>OY998179.1:174162092-175501378 GCA_963921935.1 Galeruca laticollis | reverse complement strand
TCTTCTAAATTTTTGTATTTACTTTGAAAATATGTAGGATCAGTAAGTGCTTTAGTTAATAACGAATTAACTTCAAATATTATTTTTTCTTTATGAGCCATGAAATCATCACGGTGAGGGTTTGGAATGACAGGTTGTGATTGTGGGCGTGGGGGAACTTTTTTTGTAGTTTGAGATACTCTAATAGGAGATACACTTTTACGTTTAGTCGGTTGTGTTCGAGGTCTTTGGGTGAGTGATTGAGTAGCAACATGTGAGTCTTTTGGGCTAGGTGGTAATTCTGGAAAATTATTAAGATTATTAAGTACCGAAAATCTATTATTGGTGGTAATTTTAGCATAAGATGGATTATTAACTATTTTTTCCGCTTCCTTAAATGATATATTATGATATGCCATTGTTTTTTTTATATTAGATTGAAACTTATATGTGGGACAACTTTTATTTAATGCATTATGATCAAATTTTTCACAGTAAATACAATATTCATGAGTAACGTTACAATTATGATTTTCTTCCATTTTATCACCACATTTTCTACACTTCTCAACTCCTTTGCATAATTTTGTCGTGTGTCCGTATCTCATGCATTTGAAACATTGGACAACCGGATATATATACGGTTCAACCTCAAAATTACATAAATTAATTTGCACTCTAGAAGGGAGGTTACTACCTAGAAATGATACGATTATCATTTGTCTTGGTATTAATTTTGTTGTACCATCTGAATTTTTAAATTTCCTCATCATTCTTTTCACACTCATAACTTTTTTATCCGAGTTAATATTGTTAACTAAATAAGTTTCATCAAAAAATGTATCTACCATTCTTATAACTCCTTTTTTTTGGGTGAAAAATGTAGGTACATAAGCTATAAGATCATTTTTGATAATTATTTCATGATTAATTAAACTATTTGCAATAGAATATGTTTTAAAAATTACTTTAACTCGATTTCTTCCTACTGATATAATAATTGATACGTTTTCCTTAAATTCATTAATTTGAAAAAGATAATGTCCAATACGAATGGGAAATAATCTACCTAGCTGTTTATTTATATGTTCAACATATACAAAATAAGGACCGGTATCAGTCGATCGGTATTTATTATTTATATCGTAAACTGGTAAATTATCACTAGTCGTACCTGTTTTTTCGTTGTTGTCACTGTTTTTTTCAGGAGACCCTCCAGGGTCTCCTGAATCATAATCCATTTTGTTACTTACTTTTTTATTTGTGTTGTACCTAAACTAAACTTAATATTATTCAAAATTCTCAAATAGTTGCTACTTAAATAAATAACTGCTAGCACTCAATTCGTGGGCGATGTGTACACTATCACTGCATGAATTGAACTGCGTATATATATATATATATATATATATATATATATATATATTTAAAAAAAAATATTTAAATACAAGCAAATGTAGTAAATAAAATATTAATAATGTAAAATAAAAAAAAATACTTAAGTACTAGGGCAGAGGCAGATATGAGATGTCGTACCTGAAATTGAAAAGAAACTGATGAGCAATTAAGTCTACCAAAAGTATTTTTAAATTAAAGAGAGTAATTAAAAATTGGCATTGGTAAATATTTAAAATCATTATCTTTCTCAGTCATAGAGAAAACAACAATAATAAAGTTGATTCATGTCAAGAACGTATTGGCTTAATTTCCATTTGATAGAACTGACCAAATATTAATTCTCTATTCCGTCGACACTGACCGCAGTGTCCAACTATCGATCGATAAAACAAAACAGGGCAACAACACTAATTATAGCAACAAGAATAATAAACAGTCATTCTCGTGCCACAGCAGTGTGAAAACTAACACACTGACCACAATGTCACTAACTCGTACAAACCACAGTACGACCCCTGGAAAACTGACCACAGTAATCAAAACACAAACGCATACACTGACCACAATGTACTGCGCCGGAACAAACAATGTAATATTACTAATCACTTTATTTTTCATTACACCTTGTAGGTAAAAATATATAAGTACTTTCTGAAATACCTTCTAATGAAATAATACAACCCTGTAAACTTTAAAAATAAGGTTGTCTAAATCAGAGTTTATCAAATTGACTACAAAATATTATTTGGTAATAATATTCAATTTAATTCAATGAAATTACTTAATTGTGAAATAAAACAAATGCTAATGGATAAAACCTAATTACTCGTGAGAAAACTCACCTAGAACGGTTCGGAACGGCAAAATTCAGAAGAACACACTCGCACACAAATAATTTATCTTTCCACTATATTTGTAAAATGAACTTCTCTGTACGATGGGTAATTTCAAACTGTGCCTAGAAATTCTTTCAAACGACCCTTAAGAATATATAATATTCCTATAACTTTCATCGACAGACGATAGTTTATCTTCCACATGGCCCATAAATTATCTAAGGGTTCTCGCTTATCAGAAAATTATATTTTACGACTATTTCAAGTCTGTTACCGTGACCCATGTTGTTAACGCTTTAAAACTATCAAGTCTGATACACATACTAAAATAATAAAAAAAAAATCTTACACTGCCTCCCTTAAAAATAATTGTGACGTTACTTAGAAAAGAGAAACAAAACATACCTTATACCAAACAACATATTACTTCTAATTTACGAGAAAATTTCCAGAAAGTACATGAACCAGAATTACGTATCACCCTATATTCTAAACGTTCCTAATGGAATGTACCTACCCAAGTTAACTTAAGATTCCCCTTTTACTGTTCCCAATTAATAGCTTTTCATCCGCACAAAGAACTCGAACGCCTCTCACTTATCCGCTTGAGTGTTTATTTAGGTTGAAGCAAACTAATGTATTTTAAATAATGGGATGTTTGCTCTCCTGATAATATAAACAAACGATACAGAATCCTGTAATTTATCGATCACCTGATCCAATACAAAATCTCGTAATTTGGTAATTGCACGTGGCTAGTTATTTCTAAACATTGTTAATAATTTGTATCTTTTTGGTTATTAAAATCCAACTTATATTGGAAAACGATTTATTAGTAAATGAATATGCAGTGAGGATTGAATAATTATTACTAATTGAGCCTCGTATATACTTAGTTAGTTTTCAATGCAGAAACCTTTCGTGTTTGAAGTTTTTTGTGGTTAGATGGCACCACACGTTACAAAATTAAAATATTTTTTATTTAACATAATATCAGTAAAAACGAAGTTTATCTTTTTGTAATTTTACAACTAGGTATTATAATATTGATATACATTTTTAGGATATTACGTAACTATACGTTACGATTAGAAATTAGTTGATGGTTTCGGTTTCAATAATTAATACTGGTTTTGCGCTGTTTACTAGAAAAATTTAAAATTCATAGTTCATTGTTTATAAACATTGTATACTTGAATAAATAATGGATATCTTAAATCAGGCATGCGCCTAATGTTATTGTAAACAATACTCGGAAACGTTTCTATAACTTAACCTAAATAAAAGTGACTTCCAAAAATACGTGGAATATTGTTATTCCCTCACAATATGTCGTGATAGTAAAGGTGGTGATTTGTGAATTATTTTTTTCGTAATAATAAAATAGAGTCGTTTGTTATAGTGTAGATGGGATGAGGAAAAATTCTAGGTTAGGTAAGTTATTACTGTGGTACTGATATTGAAATAGCTTCTAGTACTATTATTTAATAATCAACTGAACTTTACCCTGGTTCAACGTAGATACATTACAACGACAGAGATAATAATAAAATGTTACTGGGTGTCCCAATAAAAATGGCTCTCGGTAATATCTCAAAAACAGTACAACTACGGGGAAATATATAATAAAAAGTGATCTCAAGAATATCCTGGAAATTATTTTTAAATTTGTATGAGTACCGCTAGAGGACGTAATTGAATACAAAAATTCAAGAACCCAAATTTCATTAAATTAACCTGATCAAGGCCATAATAAACCTTAAGGTTGCAGTATAATGTAACTCCGTTAAAATCTAAGGGGCATAACAAAAACAAACATATTATGAGTACATGATTCGACACGAGTAAGACGTGTTATTGTGGTGTGCTGCATTAAAATCTATAAAGTTATAGTAAAGCGTGCAAAGTAAATTAGTGTTATATAAATTGTGAATGTGTATATATGGAAGAATTGACTCAAGATTAAAACTGCATCAAAATATATTAAGCCTTTTGTTTATTTTTCTCATAATGGAATCCAGAGGAACTCGTAAAAATCCAACAAAGGGAGAGGACGAATTGCACTCGTTGGTTAAAACTTTGGTCACGACTTTATTAACTTCTAAGGAATTTTTTTAGTAAAATATCGAAAAGTATAACTGAAAACATTGCTAAGAAACTTAAGGATGAAATTCAGAAACTCAAGGAGGACAATGCGCAAATTACTAAAAGACTAGGAGAACAGGATAGAATTATAGAAACTCTCGTGAGAAAGCAAGAAAAACAGGACGAAGCTAGTAGAAGTCACAACATGTTATTTTATGGATTACAAGAAAGTGAAAAAGAGGTCTGCAGCAAATTGGTATTGGACATAGTAACATGAACAATGAATTTGAACGTTAGTGAAGAAGTTATTGCATCATCTTTCAGAGTGGGAAGGAGGGTGAGCGGTATAGTCAGACCAATATTAAAGAGATTTTCTACCGCCAATTACAAGGAACTGGTCTACAAAAATAAGAAACATTTCAAAAAAACCAAGGTTATAGTAAGAGAAGACCTTACTCCTGATAAAGTTAAAGTCTTGAAAGCTGCACTGAATAAAGTGGGTAGGAATGGAACCATTTGGACACATCATGGAAACGTGTTTCTGAAACTTAATAATGGTAATCAAATTAGGAAGTTGGTCTCCATAGGTGACATTGACAACATTTAATTGGTCTGAGTGTTTTTATTTTTTTATTTTTCTCTCTCGAAAATATATTAGAATGTATATTATCATACCTTCACATACTCCGTCATAGATCAAGAATTTACCTAGTTTTATTTAAATCTTTGTACGTTAACTAATAACAGGATTAATTTTGCAGCACCAGCAATTTGGGTGCAATTGACTCACACCTTTGTGGTAGTTTTTTGCACTGTTGATAAAAATTAGTTCAGGAACTTTTGAAAATGGATTTCTTAAAAGTTGGTTGTGTGAATGCTAGATCATTATTTCCTTCAATAACTGATATAAAACAAAGTATTCTGCAGAATGACTTGATATTTTTGTGATATGCGAAGCCCGGTTAAAAAATTCGGTGATTATTTCTGTTATAAATATTAGTTATTATCGTTTATACAGGGCTGATAGAAATTGTAATGTTAAGGAAGTATGTATCTAGGTTAGAAATAGCGGGATAATGATGAGTAGACTGGACTACATTTAGGAACAATTGTGGGTTAAGGTAGTTATTAATAAGGAATATTTTGCTGTAGGTATTATTTACAAACCAGATGAACAAAATACGAATATGTTTTTAGATGAATTTGAAGTTAGTCTTGCCTCAATATATCCTACTGTTGATGATATCAATCATTTGTATGGGGGATTTTAATTTAAATATAATGGCGTAAGAAAATGCGAGCGTTAAAAAATTCAATTCGGTTTTAGAATCACTCAATCTATGTCAAGTAATTGATGAACCTACTAGAATCAATGCGACATCTGCAACACTCTTAGATTATGTAATAATTCCTGAAGATACTAATTATAATAAAGGTATTATGCAACAAGTAATTTCAGATCATTCAATGGTATTTTGTGAGTTGAAAATATCTAATGAACAGAGAGGTCTTAAACTTGTTACATACAGAAATTTTAAAAATATTGATGATGATAATTTTCAACGTGATCTCTTTGACACGTCGTTTTTCCGGATATATATTATCAGGGAACAGTGGATGGGAAGGTTTCTTAGTCAATTGTTTGAATAATTTGCTTGATAGGCATGCTCCTATGGTTACCTCCAGGGAAACAAAACCTAAAGCAACGAGAAAGTATGAAATAACGAGATCTGAAGCAACTTTACAAACCTATAAAAATTTACGAAATTTTACATTCGAATCCATCAAAAGAGAGAAAATGGCAAATATTTTGTCCATCAGTTCGGTAGCAGTAAATCAAAAGATATGTGACGACTTTTGAGAGCTAATAAATTTTTACCGGAGAAATAATCACTTGATATACCAGAAAATCTGAGGGATGCAAACAAAGTTAATAGGTTTTTTATTGAATCGATGCCGCAATCTGAACCATCGGATGAAATAAAGTCTTTTTATAAACCGAATAAACTTAATAATTTTGATTTCAAATTTAATGACACTAATGACTTACTTGTCTATGAAGCAATTTGTGATATTAAAACAAACGCTACCGGATGTGATGGATTAAATATAAACTTTATCAAATTGTGTTGTCCATTTATTATCCCGTACATTACACATATTGTGAATTTTTGCATAACCGAACATGTCATCCCGGGGGTATGGAAGAAAGCGTTTGTCAAAATTCTACATAAAAAACAAGAACCTACTGAGTTCAAAAACTTACGTCCAATAAGTATGCTACCTGCGATGTCAAAAATCTTGGAAAAAACGTTAGAATCTCAAATTAAGAATTATTTACATATATATTCACTCACGCTCACGGTCAACACGCTCAACACAGTCAAGTTTTCGTAAAGGTTATAGTTGTACTACTGCTTTGGTTCATGTTATTGATCAAAGCTACCGACTTGGGTTATTCAACATTGCTGGTTATGTTAGATTTTAGTCGCGCTTTTGACACTATAAATCACGATTTAATGATTCGTATTTTGGAATATATGGGTTTTTCTGATGATGCTTGTTTCTTAATAGAGAACTAGCTCAAATTCAGGAAACAGCAAGTTGTTATGGATGGTATTAGCTCAGATGATCTCGTACTGAGATCTGGTGTACCTCAAGGGTCGATCCTTGGGCCACCGCTATTTTCTACGTCAACAACAATCTAGATGAATTCATGTGTTATGCTACTGAACACTGCCTACGTATAAACACAACAAAATCTAAAGTCGTCTTGTTTGGCACTTAGCGAAACAGACAACATTTATCGAATGTAGTGAATATTACTACTGTTAATGAAGAATTGGAAGTGGTAAATGAGGCAAAAAATTTAGGAGTTATATTAGATTCTGAATTGAGATTTGAAAGGCCTAAGTATGAATAGGTTGTTATAACGCGCTTATTGTAATATTAAAATGATATATAGTAATCGACACCTTTTTCCTATGCATTTGAAAAAATATCTCTGTGAAACAATTGTGCTATCATTATTCAATTTTGCAGATGCTTTGTACGGACCTAATCTTACTCACCTATATAAACATAAGATTCAGAAAGTTCAAAACCCATGATTACGAATGATTTTTAGAAATAAGAAGACGACAACGAGTATCTCATAAATTGAAGGAGATTGGACGGTTACATATGGAGAATAGAAGAAAGTTTCATTTTATTACCTTATGCCATAAAATAATTCTTGACTGGAAAACTTCCTATCTACACCGCAAAATTACGTATCGTTCAGATGTCCATAATGTAAATATTAGAAAAAGAGGTTAAATTATTGTTCCTCATTTCACGACTGAGTCTTTCAGGCTTTCGTTTTCATACCAATTTCACTCTCATTATAATGCCGTTCCATCCGAGAAAGATCCCTATATATATATATATATATATATATATATATATATATATATATATATATATATATATTAGACAATCAAATTTAGCAGTAACGCAAAATATTTACCTGCTCATTTCTCACTTAAAAAAGTAAATTCGTAAGTTTGTTTCTCGCTTTGTGGATATATTATCTCTCATGATGTGTAAAGTTTTTTACGTGAAAACTGTAAAGCAATACAAACAAAATCAAAATTAGCTTCAAATACCAAGGGCGCAGAAAATGGTTGGGAAGAAGGGACGTGCTCTTCTTACTGTACACCGTTAGATCTAGAATGAAACATGATTTATTTACTAAAATATGTCTTTTTACATTTAGAAATGACACGCTAAATTTGAAATTGATATATTAATCAGTTTTAATGTTATCAAATAAAAACTTTTATTTTTTCCAACTATTTCGAAAAGTAATTAGCTCATATCATTTTGCCCAATTTTATGTGAGGTATGTACAGGCAGACGTTGTAAGTGTCATTTTTAAACACCCCGTATATTTAGGCACAAGTTTACCCATATGTTCACTCCAACTCCATTGCGTAGCATTGTTTTTCTCTTGGTCATTGTCGAAAAAACCAAGCCAAGTTTGTACTTGGTGATAAACTCTATAAGAATGTTGTACAGCTGCACCTTCGGTATTTAAATTTAAGATTAAAGCTTGGTGTGTTAATTGAAGCTTCATACAAATCAAACCTTATTTGATTTAACGGCAGATCTGATATCATCTTACGAATGTTTTTAATTTGATTGATCTCACCTATTAACTGGTAACCGTTATTTGCAATAACAGTTTGATCTGCATCTTCTTCACGAAAATATCGGCTAAAGTTGATACATTTTTTGAAACTCCCCACTCCTACCACCTTAAAGGGATTCAGACACACAGCATATATGTATTTATTCCATACTCCAATTCTTGATATTCCATATTCCAAAATGTTTTTGAATTTAGTCTATCGATTTTTGGCGCAAATAAAAAATCGATAAAATGCGGAATATTGAAAAAGTGTGCTCTGAATAGTAATTTTTTCAGTTTTTCTCCATTTTAGGCGGTTTAATGAAAAATAGATCCCGAATACAAACAAGTCATCTTAAAGTAGACATTTTATCGGTTAAAATGAGCAGGAACAGAATATGAAAATCGGAAAAACATATCAATAAAGTTTTCCGTGCAAAATTTTGCAATTTTTTCGAAGAATTGAAAAAATATGAGGAGCCAGTAATTTTACAGTTTCAAAAAAATCATGCTTATTAAGTATAAAAAAGAAACAAGTTCACCAAGTGTCATGAAAATTGAGTTTTATTTTCGCGAGAAAAAGAAATAGAAACAAAAAAATCAGTTTTTTGCAATGTTCTCATGAAATTTAAGGTTATGTTGAAATATATCACATGTAAGTGTAAGTTTTTAATTTTCTTATTATCTACTAATTTTGTGTAGAACATTTTTCGCTAGTAGATCATTTTCTGCCTGAAATTCCAAAAATACGTTTTAAAGCCCTATTTCACCATTTCCAATGGTCTCAAGTTTAATTTATTTTTATCATGTTACTTACACCTTAAACTAAAACTTCCACCTAGTCGCTGCCGGTTCCATTTTTTTTCAACTTAGAAATTCCGGAATTGCAGTAGGCTATAAGTATGCAATCTTTATTGTAAGGAAAATGCTTAAAATTTACAGTTTTTTAGATATCTTGGAACAGGAAAATGATATCGACAAGCGTTTTTCGCTATTCTGTTACTAGTTACCTCTGCTTTTATAACCCTCGATTGAACTGCATACTGCTATTCAATATTTTCCAAAGATAACTTGATTTTAATAAACAAATTGAATAGATCCCTCTAGCGTGCATGTTACTTATTAGGTTATATAGAAATTACCACTCTTTATTGGTGGAGAAGAGCTGTTTCGAAAGTAGAAAATTTAAATGTATTATTATGTACAATATTAACCTTCAACTACTACCGACGGGTCCTGAGGACCCGAACGAATTTTTAAACTGATGTATTTTCTTTTAAAGGTAGCGAAATATCTTGCGCGCCCCTGTACTCTCCTACTCCAAAGATTACTTACTGCAGCAAGTTCCAGTGCTAGGCTCAGTATCACAGTTGCCGTTCAATAGTGACGTTCGGGTCACCAGGACCCGTCGGTAGTGCACGTGTTCTAAGTTTGTTTTTATTAACTGTGTTTTGGATTTTTGCGGTGGTACTCAGGTAAATGGGTTTGTTTTATTTACAATATTTATAATATTTAAATAATTCTTTTTAAATCAGTAATGTATTATTTTATTCCAAAAAATAATACTTTTTAAATAATAATGTGAACTTATAGTGTTCATATTTATTTTCAGATCAGGAGGTTTAAATGATAAACAACTAGAAGCGATATTAAATGATGAAGAGTTTTGGCAAGAAGAAGAGGACGGGGGTGTACACAGATTGGCTGAAAGTGAAGAAAATGAATTAGGAACGGTGGTTGGTGAGGCTGTAATACTACAAGAAATAGAGACCTTCGCAAATGAAAGTGACCAAGACGAAGAAGATAACGAGATCTATAGCGAACATGATGCTATTACAGACCAAGAAATATCCGACTCAGAGGACGAAGAAGACGAAGAAATTGTGAGAAATGCCTAGTATGGAAAAGACAATACCAAATGGGCAAGAATACCAAGTATTAGAGGACGAACGGCATCTCATAATATAGTTACCGTTTTGCCGGGATTAATCGGCGCTGCTCGAAATAATCGTCTCAATGCTTGGAATTTACTGCTTTCTGAGATGCTGCAAAAAATTGTTACCTACACTAACATAAAAATTGCTTTGTGTAGAGAAAAATATGCGACATTCAGAAGACGTCCTCAGGCGAAAAAGAAATGCAATCCAGCGTTTACTGCTGACACCAGTTTAACTGAGGTAAAAGCGCTGTTAAGTCTTTTGTATCTACAAGGTATATTTAAATCTGGACACGAAGACGTTTGATCAATGTGGGCTGCAGATGGGACTGGGAGACCTATTTTTCGAAGTACCATGAGTCTCGCTAGATTTTTATTTCTACTAAGTTGCCTGAGACTTGATAATATACAAACACCAAAATAGAGGCTCAAGACCAATAAATTAGCCCCTATTTCCGATTTTTTAAATTAATTTGTCACCAGATCGAAATCATGTTATTCCCCAGGGTTTTATTTAACCGTTGACGAAATGTTAATACCATTCCGAGAAAGATGTTCGTTTAGATTGTTTATTCCGAACAAACCCGCTAAATATGGTATTAAGGTACAGATATTGGCCGACGCAAAAACTCATTATATGGTCAACGCAGAAATCTATGCTGGTGCCGAAAATAAACCCACTGCTGCAATTAAACCCACCTTAGCAAATCCTACCAGGGTTGTTCTACGACTAGGAGACTGTATTGAAGGAACTAAAAGAAACATTACGGGTGATAACTGGTACACCTCTGTAGAACTTTTAGAGGAATTAAAAAAGAAAAAATTAACTTATGTTGGCACCGTAAAGAAAAAGAAAAGAGCTATACCTCCCGAATTCTTGCCACATAGAAACCGACCTATTCAGTCATCGATTTTTGGATACTGCTCTACCAATACTATAGTCTCCTACGTTCCCAAGAAAGGAAAAAGTGTAATTATGCTTTCCAGTATGCACCATAGTGGATCCGTTAATGAAGAGAGTCAAAAGCCCGAAATTATCCATTTCTATAATGATACAAAGTCAGAAGTCGATGCTCTTGATGCAAAATGTGCACTTTATTCTACATCTAGAAGGACAAATAGATGGCCAATGGCAATTTTCCATGCAATCCTGAATATTGCAAGTGTGAATTCTCGTGTATTGTATCAATTTGCTTTACATGGTGAAGAAATAGCACGATTTAATTTCATAAAAGAGCTTCGTATGCAGTTAGTTGATGCACATTTGCGGTCCAGAATGGTTAATAATAAGGTGCCTTTAAAAATTCGAACCGTGATAGAAGATACTTTAGGAACGGTGATTCCAGCTGCAGAAGAACCGGAACAATCTATCGTAAAGAGCAAAAGAAAGAGATGTGCCATATGTCCAGCCACCAGGGATAGAAACACAGCCATATGTTGTGATGTTTGTAATATACCAATATGTAATCAGTGTTCTAAATAGCTATGTACAAAGTGTTTTGAAAAATTGGTTTAGGTTTTTTTGTGTTGATAACAATGTAGCAAGTATGTTCTTTAATAATAATCTTTCCTGAGATTGTTTGTTATAAAATTTTCTGGCCACCCTGTACAGTGGGTCCTAGGGACCCGTCGATAGTCAATATGTTAGATTGGTCGATACTAGCTGAGGGTTAGGCAGACCTAAACATTGAAGAATTTATAGTTGATTCCATGAGAGACGAAACACGAAGCGAGACACATCATGAGAGATAATATATCCACAAAGCGAGAAACAAACTTACGAATTTACTTTTTTAAGTGAGAAATGAGCAGGTAAATATTTTGCGTTACTGCTAAATTTGATTGTCAAATATATATATATATATATATATATATATATATATATATATATAGATACAGTTAATAAAAACAAACTTAGAACACGTGCACTACCGACGGGTCCTGGTGACTATTGAACGGCAACTGTGATACTGAGCCTAGCACTGGAACTTGCTGCAGTAAGTAATCTTTGGAGTAGGAGAATACAGGGGCGCGCAAGATATTTCGCTACCTTTAAAAGAAAATACATCAGTTTAAAAATTAGTTCGGGTCCTCAGGACCCGTCGGTAGTAGTTGAAGGTTAATATTGTACCTATTAATACATTTAAATTTTCTACTTTCAAAACAGCTCTTCTCCACCAATAAAGAGTGGTAATTTCTATATAACCTAATAAGTAACATGCACGCTAGAGGGATCTATTGAATTTGTTTATTAAAATCAAGTTATCTTTGGAAAATATTGAATAGCAGTATGCAGTTCAATCGAGGGTTATAAAAGCAGAGGTAATTAGTAATAGAATAGCGAAAAACGCTTGTCGATATCATTTTCCTGTTCCGAGATATCTAAAAAACTGTAAATTTTAAGCATTTTCCTTTCAATAAAGATTACATACTTATAGCCTACTGCAATTACGGAATTTTTAAGTTGAAAAAAAATGGAACCGGCAGCGACTAGGTGGAAGTTTTAGTTTAAGGTGTAAGTAACATGATAAAAATAAATTAAACTTGAGACCATTGGAAATGGTGAAATAGGGGTTTAAAACGTATTTTTGGAATTTCAGGCAGAAAATGATCTACTAGCGAAAAATGTTCTACACAAAATTTGTAGATAATAAGAAAATTAAAAACTTACACTTACATGTGATATATTTCAACATAACCTTAAATTTCAAGAGAACATTGCAAAAAACTGATTTTTTTGTTTCTATTTCTTTTTCTCGCGAAAATAAAACTCAATTTTCATAACACTTGGTGAACTTGTTTCTTTTTTATACTTAATAAGCATGATTTTTTTGAAACTGTAAAATTACTGGCTTCTCATATTTTTTCAATTCTTCGAAAAAATTGCAAAATTTTGCACGGAAAACTTTATTAATATGTTTTTCCGATTTTCATATTCTGTTCCTGCTCATTTTAACCGATAAAATGTCTACTTTAAGATGACTTGTTTGTATTCGGGATCTATTTTTCATTAAACCGCCTAAAATGGAGAAAAACTGAAAAAATTACTATTCAGAGCACATTTTTTCAATATTCCGCATTTTATCGATTTTTTATTTGCGCCAAAAATCGATAGACTAAATTCAAAAACATTTTGGAATATGGAATATCAAGAATTGGAGTATGGAATAAATACATATACGCTGTGTGTCTGATTCCCTTTAAGGTGGTAGAAGTGGGGAGTTTCAAAAAATGTATCAACTTTAGCCGATATTTTCGTGAAGAAGATGCAGATCAAACTGTTATTGCAAATAACGGTTACCAGTTAATAGCTGAGATCAATCAAATTAAAAACATTCGTAAGATGATATCAGATCTGCCGTTAAATCAAATAAGGTTTGATTTGTATGAAGCTTCAATTAACACACCAAGCTTTAATCTTAAATTCAAACACCGAAGGTGCAGCTGTACAACATTCTTATAGAGTTTATCACCAAGTACAAACTTGGCTTGGTTTTTTCGACAACGACCAAGAGAAAAACAACGCTACGCAATGGAGTTGGAGTGAACATATGGGTGAACTTGTGCCTAAATATACGGGGTGTTTAAAAATGACACTTACAACGTCTGCCTGTACATACCTCACATAAAATTGGGCAAAATGATATGAGCTAATTACTTTTCGAAATAGTTGGAAAAAATAAAAGTTTTTATTTGATAACATTAAAACTGATTAATATATCAATTTCAAATTCAGCGTGTCATTTCTAAATGTAAAATGACATATTTTAGTAAATAAATCATGTTTCATTCTAGATCTAACGGTGTACAGTAAGAAGAGCACGTCCCTTCTTCCCAACCATTTTCTGCGCCCTTGGTATTTGAAGCTAATTTTAATTTTGTTTGTATTGCTTGACAGTTTTCACGTAAAAAACTTTACACACCGAAAATCTTGTGGTTTTCAAGATATTTTGTGTTTCTATGAAGTCTGTAATATCGCTTAATAACCAACCTTCTTGGATTTTTTTAATAATTTTTTCTCAATGTTTTATAACCACTAGACTCTTATTGATTAGAAAATGTAACAGGACCAAATTTTGGAGACGATTCTGGAATATTGTTCAAAAATATTTTTTAAAAACCTGGTTTTTATTAACAAGACAATTCTGTGGAAAGTTAGCTAAACCATATATGTCAATTTTGTTAGTTTTCAGGAGAACAGTTTAAAGTTTCAAACTCAATTATGAATTCAGGGATAAAAGTATTTGTTAATGTTGTTCATAAATTGTATGTAAAGCTGGAAGAAATTTTAAGGTGTGAAGTATGAAGGTTGTTGATTTTCCACATTCTCAAATACTTTTGATATTTTGATCATATATGGTTATGCCATCTTATGATTTAATCTTTTTATTTATATATTAAAATGGAAAAAGGGAAAATATGAAACAAGATTTGTGAACTTAATGATAATTCAATTTTTCCTCAAAAGTACAAATTGCGTTTTTATCTCTAAACATAACAATCTAGTCGTCAGAATCAGAATCTAAAGTATCACCACCTAATTCATCATATTCCTTTGCATTGGAAGTGGTTGGTAAATTCTCATAAAAGGCATGGCAGTCTTTGTCAATGAGGTCTACTGTATGAGCGAGAGACAGTCATGTTATCGAGTGATGGTCGGCCTCTTCTTTTTCCTCTTCTTAAATCAAGAGTTTTAAATGGTGCTTCGTCGTCAAGGGTGTACTTGAACTGGATTGTTCCAAACTCCTTAGTATATCTTAGCCACTTGATCTTTAGCCAAGAAACCTTTTCACCGTCGATGTCGCTCGTTCGTTCCACTAAAAGATTACCTAGGAGCTTGGAAAATGCCAAAAAATCTTCTTGCCCGATATCCACGACTGTAAATTTCGATTTTCCCCTAAGCCAGCGTACAAACTGGAACCAGTCTCGAGGCACCATTATTTTAAAATCATTCGAAATGTGTTTTTTGCACCTTTCTATTCTAGCGTGGTCACTGTCACACTCAAGGCGTGTGTACCCTGGCAAAAGAAATTTCTGATCAATTGTTTCAATACTTTGTTTCTTCTGAATGGCATATAGAAACATAACCGCCATATTGATATTGCTGCTTTGTCCTCCGCAAATGTCAGAATATGTTGTGACGTGCTGAACGGTCTCTGATAAAGTCATTAATTTTTTCTAAAGACATGAAGCAATTTGGTCAGAACCTCTGCCTCCAATTACTTCGTACCACATAAAACAAACAGATGATTCAGTGGAGGAACAGTCACGAACAGTGAGATTGTACACAGACAGCAAATGATTATAAGTACGGGGCTGGCAGGACTTGTTGCAAATCAAAAACCAGCAACCTTTTTGTTTCATCGTCTCTAGCTGCCTCTTTGTCTTTCTTCATACTCTTTGTGCATTTGACGTATGGTTAGGTGGTTTGGTAAAAATATCTGATTGGCGTCATCTCTTCTTGCGTAGTGACTTTCATGTCGTGGATATTGGTCAATAAATTCTCGAATTTCATTCTGTTCTTTGCCCAACTTATTGAAGGGTACATGCTGTCCTCTCATATCTGTTTTTATGAATCCATCCTCTGATAAATTAAGTTTTTTAATGATCATATTTAGCTGGTTTGGCGTTATTCCGTGCAAATTCATAAAAAAACTTTTGCATACAACTATTTTTTGAGAACCTAGATGCCCTGAGTATGTAACAGTTATGGCTCGATCGTGTGCTTCCCTCCTTTCGTACCTCTACCTTTCATTTGATATTTGCATTTTGAAAGGGTCATTCGTTCACATAATACTTGCTTGCGCAGCTTTGGAGATTCGCTGTCGAAGCTAGACCAAATCATATTCTGTTGTTCTGGGGTGAAATTTTGAAAAAAAAATTTTTATGCAACACTTTGTTACGGGCTTAAATTCTTTAGTTGGGCACAAAACTCCTTTTCTATTTCTATAGGCAAGGCCTAAATCTTTTTTCTTAGTTTCCTCTTCACGTTTCCTGACACCTCTCTTTCTTTTCCTGCTGGTAGTTTCTATTACATGAGCACCATTATAAGTTCTTCAGAACTATCAGAACTATCTGAACCCTTGTTTTCAGTTTCAGGGATAATATCTTTTGCGTCGTTTTGTGAAATATCTGATATTAATTAAAAATTGTGTGAAATTAGGTATTATCATTTTTTTACAATTTTTACAAATTTTACAATTTTCACAATTTTTATAATTTTTACAATTTTTACAATTTTTACAATTTTTACAATTTTTACAATTTTTACAATTTTTACAATTTTTACAATTTTTACAATTTTTACAATTTTTACAATTTTTACAATTTTTACAATTTTTACAATTTTTACAATTTTTACAATTTTTATAATTTTTACAATTTTTACAATTTTTACAATTTTTACAATTTTTACAATTTTTACAATTTTTACAATTTTTACAATTTTTACAATTTTTACAATTTTTACAATTTTTACAATTTTTACAATTTTTACAATTTTTACAATTTTTACAATTTTTACAATTTTTACAATTTTTACAATTTTTACAATTTTTACAATTTTTACAATTTTTACAATTTTTACAATTTTTACAATTTTTACAATTTTTACAATTTTTACAATTTTTACAATTTTTACAATTTTTACAATTTTTACAATTTTTACAATTTTTACAATTTTTACAATTTTTACAATTTTTACAATTTTTACAATTTTTACAATTTTTACAATTTTTACAATTTTTACAATTTTTACAATTTTTACAATTTTTACAATTTCTACAATTTCTACAATTTTTACAATTTTTACAATTTTCACAATTTTTTACAATTTTTACAATTTTTCAATTTTTACAATTTTGACAATTTTTACAATTTCTACAATTTCTATAATTCTTACAATTTCTACTATTTCTACTATTTCTATTTCTACAATTTCTACAATTTTTACATTTTTTATAATTTTTACAATTTTTACAATTTTTACTATTTTTACAATTTCCACAATTTTCTACAATTCCTACAATTTCTACAATTTCTACAATTTTTACAATTTCTACAATTTCTACAATTTCTACAATTTCTACAATTTCTACCATTTCTACCATTTCTACAATTTCTACAATTTCTACAATTTCTACAATTTCTACAATTTCTACAATTTCTACAATTTCTACAATTTCTACAATTTCTACAGTTTCTACAATTTCTACAATTTCTACAATTTCTATAATTTCTACAATTTCTACAATTTCTACAATTTCTACAATTTCTACAAATTCTACAATTTCTACAATTTTTACAAGTTTCAATTATTCTCGCTAGTCTGTTTGAGCATCCAGGTCAATCATTTCAACTTTTATTAGTGTTTTTAAATGAAACTCAAGGTCTCTAGTTAATTCCACAATATAATACAAGTTATTGAAAATTCTAAAAAATTGACAATTGTTTCGATAAATCAATTGATTTATTGTTTTTAAATGAAACTCAAGGTCTCTAGTTAATTCCACAATATAATACAAGTTATTGAAAATTCTAAAAAATTGACAATTGTTTCGATAAATCAAATAAATCAATTGATTTATAAATAAACAATTGTCAATTTTTTAGAATTTTCAATAACTTGTATTATATTGTGGAATTAACTAGAGACCTCGAGTTTCATTTAAAAACACTAATATGAGCATATTCCACGAAGTAAGGGTCGAGACAGTCAATTTCATTTCAACTTTTGTTAATTCCGACAAAGTTGGCTTCGAAAGATGTGATATTTATTCTGGATTTTCATAATTTAAGAACAGGTCTGATCTTTCGCCAGAGACAACATCATTTATTATAATTTTTTTATTATCATTATTTTCGATTGGAATTTTACAGCAGTGTGCAATTAGAAAGTTTCTAGAAATAAAGTTTTTACCGCACTTCTCACAAATCATATTCAATTACAAATCGTTAGCAAACACCGTTCAATAAAAACCACAATAACACACACACACACACACAGAATGTTTCATTTTCTCGTAAATTTTAAAAGGAGGTTTCTAACATGTACTAACACGCTTTAGGCTTTCCGCAGACCACATGCCGGCAACTGTAAATAATTGGTAGGTGGCAAAAGCAAACAGATCAACATATCGCTTCGGAATCCATTGAATCGTATACAGAAAGAAGATGGCAAAACCAAACATGATTACATATATGTAATGGCCATCTTAAAAGAAATTATAGTGTTGGGTTCATGGAAGGAAGTGAAAACATATATGCCTGCATATTTAGTTTTGCCATCTTTGAAATGAACGCATATCAGTATGAATGGTCATATCAATATACAATATATCAACATATAGTTTATTGCCACCTTCTTAAACAAACTGCAGTCATCGATTTATAAGGAGACAATAATAGGTACAAGGCATATATGGTATTGCCAACGTAAGTCGTCGCTTTTTTCAATATATTTGTTTTTGACCATTTTCAAATAGACAACACAGAAATATATGTAGCATACCTCATTTTGCCATCTTCTAGATCTCATTACGACGATCATATAGGTGTAAAAATCTCAAAACGGCAAAATTTTGACATATATGCTTTTGCCATCTTACCACAGAATTAATGGCAATAAAAATAACATACAATTTACAAAATTAAATAATATCCGATGCAAACTTAATTTTATACTAGACAGCCAACAAATTACATAAATTTTTCAACATTTCGTCCATTTACATTAATCCATAATCTGCAACGTTTTCTCATTGAAAATCGCATATCTCGGAAAAACTTGCGATTGCTTGAAATAATTTCTGTATCCGCTTGGATTCTTACTATCAGTTTCTCCGCCGTGTCTACTGTGGTATCATACACAAGGGACTTCATGTAATCCCACAGAAAAAAATCTATTGTATTCAAATTCGGTAAACTCGCAGGCCACAGATTGGGTCTACCTCGCCCTATCCAGTTATTTCCTAATTGTTGGGTTAGAAGTTGTTTGGCTGCTAGAGAATAATGTACAGTTGCCCCATCGTGCTGAAACCACACTTTACCCATATTTGCTCTAATTTGTGATGGTGCAACACGAGTTTAATAAGTCAGGCAGGATATCTCTCAAAAAATTACAGTAAATATCGCCAATGAGTTTATTAGGTAGTAAATATGGACCCACTATACAATATCCGAGAATGCATGCCCACACGGTAACCGAGATGTTTTCCTGAAATCCTCGTTCTCGAGTAACCTATCGATTTTCGTCAGCCCCGACATGGCTATTCCTTGAATTGAAAATTACTTCATGTGTGAATTAAGGTTCATAAGTAAATAAAACAAATTAGATAAATTGCCTATCTTCTAAACATTTTTGCCTGTACCAATTGACAAATGCCACCCTTTGAGGATAATCTGTTAGTTTTAGGGCTTAAACTTGGCATACTTATAAGGATACAACTGCTGCTCATTCAAAACTTTCCATACCATTTTCCTACTTACATTTAAATATTTTGCAATTGTACGTGTTCTTAACTCTTGGACTGTTTTCAATATGATTGATAATATCCTCGTCAAATTGCACAGTTCTTACGTTTCGTTTTCTACCGGTACCTTCTAAGTCGATTTGGGTATCTTCTTCTATACAAGCGTTCGGAACGTCTAGCTTTCTTCCTGTTTTCCCTGTATACTAGATGCATATCAGTTATTTCTTCAAAAGTATAATCCATAATACCAAAAAGTTGCACAAAAAAATTTAATTAGAAATATTCTTTTGGTTTTGATTTTAAACAGAATGACATTTTCATATTTGACGTCATCAGCTTACTTTAGGTAATTTCCGAAACCTAGTCTGCATCAAGAACTGATTTGTTGAATTCAGATAGCGGATTGTAACTCGGTTCTGTAGGTATCCGAAAGTATAGTAACATAAATAAACAATTGATTTTAGTCTATCCTCAGAGCAAACACTCATTGACTTCGTGTTACTTAACAACGCCATCTGTTGTTGTGTCGTTAAAGCAATTAGTTGCTCACAAAAAATAGTATTATTATTCGACAATAGATGTCAGGAAGAGTCATATTTTTCAGTTGAGACTACTCAAACGCCTCCTTTTTGTTATTTTTCTTCCAAGTTTATGTTTAAGTTAATTATCGATAAAACACGAATAAAATGACATTTTCTAACAATGATTCCTAGCTAGATAGATTTATCGCCCCCGAAACCCCCTATATACTAAATTGTATGAAAATCGTTGGAGCTGATTCCGAGATTCCAATTATATATATATATATATATATATATATATATATATATATATATTTATATAAATTTTCTTGGATTTCAGTCAATTAAAACATTATGGAATGATTAAAATGTCATTTATTTTACTAAAATTCTGTCAAACAATGGTGACGTTTCAGTCTTAAATTTAGACCTTTATCAAACTAAAATAGAACAGAATGCATATGGTAAACAAACTATTGGAATACAAACAACAAACTTACCCCAAAGTGTAGTCAGCGAATTTTCATTAAACATTAAACTTAAAAACACGTTCACATCATTATTACACATTTTAAAATCATTGGATTACCTTCCATTCATTAAGAACACATATTTCAATAACAAACCATTCATATTGGTAAAAATATAATAACATAGTTAGTGACATTGAACTGTATTAATGTGAGACTAATTGTATTGCTTATAGGAGTGGGATATATGCACCGCTGAGTTTATTTACATCTTTTTTGTCATTTATACAGAACGTCGATTTTTGAATCGCTATCATTTCATAAAACTCTCTTTTTTTCAAATTATTTTCCATTTTTAAGATTTTAGTCCCTGCATAATTAAACTGATGGTATTTATTCCTTTCATGGTTAGTAAGGGCAGTAGCAGTTATGGAAGAACTTGAAGAACAAACAATAAAAAATCAGACATCTAGAGTATTAAAAGACAGGGGGGCCCAACATAAAAGTGACATAAAACTTAATAAACAATCATGCGCTTTGGCTGAACATAGCATAGAAACTGGGCATCATCCAAATTTTAATAACATCATGGTTATACATTCGGAATCCCACACTATCACAAAAGATCCTGCCTAGAAATGTTTGAGACTGCCTTAGATGAAAAGTCACTGAATAAAAAGAGATAAAGCAACCATGTTAATCACACTTATGCGTATCTTCTTTCATTTAACCAACAACATAAGAACAATCAAATTGTAGATATTTCTAACTTATAAATATAAACATCTATATAACTAATGAGTTATAACGGAGTTGTTGTGTATATACTACATTCACTCTTGTTATCGTGAGATTGAGTGGGGTAATTAGTGAGAGTATTATACCTTACAACTTTCGCTCGTTGACAAGGGAGAATATATGATATATAGGACTTCCTTTGTTCATAGGATCATGATTAAGTGACAAGTCATGCTACTAATAATGAAGACTGTCTCTTAAGTCATAAAGTTGAACACATCAACTAGGTTATGTCTCAACCAAAAAACTGTCACTCAAACTGTGACATATAATGTTCCTTCAAATCAAAAAGATCCTTTTGAATTAGTACTTAAAAAGTATCTATACATAAAATATATTTTTTTGTTGTTCCAAGTATGAACTATTTTAATATTTATTAACTCACTTTACACGTAAGTATAAAAAATTGTTAATTAATGAAATGTACCAACATGTCCATATTTCAGCCTTGAAAAAGAAAATAAAATTTTTCGAAACGTTGGGTAGTAAATAAGAGTTTCATTCAGCCCTACTTACGACGGAATCCCTAAGATATTGAGAGGTTTTATATATATATATATATATATATATATATATATATATATATATATCTGTATCTGTAAATATTTGAAGGGTGGATGGCCCCACAGCACTTAGGCCACAATTGGCCCATTGTGCATCCTTCTGAGGTTCAAAACTTCCTTCTAGCTCGTCATCCAGCCTACTTCCTTGAAGTAGGCGATAACGTCGCCTGAATTAAGTTCCCTCATATTGGCGTATGTTAGCCTGTACTCGCCGAATACTTGAAACCTAAATTGAGAGAGTGTCTGACATTCGCAAAGAATGTGTTCGACAGTCTCATCTTCATGTTCACATCCTCTACAAAGTGGGGTGTTAGATAAACCCAGTCTGTGAAGGTGTTTTCGTAGGTGGCAGTGACCAGTCAGAATTCCCGTGATTGTTCGTAGGTTCCGCCTGTTCATAGTCACGTATTTTTTGGCTACTTTGCTGTCCGGGTACTGTAGCAGTTCCTTGGCAAGCCTGCAGCCTTCTGCGTCGTCCCATCTACCCTTAAACTTATTAAGGGAGTGTTCCTTCAATAGGTCGGCCGTTGCTGACGCCGATAGACCAATGAAAGTGCCAGGTCCCAAGAGTTTTTGGGAGGCTGCCTTCTTGGCTAGCGAGTCTGAAATACGGTTTCCTTTCGATTTCTCATGGCCCTTGATCCAGCCTAATGTGACCGTGTTGTTGTTATATATATATATATATATATATATATATATATATATATATATATATATTGTGACGTGCTTTCTTTCCTCAGAAGAATTACGGACGTCACTATGACTCCCGTGGCTTTACTATCTACCAGATTTTCTCGGGCGCCAGATTTTTGGGATGGTTTACTCCACCGAACTCTCGGAAATGGTAGCGTCAAGAGTTACCAGGGTAGCAACAGATGGAGGTTAAGTAATTCCAGGGGTCTGTTGTTTTTGACCTCTATGCCGTGCGAAGTGGGAAACAGGCTTTAATTGTTTACCACTATCGGAAAATGAAACTACCTGTGCTTTATAAAATTTCACAATTTATTTCGGTTTCGAAAGAATTTGAGAAAAAAAGGGCAATAAAACGAACCCCTTTAACTATATAATTAAACAACTAAATTTTGATGAAAGCCCTTCAGTATTTGCGATTTATATTAAATTACTGCCCAGACCAAAGCACTTTATTACAGAATAAATGTTTTACGCTTACAAGCCTAACGTGCAAAGCTCTAATAGTTTTCGGTGATCGCCGGTGAAAATCAGCGAAAATTTACTAGCAGTACGGTGAGAATTACACAGAGAAAGCGTTATAAAGGCACTAGCAGTGTTCTACGGGAGCATTTCTTGGCATTTGTGTACGGTTTAAGATAAAAGAAACGGTAAATAATAGAGATACCTCGGTTTTTATGCAGATATTTCCCCGGCCGTTGGTGCTAAAATCAATCGTGCAAAGATCAGTTAGTCGGCAGAACCCGAAAACCTCCCCTTGGCGAACCTGCTATGGCAGCGAACGCTCTCGAGATTATTTCGTTCCACGCCTTGGAAAACCCTCGAAGATGTCCCTGCTATGGCAGCGAACACAGACGAGATTCCTCCAAGTTGCCTATTATGAAATATTTTAAAGTTACGCTACCAAGGCCTAGAATAGAACGGCGGTAATTAATAAATTTCCCTTGGTTCTGTGCGGATTTTACCCCAGCCGTTGGTGCTAAATCAATCGCTCAAAGAACAGTTAGCCGGCAGAATCCGAAAACCTCTCCCTGGCGAACCTGCTATGGCAGCGAACGCACGCGAGATTATTTCGTTTCACGCCTTGGAAAACCCTCGAAGATGTCCCTGCTATGGCAGCGAACACAGACGAGATTCCTCCAAGTTGCCTATTATCAAATATTTTAAAGTTACGCTACCAAGGCCTATGGTACTAGATTCAACACACCCCCGAAATAATTTGAGAGTCCCTCAAGAATTTACCTGCTTTGCAGCGAGAATGCTTGAAAGTTTCCCAACGTTATTTCCTTTCCCTAGTGTTGTATACCGGAATTGGGATTCCCGAAATATCTTGAAAATCCCCCAAGAATTTACCCGCTTTGCAGCGAGAATGCTTGGGAATTTTCCAATTATATTTCTTTTCCCCTGCAGTTACAGCCAACAGTAAATTCTTACTTCGGAATCGTACACAAATACGCGGAAAATCACTCAAATTAAACAAGCAGTAAGCAAAATAAAATCTATTAATACAATTACTAAATACGCTAGAAGCAAAATAAATCTCAACACCAGAAGAATGAAAAATAATTTCTAAATTCGCTTACCTCGCTGGCGAAAATCAGTCGGCGTTTCGGTTACGGCGGAAAACGGTGGAACTGTCAGAGCACAGAGTTAAAACAGCACAAGAATCAGGAGTCAAAAAGAGCTATTCCGTTCCGTTTGCCGGTTTTATACATTCCTTTTTTTCGACCCCACTCAGGAGGTTCCCTACTTAGCAATCTTAAGAACGGCGTCGACTGGCGTGCGCGAGCGATGCAGTAAGAAATACACATTAAATATATACCGGATGTATCAATATACATATATAAAATTATTAGGAACAAATAAATTTACAGCTTTTGATGAAAGAGGGGTGTATAAGCAAATAATGACGGAACTTAATAATAAAATGAGAAATAAAATATATACAGTTGAATGTCTGAACGGAAAACTAAATAGTAACATCGTTACATCCCCCTTTTTATTCGGTAAAAAAAATTAATAAGTGAAAGTGAAGCTTTCATTATATATTTTTTTTTTCAATCTAAACCTAAAACGAATATTTTTCACACAAGACTAAACTTCTTTACCCAAGAAAACTTGCAGCGGAGTGGATTCCAAACCTCGCTGGCGTTACTGGAGTCTGGAACTCCTCGTACTCAGACTTGGATACGGGCGGGAAGAGCGTTGCCTCACTCCTCTACAGGTGGGGCGGTTCCGAAGCATCGAGTACCGCTGACGAACGCCGGTGATGTCTTCTGGAGTTTCCGGGGAACAGTCACATAGGTTGCATTGAATGCCAACATCTCGGCGGGATCGGGAAACTATGAGTGCTTGAGTTGCTACAGAGCGTCTTCCCGGCTCAGGTGAAGAACGGGACATGGATCGGCAAGTAGCCCGGCTTACAGACGGTTGATTCCAGCGGGAACAACGTAAGGACGGCTTCATAACAGTAGTCCTAACTGTCGGCATCCTGCACAAACAATCTCGGGACATCTGACCAAAACGTCCGCAACGGGAGCAGAATAGGATAGCTTTTCTGCGAGTACAAGCGTCACGGCGGTGTCCGGGATATCCACATTTCCAACATAGATCCCTCTCAATGGGCAAGTAAATGTCATCGCATGTTGGTTCGCTCGATAACTGGCATGTATAGCTAGACTTCTGACCGGTTCCTCGTCTAATTTCTTCCAGTATTTTGTCTAGTAACGAGGACGTACTGGGCGCTGCAGGAATCTCCGGGTCCATTTCGTTACACTCGTGCACCGGGCTCACACCCTGCGTTACTTGGACTGACGGTCCGGCGGTCGTATCTAGATTAGCACTAGGTAGGTCCTCTGGCGGGGCCGATTCGGGCGGGAGGTCATCTTCATCCCAACTCTCCATCCCAGATATGTCTAACACTTCAAATGAGGACTCGGAACCCATGGTGTATAGAGTAAGAGGCCGAAAATCTATAAACGACAAGACAGTTTAATTCTAACCGGAACTGTATGCACGAACAAAGTTTCGGGTGCGGGAAGTGATACCCTTAACGTGAGTCTGACTGACACTAGGTTCAAACGGTTCTCCCCATAAAACGAAAGAAAATTCTTCAAAACATCCCCTAATTACAAAGAACTAAAAAAACAAAATCCTACACAGAACACGCGTACGCACTCACACAGTGCTAGCGTTCGTTAACCGGCGGTAGGTATACCTTACGCAGAACCCCTTGGTCATCGAATAGGTACACCCTACACCAACGTCGCGGATCGGAATTTCCGGGCCGGAATGGACGGCTACGGTTGACCCATTCGGTCGGCCACGGATGGTCCTTGGCTTGTTGGAGGGCGAAGGAAATCAGCCGTTGTTGTTCCGTTGGACCTGCTACCAACCGGTGTGGAACAGATGGGGCAGGAGGCGGCGGAAATAATGGGTCGAAGGCGTATTGGACATCGGACCGTTGGGTAATTTCTTCGCTGCACTTGACCCATTCATAATCCTCTGCCGGCAGGATTATCTCTCTCCGGATAACGGTTTCCAGCGTGACCGTCTCCACATACGTGCCGGCTTCCGGATAGGGGGGTGACGGCGGCGGTGTGTTGCCCGGGACATACGGCGCTACAGCCATCAGGTCTTCCATGGAGGAACGCTCGGTATCCGGTACTTATTCGAAACCGAATTCAAAGTCCGACACGTCCTCCCAGGTCGGGACAAAATCTTCCGGGAACAGGGGCGTTTCCGGGAACGTCGAGGTAACAGGCGAGGGAGAAGCTGCGGGGCTGGTCACAGGGGAAGTCAGATCTATGATCTCTTCTTCCCGTTGCAGGTGTTCTCTTACTTCCGGGGTACATTCCCGTACCTGGGAATCTCGGCTTCTTTCTGGCTGAGGTCGTTCGGCTCGGTCTGTTACCAGGTTGCGGAGAAGTGCGGGATCATTCCCAAGAGGCGGTACTTCATAGTTCGGTTTCATTCTGAAAAGTACTAATTACTAGCGTTTCCCGAAATCGGTTTCAAGTCTTTAATATGTATCCGATAATAACGCCTGCCTTGTGCATCTTTTAAATCGTACACAACGGGGGATAGAACTTTCACTACTTAATACGGACCGGAATATTTCGGGGCAAGTTTCGCGGCCACATGGTCTGCGGCGGATGACAGGGTATGTTCTTTTTTCATTACCGTATCACCTACCGTACATCTCCAGTCCCGGCGGCGTAGATTGTAATATCGGCTTTGCGTCGTAAAGGCTCTAGACAGATTCAGTCGGACTAGTTCGAAACATTCTTGCAATTTGTTCAAGATAAGTAAGTGCTGTTCAGAGACTTCATTTTCGGCATTTCCGGCATCATTGGGTGTTTCAGATTCTTCTTTCGCCTGATCTTGTTCCACTTCTCGGCGTAGTGTATTCGGGACGTCCAGATCTCTTCCGAAATTGAGAAAGGCGGGAGAAAAGCCGGTTGAGTCGTGCTTAGAGTTATTAATCGCAAACTTCAGGTCGGATATTCTCAGATCCCAATCTCGGTGGTCTTGTTCACAATACTGAGCTATCATGGTTTTTAAAGTACGGTTAGCTCTTTCAACAGGATTAGCTTGTGGTGTATATGGCGGGGTGAATCGATGGTGTATTCCTAGGCATCTCAACATTTCCTTAAAGAGCTTACTATCATATTGTGTCCCATTGTCTGATAATACGGTGCGAGGACATCCAAACGTGGTCAGAACTTCTTCGTAAAAAGCGTTACTGATCGAGCTAGCGGTCGCTTTTCTGATCGGTTTACACTGTACCCACTTTGTGAAACGGTTCTGGAACATGACTATGTAGCAGTTTCCTTTTTTACTGCGCGGCAGCGGTCCGACAATATCGGTACTGACAGTTTCTCAGGGACGTCGATTTCGGGACGGTTGCATCTTCCCAGCTAACTGCTGTTGAGACGGTTTGTACTTTACGCATTGCATACAGTCACGGACGTACCTGGTTATGTCCCTAAACATTCCTGGCCAGTAGTACATTTTAGCAATCTTCGCTATTGTTTTTGCAATCCCTAAGTGTCCGGCGGTAGGGGCATCGTGATTTTCCTGTAAAACACGGGATCTTTGTGGCTTCGTCACACACAGCTTCCACGGGTCAGACAGTTCAGGCTCACTCAGATCATTCAGGTCCCAAAAATGTCGGTACATTCGTCCTTCTTTGATGCAGTAATCGGGAAATTTACCTAGGTCTCTCAACACTTCCTCTTTCTTGTTTCGGTACCAGGAAAATTCCTTTGGAATATCGGCTATGCACACTTCCGCTGATTGCTCAGGAGTGTCCGGCAGCGGGTTCCTAGACAGTGCATCGGCTACTCGGGTCATGGCACCTCTTCGGTATTTGATCTCGAAATCGTATTGTTGCAAAAATATACTCCAGCGGGCTAGACGACCAGATGGACTAGATATAGAATGCAGCCATCTTAAGGACTGGTGGTCAGTTACCACCGTGAAATGATAGCCCTC
Source organism: Galeruca laticollis (assembly GCA_963921935.1). Taxonomy (NCBI): domain Eukaryota; kingdom Metazoa; phylum Arthropoda; class Insecta; order Coleoptera; family Chrysomelidae; genus Galeruca; species Galeruca laticollis. Next base: position 175,472,965 of record OY998179.1, on the reverse strand, counting down.
TAGATAGGGGCGCATCTTATCAATCCCCCACACTATGGCAAGGCATTCTTTTTCTGTCACTGAGTAGTTATTTTCAGCTGGACTCAGGGTTCGGCTCGCGTAAGCTATCACATGTTCATTACCATCTATCTGTTGCGTCAGGGCCACCCCTAATCCATGTTCGGAAGCATCGGTTTGCAGCGTAAACGGTAGACTGAAATCTGGGCAACTTAAAACAGGCGCTTCAGACAAACAGGTCTTGATTCTGGCAAAAGCACATTCTTGTTCTTCAGTCCATTTCCAGCGGTGTGCCTTACGTAGTAACTTGGTTAACCTAGCTACTGTCTGAGAAAACGAGGGCACAAAACGGCGGTACCAAGAGGCTACTCCCAAAAATCTTCGTAGCTCACGGACGTTTCGTGGAGCTGCAAACTTCGAAATACTCTCTACTTTTTCGGGATCGGTACTAATACCTTCTCCGGTAATGACATGACCTAAATATTTCATGGATGGTAAACAGAAATGGCATTTTTCTGGGTTTATTTTCAGCTTGGCGTCTCGGAGACGGCGGAAAAACTCACCTAGATTTTTCAGGTGTTCTTCGAACGTTTCTCCTAGTACAATAATGTCATCCAAATAGGCGAATGCATGCGGATCAAAATCAGGTCCGATAATTCGATCTACTAGTCGCTGAAAGGTGGCCGGCGCTGAATGTAGACCAAACGGCATAACTGTGAAATGGAAAAGTCCACGCCCTGGCACGGTAAATGCAGTGATGGGTTTACTTTCTGGAGCTAAAGGGACTTGCCAATATCCACTCTTCAGATCTAGACTGGAGATATACTTTGCGAGTCGCAATTTATCCAGGATAGCATTTATGAATGGAAGAGGGTAGGCGTCCTTCCTTGTGACATCATTCACCTTCCGAAAGTCAATGCAGAAACGGTTTTTCCCATCCTTTTTCTTAACGATTACCACCGGAGAACTCCACGGACTGCTCGAGGGTTCTATCACCCTTTCCTTCAGCATCAGGTCCACTTCAGCGTTACAAATCTCTTGCATCCTTGGGTTCTGTGGACGGTATCGTTGCTTGATTGGAGTTGAGTGCAGTAGGTGGATCTCGTATTGCACTAGGTCTGTCGGTCCTTGAACTTCCTCAAATTTCGGTAATTCCATGTCGAGGAATCTTCTCAACGTTTCCTCTTGTACTCCTGTTAGGTTTCGGTCCTGTAACGGCGTTATAGTTTCTATGGGAGATTCTTCGGTAAGTAACTCCCTACCGTCATCAAACTCTCCTTAATCAGACCGGGTCAAGCCGGTAAATGTTCCAAGTTCCTGGCAGTTATCAGTATTGTTATCAGAGTTTACATCTTTGCAGATTCTTCTAACAGCGGATTCTCGAGGATATTCTATACTAGATCTCCCTCTATCACCTTGGGATCTTTCCACGGCTGACTGGGAGATATCAGTCATTATCCTATCAGGTTTCACTCGAGAATATTCAGTATCAGATCTCCCTCCATCACCTTCGGCTTCGGGTCCGTTCAAGGCTGACTGGGAGATATCAGTCAATATCCTATCAGGTTTCACTCGAGAATATTCAGTATCAGATCTCCCTCCATCACCTTCGGCTTCGGGTCCGTTCAAGGCTGACTGGGAGATATCAGTCAATATCCTATCAGGTTTCACTCGAGAATATTCAGTATCAGATCTCCCTCCATCACCTTCGGCTTCGGGTCCGTTCAAGGCTGACTGGGAGATATCAGTCAATATCCTATCAGTTTCTCCTAGAGGATATTCAGTATCAGATCTCCCTCCATCACCTTCGGCTTCGGATCCGTTCAAGGCTGACTGGGAGATATCAGTCAATATCCTATCAGTTTCTCCTAGAGGATATTCAGTATCAGATCTCCCTCCATCACCTTCGGCTTCGGGTCCGTTCAAGGCTGACTGGGAGATATTGGTCAATATCCTATCAGTTTCTCCTAGAGGATATTCAGTATCAGATCTCCTTTCATCACCTTCGGCTTCGGATCCGTTCAAGGCTGACTGGGAGATATTGGTCAATATCCTATCAGTTTCTCCTAGAGGATATTCAGTATCAGTAAAGCTTACTCTAGCGGTATCTGTAACAGCACCATTTTTCTTCGCAGTATCATTATCAGTAAAAATGGAACTAGCGGTGTCAGTAACGGTCATTTCGCAGGACAACCCATGATTATTCTCCCCTGGCGGTGGCATTACTGTGTCAATGATTCCTATGGGAGAGGACAGTGTATCTGGTTCTTGACAGTTTACTAGCTTTCCGTCCTGGTAGATCTTCCCTGTACCTAGTTCTAAGCAGAAATTATACTTCTTCAGTGTATCAAGACCAAGAACCATATCAGCGACCAAACCTGGAAAGTGTTCCAACGGTTCCTCCATGATGACGTCATTTATCGTAAGCTGCAGATCATAGATGTCTGTGATAGAAACCAAATTTCCATTTGCTAAACGTGCTCTTGTCGAATGACTTATCGTTCGCTTTCGTTGGGAAAATTGCTTCGCTACTGCATCACCCACATACGATCTGATAGCTCCTGTGTCCAGCAAGGCTTTAAACTTGAAGTTTTCCATTTGGACGTCAATTTGGGGTCGCGGATCTGACGGTTCGGAAGTCGGATGTTCTTGAGAGGCTAAAAGATTAGGAAACTGTGACGGCCTCCCTTCGGGACAGTTTCGGTTTAGTTTTCCGGCTTCGAACAGGAACAGTCTCGGGTAAGGACTCCTTCCTTACGGCAGCGGGAACAGAATATTTTCAGCGGATTTCTACAGTTTGCTCGGACGTGGCCTGTCTCACCACACCGCCAACACAGTGTACTAGAATTTCTCGGTATAGGTGTTCGACTAACTGGATCAACTGGGCGAGAGCTACTGGTACTAGTTATGGGTTCTCGGGGCGGACTGGAAGCTGCATTTGGATTCCGAGATGTATTAACCGGCGGAAAACGTGGATTTGTTCCTCTTCGCCATTCACTGGTGCTAGGAATATTTTGGAGTTCTTTTCGTAGCGACTCGAATTCCTTGACCTCTTGACAGAAAGTAGTAAAATCCTTAAAGTCCGTTTTACGGATCTGCTGTCGATATTCAGGTAGCAGATTACGATATAGCCAGGCTAATTGTTGTTCATCGGAGAGTTTCCCATGTCTACGCATCAAAGTTTGTAGATCAGTGATGTATGCCGATGCCGCCTCATTCCTCCTTTGTAGACGCTTGCTAATTTCCGCCTCTAGGTCTACTTCATAATTAACCGGATAGAAGAAAACGCGGAAAGCTCTTTCAAAATCCTTCCAGTTTGTCAATCGGCTTCGGTTGTTGCGGAACCATAGTGCTGGTTCACCAGACAGGAACTCGGGTAACACCGGTAGTAACTTATCTTGCGGCACATTCTTAGTAGTGCAAATTTCTTCCAGTCGTTCCAGAAAATTTGCCGGATCATCGCGATCTCCAAAGGATACTTTCCAATCGTGCACATTCAACGGAGAAGTAACGGGAGTAGTAGTAGTAGTCATGGTTATTACGGAACTCGTGCCTCCAGTGGTTACTGCAATACGGTCAAGCTCTAGAGCTACCGGACTACTTGGGTTTAACCCTTCGCCTCCAGCCGGAACGGAATTAGTACTCCTTTGTACAGCTAATGATTTTTTTAGAAAACTAGCTAGTCGTCGGCGCTTCTCTCTTACGGATCCAGTTGGAGACAGTTGTCGCTTGGTTAGCTCATCAGAGAGTTCTTCTTTCTTTAGAGAATATATCCGGCCCACAAGCGGCTTATCAGTGGTTTCCTGTGGGGATGTAGTTTATCGTGACTACCCGTGGAGTCGCTGTATTCACTAGTTGACATCAGATGTAGTCCTCAAATCGGCTCGGTCGGTATATCCAGACAAGCAAAATACCCAACGCCGGTTCACCCTCGTTGGCGAAAATTTGAACTAGTTACCTCGAATAAACAAGTCCAGTTCGGATAATCAACAATAGAGAAGATTTCTTCAATCAACAACAAATCAATCTCGTATTTCAGATAAAAAAAAATAAAATAAAACTTAAGACTTGGCGGATCTTTAAACGTAGAAACCAATACAAAATTTCTCGCAACAGGAAATACAACTCAAGATACAAATGTAAATTTAGAAATTGAAATCTCCAAGATACTTTCTAGAAAACAAATTCTAAGTCAAAATCAGCTTTTATTTCTATTCGATACCCATAACTGTAATATCTATTCAAAATTGTATGGTCAGTAGTGAACGATGATACCAAAATTGCAGGACAACCAATATAATATATTATTGTTAACAGTAAATAATCATTAAAATATTCGCAAACAAAAATTCTAAGTAAAATCACCTTTTGTTTCACAAATTTTGAGTTGAAATCGGCTTTGATTTCTATTCGAAACCCAAAATTACAATACCTATTCAAAATACTATTATCAAAATTGTAGGACAGCCGGTATAATATATTGCTAGCAGTAAATAATTATTAAAATATCTGCAAATAAAAAGTCTAAGTAAAAATCACCTTTTCTTTCTATTTAATACTGAAAATTGTAATCCCTATTTATTGGTACAGCCGGTATAATAATTATTAAAATATTTCCATGTAAAATCTATTGATTCTATTTCATTAGCAAAATTACTTCTTTAAAAACGATCACAATTCAATATTTCAGTTAACAACAAACAAAACCAAAAAAAGAAAGCAATTATCGTTAACAAGAAACGACTAAAAAAAAAGAAACTGGTTCTCCTAATTTGAAAAATATTTCTATCGGCAATATTTTATTGCAACTTCCAAAATATATTCTTTTACGCACTAAATTTAACAAATTAGATCCTACGAGATTTTCGAAATGTTGGTTGAAAATTTTAATTATGGATTTATGAAGGTTTACACACTCGTGTTTCTGATTCGGAATTTTAACATCAAAATTCTCTAAATAATTCACAATATGCGGAAGAAAATCCTTAATACAGTTACGACAACGGCTCCGGTTTCTATAACGACGGTCTCTGCTCCTTCAACAACGGTATTTGCTCTTACAACTACGGTTCTTGCTTCAATGACAACGATATCTGCTCTTACAATAACGGTCCTTGCTCCTACAACAACGGTTTCTGTATTTTTCTTACAACAGCGGTCCCTATATTTTCTTACAACAATAGTCCCTGCTCGGGCGCCATTTTGTGACGTGCTTTCTTTCCTCAGAAGAATTACGGACGTCACTATGACTCCCGTGGCTTTACTATCTACCAGATTTTCTCGGGCGCCAGATTTTTGGGATGGTTTACTCCACCGAACTCTCGGAACTGGTAGCGTCAAGAGTTACCAGGGTAGCAACAGATGGAGGTTAAGTAATTCCAGGGGTCTGTTGTTTTTGACCTCTATGCCGTGCGAAGTGGGAAACAGGCTTTAATTGTTTACCACTATCGGAAAATGAAACTACCTGTGCTTTATAAAATTTCACAATTTATTTCGGTTTCGAAAGAATTTGGGAAAAAAAGGAAAATAAAACGAACCCCTTTAACTATATAATTAAACAACTAAATTTTGATGAAAGCCCTTCAGTATTTGCGATTTATATTAAATTACTGCCCAGACCAAAGCACTTTATTACAGAATAAATGTTTTACGCTTACAAGCCTAACGTGCAAAGCTCTAATAGTTTTCGGTGATCGCCGGTGAAAATCAGCGAAAATTTACTAGCAGTACGGTGAGAATTACACAGAGAAAGCGTTATAAAGGCACTAGCAGTGTTCTACGGGAGCATTTCTTGGCATTTGTGTACGGTTTAAGATAAAAGAAACGGTAAATAATAGAGTTACCTCGGTTTTTATGCAGATATTTCCCCGGCCGTTGGTGCTAAAATCAATCGTGCAAAGATCAGTTAGTCGGCAGAACCCGAAAACCTCCCCTTGGCGAACCTGCTATGGCAGCGAACGCTCTCGAGATTATTTCGTTCCACGCCTTGGAAAACCCTCGAAGATGTCCCTGCTATGGCAGCGAACACAGACGAGATTCCTCCAAGTTGCCTATTATGAAATATTTTAAAGTTACGCTACCAAGGCCTAGAATAGAACGGCGGTAATTAATAAATTTCCCTTGGTTTTGTGCGGATTCTACCCCGGCCGTTAGTGCTAAATCAATCGCTCAAAGAACAGTTAGCCGGCAGAATCCGAAAACCTCTCCCTGCCGAACCTGCTATGGCAGCGAACGCACGCGATATTATTTCGTTTCACGCCTTGGAAAACCCTCGAAGATGTCCCTGCTATGGCAGCGAATACAGACGAGATTCCTCCAAGTTGCCTATTATCAAATATTTTAAAGTTACGCTACCAAGGCCTATGGTACTAGATTCAACACACCCCCGAAATAATTTGAGAGTCCCTCAAGAATTTACCTGCTTTGCAGCGAGAATGCTTGAAAGTTTACCAACGTTATTTCCTTTCCCTAGTGTTGTATACCGGAATTGGGATTCCCGAAATATCTTGAAAATCCCCCAAGAATTTACCTGCTTTGCAGCGAGAATGCTTGGGAATTTTCCAATTATATTTCTTTTCCCCTGAAGTTACAGCCAACAGTAAATTCTTACTTCGGAATCATACACAAATACGCGGAAAATCACTCAAATTAAGCAAGCAGTAAGCAAAATAAAATCTATTAATACAATTACTAAATACGCTAGAAGCAAAATAAATCTCAACATCAGAAGAATGAAAAATAATTTCTAAATTCGCTTACCTCGCTGGCGAAAATCAGTCGGCGTTTCGGTTACGGCGGAAAACGGTGGAACTGTCAGAGCACAGAGTTAAAACAGCACAAGAATCAGGAGTCAAAAAGAGCTATTCCGTTCCGTTTGCCGGTTTTATACATTCTTTTTTTCGATCCCACTCAGGAGGTTCCCTACTTAGCAATCTTAAGAACGGCGTCGACTGGCGTGCGCGAGCTCTGCAGTAAGAAATACACATTACAGATACACCGGATGTATCAATATCCATATTTAAAATTATTAGGAACAAATAAATTTACAGCTTTTGATGAAAGAGGGGTGTAGAAGCAAATAATGACGGAACTTAATAATAAAATGAGAAATAAAATATATACAGTTGAATGTCTGAACGGAAAACAAAATAGTAACATCGTTACAATATATATATATATATATATATATATATATATATATATATATATATATAATATAAATTTCGATTTTCTACTACACCTGTTTTAGTCGAAATTTCAATACTTTCGACTTATTGGCCTGACCGTTCTTCGAAGGGCAAAACAACTACATTCCTGGCTAATACCACGCAGAATATTGAATTACATCCCCTTCGAAAACCGTGACGTCGATCGGCCATTTTGCCGATACGGACATCTGTGGTGATTCGCAACTGATAGCGGAAGAGCATAGTACACTTACGCGTTTCGACGTTCTTGGGTCTCTTCAAGAGTGCCGTAATGCCTTCCAGTTCAGAATCTCTAATCCGAACTGAAGATTACACCCTCCGACAACCTCTCTTGGTTCGTGTAGTTACACAAGCGAGAAGTAGTCAGTTGGCGCCATCTTCACTTTCATTCTGAACTGGAAGGCATTACGGCACTCTTGAAGAGACCCAAGAAGGTCGAAACGCGTAAGTGTACTATGCTCTTCCGCTATCAGTTGCGAATCACCACAGATGTCCGTATCGGCAAAATGGCCGATCGACGTCACGGTTTTCGAAGGGGATGTAATTCAATATTCTGCGTGGTATTAGCCAGGAATGTAGTTGTTTTGCCCTTCGAAGAACGGTCAGGCCAATAAGTCGAAAGTATTGAAATTTCGACTAAAACAGGTGTAGTAGAAAATCGAAATTTATATTTCATATAGCACCTCGTATTTTATGAAATTATATTCATTTATATATATATATATATATATATATATATATATATATATATATATATATGTATACAAGAATTGCTCATTTAAAGATATAAGATATAATAAGTAACGATTCGTTCCAGTCGAGCTTATAGATCCACAAGTATTGTAGGATTATTTTCCCGAGTACAGTCACGGAAACCAATAATCCTAACGGTTCGAATAGTTTGAAAACTCCGAATAGTGTTATCCGTTTGGAAACATTAATCTGAATAGATTTCAGTATATACATATTCGTGTCGTTTCTCACGGTATATATTTTGCATTCATCTTTCCTTAATTGATGTAAACATTGAATTGCTAGATACGAAGCACATCTAATATCGAATATGACGATATTTAATTCAAAAATTTGTAAGTTTTTCATTTGATCTCTCCAAATGATACATTGAAACTTACAGTATTCGTTTCTAACTAAAAATGGTTGACACAGTCGCTTTAAATTACTTGCAATCACCATAGGGTTTTCGCGAACTCTACTAAAAGTAGTTAATAAACTAGGTTGACTATTATGACTGGTATACAGGGCGTCATTCGACTGTACGCCTGTAGAAGTCTCTAAAGAACCGTCGTATACCACACTTACTTTCTTAGTTGGATTCGTTTCCTTACCGATTGCGCGATGAGATAAATAGTAACCTTCTGATATCAGCAGATTGTCCACGATAGGGACTTGTGACGTTTATTTGATTCTTGATAATCAGGAGCTGCTAATTTGCATTGTTCTACAGACATTGTGGTCTCTGCTTCTAATTATTTGTCGAACGGTGTAGGTCGGTGGACATCTGGGTCCGTTAATTTGCTTTGCTCTACAGGCAGTGTACTGTTCCTATTAATCTGCCGACTGGTGCAGGTCGATGAAATTTTGGTTCTACTACCTTGGTTTGTTTTACAGGCATCTTGGTGTAAAGGTGTTCACTTAAGATGCTAACTTAGAACTTTCATTGCTCCTCCTCAGTTCTTTTGGGGGTTTCCCATTGTTATATCTTATGTTTTATATATATATATATATATATATATATATATATATATATATATATATATTAAATATTAACAATATATAATTATAAGGTAAATCTTGATTTGTAATGTCAATCGCCCGTATTTCAATTTGTAATTTTTCAGCATTGTCACGTGTCGAACAAATGGCAGAATTATGAACGCAAATGAAATCAATAAATAGCGTATAGTAAGTCTGAAGATATTTACTAAAATGAAAATCTTTCTTTCTTTCCCGATCCGATGTCCGAGAAACCTAACCTCTAACAGGATTTATGAACAAGAATCTAACAAATTTATATTCATATTTATTATAAACATTTAACTCAAAAGTTCTCACAAAGTAATATATCTACTAATTAATAAAAACATACACAAACACGTTACAGGTTGGCAAATTAATTTTGGCTGTTGACGATGCGCGAGAAAGCCATACAACTTGACAACGTTGTAAACGCAGTTACCGGGAACAGCAGGCGACGTACATTCCGCATGCAAAGTTTTAAAGGTTGATGGGGAGTTAGAAGTCACTAGTAAAGGTTGGATATGTATAAGACGAACCACGTTGCGTTGCGGATAGTTAAGAGTAGATGAATGAGGTGGGTGTTTGAAGTTATTGAAAATTATTGGGAATTGGGTGTCTCCGATGTCTTGAGAATTTATAAGAGGGGTTAAGAGTTATTTTAAGGATTTTTAATTTTTATTTCGTATTTGTTTGAAAAGTGACTAGATATGGAAGGTGTGTAGAAGATGTCTGGTTGTGGCGACTGGCTTATTTCGAATTTGAACAGAGAAATTAGTAGTTAAGTGTTTATTGTCTAGGTGAGGTGGTTGAAATGTTGAAATTTAAAGTTTAGTCATTGACTGGTTAAAATGTTGAAACTGTGTGAATGCTGGTATCACCATCAAGTAAATCCAAAAATGTCGTCGTGCGTCGGTCCAATTGGGTAGTGAATAAATTCACTATGGTACAGGAAAAAACGTGAAAAACCTGCACCACCGACGGGGAGGATGGGCTCGCGGATCAAGTTTAATCACTTTCGCTTCTGATGGGAGTGAAAGCAAAGTGAGCACGCCTGCCTATAGTTGTTATAGAACAGTTGTGTCGATAAATGGAAGGAATTAGATGGCGAAGTTTTTCGGCTATGACGTCCCTTGAGTTAGGGATGACGTTCATAAGGGTGACAGTGAGAGTTTCAATTAAGATTTTGGTATCGGTTGAGAGGTCGTAAGGAGCTGGTGGCTTTTCAAGAGTGACTGAAGCAGTCTCTTGAGGGGTTATGGGTGTCGATGGCTTGTGGGGGCAGCGAGGATGGAAGGCGGGGTGAGGATCCCCGCAAATTGTACATGTAGGGGTTCCAGACTTGGGGCAATTTTCGGGGAGGTAGCCTGTTTGGCCGCAAGAGGGGCATATCGGTTTAGACCGACCAGATTCGGATGAATGTCCGGTTTGTTTGCATCGATTGCAACCTTTGGGAACTGGGGGTAGCGGATTGGCGTTGGATGGCTCGCACTCATGTGGGAGGCCATGAAATGAGAGGCCAGAAGTAAGGGCCTGGTAGTAATGAGCTTCGGAGGTAGTGACGATGCGGAACATCGATGTGGGCTTGCTTGTGGACTTCGCCAAGTTTTGAGGAAAGTGATTTGTTGATCTTGAAGAATTTCTTCGAATTCTTCGAGGCTAATCGTCGAGTCTACATTCCTGCAGACGAAAGAGAAAGTGGGTATAAGATTTTTGTTTGCTGGGTGGGGTGGACGTTCGGTGGAGTTGAGGACGTTGATGGTGATGTTAGAATCACTAGTTGAATTGTGGATTCGTCTCAGAATTGTTAAGACTAATATAGGGGAGGTGGTTTTAGGATGCGCTGTTCTGTTGAAATTGACTTTGGGGTAAAGTATTTGTCTGTTGAGGAGCTCGAAGGTATTTAAGGGTGAAGAGGGATTTTTGTGTATAGTATTGAGGATGAGAGGTTTCGGAGATTTAAGGTTTGTATGGTGTTGTTTGTGGAGGTTGTTGTAGGGTTATTGATAGGGTCTGGTTTTGGTCTTACCGACGAGGGTGAATCCATCCTCGTCGGGGACGGGAGGTTGTCCGATGGCTGAGGGAGTGGGGAAATGGGATCTAACGGAGGAAGCGTAAGGCCTGGTGGGGGATGTGTAGGAAGTGTGATTGTGTGCGGGTGTTTGTTTAGTGGCTGTTTGTTTAGAAGAGGTAGTAGATGACGTTGAGTGAAAGTGGGATTTTTTGGAAGTGCGTGAAGAGGGTGTATTGTGTTTAGTAGGTGTAAGAAGGGGAAATTCTTTCTCTGAAAGTATTGAAATTTGAGATGGTGTTGAGTGAGAGTTTGTTTTATTCGGTGTTTGTGTGTGTTTTGGTTGGGATGGGAAAGGGATATTCTTTGTAGAAGTCTTCAAGGATTTTTCGACCTGCAGGGGAGCGTGTGAAATCTAGGTGGACTTTATAGGCTTCGGGGCTGAAATTGGGGTGAGAGGGTTCGATTGAGTCGAGCCATGCTTGCATGTCTGGAGGCAATTCAATGGAGCCAGGAATTGGAATAGAGGCGAATTTGGCAGTTTGGCTACTGCGTGTGACGTCTTGAAGAAATTGTGTGTAGGATTGTGGGTGAAAGCTAACACCGACAGCGGACTCTAAGGGTCTGGAGTTTAATTTATTTTTATAATGTCATTTACACCTCAAATTAAAGCTTCCATCTAGTCGCTGTCTGCTGCACATTTTATCGTCCCAAAATCTAATTGCGTTAGCCCACAATGCTGCCCTGCTAAATGAAAACGCGGTATCTACGTATAGAGCGAAACTGAGTAATCAGGCGTTATAGTTGTACCCTAACGACTAATATAAATTTTCATGAATTATTTGATACCAAAATTATCAATAAAGACGAAATTTGATCATTTATTTTATCTACTATCCAAAAAATCACTTACTGCGTGGTATATGAAATATTGAAACTGTTTTCAATGTTATTGTAAAATTAATTATCGTAAATAAATGAAATAAACAATAATTAAAAACAAGCTTTTTAATATTATTATAATTTTTTTTGTATTTTTATATTTGTTGCCTCAGCGATAGTCGGACTCAGGGACAAGACTTTCGTTGGGTGTACTTATTCGAGAAAGACCTGCCGCATGCAAGATTACAAAATTTTGCATTGTTCGATATGCTGACTCAGGAATATCAATGTTTTTGAGGGTACTACTTACTTTCTTTGGAATTAGCTCCATACAAGACAAAACAATTGCAATTATTTTAATTTCCTCAAAGTTCCACATTTCTCTTATATCTGTTTTTGGCTCAACATACTTGTTTAATTTTTCATTGTACTTAAATTCTATGTTGGAATTATTAGGGACTGATATGTCAATTATCAGAGCTTCGTTGGATTGTTTTTTAATAACTGTGATGTCGGGTCGGTTGTGTCTTATTATTAAGCCCGTCAAGATAATCTTATCCCAGTAGATCTTAACATACTGGTTTTCTATAACTGGAGGAGATTTTTACTTATAGTATGGCTCGTGATTTTTGGAAAAATTTCAAATTTTTCCATTATCTTCAAGTAAACTATCATAGCAACGTTGTTGTGTCTTCCTAAATATTTGGTTTTACCTAGGTTCTCACAGCTAGATAGATCACCTGATCTTGTATACCAATCATAAAACCTTCAGTTTCTGGAAAATGCGTTCCAGTTTTAAGCCACTCAATGGATTTAGTTTGATCTACTGTAGCTTTCTGTAGGTCACTAATAAATCTTCCGTGTAATTCTTTTGAACGCCAGTTTTCAACTTTCTCATTGTCGGTTTTGGTATCAAATGGTTCAAAATTTTCTATCCACAAGTTTAGTGGTGTGCATCCCATATCTGGTCTCACTATAGCTTGATAAACTTCATTATTTTGGTGATGGAAAAAATTTCTTAAGTATGTAATTTACTGAGAGCCTTCCACGACATTTCTTATTCCTCTGCCTTCCTTTTTTCTAGTTAAAGTTAGTCTTTCCACGGACGACTTTGGATGGTGCTTTCTATATTTTGTGAATTCTGTTCTGATCTTTCTGTTTAATGCTTCTAAGTACGTTTGAGTCAATTTAACTATTGCAAAGGAGTACTAAAGAGCGTATATGACATAAGTATTTATGGCGGTTGTAAAATTTGCTTTTTAAAATGCTATTAAGGCGTTTTTCAAATTATTTGATTACAATGGCTTTTATTTCTTTGTGCTTTATTTTATGAGTCTGCAGGATTCCTGGATATTTGTATGGATGGTCGGTCATCACTTCAATCAATTTTCCTGGTTCCAGTTCTATAGCCTCTCGTTCTTTTTCGACTAACACAGTTTTGCATTTTCCATGCCAAACGACATTCTTATGTCTGTGCCCCACTGATGTATTAGTTTCAGTTTTAACTCTAGATGGTTTTTACAGTTGAGTACAAAATTGTTAAATATAAAAACAAAAATATCTCCATTAAAGAAGTCTGATATATATAAACTTGAATATCCATTATGTAATGCTGTCTATTTGGGTCAAATCCTTAGAAATTTTGAAACCCGATACAGTGAACACTTACAAATATTTAGATTAAAAGATTGAAGCAACCAGGTAAATCCAACTACGCGAAACATCTACTCGACATAAATCATTCACTGACACCTGACACATAACTACTACATATTTGTGATAAGAAACTAGAACTGGATTTCCTTGAAGAATTGGAAATTAGAAGACACTTGAGAGACCCACAATATGAAGTCGTCAATGAACAGATAAATCTAGGCAGTTCTCCACTAATAAACTGTCTTCTTAAGTGATACTTGTGAAGACTAGCAGATATAGTTTTCCTGTATTTCTATATCATTGCACTGATCTTAATTGGGAAAAAGATTTACAGGATATCCCCATAGGGCTAATAATATTTAAGCTTTAATATTTGTAATATTATATCTTCTTCTTTTCTCTATTACCATATATTAGGTCGATCACAAGGTAGGTCACTTCTTGGTCTAGCCAAAAATAATTATTAAACATCAGGTAGGCATTAAATGAATTGTAACTTATGTCATTCTGACGATGATTTTCAACATCGAAACATTTATTAAATATATTGTGGAATTATCTAGAAACAGTAAGTTCCATTTAAAACAGTACTAAAACATAGCTTTGAAAATCCATAAAATTCTCTTTTCCTCAGAATATTGTAATCAGTCCGTCTTGGAGGAAACGTTCCGTTTTTGTGCAATATTTCATTCTACGTATTCCCTTTTTTCTCAACACAAAACATAGCACAGTTATAAACAGCGTGGTAATTTACTAAACAGTTAGCAATAAAAACATAAGTACTGACTTTTATATAAAATATACGAATGGAATTCATTGTTTCTGATAAAATTTTCATCAGCTAAAATCGTCTGTTCCAAGGAAAAGCTACTCATGAAAGTTTTAGGAAAACTTCCATTGCAGATCTTGGAGAATATTAATAAATGAAATCTTGACGCTGCCAATATCCCAAATGTAATTTTGTATTTTGGTTTTATGAGAGTTTAAATTGTATATATTTTTCTTTACACCAATGTACTGGAAGGCCAGATAAGAATACAAAGTACTTTATCTCGGAAACTATTCATCGTAGAGACTTTTGATAGAAATTTTATTACTAAAGAGGCCAAAAGAAGACTGTGGATTCCCAAGATAAAGCGCAGAAGGCGTAAAGTGAACTTTTAAAGTAATTTTTTCTATCTAATGAATGTACCAAAAAAATATTGTGATATTTTTCTTATATATTTAAATAATAAACGGGTGGGATAAACTTTAAACACACGGTATGGCTACTTAATTTATTTATTCACTACACTATTCACTACTTATATACACAGTATATTCACTAATTTATATAAACAGTTCACTAATTTATATTCACTTATTTACTTGTTTATCTCACGATGTCAAATTATCAACTCCACTTATCCGCTGATCGATCCTTTATATATTAAAGCCTTTTTTACTAGAAAATTCCGGACTGCGGCTTATACAAAAACAATTGGCTCTGGCATATTCTATATAAGACTGGTCACAAAAACATCTCTAGATAAGATAATCACAATTCGTAAATAATTCTAAGAAACCCTGCGCTTCCGCCATAATTTTAACTTTCATACCTGGCTTAGACAGAGTCGGAGTTAGGGAGTATACCAGTGTGCTGTTTCGTAACATTACCCCCTCCTCAAATGGAAGTTCCTCCTAGAATTTTTGTGTAGCCGACACTGGATGTTTGAATCGGCAACTGGCCCCATTTCTACACGTTCCGATCTTATGGAAATAGCAGGGCACCGTCTTCATCGAATACTGATAACGGGGGTTCTCGCTGCAAATTAATATCTGGACACCGGTATCTTGAAAGATAATCTTCACCATCTTCCTGATGATTCGCCAATCCAACTGGTTACTCGCTATCTTAGGCATAGCCAGTTTCTTCACACTGGATTCCAACACATGGTCTCGTAGGTTTCGAAGTGCTTCCAACACATCGCAGTAGGTAGATCGATCTTGAAATTCATTTTTAGTTACCACGTAGAAGACGTACCGCGAATTATGTTTCAGTTTCAGTGTCTTGCCAGGGGCTGGAATCTGGTCTTCATGTTTTTCTAATTGGCCGAACTTCTTTCGAAAGACGGTTGCCAACCCTCGTGCGTTCTTGATACGGGCGGGGATGTTGTATGCGAATGAATAATCTTCCGGGAGAGTGAACAAATCTTGTTGTTGTTCCGAAGTGACTCCATATCTAGCTTTCCCGGTACCTCCATACGCGCCCATATATTAATCGAAGGTAGGGTCAGACACATCTCGAATAAGGTTTACTGCTTCCTCTAGGTCATGGTCTCCTTCGAATGGCGCTAGTCGGTTTTGGTGAACTACTTTTGGTTTTCCGTTGGGGATCTTGCTTATGCGATATATAACATCATTGATCCTTTTCTTGATTAAGTATGGACCTTCCCAGGATTTTTGTAATTTTGGAGAAAATCCTTTTCTCCTCGTCGGGTTGTGTAACCATACTTTGTCCCCTTCTTTAAAACCGCCTTCTGTGTCCTGCGTGTCGTACCGACTTTTCATTCTGTCGCTGGCAACTTGAAGATTTGTTCGAACTAATTCATGAATATCGTCCAGCCTTCTTCTCAATCGGATCACGTAGTCTTCGCCTGCTAGATCTTCTCCAGGCCGACAGCCAAATTACAGGTCACAAGGAAGCCTCATTTCACGTCCAAACAGGATTTTCGCCGGTGTTTCATCCGTGGACTCATTGACGGCAGATCGATGAGCCGATGCGAATAGGGAAAGATACTGGTCCCAATCTCTCTGATGGCTGGATACTACTTTGGACAGGTATTTGCCAATAGTCCTGTTCATTCTTTCGACTGTTCCATCTGACTGTGGATGTAATAGTTTTCTTCATTCCTAGCTTCTCGCAAATCTCCTGGAATAGATGTCTTTCAAAATTTCTTCCCTGGTCACTGTGGACTTCCAATAGCACTCCATATCGGCTGATAAATTCTTTCACCAATACATCCGCGACAGTTGTGGCCTCTTGGTTCGGGATAGCGTAAATTTCCACCCACGTTGTGAAATAATCCATTACAAGCAGTATGTATTTGCTACCATTTTCTGTCGTCGGAAATGGTCCAACAATATCTAAAGAAACTCTTTCGAAAGGGCTTCCAACAGTATACTGTTTCATAGGTGCCTTTCTCTTGCGATGTGGTCCATTACTCGTAGCACAAGTCGTACATTTCTTATACCAGTCCTTCACATCGTCGGAGCTGTTCACCCAATAAAACCTTTCACGGACTCGCTGAAGGGTTTTCTTCACTCCCAGATGACCTCCCGATGGACTGTCGTGTAACCTCTTTAGTACCTCAGCTACTCTTGTTCTAGGGATAACTAGCTGTCACCTCATCTCGGAACCATCATCGTTTTCAAGCACTCTTTTCAACAGCCCTTCTTCCAGGACAACGGAGTCGCACTGAGCCCAATATGCCTTGAGTTTCGGTGACAATCTTGACACTTCTTGCCAGGTAGGTCGCCGATTTGCTTCCTTCTATTGCCGGATCTTCCTCACGTGAGGATTATTCTCCTGATCTTCTCTGATCCTGGTGGGTGATCATTCTTCATTGACTACTCTAATTCTCAAAACTGCAACTTCCTTAGATTTCCACTTGTTGCATTGTTAATAGTCTACAGGTCATGGCCGTCTAGGCATGGAGTTGTCTTTTCGGTGATTCACATCAGCTGGATGTTGACCCCTGTCTGATTTCTCCTATGAATGGAGTTCTTGGGTTACTGAAGTCTTTGGGCGCTTAGACGGACTGCCTACGTGCCCTAGCTCGCCACACTTCCGGCATTTGATCTTCTTCGGCTTCTTGTCTGCCATACCTTTCATCAAGTTGATGATCTGGTCAAGTTTGACATCGTCATCTTCTTCCTGCAAGGTTCTACCTTTGTTGTAGCGCGAGCTCTTCGTGGCTGCTTTGCATTTAAGAGGTTCTTGGTTTGCAGGAGTCGTAGGGCGCTTACACGAACTACGTGCATGCTCTAGCTCGCCACAATTACAACACCTGATTTTCTTCGGCTTCTTGTCCACCATATTTTTCAACAAGTTGACGATCTGGTCAATTCTGTCATCTTCACTTTCTTTCTGTATGGTTCTACCTTTCCGGAGGCCATCGTGGCTGCTTCATATTCAAGAGCAGCAGTCAATGCGTCGACTAATGTTTTCGGATGGGCTAAACGAAGCGTCCTCTGCATATCGGGGTCACGTAATCCATCAATAAAGGCCTGGATGCCTAAACATTCCATCATGTTATCTGGTACGGATGGATAAGTAAATCTAACTAGCCGGGCAATATCCAGTTCATACTCTTGAAGGGTTTCGTCACGTTTCCGCCTTCGGTTCTTCAGCTGGAATCTGTACAAATGTTCGAAATGTTCGTGACCGTATCGCATGTCCAACCTCTTCTTCAGCTGCTCGAAGTCATCCGTTTCTTCAAGTGGCAACGCCTGTAGTACATCTAAGGCATCTCCCCGAAGCGCTATAGTTAGGTTCACTGCTTTCTCCTCATCGGACCAATTATTCACTCTAGCGGCTGCTTCAAACTGTTTCACATAATTGGTCCACGACATTTTTCCATCGAACGTTGTGGCCTTGACTGGGGTAAAACTGCCAATGTCTTCTAACTTAGGGCGTGTTCCTGTCTTGCAAGGTTTCGTTTGCTATGTTTCCTTTTCTTCCGCTGGCGTGTCTTGAGTTCTTATATCTGTCATCATTTTTTCTAAATCCTTGATTTTCTCGTCCATCGTTGTCATCTTATTCTCAATCTTCTCGTCCATCGTTGTAATCTTATTCTAAATCTTCTCGTCCATCGTTGTAATCTTATTCTCGATTTTCTCATCCATTGTTGACATTTTATTCTCGATTTCAGATTTTAGAGACGAAATTTCATTTTCAGAGTCAGCGGCAATGTAGTTTTTCATAGATAAGATATCGGCAGATATATCGTTCTTCAAAGCAGAAATCTTGTCGTCAATATTAGCAGAAATGTCTTCATAGCAGAAATATCGTTGTTCACATTCGTTGAAATTTTCTCTTCCATGACAGAAATATCGTTCTTCATAGCAGAAATATTAGCAGAAATTGACGAGATTAAGGTGGAAGCTTCGTCATTGAATAGAACTGTTTCTGGATCAAAGCCGTCATTTTCCAGTGCCACTTTAAGTCGTTCTACTAATTCACTTTTCTTACCAGACGTTTCCAACTCGCGATCTTCCAGTTCTGCTCTTAGTTCCGCCACTTTGAGGTCACATAGTCTCTAGGCCATTTTTACGTAGCAATTTATTTATATTATCTCACTTCTGACACCAATGTAATGTTTATCTTATTTATTTAAACAATAAACGGGTGGGATAATCTTTAAACACACGGTATGGCTACTTACTTAATTTATTTATTCACTACACTATTCACTACTTGTATACACAGTATATTGACTTAAGCTAATTTATATAAACAGTTCACTAATTTATATTCACTTATTTACTTGTTTATCTCACGATGTCAAATTATCAACTCCACTTATCCGCTGATCGGTCCTTTATATATTAAAGCCTTTTTACTAGAAAATTCCGGATTGCGGCTTACACAAAAACAACTGGCTCTGGCATTTTATAGATAAGACTGGTCACAAAAACATCTCTAAATAAGAAAGTCACAATTTGTAAACAATTCTAAGAAACCCTGCGCGTCCGCCATAATTTTAACTTTCATACCTGGCTTAGACAGAGTCGGATTTAGGGACTATATCAGTGTGCTGTTTTGTAACAATATGTTTTTTAAGGTTAGGGTTTAATCGAATATTTTTTGATGTATGTATTAAAATGAAGTCGTGGGAGTGATTCATGGTTTTATACGGAAGTGATTCAACGTTTTATACTTAATGTTAATTGTTTGTTTCGTTTGTCCTGTATTATATTCATTTCAATTTCTTTTTCTATTTTATGGTTTCATTTCTGAAGTAGTTTTTTTTTGTTAATACACAGAATGATCATCTCTGTAAAGAATACATTTGGACAGTATCTATCTCAGTTCCATATTTTCCGATAGGTTCTACAAGTTAAGTCACCAACCCGTTATTACTTTATACACACTGTATATAAAGAATATTTTGGCCTGGTTTACATAGTTGAATATCTGTTTAAAACCTCAATTCATAAAAAAACTTATTTATTACAGTTTCAATATTTTTAAAAAAATATTTCCTTAATTTCCTTAAAAATCTCGACAAAAACGTTGACTTTTCAAATTCAATTACTCCCAACTTGAAAAATATTCGCAAGAATGCCGCATATATCTACCTCATTTTAATTTGAAAAGCTCACCGGGAAGTTTGTTCCTAGATGTTTCATAAAAATTCCAGTACCACTCAAAATTGTAATATTTGCATGTCAATAGTGTATATATACCATATGCTCGGTATTCCACGTCTTTTATTACTTTTTCCTTCATGTGGAATGGTTAATATGAACCGAAAAAAATCTGTGGGCATTTTTTGTGGGATAAAAGAGATGGATTGAAATAGGTATTTTGGTATTTTTGTCTGTTTTTCATACAAAATCTGAGTTTATTATATAGCAAAGCGGTTTCTTTACTTTGAATAAAATATAAATTAAGAGTTTTCCAACAATAAGAGTTGAAATTTAAAATCATGTATGTACGATTACATTTTAAATTATGGTGGACGCGAAGTGTTTAACCGCCATTATTTCAAACGACTATTGGAGACAGTACTGAAGGATTTATTCAATTTTGTTAAAGTAAAAATAGACTTTCGCGGAGTGTATTGATGTATGAGAAACTGAATCTTGAATGGTATTTTATGGAGACTTTTTCACACTACTATAGAAAGAATTTAATAATATACCTATTATTAACTTCAATGTTTACGAATTAAAAATGCAAAAACTGTTAGTGGATGTGGTGCTAAGTAATGGCCCAACTGCAACGCGTATTCAATAATCCAATGACGTAAAAGCCGTTATGAGGACATTATCCTTCCATTATGGGCATTTCAGAAACACTTCTGCAAATAAAGTTTATTTTTAGACAGAATAAAACGCATTATAGGTTGATTTTATCGTATCACTTGAAGTTTTCTGGATAAAATAAAAGGCTTAAATGGGGATGAAACAACATACAATATTTATTTTACATTCCTATTCAGGCAGCCTACGATTAAACATCGATTTTTGGTTGTCTAAATAATCCATTTACTAATTACGAGTTTTTATTCCTTTTTACGGTGTTGTGAAAAAGTTAATGACTATATAATGTGAAATTCTACATCTTATGTGAATGAACTTACGAAAATACATTTTTAAACAGATAACTTCATCAACTGAAGTACCTAGTTTTCACCAGTGGCGGACCATTAACACAGGTAATTGTTATTTCCTATCATTCCCAAGAGTCCATCTAGGACTCTTTTCCTTTTACTCTGTAGAGGTTTTGGTATCCAGGACCTCTTACAAAAATGGATCTATTTGAAACACAACATCAACCATCCTCATCTATAACACTAAATCCTCCCATTATTACAAAATCTTACGTAGCCGCAGCTCAAACAACCTCCCCCCTCGCAAACTTTTCCTAAAAGAGTACAGGCAATTCTTATGCATGCTATCCCCGATACAGCTCTTTTTGAATACATAAAAGCTATTGGTTAAACCGTCAATCCAAAAAATGTTACCTTTGCTTCTAAAATATCGAACAACCGTGTGTGCATTTATTTAAGTTCCACATCTATCGTCGATAAATTACTCAAAACACACGATAGCATAACTGTCAAATTAACTATTATCCCTATACGAAGACTTATTACACCAGTCAAACGAATCCTTATATCCAACGTATCTCCTACTATACCACATTCTTTCATTGAAAAATCACTCGAAAACATAAGCCTTCAATTAGCCTCCCCTGTCTCATTTTTGAAATTTGGTGTACCAGATGACAACTATGCACACATTATGAGTTTCCGAAGAATGATTTGTTTTACCAGATTCAGATAATTTTTCCTTGCAAACGTCTCTCTTAATAACACATGATAATACTCCTTATAGAATTTTCATCTCCACGGACAAACTAGAATGTTTTCTGTGCAAACAACCCGGCGATACGGCCGAGGCTTGTACTAACCCTCCCAGTAATCCTATCCAAAATCCATCACTGCAGACAAACGATTCACTCCCAATGTCTTCCCCAGTAACCGCATCTGAAATTTCAACTTGTATTGATGATCAAACTAATACAAAATCAACGGACCAAGGACAACTCCCCAATCTCGACTGTTCATCTCATGGTGAAAAAAGAGTTCTATCCTCGGCCAGCAACACGGAAACTCCTCCTCAACTTTCCCCCTCTTCAACGCCCACAGAAAACCAAATGCCTCTCCCATCATTTAAATTATCCCAAAATATTCCTAAGCCTTCTTTTAAAAAGCCTAAAATATCTTCCAAAGAAGATTCCAAACTGACTACCAGTATCAATACTGCATTACACGATCTCTGAACTGACTGCCTTCCTAAAAAATTCATTTGGCAACTCAGATCCATTCAACGAAGCTCTTTTCTTTACTACAAATATTCAAGAACTTCTAAACGATTTATCTCTCCTATGCTCCAAAACCAAAGAACGATCCCTTAAAAATCGAATCTCGAGAATTCAAAACAAAATAAAACATCAACTTAATGCTGAAGATACATCCGATGATAAAAGCAGCTGTACATCTGAAAATCTAACTGATGATGAGCTAAATAAACATCAGTACCAACACGACCAACAATCAACATAAGTACACACAATTACTCGCAAAGCATTTTTTTCTTCTCTTTTAAATATCATTAACCTTCAAGAAAATACAATGGAATTGTGACGGTTTCTTTCCACGTCTGGAGAGAATCCAGCAACTTATAACCAAGCAAAACATCCAAATACTATGCCTCCAAGAAACAAACTCAGAAGTCACTAAACTCCCCCAATTAAAAAACTTTGAAGGCTATCACTACATACGTGGAAACTGCAATAGAGCTAGCGGTGGTACATCTATATTCACCTCTAATGAACTATTCTCATCGCTATTGCCTCTTACCACCGATCTTGAAGTTATAGCAGTAACTATTTGGTACTCAAATAAACTAACTGTCTGTAGCATACAGATTCCACCTAACTATTCGCTTACAGAAGTGGAATTAGTAAACGTTATCTTCCAACTCCCACATCCATACATACCAGTAGGCGACCTTAATGCTCCTAATAACCTATGATGATCTAATTAAACATCTGGCAGAGGAAGAACCATCAAGAATGTAATACATTGCTCAAGCTGATGCCTACTAAATACAGGATCCAATACTCATCTCAATATGTCCTCTGGGTCTTTCTCTGCTATCGACCTAAGCCTCTGCGACCCTAAGTTGGCCCCTTTACTAACTTGGCACGTTGAAGACGATCTGTATGACAGCGATCATTTTCCTATAGTCATATCTTCCGATGAACCTCCTAACCAACAAATTTCAACAAGAAGATACTGGCAACTAAACAGCGCTAATTGGGACAACTATATGTCTCAAACAGAAACTACATTATCCTTCCTTATTTTATCTGAAAATATGGATAATAACATACTGCTTTTCACAATATGCATTATATCTGCTGCTGAGACCCACATAGGTAAAACTAAACATTCATACGGACACAAAACTCTTCCCTGGTAAAATCCTTCCTGTAAAAGTGCTGTAGAACAGCAAAAACTGACTTTAAAACTGTATCGACAGAACAGAACACCCGAGAATTTGATTAAGCTCAAGAGAGCGAGAGCAAAAACAAAATATATTATAAAGCAGAGTAAAAAGTCCTCCTGCAAAAGCTACATTTCATCCATAAATGAAAGCACTCTTCCAAATCGGGTTTGGAAAAAAATTAGGTGTATTCAAGGGAAAAACCAATAGTAAAATAACAAATCTCATAAATAATGGAAATATAATAAATAACAACCAAGCAAAATTCCGTAGTAAAATTTCATCGACTCCTGCAAAAACAATGTCACCAGGCCCTTCTCTAATTAAATTGACGTAGGTTCCCTCAATATACCCTTCTCTCCACAAGAACTTACTACTTCATTAAAATCCTACAAAAAAATTCTGCTGAGCCTGATGACCTGCCCTACATTTTTCTCAAAAATCTCGATACCTTAGGACAACTAAAACTTCTGGAACTATTTAAGCTAATCTGGTTCACCAAAAAATTTCCATCCCAATGGCGATTATACATTATAATACCTATTAAGAAACTTGACCAAGCACCTACCTCACCTAAGTCCTATAGACCCATCTCACTAACATGCACTATGTGTAAAATTATGTAAAAAATTATTAACAAGCGACTTATTTGGTACCTAGATAAATACAAGATTATATCGAAAGAACAATATGGATTCTGACGAAATCGATCAACTCGAAATAATTTGGTTATGCTCCAAACACACATTGCTACAGCGTTAAACAAATAACAAGAAATCATACTCGCCTCATTTGATATAGAAAGTGCATTCTACAATATAAATAGGCAGACAATACCCAATAAATTAATGCTTTACAATATCAATGGAAACATGTTTAAATTCATTGAAAACTTTTTATCTCTTAGGTTCTTTAGAGTAAGTCTTAACGGTATTTTTTCAACAACGTACACCCAAACAGATGGAGTACATCAAGGCTCTGTGCTAAGCCCCACCTTATGACCTCTGCTCCTATTTCACTGCTCCCATTAAACATGCCATGTACGCCGACGACCTAGTGATTTATTGTCACGGGCAATCAATGATCACTACTTCTTCCCTCATGCAAACTGCAGTAAATACTCTACAAAACAAAACAAGCCAACTGGGGTTAAGATTATCCCCGACAAAATCCAAAATCATCAGATTTAGTAAACATTCATTACCCCCAGTACCCAACATTACAATCAACAACATCCCTCTCCAAGTAGTCAACCATTGCAAAATCCTGGGTGTGGTACTCGATACCCGTCTCTTATGGAAACAACGCATCCTCGAAATAAAAAAGGAGGGGTGTAGAAGACTAAACCTCATTAAAACGCTTTCCAATTATCACTGGGGTGCTGATGAAAACTCTCTTTTAAAAGTGTACAGAGCACTAATTCGACCGAAGATTGATTACGGCTGCCACATATACACATCTGCGTCTAAATCACAAATCAATCTACTGAATTCTGTGCAAAATACAGCCCTCCGCCTATGCCTTGGCGCGTTTCGCTCCAGTCCGTCAGAAAGCCTTTATTGCGAAGCAAATGAGCAAATGAACCCCCTTTGTGGATAAGGCGCCAACAACTACTACTAAATTACGCAGTTTCTGTATCTTTTGATCCATCTAACCCCGTATACAACCTAATAATACCAACCAATCACAACATACCCAATATGTCACCAACTCCTACAATAAAAACCATACCGATGATTATAGAATCAATACCTATTAAAGTCGATATCTCACAAACAACTGCAATACCCCTCTCTTTAATCCCCCCTTGGACAAAAAACATTCCATAAATCAACACATCCCTTACCAAATTAAAAAAAAAAACGGAACCCCCAACGCTCTAATTAAAAAATCATTTCTAGAGATAATAAACAGGAATCAACATGACTTGATATTCATCCACGATATTCTCAATCTGTATTGTACACACCGGAGAATTATTCGGTATCCTACAAGCATTCAAGCACATATCCTTACCTCATAAGAACGTATGTATATGCACTGATTCTCTTACATCAATTAACTCCATTAAACATATTTTCACCGAACATTCTCTTGTACAAAATATACACGACACCTACCAATTAATCACTTCCCAAAACATAACAGTTACCATCATATGGATACCATCCCACATTGGTATTGAGGGCAATGAACTGGCCGATCAGCTAGCTAAAAACACCACAACACCTATCAACACCGATAACACTATACAAACGGCAAAAGATCTTAAGCAATTCATCAAATATAAATTCAAAAGCCTCTGGCAACAACACTGGGACTCCATCAATTCAAGCCTACACAATATCCAGCCTTCAATAAAGCAACCATACCTCACCGAACCTTCTAAACTTTCGAGACAAAACTTAGCAGTAATGAGAAGACTACGAATTGGACACACCAAACTTACCCACGGTCACCTGATGTCCCGTAGCAACTCCCCATAATGTCAAAAATGTCAATGTAGCATCACAATCAAACACATTCTCACTGAATGTCAACAATACCTAACAGAAAGTCAGCAGCTCCACCTTAATGCCAACATAGAAGAATTATTGAGTAACCCTAACGAAGCAATTACAGTACTGCAGTTCTAACAAATGTACTTCTTCACCACAAAATTTAACACAATGTACTATATATTTCTATATTAACATTAGTATGTACTCTTACTATTAATTAACTGTACCTGTGTGAGTGGCCATTGTAGCCGAGCACCTTAATTAAAGAAAAAAGATATATTGATTTTGTGAATGGAACAATTCGTTGTATCGAAAGTAGTTAAATTCACAGGAAATTGGTTCTTGTAATAATAAAAACTCTGTCCATTTTTGTAATAAACATTTAAGAACTAAATTTTAACAAAAAAATTTAATTATAAACATAAAAATGTAATTCATGAATTTCGCATATCAAGTGACTCTGCTTCGTTCTTTTAGATGGCATAAGTTTTCGGTCTGTCACTTCTTCTTTAATAATCATTTTGAAAATTACTGAATGCATACCTGAATTTTGTCCAACTCATTTTGAACAGTAATCATATTGCTAATTATTGAACTTTCAGTTAATATCGCAAAGCTAGAATTTCAAACGAGTCGTCATCAATTTGTTACTTGTTCAGATTAAAACCATTGAACGAAAGATCGTATATCTTGTACTGATGAGGTACCTATATTGACATCGAAACTGGTGCATTTCTTCTATTGATTACGAACCGAATATTTGTCACTACGTGTAGTTTTTTTTTTCTCCAACCTTTTGTTTTGAAAATATTTATAAATTACAGTTTATAATATTTCAAACGATAACTTAGAAACAATAAGTTCTTCTCACTGTTATGTTTTTCTAATTTATTTAAAACGTGTGTGATAAATCTTAAACACACGGTATGGCTACTTACTAATTTATTTAAACACTAACTCACTAACACTTAATTTATATATACTTAACTAATCACTTATATTTAATCTATATGCACACAAACTTGATTGTTAATTAGCACTTTACTGTTCGGTGTATTTTTTGTTTATTTCTCGAGATCACTTTATCAACTAACTCTTCCGCTGATCGGTCCTTTATATATATAAAAATGCATTTTTTTTACTAGATAATTCTACTCAAAACAATTGGATTTCTGGCATTTTATAGATAAGACTGGTCACAAAAACCAGTTCTAGATAAGATAGTCACAATCGTAAACAATCCCTGCGCGTCCACCATAATTTTAACTTACATACCTGGTTTAGACAGAGTCGGATTTAGGGACTATACCAGTGTGCTGTTTCGTAACGTTACCCCCTCCTTAAATGGAAGTTCCTCCCGGAACTTTTGTGTGGCCGAGACTGGATGTTTGAATCGGCAACTGGCCCCACTTCTACACTTTCCGATCTTACGGATATAGCAGGGCACCGTCTTCATCGGACACTGATAACGGTATAACGAGAAAAACCTACAAACCCTCTCAGTGCTCGTTACAGGTATGCGGGTTGTCTCACGTGGTACAACCCGTGCTCGCCAGTCGACTAGCTTCGAGTCGAAGAAGGGGTGGATTCTTCAAAAAAATTATTGAGTATACAAAAAGGGCGCCAGAGAAGTTTTGGCAAGCACCCAAGACTTCCTAAGTTAGCCCACAACTCCTCAGTGGGTTAACAACACTCACTACACACTCCAAAGGTTAAACTGATAGGTAAATAAGTAAATAAAAGTCAGCAAATACACCCTGATTGAAATTTTAATTAATCTTGGTGGACCAAAGGTCTCTTTTCAAAATATTTAATACAATATCACTACCCAAAAGAAATATTACAAGTAACGTCTGAGCTCAGCTGAAGGCTGTAATCTCAGGGTGCAGTAGAGCTGAGGGCCCCAAACTACACCGATGTCCCAATTCAAAAATTCTAGAGAATCGACCAAATTGTTCATGTACAATATTCCAAAAATACAACGGTAATATATATATATATATATATATATATATATATATATGTGTATATATATATATATATATATATATATATATATATATATATATATATATATATATCAAAATCACCAATGTATAGTTACAAGGGTTCACACTTCCGCAATTTATACCAGTATCAATATAAATATAAATAATTGCATAAGCCAGAAATTTAAATTACAACGAGTTTAGCGTTGCTGGAGAAAATACAACTCAAATTTATATACGGCGCAAATTATATACATAAAACCATTAGAAATAGGTAAAAACCACTAAATATCGCAATACTAGGTACGTACCATAGTGTTCCAGCGTATCTTAATCTATGAGCAAGATTTCAAAATTTATAAATACAAAATTCAAGTATAAGCGAGATTATAGTAATTGCCGCAAGAAAAAAAAAGAAATAAAACTTAATATAAAAAAAACGGTAATATGTGAAGCATAGATGTGAAGTTACTACTGAGTTTGAAGAAATAAGAAAAGGAAAACTGTTAACTTATCCTTTTCCGGCACCAGAACAGGAACTGAAATTTCTCCAGATTAATCCAGGCCTCCTGGAACTGGTCTCACTGACCCATTAAATTCCAATCGGTGATTTTTTTTGTTTTAATGTCCATATACAAAAAACCCCCCTAAAATAGAGAAACGAATTAGCCTCTACATAGGGTTTACATTTTACCCCGGTCAAATTTTCGACGTACCCCCGTAATATCCCATCATACTGACTATAATAACAATACCCGAAATTCGCAAATAATTACACCTCATGACTTTTAACTGTATAAAAGCCACCTACTCTGAGAATAAAAACTATATGACTGGTTTTTTTCCGCTTAGCAAAAAAAACTACGATACCAATAAAAACCCATAATATAAAAACTACGTCGTTGGACACATCCCTGAATGTTTATACAACCCCTGTGATATATTCTTATTTCAACAAAATATAAAGCCATGAAGAATATGAATTAATAAGAATTTATAAAATATAGCGAAACTATCCCGCGAAACCCAGATTACAAACTCCAATAAATTACGAATCAAAGCAGAATTTCTACGTTAAATTGCCTACAAATCTGTTAATTCCGAGAAAGTATTTTTCAACCACTTACCTTGTTAATGAATCCTTCTAGCTAACGCCGTCTACGGAAAATTTACCACCAATATACAATTCCACTAAATTTTCATGGAACCCACAGTCATCGACCGTTTTGGGTCCAGAATCCTATCGGGTCGGAGCTGCCAATTGTTGGTTCCAGCTGTATTTTTCTTCCCCTACGTCGGAATTTTCGGGTTTTTTAGTAAAATGCTTATGGCTCCCAGAGCACATGCAAAAATTTTAAGTTGAAAAATGTGTGTTTACACCTTGACGGCAAATGGAGGACTGCAATTTTTAACTTCGTACCGACAGCGCTGTGACTTCTCTCAGTCGACAGGTTAGCCAAATTAAGTCTCCGACGGCTCGGCAAATTTTCGCGTTACAACGGGGGTTGTAGCTGCAAATTAATATCTGAACACCGGTATCTTGAAAGGTAATCTCTACCATGTTCCTGATGATTCGCCAATCCAACTGGTTACTCGCTATCTTAGGCATAGCCAGTTTCTTTACGTTGGATTCCAACACATGGTCTCGGAGGTTTCGTAGTGCTTCCCACACATCGCGGTAGGTAGATCGATTTTGGAATTCATTTTTAGTTACCACGTAGAATAGGGTCGAAGGTAGGGTCAGATATATCTCGAACATGGTTACTCCTTTCTCTAGGTCATGGTCTCTTTCGAATGGCGCTAGTCGGTTTCGGTGAAATACTTTCGGTTTTCCATTGGGGATCTTGCTTATGCGATATATAACATCATTGATCCTTTTCTTGATTAAGTATGGACCTTCCCAGGATTTCTGTAATTTTGGAGAAAATCCTTTTCTGCCCGTCGGGTTGTGTAACCATACTTTATCTCGTTCTTCAAAACCACCTTCTGTGGCCTGCGTGTCGTACCGACTTTCCATTTTACAGTGCCACTTTAAGTCTTTCTACTAATTCACTTTTCTTACCGGACGTTTCCAACTCACGATCTTCGAATTCTGCTCTTAATTTCGCCACTTTCAGATCACATAGTCTCTTGGCCATTATTACGTAGCAATTTATTCATATTACCCCACACCTGACACCAATGTAATGTTTTTCTAATTTATTTAAAACGTTTTATTACGCGTGGGATAAATTCATACACACGGTAGGTTCACTTACTTAATTTATTTATTCACTACACTACTCACTAATTATATACACAGTATATTCACTTAAACTAATTTATATAAACAATTCACGCATTTATATTCACTTATTCACTGTTTATCTCACGATGTCATATTATAAACTAACTTTCTCTCGCTGGTCGGTTCTTTATGTATTAGTGCCTTTTTTACTAGATAATTCTAAATTGCGGCTTACATAAAAACAATTGGCTCTCTGGCATTTTCTAGATAAGACTGGTCACAAAAACAATGTCTAGATAAGATAGTCACAATCGTAAACAGTTCTAAGAAATTCCTGCGCATCCGCCATAATTTTAACCTTCATACATGGCTTAGACAGGGTCGGATTCAGGGACTGTTTCCTAACAATATTTAATATCGAGACAATTGTCAATTTCTTAGAATTTTTAACATTTTTTTCAATATATTGTGGAATTGTAGGTCCGTTAGTAAACTTTTATACCGATTATCCATCTTATATGTCTAAAGATGGTAGTGTGTGGGCAAAGGTTCGTTTTACTACGAAGATCAAGAGACGAAAATGTAATATTCAAAAGATTTTACCAGGTTTGACTAGATATACTTCCCAATTTTCCATCATAAAAGAAGCTTTTGAGCTATTTTTTTCACAAGATAGTACTGATGTGATTTTATTGGAGACGAATATTATGCGAGAAATGAGAAGACATTTTCTCCTTTTGTGCAAGAAGAACTGGAATCATTTAGTGGTTTGCTTATTATTTTTGGAGCCTGGATGCTGCTAAAGAGCCAATCTGTGTACTACGGAGCAAAGAATCAATGTTATGTCGGCCTCTAGTATTATCTACCTTGTCCCGGTACAGATTCCAACAGATTATGTGCTTTCTAATATTTGACAATTTTGTAACAAGGGAAGAAAGAAAACGCACTGATAAATTTGCTCCAATCAGAGGGGTTTTTGATGGGTTTGTAACAAATTGCAAGAAATCTTTTAACCCATCTGAACACTTTTGCATGGATTAGAAGTTAGTCCCAATCCGGCCAAGGCTTCTTTTTTGGGTTTACATGAAGGGTAAGCTGGACAAGTACGGCTTCAAAATTTGGGCACTGGCTGATTGAAGTTCGGTATATACAGCGAATATGCAACCTTATTTAGGTAAGTTTTTTCATGATAAAATGTAGATTCTTATTACAGAATAATAATTTTAGGCAAAGTAGGAAACAAACCGGAAAAAGGCTGGGGACAAAGGGTAGTGATGGATCTGGTAAACCATTTATATTCATGTTTTAAATGAAACTCATGGTTTCTAGTTAATTCCACAATATAATAAAAAATTGAAAATTGTTAAGATAAATCAATATCATCGTCAGAATAACAGAAGTTACATTTCATTTGATGCCTACCTGATGTTTAGTAGTTATTTTTGGCTAGACCGAAAAGTGACCTAACTTGTGATTGACTTAATATATGTTTATAGAAAAAAGAAGAAGATGTGATATTACAAATATTGAAGCTTAGATATTATTAGCCCTATGGTGGTATCCTGGATATCATTTTTCCAATTAAGATCAGTATAACTGTGCAATGATATAGAAAACCAGGAAAACTATATCTGCTGATCTTTACAATTATCACTTAAGAAGACAGTTTATTAGTTGAGAACTCACTAGATTTAACTGTTCATTGACAACTTCATATTGTGGGTTTCTTAAATGTCTTCTAATTTCCAATTCTTCAAGGAAATCCAGTTTGTTTTTCTTTTTCACAAATGTGCAGCACTTCTAATTTGATGTTAGGTGTCAATGAATGATTGGAGTCAAGTAGATGTTTTGCGTAGTGGGATTTATCTGGTTGTTTTAATCTGTATGCTCGTACGTGTTCACTGTATCGGATTTCAAAATTCCTAAGGGTCTGACCCAAATAGATAGCATTACATTCTGGACATTTGAGTTTATATATACCTGACTTTAATAGTGGTATTTTTGTTTTTACATTTAACAATTTTGTACTAACGTTACTTTCTGTTTCAAAAGAAATTGTTGTATTCGTTGCTGAAGATATTATCTTTGAAATATTATTAGAAATATTTCCTGCATATGTGATGGTTTAATTAAGTTTTTATTTCATCAGCTTGTTTAGGAAATATTAGTTGTAATGCCACTTTTTCCTCTTTTTTACTAATTAGCTTAATTATCATATCTAATGGATAACCGTTGGATGTTGCTATTTGTCTAATTGTATCAATCTCTCTATTAAAATTATGTTTGTTCATAGGAACTGAAAAAGCTCTATGTATCATTGAATTATATGCCGCCAGTCTGTGTGACATAGGATGATTGGAATTGAATGGAATTGTTACATCAGTCTGTGTTGGTTTTCGGTAAATTGAATAATCAAGTACATTATTAACTCTTTGAATTTTCAAATCAAGAAAATTGATTGAGCTATTTTCTTCAATTTCTAATGTAAATTTAATTTTTGGGTGTAAATTATTGATGTGGTTGAAAAATACATCTAATTGTCGTTCACTGCCCATAAAACAAGGTAATATGTCATCTACATATCTATACCAAAATAAAATATTTTTCAAAATATTACTTTTAAAGATCTTCCTTTCTAAATTGTTAAAAAAAATGCTTGTTAAAATATTTATATTCATTATATGGAATAACTACTGATACGTTTTTTACCAGTATTGAGTTGGCTAATAACCTTTTGAATAAAAACCTTACCTTGTGTGGTACAATGCGAAAAAATAAACCTTATATTCCAAAAGAACTACTTCCAGCAAGGTATAAGAAGAACTTTTCAAGCATGTTTGCTTTTATGGGAAATAAAATATTAGTTTTCTACGTCCCCAAAAAAATGCGGCAGTTATTCTTTTATCGACAGAACATATCGATGACTAAATATGTGGAGAAAAAACTGATTAAAAATCAGACATTATCTTACAATACAATAAAACAAAGGGTCCAGTGGACACAAGATCTCATCTGCTGGACATTGGTGGTAACAACGCCTATAAACTTTGGATGATGAGAAATCCAGATTGGAAAAAAAACGCTTGGATAGGAGAAGAATGTTTTTGTTGAAGTTGGGCAAAGAATTAACTAGAAAATACATAATTAGTAGATACCAAAATGACATCCCAGTATAAAACAATCCATGTTAACCATTTTGCCAGAATTGAACGTATGGAACGAACAACCTGTTCCCGTTATTGGTAGAAAGCAGCGATGTTCCTCATGCGACAGAAGTAAAGACAGGAAATCTCGAAAGTTTTGTATTCGGTGCAATTAGTTCGTACATGCAGAACATTCAAAAAATTTACCAGTTTGTAACAAGTGTGATAATTCAATCATTATTTAAAATGTCACTAAAATGCTCATTCTTTTTTCATAATTATTTTTGTTTGTATTTTTTCTAATCATTTCATATTATTTTTTCAAAATTTGTTTACTCATTTATCAATGCTGACAACTTTTTTATGTAAAAATATATTTTTTATAAGCAGAATGTGTTTTATTTTTAATATTTCCTAATTATAACATTAAAAAAATAATCCCCACTCGGTATTTAATGTAAGTTTTTGACCACGGGTTTATGAACGGTAAACTTTACATTAAGAAGTCTCTATTTAGTGATAGTATAACGTTGAAATTGTAATTTTAAGCAGGTATAATTGGCATTATTCATTTTAGTATTCACAAAGTTTGGTTATATCACTTTTGTTATTTTAGCATGGAAGATATTGTACGAAAGGATATTTCATATTTAGTTTTGCGGTTGCGTGAAAGAGCTCTACTAAGCTCGTGCTTCTAGTACGAGAACATCACCTAAGAGCGAACGTCGTCTTTGCTTGTACTAGAATTCTTAGAACATAGCAACAAATTATATATTAAAGGTGCACTGGGCTTAAGTTAACGTACGTAAAAGGTAACTATGATGATATAATTGTTGGCTATGTTGATTCGGACTGAGGAAATTGTGAAAATGACAGAAAGTTTCAAAAAACAAAATACTGTAGCGACATCAACTACAGAAGCCGCATATGTGCCACTTTTTGAATGTGTTAAAGGAGCTATTTGGAATAAATTATTAATTAACAGTATTGATATTGAAATAAATCTGCCCCTACCAGAACTCAAAAATTCCAAAAAAATTTGAAAATCGATAATTCAGATTCTAAATTGGGCGTAAAAGTTTCTTTGCCTGATTCCTATAAAAATGTTTATCTACAGTTTTTTTATTGCGTTAAGATAAAAATTAAAAAACAATTTTTTCAATCGAAAAAGTTTTATTACCATTTTTTATTATCTACATTTACTTTCAACCTTTTACATCAGCATGAAAATGAAAAGCAGCATTGAATATTAAAAATATATTTCGACTGTCAAGATCCCATTCAGCTTTATTTTATGTTAAATTTATTCATTCAACCACAAATCTAATAAGAGTCAACGTCCCTTAATCCATAGTCAGACATAGAGGTATGAGATGCAAATTGTCGGCTTAGGGTCAGTTATGTATATATTTATACACAGACTCCCAAAGTTCCAATGAAAATATGTGTTAGATATAATCCTATAAATATTGCACGATGATGAAGGAGTTTAAATCATAAACTTTATATCAAATTGTAATAAAATTTTAAATTGTAAATTAGCTCAGTAAATAATTGAATTTTGTTCATTCATTCAGCAATTTCCAAAAAGTTTGAACTACTATGCATTTGCAATTATTATTCTTTTTTCAATACTGACTCTAGATGTATAGATTTCCTTCAAGGAAACAAACTTCGCTCTTCTAGCACATCTTCTCCAGATACAGAAGTGCTTAACACTCTTTTTGTCAGTCATATTCTCCCTCCTTTCATTTTCCTACGTCTTTTTCTTTCAATTAATTCGTAAAAAGTAGGTAACGTCTTCTGAAAAAGTTTCAAATAGGGGGAAATATGTAATAATAATCCTACATGTCCCATGAAATTCAGTCTATATTTTCCCTACAAGATAAATCATTCTATAACTTCAACTAGTACTTCTGTATTACCTGAAATTTGTGTCTATCAGTTGAAGGCTGAACATTAATCTTCATTCCACACACTTGCAAATTAGTTAGCAGTAAGATCATGAATTTATTTCAAGTTTGATGCACGCTCTGGAAAACTTTTCAAAATCGTTTATCACTTTTATTGGTATGGGATTTACTCAAAGTTTTCAGAAAACCGTTTGGATAAAACCAGATCGTAAATCTTCGGTAACTTCCAACAAATCTCGCCCACGATCTCATCTTGAATTGAGTCATAAATGATAGGAAATTTGCATTTTAACGTGGGAGATTTACGATTGATTTAATATCCAGCAGACCACAATGACGGAGTAGTGTTATTTTGTATTTAAATGGCTCATATTTTGACACAGGGTGCTTAACGGAAAATAAAACAGATTAAATATATTAAAAACATTTTTTTCAGCAAATACAGAAATAGAGCCATTTTTATTTCAATGAGACAATTTTCGATCATATCCTCAACTGAAACTTAAATAAGGAAAGTACTAAGTGTGACACAACATTAACCCTCCAGTACTAACATTATTTCTATAACGTTAGCACTAACATCGGTCTATGAGACCAAATTTAGAAAATGACATTTTTTTATTTTGTTTATGAAAAAACGAAAATTTAAGTACTCCATTTATTATTTATTGATAATTATAACATCTTATTATGAATATTTAGGTTAAAATTAGTCATCTTCGCCACTTGGTCTTCCGACTTTATTTCGTACTACAGAAGAAACATCTTGAGCAAGGGTTACGATTTCCATTTGGCATATTTCTCTAATTCGCATTCGAGATAAACGTGGCACTTGTTGAACCATTGCACGCCTTCTGAGATAATCTGTAATCAAGTCAATTGACAGTTTTTCTAGAAAAACTCTTCTAAGCATATCCGAGTCCTGATTTTTTGAAATAAAGATGGCGAATGCATTTGTAGCAGCGATATTTAGTAATCGATAAAAAATTACCATAGGCCACCTTCTTGTGTTCCTGGCACAGTTATAATTTGTACATAATTGATCGACTGTGTCTACACCGCCTTTTCTATGATTGTACATCATAAGGATTTCTGGTTTTCCCGTATTTTCGCCGATGCTATGATCGTCATGCATTGACGATATGAGAAGTACTTTTTTTCCTTTTTTCGGAATGTATGACACTAATGTACATTTCTCTTCAAAACCGAACATACCTGAACCCTCTGGTCTAGTACCATCCAAAAATTCGCATGGTAGTTCTCGCTTATCTTCTTTATTGTGCCAATCATAGTTAATTTTTTTTCTAAAAGGCTCTTACATAATGGTAAACTGGTGAACCAGTTGTCCATGGTGATATTTCTTCCATTATTGGCTATAGGTTGTGCAAGTCTCTCAACAACTGCTTTTCCGGTATTCTCAGCTGAAAAAGGTCCAGGGGGCTGCCTCCCGACGTAAACGTCCATGTTTAATGTATAAAACGTCCTTGCATCTACTAAGGCAAATATTTTAATCCCGTACTTTTCGGGCTTACTGGGGATGGACTGTCTGAAATTACACTTTCCACGAAAACCTGGAAGCATTTCGTCCACAGTAGTATACTCCGATGGAGTATAATTTGAATTGCAGTTTGAAATAAATAATTCAAACAGATCACGTACGGCTGCCAACTTATCTGTTTTTTTTTCTCTCAGGTCGATTGCTTTTATTGTCAAACCTCAAACGTCTCAACAAGAATCGAAAACGTTCTAGTGACATCGTTAGCCTGAACATTTAAATTGACGTACCGCTGGTCTTCCACAAATATTCTGCGTTCAAACGATTGGTTTTGCGCACGGCGGTGTGGTATAAGAGCCCTAGCAATGCTTTCACTTCAATTATATCCGTAGTAGTCGATGTTCGATATTCACGAGAATACTGTTTCTGGGATATTGATAAATTTGTGTTGTCTACAAGTAAGTTTAATATTTCATCAGTGAAAAAGCATGCCCAAATATCCAAAATACTTAATGAATTGCGTGCTACTCCATTTACGCCTGGCAAGTAAATGGTACTATTTTTTGCAGCAGTTTTAACCTTTTGATTTGGAGGGTGTTTTTTCCATTTTATATATTTGTCTTTACCAGTAAAGATAGGATCCGTAAGCTTTGCTCTCTTGTTAGGATGAGAATTGTGATAAGCCGTTATCTCTTCTAACTCTTGTTCCGATTCGGAATCTTCTTCACGCTCCTCTACATGGTCTTCGTCACTGGAGTCTTCCTCATCATCTGGAATATTAACTTGATTTTCTTCCTCGTCTACCTTCTCCCATAACCTTCTTAGTCGTTCTTGCGCTTTTTCATAATAAATCATGTCTAAAACTAACAATACTTTAGTATGCAATGTTACTAAAATATAAATTATGTTACCTCTTATTCTACTCGTAGTTCAAATAAATAGTATTGTAGCGCCTCTACTAACATCCGTCCAGGAGACCAAATAATGTACAAAATCGCCAAAAACCCTGACACACACCTCCTACTAAAAGAACTGCAGAACTGCTCGATAATTAACTAAAATTAAGATACAAGCAACTGTTTAGTACGCAATTTTACAACATAAAATAAAAAAATCTCACCTTTTCTTAGAACTCAAATAATACCGTCACTATACTAACATGCGCCCGGGAGACCAAACAATCGCAAAAATTGCTAATACACACCTCAAATTCACACAACTGGTCGACAACTAAATAAAGTGAAGATAGCTAGCCGCACGCACGCGACGAAAGGCTACTTGCAATGATTTGGAAAGAAAAGTGGGGGGTCGGTCTCTCAGACGGCATGTTAGTACTAGAGGGTTAAAAAGGTATTTTTATGAGAAATTTGACTATGTGATTGTTTAGATGACAAAATTTCCACACACCAAAGGTAGCTGGTATTACCGCAAAAACACCAGCTGTCTTTAAATTATGATTTTTCTATCAACTTTGCTGTTTTCAACGACGTAACCATGGATACGGACAGATTGACAGAAATTATAAGTTGCAGGCGTCAAAATGAGACGCAAATTTTAGTGCCAAACATCATCAAAATATAGTGAATACTTTTAGAATCACTCCAAGTATACCGGGTGGGCAAATAAGCGAGGTAAGCGGCTGTATCTCGGAAACTAATGATTGTAGAGAGTTACGTTAAAAAAATTTATAGGTAAAGTGGACAAGGGAAAATTATTTTCGAGTTTCCATCAGTATTCGATGAAGACGGTGTCCTGTTATTTCATTAAGATCGGATAGTGTAGAAATGGGGCCAGTTGCCGATTCAAACATCCAGTCTCGGCTACACAAAAGTTCCAGTAGGAACTTCCATTTAAGTAGGAGGTTATGTAACGAAACAGCACTCTGGTATAGCTCCTGAATCCGACTCTGTCTAAGCCATGTATGGAAGTTAAAATTATAGCGTATGCGCAGGGATTTCTTAGAACTGTTTACGATTGTGACTATCATATCTAGACATTGTTTTTGTGACCAGTCTTATCTAGAAAATGACAAAGAGCCAATTGTATTTGTGTGAGCCGCAATCTAGAATTATCTAGTAGAAAAGGCACTAATATATAAAGGACCGACCAGGGAGAGTTAGTTTAGTTTATAACTTGACATCGTGAGATGAACAGTGAATAAGTAAATAGTCTAAGTAGTGAAGTGTTTATGTAAATTAACGTAAGTGAATATCCTGTGTATATAAGTAGTGAATAGTGTAATGAATAAATAAATTAAGTAAGTAAACCTACCGTGTGTTTAAAGTTTATCCCGCCCGTTTACTGTTTAACTGAATAAGAAAAACATTACAATAACAACCAGAGTCGTAGCCAGGAAGTATGGCGCCCAGGGCAAATTCCATAATTTTGCGCCCTCGCCCCTAATGAAGTCGTATATTTTTTATTAATAATTTAACTGGTTTCAATAACAGTTTAAAATATACCTACTTAGAAGGGATAAAAAAATCTTTTATTGCACATAAATATTTATTTCACAGATTGCAAACATGAAAATACACATCAATAATTTTTATAAATTATTGTAGTATACAAGACAGAACTAGAACAAAACTTTTCGTGATTTTGTCGATAATATGGTCGTAGTTAATTTCTTCTGCAGTTTCATACTCAATTGACGTTATGGATAAATTTGTTAAGCGCTCTTGTCCTATTGCGGATCTCAAGTAATTTTTGACATGTTTCTATATTGAGATATTTCGACGAAAACTCATATTCATGAATAAAATTTAACACATCTATTAAGTAAGCCTCTTCCAGGTTGGGTATTAAAGAATATGCTTGATATTTAAAACTGTCAATCTCTAAACTTAGCCCGTTTCCATCAAGATCTTTATATTTTAGTGCCAAATCAGCTGCTGCCTTTTTAAGATATTCGGTACATTTTTTCCAGGAGAAAGAGTCCTGTTAAAAACAAAAATCTGAAGCTACTCGTGACAAAGTCTCAAATTACCACTTCATCCGCAAAATTACCGAATTAAGAACATCATACAGCTGGATTTTGAATGTAAAAGACGGAGCTTCATCGTCGACCGTCTCATCAAACATTTTTTTTATTTCCCTTTGCCTTTTTTCGGAAAGTTCTGGTGTTATCACAATGATAATATTACCCTGATATAAAGGAGATATTCATAATACCGGAGATATTCATAAAAAGTAACACTACAATCTAAAACGATAGGCCATGAATTGTACTCTGGACTCTGAAACTTTGTCTCTGGTCATAGGCCTAGTTCGGAAAACAATATCTATTATTCGTCCTCACAAATAAAAATCTAGGCAGGTCAAATCAGGTGACCCTGCTGGCCAGGGAAACAAAATTCCCCTCCCCCCATTGGTTTGGATATGCCTGATTGATGTGTTCTCGCATATTAATTGAAAAATGTGCTGTACAGCTGTCCAGCTGCAAAAAACATATTTTGTCTGATTGCAAACGGCGAATCCTCCATTAGAATCGACAATTAATTTCTTAATAAAAGATATTACCAGTTAGGGCCTGGTAAAAATATAGTGTCCAATAAGTATACCTCTTATTATGCCACACCATACATTGATACTCCAACGCTCTTCAAACTAAACTTCTCGTATCCAGTGGGGGTTCTCGGCAGACCAGTAATGCATATTATACAGATTCACCCTACCGTCGCTATGGGAAGTAGCTTCGTCAGTCCAAAGAATTTGGGATACAAACAGAGTATTTTCATTAATCATAATTATAAGCCAATGGCAATAATCCACTCTTCGATCACAGCCCTGCTCATTCAAGGCTTATTGTAGAACTAGATAGTAAGGATGTAATCTAAACGTAAAAAGAACTCAAATCCACAAGAAGTGAGATCAAGAAAAAATCATGTTTGTTTTATTTAAAAATGAATCACCTGTGCTCTTTTAAAATATTATGGACGGTAATTCGTGATATTCCTGATATTCCCAGACGACAATGTTCTGGTAGAGGAAACCAAAGGAATTGTGGCCGCCTAAGCCTTTTTGTCGAATCTTATGTTATTTTTTGATATATTTTTTTCCAAATAAGGCAATAAATTAAACAACACTTATTAAAATTAAAAATTGAAAACCAAAATAAAATTTTATAGAGCACAGAGAGAAAAAACACTTAGTGGCTATAACTACCCCAGATACTTGGGGTAATGATAACGTACGTCCATAGTTACCCAATGAACACTTTTTATAGCAGTAATAGTCACACACGTATGCATGTTTCTCACTGTCTGCACATGCCTTGCAAACCCAATTTCCACATAGAATACATCTTAACTAGAGTTCCCTATTTTTGCAGAACCCCCACATATATGTCGTTTTCACCTCCTGTTGCATATTTATGCCTTCTTCGTCTTTATCATCTGAGCTGATCTCAGTATACGTATGCTTTTGAATTTTTCTCCTAGGTAGCATCTCTCTCTTTTTAACTAGTTCGTGATTTTCTTTTTCATCTTCATCGTCGTCAACAAAAACTTTTCTTTTATAACTTGTTTCAGTAAATTTCTGTTACTTCACTGCCTTTTCATTTTTATTAGCTCTCTCTTCTTTTATGTTAGCTTTTCATTCTTTTTTCTTAGCTTTTTCTTCTGAAACTGTTTTGTATGGGGAGACGTTATAATTTGGGAATGCTGTTTTGCCGTCGACCTATTACTAATATTTGATTTTGATGGTCCAGGTAGAGGTAAAATTTCCTGGAATGATTTTTTAATATTTGAATCACGTGTTTCTGCTTGCCCTTTTGTTTCAATATTTTCTTCAGAAGCTGCAGGTTGCGAAATTAAAACTGTTTGTCTCTCTGGCGTTTCATGACGTTCATGGACGACGATTTCGTTAATAGGAGCTTAATTTT
This sequence comes from Galeruca laticollis, assembly GCA_963921935.1. Classification (NCBI taxonomy): domain Eukaryota; kingdom Metazoa; phylum Arthropoda; class Insecta; order Coleoptera; family Chrysomelidae; genus Galeruca; species Galeruca laticollis. Next base: position 175,431,521 of record OY998179.1, on the reverse strand, counting down.
CATGGTTTAAGTTACTGAAAAGACGGGCCTTCCATAATCTTCCTTTTTTGAACACATCAGGATTGTACGGACAAATTCCTGTTGCATCAAGTTCTTTTACCGCTTTATCTGATGTAGCTACCTTCATAAACGCTCTATTGAAGAGCTCTGCAATTTCAAAAGGAGTAATTTTTTCATGCGGATGATTCATCAAGTGTATGGTGCATTCTGAATTATACGCTATTTTCAGTGGACCGTAAAAACTAACATCTAGTGGTTGGAGCCGAAGTGAAGTGTGTGTAGGGATCCACAAAATTATAATGCCACTGCCCTTGCAAATTTCATAAGCTTCTAAAGTGCAGTGCGTGGAATGATTTTCCATTACCATGAGAACTGAATTTTCCAAGCTAGCTTTCACAAATTTTTGGAAACGTCGTTTATATTCCACAAAAAGTTCTTCAGTAATCCAACCTCTGTTGGAATAAGTGTATAGAGTGCCAGTTGGACCCCGTCTCTGTAGCTGTGGATTAATTCGTTTTCTTGCATAAACAAACATTGGCGGGTCATAAATGCCTGTTGCGCTGAAACCACATACAACTGTAATGTTTCTACCCCTTTCCCAGCTCGTAGCAAATCCCACTTGCTTCAGTCCCTTCTGTGCTAATATGTTTCCCAGTTTCTGTACTGTAGAGATTCCTGTCTCCTATTGTAAACTTTTCCTTAATGAAAGCTGTGATTCGATTTATAAATGTTGCTTCAGTATCACGAAGAGATATTGATGGATTTCTTATTAAAAAACCGCGCAGCCAATCATCATCTGCGCTTTGTTTTCCTCTGGTAAAAGAAAATACCGTAAGACAGTTTGAAAAGATAAATAATAGATCTGCTAGATGTTTTTTTTATCTTTTGTAAATATTGGCTTGCGACCTAAAGAAGGCTCAGCATCACAATTTTGTTTCAATCGATTCTGCAAACTACTTCGAGGAATGGCAAATGTTCTAGACAAATCTCTGGTACTTCTGCCATTGCCAGTGGCATTAAGAGCTGTCTTTAACTGATCATTCAGTTTTTCTATAATAAGTCCCCTAATCTGAAACAGATTTTAATATTAATTAGTTACGTCCGGCAATTGGTAACGAACTCGAGAGCAAATATTGATGCATTAAAAAATTATAAACATACTGTTGAAGAGCTATACGAAAATTTGATTATCTATATACTAGAACGAAAACTTGATTTCAATACAAAAAAAGCATACGAGGAGCATACAAAATCATCATTATCCACCTTAGATGAATTCTTTGAATTTTTGGAACATAGATGCCAAGTCTTAGACAACTTGAATACCACAGAATCTAACAAGGATAATAATTTTGATAAAACTCACTCTTATAGTAATTCCTCCCGAGAGGTCAATCACCACAAATACACTAACAACACTTCATTCAATTACTCACAAAATCATCATAGAGATAAATTCAATAATAAAGTAACACTGCACACCAATAATTCTAACACTAGTGGTAACGTTTCTCATTCCAATTCACAAAATAGACTTCTTAGATCGCCTCCGCCAGGCACTCCTCCTCACAATAAAATCTGCAACTTTTGTAATTCGAGAACTCACAAAATATATACTTGTCCTGATTTCTCTCTCTTGGTCCCGTTAGAAAGAATTAACGCAGCACGGAGCAGCAAAATATGCTTCAATTGTTTAGGTAATAAACATCTGATACCCCAATGTCCCTCCATACTCACATGTACCATCTGTCATAAAAAGCACCATACACTCCTACACAATGGGAATTCCAACAATTCAGATATCACTCCAGATCGCACAGCCTCACTGAACAATGATACCAACAACACCGCACAGACCCAAACAAGTTGTTCAAGGCAGAGCGAAATTCCGCAAGGAGCTGCTTCACTGTCAGCAGTCACTATAAAAAATACCCATGTACTATTAGCCACCGCAAAGGTACGAGCATACTCGAAACAAGGTCATCCACTAATTTTAAAAGCTTTGTTAGATAATGGAAGTCAAACTTCATTTATTAAACGTAACACAGCCCTTAGGTTAGGAAACACATGTTACTCTTACAACTTGCAAATTTCAGGCATTCTTTCTAGCAATAACCTTGTAGATACAATGACCGATGTCAACATTTATTCAGTCTTGGATAACCAAAAGTTCAAAGTGTCATGTGCTGTCGTAGGAAATATAACACAACTCTTACCCCAAATACGAATTGATCCACAAAAATTGGAAATTCCGCCTTCTCTCGTGCAGAATTTAGCTGATGATGAGTTTTTCATTCCATCTGAGATTGACATGCTAATTGGAGCCGATGTATATTACTCTTTGCTTAAGGGAGGTTTTATCACCCTAGTTAGAAATGGTCCCACTCTAGTAGACACTCATTTAGGATGGATTGTAGCTGGCACAATACCCTCTAATTGCATAGATTACTCTTCTCGAGAAAGCACCCCCACTATTGTTTCTCACACTTTCTTTGTAACTAACGTTAACCCCTCTCCTCTCGAAGATAAATTAGACACGATGCTCGAAAAGTTTTGGTCTCAAGAAGAGATTGAAAATCCTCCTCATCTGTCACCGGAAGATGAATTAGCTGAAACAATTTTCACTTCCACCACTCAAATTATGAACAATGGAAGATACCAAGTCGACTTACCGCTGATTCACCCCAACGCTCATAAAAAGCTTGGTGAATCGTTTGCACAAGCCAAAAACAGATTTATCTCCCTCGAAAAAAAGTTTGAAAATAACCCTGAGCGTTTTATTGAGTATAAAAAGTTCATTATTGAATATGTTGACTTAGGTCACGCTAGGTATATACCCCTCGAGCTCACGAATATCACATCTGATCACAAATATTTTGTACCACATCTCTGCATCATAAGAGAGCAAAGCGCCAGTACGAAGCTGCGCATAGTTTTTGATTTTAGCTGCAAAACAAGTTCTCGTCTTAGCCTTAATGATATCACTCTCAAAGGCCCTCAAGTTCAGCCCGAGCTATATGATATCTTAAGTAGATTTCGCTCATTCAAATTCGTATTAACTGCGGACATCAAACAGATGTACCGACAAGTGATAATGAATCCTAAATTCAACTTTCTTCAAAATGTGTTATGGAGAAATTCTCCATCAGAACAATTTTCGTGTATCGAATTGAACAGAGTTTCTTTTGGACAAAAAAGTGCCCCCTATTTGGCGTGTCGAGTGCTTAAGGATATTGCAAAACGAAATGCAAACTTGATCCTCGCTTCTGATGCCCTACTCAATCAAACCTATGTTGATGACATATTAACAGGTACGAACTCACCCCATGATCTTGTCATTTTATTAAGTGATTTGAAAATGATTCTAGGGAAAGCTGGTTTTCATCTTCATAAAATATGTTCCAACACTAAAGATATTTTTAATCAAGACTCTGTCAATTCCGAAACCGAAATCGACTTTAATTCATCAGACTCCCCCTGTAAAATACTAGGAATGACATGGAATCCTCACACCGATGAATTAAAGATTAATGTTTTTACCTCACTCGAGTTGAACGTTCTTACAAAACGAACAATTCTATCGCATTTATGTCAATGTTTTGACCCGTTAGGTCTTATCAACCCTATTATAGTTAAGGGTAAACTGATAATGCAAAAGATATGGTTACAAAAACTTGAATGGGATGAGGAAATAAGAGACCCACATATTATTAAAGAATGGAACAATTTTTCAAGAACAATCTTACGAGTTAAAAATTTGAAAATTCCCCGTCATTTATTTTTAACAAAAGAGATAGCGAAAATTGAACTTCACGGATTTTCGGATGCTTCTCAAGAAGCCTTTGCTTGTAATATTTACATTCGCTCAATTTATTCAGATAATTCCACCCATTGCTCTCTAGTCAGTTCAAAATCTCGTGTTGCACCTTTACGAAAAACCAGAACCATCCCTCAGTTAGAACTCAATGCCATGTTACTTTTGTCGAAACTAACTAAGAAGAATTTACAAGTATTTGAAAATAAATTTATTATAGATTCAGTTAATTTATGGACCGATTCCTCAATCGCATTAACATGGGTTAACAGTCCTCCTTCTCGTTGGACAACCTTTGTAAGCAACAGAGTTTCTCAAATTCAAGAGATCACTCAAAACTGTCATTGGAGACACATTCGCTCAGCTCTCAATCCCGCAGACATGTTATCTCGTGGTAAATTCGAAGATAAAGACTTCTCATTTTGGTTTTCTGGTCCAGAATTCCTGAAAGACCCAAACTTCGATTTTAATTCACTCAATATCTTTTCTCCTGTCCCTAATCCTCCAGATCAGAAAAAAACTGCATTAACTTCTTCGTATATAGCCGAAAATTTCTGGCAAAACATTTTTTCCAAGTTCTCTTCACTTCAAAGGTTAAAAAGAACAGTGGCGTACGTCTTTAGATTCGTTCACAACTCAAAGGCTACACATGCAAAAATATCAGGCCCTCTTCAAGTCTATGAGCTTGAAAAATCGCTCAATTTTATTCTTAAAACTATCCAAAATCAACATTTCGAATTAGAAATGAAAGCAATCTCTCTTTCCAGACCAATTAAAAACAAACAGATTCTTTCGCTTCACCCGTTTGTAGATTCTGATGGGTTTCTACGTGTAGGTGGTCGATTAACTCACGCACCCATTTCGTTCGCTCAAAAACATCCTATTCTTTTGCCATCCAAGAATCATGTGGTATCTCTTCTTCTTAAATTTGAACACAACCGGCTAGGTCACAGTGGAGCACAAAATGTTCTCTCTAACATACGCTTACGATATTGGTCTTTAGACGGTTTACGCGAAACCAAACGAATTATCCATAGATGTCTCATTTGTCGCCGATTTAGTTCACAAGCAGCCCAACAAATTATGTCGGACCTGCCTAAAGATCGCATCACAATTTCCCGGCCTTTTCAAAAAGTCGGAATAGATTTCGGAGGCTATTTTTTAGTTAAATCCTCTCCTCTGCGTAAGGCACCTATGTATAAAACTTATTTAGCCCTGTTTGTATGTATGGTAACCAAAGCTATACATATCGAATTAGTTTCAGACCTCTCTACTGATTCATTTTTAGCCTCGCACAAACGGTTTATAGCTCGTAGAGGAAATCCTACCATTATTTAATGCGATAACGGCACTAATTTTGTTGGAGCTGCACATCGGTTGAAAGACTTATATACCTTCCTTAAATCCGAAAGCACAAACACCGCGATTGAAAGTTATTTGTCTATCAATGAAATTAAATGGAAATTTATACCCTCACAATCTCCACACTGGGGAGGCATATGGGAAGCAGGCATAAAAAGTGCTAAACATCATCTCCATCGAATCGTAGGCAATTCTCAATTCACGTACGAGCAATTTTTCACAATTCTAACTCAAATCGAGGCAATACTCAACTCCAGGCCCCTGTTCCCCTTGTCAACTGACCCCAAGGATTTACAACCCTTGACCCCGGGTCATTTTCTTATCGGATCTGCTCTTACCGCTTACCCTGAAAAAGACATTTCTTCTCAGCCCACAAATAGACTCTCATTCTGGAACAAATGTTATCAAATTCAACAAGTTTTTTGGAAACGGTGGACACTAGACTACATGAATCGACTTCAAAATCGCCCAAAATGGATGATTCCCCGTCCCAACATTCAGGTAAACGATATGGTTCTGGTAAATGATATTAATCTTCCTCCTCTCAAATGGCCATTGGCTAGGGTGATAGAAGCACCCTTGGGTAAAGACGGCAAGGTTCGTTGCGCCACAGTTTTGACTAGTGATGGACAATATACTAGACCTATTACTAAACTGATATCTCTCCCAAGTGATTCAGGGTAAACAACACCTCATAACAAAAATAATCTACTCACATACAATCCTAATCTCAACCCCATACCATCAGCACCCTTACACTATTTTACTATTAATACCAGAACTCTATAAACTCTCTCCCATTCTCGCCCGCGTGGCAGTATGTTCGAAAACCCAGTTTTCTCCCTGAGAAAATGAATATTCATTCATTTTCAATCCCAAACTTTTAATGACGTCGCACACTTTCAAATCAATATATTTCATAATGTACTCTTTCCCTCCCCGTGTATGCTCTTCTCCGACCCAATCAGATTCTCCGAACTCATAAAAACAACGCAGTTAATTTGATCTCTAAAAATCGTTACTGTTGGTGTAAGTGACAGAAAAAAGTGTGTGACATGTCTGTCAAGAGCTACATTCATATTTGTAAAAAATGTATATAGTTATTTTAGATTAATGAATATTATTATAACTGAATTATAAACCAGTGTACTACAGTTCCTTTTACCCCAAACGATTGGACGTGAAAACTAGAACAGTCCAATACGTTCACTACCTACGTATAGAAAACTATATCTTAGATCCAAATTTATCAAGTTGATTATGTAGGAACATGTCTTTCCTTCACCTGGAACTCACCTCCAATCGATCTCTCGTCCGTTTATTCCAGTTCCAACTCCGTCACCGGCATACAGTACCACCTCAACAGAGTCTTGACAGACACCGACTCCTATACAGCAAACAAATGATTCTAACTTCAATACATCTCGTTATATTGATAATTATCCTGATAATACTGCAGCAAGATATTAATATTAATTAGTTACGTCCAGTCCTGAGTGGGGTAATTGTGGCCGGCCACCATTACTCCTCAGTCACCGGCTACCATAACCCAAAAAATACCTGTTCCATTTCCAATAATAATAAAACTATTGTTTAAAATGATACTTACGGTTATTGTTTTCTACAGTATTTTGTTCACAGAAGATGGTGGTTCAATAAGTTTCGATAAAATTTAAAGTTTCAACTTTGTTTCGCAATCTCACTTTGTTTTAGTAAAATCGAAAAATGCGGGAGTAATAGTTACTTTCACATAAATTTCGAAGGACCAGCCACTTTATCGTGGCAAGAATTACGTTTTATACGTTGAGGATTTAGATGGTTGAATAAAATTACATGCTTTTGAACTTTCACTGTTTGGTTTATTCAAAGTTTATTATAAGTATTGTTCGTTTTGCTGAACAATTAAGACTGTATCACTGATTACTAGCTATAAGGTGTACTATTAGCACATTATTTGATTGTAGGTCATGATTGTTTCAATTTTAATTATACCAGTTTAATGCCGGTTAATGATGAAATGTAAGTACCTTTTTGTACAATGGGTGACTGAAAAGTGAAGTATTGTATGGTTGGAGCTGTATTTATGTGTCGTTCAAAGTGGGTGTATGCAGGGGGAATCATGTGGAACATTGGCCAATGGGTGGTATGATTTCAAAATCTAACCGTCGTAAACGGCGGTTGAGTGTGCGTAAGCTGAGGTCGTTTTTTGCTGGAGAAAGGCTGCTTTCGTTGTAGATAAGGAGAGTTTTTTCACTCTAGTTTTTTGTATGTGGAGATAAGATTAAAATTGGTGTTTGAGGATTTCAAAGTTTTAAATAGATATTATTAACGAATTTCAAGCAGAAATTATGTGTGTAGGTATAGAAATGTATAATGATTATTATACAGGGGTGGAATATAAATGTAATTAATGTATGATTTCACAGGAAGAATTTAAGCTTATCTTAAATTCGTACAAACTTTCTTCGCACAAGACAAAATAACCGTTGCTTATTAACTGCAATGTCAAAACTAAAATGTCTTCTCTTTCACATCGATTTTAGGAGGGACACTGTACTACTTCTTTAACTAGTTTATCTGTGCATTAGTAGATGACGCAGCCAGTTCCACTTGAAGAATAAACGCTATGACGTGACATTAAATGCGGTCTCATTACACCGAGTACCACGATTACCCCGGGCTCTCCTACTACCGTGCGGATTAAATTCAATATATGCCAAAACATTGATATATTAACATTTACTTCGGTTCTGCCAATACGGCGGCTCTAAAACACGGGTCGGCGATAGCTCCATTGGCACGTAAGCGTTGTACCAACCTAGGAAAACCTCTTCTGCCGTAATGATGGCGATTCCGATACCTCACTGCATACTATCTTGCAGAAATTGAGGCATTTTGAAAACACTCAAAGTAAATAACAACAAACACCTTCATTGCTTGTAAAAGGAATTTTCAATTCTCAAATCAAACTCAAGCCGATCTCTGAATAAATAATTTGTCGCTTCTGCTAGACATGATTTTTCCAAAGCTCACTTGAGTTAAGGTGAAATATATTCTTGCAGCTGGACAGCTGTCCAGCACATTTTTCAATTAATGTGCTCGAACAATGTATAGAAAATGATGGCATGCACTTTGAGCGTTTGAGGCGGCACTAGAATGCTCATCTCTACAGGGATAAGCTAAATACATTTATTTTGGAAAGAAGTTTATTTTTTTATGAGTATCTCCGGTTTGAGAAAAGATAAAGACTTGTGATTTTCACTGTTCGAATTGACATTTAACCGCCTTTGTACAAGTGTAATAATATCATTGTTGTTGCATTCAAATTTTCTGACAAAAATTATGAAATATATTGAATTTTTATAAGGCGCCATCTAGCGACATTTCGGGAAGTGCAACTGATAGAGCAAGAAAAACTCATTCACTTGATACTGAGGGATATTACATTTTTTCCAAATCAATGTTTGCTTTGCCCTCACACCTTTATTTGAAGTGTAAGATAGAAAAGAGTAAAAACCAAAAATGTTCATAACAAACACGATATTCATTTGCGATCATTTTAAGTGCAGCTAATATTGGCCCACAAAAATGAGAACATTTGTTCACTACTAAAAATTAGCTTCAGATAATTGCCATTTTCTGACACATCCATATAAGTTGTCATCAACTGTCAATCAGATAGACCAACATATATTTTTAAGCGACAAATTGTCAACTTAAATTATGAAAATAACAAATAAATGTGTTGGAGTTTGCTCTTTTCTATTTAAAGTTATGACCTGAAAGGTCGTGCAAATATATTAAAATGTACAAAATGCAAATAAGAAAGTGATCAAAACCACTACCGTGACAATATTAAAACATTGCTTACTTACAGCTAAAGATTTACAAACTTATTAAAAAATAAATAAAAAAAAACTATTCCTGTGTAGGTAGTACGGCTATTTTTGTAACCGATCTCAGGTAAGTGCCATCTCTTGTTTTAACCTCTAAAACTCTTACTTTGTTGTCCTGACCTGGCACAGCCTTTATTATGCGAGCAAGGAACGTTATCCTCTTTACATAGAACCAACAGTCCTTCACTCAAATTTGGTAAATCCTTGCCCAAGTTCGGTCTATTCTGTAATTGCGCCAAATGGTCCATGTGCCACTTTTTCCAAAATTGCTGCTGCATTTGAACACAATGCTTCCAGATTTTCAATAGATCATCTGGAAGTATTTCATCCCATTTAAGTTTTCAACACCACATCTTTTGCTTGATGACCTTAGCTGCTACTAATACTGGACCAGCGAGTCCCCAAGGGTCATACTTTTTTGATATGAAACTAAGCACTTGTATTTTTGTTATGCATTGACTTATTTCAATTCTGGGAGAGCTTGATTTAAAATTATCAGAATTTGTGTCATAGGAAAGAGAACGTAATTCTAATACAGAAATTATTTCTTTTTTGAGATTTATCGTTTCCTCTATAGTATCATCACCTGCCAAAACATCATCGACATATGTGTCCCTTCTGTATGGGCCAGTTCCATTAGACACGTTGTGGTTAAGAATGAACTTTTTAAGCCATAAGTTACGGTTTGCAGTTAAAGGCATTGTAAAATACCATGGGGCTCTCTCCATAAAATATTTTGAATAGGACGATGCTCAGGACAAACTAAAATAAGCAGATATAACAAATTTGTATGTTCTAAATAGTATTAAGATATCGAATAGATAACTTTGTATAACAGCGCCATCATAAAGAAGATCATATTCATATTGGTGGTGTAATCATGAGAACATGATTTTACCTTTAAATCAATAGATTTTTGAATTTGAGTTATGTTTTCTGAAACACCAACAAGATTGATACAATTATTAAAAATAATATATAAAAAATATTTAAAATTTAATTTTTCTACCAAGATACTAGTAACTAACGACATCTGAGAACCCACGTCAATGAGTCCTCGGGCATAAATATACTCACCATCCTTGGCCTTAAGTTTAATATTTACCGTTGATTAAAGCACTATTTGATTCTGGGTTTGAACAGAGTTGAAAGTGATTACCTTGCTTTCTGCTTCAGACACCCTTTCAGCACTGTTTACCTTGTCTAAATGCAGCAATGAGTTGTGTTATTTATGGTACATATTATATCTAAAGCTCATCTTGCATTTATCAGCATGACTATTTAGACACAACCTGCAAAATTTGTGTTTTTCTACGAATGAAATTCTTTCCCTTATAGGAACTGACCTGAATTTTCTGCAATTGTACAATTTATGGCCAGGTAACGAACAAAATGAGCATTTATCTGAATTAGACCTGGTGATTAAATGAGAAAAAAAAATTCTTTATTTTTATTTTTAGCTTCTAAAGCTGTAGCTCGATTTTATAAATATAATAAAAATTCCTTTAATGTTGGCAATTTAGAGTTGTTTCTATCAATTTGGTACGACCTGTTTGTAAATTGATCCGTCTTTCTAAACAATATGTAGGTAAGCAGCATATCACAGCTCTCAACAGGTTGTCCCAAATTTTTTAGAGCACCTACTTGCTGTCTTATTTTGCTGATTAATTCTCTGAAAGCTGAGCTGTTCCTTTTTGCAAATAAGGAATATCTGATTTTGAATATATATAAGAATTTATCAACATCGCTTCGTTGTTATACCTTTGGTTTAAAATGTTTAAAGCCTCATTATTTGAAGAATTAATTAATGGTAGATTATTTACAAGTGATAGCGATTCATCTTTTAAATAGTTTCTTAAATAAAACAGTTTTTCTACCTCCATTAACTGCTGATTTTTGTCAATTACAGCAGTAAAAATTTCAATAAATGATTTAAAATTTGCTAAATTTTTACCATCAAATGATGGATTGTCAATAGGTGGCAGTTTTGTGGTAGAAATGTCATTTTTATAAATATGCATGCTATTATGAGAAAGTTTACCTGAAACTTTGTCAAGAATACTTAGCTCCTTTTTAATAAGGGCTATTAAATCAATATATTTATCCTCAATATCATCTAATGTCTCACCATAGTTTTTGTCTAAACATAAAATTTCAACATGAATGTCCTCGATTTTAGTAAATGCTTCTTGCAGAAGCTCCTTGCTTGCACTTAAGCGCTCAGTTTTTTGCTCACTAACAGGATCGTCTTTATGTGCAACAAGAAATCGTTCGATTGGAGCTATTGTCTCTTCTGTCTGCAATTTTTTAACCTTGAGGCGTTCAATGTCTTTTTTGTTCGCTATGGTTAATGATGAAAAATAGAAACTAATTTATGACCTAAAAAACTAAAAACACACTTTACTGCACTATTGACTGTGACAATCTGGAGCAGCTGATCCGTGGCGTCCATTTTCTGTCCAAAATCATGGACAAACGGCTTCCCTCATAGGTTAAGAGAACACGTTGCTGAATCCAAATCGAAATAAAATTAAAAATGTATAGTATACATTATCTGTGGTGTGAGCCATGTAGAGTGGACTATATGTCCTCATAACCTCATAGGTTAGGAGAACACGTTGCTGAATCCAAATCGAAATAAAATTAAAAATGTATAGTATACATTATCTGTGGTGTGAGCCATGTAGAGTGGACTATATGTCCTCATAACCTCATAGGTTAGGAGAACACGTTGCTGAATCCAAATCGAAATAAAATTAAAAATGTATAGTATACATTATCTGTGGTGTGAGCAATGTAGAGTGGACTATATGTTCTGGATTGGTCATAAATAGACTCACAAATTTTCTATATAACTATATTTACACCAACTCTTTACACAACTATTTACACTACAAAGAAAGATGCCTCTAAGGCAGAGATTTGGATATTTTATGATTGAAGTGTATAAAGCCCACAAAAATGAGAACATTTGTTCACTACTGAAAATTAGCTTCAGATAATAGGGACCGAGAAAGATAACGTTTATGCCATCTGCCGTGAAAAAACACAAACGATGTGATGCAAACACTATTAGTAGTATTAGTAGTTTTGTATAATCAGCGTTTTTAAATGTTCATTTTTTAAAACTGATATTAAATGTTTGTGATGTCGTTCAAATATGGTGTATAAAAATACTACGCAGTTGAAATTTTATAGTTTCTCCGAAAATTCATTGAACACTGCGTGGATAACCTTGAAACGTCAAAAATGAATAAATGCAGTAAAAACCCGTATGTAATTAAAATGTTCTAATTAAAACATTTTTCGACTATTATTTTGTGTATAATTAGTATGATACTGCAATTGGCAGCTATTAAAGTTCTAAACTTTATTTTTACATAAATAAAAGATTATTATCGAGAGAATAAAATGTTGTTTTCTGTACGATTTAATTGATTATATAAAATAAAAAACTAGTTATGTGTTTGCTGACTTTAATATTATATATTAAGTTCAAATAATTAAATACTATTAAGACAAATAAAGTAAACATTTGTACAAAACGAATCACTTCAAGTTTTTTCATTACCTTTCAGAAAACATCGGGAGGATTGGGAACCAAATAAAAATACTAGAATTGGCAGTGCTCATTTTGTCAATAATAAAAATCAGATAATCCCCTACACCCATCTTACATACCAACATTTTTTCCTGGCAAAGAAAATAAGAAAATCTATTCATTTTTTGCTTTTCGTAGGTTGTTTATTATACCGTTTACATCACAATGTTTTTCTTATTTAACACCAGGGCGCCCTACTTTCGACATAAGTGCTGCCTCTATAGTTCCGTCTCGATCCCCATTGCCGTTTTCTGACACATCCGTACAAGCTGTCATCAACTGTCAGATAGACCAACATATATTTTTGAGCGACAAATTGTCAACATAAATTATAAAAATAACAAATAAATGTGTTGGTTGTTTCCAACAGAGAAACCCCCCTTTTCTGAATTACTGGTAGTGTTACACCCCCTAGCGGCCATATTACGAACTTATGAATACTTTCCAGTGATTTCTCCGAGATACAGCCGCTTATCTCTCTTAGTTGGCCACCCTGTATAACTCGCTTCTCTCAAAAAACATCTGTACGGAATCAGCCGCTGCACGGCAGTATCCGCTTCTCCTCTAGTACTTTCCGTATTTAAATTTTATAGGTAATACTGACTTGAGGAGAGGGATGTGTATGACAGTTGAGGATATGATGTCCCCCTTGAAATTGAAATTTTCCTATTCTTTCATTTTCTCCATAAAAGTTAGATATTCAATCTATTTCGTTTTCGGTGGAAATATTATTACATTACATTATAAAGAGATTTTCTTGCTTCTTTTCTGGACGTCGTCTGTAATCATTGTCCTTAAATAACGCTAATTAAAAGTACTAATAATAAGTAAATAATATCAGTTTTGGGAAAAATGAGTTGATGTTATTAACTGTTTTGCGTCTTTGTTCGGATTAATTGGTCATTAATTTTAATTAGAACGACTCTAATTAAATGGTCGCTTTTAAATTAGATTATAATCTAGACACTCTCCTTCCATCTATTTTGTTTCTGATCTGATTTACTGCGCTACTATTCAGTGTTATTTACAGTCTTTGCTAGAGACGATTTTTGAAATTTAAAACGGAGACTAGGTCAAGTTTATAATATTAACGCTTTGCTGATTTTTTTTAGTTTAAATTCCGTAAAAATCAGCAGACAAACAGTTAACATATCAATAAAATATTGTTTTTTGCACATTTTCTACTTATCTACTTAATTTTGTTTTTATAATGCCTAGACTCGAAAAAAAAATAATCCATGATTGTGTTTTTTTTTCAAAGTCATACATTTCTCTTATAAATAGATTTAATGGATTCCCTTTTCTTTTCAGAGCCTGAAACAGTGAGCAAACTGGCTCTTCCTTTGGGAAAAGCTTCACCACCAGTCCAGTGGGGAACTAGACGTATTGTTGGTAAGTAGCATAATCATAACCACTTTGGTTGTCTTGAGATTTTTTATTGAAACTGATTGATTCATTAAAGACTAGTTTTGGCTAGCCAATCTTTATTAGTGCCGCTTTATCGTAGATTTAAATTAACAATAGTGGCTCATATAAATAAATGTATTCGATGGGGTGTGTTAAATAACTTGGGGTACAGGGCCACATTTAGGATCACATTAAATAAAAGTTGAGAAAATTTAATACCTATTTGAATTTGTTTATTTACAAGGATATAAATTCCACGCTAGATTCGGGGCGTGAATTTAGAGCCGCGGTTACACCGATAAACCATTAGTATCTATTAAAATTTGGGACAATCTGTATACTACAATGAAAATTCGATGATTATAATTGGTGTAAGAAGAAATAAGGCAAATTGTGTGATCTTTTATTATTGTTTTTGAATATTTTTATTTTCCAAATATAGTCTAAAAGTCTTCGAGTTAGATTTCGTCTCCGAATGAAAGAAACCCCTACATAACTACTTCATTTTCAGTCCCTCCTATCAGTTAAATTTGAATTTTTAAGCTATTGCATAGCTTCTATCGCGGGCCTTGAGCGTGGAGACCGAATCCAGAAATTCCGTAACGAAAATAACCTAACACCCCCCCACTCCGACCGGCATAGCGGTGATACTTTTGACGAAATAGTATATGAGTATAGTAAAGCTCATTCTCAGGAACTCGTTTATGTTGCGCTCTCTCGGGTGACTAATATTGAAAAATTGTATATCACGACAAAAAACGATAATTCTACAATCAAGTTTTATCATAATCGAAAGCAAGCTGCATCGACTGCATCTTTGTTGCAAGAATTTAAAAGACTGTCTTTAAATAGTGTTCAGACGATAGCTCAAAGTGTATTAGATTTCATTAGTAATAGAAATGGCATTTCAATAATTACTTTCAACTGCCAAAGTCTAAATAGTCAAAAATACGATTTACAAGATTCAGTTACGAGGCAAACAAATGTGTTACTTCTTACCGAAACTTGCATGGCACCTGATAATCCGATTGAAATACCTAATTTCAATTGTATTGTTCAATTCAATCAAGATACTGTTCCAAAAGGTGGGGTAGCTATTTACCAAAATAATAATAATGTTACTAATGTTATGACTCCGAATATTGAAATAAATATTGCACACGTTAGCGATGTTAATGTTAGGAGCTCATTTGTTGGAGATGTTTGTGCGTGCTTATGCAAACTTAGAAATAGCCTACACATAGTCATGGTAGCAATTTACATTTCTCCGAATCCAAAATTACACGAGGTAGAGCATTTTATTCATCGCACTTTACTGGAGTACACTGAAGAAGGGTCGAAAATACTTGGTACAAATGGTAATAAACTTCCATCTTGGCTCGCGATTTCAACATCAACTTCGCTGATAAAAAATCAGAGCGGTTGACAACTTTTCTTTCGAAAATATTGGATTTGAAAATGAATAATGATCCACAAGAATCCACAACAAAATATGGGCATTTTCCAGATATTTAGAAGATATCAAGTCTCAAACTTATGTTTCTTATTTCAGTTACCATAAACCTATAGTTTCAATGATAAATATTCCTGAATAACCTACATGTATTGTAAGATAATAAAAATATTTTGAACAATATTAACTTCTCATTTATTTAATAAAAGAAAAAAATTTGTTTTCTTATCGGTCACCACGCTCGAAAAGTGTAATATCAAAAAAAACCACAAAGGAAAAAAAATACTGCATAAATAAAATAAATAAATAATTATAATTGCATAAGTTGATAAAAACAGCTATGCAATAGTTTTACCGCGGCAGTCTCCGAGTGCCACACGTCTCTTTATTTTTAATCGATTTGACAGAAGTATTTGTGTATGATTTGGTCTCTGAATGGAAAAAAATCTCCACATACTTACCTTCTCTATTTTTAGAGCCCTTTCAATCAATTAAATTCCTCGCTCGAAGCTAGATTGGATTACCACTAGGATGTTTCCGACAATTATCGTTAAAAGGGAACGACTTTTGTTTATTTTGTTCTAAATTGGGGACATCTTCGTTGCTTTATAGTGTCGGAGAACTTCCTTGTGTAAGTGTGTATTTATTTTAGGAAATAGGTCGTAGATTAATTAGTAAAAGTTGTTGATACAAAACTATGTATTGAAAGCGCGCATGAGAAATTATTGTTATAGCACACAAAAATGCGTGCTGTGCTTATTTAAGGAGACAAATCTATATTTTTTTTCAAAATGGAACTCAAAAACATACCAAGAAAAATCAGTTTTCAATTGTTTAATTTGTACGTTATGATTCATTATGGGTGACGAGCTACCGTATCCCAGAAAGTAATAGTCGTGTGATTTTGGTAAAAAAGTCCTTCGAAGAAAATCGGCAAAAAGAAAATGCTGGAAACATTTTCTAAATTCATATTTCCACCGCTAGGAGGCGTAATTGCTTTAGTTGTATCAAAAATGTATTTTTCTCGAAAATATCCCAATATAATTTACTGTCTCGACCCTTACTTAGTGGAATCTACTCATATAAGTGTTTTAAAGGAAACTCACTGTTTCTAGCTAATTCCACAATATAATGAAAAATGTTGGAAATACTAAAAAATTGACAATTGTTTCGATAACTAAATATCATCGTCAGAATGACATAAGTTACATTTCATTTGATGCCTACCTGATGTTCAGTAGTTATTTTTGGCTCTAGACTAAGAAGTGACCTAACTTGTGATTGACTTAATATATGTTAATAGGAAAAAGAAGAAGATGTGATATTACAAACATAGAAACTTAAATATTATTAGCCCTATGGTGCCATCCTGGATATCATTTTTCCAATCAAGATCAGTATAACTGTGCAATGATATAGAAAACCAGGAAAACTATATCTGCTGATCTTTACAATTATCACTTAAGACAGTTTAATAGTGGAGAACTCCCTAGATTTATCTGTTCATTGACGACTTCATATTGTGGGTTTCTTAAATGTCTTCTAATTTCCAATTCTTCAAGGAAATCCAGTTTTTGTTTCTTATCACAAATATGTAGTACTTCTAGTTCTGTGTTAGGTGTCAATGAATGATTGGTGTCAAGTAGATGTTTTGCGTAGTGGGATTTATCTGGTTGTTTTAATCTGTATGCCCGTAAGTGTTCACTGTATCGGATTTCAAAATTTCTAAGGGTCTGACCCAAATAGACAGCATTACATTCTGGACATTTGAGTTTATATATACCTGATTTCTTTATTTGTGGTATTTTTGTTTTTACATTTAACAAATTTGTACTTACGTAACTTTCTGTTTTAAAAGAAATTGTTGTATTCGTTGATAAAGATATTATCTTTGAAATATTATTAGAAATATTTCCTGCATATGTGATGGTTTTATAAGTTTTTATTTTTCCAGTTTGTTTAGGAAATATTAGTTGTAATGCCTCTTTTTTATTAATTAGCTTATTTATCATATGTAATGGATAACCGTTGGATGTTGCTATTTGTCTAATTGTATTAATCTCTCTATCAAAATTACATTTGTTCATAGGAACTGAAAATGCTCTATGTATCATTGAATTATATGCCGCTAGTTTATGTGACATGGGGTGATTGGAACTATATGGGATATCAGTGTGTGTTGGTTTACGGTAAATTGAATAATCAAGTACATTATTAACTCTTTGAATTTTTAAATCAAGAAAATTGATTGAGCTATTTTCTTCAATTTCTAATGTAAATTTGATTTTTAGGTGTAAATTATTAATGTGGTTGAAAAATACATCTAATTATCGTTCACTACCCATAAAACAAGCTAATATGTCATCTACATATCTATACCAAAATAAAACTTTTTTATATATAATTTTCCAAGATCTTTCTTTCTAAGCTGCCCATAAAAATGTTTGCCAAAATAGGTGATATAGGGCTTCCCATTGGTAAACCTCCATTTTGAATATATATCTTATTGTATTAATATTAATATCAATATCAGATATACTTAATTTATTTGATGTATGTATTAATCAGAATTATTTCACTTTTGACAATAAGATATATATTCAAAATGGAGGTTTACCAATGGGAAGCCGTATATCAGCTATTTTGGCAAACATTTTTATGGACAGTTTAGAAAGAAAGATTTTGGAAAGTTATATTTCAAAAAAATGTGTTATTTTGGTATAGATATGTAGATGACATATTCGCTTGTTTTATGGGTAGTGAACGACAATTAGATTTATTTTTCAACCACAATAATAATTCACACCTAAAAATTTAATTTACATTAGAAATTGTTGAAGAAAATGGCTCAATCAATTTTCTTGATTTAAAAATTCAAAGATTTAATAATGTACTTGATTATTCAATTTACCGAAAACCAACACACACAATCCCATATAGTTCCAATCACCCCATGTCACACAAATTAGCGGCATTATAATTCAAAGATACATAGAGCATTTTCAGATCCTATGAACAAATGTGATTTTGATAGAGAGATTAATACAATTAGACGAATAGCAACATCCAACGGTTATTCATTACATATGATAAACAAGCTAATTAATAAAAAAGAGGAAAAAGTGGCATTACAACTAATATTCCATAAACATACTGAAGAAATGAAAACCATCACATATGCAGGAAATATTTCTAATAATATTTCAAAGATAATATCTTAAGCAACGAATACAACAATTTCTTTTAAAACAGAAAGTAACGTAAGTACAAAATTGTTAAACGTAAAAATAGAAATACCAGGTATACATAAACTCAAATGTCCAGAATGTAATGCTGTCTATTTGGTTCAGACCCTTAGAAATTTTGAAATCCGATACAGTGAATACTTACGAGCATACAGATTAAAACAACCAGATAAATCCCACTACGCAAAACATCTACTTGACACCAATCATTCATTGGCACCTAACACAGAACTAGAAGTACTACATATTTGTGATAAGAAACAAGAACTGGATTTCCTTGAAGAATTGGAAATTACTAGACATTTAAGAAACCCACAATATGAAGTCGTCAATGAACAGATACATCTAGGGAGTTCTCCACTATTGAACTGTCTTCTTAAGTGATAATTATAAAGATCAGCAGATATAGTTTACCTGGTTTCCTATATCATTGCACAGTTATACTAATCTTGATTGGAAAAATGATATCCAGGATATAACCATTGGGCTAATAATATTTAAGCTTCTATATTTGTAATATCACATCTTTTTTCTATTAACAGATACTAAGTCAATCACAAGTTAGGTCACTTCTTGGTCTAGCCAAAAATAACTACTGAACACCAGGTAGGCATCAAATGAAATGTAACTTCTGTCATTCTGACGATAATATTTAGATATCGAAACAATTGTCAATTTTCTATTATTCTCAACATTTTTCATTATATTGTGAAATTAGCTAGAAACAGTGAGTTTCATTTAAATCACTAATCCCAATATAAGTTTAGAAACAAATACTCTCACGTTAATGCCACAAAAAAGGTCCATCCTTTTGATCTATGAATTTTTTTGTAGGACGTAATAATTGGAAGCTAAACTTTTTGGGGTGTATGTGTCAACAACTTAAGTTTGACTCGGTTGACAAGGTCTGGTTTAAGAAAACAAGATTTGCTGAATAAAATAAAAAAACAACCATGCAATTCTCGTTCTTGCCGCCCTCGGTAGGTGGCGTGCTTTGCAAAGTTAATCGATTTTTACATTTTACTCCGAAATCTTAAATGGAACATTATCATTATTTGATTTGATTTGCAAAGTAGATTAAATTTTCTACAAAATATGTCAAAACCGCATGTTCATATCTTCATTGGTTTAAAAGTTACCTCTTTAAGAATATTTTATCAACGAATTGATTAAAGAAACATAATAGATGATTGAGTTTTCATTTGTTTTTTAAAGTTTCGTAGTCAAGTATGCCAACAAATAAAGAAACAGTATCAAACTTAATCTTCATTTTATTTCAATCACAAGAATGATATAACGTAACAAACCAGAAAACAAGAATTACAATATTACCGTTATTAAACAAACTTTAATATTAACTCATTTTAATGATTTAAATGTCCACCATTATTTGCCGCGCATAAATTAAGTCTTTCAGTTGTGGATAATACGCTAATTCAATTTCGGCAGCGGAAATGTTTCTAATGACTTCCCGAATTCTATTTCTCATATCATCAGGTGTTGTTGGACGGTGTTTATAAACTAGATCTTTGATCTTACCCCATAAATAAAAATTTAGTACTGTAAGGTCGGGGGACCTTGCCAGACAATGGAAAATGCTGTTCCTACTAGAATCTAGAAAGAGTATAATTTAGTTGAAGTTTTCAGTCTAAACTGAAATTTAGTAGGAGAACGACATATCTTCCGAGTGCTCAATATGAGAAATAATAAACATTATTGTTAAAATTGAAATTACAGCTTAAATTAATTTTCACCGTTCACGAATCCCAAATCCTCTTACGTATCCAAAAGTAAAGGTGCATTGTCAATCAATCTGCTAGGGAATTGGCACTTCGGCACGCGGGCTGCAAAACGGACACCCATCGTCAATCCTGTCAATTCAGTCAGTCTGAATGTGATCGCTCAGTCAGCATGAATGTGATCACACATGCGCATTTTCTTTGTTATTGTTATTATTGAGGTAACTTAGAAATGGTGTGTTAAGCTTCAAGGTTATAGGTAAGTGGGTCAGAAATAACGCCTTCCAATGCGACCCTATTGTGGCTCACACCTTGCTAGAGTTCGCTGTACAGTCCACACCCTTTGATAAAGGAAATAATCGTACAATGCGAGACTTTTTTGAAGCCCGGGTTACTTTCCCATCCAATTATTTATCTTCATCATTATCATCCATGTAAAATGGAACATTTTCTTTTCGAATAAAATTATAATGGCACACAATGGCTTCCATAATCTTCTACAGTGGTAGAAAGTCCATTGATAACCCTCTGCAAAATTCTAAATCTGGCCACCGTGATACCAAAACTATTTTCTATTTTTCTTTGCTTAAATTTCCAATTCTTGGTTCACTCTAAGGCTGCATAAAATTTTCTTTAAGAGGAGAAGTTTCACACCTTTCAAAAAAGTGCGAAATTTTTGTATCATTTGGACAAAATTTCAATTCCTTTTTAGAAGGCAAATTTAACTCAATATCTTCATATGTAAATCAGTAGTTTGCATCACATACTGCTAACAAAATGGGACGAAAATTGTTATTATAATTAAAATATGATGAATCAGAATTTGAAGGGGCCTGAATGCCCTTGCCCTACGAGGAGATGGTCTGCTGCTGTTTTCACCGATCGCCCTTTTCGACCGCTCCGGTCGTGGAATTCTTATTTGAAAGTTCCACAGTCTTCGAGGTCTTATGGGACGATTTGGAGGTAGATGCGCCTGTTTGGGAGCTCTTGTCGGGAACGTTCTCCGCGGTCCTTGCGCGATTCCAGAGCTGAAATTGCACCTGCCCAAAGGTGTAATAGGGCCGGAAGTAAAATTCCTCGAACACTCCCAGTGAGGCTTCGTCTGCCGATAGCGTCCAGGTATGTCCCGTAGGTCCTGTCGCAGTCCAGTGTAGACAAGTCCACTCTCCGGTGCGCAAACCGTGGTTCATCGTCCTGAGACGCTTTTTTACCTGATCCCATGTAAGTTCGGGTGGATTTACATCATCTAAGATGTAACGCCCATATCATAGTCAGTTCCCAACGCCGTGGCGTGGAGACTAGTCATCTAGTTTCATCTCGAAACTAACTCCGCCTAGGCAATAAACAATACCGCCACCAAACCCACACAAGACTCGCACTACTCCTTCAGCATTAGACTAGCCGTTGCCTCCGCTATGAGGTTCTGTTCACTCCCTGTGAAATGCGCTATCAGCCTTTCATTCATTTATATACTCCCAATGCTTATAACAACACTCCATAGGATTTATAAGAAACCTCACCTGTTCAGATTTCTCCTGTTTTCTGCACTTTTTGCAGTCCACCTTCACATGACCGCAATCTTCGCACATACTGCACCTCTCTTCTCCAGGGGGTGAACAATCTCTGTTCAGATGCGTCGTCATCATGTGGCAATTATAACAGCGCTTGAGCTTCGCAACTCGCCGATTGCCAGCTCGAGACTCCACCGTAGACCTCACCATTTTAATCGTCTCGGGTCGAAAATTTTCCAACCCCGCCAAAAAGTGATTATATAGTACTTCGGCTGAAACACAGTTGGCCGCATACGCATTTTCACTTATGGCCTCCGGTAACCCCTTAATTATACAGGAGACTGCGTCTGCCCCAGTAATCTTCACCCGGTCACACATCCACAACTTAGCGCCAAAATAAGTGGTAATGGTTTCGCCGGTTAACCATCTCCTCTAACATACTAGCAAAACTCCGTCGTCTTGGGTACGGCGATTGCAGCTTCGACTTTCACTAATCCTAATCGTAATTGTATTCCTCCAATTGGAAAAATCGACGGTTTGCAACGCCCACCAACTTGGATTGCGCCAACGTCGCCCTCTCATAATTAGAACAGTCGTGTACCGCCCCCCAACTGCAGCCACCTCTCAATATTTGCATCGGGATGGTTGGGATCAAATCGATCCAGCATTTCCGATCGCAACGTCAGTGAACGCTTGCCGGATGCATCTATATTGGCAATATCCCTTGTCACCATTTTGGAGGACGAGGATCCCAAAGTTGTCGCCAAAAGCGCCTCGCTGGATGAGGAAGCCGACTGGTTTCTCACTGCCTCCTCAATACTTTACCTAAGACCGCTGGTCCGCTGACCTGCTTTGCATATGCGTTTAGGAGATTCCTTCCTACTTCTTTTGGGCGTGTATGGATAACCAGATCCAATTCATCGCCGGAACTCGCCATTTTTTAAATCTGTTCAGATTAGAAAACGGCTCATAAATAATTAGTTCAAAACTGGTATTTATGAATCGCCAAACATTTCAATGCACGTCATGAGGTAACATTCCGCCATCGAAAAGCTCTCGTAAATAATCAGCACGCCATTGTTATTTATGAACCACTAAAATATAATGATAGGCCAATGAGGTAACAGTACGCAACTGAAAATATCTCATAATCATCAGTACATCATAGGTACTTATTCCTGGAATATAAAAAATATATATAATGATACGCTTATGAGGTATCACTATGCCACTGAAAAGCGATCAGAAAAATCTACACCACTGATAATCCTGAAATATCAAAAATATGATGATACTCCTAGGAGGTATCAGTACGTTACTGAAAAGCTCTCATCATAATCAGTACACCACTGACCATCCTGAAATATCAAAAATATAATGATTCGCATATGAGGTATCAGTACACCAGTGAAAAGCTCTCATAATAATCAGTACACAACTGACCATCCTGAAATATCAAAAATATAATGATTCGCATATGAGGTATCAGTACACCAGTGAAAAGCTCTCATAATAATCAGTACACAACTGACCATCCTGAAATATCAAAAATATAATGATACGCCTATGAGATATCAGTACGCCACTGAAAAGCTCTCATAATAATCAGTACACAAATGACCAACCTGAAATAACAAAAATATATTGATACGTCTATGAGGTATCAGTATGTCACTGAAAAGCTCTCATAATAATCAGTGCACCACTGACAATCCTGAAATATCAAAAATATAATGATACGCCTATGAGGTCTCAGTACGCCACTGAAAAGCTCTCATAATAATCAGTACACCACTGACCATCGTGAAATATCAAAAATATAATTTTCAAATAAATGCTTAAAGTATAGCATACCACCAAAATTTACGAATAATATTAAACAAATATTAGCTACAGAAACAGAAATAGCTTCAAAATCGAATTCAAACAATTTCATTTATGGGAAATTACTAATTCCCAATTTAATCAAAAATATTGAACCTTCAAACAAAAAATTCAATTGAAACGAAACTAGAAAATAATAACCTCACAATTGCAAAACCTGACTAAGGTATTGTTACTGTCCTTAGAGCAGACCCAACAAAAAAGTCACATAATAAATAAAAATCCTCAATCTCCACAAGTATATGGAACCGTTAAAATACATAAAATTTCGAAACCAATTATGTTAATCCTCCTAATAATAAATTAGCAAAAAACTTGACAATATACTTAATTATTTTATCTAAATACTCAATTAAAAATTCAATAGGACTAATCGAAAAATTAAAAAAAATCATCTTACAAGATAACTCTAAACTCATTTCATATAAATCATTGAAGTAACTTTATACACTACACATCTAGTTAAAAATTTACGATCCTCAACATCCTCTGCAGTAATCAAATCATACGCCAAGTAGAGGAGTTTAATCGGCTGAAGGAACTCGTAAAACTGAATTGTACAAAACCGTTAACGAACAAACGTGCGTGGGTCTAAAATTAATTTAACCATAACGTAGTTTGCGCCTTTTCGAAGGAAAATATTATTAAGGCTGACCTGCTTACTGCGGATATTCGAATTAGTGTTTCCTTTATACGTCTGAGGTCTAGACAGGAAGGATTTCACAGTATCGAAATACAGAAGGAAATGTTTATTAATATCGCCGATAAATGATAATTTACTTTCTTGACGTAAAATAAGAAATTCATATGAAAACTTATACCGTAATGGACGAAATTTTGTTATAAAAAGTGGATCTTAGGATATATGATCTTTGTCATTATAAAATCCAGTTTACAAATAGTAATAGGAGATGAAGCATCAAAACAATAAATAACACTCATCGTATATAAAAACATTCTTATTTTTCGCTGTTGTCCTACATAATTATTCACCCTGTACCAAATTATAACTTTTTAACACTGAGAACTATTTTCACAATATAATTAAAATCACAGTACTTGCTAATAATGAACCGATAATGCTAAGAATGAACTAACTTATTTGACCAACAACGTCTAACAACTACTTTAATAATGAACCAACATAAACAACAACTGCCATCCTCCATCCCTAAGATCGAAAAATAATGGAATTGTTTTTCGATTTTGAATTTATTTCTTCTAATTCAATATTTTCTGTCTTGATATCTTCTTTTGCTTCTTCGGAATTTTCGTATGAACTAAAATATAATTAAAATTATTGAAAATAAACTAATTCTTGTATGTTGTTTAGGAATTATCATTTCTTGAATAGGTTTTATATTTTTAGCAATTTTATTAATTCCATATAATCCTTTAAAATCTATTTTAGTTGAGTTTGGTGAATTATATGTTTGAACTTCTGAAAATTTTGAATCTAATTTTGGCAAAATTATTGATTTTCCTTTTCTAATTTGGATGTTGGTCGAAAATATCTATTCTCCAACTTGAATCTGGCAATCTTCTGGAATTCGGATGATCTATGGATGATTAATTTCCAAATATTGATCAGAAATACGTAGATCTTGTTAATATTTTTATCGCTGAATATGGAATAATTGAAACTTCGTTATTTGTGACTTGTTCTATTATAGTTTCTTGAAGGTGAGCATCGTAAGCATAGCAGTTCGTAGGAGAATGGCCGTTTAATATTTCCATAGTACAATTGTCTATTGACTTCATTTCTTGTTGACAGTAATATTTTTCTTCTAACATCGGATACTCTTCTTTTATTGAAATGATTTCTTCCGGAGTTTTGCCAAGTAAGGTTGTAATGGGATAAATATTTTCTGGTTTTGAATAATGGGGTATAAATGGTAAAATTCTGCAGTTTTGGATTTAAGGATGGGTACATGGATAGCAAAAATTATTTTGGATTTTGAAAAAGTTACTTGGGAACCCTAAAATAAATAGTATGTCAAAATATTGTTAAATTTTGGAATATGTTCTTCTTCATATATTGTATACGAATACTTTATCATCTCTACAATTTCTTGATTTGAAATCACTGAGCTATGAATAGAATTTAATTTCGAAAATGTAATGGAATTTTCAATATTATCAATTAACGTGATTTAACTTTGACAATCCAGATTAATCTGTGAAATTGTGCTATAAAATAAGATTGAATTATTTAAAGTTATTATTTTACTCTATTGATATATGAAATTTTTCCAAATTATCTTGTAATTTCTGTTGATTATGCCATAAGGTAGTTAATGATTTATTATAATGATCGATTAATTTCTTATTTAAGGATATCTGTATATTAACTTCGTGAATTATTTGTTTTTGGTTTTGTTGAAATATATTTATTGCGTTATCATACCTCTCTTCATCATCTGACTCAAGAGTACCAAAAAGATATTTATCAATTTTTCCAACAGCATTTATTAATACTCTTTTTACTTTAATATGAGGGTAAATATTTTCTGATTTTCTATCGAATGTATTGATTAAACTTTTCGTTCTTTCCATCATTTGCTCAGCGAAATTATGGTATGAAATAGGATTTGTCGCATTAGCTTTTACTAAACTACTTATTTCTTAACTTGTAGAAATATTGTTTAACTGTTTCTATTTGCTTACTTATTTCTTTTAAATTTATATAATATATGAAAGTATGTTTAGTATATATAAGCTTACATAATCCTAAATTAATTGGTAGTATTAAGTTATTCAATTTGGTAACTTGTATGTCTTCGGTTCTACATTCGGTATGAAGAAACAGAAACAGGGCTACCATTATCATCAGTTTCATTTTGCTGTAACAATTTGTTAGAATTAGTTTTAGGTTTTCTGATTATATTTTTGTGATAAATTTCTTTATTACTTTTTAGACTAGTTAAAAATTTTAACTATCACATCGGAGGCCATTCTATAATGGGTACTTGATGTCATATTCATCTACTCAACCATTGGTTAGCATCACTGACTGTCAACAAATCCCTCCATTTTAAAAGGAAAACAATATCATTTCCAGGCCGGTTTTTGACAAAAAAGCACTCGTGTTCGTTTTTCTGCAAAATGGTGTTAGATATTGGCTTTTTTAGTCATCTTAATGTGATTGTGCTATTATAAACTATATTTTAACCATTGTTAGTTAACTGTTTCATATTTTAAATATCCGTAGTTTACTTTTATACAACATAATGGAATCCAACCTTCCTTTCCCATTGTATCTGGTTTGTTAATTACAGTATCTTAATGCTGTTTTTCCATTGCAGTATTCCTGATGATGAGGACAATCATCCTCGAAAGCTTGAAAATTTTCCGTTAAGAGTACACTTTTTTCCGTTTCTCTTGCTGCACACCCCAATATTCACCAGTTTTATATATATACATATATATACATATATATATATATATATATATATATATATATATATATATATATATATATAAATTTCGATTTTCTACTACACCTGTTTTAGTCGAAATTTCAATAATTTCGACTTATTGGCCTGACCGTTCTTCGAAGGGCAAAACAACTACATTCCTGGCTAATACCACGCAGAATATTGAATTACATCCCCTTCGAAAACCGTGACGTCGATCGGCCATTTTGCCGATACGGACATCTGTGGTGATTCGCAACTGATAGCGGAAGAGCATAGTACACTTACGCGTTTCGACCTTCTTGGGTCTCTTCAAGAGTGCCGTAATGCCTTCCAGTTCAGAATCTCTAATCCGAACTGAAGATTACACCCTCCGACAACCTCTCTTGGTTCGTGTAGTTACACAAGCGAGAAGTAGTCAGTTGGCGCCATCTTCACTTTCAGTTGCGAACCAACACCTCAGATAAATGCGACCGTATTAGTCGTATTAAATAAAAATTAATATAATTTCATAAAATACGAGGTGCTATATGAAATATAAATTTCGATTTTCTACTACACCTGTTTTAGTCGAAATTTCAATAATTTCGACTTATTGGCCTGACCGTTCTTCGAAGGGCAAAACAACTACATTCCTGGCTAATACCACGCAGAATATTGAATTACATCCCCTTCGAAAACCGTGACGTCGATCGGCCATTTTGCCGATACGGACATCTGTGGTGATTCGCAACTGATAGCGGAAGAGCATAGTACACTTACGCGTTTCGACCTTCTTGGGTCTCTTCAAGAGTGCCGTAATGCCTTCCAGTTCAGAATCTCTAATCCGAACTGAAGATTACACCCTCCGACAACCTCTCTTGGTTCGTGTAGTTACACAAGCGAGAAGTAGTCAGTTGGCGCCATCTTCACTTTCAGTTGCGAACCAACACCTCAGATAAATGCGACCGTATTAGTCGTATTAAATAAAAATTAATATAATTTCATAAAATACGAGGTGCTATATGAAATATAAATTTCGATTTTCTACTACACCTGTTTTAGTCGAAATTTCAATAATTTCGACTTATTGGCCTGACCGTTCTTCGAAGGGCAAAACAACTACATTCCTGGCTAATACCACGCAGAATATTGAATTACATCCCCTTCGAAAACCGTGACGTCGATCGGCCATTTTGCCGATACGGACATCTGTGGTGATTCGCAACTGATAGCGGAAGAGCATAGTACACTTACGCGTTTCGACCTTCTTGGGTCTCTTCAAGAGTGCCGTAATGCCTTCCAGTTCAGAATCTCTAATCCGAACTGAAGATTACACCCTCCGACAACCTCTCTTGGTTCGTGTAGTTACACAAGCGAGAAGTAGTCAGTTGGCGCCATCTTCACTTTCAGTTGCGAACCAACACCTCAGATAAATGCGACCGTATTAGTCGTATTAAATAAAAATTAATATAATTTCATAAAATACGAGGTGCTATATGAAATATAAATTTCGATTTTCTACTACACCTGTTTTAGTCGAAATTTCAATAATTTCGACTTATTGGCCTGACCCTTCTTCGAAGGGCAAAACAACTACATTCCTGGCTAATACCACGCAGAATATTGAATTACATCCCCTTCGAAAACCGTGACGTCGATCGGCCATTTTGCCGATACGGACATCTGTGGTGATTCGCAACTGATAGCGGAAGAGCATAGTACACTTACGCGTTTCGACCTTCTTGGGTCTCTTCAAGAGTGCCGTAATGCCTTCCAGTTCAGAATCTCTAATCCGAACTGAAGATTACACCCTCCGACAACCTCTCTTGGTTCGTGTAGTTACACAAGCGACAAGTAGTCAGTTGGCGCCATCTTCACTTTCAGTTGCGAACCAACACCTCAGATAAATGCGACCGTATTAGTCGTATTAAATAAAAATTAATATAATTTCATAAAATACGAGGTGCTATATGAAATATAAATTTCGATTTTCTACTACACCTGTTTTAGTCGAAATTTCAATAATTTCGACTTATTGGCCTGACCGTTCTTCGAAGGGCAAAACAACTACATTCCTGGCTAATACCACGCAGAATATTGAATTACATCCCCTTCGAAAACCGTGACGTCGATCGGCCATTTTGCCGATACGGACATCTGTGGTGATTCGCAACTGATAGCGGAAGAGCATAGTACACTTACGCGTTTCGACCTTCTTGGGTCTCTTCAAGAGTGCCGTAATGCCTTCCAGTTCAGAATCTCTAATCCGAACTGAAGATTACACCCTCCGACAACCTCTCTTGGTTCGTGTAGTTACACAAGCGACAAGTAGTCAGTTGGCGCCATCTTCACTTTCAGTTGCGAACCAACACCTCAGATAAATGCGACCGTATTAGTCGTATTAAATAAAAATTAATATAATTTCATAAAATACGAGGTGCTATATGAAATATAAATTTCGATTTTCTACTACACCTGTTTTAGTCGAAATTTCAATAATTTCGACTTATTGGCCTGACCGTTCTTCGAAGGGCAAAACAACTACATTCCTGGCTAATACCACGCAGAATATTGAATTACATCCCCTTCGAAAACCGTGACGTCGATCGGCCATTTTGCCGATACGGACATCTGTGGTGATTCGCAACTGATAGCGGAAGAGCATAGTACACTTACGCGTTTCGACCTTCTTGGGTCTCTTCAAGAGTGCCGTAATGCCTTCCAGTTCAGAATCTCTAATCCGAACTGAAGATTACACCCTCCGACAACCTCTCTTGGTTCGTGTAGTTACACAAGCGAGAAGTAGTCAGTTGGCGCCATCTTCACTTTCAGTTGCGAACCAACACCTCAGATAAATGCGACCGTATTAGTCGTATTAAATAAAAATTAATATAATTTCATAAAATACGAGGTGCTATATGAAATATAAATTTCGATTTTCTACTACACCTGTTTTAGTCGAAATTTCAATAATTTCGACTTATTGGCCTGACCGTTCTTCGAAGGGCAAAACAACTACATTCCTGGCTAATACCACGCAGAATATTGAATTACATCCCCTTCGAAAACCGTGACGTCGATCGGCCATTTTGCCGATACGGACATCTGTGGTGATTCGCAACTGATAGCGGAAGAGCATAGTACACTTACGCGTTTCGACCTTCTTGGGTCTCTTCAAGAGTGCCGTAATGCCTTCCAGTTCAGAATCTCTAATCCGAACTGAAGATTACACCCTCCGACAACCTCTCTTGGTTCGTGTAGTTACACAAGCGAGAAGTAGTCAGTTGGCGCCATCTTCACTTTCAGTTGCGAACCAACAACTCAGATAAATGCGACCGTATTAGTCGTATTAAATAAAAATTAATATAATTTCATAAAATACGAGGTGCTATATGAAATATAAATTTCGATTTTCTACTACACCTGTTTTAGTCGAAATTTCAATAATTTCGACTTATTGGCCTGACCGTTCTTCGAAGGGCAAAACAACTACATTCCTGGCTAATACCACGCAGAATATTGAATTACATCCCCTTCGAAAACCGTGACGTCGATCGGCCATTTTGCCGATACGGACATCTGTGGTGATTCGCAACTGATAGCGGAAGAGCATAGTACACTTACGCGTTTCGACCTTCTTGGGTCTCTTCAAGAGTGCCGTAATGCCTTCCAGTTCAGAATCTCTAATCCGAACTGAAGATTACACCCTCCGACAACCTCTCTTGGTTCGTGTAGTTACACAAGCGAGAAGTAGTCAGTTGGCGCCATCTTCACTTTCAGTTGCGAACCAACACCTGAGATAAATGCGACCGTATTAGTCGTATTAAATAAAAATTAATATAATTTCATAAAATACGAGGTGCTATATGAAATATAAATTTCGATTTTCTACTACACCTGTTTTAGTCGAAATTTCAATAATTTCGACTTATTGGCCTGACCGTTCTTCGAAGGGCAAAACAACTACATTCCTGGCTAATACCACGCAGAATATTGAATTACATCCCCTTCGAAAACCGTGACGTCGATCGGCCATTTTGCCGATACGGACATCTGTGGTGATTCGCAACTGATAGCGGAAATGCATAGTACACTTACGCGTTTCGACCTTCTTGGGTCTCTTCAAGAGTGCCGTAATGCCTTCCAGTTCAGAATCTCTAATCCGAACTGAAGATTACACCCTCCGACAACCTCTCTTGGTTCGTGTAGTTACACAAGCGAGAAGTAGTCAGTTGGCGCCATCTTCACTTTCAGTTGCGAACCAACACCTCAGATAAATGCGACCGTATTAGTCGTATTAAGAACGGTCAGGCCAATAAGTCGAAATTATTGAAATTTCGACTAAAACAGGTGTAGTAGAAAATCGAAATTTATATTTCATATAGCACCTCGTATTTTATGAAATTATATTAATTTTTATTTAATACGACTAATACGGTCGCATTTATCTGAGGTGTTGGTTCGCAACTGAAAGTGAAGATGGCGCCAACTGACTACTTCTCGCTTGTGTAACTACACGAACCAAGAGAGGTTGTCGGAGGGTGTAATCTTCAGTTCGGATTAGAGATTCTGAACTGGAAGGCATTACGGCACTCTTGAAGAGACCCAAGAAGGTCGAAACGCGTAAGTGTACTATGCTCTTCCGCTATCAGTTGCGAATCACCACAGATGTCCGTATCGGCAAAATGGCCGATCGACGTCACGGTTTTCGAAGGGGATGTAATTCAATATTCTGCGTGGTATTAGCCAGGAATGTAGTTGTTTTGCCCTTCGAAGAACGGTCAGGCCAATAAGTCGAAATTATTGAAATTTCGACTAAAACAGGTGTAGTAGAAAATCGAAATTTATATTTCATATAGCACCTCGTATTTTATGAAATTATATTAATTTTTATTTAATACGACTAATACGGTCGCATTTATCTGAGGTGTTGGTTCGCAACTGAAAGTGAAGATGGCGCCAACTGACTACTTCTCGCTTGTGTAACTACACGAACCAAGAGAGGTTGTCGGAGGGTGTAATCTTCAGTTCGGATTAGAGATTCTGAACTGGAAGGCATTACGGCACTCTTGAAGAGACCCAAGAAGGTCGAAACGCGTAAGTGTACTATGCTCTTCCGCTATCAGTTGCGAATCACCACAGATGTCCGTATCGGCAAAATGGCCGATCGACGTCACGGTTTTCGAAGGGGATGTAATTCAATATTCTGCGTGGTATTAGCCAGGAATGTAGTTGTTTTGCCCTTCGAAGAACGGTCAGGCCAATAAGTCGAAATTATTGAAATTTCGACTAAAACAGGTGTAGTAGAAAATCGAAATTTATATTTCATATAGCACCTCGTATTTTATGAAATTATATTAATTTTTATTTAATACGACTAATACGGTCGCATTTAACTGAGGTGTTGGTTCGCAACTGAAAGTGAAGATGGCGCCAACTGACTACTTCTCGCTTGTGTAACTACACGAACCAAGAGAGGTTGTCGGAGGGTGTAATCTTCAGTTCGGATTAGAGATTCTGAACTGGAAGGCATTACGGCACTCTTGAAGAGACCCAAGAAGGTCGAAACGCGTAAGTGTACTATGCTCTTCCGCTATCAGTTGCGAATCACCACAGATGTCCGTATCGGCAAAATGGCCGATCGACGTCACGGTTTTCGAAGGGGATGTAATTCAATATTCTGCGTGGTATTAGCCAGGAATGTAGTTGTTTTGCCCTTCGAAGAACGGTCAGGCCAATAAGTCGAAATTATTGAAATTTCGACTAAAACAGGTGTAGTAGAAAATCGAAATTTATATTTCATATAGCACCTCGTATTTTATGAAATTATATTAATTTTTATATATATATATATATATATATATATATATATATATATATATATATATATTTGAACTCATCACAACATCTATAAGGGTTTGAAGGTGTTGGAGTGTGAGGTTTTCAAGTCTGAATTTGGTTGTAAGTTGCCAAAACATAGGGAATTATTTGTTTTTCATGATATGTATGAAATTAAAGTTAGGTATATATTGAATATGTACCTATGATATCATTTGTTCAATGTAAATATAGAGATGCTAAAATAATATTCAAAACACTCACCATTGTCAGTGCTTCCTAAAATAATTCACTCATAACTTGTATATCAGAACATAAAAATCACTTTAAACAATATAATAATTTGTAATTTTGGCATATACGTCATTAAAAGTATCTAAACCCCTGAAAGAATAAATAAATGTATTTATATTGTTATAATACATCATGTTTAATAAGAATTAGTAGCAAATTCAATATTTTTTGATGTTTACTATTATAATGACACTGAGAACTGTCAACAAGATTGGAATGTCAAAATAATTTCAAAACATGAAACATCAGCGACAGATTTCGTTGTGCGCGACAGGATTCATTGTCATAGAACTATATAATTCTGAAAAGCGTATAAAGCGAGGATGTAAAATAACATATAAAGAAATTCAGTAAATAGAAATTTTAGTCCGCGTTTATAATGAACACTAATTGTGGAAGAATTCTAATATAATTGGAAAAGGATTGCAT
The DNA here is from genome assembly GCA_963921935.1 of Galeruca laticollis. Classification (NCBI taxonomy): domain Eukaryota; kingdom Metazoa; phylum Arthropoda; class Insecta; order Coleoptera; family Chrysomelidae; genus Galeruca; species Galeruca laticollis. The sequence continues at coordinate 175,397,650 of OY998179.1, read as the reverse complement.
ATGTATTTCAGAGTAATCAGACTGTAGATTTGTTTCATTTAGAATGGAATAGTTTTATACAATCAGAGGGTTTTTTTTATAAATAGGGATATTTTTGGAAAAGAAGAGTTTTAAATAGATAAATTAAATTATTTTGGAAATAAACAAAGCATTAAATATCATAAAATAGTTAAGAAAAATATGAAATTAAATGAAAACCTCTGATTTCTAAATTGTTGTTAAAAAAATCTAGTGAGATGATGAGTTTTGTCCATAGCAACGGACAGGGGAAATGAGGGTTGTTGATTTCGAAAAATGATAGATGTGGTGTGATATTTTGAAAAGAGAGGACGTAGATAAATGAAATTTTCAAATTATAATAAAATATAAGAGAAGTCCTCGTATAACTCAAGAAAAGTAACCGAAAAAAGTTAAATAAAGTTGAAGAAGTAAGTTGAGAAGATTTAGAAGCTAATTGAAGGTACAAAAGATAAATGATTAAAATAGATAGAAATCAAAGACATTAGAATAATTAAATAAACTGAAAGTATCATTGAAACATATTTATAAACTAATAAAACTAGAATTTGAATTAAAAAGGAAAAATAAGTTATTTTAAAAGATTACAAGAAATATAATTTCAAAACTTACCTGGAGGAGTTGTGTCAAGTATCCAGAGGGAGTAGATGCAGTAGACACATTAATAGAAGAGTTGTGTTGTTGTAGACTGTTAATTGTCGGTGCCAGAAGGAGCCATCGGTAGTAAGGTTAGTGTTGCGCAATTTTATTGTTTAACCAATTGAATAATTAAAAAAAATCTGATTTGGCCATTCAAATTCATTTTAATAGTACACTCATTTAAAATTTTATTAGGTTATAGTTATTTGTTCAACATACTAGATTAAGATTTTGTTTGTGTTGATATATGTACTTCGTTCCTCATTTTCATTCCATGTTTTTGATTATATAAATAGAGTGTATGTCATTGTTGTTTCATTACAATATCAGAAACAGAAAATAGTTAATAATAGTGACAACCAATTATATAGATAAATTCAGATCATTTCACGTGTCAATACTAAAGAAAGGAATAGGTTTGATACCATAGGCGTCTCAACATAAATTCAGACAAGGTATAATTTTTTTATTTTAAATAAAAGACTAAAACAAATAATTCTTTATGAAAATATATAAAACAAATTAATAAATTACATAAAAATCTTTAGACCTGAACTCAAGAGATTGAGGAGTACTCATGCTCTACTTGATATAATTACACTGAGCTAAAAATAAACAATAATAAGTATAAATTATCGCCGCAACAATTAATTTAAGCTAACCGAACAACATTCATTGATTATATATAAAACAATAAAAAAATTCCTCTTTTAAATAATATATTATAATATATATATATATATATATATATATATATATATATTGTTTTGCTTTTTTTGGTTCTTGGTCTTTTTTATTTAATTATATATTGTTTATTTTATATTCTTGGGATTGAGGACAATTTTTAAAGACATTTAAATAGTAGTTAATACATTCTTATTTAACGTTTCGGTCTTTCCATGACCTTCATCAGAAATAAAATTTTTGTTAAAACTAAATGAAATGGTACAAGTTGCAGAAAGAATTTTTAAAAGCAAAACAAATAAATCTTACCTTCGACAGAACGTTCATTTGATTATTCAATATGTTTTATAGATGTCTTAGGACGTATCACATAGCAGAATATAACTCACACCCAAACAAAACGAACATTTTAAAAATATGACATTTATTGATGAAAATGTGTATTGGAATATACGAGTATTTGTTCTATACAATGAAAGCAGCCGTAACGAGGTTTTAATGTGTCGTTTTTGTGTTGACTGGTATTAAAATGGATTTTATATTTATATAGGGAGTGGTAATAAATAGATTTTATATTTATATAGGGAGTGGTAGTAAATTTATTATATTTGGAATGTGCCACGTGTTTCTCTATATTTCTAAGTTTTTATAATGTTATCATAAATTTTACTAAGATTTTTTGTGTCAGTCTTTAAATTTACGGAACTGGTTGTTCTTTGTATTTCTATCATTTCTAGAACTTTTTTTGTGTAGTTTACACTTCGAAGAATTTTTGTGTTTTCGCAATCAAATTCGTGTTGGTTTTCTGAAACATGGATAGTGAGTGCCGTTTTGTTTCGTTTGTCATATTTGTGACTATTTATTCTGTTTTTCAAATACTGACTTGTTTGTCCGATGTAGACCCCTTCACAGTTTTTACATGGTATTTCATAGACTATATTGCTCCTTTTTTCTTTTGAGATTGAACTTTTTAGATTGGTGTAATTGGTTTTTAGTAGGTTGTACCCTTTATGAGCAACATGTATGTTGTGGTGCGAAAATGTCTTGTTCAGGTTTTCTGATAAATTTGGTATATATGGCAAAGTGAGGAATTGGTTTGTTTTATTTTCTATTTTAGTTTTTGTATTATTATGGTTATAAAATATATGTAAACGTTTTTTAAATATCTTATTTATCAAATTTGTGGGATAGTTGTTGAGTATAAAGGCATCTTTAGCTTTTATTATTGCATTCTCTATGAATTCGGGGTCGGACAGATTTATTGATCGATCTGCGAGTCCTATAATGACAGTTTTTTTGTGTGTTAGAGGGTGTTGTGATTTAAAGTTTAAATATCGGGAAGACCAGGTATATTTTGTGTGCCATTCCGTTTTTATGGTGTTAGTTGTATGATGGAGGGTAAGGTCCAAAAAGCAATTTGATTATTTTTTTCTAGTTCAATGGTGAACTGTAGTCTGTCATGGTAATTGTTGAAATCTTGCAAGACCAAATGTTCTGTATTTTTTAGAATTGCTAATATGCAGTCGTCAACATACCTGTAAAAAAATAGTGTTTGAATTGGGTTTTTGGTCACAAGTATATATATATATATATATATATATATATATATATATATATATATATATATATATATATATATCCTGTGTCGGAGTATAGGCCGCTCTTTTCTTCTTTCTTTTGATCCCTTTCGGTAGGTGGATCAATCCGTGTGTTATCTTCCGCTTGCCACAGCATCCGGTGTGAGTTCGCTATCTTCGTAATTTTTTTCCATTCTTTTCTGTCCTCTATTTTTCTTCCCCAGTCACTGACTTTAGGTCACCAATCACCTGATCTGGATCGTCATTATTCCTTCTTCGAAGATGCCCGTACCATCTTAGACGCTGTGCTTTCATATGTCCCACTATATCTTCACCATTCATGTACTGCCTTATTTCGAAGTTATATAGCCTTCTGTACCCTTCATTCGGGATATGTTTTGGCCCTATTATCCACAGCATGCTTTTTCTCTCTAGGACTTTTTTTCTTCGTCTTCATCAGTTAAGCTCATATTTTCACCGGCATACGTTATTACTGGTTGTATTGCGGCTTTATAAATTTTAAATTTGGTTTTTTTACTGATGCATTTGTCCCTTAGTAGTTTCTGATACTTCCAATACACTTTGTTCCCTGCTATTATTCTTGCGTTTATCTCCGCACTTCTGTTGTTCTTCTCATCAATTACTATTCCCAGGTATCTGAATTGACTTACTCTTTGAAAAGTATAACCTCACGTATTTATAGTAGCTGTGTTGTCTGTCTTCCTTGAAATTTGCATATATTTTGTCTTCTCTTGGTCTCTCTCTTTGCTGCCTCTTTTTTTAAGTTCTTGAATGTATTATCTAGGGTTTCTTTGTCTCTAATAACTAAAGCTAAATCATCGGCATATCCTATTATTTGTGTGGAGCTGTGACTAATCATTCCTTTTATGTCTATTGCTTTAATCACTCCATCTAGGGTTATGTTAAAAAGAGTTGTAGACAAACTATTCCCTTGCCTTACACCTACTTTAATACTTATGTCTCCTGTATTTCCGTCTCTGGTTATCACCTTTGCAGTAGAATCCTTCATTGTCATTTTCACTAGTCTTATTCGTTTTTCAGAATTTCCTATGTTCCTCAATCAGATATTGGTCACTCTCTGTTGACAAAGTCAAACGCTTGCTGAAAGTCAATGAATAGTATATATAGATCTATGTCATGCTCATAACATTTTTCAATAGACTGTGTTAGTAGGTGTATGGCGTCTACCGTAGATCTTCCTTTTCTAAATTCCTGTTGATATTGACCTAATATGGGTTCAGCCTGTTTATTTAGTTCTATTTTTATTAGATTGGTTAATATCTCGTATGTAGTGTTGAGCAGCAATATACTCCTGTAATTTTTGCTTTTGGTTGGGTCTCCTTTTTTGAAGATTGGAACTATATGTCCAATACTCCATCCGTTTGGCCCATATATTCATTATCAGGTCATATATTTGTTGAAGTAAGGATTCTCCTCCATGTTGGATTAGTTCGTTAGTTATATCATCTGAACCTGCCGCCTTGTTTGGTTTGAGTTCTTTCACAACATCTATAAATTCCTCGAAAGAGAGTCTGTACTGCTGTTAATCGATTCCTCCCTCCGTTACTGCTTCCTTATAATTTTCATCCATAATATGATTGTTTTGGTATAGATTTTGAAAGTATGTTTCTCATTCTTTTCTATCTATTTTGACTATTCCAAATGCGTTTCTGCTACTGTATTGCTCTCTCACATATTCGAAGAGTTTTATATTATCACTATTGTTCTTTTCTATTTCTTCCATTTGTTCTGCAACCCAATTTGATTTTTTTCTTCTGTAGATTTTTTCTGTTTTTGCCTTATTTTTCTGTATTCGTCCAGCTCTTCATATTTTCCTGTTTCCACCCATTTATTTCTTGCTTGTTTTTTCTCTACGCTTGCCAGCTCATATTCTTCGTCGAACCATTCTTTGTTGTAATCCAATTTCTTTCTCTGCAGAGTCTATAATGCTGTTTTTAATGATCTTCCATTCACTGCCTATATCTCCTTTTTTATTATGAATTCTCAGTTTGTTTGTTAGGACTCCCGCATAATTATTTTTACCCGTCTCTCTTTCCAGCTTTTTTAAGTTCCACTTTCTTTTGTTGTGTTTGAAAGGTTTATATCTTGATATTTTTATGTTCATCTTCGCTATTAGTAAAATGGTCTGTATCTGCATTTGCTCCTCGGTATGACCTTGTGTCTTTAACCATTGTCGTCCATTTCTTTGATATCAAAACATGATCGATTTGGTTGCCGCTTCTCTTTCCTGGGAATAAACACGTTGTCTTTTTATGCTTAAATTTTGTACTAATTATGAACGAATTTGTCTCCGTAGCTAGGTTGCACAGTCTTTTGCCGTTATCGTTTGTGATCTCGTGTATTGCTTCTTTTCCAGCTATTTCTCGATTATTTTATTCTTTCCCTATCTGGGCATTAAAGTCTCCTATTTCTATTTTCTATTTTTAGCCGTTTCCTATCCTTAGGATATAGGCCTCTTTCAAATTCGTCCATCGGCTTCGATCTTGCTCAACTCGATATCAGTTCAGGCCAGCGACCTTCTTTATTTCGTCGTACCATCTTTGCTGGGGTCCTCCAACACTCCTCCTCTCTGCCCAAGGTCTCCATCTGGTGACGTACCCGCTCCAGCGGGTATGTCGCCAGAAAGTCTCCTATTATTATCAAAATGTCATTTCTAGAGATATCATTTATTTTCTCATAAAACTTTATTTTCTCTTCTTCGCTTGCCTCTACCATTGGTGCATAGGCATTAATTATTCTCATATTTGCTTGTTTATTCTCAAGTTTTAAATATGGAATCCTACCGTCGATTGGCTTTGTTTCTTATTTTTTTACTGACCATTATTGCTGTTTTATTCCTTCCTTGTTTTCCCTCCCCTGAGTAATATACATCGTAAAGTTTTTGTTTTCTACTTTCCCTTATTTTCTCCATCTGATTTCTTGTAATGCGAGAATGTCTAAATCATAATTCTTCATTTCTTGCGCTATGTTGTGCATTTTGCATAGCATAGTTTTGATATTCCCTGTTCTAATTTTCAATGCGTTTACTTTTTGTTTCGCCCGCTTTACCCTCTTTGATATTTTCCTAACGTTGTCTTTGGTTTTTGTTAGAGTTTTAGTTACTTTTTTTCCTTGTTATTTGCCGTGGTTATTTTCACAATGCTTCGATCCTCTTGAGCTACTTTTGCTGCTAGTTTTTTCCTCGTTTCATATCCGTAAGATTTTAAACATTTTTGTAGTTCTTTCTTTATCAATATACTCTTCTTCTTTTGCCATTGATCTACTGCTGAATGTTCTTCCTTTGGGTTTGGAACCTGATGGTCTAACTGTATCCTTCCCTTTCATGTTTTGGTTGAATTCATTTAATGAGTAAGCCATTCCGTTTATTCACAGTCTGTTATTATTCAGATTAACTTGATGTCCTTCATTCCTTGCTTGTTTTATGTATGATCTGAGCTCTTTCCGTTGCATTAGTACTTCTCTAGTAAAGTCTTCGTTTATGTATATTGGTGTATTTTTTAATTTGTTTGTTTGTTTTAATATTTCTACTTTCTTCTTGTATTCCTTCAGTTCCAGCAAAATCGGTCTGGGTTTACTAGGGTTAAGATTTTGTTTCCTTATTCTTCTAGCCTCTACAACTTCAACTTCATCGCTTTTAAGTTCCAGCTTCAGCTTCTACATTACATTTTGTAAGACACTCGTTAGTTGCAGCTCATCTTCGTTTCCCGTTTCTCTTACTCCCTGCATTATAAGGATTTTGCTCCTCGTTTCACGCTCTACTTTTTCTATTTTATTTTCATGCCTGCCTAAAGCCTCTTTTAATTCTTGGTTCTCCAGTCTTATGCGGTTGTTTTCTCTCTTTATTTTCGCCATTTCGGTCTGAATGTTATCTAATTTTTCCTCAATCCTTTCATTTCTCTTTTCTATTTCTTCTAGTTCTACCAATATTTTTCCAGGGCTTTCCCATCTCTGGATTTTCTCCAATTTTGGAATTGACAGGTCACAGACCTAGTTTTTAATCACCAAGTTGTAGTGCAGTTGTAGTGAATGTATTTCTTAGATTACGGTCCTGTATTTTCACACTGATATTGTTGTGTTAGCTTTCCATTAACAAGTAATTAGTATGGTATCACAACTGTTTTTGTTAGACAACTTGTTTATGTTTCTACTTTGAATATGTAGGCTCATATACAATAAATGTTTGAAACTCGCCTATTTTTATCTGGTTTTTGTTACTTAATTACTACTACAGCTTAAAGTCTGATATTGCCCACTTTTCTAAATTTCGACAGATTTTGAAACCACTTATTGGGCTTATTTCAGAATGAAATAGGGCCGTTGTAGAGAGTAGCATGACGCGACTTCGGAAAAATTTCTATGCAGTTTTTCGTTTTGGTGTTCCTAGATGCAAAAATCACCCCCCGTTCCAAAGGTTATATCTATATATATATATATATATATATATATATATATATATATATATATATATAATATGTATATGTATATATATATATACATATATATATATATATATATATATATATATATATATATATATATATATATATATATTCTTATGAATAATTATCCTACATTTGAACAAGTATATAATATAGCAAGAACCCATTTGAATCAAACATCAACTAGTAGCCAACAATTCTCTCTGGAAAAAAATGACAGACAGCACTATAATCCTTAACTACAATCAAATGCATTTGTTATGGGACCTCCTAGAAAAGAAAATAGGATCCCAATTAATATATTTTCCAATAATCTACCAAGGTATTGTGCAACGACAAATGGAAAAAACATTTTCAATTCCGTCGTCTACATATCAACAACTCAGAGGAATTCCTGCTCTTAAAGACTCTCATAATATTGGTTCAAAGAAATTGACACAACTATCAAATAATTCAACAAGCAATTCTCATCAGTCTCTCTTTAGCGTTTGTAGCGTAAGCCTCGCAAGAATTTTGTTTGACGTTCATTTGTTTCTAAAATCAAAGCTACTAGAAATGGTAATTCAAACAACTCTGACAGAAAGTTGATGTAGGAAGCTGACAGAGATAAAATAAAGGGAAAAAACTCGAAGAAACGCAGTAAATGCTAAAATAAATTGTACTTACCTGGAAGTTTAATTCTCATAGCAGAAATTTGAGATTATTTGGTGCCTGATCAATAAGTTCTCTAATTCTTTTTTAATGGAAATTGGAGATTATGTACACTATTTGTCATCTTTGGAACACAGCACAGTCGGAATGATAAGTACAAATGGCTCACTTTTCTATTTGTATACCAGAAACTTGTAAGTTCGAATTTTGATAATCTGAAATCGAGATATACGTTCAATGTTTTGATCCGTTTATAACTATAAACGCATGACTTGTTAGTTCACTAACAACTGGAACCTACCTTTAATGATTTTCTTTTTGATTCATCTTGGCATTTATTAATATTCTTTGTTTTGTATTATAACTACCTGATTTTATTAAAGAAGTAACTTTAACCAAACTTTTAAGTGTTGTTATCACCTGTGTCATAGATCTCAACTCATATTTATTTCAACTTGAATTCGAAACCATAGATAAATTGAAACATCTATGAAAATAAAGTTGATTCAAGTGTATTGATGTTGTGTTTAGCATTATGCTGAGAATATTGAGACAGTTAAAAAACAATTAATTACATCTACGAGTGTAAAGTTATTTTAACCTTAGATTGACCATACATATTTACATCATTCTTCAATTATTTGTGTATATTCTAAGTAACTTTCATAGACATTTTATACTACTATTTGCACATTACTCGCCCAAGTTTATTTTATTTTTCTTTCTTATTAAAGTATGTTTTTTTGATTTGATGTGTTTGTTTATCGAGAGTGCATTACAATCTTAAATAGTTATATACGCTTCCAGCACGTCTTGGTAAGTAAGTATTCACTAGGGTTTTCAAATGCAGGCGCATAGCCACTAATGACCCGAAGAACCACAGAGAGCAACTTTTCGATTTGTCTATGCCTGTTTTGCGCCTCTAAATCAATCAGCTGGAGCGCATATAATTAATTTAAACGAAACTCGATACAGATTCTTTCATTTAAATTAAAATAATTCTCTCAATCAAAGTGTGACTGTAAAAAAATTCATAGTTCTCAAAAATCAGTAATTATTATGAAAACATCAAAATACATAATATATATATATATATATATATATATATATATATATATATATATATATATATATTTACATATATCTGAAGTTTTTTCTTGGTTTTAGGTCATTTTTCAAATTAAAAATATAAAAAGACGGTTTATGTTGTTGAGATTACCATCATTTATTTACGTTTCGGCTTATTCAGCCTTTTTCAAAATAATACTACATCCCAAACGTAGAATAATAGTTGTCAATATAGATTAAAATGTTCAGTCAAGAACTTCGTCGAAACATTATTCTACGTTTGGGATGTAGTATTATTTTGAAAAAGGCCGAATAAGCCGAAACGTAAATAAATAATGGTAATCTCAACAACATAAACCGTCTTTTTATATTTTTAATTTGAAAAATGACCTAAAACCAAGAAAAACTTCAGATATATGTAAATATACTAAAAAGGTCAAAGAAAGTATCCCACACATAAAAATATATATATATATATATATATATATATATATATATACATATATATATATATATATATATATATATATATATATATATATATATATATATATATATATATATATATATATATATATATATATATATATATATATATATATATATATATATATATATATTTATACAGGGTGTCCCTGGTCTAATGGGAAAAAGTCAGGAGCGTATAATCTGAACCAAAATAATGTTAGTACTTCATACAAACTTTTTCTATGCGGGCACTCGTCTTCGAGTTATAGGCCTCCAAAGTTTTAATTTTGAATTTGGTTTTTATTTTTTTACTAGTTATTTGATCTTTATGAAATTTACGGCTAAGCTATAGTGTACGTGTATGTTTATTTTGGAAAGGTAAACAGTTTTACAGTAGTGCCTTGAAGCCAGGGACGGAGTACTCGCAATGGTTAGTGATCAAAAAAATTTGCAAGGATGGCACACCCCGTATGAAATTATTGAAATTGACTTCCCCACACATTAAGCTAACGAAAAGGTACTCTTGTTGGAATTCGATCAAATAAGCCGTTTGGCTAATATTTACAGTTTTATTAATGCACTATGTACCAATTCACGCATTCACCATTTCTATAAATACACAACGAGGTAAAACTAACTTATTAATACGATGTCCAAAATTTACCTACAGTACTACAAAAAAAATAATTTAATGATAGCAGAAGATAAATTGTGTAGAATAGTTCGTAGTCAGTACTTGTCAATTATTCATAAGTCCTTAATTTAACTGTTATAATGGCAGAATTCACTTCTATTGAGTACGCAGATATGCATTTAATGTATGGACTGGCTTCTCGAAACTGTTTAGAGGCCAGAAGGCTTTATGCAGAACATTTTGCAAACAGAGCATTGCTAGACAGACGAATGTTTGAGCGTATTTTCTCAGGTTACCAGAAAACAGGTACGAATAAGTGAATATAATTTTCCATGTATACAAAACAAAATTTCAAATTTTAGGAAGTTTTTTGCCAAAAAATGTGGAGAAGGTCCAGTACGAAGCGTACGTACTGAGACAGTTGAACAAGACTTAAATGCAGTTGATAATGAACTATCAACGAGTTTACGAAAATTATCAAGAGAACATAACGTCTCGAAATCAGTTCTTCATCACGTCCTAAAAAAATAGCTGTTATATCCTTTTCATATGAAAAAAGTACACAGTATGACAGTGGTTGATTATCCTGCACGACTTGAGTATAGCCAGTGGTTTCTGCGACAACAACAATCAGACACATTTATTAGTAACGTTCTCTTTACGGACGAATCCGGTTTCACCAGAGATGGAGTCATTAATTCTCATAATATGCATTTATGGGATGATGTGAATCCACATGGCATTATCCAAACTAGGAACCAGCATAGATTCATGGTTAATGTTTGGGCAGGATTAGTTGGCAATCATTTGATAGGGCCATATTTTATTGACGGTACTTTGACCGGTCAGAGATATTTGGAGTTTTTGCAAAATGAGTTATGGAACCTGTTTGATGATGTGCCACTACAAACTCGTAGGAATTTATAGTTCATGCATGAAGGGGTCCCTCCTCATTTCAGTTTAGATGTACGACCTCATTCACACACAAGGTTTCCTAATAGATGGATTGGTCGTGGAGGCCCTTTTCAATGGCCACCGCGATCAGGAGACGTTAATCCTATGGATTTCTTTATCTGGGGTTATCTCAAAAGTAAGGTATACGCAACACCCGTGCAAACAAGGCAAGATTTAATAGACAGAATTGTGCATGTTACACTGCAATGTTATTAGAAATAATATGGGACTGCTCCTTCAAGTGCAAAGAAACAACCTTCGTAGACTTAGAATGTGCGTGGAAGTGGGAGGAGGTCATATTGAACATTTATTAGAATAACGTTAGTTTTTGTTGTTGTTTAGGAATTAGTTTTAGTCCAATGTTTTATAACTTGTATTTTTTGAGGTTTTCTTAATGGTTTAATAATGTTGTGTTCGTAATTTTGATTAAAAGCAACTAATTACGTTGTTTGCGTACCTATTCAATTCCTATTAAATAAGTTCTTAATTATTTTTTTGTAGTACTGTAGGATCTTGGACATCGTGTTAATAAGTTAGTTAGGTAAATTGGTACCTAGTGCATTAATAAAACTGTAAATATTTGCCAAACGGCTTATTTTATCGAATTCCAACAAGAGTACCTTACCGTTAGCTTAATGTGTGGGGAAGTCAATTTCGATAACTTCATACAGGTTGTGCCATCCCTGCAAAATTTTTGGATCATTAACCATTGCGAGTAGTCTATCCCTGGCTTCAAGGCACTACTGTAAAACTGTTCACCTTTCCAAAATAAATATGCACGTACATTATAGCTTTGCCGTAAATTTTATAAAGATCAAATAACTAGTAAAAACAATAAAAATGAAAATAAAAACCAAATTCAAAATTAAAACTTTGGAGGCCTATAACTCGAAAACGAGGGCCTGCATAGAAAAAGTTTATATATGAGGTATTAACATTATTTTGGTTCAGATTATACGCTCCTGTCTTATATATATATATATATATATATATATATATATATATATATATATATATATATATATATTATATATGTATGTATATACATATATGTATGTGTTATAACGGAATTTGTAAGCACGATAGAGGGCGTATTTTGTGACGGATCGAAACCCTGCTTGCTACAAAAATCGGTTAGGCCAAAATCTTGGACGAGTTCGTTAACGAGCCAAATTGGCCCTGTAAAAACAAAATGGCGGCCTGTCAAAGTTGAAAAGAAATCGTATTTCCTTTGTTTTTGATTTGACGCAAAAAAGTTACTGAGTTTTTTCATAGACCTTAATACGTTCTACAACTTTTGTATTAAACATTTTTCTCTAAATCGTACATTAAAACATTTATTCAATAAAACTCACAAATTTACCAGAAATTTTTTTGTTTTTGATTTGATGCCAAAATGTTACATTGGTTTTTTATATATCTCGAAACATTCTATTACTTTTGTATCTAATTATTTATTTTGAGTTTTATGCAAATATGTTACTGAAATAAGCCTGTCCAATTGGTCTTGTGCCATTGGGATTTTTTTTAATTTAATCGGGATCGAGATTTCACCTGCTTCGCCTTTGCTGGTCAGGGTCGAACTCTCTGGTAGCAAACTAAAGATTGGAATTTCCAAATCCCTCAATAAGCTCATTATAGGCAGACTCCGAATTGGAAGTGTTCGGTGAAATACAACCCTGATTTGGAATTACCAATACTTAATATTTGGCAACACACAACTGCGTAAGTGTTTATTCAAAAATACTCTCCAATAAATTTATACGTATATTAAATGAAAATATAAGAAAATATCAGGCAAATATAAAACTTCAGCTACTTATAGGCCTATCTATCTTGTATCCATGGTTAAAGACTCGCACCTCCAGTTCCACTATCGCCGTATTTATATTTGAAGTAAGTTCTGTTGAACTGCTCCAGAAATATGAAGACAAAAACTGTATGCGGCCCTATCCGTAGATAATACGGTAGCAAACCGTTCCATAAAGCGAAGAAACCTTCTTTCCTTTTCAATTGGATCAGAACATCTATGGGACCTTTAAACTCCGGTTTACTTCCATCAGTTTTCATATTTTGTAATCTTGTTTTGGCGATATCTAATGGCATCGATACAAGCTAGATTAATAAATACTAATTATCGTAAAAATCGAAAATTGAAGTTACTTTTTTAAAAGTAACTAACTGTTTCTAAACAAATCCACAATACAATGATAAAATTATAAAAAATCGAAAAAAAATTATATTGTTTATCTTTTACCATTATATTGTGGAATTATATAGAAACAGTTAGTTGCTTTTAAAAAGTGAGGTGATACTCACCGATGTGATTAAACCCGAAATCATGGCAGCTAAAAAATGCAATCCGATTCCTTCTTTCAAACTCAGATGTGAAGCAACCAATTCTTTCGCTTGAGAATAAGTCCCTAGCTGTGCAGCGTTCACGGCAATAGCTCGACCCATAGTAGGAGTTGCGCCTTTCCATAGAGTACGAAGACCTTCTTCCCTGTATATCCTAATTAAGGCATTGCTTACACCAGCGTAATTTCTTCTTTCCTCCTTCGGTAATCGACCATCCGCAGTCATACGTATGAGAGATACTTCAGCTGGAGTACCGACGAAAGCTCCGGAGAGTCCAGCAAACATACCAATCGCTACTTTGGTGAGAAAACCCGGGGGTTTGCCGTCGTATGATGATTTGAATCTTTCAAAAAGGTAAGTATAAATACCCAATCTTGTACCTGAAAGGTTTTGATTCGAATATCAATTTGGCGTACTAAAGCCTGTAAAAAATATAGTATTCTTTGATTGACAACTGTATTCTAGAATATTTTGTCCATATTAATTGGAAAATTTTTTAATGATACATTTATACTGTTTAGTCCCATTCTTAATAAGGTTTTAAAAATTTTGTAATTTCTGTTTGTAATATAAATTCTATAAACCAGGGCTTCTCAAACTGTGCGTCGCGACGCCCTGGGGCGTCGCGTGTCGATGCGACCGAGTCGATTGAGCGCCGGGCGCATTCTGACACATAGAGAAAGTAATAAGAGAGTGTTTATTCCCGTATAAACAGCTGGCATGGCGTCGATCTGAGCGCACCCCTTGCGACTGGCAGAACGAATTCTTATAGGCGAGATATTTAAATTTGGTAGTTTGGATTAAGGGTAGGTAAATTTTACAGTTTGTCTTAAAATTGTTTATTATATAATTATTTCATTCCAAAAAATAACATTATATTTCATTTTTTTGTAATGATATAATTATAATAAACAATTTTGCGACAAATAATTTAGGTAATAAATATTAATTAAAATTGTTTATTAACCTGCACATAATATAAAAACAAATTAATAAAACATTTGTTTATAATACATGAGTTTGTTATTTATACATGGTATTATATATACAATATTAACTTTAAAATTCTTATTCTAGTAGTTAACGATATCAAAATACAAAAAAATGTGATAAGATTATCAGTTCCATTATTATTAAAAATTTTTAAATTTTTACGAATATTTCCTATTATTTAAAAAATGTTCTAATATCACTTAACAGGGCTACCACACAATTTTCAGACATTTTTCCTGACAATTCCTGAACAAAAAACATAATTTTTCCTGATACACCCACTATAAATAGACATTTATACAACAGTACATTTTTCAAAAAAATTGTACCGCAGCCTCCACCTTCCCCATAGCTGCCCAACTCTCACCTTTTTTTTATTTTTTTTATTCCAGAAAACAATAAAATTTACATAACTTGTACATTTAGTTTTTTTTAAATTAATTAAAAGGACAAAACATGTGAAACAGAGAGAAACCCAGAGTTGTATAAATACACAATGAACCCATGAACATATACTTAACAAAAACTAAAAGTAAAAAATGGCACACTAGGTTGTATATTGAATAATGTTTTAAATTGGTATCACAAAACATGAAAAAATTATCTATATAATTAATTTATCATACAGTTACATCTTATTATGAATCACAAAATTACATATTTCTACTAAAGTTAATCTAATATTACATATCAAATTGCACTTTAAGTTATTTTAAAATTATCGAAAACAACAAATATTTTAATAAAAAGGATTTAAAAAGTAGATTTCCCATTTCCACGAAGACCGGAACAGGTCTGAAACAAAAAATATTGAACGCAGTACATTGTTACCAAAAAAAAATTATTTTTGTTTGTTAGTCCTCTTACTATAATTATAATATTTTTTAATTAATAAGGGGACACAAACTTCCATGATTTGAGAAAATACGTATGATTTATGTTCTCGACCAGTGAATCAATCAAAATTTATATGATCTTTTGCAAAGAGTTCTGTTTTTTCGGTAATATTTTGTACATGACCTAAAAGTGGTAAAAAATTATAAACAATGTCATGCAGAATGGAAAGAAATTTTACGACTTCTCTTTGTACATAAATTAGACGTGTTTTATCATCATTTTCTTTGAAGTAAGTGAAAGTATGGTGAACATCTAAAATATCTGTCTGCAAATTAGCCTTACATGCTTCGCAATTAAAAGTTGTAATTTTTTCAACAACGAAACCAGAAACATAGCTTATTGCCTGTCTGTCAAAATTTGAATCATCTAATTCTGTATCTGAAAACGGGAAATCAATATTTTCCAATTCATTAATAATATTAGAAGTCAATGGTTTTGGTTCATTATGAAAATTTAAAAAAGAATTCAAGTTGTCTAATAAACTGCAGTCATCTGCTTCACAATTGTTGTTGTAGTTCTTGGCAGTAATTAAACTATTTAAAGTTGACGTTATTAAAGCTGTTATAAATTGGTAACAATTTGGAGAGGTATTGGCAGCACCATACTGCCGAATTGCCCTAAACATATTTTCAACTGGGTCCTGATTTAAAGAACGTGTTCTTATGAATTTGAACATTCTCTTGTTAACAATTTGACACCCATAATAGTAGTTAACCAAGATGTTGTAAAAGGCATTTCGGTTTTCATAGACTTCCCATTTTTCGGTAAAAACTGCCAAGATTTTATTTTTGGCAGCATAGAATTCCAAAGAAGGAGATGGTTTGACTTTTGTGAAACACACCGTCTAAGAGCTTTACCAGCATCAAAGGTTAATTTCCTACCATTAAGACTGTCAAATAACTTATATGTCCTCCATAAACTCGGCAGTATAGATAGCTTCAGATGGTAATTTACCAGGAACAATTAAACTTTCAATGGTAGCAGCCACAATGTGGCTCATTATTTTTGCAGCAACTGAAACTTTCATTTTAATTTTACTGTTTATACGAACATCAATAAATGATTCTTTAATTTTATGCAAAGTCTGACATTTTTTCCTTTTATCAATATAAAGATAAAATACAAAGTATATCAATACATGAAATGTGGGACAAATTCAAATATATAATATTAGAGACAGCAACGGAAGTGTGTGGCATTACTAGAACCGGTAGCAACAAAAATCAAACGAGATGGTGGAATAAAGATATACAAGAACATACCAAACTAAAAAAGCAAAAATGGATAGAATATCTACGAAATAAAACGACTTGATACTATGAAAATTATAAAATTCAAAGGAAAAGAGTTAAAGACATGGTAATCACAGCTAAAAAAGAGACGTGGGAAGAATTTGGCAAAAAGATGGAAGAAGACAGTAAAGGAAATCAGAAACTCTTCTTCAAGGTACTAAAAACACAAAGAAAGGGAAAGTCGAACAATGTAAAACAGATAAAAAATAAAAATGGAGTTATGATACGACAAGATAAGGAAATTATAGAGAGATGGAGAGAATACTTTGAGGAATTACTTAATGTAAAGAAAGAAGAAGAGATGGAACTACAAGACGAAAGACATCAGGAACTGGAAAATGAGGAAAAGGAACCACTGATACAAATAGAAGAAGTGAAACAATCAATACAAAAGTTAAAAAGAGGTAAAGCAGAGGGTTACGACAGTATTACCGCAGAAATGTTACAAAGTCTAGGAGAAAGAGGGATACAAATGCTAACTAAATTGTTTCAAAGAATATGGAACGAAGAAAAAATTCCGAAAGATTGGGAAGTAGGTATCATATTGCCAATTTTTAAAAAAGGAGACAAAACTAATTGTAACAATTATAGAGGTATAACGTTGCTGAGCGCGGCAGTGAAAGTTTACGAAAGTATCTTAGAGATTCGACTTAGGAAAATAATAGAAAAATAGTTGGAAGAATCCCATAGCGGCTATAGGAAATGAAGAAGTAGCCAAGACCACGTATTTACATTGAAACAAGTAATAGACAAAAAACTAAGAACACATCAAAAAGTGTACCTCGGTTTTATAGATATTCAAAAAGCCTTTGACAGCGTTCCCAGAAATCAAATATGGAAAAGTCTACAACAAAGAGGAGTTGGATCAAAACTAAGAAATAACATTAAAAGCATTTACGAAACAACCAGAAACCGGGTAAGGAAAGATAATGAACAGTCCGATGATTTCATAACAAAAGAAGGATTAAGACAGGGAGGAGTACTGAGCCCGGCATTATTCATAATGATAATGGATGATATTTTGAAGGAAGTAAAAACAAAAGTTAAATAAATTCAAATAGGTTATAGAAATATGGAAGTAGTTGGAATATCTGAATGCGTTTTTAACGACGATTTAGTATTGTTCGCTAGAAACGAAAAAGAGCTGAAACATAATTTAATAACATGGAAGCATATATGGAAACTACGAAACATGAATATGAATATGGAAAAGACAAAAATAATGGTGGTGGGACAAGAAGAAGAGCACCTTAATATCGAAATTGATGAAATGCCGATAAAACAAGTGAAGAGTTTCAAATATCTGGGAGTAGATATACAAAACAATGGAAAACAGGAAGCAGAAGTGAACGAAAGAATAAGTGCAGCAGTGAAAGTATATTATTCATTAAATCGAAATTTCCTGGGAAGAAAAGAAATTACAACTAACACCAAATTGAACGTGTACAAGTCAGTCTTTCGACCAATCCTTGTACATGGTAGTGAAAGCTGGGTACTTACAAACTCACTCAAAAGCAAAATACAAGCAACAGAGATGAAGTATTTACGCAGAGTCAAAGGTGTTACCAGAAAAGATCGAATGCGGAATGAAATAATAAGGGAAAACCTAAACATAGAACCAATATTAAAAACAATCGAAAAACAGCAGCTTAGATGGTTTGGGCACCTTTGTAGAATGGAGAACAGTAGACCAGCAAAAATGATTTGGCAAGCTAGAGAAGTACGCAAGAGAAAAAGAGGTCGCCCAAAAAAAACATGGGATAACACAGTAGCCGAATTTTGAAAGAAAAAGGAATTACATGGACAGAGGCGGCAAAAAAAGCCTATAATAAAAAGGAATGGCGGGAGTTTGTCCACGAATAAGCGACACACCCTACACCCACAGCGGGTACAAACGGGTATATATATATATATATATATATATATATATATATATACATCTTACTATCATTTCTGCATCCGATAGAATGATTTTTGCATTTAATCCTGCATCCTCTGTAAACTTACGTCCGTATATCGGACGCAAGACTACATCTTTCGTTTTTGGCAATTTCTGATGAATATTTGTCCCATAGAACATATGGAAAAGATAGACCACCTAAAGTACTATGGTTAGCCACGGGTGTCAAATTGCCATCTTTTGCAGATACTTCTTTATTTAAGTATTAACCAAGGTCAAATGGACGCAAAGTTGATAGGAAATGTACGAAAAAGGTATAGCTTTAGTTCAACGAATTTCTGCTGGTGGCGCACCAGAATATACTTTAATATACATAAAATTACAATTTCGTAACATTCTGACGTCCAGTAGATTTGGCAACGTAGTGTCTGGTATTGATAACAATACATTTTAAACTAAGTCATTTCTTTAGTATGCGGGAGTATAGTATAGTTACAACTTTGGGGAACGTTACGTCCGTATTAGTAGTAGTGATTTGTAAAAAGTTTGAATATCAGCCTGAACTTTATTTACTATTTATGGTTAGTTAGCTGATGTGTTATATAAAAGGCGGGAAGCGTATGTAGGAAAAACTAAACCGCAAATTACCAATACTTCTATAATAGCATGGGTAGTTTAGTGTCAAATAAACATTAATGAACGTCTTAACCGTGCAATACGAAAAAAAAATGGAAAACTTTGTAAGTAAGATTTGGGTCGCGTCCTATTATTGGAACAGGTTGGCCCATTTTCAATGTTTTTTTAGGGCCTCTAAGAAACCAGCGGCATTAGAGAGAAACTGATACTATACTCTCAGGCCAATTTTTTTGAGACAAATTCAACGGTGGAAACGCAATAAACTTAACTTGTATTTTTTAAAATAGAATATATAGTTGGCTTTAATTCTATTAAGTTGCTGATTTTTTTAAGCTTTTCAAGAATATATAGTTATTTCTTTTCGAAAACAAATTAATAAAAGGCATTCTGTATAATTATGGAATAAACAAAGGCGGAAAACATTTGACAAGTAGGCTTTGGAATAGTTTAATAGTATCTGTAAATAATTCAGTTCGTATGGACTGCGATAATCGGACATCGGACGAACACATATGATCTCTTGTAACAAGCTCACATCTCCAGCTATACTTTTTTTTTGCCGACACGACCTTCACTCCAACATTCACAATAGTTTCTCGACCGTGCAGTGGAAATTGCTACTGGGTTTTAAATATTTCATTTTATTTTGAATATATACACAGGAGGCTGGCGGCTACAGTATCAAATATACGAATTTACCATTTTGTTAAAACACATAACACTCAATATAACAATTTTTTCAATTTGAATATTAATATTATTTCCCAATAAATATCCAAACGTTTTTAAATGTTTCCGAATCTTGTGAAAATAGTTGGATTAGGTTGAAAACGATGGGAGTACCTTTGCAAATATAATTCAGATGCAGCTTCTAAATTTTGTCGGCTTCAGTCGATGAATGCGTACATCATATCCCACTTCATAAAACATCCAAATCTCGGCATTTGTAAAATAATGATTTGTTTTTAAGACCGAGAGTAGAAATCAACTTTTCTGATGTCAAAATCGTGACAGAAGTGGCAAATTAATCTCTAGGTAAATAATGTTCCAAAAATGTTTATTATGCATCAAGCTGATTCTTAGAACTTTCTCTAATTTTATTGTAGTAAATCGACCACCGCAGCATTTGATACTTCAATAATTAAGCAACGGAAAATGCGAAAACTTGCAAAAATGTTATTGGAAGTCATGCAACTGGAACCATCTATTAACTTTATGTTTGATACTCTACAGCCACAGAATTTTGATTTGTTCGTGGAGGCAACTAAAAATATTGCAAAGTACAATAAGGACAAAGATGTCTTTGAGTCCCCTACGTTTGCAATGAATATTGCCACTACCCTAAAGCAGTGTTGCGACATAGCAATTAATTTTGCTTTAAAGAAGCCATTATGCCAATGTTTCTTCGGCTGAGGCAGAAGCCAATTTAAAAACTATAATTCATCTTTTTACCGCGAACTGGAAATTTCAAATTTCTAGCCATGCTACAAGTAATCTTAATTTACAAAAGTCGAATAAGGTCACTATAATACCCTTAGCGAGTGACTTAAGAATATTAAAAGAGTATCTGTCTCAAAAGGCTTCGGTATCTGCGTCAATTCTTTCCGCAGATAATACAAAAAAAGCTGCATATTTAACGTTGCTAGAAACAATTTTTTGTCGCGTTATCTTATTGAATAGAAAACGTCCAGGAGAACTGCAGCGATGGTATCCTTACACATACGAAAATACAAACAGCGAACAAGCTACTCACCAGGAATTTGACGATGTAATTTCCCCTACAGAAAGAATTTTGCTGAAGAAATTTAAAAGAGTCGTTACAAGAGGTAAACGTGGCCGTGGTATACCTGTTTTGTTTAGTTTGGAGGTACAAGATCATATAAAAATATTAAACACAGCCCGAACGCATGTTGTTCCTAAAGACAACCCTTTCTTATTTGCTCTTACAATTATTCCATTAACAGATTAATCAATAAATCTAGTAGTAGACTAACTAGTCGACTACTCGAATAGTCAAACTTCCATTTGTAACATTTAGAGAAGCCCTTTACAACTAAGAGGCACGCGCTTGGGTAAAGCAGATATAATATCATAAAAGAGCAGCAGTTTATTCAAAGTTGCTGTGCTGGTATGGAGATATTAAAGCAGTCAACAAATCGATTAGGCGACTAACTGATTAATCGACTATTCTATCAATCCAATAACCGTTCAATGGACTATTCTTTTAGTCGACTAATCGATTATTCGACTAATCAACTAATAGAATTTTCGACTATATTAATTGATTTTAAAAACCCGCGACTTTCGGTTAATCGATTTTTTTTGTCCGACTCCTAAATCTTTTTCTACAAGCTATAACACAAGATTGTTGCCAGACAATAAGACGTCATAAAATAGTTATCAAACTATTTTACCTACGACCAGCCCTGTAAGTAGTCGACAATCAATGTAAAACGTCTATTACCCACGGTAAAACAAAACGCACGGCTGTAAAGTAAATCGCACGACTTCCTTAGCAACCACTTAGCTACTGTCAATAGACGTAGCCATTTTATTCAAAATGTGTTACTTGATATTTGACGTTGAATTTTATTCTATATATAAATGGTAGATAACATTTATTAGATATGAGATTGCATTTAATACTAAGAGTTATTTGGAATTATATGATAATTGGTTCCGTTTCATTCAATCCGCATCTTTTAGCTGTCTGAATGTATCTCATATTTGTAAACAATAGTATATTATACACCAAGCGACTAAAGTGGCCCATTTAATCCCGCGGGTGATATTTGATTCCTGAGGGAAGTAATCCACCTAAGGGATTAATGTCACTTTAGTCGAGAGGTGTATACGCTATTTTATGCAATTCCGGTAATTCTACATACGTTTTTAATAAAAATAAATACTACCTACGACGGACTTTTACGAAACTTGGCTGGGCATCGAGGGTGAACTACTAAGATGCTTGGCTGGGCATCGAGGAGCGATTTTTATGAAACTTGGCTGGGCATCGAGGAGCGATTTTTATAAAACTTGGCTGGGCATCGAGGATGTACGTTTTTACTTGTACTTTAAATACCTTAATAAGATTATAAACACAAGTACAAGTGGGTCGTAGGTAAAGTATAGTACGTAACTCGTGTTGTAACGCATTTTACGCACTCACGGAATTACGCACTCGCCGCTACGCGGCTTCGTGCGTAGCTTTTCCGTTCGTGCGTAAAATGCTTCTTACAACACACGTTACGTAATATACTATTAAAGGTATCCCGTGTGTAAGTACCCTTAATAATCAGCTTACGAAAAATCTAATTACATATAATTCGTAAATGATCTTGTTCTGTCGGCTGAATGATTTCGACGAAACCGTTACACATATCGTATCCGACTTTTATATACACGTTCTGCATCTTCCTTGTAAGAACGCTATATGGTTTTTTAGCACAACCAAGAAGAGGTTTAATAATAACTAATAAATCGACGTTGAAGATGGGATTTATTTACTATTATAAACTCCTCCCCATAAAGAAAAATATACCTCAGAAAAAATGATCATTAGACACATTATGCTATGAGTAACGCTTAATAAAAGCACTGTTTTCATGAGCGATTCGAAAGCTACAGCATTTCCTGAAAAGAACATTATATCATACCTATAGACATACTTCGCGTTTTCAAGTGAAATTTCTTGAAATAGCTAACTTTTTAAATGAATAAAAAGTAAAATAAAAAAAATGCATAGCATAATAAAATAGCCAGTATATAAAACTTAAATAAATATATTAAAGAATAGAACTTTTTGGAACGAGATACCTGAGAAAGTAACTTAAAAAATATCTAAAAGCATTTTAGAATTATTCCGCAGTAAAAGTAGGTATCTAAAAAATAATCATTATCAGTAGAAAGTATGATGTTGTTTACATCTCACTTTTTCGACAAGGTTCACCGTTATTCTGTCTTTGTCAGTTATGCAGTAAATATGGCAACACTGCGGGACGTCACATTGATAGAAAAATTAACAGCAGTTTGAAAGTAAACTATACAAGGGACGCAACATTAACTTACGTTTGAAAGGTCGTAAAAATGATAGCAAAATGTAAAAATAACGTATATGGTTATTTAAAAGATAATTGAAAATTGAGACTATTGCCGGGATCGGGGTGAAGTGAGCAACAATATATTCGTACTTCCAGTTCTCTATTTGGCTTCTTTCTCGTGGACGCTAAAATGTATGAGTTTTGAAAGGATGCAGAAATGATAGTAAGATGTATATATATATATATATATATATATATATATATATATATATATAACCACGAATATTGGGGTAACGGCAAGGTAATTAAAGAAAACTCTTGTTACTGTTTTTCTTCCAAGCTTTCGGAAACGTTTATTTCCATTATCAAGGATAAGTAAATTGAGATTGTTATAAATTGGTAAATATAATTATATCTGAATTTTTAAAAAAAAATTTTTCCAATCTTAAATCATTTTGACATTTTGACAGATTTAGAATGTAAACATTTTCTTTATATGTTAAAATGTTTTTGAAAACAAAAGAAGAAAATTGGTTATATTTGTAATATAGGTTAATAGTTATTCAAATATTCTTCTTTTATTATATAAAATTCAACCTCAAATTATTATAGATGTCATCATGTCATCTTAATAATTTAAAAGTATTGAAAACATTTTTAAAATCATTTACCTAAAATAAAATTATTTCTAAAAAAAATTATCAAATAAGAATATTAACAGATTCAAAATCCATAAATTGATCATTATCAATTACATGTTCAGATAAAGCACATCTTTCAGGATGTAACTTACAATCGCTCTTATGGAGACTTATACGGTTTTTTAATTTCTGACCAATGATAACACATTGTCTATTGATTGGTACAGAAAACCAATTAGCTCAGGAAGATTCATGAACTATTGGTCTTACCATAAATATTCAATGAAAATTAACTTAATTAAACAAATGAGAGATAGAATAACCAAAATATCAGATCCTATTCTTCATGAAAAGAACTTAAAAACTTTATATCATCTATTTTTGGATAATGGTTATCCAAATAAATTAGTTAAAAACATATTATTTAATTATTCTACAACTATAGACATTGCAGACATTAATATTAGAAACGACCAATCAGATAATATAAATGATTATGTATCTTTACCATATATTAAAGAAATAACACCACAGTTGAGTAGGATTTTTAAACCAATGGACAACATTAGAATTGCCAATAAAACATGCTTAACCATAAAATATATTTTCACTAATTTGAAAGACAAAACTTCAATATTCTTAATATTTCAAATGTAATATATTCTATTCCATGCAAAAATTGTGATAAAAAATATGTTGGTCACACTGGTCAGAAATTAAAGAACCGTATGTCTCCATAAGAGCGATTGTAAGTTACATCCTGAAAGATGTGCTTTATCTGAACATGTAATTGATAATAATCACTTTATGGATTTTGAATCTGTTAATATTTTGGACATACAACCAAATACCAAAAAAAGACTTTTCTTAGAAATGGCTCATATATTTCAAGAACCTAATACTATCAACAAAAAAAGTGACCATAATAATCTGAGTGATATTTATTATTATCTACTAACAATTGATAATAAAAATAACTAAATTTCAAATTCTTATTTGATGATTTTTAGAAATAATTTCATTTTAGGTAAATGATTTTAAAAATGTTTTCAATACTTTTAAATTATTAAGATGACATGATGACATCTATAATAATTTGAGGTTGAATTTAATATAATAAAAGAAGAATATTTGAATAACTATTAACCTATATTACAAATATAACCAATTTTCTTCTTTTGTTTTCAAAAACATTTTAACATATAAAGAATATGTTTACATTCGTGAATCTGTCGAAATGTCAAAATGATTTATGATTGAAAATTTTTTTTTTAAAAAATTCAAATATAATTATATTTACCAATTTATAACAATCTCAATTTACTTATCCTTGATAATGGAAATAAACGTTTCCGAAAGCTTGGAAGAAAAATAGTAACAAGAGTTTTCTTTAATGAACTTGCCGTTACCCCAATATTCGTGGTTTTATACCTAATTAGTCGGCAAAGACTATCTCCTATATATATATATATATATATATATATATATATATATATATATATATATATATATATATATAATATTGGAAATGTTTATATTCTTGGGTTCATAGGTTGTTTTAAATAATTAAAATACGATTGTATTTCACATTTTTCTATTGAAAATGGATAAAAATTTTAACGTTTCGCTTCTTCTTTGGAAGCATTTTCAAAATAATATCATTATAAGAATAAGGTACGATTAAAATATTTGTAAATAGATAAAAACATAACATTAGTAGGTTTTTAAAAACATTAATAAAAACACAGAATTAAAATTGACGTACTCACCTTATATATATATATATATATATATATATATATATATATCGATATAAAAAGCGTTTTTAATATGTTGTAACTTTGCACATTTATAGTTATCAAAATAAAAAATAATTAAATAAAGCGTTTCTCGAACATTTCAAAAGATGAGGAGGGTCATATAAAGTTATTATTTTCTTTCCATTTACAAAAAAATAAGGACCAGGTTTTTCAATTTTCTAATGTCTACTTAATTGTCTCAAAGCTGCTCGATTTGTATTTCCTAGATCGCAAACAGTTGCCATTACATTCAATCCTACATCTTGTAGTGCTGAAATTACCTCTACAATAATTAATTTCAAATCTTCAGTTTTAACCTGATCCTTAGTAAAATAATAAGCCACCGGCTGCTCTCAAGCTTTATTTAATCCATCAATTACAAACACTAATGCATGATTGGCAGCTTGTAACTTCCTGCCTAGATGACTACCAAGATCTACGAATCCAACAATTTTGTCATTAGCCACATCCAAAGTCAATTGTTCTTTTAATGCTATTTCATCAAATAAGAGGACACATTTTTTATCTATCTGCTTCATTTTAACAACCCTTTGTTTAAGCCTATCAAAAATTGCTTTATTAATTCCAGTATCAAATGGCACTGATCTTAGAAGTGACTGTAAAGTAGATTTACTGGGCAAAGCTATGAAACGTTTTAAAAAGTTATATGCTCGTGGTCCCTTTTTATAAATGGCTAATGAAAGGACCTTATCTTTTATTGACCATGAAGGTTTATGTTTCTTAGAGTTTGCAGTACTAATTTTCAAAAAGTCCATGCCTGCTGGATCTAATTTTGAATTTTAAAATTTTGAAATAACTTTGATTCAGACAATTTAACTGCTTTTTTAATTTTGTTATTACTACGAATAAGTGCCTTTTTCAATTTCCAAATTCTATTTCTCTGATCTTTATTAATGTAATACATTTTCTTCTTCTTGGGAGATAAATTACTGACTCTAGTTCCATTTATTTTACTTAAAATACAAGATTCTAAACATTGCTTTTTAGGTAAATATTTTGATTGAGAGTTTCTTGGCTATCATTATTGTTACAAAAAATAAGCTTTCTTTTTACAGGCAATATTGTACTTTCAAAAGATTGAGTATTACTGCTGTGTTCAGCTACTTTTGGTAGTGTATGATGTAATAAGGGTTGCGAAGGTAAAGCAAATTTAGTGAGTCTTTGGCGTAATGAACTTGTAAGTGCAGTATCATCAAAATTATCTTCACACAACATTTGATCTCTGGATGTATAAGGCAGTTCTAAAATGTTGTACCACTGTTTCCTTCGATTAATGTCAGATGGAAATTTGAAAAATGTTTTGTTAAACTCTAAATTGCGAAGTGATCTGAAATATTTATTATTACAATTTTTTGCAATACAACTATAAGAAATTTTACCTGATGATGTTATTTTAAAGGTCCACTTACTTTCATTTACATTCGTAGAATTAATGCTAAATAAATTTAAAAAATACTTACCCTTTTAACGGCTAATTTTTCGCAATTGTTATTTTTGACATTGTCAAAGGAAAAATTAGAAGATCAAGAAATTGAGTTTCCCTGCTTTACAAGGTATTCTACAAGAAAAATTGATAGAAATCCTCGAACCCTCTTTAAAAATGACGTTTACACAGCACTTGTTATCATTAAGCGAACACTTTGAGAAGTATTTTCACGAAAATCTGGAGCAATATGACTGGGTCAGAAACCCTTTCCAGTCACCCACACCATCTACACTTTCAACAGAGAAAGGAGAACAACTAATAGAATTGTCCTGTGATTCCAGCCTAAAGTTTCAATACGACAAGGACAAACTGTTTGAATTTTGGAGCTCAGCTTCTCATGAATATCGTGCCATCAGCACTGCTGCATTTAATGTTTTATTACCATTTGCGACTTCGTACTTGTGCGAAACGGGTTTTTCTACAGTTGCAGTAATTAAGAACAAGTACAGGTCAAACATAGACTTAGGAAAAAGAAGTAAGAGTGGAAATTTCTAAACTGGAGCACCGGTTTCATAAGCTATGCTCAGAAAAGCAAGCACACCCCTCACATTAACCAGCCAGTTACATAAATATGTATCTCTTTTTATTTTTGTGCTTATGTTTTGATTTCGTTCTTATTTTCTAATGAAAATTATTAATGTTTAAATAGTGTTTTTCTGATATACCTTTAACTAGGCTAGTACTAAAATTGGTAACTATTTTTGGAGACTGGGTTGAGGGGCGTCCCAAGGGCGTCACAGTACGAATAAGTTTGGAAAGCCCTGCTATAAATTAATGTTTATAATTGATGTGTCATCGGTTCGACAGCGATGTTTAAATCATTTATATATACTGCTGAACAATTAAGAAAAATTACGCGGACAGCAAAAAACTAATAACCCAAACAGTAAATCGAGAGGAAAACTATAAAAATGGCTATGGAAACGAATGTGACAATGGAAACGGATATGACAATGGAAATGAATTAGAATGTATAAAAACTTATAAAAAAGAGATGAATGCTACTGAAAACAGATACAAAATAAAAAACAAAGGTATTACGAATAGAAATAAAGAAAACGAGAGGATGCGGGAGATAGCTACATGGAATGTAAGAGGACTATTAGGAAAGGAAGACGAATTAATACAAGAATTTGAAAAGGAAAATTTGGATATATTAGGAATTACAGAGACCAAAAAGAAAGGTCATTGAATTATAAAAGGGACATTTATTAATATATAATGGGGTAGACGCAAAAAGTAGAACAAAAGAAGAAATCGGATGTATAATAAAGAAAGAACATAAGAAATATATCAAAAACTGGACAGGAATTACAGAAAGAATACTCAAAATTGAATTGAATTTAAGAGAAAGCACAACGATAATTATAGTGTACGGACCAAATGAAGATGCACGAGTGAGCGGAAAAGAGGAATTCTGGGAAACATTAGGTGAAACAATAGAGGATGCTAAAGACAGACTAATAATAATGGGAGATTTTAGTGGAAGAGTTGGAAAGAAAGACGAACAAAGCAATGACGTATTTGACATATATGGAGAGAACGAGAGAAATAACAATGGAGTAAGGTTAATAAACTTTTGTATATTAAACCAACTAATAGTAACTAATACGTTTTATCAACATAAAGAGTCACATAAATACACGAGAGAGGTTAGCAGCAGAAATGAAAACTCCATAATTGATTATGTTCTCAAAAACAAAGGAAACAGAAAAGATATGAAAGATATCAAGGTCATGCTGCAGAAATATACAGCGATCATTACTTATTAAGAGCAAAATTGAAGATGGTAACTGAGAACCAGAAAGGAAGTTTGAACAATGGGAAAAATGGACAAAAATTAAAAAAACAAATAAAATCATATAAGTTAAGAGAAATAGAGGTATCCAAAAAATTCACAGAATATACTGAAAAAGAAATGGAAATATAAAATACAAAGTATATCAATAGAGGAAATGTGGGACAAATTCAAATCTATAATAGTAGAGACAGCAACAGCAGTGTGTGGCATTACTAGAACAGGTAGCAACAAAAAACAAACGAGATGGTGGAATAAAGATATACAAGAATATACCAAACTAAAAAAGCAAAAATGGAAAGAATATCTACGAAATAAAACGACTTAAAACTACGAAAATTATAAAATTCAAAGGAAAAGAGTTAAAGACATGGTAATCACAGCTAAAAAAGAGACGTGGGAAGAATTTGGCAAAAAGATGGAAGAAGACAGTAAAGGAAATCAGAAACTCTTCTTCAAGGTACTAAAAACACTAAGAAAGGGAAAGTCGAGCAATGTAAAACAGATAAAGAAAGAATGGAGTTATGATACGACAAGATAAGGAAATTATAGAGAGATGGAGAGAATACTTTGAGGAATTACCTAATGTAGAGAAAGAAGAACAGATGGAACTACAAGACAAAGGACGTCAGGAATTGGAAAATAAGGAAAATGAAACACTGATACAAATAGAAGAAGTGAAACAAGCAATACAAAAGTTAAAAAGAGGTAAAGTAGCGGGTTACGACAGTATTACCGCAGAAATGTTACAAAGTCTAGGAGAAAGAGGGATAAAAATGCTAACTAAATTGTTTAAAAGAATATGGAACGAAGAAAAAATTCCGAAATATTGGGAAGTAGGTATCATATTGCCAATATTCAAAAAAGGAGACAAAACTAATTGCAACAATTAGAGAGGTATAACATTGCTGAGCGCGGCATTGAAAGTTTACGAAAGTATCTTAGAGACTCGACTTAGGAAAATAATAGAAAAATAGTTGGAAGAATCCCAAAGTGGCTATAGGAAAGGAAGAAGTAGCCAAGACCACGTATTTACATTGAAACAAGTAATAGACAAAAAACTGAGAACAAATCAAAAAGTGTACCTCGGTTTTATAGATATTCAAAAAGCCTTTGACAACGTTCCCAGAAATCAAATATGGAAAAGTCTACAACAAAGAGGAGTTGGATCAAAACTAAGAAATAACATTAAATGCATTTACGAAACAACCAGAAACCGGATAAGTAAAGATAATGAACAGTCCGATGATTTCATAACAAAAGAAGGATTAAGACAGGGAGGAGTACTGAGCCCGGCATTATTCATAATGATAATGGATGATATTTTGAAGGAAGTAAAAACAAAAGTTAAACAAATTCAAATAGGTTATAGAAATATGGAAGTAGTTGGAATATCTGAATGCGTTTTTGCCGACGATTTAGTATTGTTCGCTAGAAACGAAAAAGAGCTGAAACATAATTTAATAACATGGAAGCATATATGGAAACTACGAAACATGAATATGAATATGGAAAAGACAAAAATAATGGTGGTGGGACAAGAAGAAGAGCACCTTAATATCGAAATTGATGAAATGCCGATAAAACAAGTGAAGAGTTTCAAATATCTGGGAGTAGATATACAAAACAATGGAAAACAGGAAGCAGAAGTGAACGAAAGAAGAAGTGCAGCAGTCAAAGTATATTACTCATTAAATCGAAATTTCCTGGGAAGAAAAGAAATTACAACTAAAACCACATTGAACGTGTACAAGTCAGTCTTTCGACAAATCCTTGTGCATGGTAGTGAAAGCTGGGTACTTACAAACTCACTCAAAAGCAGAATACAAGCAACAGAGATAAAGTATTTACGCAGGGTCAAAGGTGTCACCAGAAAAGATCGAATGCGGAATGAAATAATAAGGGAAAACCTAAACATAGAACCAATACTAAAAACAATCGAAAAACAGTAGCTTAGATAGTTTGGGCACCTCTGTAGAATGGAGAGCAGTAGACCAGCAAAAATGATTTGGCAAGCTAGAGAAGTAAATAAGAGAAAAAGAGGTCGCCCAAAGAAAACATGGGATAACACAGTAGTCGAAATTTTAAAAGAAAAAGGAATTACATGGACAGAGGCGGCGAAAAAAGCTAGAAATAAAAAGGAATGGCGGAAGTTTGTCCACGAATAAGCGACACACCCGACACCCACAGCGGGTACAAACGGGTTTATGATTATATATATATATATATATATATATATATATACTGCTTAAGCTGATAGGAACAGACATTGTCCTGAATGAATCGAAGCTAAACTACTGAATCATAAAAGAAAAAGTGCAATTGGAAATGTTTTCATAAATTGTCCGCACTGTAAAATTAAAAAAGCAATACCTGCGTTTCCACGAATGGGAAAGTTACCTTAAATGTAATTAAAACCTTTCACATTTACTCGAATAAATTGTTTTGGACCACTCTATGTAACCATAGGAAGACATCATGAAAAACGGTGGGGTGTACTATTCACTTGCATGACTGTTCGAGCAACAATAATGTTAATACGAGGAATGGTATCAAGAAGAGGATATAGTCAGCAGTTATTCTCAGACAAAGGAATAAAACTCAAAGGAGCAAAAGAGGTGTTGAAGAAGTTTTCAAGAGAAGTCGGTGGAGAGAAAATCAAAAATATTATGATTATTATTTTTTCTGGTTTGCACCGTATTTACGCTGGTGGCAAGATCGTTGTCGTACGCTACTGTTCCAGGAACGACCTAACGATGGTCGTTGCATCCAGTACCACATATTTCTGCATTGTTCTGTAAGTAGCCCACGGAATTCCAATCTGTTCTAATGCATCTTTTAATTTTTTTGCTATCAAGCCCATCCAGGATATAATTTCTGGAACAATCATCACCTCGCTGAACCACATATTTCTTTTACTTCACCCTTCAGTTCAGTAAACTTTCAACATTATTATTATTTGGGATATATCTATTACTGAAGCTGTTTTGTTCTTCTTGTTAATTAATGTGATGTCTGGTCTACGCTGGATGGTTGCGTCGGTAAATATCCCCTTGCCACAGTATATTATGATGGTCTCGTTTTCCTTAACTGGTGATGGGTTGTATTCGTAGTAGGGTTCATCAGTTTCCAGTGGCATTTCCATTTTATGGAGGATCTCAATGTAGAGAATTGTTGCTACCCTGTTGTGTCTGTCCAGGTATTTAGTTTCTGCCAGTTTTTGACAACCTGATAGAATGTGTTCTATATTTTCTTTGGACCTGTTAAATTTTTTTTACATGCTTATCTTCTTTATTTACATACTTTTAGTAACTTCGTGTATTGATTACTTGGTCTTGACTACTAATCATAAACCCCAATCATTTTATTGAAGCTTCTTTATATATACGGGGTGATTCATAACTATTAGGACATAGGCTAAGGGTAGATTGTTTGAACCAAAATATGGCGATAGGACCAAATATACCTCAATAAAATATTGCTGTGGAAAAAGATTAAAGGGCGCACGGTGTGAAATAAAAAAATTTCTTGTTCGTAAACCTAATATCTCACATTTGAGTGGACCGAATTGGATGAAATTTTGTTCACTTATAGTTCAATTTATATGGAATAAGGAAAAATTATTGAAGAGGCCCAAAATAGTTTTCCAAGGCCCCAAAATTCAAGGAAAACGGGCCCCATTTGCAATTTTAGCTACAAATTCGATGCCCTTTTTATTATTCATGATATATTTTGGAAAAAAACTATGTTACTTATACATTTTAGCCTACTGAACTTGAATGTTTAATACCAAACAATTTATGAAATTTATAATGCTTTCTATCAAAATAAAAAAGTCAGTAATTATATACGCGTCTTTTTACCAAGAAATGCACGATGTTCTATGTTTAAGTGAATTTTCCTGAAAGAAGGAATTTCGCTGATAACTTTATTCGACGGATTCAAGTTCAGTAGGCTAAAATGTATAAGTAACATAGTTTTTTCCCAAAATATATCATGAATAATAAAAATGGCATCGAATTTGTAGCTAAAATTGCAAATGGGGCCTGTTTTCCCTGAATTTTTGGGGCCTTGGAAAACTATTTTGGGCCTCTTCAATAATTTTCCCTTGTTTCATATAAATTGAAGTATACGTAAACAAAATTTCATCGAATTCGGTCCACTCTTACGTGAGATATTAGGTTTACGAACAAAAAAATTCTTTTTTTCACACCGTGGGGCGTTAAAGTTGATTTTTTTTCGTTTTTGCTAATAATTTCACTGTTTATTTATCGATTATTATCAAAATCGGCACAGAGGCATAATTTTATACAGTCAATATTATTTTATGTATTATTTGACATTTTGTTACAGGGGGAGCCTCGTGAAGGATTTCTGATGATGAAATTGACTGGTAACTTTTTTTGACGAAACTTTTTAGTGATTTTTATTAGAAAATATTACATAAACATTATTTCTACGTAATATTTGCACTCTTGTTCAAACACGATATTCTGATTCGTTTCCAAGAAAAACGCAATTGAACAGTTCAGAGTATCGGAAGGAGATTTCAAGTAACGGACAATAAAAAAACTTTTAACTTAAGGCTTCTATTTCGACGATAAAGCACAATTGAAAACAATCCAACATAAATAGAGCAAACTCAAATTAAATGTTCTACGTGGCATCCCCCGACTTCTATGCCTTTTCCAAAAAAATAAAAAATAAGAATCTCCATTTAAATTTGGAGGCCCTAGTAGTTGGTCGCCTATAATGACATACCAAATATTCAATTTAAACTCATGCTGGAAATGTCTTTCTTTAAGAGCATGCGGATTTTTTCTTCCCAATAATGGCTGTTTCGCCAATTAAAGACCCGTCGACTGGTAAAAGTCGCTTCATCGGTGAACATAATATTCTTAATAAAATTTCGGTCATCATTATGTTTGTTGAGAATACGTTGGCAGAACTGTAACCATCGCGGGAGATCTCTTGGTGGCAAATTTTGAACAGGAGTGAAGTGATAAGGGTGGAACTTTTCTTGTTTTTAGAATTCTAATAATAGATGACTACTTACTCCTGTTGCTGATGACAAATGACGTGAACTTACTATAGGATTTTCATCTACTCGAACGAAAATTTCATCTTCTTGATTAGGTGAAATTTGTTTCGGACGACCACCTTGATTTTTATTGTCAAATGACCCGGTTTCACCCAAACGATGAAATAGATTTGAAAAAGTTTTGTGATTTGTTTGCCTTCTGCCTGGATATAACAATTAATACCTACTGGCTGCAGAGCGCCCGCAAAAATGTTCTTATGCGTATACACAAATCATATCCCGCATTTCTTGATTCGTAAAATGATTGTGACCAGGCATTTCAATCGAAAAAGTATATGATAGCTTTAAAAAATGCAACAATTGACTATAAACTCGCAGCAAAAAATATTCACTGACAAGAAATGTCATTTACCAGCAACAATTATCACAGTCCAAAGCACAAATTTCATAAATGAAATAATATTTGAAGTCCCCTCCCGATACTCTGAACTGTTCAATTGCTTTTTTCGCGAAAACGAATGAGAATATCGTGTTTGAACAAGAGTACCAATATTACGTTGAAATGATGTTTATATCATATTTTCTAATAAAAATCACTAAAAAGTTTCGTCACAAAAAGTTACCAGTCAATTTCATCATCAGAAATGCTTCACGCGGCTCCCCCTGTAACAAAATGTCAAATAATACATAAAATAATATTGCCTGTATAAAATTATGCCTCTGTGCCGATTTTGATAACAATCGATAAATGTACAGTGAAATGTTTGGCAAAAAACAAAAAAATTAAACTTTAACGCCCCTTATCTTTTTCCACAGCAATATTTTATTGAGGTATATTCGATCCTATCGCCATATTCTGGTCCAAACAATCTACCCTTTGCCTATGTCCCAATAGTTATGAATCACCCTGTATATTCTCTTTGTAGGGCGTAGTAGAATCTGTCATGCAGTTCCTTCGCTCCCCAGTTTCTCTCTATCTCTTCATTCCGTTTTGGTCTTAGTGGTGAGAAGTTGTTGGCGGAGAGGTTGAGTGGAGTGTAGTTCAAGTCAGTGGCAGCAGTGGCTCTGTGTAGGACTATATTTTTCTTTCGAAAAATGTTTCGATGTTCATGAATCTGTTTGTTGCGTGCTTGCACTATATCTCTAATTTCGCCGTTTACTCTTTCAACTGCAGCTTTAGAGTGGTGTATTTTGAATTTTGTGAGTTCAGTTTCAGTGCTGAGTTTAAGTAAGCATTAATAGCTGCAGTTAGATTATAGGCGCTCAATTCGCTTTTTAGGATCTTACGGAGTCTTTGTTGGAATAGTGCGGTGAGTATTTTCTTAACTTGACTATGCTCAGTTTATTTAAAAACGTACGTACAATATGACACGTGTTAAGGATTACCGCTCGTTGAAGTTCCAGGTAGGTATTTCCGCGAATTCATATTTTGGCGAGGCTCTCTGCTAGACTTCCAGGAATTAGGCCCGTGGTTGAATGAATTACAGACACAACTCCAACCTTGTCAGCATGCCACATCTGTTTGATTTGGAGTGCCAGATCTGCATATTCAGCCACCTTTTCGCGGCATTCATATACCACATTTTTATTATTAGGTACTGATATATCTAAAAAAAGAGCTAAGTTGACTTCCTGGTCGACCACCACAATATCCGGTCGATTATTCGTCACCTGTCTATCGATGATAAGAGGCCGATCGTAGTATGGTCTAGAGTTGTCGTTCTCTATACCCTCTGCGATTGATTCTTGTAGTACGGCGTGTAAGTCTTAATGATTCCGTATTTGTTGGCTAACATCTGGT
Organism: Galeruca laticollis; assembly: GCA_963921935.1. Classification (NCBI taxonomy): domain Eukaryota; kingdom Metazoa; phylum Arthropoda; class Insecta; order Coleoptera; family Chrysomelidae; genus Galeruca; species Galeruca laticollis. The sequence goes on along the minus strand of OY998179.1, from coordinate 175,361,773 downwards.
GGATGATATTGCAAACCTGATTATGTCGTCTTAGATAATCTATTAGCTATCATACTGCAGCCGGATGTTATGTGCTGGTCGGACTATGTACTAGGATCATTATAAATAAATTTCTTATAGTTATTAGTATTTATTACTTGATCCTGGATAGCCATCATAAATCCCTCGGTCTCAGGAAAGAGAGTTCCATTAATTAGCCACCTATTTGATGCAACTTGATCAATATATGGTTGATGAAGATCGTTGTGGTGTCTACCATGGAGTGCCTTTCGAGCCCATTGTTATTTTTCGTTGTCTGATACTATCTTGAAGTTTGCTTCAGGCGACATTAGATTGAGCGGTGAGAAGTTCTTGTCTGCCTTTGCAATTATTTTGTGTAAGGTAAATGTTTCCGCATTGGTGCATAAAAAGTCTCTCAATCTCAGGATTTATCGCGAGTGTAGGTTGCTTATGTCTGTTAGCCATCTTCCGCCTTGTTTCCTTGGAAAAGTGGTTCTGATGATAGAAGCCTTTGGATGATGGGTGCGACTTTTTGTAATCGTTATTCGCGTGCTTCTTTGAATCTTCCAACTCCGTTGTAGTCCACTTGAGTATACCAAACGAATACGTAAGGACAGGGAAAGAATATGTATTTATCACCTGGATAAGGTTCACTGCGTCTAACTCCGACTCTAGTAGTACTTTTAACCGATCTTTGTACTGTTTTTCGACTCTAGTTTTCGCTTGTTTATAGTCTATAAGCCTAGCCTGCTGAAATCGTAGGTACTTATAGGTTTCACCATCGCCTGTATGATGTTACCATTTGGGAGCACGGTATCACTATCGACAATCTTTCCCCATTCGATATTCAACCTTTACATTTCCCCAATCCAAACTCCATATGTATTTCACAGCAAAATCTTTGCGTGATATTAGGTAAACGCTGCATGTGTTTTTTCACTAGCAGCATATAATTTAATACCATCCACATAAAGAAGGTGGGAAACTGCATACATGTAGCTTTTGATTCTGAAGCCGTAGTCGGTTTCTTTGAGCATAGTGGAGAGGCTAAACCATAGTGGGCTTAGAGAGTCACCTTTGTAGATTCCCCTACGAATTGAAATCTCATTAGTATTAACACATCATTTTGTGATATCCACTTTTTATTTCTTTTTTTGTGTGTATTAGTGGGATGATAGCGTTGTTCCATTGTTGTGGTGTTTTACCCTGTATGAGACATTCATTAAACAGTATGTTAAGGCTTTGTAGTAGCTAATTTCCTCCCATATTGAGGGGCTCAATAACCACATCGTCTTCTCCAGGGGTTTCATTATTTTTCATATCAGAGATATACTTTTGGATGTCAGTGATTGTGATTTCTGGAATATCCTCCGAGTCCTGATTCATAACCTTAGGAATTTCTTCACCATTAATTTCCTCTGTACCTGGTGCGTATAGAGCTCTGTAAAATTCCTCTATTATGTGGAGTGGAGTGGTGGAATTGCTATTTGGTGGGGTGTTAAATTTGCGCTGGAGTGAAGTCTATCCAAATCAATGAATTTTCATTTTTAAAATCATAATAAGTGCATCATTGTATTCAGTGAACCTCTGTATGCTCCTGTTGCTGTAGGCAAGTAATGAAATCGAACATTTGAGCTGTTCCATTGACATTTTTGTGTGAAATAATTTAATCATTTAATAACAACAGATTTGCTGACCAGTTTTATACTGAAATACCGAATTTATTCCACCATGGCAAACATTTTACTTAAAGTCTACTTTAAGTTCTTGAATTTGAAAGTTATACTCACATTATCTATTTTAACGAGGTTAAAAGAAGGTTTTTCAAAATTGAAATATCTATTTTAATAAACATGAGTATATGCCTTAACTGTAATAATGACATCATCAAAGGCCTGATGTCGGAAACCATTCAATGCGACCATTGAATTGGCCGAATCCACTTTAAGTGTGCAGGTTTGAAGTCTGGGGACAAAATTACTCGTAGCAGGACTGGGAATATAAAAATAAACTGCAACAAATGCGTCGATCGACTTGTCGAGCTAAGTTCTTTAAAATACGTTCATCAGTCACTGCAAGATAAAATTGGTATGCTGGAAACAAAACTGTTTAATCAACATATCTTAAAACCAGAGTTGGTAGATACATAGGCAGTTATTTCGGAAGCTGTAGACCGAATCATTATACGAAATGTTGCAGATTCCGATGATACTGTTAAGGAAATTCTAAAATCAGATATCAGATATACCTGCAACGGCAATCACATCTGCATTCAGATTGGGTAAACTAAGACAGTAATCGCAAATAACCAAATAACTACGTCCACTTAAGGTCATTTTAGCAAACTCACAAGTTGCTATGAATATTTTGAAAAACAAAAGGAAGATGCTGAACACGAAACATAAAAACATCAAAATTCATGACGATAAGACACCATTGCAACTGCAATACCTAAGTGAACTGCGTCTTAAATTGAACGAACGCTTAGAAAACGGCGAGAAAAACATTACAATCAAGTACCAAGAAGGAATTCCTCGTATAGTAGATTCATCACCAAAAACTAAGCACGAGCTTTCATCAGTGGAGTATTATGTACACTAATATATGTTCTTTGCAAGCAAAATTTTTGGATGTCGTTGCTTGCATCCAATATGAAAAACTTTCTGTTTCTAGTATCTGAATCTTGGTTGCACAAAAATATTTTGGATTCTTTAGTTAACGTACCTGGGTACAGAATTTATAGGGCAGATCGCATCAGAAGAGTAGGTGGTGGATGCTGCATTTATGTAAAAGAAACTGACTTTGAGCATTTTCAGATAACCTGTGAAATTTTTTCCGAGTATCAGTACGAGGGATTGACGCTTGATTTTTCTTCCAAAAAGTTGAAATTGAACTTCGCGATATCCTGTATTTATAGACCTGGGTACAGTTCATATCGAAGTGACGAAGAACTATACAATCGCTTGCAGTTGTTCCTGACCAAACACAAAACCATAATCGTTTGTGGAGATTTCAACCTAAGTAACATTTCCTGGCCATTAAGTAATCACCCCTATGATGCTTCATCTATGTTTTTATGTTTTTCATAAATTTCTGGGAAAATTCAGGGTTGCAACAACTAATCAATGAACAAACTCGTTTCAGAACAGAACAATAAACTATCAATGCGTAAATTTGGACATGGCAAATTCAAATTGGATTGATGTTTTAAGTGGTAAGGAAATTAACCAACAGAAGGAAATTTTTGAAAACTGTCCAAAAGTATCTATTCCTAAGAACTGTTATGTTCAACGTAGATGTAGTGTCAATAAGCCATGGATAACCTTCACAATATTTGAAATGATAATGTTTAAAAAGTCATTACGGAAGAAATATTTACGAAGTAAAACCAATGCCGACTACATTAACCATAGAACTTTTTCTAATAATTTCAGCTCAACTATTTTCAGATCCAAGCGTGATTTTGAAAGCCAACTGTCTTTAAACAAGAACAAAAAGCCTCTTTATAAATATGTAAGAAATTTAGTACTGTCTAAAGTGTCATTGCTTATCCTAAGATATGAAACTGGCGAACCTACTTCAGTGAAAGCGGAAGTTGCCACTATTTTTGCCAGGAATTTTCAAGAAATATTTGCAATCGAGGAAAACCCTCCAAGCACTTTACATATAACATCTCCAAGAAATCGCTACGAACTTAGCGATATAGATTTTGAGCCAGAAACTGTCAAGGAGAAAATATCTTGTTTGAAAACTTACTCTGCTCCTGGTCTGGACGGTTTCGCAGCAATCTTATTTAAAAAGTGCGCCAACTCCATAATCCATCCCTTATCAATAATAATGAAAGCTTCTTTAGTGTCACACACTTTACCAGACAACTGGAAAATTTCGAGTGTTACTCCAATTTACAAAGAAGGTGACAAGCTGGATCCTAATAACCTAATAATCTTAGTGTTTTAAATAAAACTCACTATTTCTAGCTAATTCCACAATATAATGAAAAAAATTGTTGAAAATTCTAAAAAATTGACAGGTAATTTCACTAATGGAATCTATTATCCGCGAGTCGGTTTTATGCTTTCTCATAAATAACAATAGAATTCCTACTTCTCAACACGGGTTTGTACCTGGAAGATCGGTAGTTACTAATATGTAAACATATAATTGACTGTCTCGACCCTTACTTCGTGGAATATGCACAATATAATAAAAGTTATTGAAAATTCTAAAAAATTGACAATTGTTTCGATAAATCATTATCCTCGTCAGAATGACAGAAGTTACATTTCATTTTATGCCTACCTGATGTTTAGTAGTTATTTTTAGCTAGACCAAGAAGTAACCTAACTTGTGATTGGCTTAATATATGTTTAAAGAAAAAAGAAGAAGATGTGATATTACAAATATTCAAGCTTAGATATTATTAGCCCCATGGTGATATCCTGGATATCATTTTTCCAATTAGAATCAGTATAACTGTGCAATGATATAGAAAACCAGGAAAACTATATCTGCTGATCTTTACAATTATCAGTTAAGAAGACAGTTTATTAGTGGAGAACTCCCTAGATTTAACTGTTCATTGACAACTTCATATTGTGAGTTTTTTAAATGTCTTCTAATTTCCAGTTCTTCAAGGAAATCCAGTTCTTGTTTCTTTTCACAAATATGCAGCACTTCTAGTTCTGTGTTAGGTGTCAATGAATGATTGGTGTTAAGTAGATGTTTTGCGTAGTGGGATTTATCTGGTTGTTTTAATCTGTATGCTCGTAAGTGCTCACTGTATCGTATTTCAAAATTCCTAAGGGTCTGACCCAAATAGACAGCATTACATTCTGGACATTTGAGTTTATATATACCTGACTTCTTTAATAGTGGTATTTTTGTTTTTACTTAGGAATTTTGAAATACGATACAGTGAGCACTTACGAGCATACAGATTAAAACAACCAGATAAATCCCACTACGCAAAACATCTACTTGACACCAATCATTCATTGACACCTAACACAGAACTAGAAGTGCTGCATATTGAAGAACTGGAAATTAGAAGACATTTAAGAAACCCACAATATGAAGTTGTCAATGAACAGGTAAATCTAGGTAGTTCTCCACTAATAAACTGTCTTCTTAAGTGATAATTGTAAAGATCAGCAGATATAGTTTTCCTGGTTTTCTCTATCATTGCACAGTTATACTTATCTTAATTGGAAAAATGATATCCAGGATATCACCGTAGGGCTAATAATATCTAAGCTTCAATATTTGTAATATCACATCTTCTTCTTTTTTCTATAAACATATATTAAGCCAATCACAAGTTAGGTTACTTCTTGGTCTAGCCAAAAATAACTACTAAACATCAGGTAGGCATAAAATGAAATGTAACTTCTGTCATTCTGACGATGATATTGATTTATCGAAACAATTGTCAATTTTTTAGAATTTTCAATAACTTTTATTATATTGTGGAATTAACTAGAGACCGTGAGTTTCATTTAAAAACACTAATGTAAACATGTGTTTATGACTGGTCTATATCTTTGGACAGTAACCAGCCTGTTTATATTATATATTTAGACTTTTCGAAAGCATTTGATCGAGTTCCCCATAAGCTAATGTTGCTTAAACTTGAACATAATGGCGTTAGGGGAGGCTTACTTCAGTGGATTGAAGCATTTTTAACGGACCGTTAATTTTGTGTAGGTGTGGGTGACTGTTATTCTTGAGTGTTTAATGTGTATAGTGGCGTTCCGCAGGGTTCGGTGTTGGGGCCAATCTTATTCCTGGTATACGTTGCAGACATGCTAATTCATATCAAAAGTGACATATCGTTTTTCGCGGATGATACCAAGTTATATGCAAATCCCGTATCCAGCTACATTCAACTCCAAAGTGACCTCCAGCAGTTCGCCAAATGGGTAGAGGATTGGTGTCTACCATTGAACACGTCTAAATGTGCAGTTCTACACCTAGGTAAAAGAAACTCTATCTTGGTCTGAGCATATTCAGTCAGTGTGTACGAAAGCAAGAACGTCAATTTATTTACTATCGAAAACTTTTTCTAAGATATCGCCAAAAAATGTCATTGCTATATTTAGTATATATGTAAGACCTATTTTGAAGTTCGCTGTATGGAGTGTCAACTGGCAGAGAGACTCAGGTCGACTTGAATCAGTACAAAGATGGACAACAAAAAAATTTTATGGCCGCTGCCGTCCTTCCTACGAAGAACGGTTGACTCGATTAAACTTTTCTACATTTATGGACTGACGGCTTCGTGGTGATTCAATAGTCGCTTATAGAGCAATGCATGGAAATTTTGGAACAGATCTATCCTATCTCTTTTCCTTAAATATGGACCCTAGGCTGCGGGGTTATGCTTACAAACTATATAGAGTGAAATTCCACACTAAATGTCATGAGAATTTTATTTCCAATAGAATATTTCACACCTGGAACTCTGTTCCACAAAAAATTGTCGATGCCACATCTGTGAACTCATTTATTTTTCTTTTATTTATATACAAGTATAGATACGATTATTTACATTGAAAGGCGGTCAATCATTAAAAAAGAACGTAATGCGTAGCTATTTCGTAAACTTAAGAAATAAGAACCGACATCCCTTGTGGTTTGACGTGATTTGCGCAATTGCCAGTTTGTACTTATCCATAGCACTGATCGATTTAGTGAAATTATTTTGATAGGTTAAATTACTACATGCCCCTATTTATTGGTTCCACATATTTCACATGGATACATACTGCATACATCGATGCATGTATTTCTGCACCAAAAAAACTGTTAATGTAGAATAGTTTTTTAAATATAGTTAATGTAATCAATTATAACATTCCTGTCAAGTACGGCAACGTCGCGAGATAAACAAATTTTTAAATGGCCGCTTTTCATTCATTCAATGATAAATAGTAAGGTCTGTCAATTTTGTAGTTGTGATATTGCCAGAGCGGTTCTGTTGTTGCTCTAATTGTTTTTGTGTTTATTTTAAAGTATTTTCATGTAATTTGTGACTATTTTGTTCGATAAAACTATTAATAATGATACGAGAGTGTATTTTGTCTTAAAAACACGATAATGTGGGTGCCCAACTGACTTTTCATAAGTAAGTATGGTTATAGTAATATGGAAATATTTTGCTTGTATCAGAGGCGTAGATTTACAGCAGCTTTTTGGTGATGGATAAATAAATGCGAAAATATCAACAATAGTTTTATTACAAAACAAAGCTTTTGTAACGTTTTGTTACTTTGTCAGCTTGAAAAATTATAAAATACTATGTAAAAAAATACTTATATTTTACCAATTTACTATTATTTGAAACCATCATACTGTCAGCAACATATTGAACTCGCTATTCTATCTGGGTATTTATTTAAAATAGTTAAAAAGAAGTTATTACTATCTGCAAATTTTGCGATTTTACAGTGTATCATAATTTTTAGCCCTGACCAAGTGATAAGATATTAGTAACGCTTTGTTTGTGAAAAAGAATCTGTCTTTTTAATTCTTAAAACCATTGTTGATCTATTAATATTTCTTTAAAGTTGAAAAAAACGAATGTAAGTATTCCCAAATTTTCATTTTCTCTTAGCTTCTCCACTGGCATGCAAGCAAGAAATATTTGGCTGTAACTTATTGGTCTTGAATAAACTGAAGGTTTTGAGAAAAGAACAGTACTTCGTTCATATCATTTCGATCCTGCAGATATCGTTATTAAAGTAAATGATGTAAGATACCTTAAGCCTGGAGCAATGCCAAAACTTCAACATTCTTTGTTTCCATCAAGCTCATTTAGGTAAAAATTTATGAATAAATCTATTCAATGCATAATGCTCATGCTTTAGTTAGCTCACCCTTGAAGGCGCTGCTTATATATGATATGTTACAGCTCAAATTCAGACGACATTTTTGACAGTCCTACAAAGAAACAAGATGTTGTATCTGCAGGGGCTACACTAAGAAAGAAATTAATTATTACCTTAAATAAGACTCCTATTGTTGAATCTGCAAGAAATACTGGTTTTCTCGGATTTCTTATATGTATTGAGAGTCTAAAAACCATGTTCAACTTCTATGTTAAACAAAAAAGAACTAAAATATTTATTGACTTATAAGTTATCCCAGGATCACCTTAAATTACTTTTTGGAGCTATTCGTAGCAAGGGGGGCTATAATAACAACCCAACAGCCAAACAATTTGTGGCTGCCTTTAAAAGACTGTTAGTCTACAGTGAGATATCGGCGCCAAAAACAGGTAACACTGTAGACTTGCAAAAAATTTTAGACCTCACATGCTGCTTAGGTAATTTACTGAGTAGGTCAGATGATGCGGAAAATTTAGAAGAATCTGAAGACTATAAAAATGTTGCAGAATCTAATTTTTTATGTCGCCATCTTGGGACTTAACTTTATATGTCCAAGATGTTGTATCATGTATTGCTGGTTTTGTAGTTAAATTATTAAACAAAAGTATCACTTGTTCTAAGTGTATTGATATCTTGGAACAGGATACAACTTGTTCAAAACTGTAAGTAAGAAAAGCTTATGTTAGACTTAAAAATCCAAGTGATATGGTAATTAATATCTGTAACGCTGTAGAAAAATATTTCAGATTATTTCATAGAACTCATGACATATTTAATGAAAATATTAAGGGTTTGTTTAATTTATCAGTTTCTAAAACCATTAGCGTTTTACCATCAAATGTATTTTTTTTATTTTTTGGTGAACATCTTTATGATGGTGATATTTGGATTTACTGAGAAAAAACTGATCAAGAAGTATTAATACAAAGCTAATTTTATTTAGAAATGAATAATGTTATTATATTTATTGTTAAAACTGAAAAACGAGTATTTATTTTACCCTTAGAATAATTCCAAGTTTTTTTGTTTTATTAAGTCCAACTTATCACTGAAACGTACCATCATACCGATCATTTTATTTGTTTGTATGAAAGAGTAATATAATTTTATATTTTTTATAAACTGAAAATAAAGAAGTATTCTTCCATTCTTAAAATTGTAGATTTTCATATTATTCAGGCCAAAGGTACCTAAATCCAATGAGTTAAATAAATATGTTTCATCAACGCTGAAAGGTACTCTAAATGTTATATCTTTTTTGGAACATTGAAATTTCAAGTTAAAATATTACAAAGTTATAAAATTACATGTTGAACTAAATTTTAAGCCATATTTTAAACTTAATTTAAATTCATATTTTTGTTTGTTTTTATTTCCTTTGTATAAATAATTTATTTTGAATTAATATCTATTTTATTGCTACTTGTTTTTTACTCACGAATTAATATACGTATTTAATTTATTGGGATACGCCACTGATTGTGTAAGGAGCGCACGTAAATCTCCTCTAGGCTTTTGTGCAGCGTTGCCATACGAGTTCCAACATTAGAGTCTCTCTTAATTTAATCCACATGCAAAATATTATGTTTCTTTCTAAATGTTCAGGTCAAAACAAATATCAATTTATGAATGGAATGCTTTATCTACTGTGTATTATATATCTATGGTAATAATAATAATATGTTCAGGATTTCTGTCTTGTCGGTTGTTAGTAAGCCTTCTTTATTTCGCAATTTACAGATCTCATTCTTCCCTTTAGACAGTTTCTGCCTCAGTATTTTCAAGCTTCTGTCTTCTTCAATTGTTTGTGTAATCATTTCTGTGCATATTCGGATATATTTTCTGATAGATTTGGCTATATATTTATTCAGTCGTTTCAGTCGTGGGAAGTTTGTGTCGTATTTATCCCGTAGTTATCTTCGCTCTTTCATCTTTTCTTTGGTTTTCTCACTCAGTTTTATATTGTTTATCTTCGCATAGTTATTTTGCTCTGCTTTTTTTATGGCGTCTTCTATGTTCGTATTCAGATCATCAATGTTCACATTTACAGTTACTGTTGCAGTTTGTTCATCTAGATCTTTATCTATGTCATTTTGATATACTTGTATATTGTTTGCAAGTTTCCACTTCTTATTTCTCCTTTTCACCATCTTTCTTCGTTCTCCTCTAACGATTATGGATATATTTGATCTTATTATTCTATGATCACTGCCTATAGAAATGCTGATTAAAGCTGTTACATTATGGACTATTTCATTTTTGTATTTCCGTCTGAAGTAATCCAAATCCACTTTTGTTGGGTTTTTTATTGAATAAGGAACTCATAGAATAAATACCGTTTTCTTGTAGGAAACTAAAAAGTCTGCCACGTCTCATTTCTTTCTCCATATCCATATTTTCCTAGAGGGTTTCCAGACTCTTCTTGTTTTCTTCAACGCTTAGCATTAAAATCTCATATCATCAGTGTCTGTTTTTAGGGCTTCATTTACTTTATGAAAGCAAAACTCTACTTCATCTTCTTTTGAGGTTGCCTGTATAATTTTAAAAGTGAGGTAAATAATCCATGTACTTATACTTTACTTTTAATATCTGTTATCTGTTGTATATATTTTTTGTACATCCTACACCACCTACAGACGCGTCTGCTTGTCCTATGTAGTAAAACTTATGTATTTGAAGTGTTAGTTGGTATTCGCCTCTTCTTCTTTACTCAGTCCAACGATATCCCAATGTATTTTTTCAAGTTCTTCCTCAAATTCACGTAGTTTTTGCATTTGTTGTCTTTGATGGTAGTTTGGTCTCATTCGGGGATTCTTAGCACCGTCTGCTATCATTTCAGTCTTATCGCTACCTTGGTTAGTGGAATTCCAGCTACCAGGGACTGATGGCCGTGGTTTGATTTTGTGAAAGCATGTTTGGGAGCTTATTTTAGGCATTTACGTCCTACCACGCTGGCCATTGCGGGTTGGTAGGGGATGAGGTATTAACACACTTTTTGTTAAGTTGAAGGTGTAAATTTGTATGCCACTGCCTCATTATTGTGGAAAGGAAGGAAATTATTGTCGGATGTATCTCATACATACGCAAGACCTCCACAAGCCAAGAATGGGTGGATACTGTCAAATTCTTTCTTGTAGTCGACAAACGCGGTGTAAATGTTTCTGTTCTGCTTCTGAGCCTGTTGAAGGATGATGGGGTCTATGATTAGTTGTTCCCTGCAGCCTTAATGGTCTTCTTTGCAGCCTTTTTGATCATCGGCCAATTCATTATTCTGATCTATATGTTTATATATTGGATTAGTAATACAGAATGTTTTATCTTATACAGTGCTGGTGAACAAGTAATTGGCCTGCATTGGCAGAAATCTTCTGTTTGGCTGCTTTTTGGTAGCATGTATGTTGAGCCAAAGGTGGAGAATGGAGTATCCTCTGGATGTTGTAGGACGTGGTCTATAATTATTAGGATCTAGCTTGTTACCTTGTTTGTAAATTAGAGTAACACTTTAAATTTTCCAGCTGTCTGGCGCGCTTTTTGAATAATATTGCTGCGCAACCGTACAAACCAAGAGCAGAGTAAGTTTTCTCACCTATTTCTTGGAGAGGCTATAAGTAAAGTGTTTGGAAGGTTTTCCTCCATTGTAAACACTTTTTGAAATTTCCTGGCAAAAATAGTGGCAATATTTATAAAGAGGCTTTTTGTTCCTCTTTAAGGACAATTGATTTTCAAAATTCTGCTAGATCAAAAAATAGTTGAGCTTAAATTATTAGAAAAAGTTCTATGGTTAATGTAGGCATCGGTTTTACTTTGTGAATATTTCTTCCATAATTACTTTTAAAATTTTATTATTTCAAATATTATGAAGCTTGTCGATGGCTTATTGACATTACATCTAGGTTAAACATAGCTACAGTCCTTAAGATTTTTTCCGTATATACAGTTTTCAAAAAATTACCACCAAAACTATCACTTAAAATGTCTATCCAATTTGGATTTGCCATATCAAAATTAACGTTATGATAGTTTATTTTGCGATATTAATGATGAGTTGAGAATCTGTACTGTAGTTGAAATAACTGTGTAGTCCGACTTTCCAATTGGAGATGTGACTCATGTGATCATTTAAGAGATTGAAATCAGAAGTTAGAATAAGAACCGCCTCAGAAGATTGTTGATATATACGGAATCGAGTTGGATCATTCATTAGTTGTAGCAACCCAGAAATGTTCAAGAAATTTATGAAAAGCCTCGATGAAGATTCATAAGGGTGATCACTTATCAGCAAGGAAAATAAAAAGTCAAAAAAATCCGAAACAGTTATTTTAAAATACAAAATTCTTTTTACATGCAGTTTCACTATCTGTGTCAGGGGTCGGAGAGCGATGTCTGAAACATTTATATAGATTATTATGTAGTCATTTTATAAGGGGGTTGGGAGAGACGAAAAAAGTATGAACCCGACACTCCATCGGAAACATACTAAAGTATAAGTGTTTACCTGTATATGTAAGTTGCCTAAGTAGTCCTGCAGATAATCCCCGATAGAAACCAAAAAGTCCTTCGCGTTGTGCAACTACTTGCATCGCATGGAGCATGCTTGTGTATTCTTTTTTGGCACCACCCATACCGCTCAATTGCATGCGATTTTTTATCAAATCTAAAGGATGTACTATGCAAGTGCCCGCCATACCAGCTCCTGCGCCGAACACGAATTTCAAGAAATTCGGTATTTTTCTTTGTTCAGACATTCGTATCAAAGCAGGAAAATATTTCAATTGGAACAATATTATTGACTATGGTTTTGCAGTATGAAAAAATATTTTAAAAAAATGTGTGTTATACATTGAAATATTGGTTATACATCATAAAAATTGATAGATGTCATTACTGGCGTATTCATTGATACCAACAATACCGCTTCAATATATACTACAATCGCCCGTTCATTTTGTGCAATCTCGAACAGATTGGATACATTTTTTCGTAATATTTTATTGTATTATTTAATTCAAGGTCTTGTCTGTCACCGCTGAATCATCTGTCAGATATAACATCAAGATGCCGACAGGCATCGTTATCTCCATTTACGTCTTCCTCTTCATTGCTTCCCTATTGTTCGTCCCGTTTCTTAGTGAACAATATTTCTATGATCATTTTATGTATGACACTCCAATTTTCTTCTAAACTGATCATTTTTGCTACCATTGATTCAGGCCTTATCTCTTTTTCTTGGCGAATTTCTACTAGTCTTCTTCTATTTAGCCATCTGTCGCACAGCTGTGAAGTTGACCTAAAGATGTTTGGGAATATCTACAGGAATATTAAAATGTCAATATTACCAAAAGCGTGTGCCGACGTCATCATTGGACATGATATTTTGATGCAATATGAAGCTCTATATGTAAATTTTGGAGGATCTAGACCGACTCTTACTATTTGTAACCTAGCGGCTGCTGAAGTACCAGTTTCATCACTGTTTAGGCACTCATCGCCTGATATGAAACCTATAGCGATAAAATCCTGTAGATTTTCGAATCAAGATCGTGACTTTATCGAAAATGAAATCCAAGGAATGATATATGAAGGTATTATAGAGCGGAGCAACTCACCTTGGCGGGCCCAAGTGGTTGTCGTATCCGGAGAGAATAAGAAGAAGAGAATGTGTATTGACTAATCACAAACAATAAATAAATTCACTTTACTCTCAACCAAGGATCGAGGAATTAGTGAATAAAGTAGCTCAATATACGGTGTTTAGTACTATCGACTTACAATCAGCCTACCATCAAATTCCCATACAGAACAGTGACAAAATTGATACTGCGTTTGAAGCAAATGACAGACTTTATCAATTCCGGCGGATCCCATTTAGTGTTACTGAATTTCAAAGAGCTATCGACAGGATTGTTATAAAGCAAAACCTGTCTTAATGAGGTTTTATTCAACTAAAATACAAGTATCATTTTGAGTAAACTGTAATGAGTAACTGTCAAATAAAAAAACATTATCTAATCAACACTGATAACTATATCACTGCTAACTATATCACTCTCTCCCACTTTATTTTGAAACATAATCTTTCAAATAGTTGGACGAGATGATATTCGAAAGGTCTTAGTTGGTTGGTATTGTGGAGGGTCGATCGGTTGAGATAAGAAGTCCACTTGGTGTTGGTTCTCTGATCCTTCTTCTTCCGGGGTTGATACATGTTCTCGTGGGGTAGATATAGATCCTCGAGGGGTTGATACAGATTCTCGTGGGGTAGATATAGATTCAGGAGAGCCTAAATTAGCTTCGTTCTGTGATTGAGGACACTGTCTGCTTGATTTTTTCCTCTTCTTGTTCTTCGCCTAGTGGAGACTGCATTGATGATTCCCCTGCAGGTGCTAGGTTTCGTAGATTAACAGTTGTTTCCCTGCCATCAGGGAGACGGACCAAGGCGTAATCAGGGTTTGCCTCCACTAGCGTAACTTCTTGCACCAAGGGGTCGTATTTACTTTGTCGAACGAAGTTCCGCATCAAAACTTTGCCTGGAAAGAGAAGCCTCGATGGGAGGGCAGTGCCAGTGACACCCCTCCTCTTATGGTAGAACATCCTCTCGTGTGGGGTAGCGTTGGTTGCCGTACAAAGCAGTGTTCTTATTGAGTGAAGAGCTTCCGGTAGTACTTTCTCCCATTGAATTACAGTCTTTGTCGGATACTAGGGGTGATTAGTCCATAAATAAAAGCATCTCGAATGTATTCGTCCCTGTACTTCTCAGCGGTCATTGCTTTAAAACCACAATCTGCACTTAACGCTCTTAATGATTGTAGGATATACTGACGTACAGTTTCCACTGACTTCATTCTTCGGTTTTATATAAAGAGAGTCTAATCTTTCTATAGCCTTAGCATAAGATTTGTAGTCATTGATTAGTTCAAAAATGTTGTGACTCACGTGATTGTAGAGTAATAGTAATTTGTCAGTTTCTTTAGCAGCAATTGTGTTAACAAAGGTTTCAAAGGTGGTCTTCCAGTGAGTCCATTGGAAAGTGGCACAAGGTGAGGTGTATTCGACTTCAAATCGTTCAGGCTTGAAATACTTGTCCATTGTCTTGATTAGTATTTATTATTAATAGTTGAATCAATTGTTATAATGCAAAACCTGTCCTAATGAGGTTTAATTCAACAAAAATACAAGTATAATTTTGAGTAAACAATTCACATGAACTGTAATGAGTAACTGTCACATAAAAAAACATGATCTAATCAACACTGATAACTATATCACTGCTAACTATATCAATGATAATCGAAACTGAAAAGTTACATGGCACTTATTCTTATCTTGATGACGTAACCATTTGTGGAATCGATCAAGCAGATCAGGATCGAAGTTTGGAACATTTTCTTCAGGTTGCAAAGCAATATAAACTAACCTTAAATACTAAAAAAAGCAAATTCTCAATAACGCGCATCAAACTACTGGGATATGTTATTGAAAACAACACTAATCGACCTGATCCGGCTTGACTAGAAGCTCTTCTGCATTATCCTCTCCCTACTAATCTTAATGCCATGAAACGAGTACTTGGGATGTTTGCGGATTATTCGAAATGGGTGCCACGATTTTCAGAACCGATTGCACCATTGGCTCACTGCATGACGTATCCATTAAACGACAAAGCTAAAGAGGCATTTGAAGATATTAAGACATCGATTGCAGATTCGGCTGTCAAATGCATCGACGAATCATTGGAATTTGTAGTAGAAACTGACGCATCCGAAAACGCAATAGCTGCGACTCTTTCGCGCCCAGTAGCATTTTTCTCCCGAACTTTGTCTCCGTCGGAAAGAAATCACTCTGCCATCGAGAAGGAAGCTTACACAATAATTGAATCACTAAGGAAATGGCGACATTTCTTACTGAATAAACAATTTAAGTTGATCACTGATCAACAATCAGTTTCGTTTATGTTCAATTCAAAACAAAGTAGCGAAATCAAAAACGCGAAATTTCTGCGATGGAGATTAGAATTATCCGAATATTAGTAAGACATAATATATAGACCTGGCAAATTTAATTCTGTGGCTGACGCATTCACTAGAATTCACTGTAATCTAGAAACTAACAGACAAACATTGGAACAATTGCATACTACTCTCTGTCATCCTGGAGTTACTCGTTTATATCATTATGTTAGAAGTAAAAATTTGGCATTTTCAATAGATGAAATAAGAAGAATAACAATTATGTGTCCGATATGCTGCGAATTGAAACCACGATTTGTCTAGTTATCGGGAAAATTGATAAAATCGACAGCACCGGTTGAGAGGCTTAATATCGATTTTAAGGGACCTCTATCTTCCACATCACAGAATCTATATATATATATATATATATATATATATATATATATATATATATATATCAGTAATCATTGACGAATATTCACGATTTCCTTTTGCCTTCCCATGTTCTGATGTGTCAGTAGCGACGGTAATACAGAATTCACATAATCTTACTGTATTCGGAATACCATCCTACATCCATTCTGATAGAGGCTCCTCTTTTATATCTGATGAAGTTAAACGATACTTAGATAAGTTTAACATGGCAACCAGTCGCACCTTATAACCCTCAAGGAAATGGCCAAGTTGAAAGATATAATGGTACAATCTGGAAGACTTTTATGTTGGCACTAAAGTCCCGTATGCTAAAGACCTCTCAATGGGAAATTGTTCTTCAAGATGCCCTTCATTGTGTCCGGTCACTTCTTTTTACTGCCACTAATGAAACTCCACATGAAAACATGTTTCAACATCACCGGAAGTCACCGAATGGCGAGTCGATCCCATCGTGGATTGTTGACTCCCGGAGAAGTACTTATGCGTCGTCAAGTGAGGTCATCGAAATACGAACCACTCGTCGACGAAGTAGATTTATTAGAAGCAGACTCTAAGCATGCCCTTGTCCTTCTTCAGAATGGCCGAGAATTGACAGTATCTCTGAAACACTTAGCTCCTTGTGGCGAAGGAAAAGAAGTGCCAACAGTTACGAATAGTGATCAAACTGAAGCAGATTCAAACACAAGGTGGCACTAATTACCCAGAATCTGCTACCAATGATATAATACAGTCTCTGAATACCTCCGACTGTTCTGAAATAACGCAACAACATACAAATTTTGAAACGACTAGCACTGAAGCCCCAGTCATTGAGCTGAGAAAATCTAATAGAGAACGACGTATTCCAAGTCATTTACAAGATTTCGTCATTAATACTGAGGGGGGCAAAATGTAGTATATTTGATAAGCTGGTTATTTACAGTTTAGCGTTTTTAACGGTTCTTGTGATTACATACTTAGTTTTAATATTTGTCGCGAATGTTTCTTTACTTGACATAATAATTTTCTACGTTGTCATCAATTATCTTGAATTATGTCGAATAAAGTTCGTTAATTGAGAGTTTAATTATTTCTGTTCAGATCAGTTAATTCGACATAATTCAAGATAATTAATGACAACGTAGAAAATTCTTATGTCAAGTAAAGAAACATTCGCGACAAATATTAAAACTAAGTATGTGTTCACAAGAACCGTTAAAAACGCTAAACTGTAAATAACCAGCTTATCAAATATACTACAATATGTATTTGGGTATTTCTGGATACCAAATTGAGGGTTAATAACGAGGATGACTTCAGGTTCAGACTTTAACTCATGAGGTTAGAAAGATGGAGAACAATCGCTGTCAAAAAAAGTGTCTCCGAAATATGGTCAAAATAAGTGAGGCGTTGCGATCGCTATGTTGTCTCGAGTTCAGCCATTTAAAACACCTGTCAAATTCCTCGAAAATTGTGGCAATCCGATTGGTTAAAATGAAATGACGCTGTTGCTCCGTTTATAAAGGTGCTTAAATGCTTTTGTTCTTAAGCAATCAAAAAGAGCGGTTTGGAATCCAACAGTCGACGCACTTATCTGTTGAATATATGTATTGAGTGTATATGGGTGAGAATATTTCGCTCACGAATAAAATTGTAAACATTAATATACACTCATATATCCAAGACAAATCGTAACGGTGCATTTTATTAATCATTGGTTTTCCAGAATTGAGGCAGGTCAAAACTGAAAGTTGCTGAGATTCTGGGAGCTCTGTAATTTTGCTTTTAACAATATCTTCGGAACATTGAGCACACTCTACTTGTTACAAGTTCAATATATATCCTCCAAATGCTAGGAATTAGACTACTATACCAAGAACACCAGCATTATTTACAGTAAATTGTTTAATAAATGTACTAAAATCATTTCATGAACTTGATCGGTCGCCTTGGATAGAAGAATCTTTTCCTTTATTTAGTAACATGAAAATATCCAGTATTCCGAGAAGTCATTCAGAAGCTTCGGGTGGAACTTCGTCCAGGGGTCAGTACTACGATCGAGTCTCCAATATGGCTAATTCTACCTTAGCTACCCCTCCAGACAGACGTTACCAACATTTTGATGATTATTCCTACAATTGCCGACGAGGTCCCTTCGCAAAAACGGAAATGTCGAGAGTAAAGGACATGAGTCATCCAGGAGATGATGTACATTCCTTAAATGCTCCGATGCAGAGCATGAGACTGTCAATGTTTTTGATGCCGAGTCATACAAATCCGCACGGAACCTTCGTAGGCACTTGCTCCGACGTTTCGTCGTACCATTTTGATGTCAGCAGATGGCGATTACAATATAATGGTGTATTTAGTGTTAACAGCTTTTTGGAACGGATTGAACAGCTGAGACTCTCCAGAGGAGTAGCAAGAGAACGACTTCTTCGATCAGCACCGGAATCCTTCACCAAAGATGCCTTAATATGGTACAGAATGGGCCACTTCACGTCGTGGGATGATCTCGTTTAGAAACTCAAATTGGCATTCCAACCACATGACTACGAATTCGCTCTATGGGAGGAAATGCGAAGAAGAACGCAGGGTGCCCAAGAAAGAGTAATAAACTATGTGTCGGTTATGGAAAATCTCTTCCGAAAATTAGTCAAACTACGACCGGAAAAGGAAAGGGTAGAACTCATCAGAAGGAACGTGTTGCCATATATACAAACAAGTCTATCGTTATGTTCGATTAACAATGTATCCGACCTGTGTTCTGTTGCCAAATCCGTCGAAGGAATAGAGACACGTTCTTCGACAATTTTGTCCTCCTCCGACAAACACAAGATTACTCGTCGAACCAGATCTGGCCTATAAGAAACCAGTCTATTCTATTTTTGGTAACTCGATAGATACTCCTCCGACTACCTCACAGAGTATTGTAGCTGCTACAGAAATTCAACAAGAAGGAAGCTGTTGGAATTGCTGTGGCGATGGTAACAAATTTAAGAAGTGTTTCCCGACTAAGAAGCTGTTTTGCTTCAAGTGTGGTCTAGAAAATGTTACTTTGCGCAATTGTTCGCGGTGTCCAAAAAACGGGAGAGCTTCCGTTCAATAGGTCGATTGAACGATGAGCAGTCCAGACCAACTACACAACCAGTTAATACTCCTATTTTAGATTATATTCTGGCGCACGCGCAAGGCAACCAGAGACCTAATTTGAAAGTGTCTCTTTTGGGCAAACGTATACTGGCGTTATTGGATAGTGGAGCGTCCAGAACCATCGTGGGTGGTCCAGATAAAATTTCTTGTTCCGTTGCTACAGATCAGTCGTGTGAAAGTATTGGTTCTATAACCATACCTATCCAGCTACGAGATAGAGTACCAGTACTAGATATTCTGATAGTCTCAGCCATTAGTCACAACCTCATACTAGGGATAGGATTTTGGTCCTCAATGGGCATATTCCCAGGTCTGTTTAATGGAGAATAGCACTTTCGTCAATGTGGCATCGTAAACGCGATACAAACATCTGGTATACAGGTTGTTGATTCCTTAACGGAAGAACAACAGACAACGAAATTGTCAACAAAGCTTTTGCGACTGTGGGAGATAAAATGAAGTAGGTTGTATTAAGAATGTTGAGTACATAATTCGCACAGAAGCCGCTCCGATAAAACAAAGGTATTATCCTTTATCTCCGGCTCTCCAAAAAGTAGTGAATGAAGAGCTGGATGAGAGGCTGAGAAAAGGAATAGTAGAGCCGTCCTTTTCACCATAGCTATCGCCTATAGTTGAACACCGCTGATGATACGCCTATGTATCAAACCAATCCAGTTTTTATCGACAGCTGATGGATATATAAACCGACCAACAATTTCGATGAGACAGTCCGGTCGAGGCATTGACTCGAAAGGACCTCTCCTCCAGTCTGGCGAGGTATTGACTCGTTAGACTCTACCCATCCGTCGGCAAGGTCTTGACTTGCCGAGCATCCTTCTTTCTATTTGGTAGGGTATTGACCTACCAAACGACGGCCCCCCGTGGGAGAGGTATTGACTCTCACATATTCTTGTACTTCCCGCCTCTAAGGTACTGACTTAGGGGTACATCGTCTCGCCCGAGGTATTGACTGTGACGAGCATCCAGAGCCCGTATTGCCGCCTACATCTGTGTACCGAGGTCTCGGCGTTTGCATCGTCCAAACCACTATTCCGTAGGTATATCTCCCCGGTCGACGAGAAATAATTAGATACACAACCTTATGCGGACTGATACGATAAGTATTCAATTTTAGGCCAGGTATTGATCTTGTTGTACATATGTAAATAGTGTCTGTAAATATCTTCATAAGAATAAACTTATTTTATTTTGGAATCCTGTCTCTGACTACACAACCCTACCCGGCAATCCGTAACCACCCCCTTACGGAGGGTTACATAGTGGTGGTCCAACGCAACGACAAATGGAGATTTTGTGTCAATTCTAAGAAGCTCAATTCCGTTAGCATACTGGATGCTTATCCTATCCCTTATGTGTCCGCTATACTTGAGAAGTTACGCGATGCACGTTACCTAACGACATCGGATGTCCGGTGGTCAAATAATCGAGACCCCTTACAGCATTTACGGTGCCTAACAGAGGGTTATTCCAGTTTTGTCGAATGCCCTTCGAATTACATTCAGCGCCTGCTACTTGGCAACGCGCCGTGTATTCCATTTTGGGGCCTGAGCTAGACAAATATGTATTTGTCTATTTAGATGACGTGATTATTTGTAGGTCCACATTGGAACAACACCTAAATGTCTTAAGAACTCTATTGAATAAAATAATCTACTCTTGTCTTGTTCTTAACAGAGAAAAGTGTATTTTCTGTCGACCGGAACTCAAATATTTAGGTTATGTGGTAAACAAGTCTGGTATTCCAGTTGATCCTTCGAAGGTGGAATGCATTCTAAGCATACCTGTACCTCGTACAGTTCCAGAAGTACGAAGAATAGTTGGTATGGTCTCTTGGTACAGACGGTTCATACCCTCCTTTTCGTCAGTTCTAGCACATACTTTATTTGTGTGGACCAATATGTGCGAGGAGGCGCTAAAACAAATCAAACAATGCCTTGTTCCTGTGCCAATCTTAGCCTGTCCTGACTTTAGTCAACCATTTATTGTAGAGTCGGATGTTTCTGATTTTGGCTTGAGAGCTGTTCTATTACAGCGTCTTCCGGAAGGAGAGCGAGTAATTTGTTACTTAAGCCGTTCGTTAACTAAAAATGAACGGAACTTCTCGACAACAGAAAAAGAATGTCTAGTCGTTTTGTTTGCAGTCGAGAAGCTGCCACCATATTTAGAAGGCACTAAGTTTACTGTTATAACTGATCAATACAGCCTTAAATGGCTTTTCAGTATTAAAGATCCGATATGTAGAATAGCTCTATGGGCATTACGGCTACAACAATACGATTTCGAAATAATTCACCGCAAAGGAAAAGACCACATACTTCCGGAAACATTGTCTCGTAGGGTGCCCATAATTGACTCAATAGTCGATGAATCTAGTCCGGGCGTGCAAAATGGGGACAAGTGGTACTTAAAAATGTGTGATTCGGTCGCAAAATACCCTCAAAAATAAGAGCATACGTTTCTCGGTATATAAGAAGGTATAAAACCTGTTTAAGTACCAAGCCAGAACAAAAATTACCGGTCGGTCAGATGCTCTCAGCTCAAGTTACTGTATCGCGACCCTGGTAACTAATACGCGTGGATCTCGTCGGTCCGCTCCCAAGGTACACTCAAGGGTTTTATTTTGTCAGTCTTGGATTATTTTACCAAATTTGTATTGTTTTTTCCCTTGCGGTCAGCCACAGCCCCAGCTATGATTAAGAATTTGGAGGACAATATATTTCTAGTGTATGGTGCACCCAAGAAACTAATAAATGATAACGAGCACCAGTTCCGAAATCAAGCTTTCCAAAAACTGATGGTAGAGTACAGAGTGAAAGTGTCTCACACAGCGAACTATCACCCGCAGGCCAACCCTGTAGAAAGAGTACACAGGATTTTGAAGACTATATTGTCTAGTTACAACTCAGAGAATCAACGTCAGTGGGACAAGTACCTGGTAAAAGTTGGTTTCGCTATTGGATCAGCAAAACACGAAGTCACGCAGATTACGCCCAATCTAGCTAATTTTGGACGAGAAGTATACCTAAACGATGTTGAGAGGACTCCACGTCCTACTTCAGATCCAGAGCTTCGTCGAGTATCCTTAACCAAACTCAATCAAAGCATTCAAAGGCGTCTGCAAAAATCGTACGAACGAACTCGTACATCCTTTAACTTAAGACATCGGAACAAAAAGTTTAAAGTAAACCCATATGTTTGGAACCGGAATTACGTGCTATCAGATGCATGTAAGCATTCCACGGCAAAATTGGCACCGAAATTTAGCGGTCCATACAAAATTATTGCCTGTCTGCCTCTCCTAGGTCTTATGATCAGATGCAAATGGTCGATCTATTGGAATCTGGAACGCCAAGGATCTAAAAGCTCATCCTCCAGACGAGGACGATATTTAAGAGAAAACCAAATGGGTAATTTTTTTTCACGGAGGAACATATAACTTTAGTTTTATTTATATCATGTCTAGTAAGTTCACATGTTATTAAACCATTTCATAGATATTTGTCATTGAGGCAGTATATTAGTAGCAGGTTAAAAGTTTCGTCGAAACTTTCTCTGGGCAAGGGTGATGTGTTACAAGCTCATTATGTATCCTCCAAAGGTTAGGAATTAGGCTACCATACCAAAAACACCAGCATTATTTACAGTAAAGTGTTTAATAAATGTACTAAAATCATTTCAAGAATCAAAACTAACTAAAACTAAAATCCCACCCCCAGACATGAAAATAAAATGATTTTCTTACTGAAATAAAAGCAAATTCTCAAACTAAAATACATATAGAATTCAATGTTTATTTTGATAACAAGTTATAATTAATCATGTATCTATCAATTGTCAATACTGTCACTATCCAACTTCAAAAATCATTACTTCATAAATGTCCCTAAATCCCATAAGCATAAGTGACTGCTAAACCAATATTTGAAGTCAGTTTGACCAACAATTCTAAGAATCTAATAGGTAATGGTGCAAATTTTCGGTTTACAAAAAATATCTTTCTCTTTTTTTGCTATCCAAGTGTATGGAGTGAGAAGATTACCATATTTCAAGGATTTTAAAGATTTTTCCCAAGTAAAGTTAAGGATAAATCGGTGATAGAAATACTTTTAAGTACCCTGAAGGGGATAATAACTTAATTACTTGGAGAAATTCAACTAAAACTTGAAATTCAATCCACCTTGAGGTCACCCGACATCGAATACCTCTTTCACATACCGTTCATAATTAGAACTTCTGTTCTTAATTACTTCGGGAAGTATCTTGGACCCAAGATTCAAAGATACTTGCATACCTCAGGGGCTTGCATCGGATTGTGAGAAAACTACTTTTCCATCTTCATATAGAAGCTACCGTAACTACTTGCGGCAGTGCTGAAGGAACCATCCACTGCGACGTAACAGCTAAGCCTTAGTTATAAGTTGTGTTTGTCTTATTGTTTTTTTTTTAGTAACTAAACCACACTTTCAACACATAGTTTAACAGACACGTAGGGAGAAACAGTCACAACATATAATAGCAAACTGTGAAGTCACAGTTTATATTAATTTTTACGTTGTAGAACTCTTTTTTACATACGCTTCTTATGATAGGGACTTCGTACATCACCCTGAAAACCACTACTCATTGTTATATGGTCAACTATTGTTGTAAACGTAAAGTATACTCTGCGGTAGACATTCTGCATATAAAATAGTAATTGGGGCAATTCTGCCACTCCACTTTGTTATAATCTCATACTTGCATACCTGTTCTCCATTCTATTAAAAAAAGCTGTGTTCTAAAAACAATTAGGATTTATAACCTAATAGGTCTATCGCGTCGCCTCTTCTAAGCCGTTTGTTTGAATTGTACGGCCTGTTCCAGAGTACGAGTGGCCTAAAAACTTAAGAGCTCTTTCTTGTATATCGCCACGAGTGCTGCTAATGATTACAAAGAGATAAATTAAAATGTAACCGAACCAATATGGCGTTTCATTTGTAACCTCTAATAATCGTTCCGTACCCTTACCCTGAGAGAAGAATTTAGGCAAATCTACCTTACCCTCCACTTTTTTTATAAATAACATTATAAGTAACATATTTTTGCATTAGTAAATAATACGATAAAATTAATTCTAAGCCAATTTGAAGTTAAGTTTTAATAAATATTATTCGATTACTTTCAAGTACTGTGCCATGAACGACATTGTAAACCTAAATAATAAGTATTGATTTCTATAGATATGAATATAATTTAAAAGATAAATAATTGAAACTTCAAAAACGTACATAATGTAAAAGTTTTTCGTACTAAAACAGTCAGAGTCCGACCCTGCTACATGTAATTATATTTGTAATCATTTCTGTCAGCTCAGAGTTTTAGTTATCACTCTGCCATCATCTCACGCGGGAATTGGTGCAGGCTGTAACCAATGTGTCATTACATCTTCACAGCGATTTTATATTTGTCACTATTGTCGCTGGGTAAGTTGGAATGAAACGTTTTTTTATCGTATGATACAAAACGAGCGCCTACCTTTCGAACATATTAAAGTGCACAATTCTGATGCAATAAAATTATTTAGCCATTATTCTAAATGAACTTGAGTACAGATGGCACCACACCATCTAAAAACTAAGAATATTATTGATTTCTGTTTGTGGCTGTAAACAGGCGTGCAGTAGGCCTCTTATAAAAAAGAGTGTGGTTATGTGTACATGTATATTCATATAAAAATGAGAAGCTACAAATGCAGCTTTAGTAGCTTTTTAATTATAAAAGTTTTGTACTGTTTCCATTAAAAGTTAGTGAAATACTTCAGGTTATGGGCCCAGTCCCATTTTCTGCATGAAAATTAAAACCTACGTGATTTAAAAAAAAAACCGTAAATACTTAAAATCTTTGTGAATTAAAATAACCAAAAATTTTGTAAAGTGGTAAAAAATGGCGTCTTCGGAAGATTTGTCCTTAATAACCAAATTAACAGATAGTGAGGCGTTCGAATTGTGATAATTCCAAATTACAATTTTATTTAAGGCAAGTAGTCTATTTGAAATTGTTGAGGGCACCAAAAAGTTTGAAGATATGACCAAAGACTCCTATAAAAATGACTGGAAAAAAAGGACGCGCAAGCACAAAAAGCAATTGTTACATCAATTGATAAAAAACTAATGATGCATGTTTTAAATTGCGAAAATTCACATGAAATGTTTACTAAAATATGTGGTATTTTTCAAAGAGACAATGAACAACAAAAATGTAGCCTTTCACAAGAAAACCTACGCTGGTGATTAAAAACGTTAAATCAAACAGTCGATGACGATTCCAAACAGAATTATTATAGTGGGTAAGGAATATGGGCTTACAATAAACATCGATAAGACAAAATTCATGATAATTAGCAGAGACCAACATCATCAGGCCCAAGTAATGATTGAAGATAAGCCAATAGAAAGAGTCAACAAATTTAAATACCTCGGTTGTAACATCAATGACAAATTGGATAGCGACATGGAGATAAAAATGCGGACGGCAATGGCAAGAACTGCTTTTATTGAATTTCAAAGATATATATGTCGAAGAGAAGTGTCGCTGAACATAAGAATTCGTATGGTGAAATGGCCCCATATATGGAGCGGAAACATGGTCACTTAAAGTAAAATCCATGAACCGCATAGAGGCCTTTGAGATGTGGACACTCCGCAGGTGATTGAGGATCCCATGGGTAGACCGGGTCACAAACGAGGAACTACTTAGCAGAGGCATCGTCGAGCGCAAACTATTAACAACTATAAAACAACGCAAGATATCTTATTTGGGGCACATACTCCGAGGAAATAAATGAGACATACTAAGACTAATACTAATGGGCAAAATATAAAGAAAAAGAGGCCCAGGACGAAGACCACACTCTTGGTTACGTGATATCACAAACTGGTGCGGAGTGAGGAACGTGGGTCATATATTCGCACTAACCGCGGAAGGGCAATTACGCATTATAGACTAATTATTGGCGGATGATCGCCTACACGCTGTACAGCGTTTGGCACGAGAAGAAGAAGAAGATGACGATATACTAATGTCAAAAATTCTTTGCACGTTACCTAATAAATTTAAACATTTCTCCACAGCATGGGATTCCACTCCTGCTAGTGAACGTACCCTGACAAATCTTACATCAGGTTTGATTGCAGAAGAGGCAAAATTCAACCAGAAAGAAGCATCGTATGAAACAGTAGGGCGGAAGGTAGAAGACAAAAAGGTTTTAATAATAAAAGGTACAGTCAGCAACAAGGTCAACAAGAACGAAAATGTTATTTATGTGGAAAACCAGACCATTACGCTAAAGATTGTCATTCTAAAAATAATATAATGTGTAAGAAGATCAACCATAAACAGGAAAACTGTTTTATTAGGAAAAAGGAATGTCAAACATCAAGTAACTACTCTCAGCATTCTGAAAATGATGAAACAAGTGAAAAGAAAGTAGCATTGCTGTCACAATGTTTTCCCAGTAAATGTGAAGAGTTTGTTGTAAATTTAGGCTGTACTTCTCATATGACCAACAATGCAGATATTATTAATTGCATCGAAAACAGAAAAAGTGATATATTGGTCGCCAAGAAAAATGAGAAAATGCAAGCTGCATATTAAATAATGTACATACTGTTAGTGTCTGACTTAAGCCGAGATTTACTCTCAGTAAATGCAGTAATTGAGAACGAAGGTGAAGTCCTATTTAAACAAAATAAGGTTATAGTCTCAAAAAATAACAAAGAAATCCTAAAAGGCGAAAAATAAGAAAATTGCTTATATATAGTAAAGTTGTTTAACACCAACAAGGAAACTGTATTGGCTGAGAATAACGCTGATGAATGTTATATAACAGAAACTTTAAGAGATTGGCATAAAAAAATGGTACACATAAATTTCGATCAAGTAAGAAATACATTAAAGACACGTGGAATAAAATACAAAGAACAAGAAAATCCACATTGTACTGATTGTCTTTTCGGAAAACAACACAGATTACCTTTCCAGTTTAGCAGTTCAAGAGCCAATAATATTTGTGAACTTATGCATGCTGATTTATGCGGTCCTTTCGAAGTAGAATCACTAGGACAGGCAAGATATTTCCTATTAATTAAAGATGATTTTTCAGTGTACAGATTTGTATTTTACTTAAAGCACAAGTAAGAAATTATAAATTGTTTCCGAAAGTTAATTGAAATAGCCAAAAATCAAACAGGCTGCCAAATACAAAGACAAACAACGGCTTGGAATTTGTTAATAAAGATCTTAAACTATTGATCGAGTATAAGGGAATTATATACGAGACAACTTGTCCGTATACCCCACAACAAAATGGACGAGCTTAAAGAGATATGAGGACTCTGGTCGAAACAATAAGAACAATGTTGCACAGTAAGAACTTGAATAAGGACCTTTGGGCAGAAGCCTTAGATACAGCGGTTTTTGTTCTTAACAAAGTTGGTTGTAACTCTACCATAAAAGAAACTCCACATAAACTTTGGTTCAAAAAGGATTTTGATATATTGTGGAATTATCAAGGAACAGTAAATTTTATCCAAAACAGTAATAATGAAATTTATTGTTTCGGGCCTTTCTCTGGGGAATCTACTCATATTACTTTTTTAAATACAACTACTAACTGTTTCAAAATAATTCTACAGTATATTGAAAAAATGGTAAAAATTCTAAAAAATTGGCAATTGTATCGATATTACTATCATCATTCTGACGAAAATAGTAATGTTCAAGATTAGAAAAACTTGAGTTATATTGTTTAGGATGCTTTTAAAAATATGTAAGATATTTGTATGTTATTTCTTTTCGTCATTGTATATATTTAAAGCGTAAATTCATTTCAGTTGCTAGCGCTGTAAAAATGTGTTGAAAAATGGATAGACCTTTTGTATTGTTATGAATTCAAAGGGTAGTTACACTTTATTCGCAGCTTTTGTTAAATACCTTTGAAATATCACGTTTTGCAATAATAATTGTGAATAGTTTTGTTTGAGCATTGAAAGAACACATTAAGAAAGTCGACATATTGTCGCATTGTGTTTGAAATCCTATAGTTAAAAATTTAGGAAAATGTCACGTTTCACCCTATTATCTATTGTATTGTAAAAGCCCTAAACTTATTGTCACTTTGTGCCTGAATTTATATGGTCGACGGTCGGAAGATTTGTAAGAAACGTTTGAATAACTTTTCTGAGTAAAAATGTTACAACTGCTATTGGAGTATTCAATAGAAATTGAAATATCTATTGCAGGCGTCCATTGTTGATTCTTGTCGATGAACCGGACGAGTCAAATGATACTGGCCAATAGGAAATGTCTATTTCCGTTTGGTCAACCCAAACCTCGTGTAAACACGCCCTTTGTAGATTTCTATTTAACACGTCTTACAACGTGAAGAAATCAGTTTTTACATTCATCGAAACGAGTTCAATACTCGATAACAAAGTTAGTTTCTAATACTCATCGAAACGAGCTTACAACTCGAAAACAAAATCAATTCTACTACTCATCGAAGCGAGCTTACAACTCAAAAACGAAATCAGTTCAATACTCAAGTTGGTTCATAACTCAGTTCAACACTCAATCGAGTTCATCGAGTCGTCGTTACATATCGAAGTAACTTCACTCAAAGTTAAACAATCAGAGATACTAAGTCTAACACATCGTTACTTAGTTTCTATACGAGACAAGTGAATATTCATCAAATCGAAATATAAAGTGTCTTCCGATCTGAAACCACCGAAGTTCAACATGCATAACGTTGTACCATTCTTGTAAATTTGTACATAATAAATTATTAATTTCGACATTAATTTTGTCAAATTAAGATTATTTACCTAGTTGAATGTCCACGCCAGACGACGAAGTTCAGCTAGAAATATAATCAAAAACAAGTAATATCGAAACAATTGTCCATTTTTTAGAATTTTTACTATTTTTTCAAAATATATTATGGTATTTAGAAACAGTTAGTCTCATTTAAATAAGTGCACTGAAAATGATCGCAAATGAATATCGTGTTTGTTATGAACACTTTTGGTTTCACTGTTTTGTATCTTACTCTTCAAATAAAGTGGTGGCGGCAAAGCGAACATCGATTTGGAACAAATGCAATATCTCGGGAAAATTTCATTGCACATTATTGAAGTCAGTGTCATGTGGAAGAGTTTTTCTTGCTCTATCAGCTGCACTTCAAGAAA
Organism: Galeruca laticollis; assembly: GCA_963921935.1. Classification (NCBI taxonomy): domain Eukaryota; kingdom Metazoa; phylum Arthropoda; class Insecta; order Coleoptera; family Chrysomelidae; genus Galeruca; species Galeruca laticollis. Next base: position 175,332,124 of record OY998179.1, on the reverse strand, counting down.
TGCCCTTGTTTTTGTTAATAAAGTCGTTAGAAGGCGCCTTATAAAAATTCAAGATATTTCATGATTTTTCTCAATAAATTTAAATGCAATTACAATCATAATATTACACTGGTATAAAGGCGGCTAAACGAGTGAAAACCCCAAGTCTCTATCTCTTTTCAAACCGAAGATATTCATAAAAAATAATACTTCAATCTAGAGCAAATTTATTTAGCTTCCCTTGTAGAGTTGGGCATTCTAGGGCTCAAAGTGCCTGCCATCATTTTGTATACACTCTTCAATAATAGGCCAATATCAAATAAATCATTGTCATGCCAACTCTTTGAAACCTTATTTGCAGTTGGAGATGGAACGTCATTTGAAATTAATTAAAAACTTAAGAGAAACAAGTGCCAGATCAAATTTTCCTATTACGAGTTCAAACATACCTATATTCACATCATAACGATAAAAATAATACACAAACGTTTAATTATCACAACTATAACTTTTATATAAACCAACAATGTATTTTTTTATTAATGCTCCATTGTTAACTAAAAGTCATGTCGCATACCACCCGAGAAAGAATTATTGTTCTCAAGGTTTAATTGAAGTTTGTTGCATTTGGCAACTGCCAAGCAACAAACTTTCATACCTTTCCAAAAATTTTGCCGACAAGCTTTTTTCTCTTGTGATATATATGAAAATATAAACTGTATAAATTTTGAAAGGTGCAATGTTTTTAAACATGGTCATTTGGTATCCATATTATTAAATAGAAAATGCCCTGTCCTGCAATATGTTAAGCAACTTGTAACTGGCGATAATAGTTATAATTTTCATTTATCACTATTATGTTTTCGACAAAATGGAATGTAATTCTTGTCTTTTAAAACTGGTTGAATTTTTTCTTCATTCCAATACTTGAAAGGACAATTCACTTCAATCAGTCTTTTTTCAACCCTTAAAAAAGGTTGCAATTGGCGGGGAATGTTGATACATGCTGTGGTGACACTAGAACAAACAGTCAATAATATTTAACATATATTTCCACATTAATCAAATAATAGATGAATCCAGTAAACATAACCCCAAACACAACTTTTAAAAATCGAAAATCCAAATTGCAGGATAACTTACATTATCATAAATATTATTTTTTTATCAGGTAGACATGATTACTTACGTTTTAACAAATTATTCCTTTCAAAAACACTTATCTACTGTCAGTAAAAAAAGGATAGAATGAATAAAGATTGTATTTACTAATATTTACTGTTAGTGACGTCAGTGTAAAGGTTAATTTGACTGACTGTATATATATTTTAAAAGTTTCTAACTTCGTAATAATAATAAAATTCGTCTCATCGACTACAAAACTTTTAATAACATCGGACAGTGAAAAAACGCATTTTAGCCAGCTGATCACAATGGACATCTATAAAATAGACAATTGATTATACTTTGAAATGAATCAGCAAGGGAAATGATATGGCGTATCAAAAACTTTTTATTCCTCTACGTTAAGTAGCAAATTCAATCTCAAAATCTCGGAACTAACTTTGAGATTTGATTAAATTCGGAGTTATGTTTTTTATCGCGCGAAAGGATCTAATTCAATTTCTGCTAATAAAATTGAAAGAAACTTTGCAGTTTCTCGGATAAAAGTTGTCGAAAGAAGTTTCAAGAGATAGTGATGAATAGTTAGAACGATATTGTTTCTAGTTACCAGATCCGTAACGCAAAAAATATGTAACTTGAAATATTGCTAATCAGATGTATATAAATCATTTTTTGATTCTGTTTAGAAAATTTAGGAACATTATGTATTGGACGACAGGGTCAGATTTAAATCTGCAAGATACGGTTGTTAAAAGATGTTAAATTTAATATATAGAATAAATTGTATAGCATTAACGATGTTGAACCAGCAACGCACGGCAACTTAAAAGACTATAAATTCCAGAACTATTATTTACAAACAAAAAAAGGAATAATAGGGAGTGCATAAATTACACAAGGCCTAATAAAATCAATTATAAACGCGACGTATTATATAAAAAATATAAAAGAAATGTAGGTAATTGATACAGGGGAACAAGGTTTTTTTATTCAATTTAACGTACTTGAGACAGCTATGGCCATTACCACAAGGTGCAGTAATTTACAATAGATTATAAATAAATAATGTGAAAATAATTACAAACAATAATGAACTGTAAGTCTTTAAATTTTTTCAGTAAGTTCTCTTCTTTTAGAAACTGGATGGCTATGGTGATTTGGTGTGTACTAGTAAGGATATCCGTAAAAGGATATCCTTAATGTCAGTTTTCATTCCAAGCAGCTGACGTCTTTCGGTGTAGTAGTGGCAGTCTATGAGAATGTGTTGAATGTCAAGTAGAGATTGTCAGTGTTGGCAGTTTGTCTGGGGAAAAGAGGTCATGAGGTGGCCATGAGTAAGTCGGGTTTGACCAATACGCAGTCTCCTTGCGACAACCTTCTCGTTTCTCAGTAGATCGGGGATGTCAAACTGTTCAATATTCGGTTGTATTTTCCTTAAGAATGTTGTGGAATGGTTCCAGTGGGTTAGCCATTTCTTCCGTATAAGTTTTTTCATAGCCAATTTCAGGTTTCTAGAAATTTGCAGAGTTAGTGTGTAGTGGTGGATGAGGCAGCTTCTTTAGCAAGGCGATCGGCGTTTTCGTTACCAGTTATACCAATGTGTAAGGGAATCCATATAATAGTAATAGTTACATCATGAGAAATAAGGGTTTGATACGTGGTGTGGATGCGTAGAACGAGGGAATGATTTGTGAATAAATTGTTGATGGATTGAATAGATGAGAGAGAGTCTGTACAAATAGCAACTTGTTGATGGGGGATTACGCAGAGATTGAAGGCTTGTAAAATGGCGAATAGTTCATCGGTGTGAACGCTACAAGAGGATAGGATTCGGTAGGAACCAAATCCAAAGAACAGCATGCCTCAACACCACAGGAGGCATACAAACCACACCAACAAGAGCTATCGAGGTCTCACTCCCCTTGACATATACATCAAGGAGTTTGTTTTGATAACCATGTTACGTCTATGCTCTAACGGTATACAACCTGATGTAGGATTCGGTAAACTGGGACGTAACTTGTGACATGAGGCCCTCAGAAAGGTCCCAGTGCTACAGACTAATATGGACTCGATTCCACCGCGATATGCCTTCAACAGGCCCTACAAGGTAATCCTTAAAAATAACGCACAAGACCCATTGGAGAAGGCGCAATCCCCATCTTCACAGATGGGTGTAAAACCAATGTAGGCTCAAGATGTAGAATTTTTTCCAGACCCCTGAATCTGAACATAAAATGGGCAGTGGGCTACAATGTAAGTGTTGTTCAAACAGAGCTCACTGCTATCTGCGTCGCTGCAAAACATATTACCAAAAGGAACACCACAGGTAATGATATTTACATCCTCACGGATAGTAGACAAACACTACTAGCCCTGAACAGACCACGCATCACCTTGGGCCTATTACTAGAATGTCACATGGCCTTAATAGAAGCCTGTAACAACAACGCGGTCACTTTAGACTGGTTCAAGGACCACGAGAAATCGAAAGGAGGACTGCAGACTCGCTAGCCAGGAAAGCAGCTTTCCATAAACTCGTGAGACTCGGCACATTTATTGGTCTATCGGCGTCAGCGACGGCTGACCTATTAAAGTAACACTCCCTTAATAAGTTTAAGGGTAGATGGGACGACGCAGAATGCTGCAGGCTCGCCAAGTAACTGTTAAAAGCAGAACCTACGAACAGCCACGGCTATTCTGACTGGTCACTGCCACCTACGAAAACACCTCCACAGACTGGGTCTGTTTGACACCCCACTTTGTGGAGGATGTGAACAAGAATATGAGACTGTCGAACACATTATTTATGAATGTCCGACACTCTCCCAATTTAGGTTTTCTGTATTCGGCAAGCACAGGCTAACATACGCCAGTATGAGGGAACTTATTTCAGGCGACGCTATCGCCTACTTAAAAAAGTAGGCTGGATGACGAGATAGAAGGAAGTCTGAACCTCAGAAGGATGCACAATGGGCCAATTGTGGCGTAAGTGCTGTGGGGTCACCCACCCTACAAATTCTTACAGATACAGATAGATCGTTATTTAGGAAACAGAAATCAAATAGTGAAAATAGGTTCACAAATCAAACAAGAAGATTCTGTTGAGTATGGTGTACTACAAAGTACACTATTATTTATAATTTACTTGAATAACTTATTTTCACTGACTTCTGTATTGGCTCCAGGTATAGGGTCGTTGACGCGGAAAGTATTTTCGAGGAACGCAATAAGTTGGATGATATTAAGGGAGAAGGATTCAGGAGACTCTTCAAAAAGTTTACGTATGATAGAACGTGATTCAGGGCTTATACTGTGACAATCATCTTCCGCCAGTTTGGATTTTTTGGTTCTTTTTTTTGCAGATTTTTTTGAAATAGAACTTGGGAATTCTGGAGGAGGCATTGGATTGGGATTAGCGAGAGGAGTATTGGAAGGTGATATAGATTGCGGAGAGTCAAGAGTGCTATCATTAGATCGGGCTCGTTTTTCGCCAGCTACAGGGGAGGAGGGAGCGAGTGGAACTTGAGAGGGTAATTCGGGATTGTCTGAAAAGGTATCAGTAGTAGCTGGCTCAGCTGAATTTGAGGGTTCAAGATTGACGGAAGTATGTAATAGGGGGGTAGGTCGTGGGAAGTGTTGGGACCTGATTCAGCAGTATGTTCAGCCTGTTTGCAAAGAAAGCATTCAAGTTTATCAGTAGAAATGAATATTCTGTGTGATGTACTTTAATGCGTGATAAGAATCGAAATTTGCAGTGAAAAATCATTACTGGTGTGCAAAACGTAAGTTATACGGCGGAATCTCAGGACATGTGCGTATTCGTCATCAGGCGAGCCACATTTGACGTATGAAATAGGGGAGGTAAGTGTTAATCGTTGTTCATACAGGGCTTCTTCAATAACCGAATGTGGAATGGAAGGACTGACATTGGAAATAAGGATTCTTTTAGTGGGGGAAATAAGCCGGCGAATAGGAATGACAATGGAATTAACTAAAATGTTTTGATTCGATTTTCGAAGGTCGTCGACTTGAGTGGTAGATGATAAATAGATACATATGCGGCCGTGAGAGATTCAGGAAGCGAAATGTACGTTTTTGGGAGAGATAGTGCTACCTATTGCTTTGATATAATCGAATAGTACAATGTTGGGGATAGAAGGCATAATGATGGCTTGATCTCGAGATGGTACCGGGGGAGGAGGTACTCTTGCTGAAGTAGCCGCGGGTGTTTAATGAGGATTGAAGAAGTGGTGGTATTTGAGAGCAGTGGTTGTGAGGGGAGGTTTATGATCCTGGATACCAAAATCACAAACAATAGTTAGAAATAGAAATAAAAAGTAATATATAAGTAAATCTCAGCTCAGAAGACACTCTGTAACTCAGTGACTGGCCTATTTATTTCCAACACAAATAAGTAAATTTCAAGAATATTTACCAATTTTGCAGAAAAACAGCGCTTTTACAAGTTTTATTATCACGTTTTAATTATGATAAAAAACACGTTTTTAATTTGCTATGATATTGACGACTGAACGATCCGAACCTAATGAGTTATGACTCGTGAACGAACAAAGTATTTGATTATAATTTTTATGTAGATTATAGACTTATTTCAATTACGGAAACACTGTTGATACAATGTAGAACACCAGAGAACTTATACAGTGAAAATCCGAAGTCAATAGCTTAGTTCGTAAATTATATTGTCTTAAAATACTTTAATTAAGTATAGGTAATAAGTAAATTTTCAAGTGATGCCGTAGTACATTCTTCCATAGCCGGTAAAAATAAAAACAACGGAAACCCTATTATTTAATTAAATTATTTTAAGGTAATATAATCAACAAATCCAGTAGCATAGTCAGAATTTTATTAGAAAATCCCTTTCCCCACAAATCGTTCACATTACCATAATTTCAGGAGTTATAACTGTAGAACCGAATATGACATTGACTTCAGATTTTCACTGTGTAAGTTCACTGGGGTTCAACTTTGTATCAACCAGTGTTGCCGGATTTGAAATAAGTCTATAATCGAAATCAAAATTATAACCAAATCCAAAATTAAGGTTATTGTAACTTCGCTGCTAATCAATATTTTTTCATCAAATTTTGATTGTGTCTATTTGTGACGACTACAAATTCACTAGTGTAGTCAAACTTGAGAACAAAAATTGCCTAATGAACTTTTGCCGTTTTTGACAAAGAAAAATAAACATACAGTGACTTGGAAATTAAACTAAAATTATGGAAATTTTTGTAAAGATACAGTTCCCTATCCTTAATATTATAAAAAATTTTTTTGGAGATTCGATGAAACCTGCGTATTTTACAGCGGTGGTTCCATTTAAAATGGGTCACACTTTATAAAGATAATGGAGAAAATAATATTTCAATCCTAACAGACTTTTCATCGTCCCCCCGTAAACATGCATTGTTTATTTAACTAATAATAAATTTATGCGTTACTTTATGCTAGCATTGTATTATTCATACGCTCTATTGTGGCGGAATAAAAATGGAAAAATATCTTTGGGTCTTTCACCTACTACTACAAAACGCATTTCTTTTGACGACATTAACGTTTCTTGCGTGGGTGGGCCCCTTCCAGATACACTTGGTTCGAAAATAATCGCCGTTTGATTCGAAATGTTTATCTTTGAATGGCCGTTGGGTGTTGGCTGTCACAAGATAATTAAACTGCATTAGGTTCTTTCAAAACCAGGACTGTATTACTAAATAAATAGAGTATAAAAGCCTTCACTATCGTTTTTAATCATTAGTTTATTGAGAAATAGGGATAAAATTAGAAATGTTTTGGGGTATATACCATCCCTCGAGGTGAGAGGATAGTTAACAAGGTGTTTTCTGAATATAAGTAGGGAAGAAAAAGTTAAATAAATGTAATCCCGGTGTGTAGCGTTATTTAAATTATTTTTCAAATTGAATGATGTTTATAGTGATTGTAAGTGTAATAATATTTAATATTATTAATAAAAAAGGCGTTCAAACTATTTCTTAAATTTTAATCGTAAAACTGAAATCGTAACGACAACCGTTTAACATTAGAAATACTGACTAACAACTATACTTGTTTATCTAACATTTTGTGCTTCGAACCAGTGCTGCCAGACCTACCGTCTAAACGGTAGATACCGCTCTCCCGCTTAGTCGCTATACTCTACCATCTTTTTCTTTTAATTTTTTGAATATCGTTCAATGCATAGACTAACCAAATTAATATGTACAATATATTCGTAATACGTCTGTTGAAATGAGAACTGTAACTTCTGATTCGGAACGTTCACTATTAAAAATATATCTTCCTAGATGGCGCGTAACATGCGGACTTTACCACTTTACAGATTACATATTTCACCTCTTTTAACATTCATATAGCAGTGCTTAAGCGTGAGAAGTTTTTGTGTGTTCTTGATCGTTTTTATTTAGCATAATTTGAAATGTGATTAGAACATTTTTAGTTTTATAAGATATACCTTCATTACTGCTTTTATTTTAAGTCCATTATCTAATTCAGACGAAGCAACGGACAAAGAAAGTACAAGTTCGTCTCGAATGCCCCAGCCCAAAAGAGAAAAGTACGATCAAAAATACAATGTTGAATGGGAAAGGGATGCAGAACTTCGCGATTGACTAGCTCCAAATCATAAAAATGTTTACGAAGCATATTGTAAAGTATGTGATAAATATATAAACAAAAAGTCTGGAAAATTGCAATTAAGAAGGAATTTGGCTAGAGACAGTCATAAAAAAGTGTCTGCGCCTCAGATGAAACAAATGAAACTAAGTTCTAATACTTTAGAAACTGCTAAAAAAGGCAGCTTTTGTAGCGGAACATAATTTACTATTTACTGTTACTGAACATTTGCCACAATTGATTATTAGAATTTCTAAAGTTCATCTTGATATAGCTGATAATATTAAATGCAGAAGAACAAAAACCACTGCAAGAATGAAAAATGTTATTGGACAATAAAATTTGATTAACGTCTGCGAAATTTTTAAAAAGACAGATTTTTCACTAATAGTGAATGAATATACGGACAGGGGATGCACAAAACACCTCTCACTTGTGGTGAGATATTTTTATAACGGCAGGTTGGTATCTAATTGAATGCATTGTATTGTATGTGCTATTAAAAAATCTCTTTTTTAGGGTGAATGATCCATTTTTGGCCTTAATACCAATGAAAGATGCCGAAGCTGTTGATCCAAATGTATATGTCATAGTTTTGCACTATGTGCGCCAAATTACCAAAAGGCATTGAAGATCTCGCACGTGAAGTATTTAATTATTCTTCTAACAGCCCAAAACGCATTGAATTTCAAATATTTGCTCAAACAAAAGTGCATAAAATTTTACACCCATGTCAGACAAGATGGTTGTCACTACATATGGTGGTTCAAGGACTGATTGAGCAGTATAATGCTCAGATTGTGCGGTGAACGATAGATTATTGGTTACATATGGAATACTCCAAAGATTAAGGGAGCCTCTTACTTTTCCTCTTTACCTGTTCTTTTTAATAACATGAACAAGGAAATGTAATCCACGTCGCCTCGAATCCATAAACTGCATAACAGTATGAGCATGCTTTACAAAACATTTCTAGACTTTTTTATTGTACGAGATGTGATTAAAAATATATCTATAATGAATATTTACTTCAATAATCTCCAAAATAATAAACCTCTTGAAAACATTTATCTGGAAGCAAAACTGACAAACTATTTATTAAGTCTTAAATTAATTAATGAACAATTACTTCTAATAAGAACAAGATGTTTAGAATTCCATATTGAAAGCGCTAAACAAATAAATACTAGATTTAATTTTGATGATGAACTTTTGAAGCAACTAGCTATAATCGATCCAGAACAGGTAATTAAGGGAATTCATGAATCTACTGTACCACTATATATATAGCACAACATTTCCCTCAAATAACCAAAAATATTTTGGTAGAATTGGATAATGAATGGCGGATGCTGAGAAACTTTGAATTTAATAATGTAGACGATTTTGAGTATTTTTGGAACAAAACAATAAATAAGACATGTCATAATAAACTATCTTTTCCCAATTTAGGAAAACTTGTGGGTGCCCTCCTATCTCTTCCTCATTTATCCGCAAATGTGGAAAGAATATTTTCCCAAGTTAATCCTTTAAAGACAAAGCAGAGGAACTCTTTATCTACATCTTCTATTAGTGGATTATTACATATCAAATCTTATTTATCAGGAGATGCTTGTTTCAATATCAATAAAAAAAAGAGAACATAAATCTTAGTAGTAGATCAGATTCTGTTCCTATTTATTAGAATTACCTTTTTATTTTGTAAGAATTTTGTTGTTGTTTTATTTAGAAAATAAATGATTTTTGTATGTTATGTTTTAATTTATCGCAAGTTTTTACGCTATTCTTTTCGAATTCTGATGAAAATTTGAATTATGAACAATCTACCGTTTTTTAATGGTGCCATCTACCGCTCAAGCAAAAAACCATCTGGCAGCACTGCTTCGAACCTTCTATATCACTATGTTTAAAATTAATAAAACTGCCCCTTCCTAGGAAAACGATAATAACGCGGCATTTAAGGATCTGTTTCAGGTAGAAACTTCGATTCTAGGTAATATAAAACACGCGTTCAAGCTGTTTCTTAAATTTCAATCGTAAAAACGCAAATCATATGAACAACACTTCTAATCTAACAATTAAATTGTATATACGTAGTTATATTTGATTCAAAGTGCTCCTAAAGTCCTTAAAGTTATTCTTCATTTCATTTAATTATTAAATAAATAATTATAGATATTATTGTGTGATCAATCAATTTATCTCCCTTACCTTCTCCCCCAATCACAGGTACCTACTCCGTACCCTATCGCAGAATAAGGTGAAAATACGTAAATTAAACAATACAAAACTAGACATATTTGTAACTGAGAACTTAAATAGTGATAATATTGTGAGTGTTAAAAACAACCCTAAACATTCAGTGAAAGTGAAAACCTCCCCACGAAAAACTATTAAAAAAGGTACGTTTAAACCTAGAACAATAAAAAGGCACAAACTAATCCACACTCATGAAAACATTAATCAAAAAACAAACACAAAAAAAGCTGTCTGGCAAGGTACCCTAAATTCAAACTCATCAAAAGAAGACGACGAACTAAGGAACGTCGCCGATACACAAGATTCCCAAAATACCACAAGAACTTAAAAATTGAAATAAAAATTTTCATCAACTAGTTTTCCTTGGTAATGAAGAACTAGACACAATTTCCACTAATATAAATATATTGAATATTCCTAAAACTTATCTTGAAACTATAGATATACAAGCTCTAAACAAGTGTATATAATTAACAAAAATTAAAGAAAGGGGTCTAGGAACTCTGGACAAAGAAAAGTGGCTACGAAGTACAAATAACGAAAAGTGTATACGAAACCCAAAATTAGAAAAGTGCTTAGGAAACTCAAAATGAAAAAAGGGTATAGGAAGCCCGTTAAATAAACAGTACAAAGAACAGAACAACAGAACACCAGAATACGACAAAAATAAGTGTCTAGAAAACAGTGACGACTAAACCAAGGCTGATACAATAGAAAAGTATATAGGAGCCAATCTTATATTAGACCCTATGTTAGAGTTTTCAATTCCTATCTGTCGAGGACATACTTCTAACAGAACCTCAACGCCAGACAGATCTGTACGAGAAAATAAAGTGCTGGATCCAAATAATATGGTAGAAGATACGATAGGCTCATCGGAAGATTCGAGTAACAAGGCGTCAAAAAATGAACCATTCAAGATAACAATCACGAAAGCCCAAGTCCATAAGCAGGCCAACCTATCTTGGACACAAGAGGTAGAAAATGATAAAAAAACTACGACAAAGGCTTCGACAGATAATTTCGTCACTCAATAAGAAAATATAACTAAGAAAATTATTGTACCCCGAGAGATGGACATGTCGAACAAAAATAAACAAGTAGAGGATATAAACGCAATTACTACAACTCCTCCAAACGAAATAATGAATATATCAGAACCACAACCGTCTGAGTTCATTAAACTTAAAAAAGTAACATTCTTCAACAATCTAATCAAGCAGACAAAACGACAACCGACAACCAAAACAAGTAATAGATACGATACTCTATCTGAGAACTCGGAAGACGAAACCCAAGAAAAACAGCAAATGAACAGAAATAATATCAAATTCCTCAAACGCAATGCCTTCGCTTCCAGTTCGGATGAAATAAATAGTACACACAATACAAAAATAGTCAAATCACGAGAAACCGCAACAATAACAACAAAAAACAGCGCCATATCAACCTGCCCCCCTCCCCTCCCCAATCGTGATAGATGGAAACTTATTTGCACATAAAAATATGGTACTCAGACTAAAATAATATATCTCAAAATCATTCGAAATCAACTTCACCGCCAATTATACTAATATTCACGAAATAGGTCCAAGATTTTGGCAAACTAAAACAAATATTGCGAATTGAAAAAGTACCTTTCCACACCTACTCTAGGAAAGCTGAGAAAACTCACGCACTCGTACTCAGGGGATTAGCCGAAACACTACACATTGACGACATAAAGGAGAAACTCAACAAAGTTCACAAAATAGACATAAAAGAAATATTCAGGATGACTACAAAAGGACGACCGCTGTACCTCTTATAACAGAACTCAAAATCCCTTTGGACTATTTAAATAAAAATGTAATGGCGCTGAAACACACCAGAATATAGTGGGAGCATGGTCGGCAAACCGAGGCGATAATACAATGTCACATATGCTAACTCCGCGGTCATGTCACATCAAACTGTGGCAGAGCCCCTCGATGTCTTAAATGCCCTGCTCCTCACTCCGGAATATCCAAAAGAACGCAACAAACCTGCAAAATGTGCCAACTGTAAAGAGGATCACCCGGCCAACGTAGAAGTATGCCCTGAACAAATAAAAGGAAGAGATGAGCTCGAGGCAGGCAGATTAATAAATTCTAACACCAAAGAAATTACACCTGAATATATTCCTGCTCCCATTCCGACAACAAACCCATGGACCAACAAACACCCCTGGCTCGTCAAGATTTCCTCAGTCTACCAACAAAACAATCCACTTCTACCCCTCAATAAAATATCTCTAATACTCGTCCTACCCAACAAGCAAACATGGCACCAACAAACTGTCACAAAATCAGATGGAACGCCATCGAAACCGTCCGATGAACAGTCAATTTTTAGTTGGAACACTTTTTCAGTACTGTGCGTGAGTGTGACCGTTTCTGAACGGTTTTCAATGAAGTTGGAAGAAACCTGGTTAAACGTAATAAAACTGTCCCTTCCTATTAAAACGATAACAATCCCGGCATTTGAGGGTCTATTAGTGTCGCGCAGGTAGAACCTTCGATTTATTTTCTACATGATCTAGTAAATTGTTGTCGATGCCTCTACTTGTTTTAAAGAACGATTCTTTAAACGTTATTTGTCTTATAACTGATACGTTGTATGAATATGTCTCGAATCCGGCTCTGACTCAATGTAAAGTGAGAAATCATATGTATTTGCTACTCCTAACGACACCATTTACAATTCAAATGATACCGCAGTTTCTGACGTAGCCAAATTTAAACAATGCGTATTATATTTAGACGAATGGTATAGATCAGTGTTTTTCTACATTTTTGAATACGCGACCCCCATAAGAGCCAGATGTGAGGAAATATTATAGGTACAGCTGCTGAAGGTATGTTTAAAATGGCATTCCATTCGAAAAATATTGACGTCTTCTGGATGAAGAGAAATAAAGAGTATCTAGAATGCAAAGGATGCTTTAAAATTACTAATGGCATTCTCCGCTATGCGAACTCATGTTTTCTTCAATGGGGGTCATAAAATCTAAAAAGAGTAATAGGCTTAAATTAGAAAATGTACCAAAATGTATATTCCAAGGAAGAGTCAACAATATATGTTGTAAACAAATATTTTTTTTAAAAGATTGCAATGTAATGTTATTAATAGATCAAATATTATGTTAACTTTGGAGATTTCTCAGAAGCACCAGAATAGAAATTCTTGGTATAAACTTATTATTAACAAGTAAATAGGTAAAACTGATACTTATTTCAAAAAAATTTAATAATTATCAATAGTTGAAACGAAAATGTTTAAAATTAGCAAATATGCTTCAATCAATAGGAGTATAGGGACAATATCAATGTATAATTTTCCATACATTCTAAAAAGGTTTTTACAGAAAATTTGAACTCGCAAATTTCACGTCTAGATGCACTAAAATACTTTCAGAACAAGATTCATCCATTTGGCTTTTAATAACTGATTCTTCACTGCCAGGAAATCTGTAAAACTACTTTTATGTAAATTTAATCTGATCCTACCGCCCCCTTTCCAGAAAAATACTACCCAGCGCCTCCTGGAATTTTTTTTAAATTTCAATAGCAATTATACAGTATGGTATATTATGTATTTCCGTAAAATATAGTGTAATGTTTCTCTTATTTATTTAAACAGTAAACGGGTGGGATGAATTTTAAACACACGGTATGGCTACTTACTAATTTATTTAAACACTAAACTAATCACTAACACTTAATTTATATATACTCAACTAATCACTTAAATTTAATTTATATGCACACAAACTTAATTATTAATTCATATCAACACTTCACTGCTCGCTATTTCGGGGTATTCTTGTTTATTTGTCGCGATCACTTTATCAACTAAACTAACTCGCGCTCGTCGGTCCCTTATATATAAGTGGCTTTTTTACTAGATCATTCTAGATTGCGGCTTACACAAAAACAATTGGCTCTGGCTTGTTCTAGATAAGAATAGTCACACAAACAATGTCTAGATAAAATAGTCACAATCGTAAAAAATTCATCCCTGCGCGTCCGCCATAATTTTAACTTTAATTCCTGGCTTATACAGAGTCGGATTCGGGGACTATACCAGTGTGCTGTTTCGTAACATTACCCCCTCCTTAAATGGCAGTTCCTCCTGGAACTTTTGTGTAGCCGAAACTGGATGTTTGAATCAGATACTGATAACGGGGGTTATAGCTGCAAATTAATATCTGGACACCGGTATCTCGAAAAATTATCTCTACCATGTTCCTGATAACTCGCCAATCCAACTGGTTACTCGCTATCTTAGGCATAGCCAGTTTCTTCACGCTCGATTCTAACACATGGTCTCGTAGGTGCTTCCCACACATCGCGGTAGGTAGATCGATCTTTAAATTCATTTTTAGTTACAACGTAGAACACGTACCGCGAATTATGTTTCAGTTTCAGTGTCTTGCCAGGGGCTGGGATCTGGTCTTCAAGTTTTTCTAATTGCCCGAACTTCTTTCGAAAGACGAATGCCAACCCTCGTGCATTCTTGAGACGGGCGGGGATGTTGTATGCCAGTGAATAATCTTCCGGGAGAGCGAACAAATCTTGTCGTTGTTCTGAAGTGACTCCATATCTAGCTTTCCCGGTACCTCCATACGCGCCAATAAATTCATCGAAGATAGGGTCAGTTACATATCGAATATGGTTTACTCCTTTCTCTAGGTCATGGTCTCCTTCGAATGGCGCTAGTCGGTTTTGGTGAACTACTTTTGGTTTTCCTTTGGGGATCTTGCTCATGCGATATATAACATCATTGATCCTTTTCTTGATTAAGTATGGACCTTCCCAGGATTTTTGTAATTTTGGAGAAAATCCTTTTCTCCTCGTCGGGTTGTGTAACCACACTTTGTCCCCTTCTTTAAAACCGCCTTCTGTGGCCTGTGTGTCGTAGGGACTTTTCATTCTGTCGCTGGCAACTTGAAAATTTGTTCGAACTAATTCATGAATATCGTCCAGCCTTCTTCTCAATTCGATCACGTAGTCTTCGCATGCTATATCTTCTCCAGGCCGACAGCCAAATTCCAGGTCACAAGGAAGTCTCATTTCACGTCCAAACAAGATTTTCGCAGGTGTTTCACCCGTGGACTCATTGACGGCAGATCGATAAGCCAATGCGAATAGGGAAAGATACTGGTCCCAATCTCTCTGATGGCTGGAAACTACTTTGGACAGGTATTTTCCAATAGTCCTGTTCATTCTCTCGACCATTTCATCTGACTGTGGATGCTGTTGTCTTCTTCATTCCCAGCTTGTCGCAAATCTCCTGGAATAGATGGCTTTCAAAATTTCTTCCCTGGTCACTGTGGACTTCCAAGGGCACTCCATATTGGCTGATAAATTCTTTCACCAATACATCCGCGACAGTTGTGGCCTTTTGATTCGGGATCGCGTAATTTTCCACCCACTTTGTGAAATAATACATTACAACCAGGATGTATCTACCACCATTTTCTGTCGTCGGAAATGGTCCAGCGATATATAAAGCAATCCTTTCGAAAGGTCTCCCAACATTGTACTGTTTCATAGGTGCCTTTCTCTTACGATGTGGTCCATTACCCGTAGCACAAGTCATACATTTCTTACACCAGTCCTTCACATCGTCGGAGCTGTACATCCAATAAAACCTTTCACGGACTCGCTGAAGGGTTTTCTTCACTCCCAGATGACCTTCCGATGGACTGTCGTGTAAATTCTTCAGTACCTCAGCTACTCTCGTTCTAGGGATAACTAGCTGTCTCCTCATCTCGGAACCATCATCGTTTTCAAGGACTCTTTTCAACAGCCCTTCTTCCAGGACAAGGGAGGAGTCCCACTTAGCCCAATAGGCCTTGAGTGTCGGTGAAAATCTTGACACTTCTTGCGAGGTAGGTCGCCTATTTTCTGTCTTCCATTGCCGGATCATCGTCAGGTGAGGATCATTCCCCTGATCTTATCTGATCCTGGTGGGTGACCATTCCTCGTTGACTACTGTAATTCTTGAAACTGCAACTTCCTCAGATTTCGACTTGTTACCTTGTGAATAGTCTACAGAGCATAACCGGCTAGGCGAAGAGTTTGCTTTTTAGTGATTCACATCAGCTGGATGTTCACCCCTGTCTGATTTCCCCTGTGACTGGAGTTCATGGGTTACAGGAGTCTTGAGGCGCTTAGACGGACTGCGTAAGTGTTCTAGCTCACCACACTTCCGGCATTTGATTTTCTTCGGTTTCTTGTCTGCCATTTCTTTTAAGAAGTTGATGATCGGGTCAAGTTTGTTATCGTCATCTTCCTGCATGGTCCTGCCTTTGTTGTACCGCGAGCCCTTCGTGGCTGCTTTGCATTTAAGAGGTTCTTGGTTTACAGGAGTTGTAGGACGCTTACACGAACTGCGTGCATGCTCTAGCTCGCCACAATTACGACACCAGATTTAATTAGGCTTCTTGTCTACCATTCCTTTCAACAAGTTGACGATCTGGTCAAGTCTGTCATCGTCACCTTCTTCCTGTATGGTCCTACTTTTTTTGTATCCCGAAGCCATCGTGGCTGCTTCATATTCAAGAGCAGCAGTCAATGCATCCACCAATGTTTTAGGATGAGCTAATCGAAGCGCCTTCTCCATATCGTGGTCACATAAGCCGTCAATAAAGGCCTGGATGCCTAAACATTCCATCATGTTATCTGGTGCTGATGGATAAGCAAATCTAACTAGTCGTGCAATATCCATTTCATACTCTTGAAGGGATTCGTCACGTTTCCGCCTTCGGTTCTTCAGCTGGAATCTGTACAAATGTTCCAAATGTTCGTGACCATATCGCAAGTCCAACCTCTTCTTCATCTACTCGAAGTCATACGTTCCTTCCAAAGGTATCGTCTGAAGTGCATCTAAGGCACCTCCGCGAAGCGCGATGCTTATGTTCACTGCCTTCTCCTTATCGGACCAATTATTCACCCTAGCGGCTGCTTCAAACTGTTTAACATAATTGGTTCACGACATTTTTCCATCGAACGTTGGGGCCTTGACTCGGGTAAAACTACCAATGTCTTCTAACTTAGGGTGTGTTTCTGGCTTGCAAGGTTTTGTTTGCTCGGTCTTTTTTTCTTCCGCTGGCGTGTCTTGAGTTCCTGTCATCTTTCTTTCTTACTCTTTGATTTTCTCGTCCATCGTTGACATCTTATTCTCGATTTCAGATTTGAGAGATGAAATTTCGTTTCCAACGTCAGCGGCAATGTCGTTTTTCATTAGTAAGATATCGGCAGATATATCGTTCTTCATAGAAGAAATCTTCTCGTCCTATTAGCAGAAATGTCGTTCTTCATAGCAGAAATATCGTTCATTATAGCAGAAATATCGTTCATTATAGCAGAAATATCGCTTTTCATATTCGTTGAAATCTTCTCTTCCATGGCAGAAATCTTCTCGTCCATATTAGCAGAAATATCATTCTTCATAGTAGAAATATCGTTCTTCATATCAGAAAAATCGTTCTTCGTATTAGAAATTGACGTGATTAAGGTGGAAGCCTCGGCATTAAATAAAACTGTTTCTACATCAAAGCCGTCATTTTCCAGTGCCACTTTAAGTCTCTCTACTAATTCACTTCTCTTACCGGACGTTTCCACCTCACGATCTCCCAATTCGACCCTTAACTCAGTCACTTTCAAGTCCCTTAGTCTCTTGGCCATTTTTACGTAGATATTTATTTATATTATCCCACTTCTGACACCAATGTAATGTTTTTCTTATTTATTTAAACAGTAAACGGGTGGGATAAATTTTAAACACACGGTATGGCTACTTACTAATTTATTTGAACATTAAACTAATCACGAACTCTTAATTTATGTATACTCAACTAATCACGTGAATTTAATTTATATGCACACAAACTTAATTATTATATATCAACACTTCACTGTTCGCTATTTCGGTGTATTCTTGTTTATTTGTCGCGATCACTTTATCAACTAAACTAACTCGCGCTCGTCGGTCCCTTATATATTAGTGCCTTTATCACTAGATCATTCTAGATTGCGGCTTACACAAAAACATTTGGCTCTGGCTTTTTCTAGTTAAGACTGGTCACAAAAACAATGTCTGGATAAGATAGTCACAATCGTAAACAATTCATCCCTGCGCGTCCGCCATAATTTTAACTTTCATACCTGGCTTACACAGATTCGGATTCGGGGACTATACCAGTGTGTTGTTTCGTAACAATAGTAATGAAAGAAAATCCGAAACATTGAAGTTTGAAATTATGAAACTATTCAAGTCAGAATAGAAAGGTGACAAAAAAAAATAAAAGATTCGAAATTTTGATGAGAGGGTTGAATCTGGTGCGCTACTACAAATTTACTAAATGTTCCACTAAATTTGATGAAGAATGTTCAACTAAGAACTTTTGAACGTTTTCAATACAAATCTGTTTGAATAATTTGCCATTCATTGAATTGCTTCTGATTGCCTGAATTACATTTCATTGTAATGAATAATGTAGTCGTGCACTGATATTTTTGGCAACGGGATATTGACGATACATTGACTGTGAATGCATTTGGCAAAAGTGTATAACGAGACAACTCCAACCAACATACAAACCTGATAATGTCCGTTAAGATAGACGACAATCTATGCTCGCCGGCGACTAGCTTTGAGACAAAGAAGGGGTGGATCTTCAAATAATAAAATAATAGTAATGTGTTCACAAAGGGACGCCAGAAAAGTTTTGACAAGCACCCGAGACTTCTAGAACTCCTCAGGGGGTTAAAGACACTGTCTCCAGACTAGAAAAGGTTAACACGTGAGTTTTTAAAATGAAACCAACAAATATTTCTCGATTAAAATTTATTGATTGGACCTTGGGTCCCTTTTCAAATGTAAATTACCAATTAAAAGTTACAAACAAAACTGAACTAAAACCTGAACCTAGCTGAAGGCTACTTATTCAGAATATATATATATATATATATATATATATATATATATATATATAAAAAGATGAAAGAATAACGCGTGGAATATAAAACAAAGACGGAATTAGCGGGCATAGCACGCAAAAGAGGTTACAGAGAATGAGTGGTAACCGTAGACATGCATGTTTCTGGCTCATTAGCCTTCATCGGTACGGCATAACCAAGAAAAGGTGTACAACTTGGGAGCAAGGATGTTAATTGAAACATGAGAAAACACAAACAACGGATTTCAACAAGATAACCAAACGCACATTTGTGCCTTCAAATGGAAGATCCCGAGTTTTCAGGACAACAACCAACAGAGACACGGAGGCGTCTATAGCTCTCCTATTCCACGCGTTATTATTTCATCTTTTCATTAATTCCAGGGTCGGAAGGTTCAGACAGGAGAGCTATAGACGCCTCCGTGTCTCTGTTGGTTGTTGTCCTGAAAACTCGGGATCTTCCATTTGAAGGCACAAATGTGCGTTTGGATATCTTGTTGAAATCCGTTGTTTGTGTTTTCTCATGTTTCAATTAACATCCTTGCTCCCAAGTTGTACACCTTTTCTTGGTTATGCCGTACCGATGAAGGCTAATGAGCCAGAAACATGCATGTCTACGGTTACCACTCATTCTCTGTAACCTCTTTCGCGTGCTATGCCCGCTAATTCTGTCTTTGTTATATATATATATATATATATATATATATATATATATATATATATATATATATATATATATATATATATATAGATATATATAGCAGCTATAGCAGCGTATGATATGTATTTCAATCTGACAGTTGTTGTCAAATAATTCCCGACTACAATAAAAATTTTTAATTATTTCAACAGATGAATTGATTTATATTGAATTTTTATCACTGTTATCTCAGGGTGGGTTCAAATCGTTATTAAAAATATTAGTAAATTTTTATAATTTTAAAATATTTTCCAAATTAAATATTAACTCTTATTCCTGATTATGTACACAATAGTCTCGTGTGACTGTTTGTTCGAGATTATAAAGGCTTTTTAATTCCCTTATGACATTTACGATTTTTAAATGAATTATCTGCCACCAATAATAATCCAAATGTCACTGCCAAAATTAAAATTTTTATTTAGTAAGATATTTTTAATTTCTTTAAATAATATGTTATAAACGAATACCACAGTAAGTTAGATTTAAAATTTATATTCTATTATTAAGTCACAAAATTCATAATTTGTTTTTCCCCAATTGTATAGTTAATAACAAAATCGTATTTCCCTACAGAAATTAGAATTAAGAACAACCTATACACTAAAAACAACTAATCTCTAATTTCAAAGTTTATAAATTTTTCAACGAAAGTTCAAAATTTCGAATTTTCACTTGACTCAGATAAATGTCAAATACCACGATCACAGTCCAAAATTTTTATTAAATAAATTTTCGATAAATAAGAATAAACTGGAGCAGACTCACCAATACTAAGAAACAGGAAAAGACTCGTACTATTCTAAATATAATTTAGAATTCTGGAACTTTCACTTGAATTAAATACGATTAAATTTTCTTCAAAACACACAGGCACTGAATTTAGAATGGGTAGATTTATGATTATTAATTATACTATTTAACTTATTCTACTATTTTCACAAAATGTTGGGACAAATCTCAAATACGATGTTGTCTAGTCGGGATGTCAAATTCAACTACTGATTTTTTTCAAATAAATATACCTCTTTTTTCAAAACAAAACTAAACTTGTTATTTTCTCATAACAAAGATTTGGAATTCTTTTATTACTACTTCTTGTCTATTATGACTTATATTTTTTCTAACTTTAAATATCTTTTTCAATGGTGACAATGTCATCGGAAATTAAATAATGTGCCACATCTTACATATACCGGGTTTTTCAACCATATTGATTCAATAGACAATACAGGGTTTGCCAAAAGTATTGCGTAACAAAATAATTAAATGAAATTCCTCAAAATTTGAAATGAGAGAACTGTATTATTATATATATATATATATATATAGCTTGAAATTTATGTTAACAT
Source organism: Galeruca laticollis (assembly GCA_963921935.1). Lineage (NCBI taxonomy): Eukaryota > Metazoa > Arthropoda > Insecta > Coleoptera > Chrysomelidae > Galeruca > Galeruca laticollis. The sequence continues at coordinate 175,311,063 of OY998179.1, read as the reverse complement.
TTAAATGTGATATAACAATCTAACTGAATAAAATAAAAAGAAAATAAATAAATAGGAAGAAAAATAATGTAGATAAATGGAACAAATATAAATGAAGCTGAAGGCTGCCAGAAACTTATATTAAAATTTAAAAATAATAGATCAATCTAAAGAGAGGAGCCAATGCATTTGTCCAAATGGTTCATGTACAATCGTTTCAGATCGTTTTACAATTATAAGGTAAGTTTCTATTACCCAAAGAGCGATAATATAAAAATTATATGGGTCACTTCTGTCTCCACAGCAAATACATAAAAAAATGACTAAATACCGTGTGGCCAAGATACGTACCATGGCTTACGAATATAATCTAAAGTATATTTCAATATGCCAAACCACAAGTTACGGAAAAAAAGAAAGAATTTACGAGCTAATATTTATACAGCAAAAAAAGTAAAGAAAAAATTAAATTACTATTTATGAAGTTGGTTTGGCAAAAACAGCTATCAAGAAAAAAAAGATGTTGTAATATTCGGTAAAAATAAGAATGATATGAAAATCTTGATGGAAACTATAGATTATCTACGGCGATTCTCCGTAGAGTAGTCGAATTTCCCCATTGCTCAATATCCAGTCCTCTTGGCACTGGTCCGGCGGAGGAAACCCAGTTCATGCAAAAACCACAATTGTAGAAAATACAAAGAACTCCTAAAGTCCAATCAATCAATAAAACAAAACCCTCCAAATTTTTGTGATCTTAGGCGGAAACTATTCGACGACTCGCAAATTTTAGAAATTCGCTTTACTGTATAACGAGAAAACCTTATCCCTCAGTGCTCGCTATAGATGTGCGGGTTGTCTCACGTAGTGCAGCCCGTGCTCGCCAGTCGACTAGCTTCGAGTCGAATAAGGGATGGATTCTTCAAAAATTTAACAAGTTTACAGAAAGGGCGGCAAGCACCCAAGACTTCTTAAGTTAACCCACTACTCCTCAGTGGGTTACCAACACTAATTACACACTCCGAAAGGTTAAACTGATAGGAAAGTAATCGTTAAAAATAAAAGTAAGCAAGTATCCCCTGATTGAAGTTTAATAATCACTTTGGACCATATGTCTCTTTTCAAAATATTATTGTTACAAAATTTACAACAACAAAAATGACACTATTGACACCTGAAGGCTGTAGATTCAGTACGCAGTTAGGCTGAAGGCCGAAATCTACAAAAAAAACTAAATTATCAGTTACAAGCGAAAACTCGAAGTTAAAATTTAAATAACTGACAAGCAGGTTCTATAATACCTGAGGGGAGCTGAAGGCTACTAACTCAAGATGCAGAAGAGCTGAGGGCCCCAATCTACACCGTTGTCTCAGATTACGATTACAGGAAAACGAACAAATGGTTCATGTACAATTTCTCAATTACAGTGAAAATCTATCACCTAAACTATAATCTGTGTCAGTTACATGGGTTCACACCTCCGCAATCTATACGAATATAAAAATATATAAATGCATATGCAACAATTAAATAAGCTTAGCGATGCGCAAAAAAAATAAATTGAAATTATGTACGGTGCAAAATTAGTTACATAAAATCGTCAAAGTTCGAAATTAAAAACCATACGTAAAAATTTTGTGAAATTTGACTGATAATGTGAATGGACGAAATTTGAATGCATTGCATTTTTCTTTCTTCAGAACAGCAGTTGAAGTCGCTTCAAAATATTCCAGCCCTCCTGGTTACTGGCCTAGCTGACTTTGCAGGCCAGTAACCAGTGAATTAAATCCAAAATTTAAAACCCCCCTAGAATAGAGAGGCGAAATTTCATTTTACCCAGGTCAAACTTTCGACGTCTCCCCATACCATTCCATTATATCGATTATATTTTAATCATCCGAAACCCGCAACTAATCATACAACCTGACTTCTAATAGTATAAAAGCCATTTACACTTATAATAAAAACTGCATGACCGATTTTTTTTCGATTAGCCAAAACAACTACGATATCTAAAAAACTATATATAAAAAAACCCACATTACTGTACACATCCCTGAGTATTATTCAGCCCCCGTGATATATTCTAATTCCAAAAATATACGAAACAATAACGGAAATGACCTGATAAAATTTATGAACTGTATCAAAACTAATTCATACCATAGGTTAAACTGTGAAAATTACTTTAAAACGTTAAATTACTACTCTACACCTACAAAATTGTTCACGACGAGAAAATATTCAAGCGTTTACCTTGATAACGAGTCCTTCTCAGGAGGCCGTCAACTGAAATCTCCACGTGATTTTTATTTCCAACAAATTTACTGCTACTCACTGGCCATCGACACACGCCGGCTCAGCAAATAATCGGGTCAGACATTCCAGACGCCGTATTAGACGATATTTTCTTTGCCTACGCAGAATTATTGTATTTTTCCAACGTTATGGCTCGAGAGCACGTCCGAATTTTGATAAAAGACTTCCCAGTGTTCACAATGATGACCTAAGGAGAACTGAACCGCTTCTCGATGGCACCGTCTGTCATCCGTCCACGTCGGCAGGCATACCAATATTAAATTATCGACGGACGGGCACTTTTTCGCGTTACAACTGCATCAATTAATAGTTGACTGCTTCATGAGGCAAACCATAAACTAAAACTATCGAATATCTGAGCCTACCAGGAGCAGAACTCCACGTGGACAGCGTCAGCTTTACAACAAAATGGCAGCTCCTCCGACGGACAATTTGAATAGGACTCGCTTCTTCAACAACTCCCAACTATCACCTCCCATAGCGGAAATCGTTCGTGAGAACGTTACCAACCGAGATTTACTAGCGATTTTTAACGTGGACTGATTTTTACCGTTACATTTCCCCCCTTTCGTCAAATAAAATTAACTCAGAACGATTAATTTTTACCTTCAGGCGATTGCGTAGAGTACGCCTTCAGGTCTTTACATTGCCAAACACCTTCCGAAGCTCCATCCTTATTCTGCAACTCATAAGTTTACGAAAATACCCCCTTCACGACCGAAAAAGGACCTACATAAATGTGCTAGCTTACGAGTGTAATATTTCGCAGCGTCCGAAAGGACATAGTTCTTTTTCCAAACCAAATCGTGTTTCAGATACTCTACATGTCTACGTCTCAAATTGTAATTATCACAAGCCTTCTGATTAACCAACTTCAACCGTTTCCTAATATCGGCGAATAACTTCCAAAAAGTCTCATTACGACTACACTCAGGAATCTTTACACTATCCTCCAGATTCAAATCCGAGTTGGCAACATAATGGGCACCAGACAGTAGCATAGATCTACCAAAATTAACAAAATACGGTGTCACCTTCGTAACTTCATGAGGGGATGTTCTAATTGCGTAACCTATCTCAGCAAGTTGTTCGTACCAACAACGATGATTATTCCAAATATAGAAAGCCATCATCGTTTTAATTACCCGATTGAATGTTTCGCATAGATTAGCCCTTGGATGATAATTGGCATTCAACTTAATACGGCAATGATAACGGGAAGCTAAGCTTCGAAAAAGATTACTGCGGTATTGGGAGCCATTATCACACACCCCGTACCCCGTATACAAGAAATACCCCATCTTCAATTTTGCGAGTAGCTACCGCTGCAGACCCTGTTCTAAGTGGAAATATCAGGACATAATTGGTTAGATGGTCGGTGAAAACAAGAATAAAATAATTACCCTGTTTCGACCTTGGTAGTGGGCCCCTTATATATGTGCATATCATTGTTCACCGGCCTATTATGTTTTGGATGAAACAGCATCTTATCAACCGGTTTACCTTGTGACACCTTATGCGCAGCACACACCTCACACCAATTAACAAATCTCACTACATCTGCTCTCATTTCCTGCCAATAACATTCAGCTACCCTGTGGAAGGTCTTATAAATACGTAATCTTATATCCAGATGTAGAAGGGACGTGGGCTACCAAGATAATACGTGTCCAACCCGTTTCCAAGACTCGCCAGGTGACAATCGTTGTGTGTACTTATTTGTCACATATTTATCACACGCCAAGCCGGAAATTTGAGGGGTTTACAATTGACGTTATTGACCATCCTACTGTACCACTTATCATCGGCAGTATCAAACCTAGGAGACGATACATCTTCAGAAGGAAGTTCTACAGACACCTCATCAACAACAGGGCGGACCGAGAGAGAGCATCAGGTACTACATGTTCACGACCTTTACGATGTGTAATTTGGAAGTTATACTGCTTTATCTTGACTGCCCATCCCGCTAATCGATCCTTCGGACTTTGTAACATCTGTAACCACATTAAACTGTAATGGTCAGTGATGACTGTGCACGGAACAGCCTCTAAATAAGGCCTAAGTTGTTCAAGCGCCTAAATTACAGCGAGATATTTGCGTTCTGTGGTCAAAAAATGTCTTTCCTGGGGCGTAAGAGACCTACCCAGATAACAAATAACATTGTCACCCCCCTCGCGAGGTTGACTCAACACAGCTACTAGATCATAACCACTACTATCAATCTGCACCACAAAAAGTTTAGTAAAAGCATAAGAAGTAAGAATTGGGGAGATACCGAACATTCTTTTATACGACGAAACAAAGAATCACATTCAGGAGACCAGACAAAAGGACGATTTTGCCTTAGAAGATTCGGAATGGGAACCATAATGGTTGAAAAGTTCGGGATGAATCTCCGGTACCAGGAGAGGTCTCCGATTACACGACAAACTTCCGTAACACTACAAGGAATCGGTAACTTCAACATTGCCTTCACTTTATCCGGATCCACATGTAACCCAAATCGATCCACTACATACCCAAGATACTCCATTTCAAGACGACAGAACTTATACTTGTCAACGCTCACAGTAATTCTAGCATCTGCTAATCTCTTGAAGGCATCTTCAAGTACCCGTAAATGTTCCTCTAAAGTTTGATAATAAATAAAAATATCATCTAGAATCTAGATAGACAAAAATATGAGGTATAATATCGTGGCGCATAACATTGTCTATAAGTATCTGCCAGGTTGCTGGGGGGTCCGTTAATTTGCTTTGCTCTACAGGCAGTGTATAGGCAATCCCATTAATCTGTCTTGTTCTACAGGCAGTGTAGTGTCTGTTCCTACTGATATGGTTTGTTCTACAGGCAGTGTAGTACCTGTTCCTACTGAGATGTCAACCGGTTCCGGTTGATGATACTCTGATTCTGCTAATTTGATGTTAGCAGGTAACTTTATCTGCCCACGTTGGATCGATTCATGTGACATAACGTGAGAGATTACTAGTCCGTTTACAGCGGTGGATGTCTTTTTAACCGCGTTTAAACGTGTTTTGTTGGCCGACTGCACGGTATCTGCTTGTTGCACTGCACGGTACATACTGCATGGTAGAGCTGCGAATTTATCGAGGAACCTTTTAGCTCGCAGAGTTTCCCACATAAAGCTTTCTCCGTAGCAGCTACGCTGATCAATTTCCCCTCGATCTAATTCCTCTATGCTATCTTGAATTGAATCAAATTTTTTATACGTTTTAATTGCATCATCTAACGTCGCTTGAATCAAATGTTTATGGAAACCCGTAGGTTCATCGTTTGCTTGGTCGATAAGTTTTCCTAATTTCATAATAGTAGTTTGTATGTAACCGCGTTGCCGTTTTAGTTTAGTAAGCTCAGCCAAACGTTATTTGTTGGTGGCCGTTTGCACGGGATCTACTGATTGTGCCCTAAATGTACTGCACGTTGAAGCTGTGAATTTATCGAGAAACCTTTTAGCACGCGACGTTTCCCACATAAAGCTATCTTCGTAGCGGCTACGCTGATCAATTTCCTCTTGATCTAACTCCTCTATACTATCTTGAATTGAATCAAATTTCTTATACGTTTTAATTGCGTCATCTAGCGTCGCTTGAATCAAATGTTGAATCTCGTAGGCTCATCGTTTGCTTGGTCGATGAGTTTTCCTAATTTCGTAATGGTTGTTAGTATATAATTGCGTTGTCGTCTTAATTTCTTAAGTTCGGCCATTTTAAATTCAGTTCATGCGTGAGTATGGTAAGGAATTTCAACAATGTTTATACGATACTAATACGGAAACAGGAAGGATAATTGGCACATTTAAATAGATAACTGACCAACTTACCTTGATTATCCTGGCTGCTGCTGTGATGAATCCTTGGAACTGCGATTTGAACTGCTCATTGAACTGCTAATTGAACTGCTAATTGAACTGCTAATTGAACTGGTAATTGAACTGCTAATTGGACTGCTAATGGAACTGCTAACTAGATTGCTAATTGAACTGCTACACTTTCACTACGATTTGAACTGCTATACTTGCACTATGATTTGAACTGCTCTCTTGGTACTGGCACTTTACAATGTTATATAACAATACTTGTTATATCCGGCTCGAAGGACCATGTTTATGATTATATTTCTAGCTGAACTTCGTCAACTGGCGTGGACATTCAACTAGGTAAATAATCTTAATTTGACAAAATTAATGTCGAAATTAATAATTTATTATATACAAATTTACAAAATGGTACAAAGTTGTGAATGATGAACTTCGGTGGATTCAGATCGGAAGACACTTTATGTTTCGATTTGATGAATATTAAACTAATTTTGTTATTGAGCGTGGAGCTCGATTCGGTGTAAAACTCGCGTCGATGAGTGTAAAACTTTGCTATCGAGAGTATTGAACTCGCTTCGATGAGTGTAAAAAACTAACTTTGTTATCGAGAGTATTGAACTCGCTTCGATGAGTGTGAAATATAACTTTGTTGTTGAGCGTTGAGCTCGATTCGGTGAGTGTAAAACTCGCGTCGATAAGTGTAGAACTGATGAGTGAAAAACTAACTTTGATGAGTGAGAGAACTTTGACGTTGAGCGTTGAGCTCGATTCGATGAGTTAGAATCTTTGATGTTGAGCGTTGAGCTCGATTCGATGAGCTAGAAGCTTTGATGTTGAGCGTTGAGCTCGATTCGATGAGTTAGAATCTTTGATGTTGAGCGTTGAGCTCGATTCGATGAGTTAGAAACTTTAATGTTGAGCGTTGAGCTCGATTCGATGAGCTAGAAACTGGTTTCTTCACGTTGTGAGACGTGTTAAATAGAAATATGAGAGGGGCGTGTTTACACGTGGATTGGGTTGACCAAACAAAAATAAATATTTCCTATTGGCCAGTATCATTTGACTTGTCGGGTTCCTAGACAAGAATCAACTATGGGTGCCGTCAATAGTTAGTTAAATTTCTAAGGAATACTACAATAGCAATTGTAACCTCTTTACTCAGAAAGGTAATTCGAAAATGTCTTTCATATCTTCCGAACATCGACCATAAAATTCATGCAGAAGTGACAGTAAATTTAGGGTTTTTACAACACAATATATAATAGGGTAAAACGTGACCTTTTCCTAACTTCTTAACTATAGGACAATGCGACAAGATGTCCACTTTCAAAAATATGTTATTCTATGCCCATACAAAACAATTTACAATTATTGTTGCAAAACGTGATATTTTAAAGGTATCTAATAAAAGTTGAAATAAATGAAACTATCCTTTAAATTTACAACAATTTAAAGATCTTATCAATTCTGCAACATATTTTTACAACGCTATTAGCTAAAATGAATTTACGCCTTAATCATATACAATAAAAAAATGACGCATACAAATATCTTACATATTTTAAAGGTATCGTAAACAATAAAATTCAAGATTTTACAATCTTGAACACTAGTAAAAGAATAGGTTATTTCTACCATCTGTGTTGCCGAAAAGAATATAGATATTATTATACGCTGGAAGAAAAAGATCGATTCTAATCTGTGTTCGAATATCCTCAGTACTCACTACTTACGTTGTCAGCGCCTAGTTGCCCCATAACAATACAACTTATTATACAATTAAGATTATTGGAAATTCAAGAATAAATATCGTACATATTTCATTCAAATTTTGTGATATACTGCTTAGCAAGTATTTCATTCTTATACTATTCGACACCATAGTAATTGATTCTCAATATCATTTGATTCTCTCAATACAACGTACGAATGACGTTTATTCGTTTACTCTTTTCATGACGTCACGATCATAGCAGATATCGTTTTTGACGATAAAATTTCTAGAGTCGTTACCCACTTTTATAAATTCATATCGATATATTTGGATTCCTTTGGACAACTATTTTAGGATTTAAATCTTTTTTAATACATTTTGATAAGAGTCAAATAGCTTATTAGAACTCTCAAACATCACTATAAATCTTGTAGTTATTGAATCAATCCTATAAGGTCAAATTACTGGAATCAAAGCAATATTTTAAGTAAGACAAATAACCTACTATTTATAGGCTTTATCTATACCTAACCTGAAATTCCCTAGGGTGACATTACAATAAGATTCAATAAAACCAGAAATGCCGCAAGTTCAGCTTACGGCCCTAAATTTTCCAATGGAATTTTAAGGACGTGCCGAGCGGTTTGTTCCCTTTAATTCGTTCATTTTGGTAAACAAAGGACTTTTCAGACGCACAGGACAAAAGAGATCCTCAACGAATTGAAAAGTAAAAGAGACTATAATATGTAAAAGCTCCAGTTCATGATTTCGAGCAAAGTATCAAGATCTTTTTTTGATGAAAAACCACATACTGATTTATATCCAAATGTCGAAATAAATATTCCTACGTATTGTTTTTCATTAAAATTTATAAAACGCTATAAATAGGAAAATATATTTTCAATATTTCGTGAAAACTGATACATTAAAAGCAAATATAATATGTATCTAAAAATAGATGAAATATTCCATGAAAATTAAAATTTAATTACGCATTGTATTATTAGTTGAAAGCGCAACTCTCAATTTTGATGCAAATGAAATTATTCAGTTCGTTTTTAGGGAAAACATACTCAGTGACATAGAAACCCGAACACCCAGTAAAAATTATTTTATTTCGCTAATATTCGGCATACATGTCAGGGAGCTCGTAATATATAAATTATTGAAATTTCACCCCAATCTAAGTTTCCGCTCATCAACTTTATTACTGGGTTGAATCTCCACGATTTCTTACACATTACTTAATGCAACTCATAATCAGTCATCACTATCGTCCTGGTTTATCTCATTCCATGCCACCCTTATCTCATGTTCTTATGCTGCTAAGACTGCTGCTACCTCGGCTTCCATAGAACTAATAGCAACGCAAGTTTGCTTACTTGAGAACCATGCAATGGGATTGTCGCTGTGGAATGCTATGAAACCACTAACACTTTTTCTGGATTGTTTGTCTGCATCTCAATCAGCATTACACAGAGCAACCAATTCAGTTTTTCCTTTCCTGTATGTCAGTTCATGGGTTTTGTTGTGTTAAGGTAGCGTAACACTTTCTTCGCTGCATTCCACACTGGTAGTTAGTTTATGTAAAGACCTGCTTAACAGTGATGCATTTTGAATTGATGATTCTACAAGTTTTTCTTCTCCAACGAAGCGTCATCAACATACAAAAGTAGGTAGATATTTTCTTTAACATATTCGTATAAACAGCAATCATAGTAAGATATTGGAAAGTACAATTTCATTATTTCATAAAATTTTATGTTTCAGCATTTTGGTGAGTTTCTTAAGCGCTATAAAGTTCTGTTCAATTTAAAATATCGACTTTTACTTTCCAATCCTCCAAGTTTTTTTATAAAATTTTATTGTTTAACTCGCCATGTAAAAATGCTATTCGTACATCTATTTGTTCGATAGTACCTATACTCTCTTTTCGTTGCAATGGATAACATCATTCTTATTGTTGAGATTCTACAAACTAATGCATAATCAAATTAATCTCCTTCGTAGGGATTTTGAAGCCCCTTTGCAACTAATCTTGCTTTTCTCGTACCATCTTCTTTTAACTTCAATATCCGTTTAGTCTTGATCACTTTTGCATTTTCTGGTAATTCTGCTTCTGTCCAAGTCTGTATTTTTGCATGAGATGTTAGTTGTTTTTTCATCGATTCTTGCCATTCTGGTTGCTTGATAGCTTCTCTGAATGATTTTGACACTTCATTAGCTGGGCGAAGGAAACAATATGCAACATACACATCATAATATTCTAAATAAGATGGCCTCTCTGTAGATCTTTCTGTTCTTGCAATTTTTTCTTCCAAAAATTCAGATGTGTCATGAAATTCATCTCTTGAGCTTTCTGAAGAAGTGCTTTGATTTGAACCAATCTCATTATTACCATTTGTGTCATCTTCTGAATGGTTAGGTTCACTTTCTAAGGATTTTGTTTCTTCTTCAGGAAAATATACTATTTTTTAAGTGCTTTCTTTATTTTTTCTTCTTTAGCCTCATTTCTTTCTCTGAATTCCACGGCTGATTCGTCAAGCTTTTTGAACGACAACCGAATACTCTTAAGTTATTTCTACCATGCTAAACCTGGGATACTGTCATTCTTCTCGGTGTAGCTCTTGTTGGTTAACGATTTAATTCATATGGAACATTTTAATGCTTCACATCACAAATATTTGGATACTTGGGATTCAATTATTTTTGTTCTGATCATATCAAGTAATGTCCTATTCATTCTTTCAGCTGTCCCGTTTTCTAGAGGAATATATGGCGTGCTATATTATCCACTTTTTTTGTGGTTTTCTCTTCACAATTCTTAAAACAACATCTAACGCTTTTGCCTTCCATGCATGTTGAACTTCAAACGTTGTTGGCGATATTCTGAAGTGGGATTGAAATTGCTGATCTGAATAACTTGATACAATGCTCTCGGCGTAATTCCATATTTTATTTGAAATTAATGACATATCTAATTCATCGTCACTAACATCGAAGTCAAAATATAAATTCAACGGCAAAACGTAAAACCAGCCTCCGATTCATCACGATTCCCACCACTGACCTCTAACCCCTAGACGCTCCACGCCAATACTGTAAAATTAGACCGATTTAGCACCGTCTACAAGTCTGTATCGGAAATAATGAGGAGAGGGATAATTAAAATATTAACTTCAGCGGGAAATTCAAAAGACTCGTTTCGGCGGAAAATTTAAATTCTATACTTTGACAGGACTTACGTGTGAAAAAAAGAAAATTTGATTTGCACCAGAAGTACCTATTTCCAATTCATAAAATTTGAAAACTCTACTACTTTTTACAAAAAATAATGTTAAAATTTATGCTAACTTTTCAATATATTGTCCTTCACAAAATTTGTAGTAGCCATATATTAACAATATTATTCTTAGATTATTTTCTTGAATCAGAATAGTAGTCTGTAACACATGGTGAATATATTTAGAATGTGTTAAACTTGGCAGAAATTACAAAATCAATTCTGGAAAATGTAGTAAGGATTTTGCAAATTTATTGAATTGATTATTGAAAATAGGTACTTTTTAAGTGCAACTCAAATTTTCCTAAAATTTGAAAATCTAATTTAAATGACTCTATCACTTGAAGCAATAAAATATTAGACTAAAATCAGAAGACACAACAATATTACCATGGCAATTACTACTTCAATGCCGATTTTATTTAATGGATGTTCTTTCAATTCAAATACATGGGATAAATAAAAGTTCTACATTGCTCTTAAATAAGTTTATTAGAAAAATGTAGATGGGTTCAAAACATATTTATCCGAAATTAGCAAGGAAATAGAATGTGCCATTTTAATAGAAACTAGAAAAGTTTAAAATATAAATGATTTATATCTTCCAGACTAGTTGACATTACAGTTAATCATGATTTAATTGTTCAAAATGTTGTTCTAAATTATGTTTTTTTAAATGCTTCTGCTTCAAATAATCTTCTTTTCACGGTTTTGTTGCTGGCTCTCACTTTATTGTACTTTATGTACATATGCTTTATTACAGAGTACATATGAAGTAATACTAGTTATTCATGGTTACATTATATGGCTAAGCTTAACAATTCAACTAAGTGAGTTGTCATCAGAGCAAAAAAGGGTCAGTGATGTTGATAAAACTAATAATGAGAGGGACAATGTAAATGTGGTCAAATAACTGTAAAATATAGGTATCTTATTTTGTGTATTCATTTCAAATACATTCATTGAAAACATTTTTCAATCAAAAAAATACGAAACACCACAAACAAGTAATAGTTGGGCATGCTTGTAGTTGTGCATAATCCCGTCATGGATCATATTTAGGCCCTCAGTTACAAGAAGTTGGTTTTAAGTGTAATATCACTTCACATTGTTTCTTTTAAATAATTTCATTTGATACATCTTATCTTATTTCACATCCTGTATACATAGTTTACTAAAAAAAATAGTCCTTTTAATGATATACTTTGTACAAAATTAATCCCACTACATGTTATTCATAACAACAATATAAATTTTATATTATTGCAATTTTTTATAGGCTTTATGTAAGAACATGATGCATTTCTCGCCGACATAATTTAAGTCGACTATATGATTATGAATGGCATTTCATTGAACTAATATATACTTACGTTTAGATATGGTTGGTACAGAAGAATCTAATGTAGGTGGCAAACATGATGGATCATCCAATGCCAATGATATACTACAAGATGTTGGTGGTATACTAGCTGATGTTGATGGTATTCCACTAGATTGTACATTGATATTTACTGCTTCATCTGAAACATAGCATTGAACGATCTAACTTTTTATTAGCAAGAAGCAGACTTACCATGCAAATACATCCTAGGAATCGCATTTCTGTGTAATCGATGGCACATAGTCGGAGCATATATGGGGTCAAAATGTCGATGATAAATTCTTCTAGATTTAAAATATTAGTAAAGTATCCATTCCATCCAGCGTGGCATCGTTTATATTTTCCATCCATTTGTTAAACCGTTGTAAATCCTTTATGGGGTTTGGAAATATGAGGCGGATTTTAGATATTTCAATACACCCAGGGATAGAAACATTATTATGAAAATGCATTGTGTTCAATCACTGTTGTTCGGTACTAACTTTTAAAAACAATAATCTACAACTAAAATTAATTTACTATACCACGAATGTACCGACTAAAATTGACCTTGAAAAATCCAGAATAATGTTAAAAACACTTAAAACACAGAAATAATCAAAAATAGCATGAATAATACAGATTTCAATAAAAATAAAATCAGGAAGTTATTATGGTAAAACCTGCATACAAAATGGTGACTACTAAAAAGTGACAAAAAAACATAGATAAATACTTTTAATACGGGGAAGAATGGAATCTCCTGTACTAAGTCCGAAGCCACAACGTTTTGTCGAGTGATGCGCCATCTATTGTAGTGGAAGGATACTATTCACCAACAGGGAGAAATAAAGGAAGAGACCTGCATGCTTAGACAGTTTACTAGCTACTACTAGATGGCAAGTCAAGCAAATATTGAAGGTTTTTCAAATTATGCCTATAATGTTTTTTTTAAATAAACAAATAAAAACCGTCACACAAAGTTTAAATACTTTTTGGAACAACCTGTTATTTTATTTTGGCTTAAAAGTAGGATAAGTTGTTTCAAAAAGTTGTTTAAAGCTTTTATCCGTTTTTATTAACCAGGATAGTTTATTAAAAGACGAATGTCGACAAATAGTTTCAAAAATTTAATATAAAATTTTGTTTATATAATAGTACAGGCGATTTTCTTTATTTTCTTCTCAAACTTAAGATAAGAATAATTTATTGATAATAGCATGTGCTAACAAATATTACACCTATGATACAATATAATGGATTCCAATGTTTTTCAAACACTAATTTTTTTCCGATATACATTTTGTATTTTGTATTGTATTTGTCATCCAAGAGGCGATCTTCGTGTTTTTCCTTTTACATTTTTTTGTATATGTACAGTCGTCTATATATTTTTAAAGTGTTTCAGTGTAAGTATTTGTTGCATAGTTAGGATCTGGATTCAAGAGTATAAGAAATCCCAAGATTTTTGTCTGATTGTATTTTTAAGTTTTGTTTCATCTATGTATTTCACTATCCCTCGTTCCTTGGGGCATTTGGTCTTTTCCAGTACTATCTGTAGTATTGTTGAGAAATTATCTGTAATGTCGGTTTGCAATACTAGGGACAGTATATTTGATCGAGTACGTTGAATTTGGATTTTAAAAATATGCGTCGAATGTCGAATTACTGGATTTTTTTCATATAACGTTTCCACATTATTTTCAAATGATGTTACTTGCAGGTTACTCGGAATTCTTTGTGTTTTCAAGAGAGTGCCAACACTTTCGATTAAAGTGTTGATTTTTAAATTTAATTAAGATATTTCATCTATCATCAACCTTTTAAATTCTAAAATAAATTTAAAATATGATAAAATATAAAAATTAATTATAATTATTTAGTTTAGTCACCTTGATCATCAAGTGTATCTATTTGTGGTGATGATTTATCTCTTTTGTGAAGTGTTCATCTGATTCCACTGCCACAAGGTTTTGACTCTAAAGCAAATTAAAAAAGGTACATTATAAAATTAAGTATTTTTATACTAAAAGTCAAATTTAATATGCAAACTTTAGGTTATTATAAATTATGATTTAACTTAAGAAACAAATTACCTCTAGGAACAGCAAATCTCACCATATCATTTGATTCTTTATTCTCAAGGGAAATTCCTTCAGCTTCAGACCTCATAGTTTCGGCAATAGATTCCACTTGAATCTCTGGAAAGTACTACCCGATTCATAATTCCCCGACTTTTTATACAATACTGAAAAATATATTATTTGCACAAAACATTCTAATTAATTTCTTTAAATACTAACAATTTGTTTGTGGTGTAGGTTTAAAAACATGATAAATGTTACGATTTAATGAGGGACTCTCGTCTGAATCAGAACTAGAGTGATGGGACATTACCTTGTATTTTTTTCCGTATCCTTGATCCCCGTCCTTTGTAAATATCGGAACTAGACGAAAGGTCTGTTATAATTGAAACATTTTTGGCTACAGTAAAGTCATCTACAAGTTAAAAAATTATTTCTCTTTGAAAAATGACAAATACAATAATACTCTGTCAAAATCTCTAATATACTGATCCATTTGTTTTTTTTTTCTTTCTTTTGTTTTAAGGCCTCAGCTGCCAGGGCTATTCGGCCTGTTTTTTGCGTCCGGGATGATTTATGATTGTCTATAATATAGTTTATACGAAAGTAAATACAAACAGAGTGATACCGCACTTATTGTTCAAAATTTTATCTGTAAACTGTTCGGTTTTGAGGTTATATTTTGATGTTCGAAGCACTTAAAAATTTGGAGATGAGTTTAATGTTTTCACTGTTTGGGAATTTCAGCACTATGTCTTGCAGTGTGTAGGGGCCATAAACATTATTAGGAACCTTAACAGATTTATGAAGAAAATCTGTATTAACACTATTTAAGGAACAGTTGAAAAAGATGTGTGAGAGATCTTGTTTTTCACCACATGGGCATGAATCCGAAGGTACTAAGTTGAATTTGTGTAGATATGACAAAGTGGCACAATGGTTGGATCGAATTCTTGAAGAAATGCAGATATCTCTTCTGGACAAATTGGAAAGTGAAGAAAACCATGGATTTTTTCTTGGATATTTTATGAATTGAGAGTATAGATTTCCTTTTGTCAAGCTGAGTGTAGAGAAAGTAGAATTCCACTTATCTAAGATTGATTTCTTAATAGAATGCACCACATCCGAATGGGGACCAGTTGGGAGGGTGGCACGATTTATAGTTCTCCCAAGATTTGCAAGATCATCGGCTCTAACATTTCCTTGTATAAGACTGTGTCCGGGAATCCAGCCAATTCGTATGTCTTTCCCTTGCTGATTCAACTTGTGTAGTAGCTCCTTTATTTTTAGGACAAATGGATTAGAAGATGAGGAGAAGGATTTTTTAGAAATGCATTTTATGGCACTTTGGGAGTCAGAAAAAATTATAGCTTTGGGAAGGTCAAGTTTTGAAATTTTTTGGATCGCAATTAGTACAGCGTAACATTCTGCTGAAAAGATGGAGAAATGAGAGGGGAGTTTGTCACATAATGATAAGATGTTAGGAGAATAAATTCCGTATCCTACATTACTGTCAGTCTTAGAGGCATCAGTGAAGAAAATGGGGCCAGAAAAGTTGATAGAATTCATTTTGGCCAGAAAGACTTGATTACAGTCCGAATCTTTTTTAATTTCCAGATCTATCGTGTTAGTTTGACTAATTTGAGATTCGAGCGAGAAGTGATGACAAGGAAATTTGTTGAACGATTCAATGAAGGGAAGGAATTTAGATACTGATTGAAAGGCAAATATAATAGGAGGAGTATTTCTCAGTCTCCAGTATATGGGATCGGCAGCCCATTCTGTGAATAATTCTATACGTGAGGTTTTTATTAGGTCTTTATATGCAACAGCTTTAGATACATATTTAACTGACAAGATTTCTCTACGTACCTCCAGGGGGGTCTGCCCACATTCAGATAACATGATGTTGATAGGAGTAGATTTTAGATAGCCTACTATAACCCTTAGGGCTTGATATTGTAAACGATCTAATTTTTTAAGTAGGTATTTAGAACAGCCACCATATAGCATGCACGCATTATCAAATAATGGAAGTATGGTCGCTTTGTATATGTTTAAAAGAGAGATTTGATGGCTACCCCACCATTTACCACATAGAGATCTAATTAAATTAATAGCTTTTGATACTTTGCAGGAAATAAATTCAATATGTGGTTTCCAGTTAAGTTGGTCGTCAAATATAGCTCCTAAGTACTTGACTTGAGATTTCCAAGGGATAGGTTGACCATTAATGACTATGGAATGGACTGGACTAAGCTTATGGTTTTTCTGAAAAATCATGGCGGCACATTTTTGAGGGGCCAGTGTCAAACCCATAGACAATAAATGAAGATTGAGATTAGAAAGGAAGGTGTTGAGGGATGTTATAGACTCCTGGATGGTGTTTTCGGCACATATCACAGCAAGATCATCTGCATAACCACTAATTTTTATGGAGGGTGGAAGTATGTTCTGAAGAGAGTTGCACGATATATTGAATAACAGTGGACTGAGTGGAGAACCTTGGGGGACACCTCTACAAGAAACACCAGGGCCTATAAGTTCATTGTTAAGGGTGGATTTAATGAATAGATTTCGATCTGAAAGAAAGGATAAAATGAGGTCACAAATGTCATGAGGCAAATTAAGGGAATTTAGAGATGAATAAATAGAGGATAAAAAAAGATTATCATATGCACCTTTAATGTCGAGAAAAACAACAATTGGGTTTTTATTGCCAGACAATGCACATGATATTTCGGAATAGATGAAAATGTGGTTATCAGATATACTTCTGCCTTTCCTGAAACCTTGTTGTGAGGGGTGAATTTTTAGGGAGTTTTCAAGAGACCAGTCAAGGCGATTTTTGATCATGCTTTCGAAAACTTTTCCTATTGTGCTGGATAAGGCTATGGGTCTCCAGCTGGAGGCATCGTTAGGATCCTGGTTTTTTTTAAGAATAGGAATTATTAGATGATTTTTCCAATCTGAAGGGATCGGATGATATTTATTGAGTATTTTATTGAAAATAGAGAGAAGAGTTTCTAGGGCTATTTTGGGAAGATGATTGATCATTGAATATGTGATGGAATCCAATCCAGGACTTGAATCATTTTTGTTTAGTAAGCTGAAATTCAATTCTTCTATTGTAAAAGGGTGAGTAAAGGAGTCGTTAATGGCTTGGGGAATAGTGTTAAGGTCTTGAAAAGGGATTTGAGCTAACTTGTTTAAGAGACTTTGGAATATGGAACTGTCTAGGGGAGGCGTGTTAATTAAATTACGATTTTCAATAGATCTAGAGAAATTTTTTATTGATTGCCAAATCTTCTTAACAGGTGTTCCGGGGTTCAGTTCTTCCGTGAATTTACGAAAGCCTTCTAATCTTTTTGTTTTCAGAAAAAGTCGAGTTTTAGCTCTTATTTTCTTGAAATTAATGAAATTTTCCATGGAGAGAGTTCTTAGATATAGTTTAAAAGCCTCTTTTTTCTTTTGTACCATCTGGGAGCACTCTTTGTCCCACCAGGGAAGATAAGGTTTAGAAGGAGTGAAAGATTTCTTAAGTGGGATAAATAAAGAGATGGCTCTTTTTAAGACATCCAAGAACAAGGGATATTCCATATCATTATGATATATATTATTTTCAATATATGCTTGAAATGCATCCCAGTTGGCTTTATTTGTGTTATATTTGACGTGAGTGGAATTCATATGGATGGGCACAGTATTTTGTTTTTTGTAGGAACAAAGGGTAGGAAAATGATCGCTGAAGCCTGATTCTTGGATCGTTCTCCAGGAGCAATCTAGAGCTATGGCTGAGGAAGTAATTGTAATATCCGGGCAGCTTTTATTGACATTGGGGTTGGGAATACGGGTTGGAGATCCGTCATTAAGGATGGTGAGATCATTATGCGAGATGAAGTCCCAGAGTGCAATTCCTTTAGGGTTATTAATGGCAGAGCCCCAAATTTGATTTTGGCCATTTAAATCAGCCATTAAGATAAAATTCTTATGTTTTATTTGTTGTAGGAGTTGATTAAACATTCTGTGAGGGAAGGGAATGTTGGGGTCGGGAGGAATATAGCTATTAATAATGAATAGATCTTGGAGTTCTACTACCAGCAAGTGTATTTTTGGAGGAACTGGAATTTTGTGTTCAAAATTTTTGCAAGGAATCGAGTTGTTGATGAAAGTGGCTACACCTCCGTAGCCATCCTGTCGATCTTGTCTAAAACAGCTAAAATTTTTAATATGTGCAGATCCACCTGGAGTCAACCAAGTTTCATTTAGTAATATAATGTTAATACTCTCATCTCTAATAATAGGAATGAGTACCTCTTTGTTAACATTAAAACTGCGAATATTCCATTGGAGTATGTTATATTTAAAGGTATTATCCTGAATACGATTGAATTTCAAGCAATAGTGTAAAAAATGAAATAATAAAAAAAGGGGGGGAGGTACTTAGAGGGAGAAATTCAAGTTATATTATGATTGC
This sequence comes from Galeruca laticollis, assembly GCA_963921935.1. Taxonomy (NCBI): domain Eukaryota; kingdom Metazoa; phylum Arthropoda; class Insecta; order Coleoptera; family Chrysomelidae; genus Galeruca; species Galeruca laticollis. Next base: position 175,292,003 of record OY998179.1, on the reverse strand, counting down.
TCACCTCTTGAGGAGAGGTAAGCTGAGAAATTGCGAGAGATTGAGAGCTAGGGATAGAAAGGGAATAATCAGACAAAAACGGAGTATCAGAAGGGGTGAAGTCCATATCAATTCTTTCAATGTGAGAGCAAGAGGGAGATGAAGCATTGTTTTGAAGTGCAGATTTATTTGTTATCGGAGACTGACAGAGTTCATTGCATGAGGAGGAAAATAGAGCTGCATTATGTGTATCTTTATCAAATCCAGTTCTTTTTTCTAAGATGGTGGGACGTCTGCGTTTATGAGTAGTGAATTTGTTACTAGGGGGACTTTGTGTCACTTTTTGAGCATAAGAGATTGGAAAAGGGGAAGAAGTCTGTAATTGAGGAAAGGATGTGATTGATCTATCAAAAGAGGTGTTTTTAACAGAAGATTTAAGAGGAGGGAAAAGTTGAGAGGCTTCGAAGTAAGAATAGTCATGGAATGCCATTGCTTCATTAATGTTTTTTTGCCTATTAAATTCTTTGCAAGAGCGGTCAAAAGCTAGATGCTGTCCAGAACAATAAAAACAGTCTAAGGAATTTGAACATGGGTCAGAATGGATTGTTCCACATCTACTACACCTTTTGGCACTGCGGCAAGAGTTGGCAGAGTGTCCGAATCTAAGGCAGTTTTTGCATTGAGTAACAGGAGCAATATATTTATCAACCTGGACTGGAACTGAAAAAATTTCTAGATCCTTGGGGCATGGACGTCCCTCAAAGGTTACAAGAATTGTTGTGGAGGGAACATATTCATAAGATCCGTCATCTTTGGTTATTCTGCGGTTAAGTCTTCTAGCACCAATCACTTTTTTATTTTGCAAATAAGCTTCTTGAATAATATCATCTGGGGTAATAGAGAGTCCTACGTTTTTGACAATGCCTCTCGAGGTGAGAAGGCGTTGTGGTATGTAAGCACAATATCCTTCCCTTCTGAAAGCTTGGTTCATTAGGAAAGAATTAGCATCACGAGAAGTTTTGAAGGTGATTCCTATTTTGCTGGAACCTTTCTTTTGGATATTGTTAATGTTTTGAATGTTCAGTTTTCGTATAATTTTTCCAACATCCATAGGATGAATACTAGGGGGAGTGCCGCTACTTTTAATAGGTTCTACTATAACTAAATGGGGCCCAAAATCGATATCAGAGTACTTCAATCTTCTCCCTTTAGAAGCCTTAACGCGTTGTTCCAATATTAAAATTTCCTTTATGACTTCGGGATCGTTTTGAAAACAGATTTTAGTGGAAGCGAGTTCATCTTCCAAGTTTTTAATGTCTTTTTCTAATAGGGGAGAGAGTTGGTGCAAAGAATTTATTAAGTTTTTGGAAGATGGTGATAAAGCATTATGTAGGGAATCTGAGGAAGAGTTATTGGGGGCCTCATCCCCCATCTTGATGGTGGAAACTTAGACTAAAGCGTTTTTTGTAGAACACGTGGCAAAAAAATTAAGTTAGGTTAACTTACGGAGAATTATTCACAAATCACTGAAGTGCAGTCAATATAATGTCACTTAACTAAAAAACCAATGAATCGTCACTAAAAATAAAACTAACTAAACTTAATTAAATTCACAATCGACCAATTCGTGCAGTATTATCTCAAAAAGGAATTCTTTTTCCTATCAATGACTGTTTCGTTCAATTCCGAAAATGGTGATGTTAGACTGACTTTGATAGTTTTATCTGATCCATTTGTTATTATTTTACTCCTGACATTTTGATGTCGTTAGTAACCTTCCAAGCGAATAGATGGCGTTATAAATGCAGTTTAGCAGTGGCTATAAAAGATCGCAGGGCATGCAAAAAAAGCAGAAAACCTCACGTCAAAACAGTAATTTACACAGCACAGCAAGCGACGCCTACAGGTCTGTCCCCTGAGTTATGTTTTTGGTTTGACCTTGGGTAAACTACGTGGGATATCTAGGGGTTACTTATCTCTGATTCACACCAGGCACCAATTCACACGTTCTTAATAACAAGGGATTGAGGTTAAACAAAAATGTTGAACGTCAATTCCTGCTCGAGTTTAGAAAACGTTCAAAGCATACTCTAGTGAAAAACCCACATGCACTGCCCTCCCTAATGAACTTAAACTCAAACGCACCTATAGTAGTGCTTCAAGGGTTATGTTGAGAAAAATTACGATATGTCGAACTGACGTGTTGTCTATTTTGACGTAGAAAATGTGTTTATAGATTTAAAAAATAAAATTCATGTAGATATACCATAAAATTTAGTTTAAAAAACATTTTAGTAGTACAATGTCCTTGATAATAAGACGAGTAGAAAATATATCCAGAAAAAAGCGCAGAACTAAATCCACGGTACCTCCAAGGAAAGACTTTTTCGAAGATGACGCGTCAAAATTTGTGGTTATCGAAGATTTTTATTTGGAAAATTTCCCTCCGTTGAGACCGGTTTACAGGAAAGATATTTTCGGCACACCGATAGTATTCCGTGCCACAACTGGTGTAGATTTCATCGGAGATGTTAAACGTAAAGTTTTGATACATTGCATAACATTTATGAGGGAATACAAGGAGAAATCTTACGAAGAACTTCGCTGGGAAGACTATATTTGCGGAAGAAAAGAGATACTCCATTATGAAGAAAATTGTTATTTAAAAAGTCTCCACGTTAAGCAAGACATTAAAAATTATGAATTTTTTGATCCGATACCTAAGAATATTCCTGTAGATTCAATAAAAAGAAATGTTTCGCCTGTAACAGAAGATCAATCACTTTCTAGATCTTTATACTCCTCTGTAAAATCTTCAAAGAGTTTTGATGAATTATTTGATACTGAGAACAAGTATTTGCTATTGATGACATCGAACTCAGAAGAAGTAAAGTATATTACCCCAGAGGATAAGTTGAATATTAAAGAATCTAGACCTAGATCTATACTTACCAACGTCCATAATTGTCAAAATAAAAACAGATCTTCTACTAAAAGTTCCACGGATGTTCATTTACATTATACACGTCGTAAAGGTCAGTATTCTTTAACCAAACTTTAATTATCTACACAAATTAGTAGGCTTTAGTACACTACCTAGGGCAGAGATTGGGGAATAGATAGAATTAAAACAGAGTACTGGAAAAAATTGTTAATTGAAAATAGCTAGTCTTTTTGAAAAATGTATTTCCAACAAGACTTGATTCATTCAAAGTGCCTAAATTTTACGATAGTTATTTCAAATTTTAAAATTAATATTTTATACGTAGAAACAATAATTTTTGAGTTGTACTCTCTCGCTTCGACGCGCTCATTCAATAGCGGCCACGTGGGACCCAATCTTCAGCATTAAATATAAATTATTTCTTATTAACAATGAGTTCCGAGAGTCGAGACTTTTTACTAGGACATTTCCTCCTCTTTAACTATCTCTTTTCATACTATCGTTACAGTTTTTGAGTTATTAACAAAAAGCTGAAGCCTCTATTTTGTTTATGATTTTTGTTAATAGATAATTTTCATCTCCAGAGAAAAAGAAAAATGCTCCTTTAACGATTTTTCGTAGGAAACTCGCTTCTCGACTAGTATAATTTAAAATAAAAATAAAAATTTATTCTGGTTTCGATTAACAACCATTTTTAACATGCCTCCGTAAAAAATTCTATATATATATATATATATATATATATATATATATATATATATATAAGAAGCAATGAATAGATTAGTGGGTATTGCACGCAAATAGAAGAAGGGGCTACTGAAAAAAGGGGTAACCGCAAACATGCATGTTTCTGGCTCATAAGCCCTCATCAGTACGGTACAACCAAGAAAAGATGTGAAACATGGGAGCAAAGGTGTTGATTGAATTATGAGAAAATATAACAGAATTCCAGGATAGTCAAACACAATATTTGTGTCAGTGCAATACCCACTAATCTATTCATTCCATATTGTTCATATGTCACGCACTATTCGTACACCTTGTTATATATATATATATATATATATATATATATATATATATATTCTATATTCCGAAACTATGGAAGATGTCACAGCTTTCGATAGAGGAAAATGCAATTACCACCATATTTGGTTTCTTCCGTTTTATATTTGAATTAGATATGCAGGACTTATATTTCACTCACGGGAAACTTTATTTTCACAAAACAACTTTATTTAAAAAATACAGAGTTTTACAAAATTACCGAAGTATGTATGTAATTTTCTATGTATACAAAACAAAGTTTTACATTTTAGAAAGTTTTTTGCCAAAAAAATGTGGGAAAGGTCCAGTACGAAGCGTACGTACTGTGGCAGTTGAACAAGACTTGTTAAATGCAGTTGATAATGAACCATCAACGAGTTTACGAAAATTATCAAGAGAACAGAACGTCTCGAAATCAGTTGTTCATCGCGTCCTAAAAGAATCACTGTTAAATCCTTTTCACATGAAAAAAGTAAACAGTATGACAGTGGCTGATTATCCTTCACGACTTGAGTATAGCCAGTGGTTTCTGCGACAACAACAAGCAGACAATACATTTATTAGTAACGTTCTCTTTACGAACGAATCCGGTTTCACCAGAGATGGAGTCATAAATTCTCATAATAAGCATTTATGGGATGAATCCACATGGCATTATCCAAACTAGGAGCCAGCATAGATTCATGGTTAATGTTTGGGCAGGAATAGTTGCCAATCATTTGATTGGGCCATACTTTATTGACGGTACTTTGACCGGTCAGAGATGTTTGGAGTTTTTGCAAAATGAGTTATGGAACCTGTTTGATGATGTGCTACTACAAACTCGTAGGAATTTATGGTTCATGCATGATGGGGCCCCTCCTCATTTCAGTTTAGATGTACGACAGCATTTACACACAAGGTTTCCTAATAGATGGATTGGTCGTGGAGGCCCTTTTCAATGGCCACCGCGATCAGGAGACGTTATTCCTATGGATTTATTTCTCTAGGGTTATCTAAAAAGTAAGGTATATGCAACACATGTGCACTCAAGGCAAGATTTAATAGACAGAATTGTGTTACACTGCAATGTTATTAGAAATAATGTGGGATTGCTCATTCAAGTGCAAAGAAACAACCTTCGTAGACTTAGAATGTGCGTAGAAGTGGGAGGAGCTCATATTGAACATTTATTAGAATAACGTTAGTTTTTGTTGTTGTTTAGAAATCAGTTTTAGTCCAATGTTTTATAGCTTGTGTTTTTTGAGGTTTTCTTAATGGTTTAATAATGTTGTGTTCGTAATTTTGATTAAAAGCAACCAATTACGTTTGTTGCGTGCCTATTTAATTCCCATTAAATAAGTTCTCAATGTTTTTATCATCTGCTATCATCAAATTATTTTATTGTAGTACTGTAGGTAAATCTTGGACATCGTATTAATAAGTTCGTTAGGTAAATTTGTACGTAGCACATTAATAAAACTGTAAATATTAGCCAAACGGCTTATTTTATCGAATTCCAGCAAGAGTACCTTTTTGTTAGCTTAATGTGTGGGGAAGTCAATGTCGATAATTTCATACAGGGTGTGCCATCCCTGCAAATTTTTTGAATCACTAACCATTGCGAGTAGTCCGTCCCTGGCTTCAAGGCACCACTGTAAATCTGTTTACCTTTCCAAAATAAACATACATGTACATTATAGCTTTGCCGTAAATTTTATGAAGATCAAATAACTAGTACAAAAAATAAAAATAAAAACAATTGAAAATTAAAACTTTGGAGGCCTATAACTCAAAAACGAGGGCCTGCATAGAAAAAGTTTATATGAAGTACTAACATTATTTTGGCTCAGATTATACGCTACTGACTTTTTTCCCATTAGTCCCGGGACACCCTGTATATATATATATATATATATATATATATATATATATATTTAAATATATATACATATATATAAAACTCAGAAATAATGGGGAGTGCAGCAATTGGAGAAGAGAGAACTCTTTAGTGGCTGTTATCCAACCTTTCGGAAATGTTTGTTTCCATCATCGGAGACACTACAAATAGAGAAGAAAGCATTTATTCTCATCTATAAAGAGATAATATTTTACTTACATCCAATACGAGATTGTTTTCCTTTATGTAGAACATAAGATTGAAAAACTAATTTTTATATGAATTGAATGCTCCATTATTCATTTTATGGTATGTACTAAGAAAATACATTTTTTTGATACTTGGAAAGAAATAGAAAGAGTATTTTTATAGAACGCAATGATATTATAAGATGGAGAAGAAATTACCTAAGATCCATCAAACAGTATAGGCAAGCACAGAGACCCATGTATTACCTAGATGAAATCTGGCTAAATGAAGGTCATACAAATTGCAAATAATGGATAGAGATAAAAGAGATGCTTTTCTTAAAAAGGATTGTCTACAGGTTTGAAAAATCCAACTGGAAAAGGCAAACGTTGAATAATCGTTCATGCGGGATCTGAGCATGGATTTTCTAAAGATGCATTGCTAATATTTGAAAAAAAACCTGGAGATCATCATGAGGATAAGAATTGATTAGTACTTGAAAACTAGTTTTTTGAATTTCTAAAAAAATTGCCAGACGGTGCTGTAATTGTAATGGACAATGCATCTTACCACAGCCGTAGGGTAGAAAAGGTTCCAACAACATCTTCATTAAATAAGTTATGCAAAAATGGTTACAATCTAAAAATATACAATTCTAATTCATATGTTACCGATGAAATGGCACAACAAAATACAACTTAGGCTGCCACCATATCATTGTGAATTGAGCCCTGTAGAATTGATTTGGGCTCAAGTGAAGAATGAAGTGGCGGCCAAAAATAGTACTTTCAAATTAAAAGATGTAAAGGATCTTATAATGCAAGCCTTGGAAAATGTGACAAACATTCAGTGGCAAAATTGTGTTGCACATGTCATAAAAGAAGAAGATGAAATGTTCAAGTTAGATAGGATTGTGGATAATCTTATAGAACCGATAATCGTTTCTTTCTCTAGTGATGACAGTGAGGCAGATTCTGAGCAAATAATTATTCATAACTTCATATAAATGTATTTAGTGTTTCTTGAGAATAGACAATGTAATTAATAGTTCTGTTATGCTGTAAAATATTTATTTGTAACAAATAAAGATTATGCAAATAGTTCAATGATTAAACTATTTTTATACCACATCTGATTTCTTTGTACTGACATTACTGTCTTCAGAATGAGGATTAACTATAACAGGTTGTCTATTGAAATATAGGCCCTTTTTCGTACCATTTGCTAAGTTCCTGTTATTTATAGGTATCTAATATTGCTATGAAATATTCCATATAAGCAATCTGTGGAAGAAGTGATGACAAATACACATTATTCTGCTAAGGTGTATCACGTACAGATATTTTTGATGATTTATTTCTAGAACAAAAATATATTTGTTGTATTTTTAAATCAACTAAGTTCCTATACTTGCAGTGGAACATTTTCTTATATTTCATAATTAAAAAAATTTTTATTCAACTTATCTTCATTTCTCATATTGCTCAATTTTCGATAAACAAACATCCTCTGCTCTCTGAATAATGCAATTTTCGTCTTTTGTGATTCCTTTATTCTGAATTATTTACATTTGATCAGAAACGACTCAGATCTTATCATTGGGAGCGTTAATCCGAGACACCGATCCCTGAGCGCTCAGGTAGCGATCTTTAAAATTTTTATGAACGCGACACTTCCCCTACTTTGCTACTTGAGCGCTCAGGGAGCGGTCGCCATTTTATAAATCGTAGTTATTTTTGCTCAGTCGATCAAGTATCGGTGATCATAAGACAATTAGTGGGAATTTTGAATTTTAATTGCGAGCAAGTTGTTGATATAGGACAGTTTTTTTAGATTGGAAAGTGTAGGTTTAGATAAAAATGTTCATGGACTATTAACAATTGATGCGCTGTGGTAGAGGGAGACGAGAAAGGCGGTATAGCCAGTTTGGAAATTAAAACTCACAAATTATTGCATTTTAAGCATGTCATAAGTGTATTATTTTTAAAATGAATTACTTCAAATGCCCGTCTCATCATTCTAAAAGGTTCTTTGAATGAAAATCGTCAAATCTGTGGACTGATTTTTCAACAAAATTTGCATTACTTGGTCTTCTTTCCCTCAATCTACCTTATAACATATTTCCTGGAATAGGATTAACAATATTTTCAACCATTATATTTACTGCGTTCAAGTTGAAATCATATCATCTGCCTTGCAAACAGATTTGCATCTATTCCTTCAGCTATAGTTATTATTTTTATTCACAAAAAACAAAACAAATTGAGAAGTAATAACAATGAATTGTATTCTTTGGTAATAACGGAATAAACAAGCAAGAAACTGAAAAATAATCAACGAAAGACATAAATAATATGCGCACGCAAGTGGTGATCACAAAAATCCCAAGAAATAGACGTTCATCAGAATCAAAGAGCGATCAAGTAAAACATGGTGGGGTTTAGGTAGCGCTACTTTCAGAGCGATTAGTACTTCATGTGCCACCAAAATTTGACAACTGTTATTAACCTTTTTACAAACGTAGTCGCCGACCTTGAAATTCCTTATAGATTTAATTTTACAATTCGTTGTTTTTCTTCGTTTTCAATAATATGCATTCACTCTTTTACCCTGTGTCTATTAGGTTAATTATTATTTATTTTGTGATTCATAATTTCCAGACAGTATAATTTTAGTATGACTAATATTTTATGTTATCGTTTCCAATCTAGTAATTTGTTTAGTGATTTATAGTGGTGTGATTCAGATTTCCTAAGATGGTCCTCCTAGTTTAAAAACAGGGTATAGCTAGCTTCAACAATTGGTATCAGTGGACGTCAATTTTCCATCAATCATTTCCGTTTTAGAGGAAATATGTCTACTTATAACTTAGTAGCGTCGTTTTATCTTGTGGTTGTGTGAATCGAATATTTTAGTAATTTTTTTGTAGATGTGCTTTTCTTACAATTATTATTTTACAACTTCAATGTTATAATTATTGTTTTTATAATTCGCGTATAAAAGAGACTCCATTATAACATTGTTTACAATGAAGCTCTTTGAACACCGTTATAGTAATTTTTAGTGAACAGGTGGTTATTGTATTTAGTTATATTTTTATTTGACATTTGACTTTAACATTGACACAAATTATGAATAAAATGGTCTAGCGTTGTTTTAGCTAGCAAATTATTATATTAAAGGTAAATTAGAATGATTTATATATTAAAAATATTAATGAATGAAGTACGCTAACGTTTATTTACCAATGATTTGTCAATTGTTTATTTTTATATTGTATAGGATCAATATATAGGTATACACAACGGTCGATTTTTGGCATAAATTACCAGACATCTATGTGAAGATGTATTACAGAAATAATTCAGTTCATGATATAATATAAATAGATCGCAAGAGCATATACGAAGAAGCTCTTTTTTAAAGAAATAATCATCTTCTTTTTGCTTAAATGAAAGTTTGTTTACAATTTACACAATTATTCGTCAAAAGTCAGAAGTGCTGAATAAAGCCATCTGTGATCTGACCAATTAGGAATCTACAGAATTGCCAACTTAAATACAAACCACTCCTCCTAGTTTAAAAACAGGGATTATACGAAATTCTATTTTATTTAAATAATTAATTAAATTTGAAATATAAAAAATATTGTGTAAAACTTGTGCCACAAGGATTTTCTGTAGTTCTCGTGATTCGCACAACTCATCGCTTCGCGGTTCGTTGTGCAAACTTCACTCGTACTACAAAACGAGTTATTGTGACACTTGTTTTACAAATAACTATTAACCAACGGTAGAGTATATGAATTAGATATGAATAGGATTTTCAGGATTTCTAAGTCTTCTTGTGGAAATTATTGTCTGATATTTTTAATACTCTATATTTCATTTGTTTAATGACGTTAATTTTCATTAGATGTTTGTGGTAGGAGTGGTAGTTTTGATATATTCCTGAGTGACAAGGTTTTCTGTACCAGTTTACCGTAAATGTGTTGACTGTGGATCTTATTAGCCTGGTACGGGTGTGAAGTTAGCAGTTGATTTCCAGCAGTTAAAATAGTGAAATTGAAAGTAGTTGCAACAAATTGTGTTTTGAAATTTGACATGCATAATATAATGTAGTTGTTTTTAAAAATCAACTACCGTCCCCCGTACCCACTTAGAAGCCGTCGGGGTGGATGAAACTACTCCTAAGCGATAAAAATTAAATAAATAATTCAGAACCTCGACTTCTCGTTCGAGTTCCAGGATAATATTCACAGGATACATTCTAAATGCCTCTAGAAATCATTTACCGTCGCCCGTACCCACTTAGAAGCCGTCCGGGTGGATGAAACTACCCCTAAACAATAAAAAAAAATTCAGAACCTCGACTTCTCGTTCGAGTTCCAGAATGATATTCACAGGATACATTCTAAATGCCTCTAGAAATCATTTACCGTCGCCCGTACCCTCTTAGAAGCCGTCCGGGTGGATGAAACTACCCCTAAACAATAAAAAAAAATTCAGAACCTCGACTTCTCGTTCAAGTTCCAGGATGATATTCACGTAGGGCGGTAAATGATTTCGAGAAGCATTTGCACTGTATCCTGTGAATATCATCCTGGAACTCGAACGAGCAGTCTAGGTTCTAAATTATTTATTTATTTTTTATCGTTTATGGGTAGTTTCATCCACCCCGACGGCTTCTAAGTGAGTATGGGCGGTGGTAAATAAAATTTCTAGGGTCATTTGCAATGTATCCTGGAACTCGAACAAGAAGTCGAGGTTTTGAATTATTAATTTATTTTTTATCGTTTAGGGGTAGTTTCATCAACCCCGACTGCTTCTAAGTGGGTACGGGCGGTGGTAAATAATTTCTAGAGGCATTTCCAAAGTATCCTATGAATATCATCCTGGAACTCGAACCAGAAGTCCAGGTTTTGAATTATTTATTCATTTTTTATCGTTTAGGGGTAGTTTCATCCATCCCGACGGCTTCTAAGTGGGTACGGGCGGCGGTGAATGATATCTAGAGGCATTTGCAATGTATCCTGTGAATATCATCCTGGAACTCGAACGAGAAGTCTAGGTTCTGAATTATTTATTTATTTTTTATCGTTTAGGGGTAGTTTCATCCACCCCGACTGCTTCTAAGTGGGTACGGGCGGGTGGTGGTAAATAATTTCTAGAGGCATTTGCAATGTATCGTGTGAATATCCCTGAAACTCGAACGAGAAGTCGAGGTTCTGAATTATTTATTTATATTTTTATCGTTTAGGGGTGGTTTCATACACCCCGGCGGCTTCTAAGTGGGTACGAGGGAACGTAGTTGATTTTTTAAGACAATTATATTATATTAAGCATATTAAATTTTAAAACACAATTTGTTGCAACTACTTTCAATTTTACTATTTTAACTGCTGGAAATCAACTGCTAACTTCACACCCGTTTAGCCTGGTGGATGTCCAGAAAAGGAACAGAATTTTCTTCATTTTCTTTTTGTATTGTGAACTGGATATGAGGGTCATATTCATTAAAGGTGAACAGGGTTTCTTCTATTCAATCCTCAGGGTAAGGCCAAAATAATGTATATGTTTTGATAAATATTAGGTTGAATGATAGGACTGGAATAACAACATCAAGGATATGCTCGGTAACATAAGCAGCTAGGATTGGTGACAGACTAGCACCCATAGGGGTACCAAATGTTTGTTTGAAAATTTTAGTATTAAAAGATAGATATGTGTTATGAAATGTTTCAGTACTTGGTAATAGCTATTATTGTTATATATAGATGTACATTGGTGAAAAAGGATGTTTCCATCATCGGCGATGCTACAAATAGAGGAAAAGCAATTATTCTCAACTCCATCAATAAAGAGACAATATTTTACTTACATCCAATGCGATATGGTTTTCCTTCATGTAGAACATGACATTGAAGAACTGAACACATGGAACCAATCAAGGGAAAGCAACATTTAAAATAGTTATTTGTAAAACAAGTGTCACAATTACTCGTTTAGTAGTACGAGTGAAGTTGGCACAACGAACCGCGAAGCGGTGAGTTGTGCAAATCACGAGTACTACAGAAAGTCATTGTGGCACAAGTTTTACACAATATATTTTATAAATTGCATTTATTTAATTATTTGAATAAAATAGAATTTCATATAATCCCTGTTTTTAAGTTAGGAGGAGTGGTTTGAATTTAAGTTGGCAGTTCTGTAGAATCCTAATTGGGCAGACCACAGATGGATTTATTCAGCACTTCTGACTTTTGACATATTATAACCGAATGATTGTGTAAATTGTAAACAAACTTTCATTTAAGCAAAAAGAGGATAATTATTTGTTTAAAAAAGAGCTTCTTCGTATATGCTCTTGCAATCTATTTATATTATATCATGAACAGAATTATTTCTGTAATACATCTTCACATAGATATCTGGTAATTTAACCCAAAAATCGAACGTTTTGTATACCTATATATTGACCCTATACAATATAAAAATAAACAATCGACAAATCATTGATAAATAAACGTTAACGTACTTTATTCATCCATATTTTTAACATATAAATCATTCTAATTTACCTTTAGTATAATAATTTGCTAGTTAGAACAACGCTAGACCATTTTATTTATAATTTGTGTCAAGTCAAATGTCAAATAAAAATATAACTGAACTCAATAACAAACTGTGCTCTGAAAATTACTATAACAGTGTTCAAAGAGCTTCATTGTGACACTGTAAACAATGTTATAATGAAGTCTCTTTTATACGCGAATTATAAAAAAGTATATTATTTAACACTGCAACCAGTCCACCACAGAACGTAGTAGACGACATGACAGACAACAACACAAACTCTACAATCAAAGTTGAAGACAAAAAAGGAGTAGTACTTCCATATTTCAAGGACTCGTAAGATAAATAAATTCCTAAACATTGTAACCAAAATAAAAGTAACAAAAAAAGACTGTACTATACAGCACTGTTTAAAACAAAACATCATCAAAATTCGGATACAACGTTGTCTACAAAGTCCCCTGCGGAAGCTGTATCAAGTGTTATATTGGTGAAATGCAAGATGCATCCACAATAGAGTAATCTCACATAAGAGCGATTGTAGCCTCCACCCTCAAAGATGTGCACTCGCAGAACACGTCCATAACAACGACCACACCATGGACTTAAACATAATATCCGATCTAGATAAAAAATCGAACACTGTCAAGAAACTCTTTCAGAAGATGACTGGAATTTTTCAAGAAACTAACTGCATAAACAAGAAAACATACATTAAAGACCTCAGTGACATCTACTGATATTTACTCAGTCACACAACAATCGAAGAGAACTCTCACAACAGAAGCATATTAGAAATCACCTACACATTTTAACAAAAATTCTATTCAATGTTTTATATATATATATATATATATATATATATATATATATATATATATATATACAGTGTTAGGAAAACTCTGAGGGCACATATGTTTTATCGTCAATGTGTTAGAAAGAGACAAAATACATATAAATTCAGTGTATTATTTTTCTTCCCTAACAGGATAACATAACATAACATGCGAAATAAGTCGGATTTTAATTTCTATTATAACTCTGTGTTCTCTCTCCATTTTCAATGTACACGTTGAAAGTGTGCCCATAATAACATAACAAGCGAAATAAGTCGTATTTTAATTTGTATTAATAATAATATGTGTTTCCAAATATCTCCATTCTTATTTTTCGCTAACAGGATCTCATAATAAAGTGGAAAATACATTCACGCAAAGCCAGCGTGTTACAAATTCTTTGTAGGTACTAACGGTGTTACCAATTTTCATTGTATATTTATATTAGTTGTAAAATGCATCGTTATAACATAAGAATAAGTTATAAGAAGCTTTTAATTATGATAATTCAAGAGGTTGTAGCAGATCAATATATAATTAATCCCATCTATTCGTTGAACATTTTATAGTAATGCTGAAAATTGTTCTAGTTTTCAGTTTGAAAGCGGTTAAAATCTCTACTTTTTTGCAGATTTGGCAACGTGAAATTTGTCTCCGACCATCGCATTGTAATTGGTTCTTACTAGACAATTAACTAAGATTATTTGATATTCGGATCATAACAACACTGCTATACTGGGAGAAAAGAAAAGTTGAGGGAATGTTTTGCAGTTATTTCAACTTCAAATCTGATGAACTGAAATAAAAATATTGTTTAAGGGTTTTAGGAATTTTTTTGGGATGTTGATTTATTCATTCTAGGTTCAGTTTACAAAAAAAATGAACCATTTATTTCATTTTTCAAATTAAAATGTAAATCGTTAAGTAGGAACAAAAATAATTTAATTATTCTTTTTTCTCGTCGTATCCATCAATTTCCAATTATTGCTATATCGACGACAATTGATGTAGTAACAACAAAAAATCATTAAAAAGTCGTTATATTTGACAGCGAATACTGTAGATTATCTAGTTAACTGTGATTTAACCGCCTATAATTCCTACGCTCCTGATAAAACGATTTCGTTTACGGCCGTAATTCTTGTATTTTTATCTAACCCCTCTCTTCATTTTCAATCTACACGTTGGAATTGTAAGTGCCCTTAAAATATTCCTTTTTATTTGTGAGAGAAATCAACTCCATTAAATTTCAACGTAAAACGATAATTCTCTCATGGCCAACGGGAAAGTATAACGGTCACATGGCGTTACCAGTGTGCTAGAGAAAGACAATAGTCAGATAGACAATCAAAAGTTAGCGTAGGTTACTGTACGAGATGAATACGAATAGCGCGTGCTCCTCTTGATTATGTTTAACGACTGTACACTCGATACTTCACTAAACGTTTGTTTGCGAATGAGTAACGATCTTTTGTAAATCTTATAAAATTAGTATGCAAGTACACCATAAAGTGCAAATTGTAAAATGGTACTATCAGGGTAATTCATATCGAGAAATAGCAGAAAATGTGTTTATTGTCGCATTCAAAAATGCCCAACCAATTAGCAAGAAACAAGTGAGAACGGTTATAAATAATTTTGAAGAGCATGGATGTGTCAATCCTACTAAACATGGACCGCGTATACAAAATCGTCAAACCCAACCCGAAAAAGAAGAAAGAAATATTTTAATTTGTGACAGTGTGGAAAATAATCCCCTACAATCGTCCACTCATTTAGCAAAGGATTTTGATGTTGATCCGAAAATGATTCGGACTGTATTAAAAAAAATTGTTATCGTAGTTTCAGAGTAAAAAAGAGCCATGCATTTTTTCCAGACGATCAATTTCGTAGAATGGAATTTTGTAAAGTAATTATGGAAAAAATACAATTAGACGCAAACTTTTCGAAAAATATTTTATTCACAGATAAATCGACTTTTCCCATACACGGTGCACACAATTTATCCGTTATTGGATATTGGTCTAGGACAAATCTACACAAACACTACAATAGTAGAACTCAATATCCCCAAAAGTTAAATGTTTGGGCTGGAATATTAGGTGAACATTTAATTGGACCATTTTTTATTGACGGCAATTTAACCGGACAAAAATATTTCGACATGCTGGAAAATCTAATTACTCCTGCCCTTATACAATTAGGTGTCAACTTCAATGATATTTGGTACCAACATGAAGATTGTGCATCACATAATTATCGACTAGCAATAAATTTTTTAAATACACATTTTCCCAATCGGATAATCTCCACGAATGATAGCATTAGATGGCCTGTGAGATCTCCAGATTTGGCTCCCAACGATTTCTTTTTCTGGGTTCATGCGAAATCGAGAATTTATGGATTCCAAGAAAACAGGGCCACTTCTCTGAATGAACTAAGGGAACAAATTTAAAAGTTCAATACCCAGCATTACAATGAAATGTTCAACGAATGAAATGGGATTAATTATATCTTGATCTGTTATAACCTTTCGAATTATCATAATTAAAAGCTTCTTATAACTTGTTCTGATGTTAGAACAATGCATTTTACATTTTTTATAAATATACAATGAATATTGGCAACACTGTTAGTACCTACAAAGAATTTGTAACACGCTGGCGTTGTGGTCATGTATTTTCCACTTCATTATGAGATCCTGTTAGCGAAAAATAAGAATTGAGATATTTGTAAATACATATTATTATTAATACAAATTAAAATACGACTTATTTCGCATGTTATGTTATGTTATCCTGTTGGCGAAGAAAAATAATACACTGAACTTATATGTATTTTGTCTCTTTCTAACACATTGACGATAAAACATATGTGCCCTCAGAATTTTTTTAACACTGTATATATATATATATATATATATATATATATATATATATATATATATATAGAGAGAGAGAGAGAGAGTCTCATAAAAAAACAATAAATATGCTATTCATGAGAATTAACCGGAAGGTTCGTGTTGAAGGCGTGTGCTGGGTTAAAAGTGAAGTAAAATTTTTTCTGAGAAATCATATTAAAAAAAATGGTAGCAACTAGGGGCAAGTTACAACTGTAGTTGATCCTTCCCAAATTCTACGCCACTGGCCAACCAGTCACTCGTCCCTATCGTTCCAAATATTAATGAAACACGTTGTATATTTTACTTATACTAATTATTATTTAGGTAATTCTTCGAGACAAGAAAATATTGAAATGATAAGAAACAATTTACTGAGATATTTCGAACAAGCAGAACCTGGCGCCCACATGCCGTACGATTTAATTATGTACAATCCAAAATTTTACCTACCCTGTGCCGAAATTGGATTCGTTTACCAAAATGCTAGACCGGCAAAAATTGACGACAAAAAGCTAATTATCAACAGTGAAGCAAAACAATCATACAACAAACAAAATTCCTGTGCGTGTGAAGATTCTGTCAATTGGAAATACACGTGTGATGGTGCATTTCGCAAAGAATATTTTTGGAAAAATTTAGATCCATACAACCATATCAAACCGGATAGAGTAGCAAGAACGAAATATATTTTAGCTGGAATCGAAATTACTAGATAGAATAGTTTTGGTCACCTGTTACGGCAATAGAAATTGAAATAACAAATAATTAAATATATTTTAGATAACGGCACATCAAATATAACTATATTGTTGATAATAACAAAAAATTAAATATATTTTACATAACAGCAAATCAAATATAACTAATTTTCTGTTACTTTATGTTTTTAGGAACCGAAATAAATAATATAATATGAAAGAAAGTTTCGTTCAATAAAACAATCTGCAATTTTTCTATGTTTTCTTAAAAGAGCACCCTGTATATAAATTTTATATAGACTTCCACTGTTAACATATGGTGCTTGTCTCGCCATCGCCGGATGTCGTGGGTACCTTCCGGGTCAAAAAGACTCGCCTAGACTAACAGTACCGTGGGAATACGACACACACTTTTCTAACACTGTAAAACACATTATTTTAGTTGTCAGAAAAATTATATACAAAAAATGTTATACTTGTTTGGAAAAAATGTGGGAAAAAATTGAATAAATCTATGGAAATTGAAGCCCATGATTTTAAAATTTGGTCTAGTAATTGAACACAAAAATTTGTTAAAATTACACTAAAAACCCAAGACACCTGAATATTTACGATCACTTACTTTAAAATGAAAAAAGTACACTATCGCTAGCGATGAGATTTTCCGGCAAAATTTTGAAGAAAAATTGTAAGTAGATTTTTTGTTGATTTATATAATTATTGTATATAGAATTTAATTTATTCCTAATTCTATTTTACACTTTATTTTTATTATTATTTATTGGAGTAAAAATGGTTAAAATATATTGTTACGAAACAGCACACTGGTATAGACCCTGAATCCGACACTGTCTAGCCATGTAAGAAAGTTATAATTATGGCAGATGCGCACGGATTTCTTAGAACTGTTTACGATCTTATCTAGACATTGTTTTTGTGACCTGTATTATCTAGAAAATGCTAGAGAGCCAAATGTTTTTGTGTAAGCCGCAATCTAGGATTATTTAGTAAAAAAGGCACTAATATATATAGGACCGACTAGCGAGAGAGAGGGGAGTTTATAATTTGACATCGTGAGATAAACAGTAAATAAGTGAATAGAAATTAGTAAAGTGTTGATATAAATTAACAATTAAGGTTGTGTGTATATAAATTAAATTTGAGTGAATAGTTAAGTGTATCTAAATTAAGTATAAGTGAATAGTGTAGTGAATAAATACATTAGGTAAGTGAACCTACCGTGTGTATGAATTTATCCCACCCGTAATAAAAACGTTTTAAATAAATAAGAAAAATATTACGTTGTTGTCATAAGTGGGATAATATAAATAAATTGCTACGTTGAAATGACCAAAAGACTATGTGACCTGAAAGTGACGAAACCAACAGCAGAATTGGAAGATTGTGAGTTGGAAACGTCCGGTAAGAAAAGTGAATTAGTAGAAAGAGTAGTGGTACTGGAAAATGACGGCTTTGATCCAGAAACAGTTTTATTTAATGACCAGGCTTCCACCTAGATCTCGTCAATTTCTGCTAATATTTCTGCTAACAAGGACGAGAAGATTTCTGCCATGGAAGAGAACATGGAAGAGAAGATTTCTGCTATGAAGAACGATATTTCTGCCATGGAAAAGAAAATTTCAACGAATGTGAAAAACGATATTTCTGCTAATATTGACGACAAGATTTCTGCTTTTAACAACGATATATCTGCCGAGTAGTGTATGGGTCACTTTACCCACGTTTTAGGAGGGGGGTGTGACGTCACAGCGGCCATTTTTCTATCCAGTCGGCCATTTTTATCCTGGTGTCAGCCAATTTTTATCCGTCGGCCATTTTTTATCCTGTAATTGTAGATTTCTATCGCTAGATGGCGCATTTTTTGTAGATTTCTATAGATGGCTGTGCGCCGTAGATTGTATTTGAAGATTCCCATAGTCCTGATTGGAAACACTGACCTAAGCATACGTAATTTCTAGAACCAAAGTTTTTTGTAACGCCATAAGGGCATTAGAAATTTATCTCTGTTATTATTGGCCATCATCAATCAATCGTCATTTATGATAGAGAGCTTTTTTTATATATGGAATGTACCAAAAAAGATGCAATTAGGTTGTTATAAATTTGTGAAAAAGATATATATTTCTTATATACGGGTGGTAGTCATAAAATATGTTTAATGCACAGTCGTTATGGTATTATTTTGGGTAAGCGACGCATCAGTTGGATGGGCAGAGAGAAACATAGCATTATTTTGGACAGGTGCAGTGGTTACAGAAGTGCTTATGATTTTTTTTTATTATCAGCGTTCTTATCTCTTCTGATGTTCCACAAGAGATGATAGGATGAGTAAATGTCAGATGAAGGTCGACGGGGTTGACATAAAACAACGTTACTACAATTAATATACAGGGCGTGGACAATGCCATACGGGCACTCTGCTTGGATTTTCATCGAACAAAACAGGATGTACCAAATCGCCATTAGGTCACTACGACGACGATCAATATATAGGATGTCATTGGAATCAGACACGTTCGATCGTTATACAGGCTGTACAAATATGCCATAAGGGAACTAGCATATATCTCTGTTATTATTGGTTGGATTGAAGTCGAAAAAATGCCATTGTGATAGGAAGAGCATTTTACAGGATGTACAAAAAAGATGCCATAAGGGCACTTGCATATATCTCTGTTATTATTGGGCGGGTTGAAGTCGAACAAACGCCATTGTGATAGGTAGAGCATTTTACAGGATGTACAAAGAAGGCATAAGGCGCTACGATGTATCTCCATTGTTATTGGTCAGATTTCAAGGCACAAACGGCGTTATAGATTATTTTTTATATATAGGATGTCAAAAAAGGCACTCTGCTGTTATTGCTCCGATTTTCATCGAACAAACGGCGTTATAGATTATTTCGATATACAGTGTGTACAAAAAGATGTTATAATGCGCTACGATGTATCTCCGTTGATATTGGCTAGATTTCAATGGGACAAACGACGTTATAGATTATTTGGATATACAGTGTGTACAAGAAGTTGCTATAAGACGAGCGTTCGTTACATTTTAATAATTATGGAAAAGATATAGTATATTTTTTATAACGCCATAATGACATTAGAAATTCATCTCTGTTATTATTAGTCAACATAGATCAATCGTCATGGTGATAGAGCTTGTTTATATACGGAATGTACCAAAAAAGATGCAATAAGGGTGTTATAAATTTGTGGAATAGGTATATATTTCTTATATACGGGATGTAGTCATAAAATATGTTTAATGCACCGTCGTTATAGTATTATTTTGGGCAAGCGACGAATCAGTTGGATGGGCAGAGAGAAAAATAGCATTATTATGGACATGCGCAGTGGTTACAGAAGTGCTTATGATTTTTGTTATCAGAAGAGTATAGATGCAAATTGAAGGAATTTACTAAAAAAAGTAAAGATCAGTATAACTGTGCAATGATATATAAAACCAAGGAAACTATATCTGCTGATCATTATAATTACTACTTAAGAAGACAGTTTGAAAGTGGAGAACTTCCTAGATTTATCTGTTCTCTTAAGACTTCATATTGTGGGTCTCCTAAGTGGCTTCAAATTTCTAACTCCAAATCCAATTCTTGTTTCTTATCACAAATATGTAGTACTTCTAGTTTTGTATTAGGTGTCAATTAAATTCCATGCATTGTTAAAATCTCGAATTGAGGAATGAAATCAATAACGTTACTTTTTATAAAGAGAGAGAGAATAGTTATGAAATTTAAATAATATTCTTAGAAATTCACGACGAACGAAATCAATATTATTATCAACATAAGATTCCAAATCATGTTAGCATGATAACACCCAAGCTTATCAACGAGTTTTTCCGTTTTCGTCATTAAAGCCATACCATAGGAACTAAATTAACGATATACGCGTGAAATCAAAAGTCTCTATTGATAAAAATATTATTGAAATAGATCTCTCTCATTGTAACGATTTTTACGGTGCTGAATGATGTAATCTAAAATTCGATATACAGTGTGTACAAAAACATGTATCTCAGTTGTTATTGGCTAGATTTTAATGGGACAAACGACGTTATAGATTATTTATTTATATACAGGATGTCAAAAAGGCACTCTGCTGTTATTTCATCGAGCAAACGGCGATATAGACCTTCTTTTGTCGATATATGCCATATAAGTTATGTTGATCGATTTTATCATTTCTCTTGATATTTAGCACTGTTTACCGAGAACTAGTAACATTAAGCGACGATAGATTCAACCTAATTTAGCTTATTTATGTAAATTTCTACGATATTTGCCTATTATAACAGATATATGGCTAATATTGGAAGTTTCTAGAACGATTTAGACGAATGCATCGATTTTGACCAAAAATAAGTCCTGCTTTTGTTATCACATCTTTGGTCGTTATATGCTACATACCTAGCTATGTTTAGCGACTTCGTAATTTCTCCCGATATTTAGCACCATTTACCGAGAACTAGTGACATTAACCGACATTTGGATAGATTTAATACAGCATTAAATATACAGATGTCCACCATATCTACAATAATAAGAAATATATGACCAATATTACAAGTTTCTAGAACGATTCAGACAAATGCATCGATTTTATGCATAACTAAGTCCACCTTTGGTTATCCCATCTTTTGTCTTTATATTCTATATAAGCTATGTTGAGTGATTTAGTAATTTCTCTTGATATTTAGCACTGTTCACCGAGAACTAGTAACAATAAGCGACGATAGATTCAACCTAATCTAGCATATTCACGTAAATTTCCGCGATATATGTCTATTATAAAAGATATATGGCTAATATTGGAAGTTACTAGGACGATTCATACAAACTAAGTCCACCGTTGGTTATCCCATCATCCCAAATTCACGTGAATATGCTAGATTAGGTTGAATCTATCGTCGCTTATTGTTACTAGTTCTCGGTAAACAGTGCTAAATATCAAGAGAAATGACTAAATCACTCAAAATAGCTTATATAGCATATAAAGACAAAAGATGGGATAACCAAAGGTGGACTTAGTTATGCATAAGATCGATGCATTTGTCTGAATCGCTCTAGAAACTTGTAATATTGGTCATATATTTCTTATTATTGTAGATATGGTGGACATCTATATATTTAATGCTGTGTTATATCTATCCAAATGTCGGTTAATGTTACTAGTTCTCGGTGAATAGTGCTAAATATTGGGAGAAATTACGAAGTCGCTAAACATAGCTAGGTATGTAGCATGTAACGACCAAAGATGGGATAACAAAAGTAGGACTTAGTTTTGGTCAAAATCGATGCATTTGTCTAAATCGTTCTAGAAACTTACAATATTAGCCATATATCTGGTATAATAGGCAAATATCGTAGAAATTTACATAAATAAGCTACATTAGGTTGAATCTATCGTCGCTTAATGTTACTAGTCCTCGGTAAACAGTGCTAAATATCAAGAGAAATGATAAAATCGATCAACATAGCTTATATGGCATATATCGACCAAAGAAGGTCTATATCGCCGTTTGCTCGATGAAATAACAGCAGAGTGCCTTTTTGACATCCTGTATATAAATAAATAATCTATAACGTCGTTTGTCCCATTAAAATCTAGCCAATAACAACTGAGATACATGTTTTTGTACACACTGTATATCGAATTTTAGATTACATCATTCAGCACCGTAAAAATTATTACAATGAGAGAGATCTATTTCAATAATATTTTTATTAATAGACACTTTTGATTTCACGCGTATTTAGTTCCAATGGTATGGCTTTAATGACGAAAACGGAAAAACTCGTTGATAAGCTTGGGTGTTATTATGCTAACATGATTTGGAATCTTATGTTAATAATAATATTGATTTCGTTCGTCGTGAATTTCTAAGAATATTATTTAAATTTCATAACTATTCTCTCTCTCTTTATAAAAAGTAACGTTATTGATTTCATTCCTCAATCCGAGATTTTAACAATGCATGGAATTTCATTGACATCTAATACAAAACTAGAAGTAATACATACTTGTGATAAGAAACAAGAATTGGATTTGGATTTGGAGTTAGAAATTTGAAGCCACTTAGGAGACCCACAATATGAAGTCTTCAAAGAACAGATAAATCTAGGAAGTTCTCCACTTTCAAACTGTCTTCTTAAGTGGTAATTATAATGATCAGCAGATATAGTTTCCTTCGTTTTATATATCATTGCACAGTTATACTGATCTTTACTTTTTTTAGTAAATTCCTTCAATTTGCATCTATACTCTTCTGATAACAAAAATCATAAGCACTTCTGTAACCACTGCGCATGTCCATAATAATGCTATTTTTCTCTCTGCCCATCCAACTGATTCGTCGCTTGCCCAAAACAATACCATAACGACGGTGCTTTAAACATATTTTATGACTACATCCCGTATATAAGAAATATATACCTATTCCACAAATTTATAACACCCTTATTGCATCTTTTTTGGTACATTCCGTATATAAAAAAGCTCTATCACCATGACGATTGATCTATGTTGACTAATAATAACAGAGATGAATTTCTAATGTCCTTATGGCGTTATAAAAAATATACTATGTCTTTTCCATAATTATTAAAATGTAACGAACGCTCGTCTTATAGCAACTTCTTGTACACACTGTATATCGAAATAATCTATAACGTCGTTTGTCCCATTAAAATCTAGCCAATAACAACGGAGATACATCGTAGCGCATTATAACATCTTTTTGTACCCACTGTATATCGAAATAATCTATAACGCCGTTTGTTCGATGAAAATCGGACCAATAACAGCAGAGTGCCTTTTTTGACATCCTATATATAAAAAATAATCTATAACGCCGTTTGTGCCTTGAAATCTGACCAATAACAATGGAGATACATCGTAGCGTCTTATGCCTTCTTTGTACATCCTGTAAAATGCTCTACCTATCACAATGGCGTTTGTTCGACTTCAACCCGCCCAATAATAACAGAGATATATGCAAGTGCCCTTATGGCATCTTTTTTGTACATCCTGTATATAAAAATGCTCTACCTATGACAAGGGCGTTTGTTCGACTTCAATCCGACCAATAATAACAGAGATATATGCAAGTGCCCTTATGGCATCTTTTTTGTACATCCTGTAAAATGCTCTTCCTATCACAATGGCATTTTTTCGACTTCAATCCAACCAATAATAACAGAGATATATGCTAGTGCCCTTATGGCATATTTGTACAGCCTGTATAACGATCGAACGTGTCTGATTCCAATGACATCCTATATATTGATCGTCGTCGTAGTGACCTAATGGCGATTTGGTACATCCTGTTTTGTTCGATGAAAATCCAAGCAGAGTGCCCGTATGGCATTGTCCACGCCCTGTATATTAATTGTAGTAACGTTGTTTTATGTCAACCCCGTCGACCTTCATCTGACATTTACTCATCCTATCATCTCTTGTGGAACATCAGAAGAGATAAGAACGCTGATAATAAAAAAAAATCATAAGCACTTCTGTAACCACTGCACCTGTCCAAAATAATGCTATGTTTCTCTCTGCCCATCCAACTGATGCGTCGCTTACCCAAAATAATACCATAACGACTGTGCATTAAACATATTTTATGACTACCACCCGTATATAAGAAATATATATCTTTTTCACAAATTTATAACAACCTAATTGCATCTTTTTTGGTACATTCCATATATAAAAAAAGCTCTCTATCATAAATGACGATTGATTGATGATGGCCAATAATAACAGAGATAAATTTCTAATGCCCTTATGGCGTTACAAAAAACTTTGGTTCTAGAAATTACGTATGCTTAGGTCAGTGTTCCCAATCAGGACTATGGGAATAAAATCTACGGCGCACAGCCATCTATAGAAATCTACAAAAAATGCGCCATCTAGCGATAGAAATCTACAATTACAGGATAAAAAATGGCCGACGGATAAAAAATGGCTGACACCACTATAGAAATCTACCAGGATAAAAATGGCCGACTGGATAAAAAATGGCCGCAGTGACGTCACACCCCCTCCTAAAACGTGGGTAAAGTGACCCATACACTACTCTGCGATACCCTATTAATGATAAACGACATTGCCGCTGACGTTGAAAATACAATTTCGTTTCTAAAATCTGAAAAAGAGAATAAAATGTCAAAGATGGACGAGAAAATCGAGAATAAGATCACAACGATGGACGAGAAGATTGAGAATAAGATGACAACAATGGACGCGAAAATCAAGGAGCTAGAAAAGAAGATGCCAGATATAAGAACTCAAGACTCGCCAGCGGAAGAAATGAAGACCAAGCAAACGAAACCTTGCGAGGCAGAAACACACCATAAGTTAGAAGACATTGGCAGTTTTAACCGAGTCAAGGCCCCAGCGTTCGATGGAAAAATGTCGTGAACCTAACTATTGCGCTTCGGGGAGATGCCATAGATGTACTTCAGACGATACCTCTTTAAGAAACGGATGACTTTGAGCAGCTGAAACAGAAGCTGGACATGCGATATGGTCACGAACATTTGGAACATTTGCACAGATTCCAGCTGAAAAACCGAAGGCAGAAACGTGACGAAACCCTTCAAGAGTCTGAACTGGATATTCCCCGACTATTTCGATTCGCCTCCTTAGCGTGGTGCTGACTTACCTTTTTTAAATTAAATGATATTATTCTCGGGCAGCTGGTTAGCAATATATGTAGGGAAGATATGCCTGTAAAAATTATGATCAAAAGTGCTGTGACTGCCAAATACGTCATGCGCACTGAGGCACTGAAACCGTATCTTAGTGCTAATGACGGAATTGTCCGTCATGAAATTTAATAATGTTTTCTCTCGCATGTTTGCACTCTTTCATTATGTAGAATAAAACAAAAGTGAAAACATAAATTTCATTTATATTTGTGTGATATAAATCGAAACAGTCATTGAAGCATAAATATGGTTTTTCGGTACAAGCCGGGCAGTAATAGAACTTATCTCTTCTTTTTTTATTATTATGGTTATATCACCTGGCATATCTCATAGATACAACCTTTCTAGTAGGGCTTGCAGGAATTTTTTTGGTAGGTGATTTTTTTCTTTGAGAGGTTGTGGAACGGCTGGTTTTACAGGATCCAACTCACCAATTATCGAAATTCTAAAATCTCAAAAAAACATCCTAGACTTGGTACAGTTCTCGAAATGTAGATAAGGATTTAACAGCAACATTTGAAAATTGTGTATTCCTAATTTTCTGTACCAGCGTAGTATCTTTCTTTCAATGGGGTATGACATAAACTGATTCTGCCTATCTATACCTCCCATGTACTTGTTGTATTTGTATAATAGTGTAGGTTTTTTCTTTTACTCGATTCAATTTATCGGAATATGTAAACATATTGTTATCAAATTTCGTACTGATGTATGTTACCCGGTAAAATCAATAGGTTTTTGTTGTGGTTTCGGGTACCCAAACCGGTCTTGGTTCACCAGATACAACAGCAATAGGTGGCTTTTCGATATCCTCAATAGTATTTTCATTTTCTTCAGCATCATCTGATATTGTCCACTGATTCTTCGTTGTCGTCAGAATTCTCCCAATTCGTATAGCCGTCATTAGAATCTGAAAAGTAAGTTATATCTTCGATGTCATCCTCAGATTCTATCAAAGCTTTTTCCAACTCTGCATATGATAGAGAAACATTTCTTGCACGTTTTGCAACGGATGGACTTACCTCAGGGTCAATCATTTCGAACAAAAACTAAACATTTTTTTTGACGAACTTCACTTTTATTCACACGCTGCCGCGATAACAAAGTCACTCGGCGACTGCTAACCTCACACTGAACTATTGAAATCATTTAGCCTTATGACGGACGCGTCCGTCATGCGCTCTGGTTAACGAGCACTCATGGCGGATATTTCCGTCATGCGCAGTGAATGTGTTAAGGTGATAACTAAAAAAAATAAGAAGCAATTTAGTTAGGCTTCTTCAGCTGAGAGGGGTGAACTGGTGACCATCTTTGGAATCATAAATGCTTCAGGTGGTTACTTACCCCCAGTCTACATCTTTCCGAAAAAAAGACGGCTGGAAGATTTGATTCAAGAGGCACCCCCTTCAAGTATAGCCTTAGGTAATAGCTCTGGATGGATGACCAAGGAATTATTCCTCAGAGTTTTAGAACATATCAAAATGCACACAAAATGTTCACAAGAAAGAAAGATCTCACTCACATTAGACAATCACGAATCACATATTCATGTGGCTGCTGTAAATTACTGTAGAGCAAATGTGGCATTGGTATGCTCTCATTTTCACCACATACGTCGCATCGGCTTCAACCTTGCGACATTGCTGTATTTGGTCCTTTAAAGCAATACTGTTCCATTGCCTTCAACGATTGGTTGTTGATACATCCAGGAAAAACTATACAAATGATGGATTTAGCAAGGCTGACTCGACATGCCTTTTTAGCAGCTTTCATGCCATCCAACATTATCAATGCTTTCAAGAAACCTAGAATTTGGCCATTGAATTCCCTAGCATTCACTAACGATGCTTTCAGTGCAACGCATGTTTATGACACAGAAGCACCTTCTGACAAGCAATGTAGAATTGACGAAAACATACCCAAATCAAGTGAAATGATACCTATTGCGAGCACAAGCTGTGAAACCGAGACAAATAATGAAGAAGAACTCATACAAAAATGCAATAATGAAATCATTGCAAAAGCAGCACCTGAACATGTCCGACCTCTTCCAAAAGCCATCAAATCCGCTAAACCTAGAAGGCTGCAGGGAAAATCAAAAATTTATACTGACACCCCTGAGAAACTTCAGTTGGAAATGAGAGAAAGAGAAATACAAGAGAGAAAGATGAAAGTTGCAACTAGAAATAAAAACAAGAGGCCATGTAAAGGGAAGGTCTTTACGCCATCCTTTTCATCATCCAGTGAAGGTGATATGCAACTAGAAGTTGACGAAGAAAGTGATGTGGATTGGATAGGTCTCATTGAAAACGAATCCATTTCCCACGATAGTTTGACCCTTCTGGATGACGACACCATTGATGCAAAAGTTTCTCTACTAGTCAAATTCTGTTCTAAAACTGCTACCAAATACTACGTTGGTCAAGTCACAAATTGCAGTCAAGGAGAGTATGCCATTCAATTTCTGAGAAGAAGAGGACAATCAATGCAATTTTCATTTCCAGATGTTGAAGACATCTCAACTGTAGATCGGACTGATATTATTGGAAAACTGAGGGCTATCGAGAATAAGGGAACATCAAGAACTCAAAATATTTTTTCGTTCAAGATTAATGTTGAAAAATATAATGTATTTTAGAATTTGTGGCCATTGAATTAAAGCTTTTTCATTGCTTAACGAAAGTCTTATTAGTATTCCACTTTTTCTCACATTTTAGGCAAGAATAATAAGTTATAAGGGGTTGTCGAAACTACCCCATGGTGAAGTTGAATGTGCCCCACCGGTGGGGCACATTCATCACATGGCATCATATTGGAACAATCTACCTCACCGAAAAATTACATTGTATAAAGAATGAAATATATGCAGGTAATGTAAGACAAATACCCGCCTTTTGAAATATTCATCTGGCAGTCACCTGAGAAATGTTCGTGTTGAAGAACAGACGCTCGAAAAAAAAGTGTCATATGTGCCCCAGTCTCCCCCACTGGTACCCTTTCAAAACTCCATAACAGAAGAATGCCGATTATTCTAAAGTGCAATTGGCATAGCCTAATAAATTTACTACTATTTACATTAGACTGCCACTTAGTTAGGGATAGGCTTTTCAGGTTGCCTATGTTTTTATTTATTTTTAAGATTTTAACAGGTAATGCTCTCAAATATTTTGATGAGTTCCTAACTTTCAATTATCAAGTTCATAACTATCCCAAAAGTAGTGCTGACCATTTGCATATTATAAGAACTAGTTACAGATGTACCATAAACTCTGTTTTTCATAATGGTTTCTCTAATTTTAATTCGCTCCTTTTTGAAATTAGGGTTGCAATTAACATAAAGCACTTCAACACATTGTTATTAATCTCTCTTAAGACTAAAATAATGTATTGTGGTTGAAGGTTTTATAGTTTAATCATGCATATTGGATATATGATATACGTTTGTTTTTTTCTTTTAAATGTAGATATTGATAAAATATTTATTGTGGTATAAGTAATTATGTTTGTTTGTACATTAGGATTACCTATTTGAATAATGATTTATATACTTTGACAAAAACTCCTTTATCTTCGGTAAGAGACATAGTACCTAAACCTGTTGATCCTATAATAAAACGGAGTGATTCTGGCACATTTAGAAGCATTGACGAAAATGACATTGATTTATTAAGAATAAAGATTTGCTAAACGTATTAGGAACAAACTGTACCCACTTTATTTCACTCAAAAAAGCGGCATTCATATCAATACCGAACAATTAATAAAAGACATATTGATGGAAACTCAACGTTTACGGGAATGGCGACTTAAATATTTAACATCTATCAAATAATTTAGGGAAGAAAACATTGACAAAACATGGCGCGATGCCCATGACACTCCGAGAAAAGCTAGGAATGATTCTTCCAAAAAATGTCAAACTAAGGCACCTTCAAATAAAGGCAAAAGAATCACAATAATACATGCTGGTTCAGAAAAGGGGTTCGTTCCAAATTTTCTGCAGATTCTCCTATAGATTACTATCAAAGTACCGACGCACGATTTTTTTGAGATAAACTCATTAAAAATATATCCGAAAATCCCGTTATTCTGATGGACAATGCTAGTTATCATAGCCGACAAGCAAAAATCATTCCCCAATTCTAAAAATACAAAAGAAGAAATTCAAAATTTCAAGACTAAAAATGATTTATATTTTGAAAAAACTTACAAAAAACGAGTACTGCCAGAAGTATTAAAAACTCTTAAAATAAATAAAGAATATGAGTGTGACAAACTTCAAATGTTCAACCCTAAATTATAAGATTAGGTGTAGATGAAGATAGTGATGGAGGTTAGGTTAGGTTTATAATGAGTGGGTCAATGAGGCCCTCCACTGCGACTCGTGAGAGTCTATTGTGGCTCATACCTATTCAAATTTCACCAAACAAATTCAGCATCTTAACGAAGCCGATTAATTTGTTCAGTGAATGATATTTCAGGTCCGAGGGCAAGAGAGTGGCCCTGCCAAACATCAGGTACCTGACTCCAGCCGCGGCGGGGCAGGCACAAATTATATGCTCTGCTGTTTCATCATCTTCCAAACAAAGACGGCAAATCGGATCGTCCGACAGTCCAAGTTTCAGAATATGATTATTCAAACGACAGTGGCCTGTTAGAAGGCCTGTTAGACACCGTAGATCGTGTCAATTATAGCCTAACATTTGCTTGGATACATTATTCGAAGGATGTATGAAGGCCTTTAAATGGACTAATCCTGGTATATTATGCCAGAAGTCTAAAACTCTTCTTGCAGTCCAGGTATTTAGTGTTTGTTTGGCAACTCTTGTTGCGATGCCAATTGTAGGTTCTGGTCCGATAAAGTCATGAGCGGCACCCTCTCTTGCAAGAGAGTCAGCCTTCTCATTACCATCCATACCAGAGTGGCCAGGGATCCAAACCAGCTATACCCTGTTGCGTTCTCCTATCGAGGCGAGTCTTTTTTGGCAGTCTAGAACCAATTTCGACGTTACACGGTACGAGCTAAGTGCTTCCAAGGCCGCTTGGCTGTCCGTGAAATTTTTTATTGATCTATGTGTGTGGTTGGATTGCCCCAAACTCTCCACACATGAAGCAATGGCATACATTTCCGCCTAACATACGGTTACATAGGATCCCAGAGAAGTTGAGATTTCTGTCCTAGGTCTTCACCCGTATACACCCGCACCAGAGTCTGAGGGTGTCTTTGATCCATCAGTGTACCAACAGATGTCTGCTCTTGAGAGTTCATCCTTGCGGAGAACCCATTCATCTCTATTTGGAAATAGGACGGTATAAGGCAGATTATAGTTTACTGTTGGGGGCATTATATCAGAGGTCATTCCCAGTATGACACTATGACTTTCGGTGGCTGCTAGCATTCTACTTTGCTCTGTATAAGCCTGTTATGTTCATTTAGAAATATGCACAATTCTATATGCTGTCCATCTGGCCTCTTTTGCCAGAAGTATATGGAGATAAGGAAGGTCCAGGAGGATTTCCATGACTGCTGACGGTGTGGTGCTGATAGCACCAATTATAGGAAAACTAGCCTGTCTCTGTATGCCAGAGAACTTTAATTGGGCCGTCTCCTGTAAAGCTTTTGACCACCAAGCAATGGCTCCATATGTGATCATTGGTCTAACAATCATCAAATATATCCAATGTATTTGTTTGGGACCCAAGCCCCAAGATTTTCCATAGATCCTGCGACATGTCCACAAGGAAAGTCTGGCCTTATGGATGACTTTTTCGAAGTGAGCGTTCCAAGTATGTTTTTTATCTAGGGTGATCCCCAGAGATTTTACTTCCGCTGCAAATGGAATAACCTCACCATTATAGGAAAGTGGCGGAGAGTCCGCCAAATTCCTTCTCCTAGTGAAGGAAACTATTACAGTTTTACCAGGGTTAACAGACATCTGTTCCCTCTGGCCCCAACTGTAGACATCGTCCAAAGTCCTTTGGAGGGTATTATGTGCAACGCGTCCTGACTTGATTCTTGCCAGAATGACAAGGTCGTCTGCATACGCTTGCAGTTCTACAACCTGCTTGGTACTCTCGTGGGAAGAGGTTCCTACGAGAGTACCAAGCAGGTTGTCCATCAGGAGTGACCACATAGTGATGGAGGTAGAGAGTTTAATTTTGAATAAATTATCAGTAATGTTTTGGAATTTCATTAATATAATCGTTGTTATAATTATTTAACACTTGCCTAAACTAAAAATGTATATTCATTTAAAATTATAAAAATAAATCGTCTGGTATATATAAGTACATTTTCAAGCCGACCCTGTTCCCATTTATGGAGCTTTGATGAGGTTGATACCCATACAATAGGATTTAATGAGGTAGTATTGCAGTAGCAGTCAATGGTATATTGTTGAACCTATATAGATAAACAAAATTATTAAGTTTCAAAATATGCAGCAATAATTTTTAGGGCAGACAATAATTTTAAAAATATTCTTAAGGTATTCAATTCTTTTTTTTTGCCACATTATTATTTTCTATAACTATCATAAAAATGAACTTTCATTTTACAATTTTTCAAGATTTAGAAAAATCAGTGATGAAATTTTGTATGTAAATTGAAGAACAACACTATGATAAACTGAAAATACTACAACTATATCTTACTAAGGGATCCCCCTGTATATTATATAAAATAAATAATTTTTCATTATTACTTCCGACAATGTTTAGTTTTACTCAAGAAACGAGTCTTGGTAAGGCAGCGAGACAGATAAGCCTCCCACTGACAAACATATGAATGAACGCCCAGTTGTTATTTGATACCACCAGGTCAGTATTAAGTACCGTTAATATAGTAAATGAATTCAGGAAATATATGCAACAATTTAAAAGTACCTACTACAAGAAAATACATTCATGGACAAAATTATCGAATATTCTTCATAATTTCTTGTTGAAAAAATAAATTCTGATGAATCAAGTCATTTAAATACTATCATTCACGAGAAACTGTTTATTTTAAAACATTTCAGTGAACAATCTTAAGTTTTAATCAGAAGAAAATCGGTGAAAAAAAATTAATGCTAAATGTTATGAAAATTAAGATATTTACATCATATTTAAATACTAATTGGAGGACAATTACAAGTCTTTTGATTAAAATTAGAGCACAGTTAGTAACGAGTATTCCCCCCTCGAGCTCTAATTAATGCTCCCATTCTTCTCGGCATGCTGCTAAGGAGGTTCTGGATAAATTGTTGAGGAATTGCATTCCACTCTTCTTGTGCAGCAATCCGAAGTTGGTCTATTGTACTTGGAATAGGATTTCTTCGTCGTATACGGCGTTTAAGATAGTCCGATGTATGTTCTATTGGATATAAGTCGGAGCTATATGGTGGCCAATCTAATCTTTGAATTTGGACCGCATCAAGGTAATTAGTCACTACGTCAGCTGCATGCGGTCGAGCATTATCGTGCATTAATATGAATTCTTCATATACAATTCGTCCATTCGTCCAATCACTTCCACGAGTTCAGTGCGTCGCTCCCAAGAAATACCGCCCAGAGCATTACACTACCACCGTCAAAACTAACGGTCTCTATGAGATTGCAGGCAACACATCGTTCTCCAACTCTTCTGTAGACGTGGTTTCGTCCATCTGGCTTCCATAACTGAATTCTAGTCTCATCCGTAAAAAGAATATTTTTCCAATTTTCGATATCCCAGTGACTATGTCTTCTAGCAAATTATAATCGTCGGGATTTTGGAGAAAACGTGGAACTTTGGCGGGCCGTCTTGGCTTAAAACCTGTTTCTTTTAATCTTCGCCTAACTGTTTTTAAACTTACATTAATTGGTAATTTAGTAAGTCATTTTTGAGATGCGTCGATGTCAATCTGCGATTTCGTGTAGAATTGAGTATCAAAAATGGATCATCAATTGCTGTTGTACATCTCTTGCAACCTTGACCAGGTCTACGTACGGAATTTCCAGTCTCTTCATAACTTTCTAAAATATTCGATACTGTAGATTGACCTCTCTTGAGACGTCCTGAGATATCCTTTTGTTTATATCCTTCGTTATGTAGAGTTACAATTTGCACCGCTTCAACTTCATTGCAGTGTCTAACTGGTGGCATACTGATGTTTTCAATAGCAACAAACACAAACACTATTTTATATTACTTAGTTAATTACACTACAGTAACATAATTGCAAGCTTAATTCACTATAATTCATGAAATATGTAATTAATTGTTTTTAACAAAATGCACAAGAGACAATAATATGTGCCATTAAAGTCAATTAAACGTCAAAATATGTTAAATCAAATGAATAATCAGCCTACTAGATAACTAATATCAGAGCATGTAAGTTTACGGCGATTATTTCAATTTAAATTGATTCGATAATTTTGTCCATGAGTTCATTTAAAGTAGTTAAAAAGGAGAAATTGCTAGTAGTATTCTGAAGACTTTTCCCTTCATTTCTAGTTACTGCTTTCCCAATATTGGTCACTAGCTTCCCCTAGTATCGACCCTATGGGCTACAGGTAAGTCCAGCTGTCTCCGGGCCTTCAGCTCACTTAGACGGTGAGAGGAGGTGACTACCATGAAAAAATATTAGGGGTGTTATCATAAATGGGCGCCAGCCAGGTTTCAGCTTGGCCAAAGTGTTCGTCCTATCCTAAACATAGCAATTAATTAGGATCCAAGAAAGAAAACAGGTTTCCAAACTTAACAATGTGTTGTATTGTCACCACAACAGGTGATAAAAGTGATGTGAAAGAAAATAATAAGAGTAATTAGGTGACAAAATGATTGACAGTTACTAAATAACGTAGTTAACAGATTTACATAATGAAAACAAGTGAAATGTTTCTAACAATTAATACAATTTAGCAAGATGTATTAAAACATTGAAAAACGACATGACTACAACAACTACCACACTACCGCTGAAATTTCTAAGCATAATTATTTTGTTCTAGCAATTCCGAAAAACGGAGTGATATTTGTCTAGGGCTCTTAAAGTCACAGAGCATTACTCCAGCTATTCTAAACATCATAGGAGCGACAAATTAAGTTATCTAGAACTCATAAAATCACAGAGCAAAGGATAGACAGAAATCTCTACTGCTCGCACCTAATTCACGAAATGACTAATTAACGATTTTATCTGAGACATATCTGTCATAGAAAAATTGTCAATTTCAATCTTCACAAGATCCGCATGTAACATTATCAACAAGAGAGTACTTACGTATTAGGAATTATTTAAATTATTTTAAACAATAATAGTACCATAACACCCCGATGTTAACGTACCGAGCCAAAATAAGCAGAATGATCACACAAATCAGATGTAATTAAAGAGTTAACATGTTGAGGGCAAATGTTTACAATATATTATACAGAAATTTCTAACCAGTATGGAAATCTATACTAAAGCCCTAACGTGGTGAATACATGAAGATAAGATATGCCCCTCTCTATCCCTAAAGAAAAGTATGTATGAGATAATCAGCTATTTTTTTAATTAATACTTGTAAAATATTTGAGACTAAAAGTCAAGGAGTCATCTATACTAGACCTCCAATAAGTTTTAGCCCTTATGAATCTAATACGGACAGTTTTTTAAACTACTGAGGCTCACACCCCATGGTGATGTAACCAGAACAAAAAATCGGTAGTCACACGGTCACGTAAATCTCTTGTAAAAACCAAAAGAGAGAAAACCCACATAATTACTCCTGAATTATAAAAAAAATTACGAAACTTTTCCAGATCGTTTTAAAAGGTAGGCGCTCGTTTTGTATCATAAGATATCAAAAACGTTTTATTTACAACTTACCTACCGAGCAATAGTGACAAATATAAAACTGTTGTCAAGATGTGATGACAAATTGGTTACAGCCTGCACCAATTCGCCGGAAAGATAATGGCAAAATAATCACTAGAACTGTTCCCTGCTCATCCGCATTCTCAGTCCATAAAAAAATAGAGTATAAAATGAAGCAGGTGGTGAATAAATTGAATTTTAATTCATTTTATATGGTTTTAGAAGAAGCAAAACTTTTTATCAATACTACCATTTCTTGCTAAAACTAAAAATAAATGTATACTGAATAATTGATTATTGTATACTAGAAATAACCGTGACTCCGGTCCTGTTATTTACGTTGGTAGTAGAGTTCTACGAGATTCGGCAGATGTTCATTCATATTTGTAGGAAAATCATCCACATTAACCAATTTGCTTCATTACAAACATCACTAGTTCACGCTAGGTCAAAGGAAACAAGATAACAAAATTCAGTAGGTCAAATTTCAATTTTCATTCATACAAAATTGAATATTCAATGGAATATATATGGAAAATGAGTGGAAAAGTACCATTAAGAATGAGAATTTTTGAGAACATGTGCTTCTAGAAGTACCTATCTAGTATAATATTTCCAAGAAAAACACGTTCTAGAACAATCAAGGGTATTATTTAAGCGCGGTAGATCAATCAACAACAAGCAGTTAGATACCCAGTCGTCACAGCGTTAAAATAAATATTGCAAAGAATGTAAACAGTTAGTGCTAGTGGTATAAATGAATTAAACTTTTTAAATAAATTCGTTAGAATACATACTCAGTGACATAGAAATATTTCAGAATACTAATATTTCCTAAACAATCTAAAGAAGTACAAAATTACAAAACCAACACATCTGCTGGTAATATTTCTAAGATAATATATTTAGTAACAAATACAATAATTTTCTTTTAAAACAGGAAGTAATATGAGTACAAATTTGTTAAATGTAAAAACAGAATATTCCCATTAAAAAAGTCTGATATATAACAAACATAAATGTTCAAAACTTAATGCTGTCTATATAGGTCAAACACTTAGACATTTTGAAATTAGACAGTCTGAACACTTACGAGCATACAGATTAAAAGAACCCGAGAAATCCCATTACGCAAAACATCTACTTGACAACAAACATTATTTAACACCTAACGCAGAACTTGAAGTACTACATATTTGTGATAAAAAATAAGAACTAGATTTCCTTGAGGAATTAGAAATTAGAAGACAATCAAAAGACCCACAATATGAAGTCGTCAATTAACAGATAAATCTAGGGAGTTCTCCACTATTAAACTGTCTTCTTTAGTAATAATTGCAAATTCAACAGATATAGTTTTCCTGGCTTCCTATATCATTGCACAGTAATACTGATTTTAAATAGAAAAAGATATCCGGGATATCCCCATAAGGCTAATAATACCTAAGCTTTAATATTTGTAGAATCCTCTTCTTTTTTCTATTCATATATATTAAATAAGTCAAAAAATAGGTCCCTGGTTGGTCTAGCCAAAAATAATTATTAAACCTCAGGTAGGCATTACAAGAAATGTAACTTCTGTCATTCTGACTATGATATTTCGTAATATCGAAACAATAGTCAATGTTTTAGAATATTTTCATTATATTGTGGCATTATTTAGAAATATAGTGCATTTTTATCATATTGACGGCTGAAGAGCTCATTATAAATTCAAAAACGTCTCTGAAACATTTCAGGGTGATTCAAAGATTTAAACAGAATTGTAAGCGCTTATTGATGTCAATAAGTGTTCAGTTAGATGCTTTCGCTAGATTCTTCCTGTATAATGAACCGCAGGTAGTGAGGACAATAGAACCCTAATACCATTACTATTCAAATATATTTGGAGGTGATAAATTTGTCGTGACAGTGCAGTATAGTTGGGTAAGAATAATATCATATTAGGTATTTTATTACAATATTGATTTCATTTATAATAGTAGCACAGATATTTAATTAATAATTTTCGACGTATTTACGTTATTTAGTGATCTCCAGGTAGTGATAACAATAGAAACGGAAATCCTAGATTATTCAAAATCCCTTTAAAAGCAATTAATGTGTTGTTGTGACAGTATCGGGAATTATATGTTTTTAACACCGAAAACTATTTATAATAAACTTTATTTTAAAAATATAATCGAAATATTACAATACTTGCTAATGAACCGACTAAGAATAAACTAATTATTAAACAACGACTTTTACCAACTAACTTCAACAACTTATTTCAACTACAACTTAAATAATAATGAATATGAATATATATACTAAAACAAAGCGAACTCTGCATTTATTATCTTATTTACAGTAATATAATATTATTATTTATTTATAGAAATTTCTAGTTCAATAACTTCTCCATCCCTAAGATCGAAAAATAATGGAGTTGTTTTTCGATTTTGAATTTGTTTCTTCCAATTCAATATCTTCTATCTTGATATCTTCTTTCTTGTTTTTTTCCTTCTTGTTTCTTCTTTTACTTCTTCGGAATTTTCGTATGAACCAAAATATTATTATACTTATGCAAATAATTAAAATTATTGAAAATAAACTAATCGTTGTATGTAGCTTTGGAATGATTACTTCTTGAATAGGTTTATTTTTAGCAATTTTATTAATTTCATATAATCCTTCAAAATCTATTTTAGTTTGGTGAATTATATGGTGGAATTTCTAAAAACTTTGAATCTAATTTTGGCAATATTATTGATTTTCCTTTTCTAATTTGGATGTTGGTTGAAAATATTTCTTCTCCAACTTGAATCTGGCAATCTTCTGGAATTCGGATGATTGATGGATGATTAATTTCCAAATATTGATCAGAAGTACATCTGGTTAATATTTTTATCGCTGAATTTGGAATAATTAAAACTTCATTATTTGTGACTTGTTCTATTATAGTTTCTTGAAGGTGAGCATCATTAGCATAGCAGTTCGTAGGAGAATGGCCGTTTAATATTTCCATAGTACAATTATCTCTTGACTTCATTTCTTGTTGACAGTAATATTTTTCTTCTAACATTGGACACTCTTCTTTTATTGATATTATTTCTTCCGGAGTTTTTGCCAAGTAAGGTTGTAATGGGATAAATATTTTGTGGTTTTGAATGACAGGGTATAAGGGATAGAATTCTGCAGTTTTGGATTTCAGGATGGGTACATGGACAGCAAACATTATTTTTGATTTTGAAAAAGTTACTTGAGAACCCAAAAATAGATAGTATGTTAAAATATTATTAAATTTCGGAATTTGTTCTTCTTCATATGTAAATACTTTATCATTTCTACAATTTCTTGATTGGAAATCACTGAACTATGAATTGAATTTAATTTGGAAAATGTAATGGAATTTTCAATATTGTCAATTAACGTTATTAAACTTTGACAATCCAAGTTAATATGTGAATTAGTACTATAAAAGATGATAAAATTATTTAAAGTCATTATTTTACTTTCTATTTTTCGAAATTATCTTGTAATTTCTGTTGATTATGCCACAAGGTAGTTAATGATTTATTTTAGTGATTGATTAATTTCTTATTTAAGGATATTTGCATATTAACTTCGTGAATTATTTGTTTTTGATTTTGCTGTAATATATTTATAGCATTATCCTATCTCTCTTCATCATCTGAATCAAGAGTACCAAAAAGCCATTTATCAATTTTTCCAACAGCATTTACTAATCCTCTTTTTGCTCTAATATGAGGGTAAATATTTTCTGATTTTCTATCCAATGTATTGATTAAACTTTTTGTTCTTTCCATCATTTGCTCAGCCAAATTATGGTATGAAATAGGGTTTGTTGCATTAGCTTCTACTAGACTACTTCTTAACTTGTAGAAATATTGTTTAACTCTTTCTATTTGCTTACTTATTTCTCTTAAATTTATATAATATATAAAAGTATGTTTAGTATAAATAAGCTACATAATCCTAAGTTAATTGGTAATATTAAGTTACTCAATTTGGTAACTTGTATGTCTTCGGTTTTGCATTTGGTATGAAACACCCGGTTACCATTATCATCAATTTCATTTTGCTGTAACAATTTGTTTGAATTAGTTTTTGATTTTTTAATTTCATTTTTTTTATAATAAATTCTTTTAGTAGTTTCTAATATTATTTTCGAATCTTTCTGGTTTCTTATATTTTGGTAAATTTTTTATTATTTTTTTATCTCTAAATTTTGTTTTTATAATAACTTGAAGAATTCTTTATGATTTTATATATAATGAGATAGTATAGTGATCGTTCAGATCAAAAGAATTCCTTTAAATCTTAAGAAGGTTATTTAAATCAAATAAGTATCATTTTAATCAAAGGTAATCTTGTAACTCAAAATAATCCTGATCCTTTAATTATTTCAATAGATCTCAATTTATATCATAACAAATTGAGTTATATTTTGTTCTAAATTTCTTTGAAATAAAATTACAAATAATGTGTGTTATCTAAACATTTTTCACGTTTGATTCTAACTTCTGGTAAATAATCAATTTCTTTTTGAATTGTCGAACCAAGTTCATTGATTTATATTTTGACAAAATGTATAAAATTTGAAATGAAAAATTGAATGTTTCATATTATCACTTCGAAAATTATTATGATATATATTCCTATATCTAATTATATTATTGTTTTTAATAACTAGTTGATATGAACTTAAATAATAATGAATTAAATCATTAAACGAAAGAATTGAATATTTCGTATTATTCCTTTTAAAAGTATTATTATATTTATATATTTATATGTCTAAATATCATATTGTTATTCATTTATAGTTCTATTGTAATTAAATAATAAGTATTTAGATTTTTATTATTGTTGTTATGATATTAATTCTTATATCTATTCTTATTGTTATTTATTTCTAGCTTTGAGAATTATTATTATTAGGATATTAATTACTATTACTTATCTAGTTACATATGTATATAGAATTTCCATATGTATTATGCCATTTGATAACTTCTTGTATTGAGTACCACCTTAAAGCAAAGTGTTCCCAATATTTCCTTATAAAGTCTTGCAATTCTTGAATATCCTCTCGTCTTCTTATTTTATCTTCACGATTTAAATTTTTTTTGTTTACTCGTACATTTCTTTCTTCATTTCCGTTGTTTACGTTATTGTTACTTTCATCTATCTTCTATTCTTTTTTAAGTTTTCATTAATTTCCTTGGAACTCTCTTCTATTTTCTTATTTCTATCAACTATTTTCGTATTTCTATTCTTTTCTATATTTTCATTTATTTTTTCGTTACCTTCTTCTATTTTCTTATTTCCATTAACAATTTTATTTCTATTCTTTTTCATATCTTCATTGTTTTCAATTAAATTATTATCTACACTATTCTCAACATTATCAATTTTAAATAAATTTGACAAATCAGGTATACAATCTATTTCATTATCTGGAAGATATTTAAATTATGGGTTTTTTATTCTAATGTATTCAAACGGTTCTTGAATGTCTTTTTGTCCTGTATAAACGAACGTTTCAAAATTATCTAACGGTTCATTTCAAATAATTTTAATTTCTGATACCTCGGATTTCTTTTCTGAGGAGCATTCCGAAAATTTTGATTTTGTACTTGATTGTCATTTTCTTTTGTAATAGCGAAATTTTCAAAATCATCTGCTAAATCAACTATTTCTTCTGTTTTATCATAATCATTGTTATATAATTCTTCGGATATGAAATTCGGATTTTGATTATTATTTTGGAAATAATTATTATTATACTAAATCTATTATTATCATTATTATTACCAGTATTATTATTATTTCGATTTATAAAATTATTATTTCTCCTTGGAGAATCCGTAAAATTTCTCGATGTAGTCGACATAGGCTCCGGTCTAGATAAATTATGTACAGGTATTTCGTGTGGCCTGAAAACATTTCTTTTTGGACCAAAAACTTGCGCATTAGTCGGATAATGTCGAGGTTGTTGTGGTTGTGGCTTTATATCAATTGGTTGGCTTTGGAAAGTTCTGTCGTTGTTGGAAACATTGATATTGGTTATAGTTATTTCTAGCATAATTTGAATAGTTATCATTCTGACTTCGATTATTATCATTATTACTATTATTATAATTATATGAATTATTATTAGGTGATTTATAACTACTAGAATTTTTGAAGGATCTCGGCTCATTTAAATGACCGTATAATCTTTCAAAATTCTCGAATTCTTCGACATAAGCCATTGCATCCTCTAAAGAGCTAGGATTTTTCAAATGCATATTGTTTTTAAGGACACCGGTACATCCTGAAACAAAGGTGTTCAGTGCCGTCTTATCACAATGATTTATGTTGCATCTCTTATCATTTTCAGTAAGAGTAAAGTCATTACTGATTCTCTGAATAATTTTACTTTTTAGCAATTGGAGTCTAGCCCCGAAATCGATTAAATTTTCATTTTTAAATGGCCTTGTTCGTGTTAATTCCTGCACGATGCAGTCCAGATCTCTTCGATCTGAGAAACACTGTTTCAAGGCTTGTGTTTAATTCCATTCGATTGCCTACCATGGATTCAGCTTTTCCTATAAGTTTTTCCCGTATACAATCCAATATATGGTTGTTTATTTCGACGTCATTATATATAGCATATGTTTCAATTAATTTCTCACACTTGACTATAAACTTATTCAACGTATTACTATTACCATCATATGGTTTAATATTTTCTAATTTTAATTTAAATAAATCCCAATTGAGGGTTTTTACAGTAGCAGTAGCCATTTCGTTTATATTCACAGATGAAATTGAACTCTCAAAATTATTACTAGTTATATTATTTTCTTTAATATTCAATTTATTGAATGTTTCCAATACATTTTCCAATTCGTTCATAGAATAAAATCAGCAGCAAGTATATATATATATATATATATATATATATATATATATATATATATATATATATATATATATATATATATATATATATATATACGAGGCAATTCAGAAACTAACCTCCGGTTGATTGAAAAAAATACACCAAGTTAAGTAAAAATATTTTAATATATACATCTTACAACTACATATTTGCACTATTTTTCGACATAGTCTCCATAACGATTGAGGCACTTATCGTATCTCTTCACAAGCTTTGAAATTCCTTCTGCATAAAAATCACCCGCTTGTGCCTTGAGCCAGCCTGTGACCGCATCTTTGAGCTCTTCGTCGTCATCAAACCGCTGGGACCCGAGCCATTTCTTCATATGCATGAAGAGGTGATAATCGCTTGGCGCCAGATCTGGGCTATAAGGTGGATGGTTGAAAACGTCCCACTTGAAGGACTCAAGAAGGGCTGTTGTTCTGCGAGCAGAGTGAGGACGGGCGTTATCGTGCAAAAAAACGATACCGGAAGTCAGCATACCACGGCGTTTGTTCTGTATAGCCCGTCGTAATGTTTTTAGTGTTTCACAGTACAAGTCTTGATTAATGGTCGTCTCACGTTCCATGAATTCAACCAACAACACCCCTTTGGCATCCCAAAACACCGTTGCCATCAGTTTTCTGGCAGAAAAATTTTGCCGGGCTTTTTTTGGTTTGGTAGGCGAATCTGAATGTGCCCACATCTTTGATTGTTCTTTTGTCTCAGGGTTCACGTACTTAATCCAGGTTTCGTCACCGGTCACGATTCTGTTTAACAGTGGTTCTCCTTCGTCCTCATAACGTGACAGAAAGTCTAATGCAGAGGCCATTCTTTGACTTTTGTGGTGGTCGGTAAGAATTTTGGGCACCCATCGTGCACAGAACTTACGGTAACCCAATCTTGCTGTCACTATCTCGTACAAAAGCACAAAGCTCACGATGAATAGCTGCTGCAGAGTATTCTTTGGCTGTAAAAAACCTTATAACAGCATGCACTTCACATTTGGCGGGATTTTCTATTGCAGCACACATTTCAAACTGCCACAAAAACTAAACTAGCGCAGGTACGATGTTCACTCGACTACGGCTTGATGCCGACTGACCTGCTGAGCGTGTGAATGCACAGATGGCGCGCTACTCCCCCCACTACCCGCACTGTGACCAATCGGAGGTTAGTTTCTGAATTGCCCTCGTATATATATATATATATATATATATATATATATATATATATATTAAAAATATCTCTCCTATACTTTTACTGGAAAAGTAAAAAAGGAAACTTGGCACTTACAATTGATTTGAAGAGCTCCGGTTTCTTCTTTCTTCGTAGATAGTAGATTCTGGAATCTACACTCGATGTTGAAACGCCAAATCGTGAGTTCTTTATACGAACGATTCGACAAAGTTTTTACATGACCGCACCGATCCCACTGACTGCGCCAATCATATATTTTTAACACCGAAAACTATTTTTTAAAAAAACTTCATTTTCACAATATAATTAAAATATTACAATACTTGCTAATGAACCGACTAAGAATAAACTAATTATTAAACAACGACTTTTACCAACTAACTTCAACAACTTATTTCAACAACAACTTAAATAATAATGAATATGAATATATATACTAAAACAAAGCTAACTCTGCATTTCTTATCTTATTTACAGTAATGTAATATTATTATTTATTTATAGAAATTTCTAGTTCTATAACTCGGGTGGTTTGGTATGAATTAGATCATATTTGATATTGACCTACCTAATTACTTAACCTTTGTATAAATTTCACAATATTTTATTTCAGCTTCTCCTACCTGTTTGGATATGTAAATATCGGTAAGAATAATAAGGTAAATTTGTATTATCTGGTATTTCGTTATTTAATTAATTAATTAGTAACATCTACGTATAAGGATGATTTGTAGTCCTAAAAAGGACTGATTTGTTAAAAACTTGCAGATGATGTACCTAATAAAAATTCCATTTCATCATAATCTGACGAGTCTTCAACTCCAACATTAATTATTATAGATTCAACGGTTCCATCCATGATATTGTCTAGTTGCCACATCTTCTGTCCTTCTTTATGCGTATGACGCACAGCTTTTCTCCAGTTGTCTGCAGACACTTTTCACAAAGACTTCTGCAGTACCTAATTGATGTAGGTCTTCCAATTTATAAGTTTTATTGTTTCGTGCTACGTCACCCTTTACTTGCGCCCATATAA
The DNA here is from genome assembly GCA_963921935.1 of Galeruca laticollis. Classification (NCBI taxonomy): domain Eukaryota; kingdom Metazoa; phylum Arthropoda; class Insecta; order Coleoptera; family Chrysomelidae; genus Galeruca; species Galeruca laticollis. The sequence continues at coordinate 175,247,196 of OY998179.1, read as the reverse complement.
TTTCAATAGCATTGAGTTCGCAGTGGTATGGTGGTAATCGTAGCACAGTTATTTTACGTTCTAACGCAATTTCGTCAATTACATATTTTGTGAATTTCGATTTGTGCAGTCTTACAATTCGTAATAATTCTTGTTTTACGGAATGCTCCTTGTATATGTTGTAGTTATCCAACCAAACGATTATCTCAGCTTTCTTCAAAGCAGTTGTTGGCAATTTTTCTACAAGTCTTGAATGACAGCTAGCATTATCTAGAACAATTACGAAATATTCTGCAATTAAATAACAACATCTGCATAAAATACTCTTCAAAAACGTCAGCGGTCATTTCTTCGGGGTAATCTTTAGTTGATTTGGACACAGAACTTAATAATCCACCACGGATAAAACCGTTTTCATTTCCGATATGGGTTATAATAAGTCTACGTCCTTTTCCGATGGCAATATTATTTAACCCGTTTGATACACGTTCGACGAACGCTTGGCGAGAGCTCTTCACAGTCTTAGCTACCCATACTTTTGATACGGTATGTTCTTCGCTTAGCCAAGTCTCGTCCAAATAATAAATATTCCTCCCTTTCTCCCGACACCTTTTAATGGTTCTAAGATACTTCCGACTATACTTCTCCCAGCGAAATCCAATCTTTCGTAATTGTTTCCATTATTTTTTCTTCTTATTGATGGTGAGTCATCATTTTAACTAATTGAGGAAATAATTTTGTCTGATGTTGAAATTTCATTATTAAAATAAAAGGAGTAGACCTGTCTCCTAATAACATTTTTATGGAATTCTTGAATTTCCATTGGCTTACTGCCTCCAGTCTTCTTGGGAGAACTAACAGCTCCGCTTTTTCGTTCTTTCAAATATCTATAAACAGTCACTTCTCCAACTCCCGTCATATTGGACAGGCGCGAACTATTTCCCGAACATTACTTGGTTGGTGCACAAGTGAATCGTGGACATTCAGTATTATAGTTTTTTCCCTTAACGTGAAAGCGGCCTTACTAACAGGCTTAACTGGGGTAAAGGCAAAACTCGTTGACGTCATCTTAAATTAAAATATACTCGGAGTGATGATTTCACAAACTTTCTTTATAAACTGCCAATACATAAACAAGAAATCAGAAAAGTATCTATTATATATGTTACGGTTAACGTATTTACTTGGCTAGTATATAAACTAGTTGGATAGTATACAAACTATCCAACTGCCTGGTTATTTTGATGAAAAATCATATTTTCACTAAAATAGCTACGAGTAATGGATGGTTTGTATACTATCCAGCTAGTTTATAAAGTATACAAAATTTATCGCTAAACACAAACCACAAGGAAATTACACAAATTAGCTAGCATTTTTGGCTAGTTTGGTAACTATCCACATTAGTTGGATAAAGTGTGAACCTGATGTTGGTAGTAATACATAATAACCAACGAGTTGGTTATTATGTATTACTCAACAAACTAATCAATTCTCTTGGGTTAATTTAGTTTAGGATAGTGAAATCCTTAGTCAAAAATGGTTTCTTTATTGATACAATGTAAGATTGTTGCAGGTACCTATTATTACTTTAGAAAAAGTGAAAGGAATATAACTCAAATAATACCAGGTGACTAAATATTAACAATCAAATATGTCAGGACATTGAAACCACCAAACAAAGAACAGTATTAGTTGTTGAAGCAAGTTGCACTGTTGTGGCACTTACTATTACACGTATATCCAGACGCAAGACATTTACACTTTTTATTCGCACCACTCTTCTTGCAGTGACATCGCACATATCCTTGGGTTGAACCAGATACTAAAAATTTCCCTGCAGCGCTTCGTAATATTATTTCGGTGTCCGTCTTGACATTTTCCAACTTTAAAAATTGTTGCTTACATATTTCAAATTCGTTGCGGAAATAGAGCTATTTAAAGACACCGTGAACAGTTCCAATTCGGTAAAATTCATATTCTACACTCATTATGACGCCCAATATATTTTTATGATCTGACCGACTTCGATCTTCATCTGGAATGGGTACTCTCACGGACATGCCGACAGTTCCTGGTTTAAATTTCTTGCGAGAAGTTTGTAGCATTTTTTGTGCTCGCCTTTTCAGACATTCCTGGCATGAATCCCTTATCACTTTAATATTGTTTTTATTTTGACAATGGTCACATTTTCACGTTTTATTCAGAACATAATAAGCATTTTTGTGGTAATGATTCATTGAGAGCACGTTTCAGTAGAAAGCAATGCCATTGCTTATTCTTTAAATAAAACTGAGGTCTTATTGTTAACTTCGAGCGAAACTGGGGTTTCAGTATTATTTTCAGATAAAACTGGGGTTTCAGTATTAACTTCGGTTAAAATTGGGGTTCCAGTATTATCTGCGAATACAACTGGGCTATGAGTATTATCGGGCAGCAGAACCAGCGTAGCATTTCCATTTGAATCTAAAAGAAATTAGGTTGCATTGTGAAATAATGTGGAAATATTTTATGGATACGTACCAGACAATTGTTAAGCGGCCATTTCCTCTTCAGTGATGGTAGAATTTTCATCGGGTACAAAATTATTTGAAGGATGTGAATCTTTTTCCACTTTATCCTCCGTGTCATTACTAGAAGATAAAAATGTTTTCAGTTCTTCTTCTGTACGTATGGATTTAATGTTTGTGATAGAAACAGGAAGGTTATTTAAACCATCTCTACATTTTACACCACATAAAGCTTCATAAGGACTGCGTCCAATACCTATGAGAGTACGATTTTCTAGTATAAATAGGTAATATGTGCGCGTAATTTTTATGTTTTAGGTTCCCACGTTCAAATATCCTACTTACTGTCAATATTTATTCGCTTTCGGAGAAGTGAGATACAATTGATCTATTTTATCCTATCTACATTCCAATTTCCGCCTATGGTTTATTGCGGTTTTAGGGTCTCTTACCTGAAATCGTGCTATCACTATGATAAAAATATATTATAGTTAGTTTCAGTTTTTACAACGGTAATATAAGTTGATTCCAAACAGTAAATAAGATGATTTATTTTTAACTAAGCATTATTGAGTTCTGTTTGTAAAGGCGGCGCCAGACATTCGGTATTCGGCGAGTACCGAGCGACTGCTCGCAGAGTGGCAAGTAGTATGGAAGGGTTCATCGCTACTTGCCGATGACCAATTTTAGTGTTTGTACAGTGCTCGCGTAGTTCCCGTTGTTTGTCGGTCTTTTGAAGCAACATCAAAAGAAATGAGTATTCGCCGTATTACGCTCTGAATCTGCATCCACATATTCGTTCTTCTGCAAGCAATAGTCTATGGCTAGGGGATAACTGTAGTAAGTATACATATCGTTGAATTACCGGATTGTTTTTTATTATTTATTGTAGTAGAATTGAGAAATGGACTGGTCTAATGAAACAGTTTTTGAATTTTTGGAGTGTTATGAAAATGAACCTGTAATATGGAATGCATCTTTACCAAACCATAAAAATCGGAATGATGTTTATGATGCTTGGAAACACATAGAAGTCAGGATGGGTCAGAAATACACAGTCACGGAATTGAAAAAGAAAAAGGATTCATTGATGGCGTCTTTTAGAGCCTGTTTAAATAAAGTAAAACAAAGCTTGAAAAGTGGAGCAGGGACTGATGAAATTTACAAACCAACGTGGTTCGCCTATGAAAAAATGGCCACATTCCTTCGTGATAAGGATCTTCCAAGGCAGACAAGAAATACAGAGGTAGGTACCTAATTATTATAGGTATTTAACAAAATTTATTTCAACAAACATACCTATTTAAAAAATAAACTTTGTACAAATAGTGTAATTTTGAATTAGCAGTATTGATCTTGCCAAGGTATCTTTCCGCTGGTTACGAAGTACTCGGCAAATTCATTTCTAATTTCTTTTGCATCCATGCTAGGCTTTCTAGGGATATTTCGCAGTGGTAATAGGGATGTCATAGTGTCTGTATTTGCTTGACGCCAAGCGCCCTCTATAACGTTTCCATCTTCTTCAAAGTCAAAGGTACCATTTGGAGAATAGAGAGATCGGGATGACGTACTTCTTCTTAAAAAATTGTGTAAAACAACACAGGTCATAACAACTAAAGCGACCTTATCAGGTTGAAGCAACATTGGCGTCCGAAGTACTCTAAATACATTAGCTAATAGTCCGAATGTATTCTCAACAACTCTACGTGCACGTGACAGGCGATAGTTAAATATTCTATATTTACTACCTTTGTCATGTTTGCCTGGGAATGGTTTCATAATTGTTTCTCTTAATCCAAATGCGTCGTCTCCAACAAATACATAAGGCACTTCTTTATTTCTTCCCATCAGTGGCTCTGGTGGAGGGCAGTGCAATTCATTTTGCTCGATTTTTTGAAACAAGCGAGTATTTCGAAACACTGCTCCATCACTAAGTCGACCTTGACATCCACAATCAGCAAACATGAAGCAATACTCAGCATCCACTAGAGCCATTAATACTACACTAAAATATTGTTTGTAATTGTAGAATTCAGATCCCGAATTAGTAGGCGCTTGTATCACAATATGTTTTCCATCGAGGGAACCCATGCAATGGGGAAAATTCCAGTCCTTGTTAAACTTTTCAGCTACACATTTCCATTCGTTAGCACTTTTGGGAATCTGAAACAAACAAAAAATCTGAAAAAAAAATGCTGTGAATAAATGATAAGATTTTAATAGTTAAGTGTTTTAGGAGTTTTTGCCCGAAGAAGATGGCAACAATAATGATGAAGAGGAAGCTATTGCTACTGTTAACACGGAAATTGAGAGACCTGAACGGGATAATGTTGAAAATGAAGGTGTGTGTGTAAAAAAAACACAAAATAATCATTTTACTGATCTAATGCGACAATTTCTTAATTGCAGCTTTGGTATTGCCTTCGACGAGTAAGTCTGCATTTAGAGCTCCTGCACGAAAAAAGAGTAAAGTAGCTGAAGCACAGGAAATTAAAGATAAAATGGATAATGCATATTCTTTATTACAAGTTGTAACTAACAAAACGGCCAAAGAACGAAATGTGTGTTCCATATATGGAGAACTAGTAGCTGTAAAACTACAGGAAATGGAGGGTCACACTAGGGAAGTTTGTATGCATCGGATTGATAACATATTGTTTGAAATGAAAATGAATTCTCGTATCTCACATGCTAATAATGAGATAAATCCTACTCGGCAGCTGAATATTTTATGTACACACGACTATAAACAAAGCTCATCAACACCTAGCCCCCTGTCTTCAAGTTCCAACCATACTTCGCAGTCACTTTCACATCATCAAGCAGCATTCCACTCACCTCAAGAAACTTCATCACCACAGAATGTAACCCAGAATAATGACATGGATCCTCCCTGTCAAATGGAAAATTTATCTACTAGACTCAGCTCACCATCACCTAGCTCTCAGTTTTCATTAAGTTCGAACCCTACTGTTTCCCAATATTCGCAGTCACTTTCACATCAAGCAGCATTCCACTCAACTCAAGAAACTTTTCCATCACAGAATGTCATTCAAAATGCTGATATTGTTGCTGATGAGGATTCTCGGCCTTTGGTAACCTTTTTTACTAATTTCCAATAATGTTACTTTTAATTTCTTAAATAAACAGTTTTAGAAAATGTTCCTCGAAGTTTTCTTTAATTTAAACATAATTACTCACCTTAACATAATCCTGTAAAATTGCAATGATAGCACTACAAACTTCTGGCACTATTTCGGAAATAAGCTGCGGAGACACTTTGAACAAATAGTGAAGACTTTTAAAACTGTCTCCTGTTGCAAGAAATCGAAGGGTTATGGCAAGGCGCTCATTTGTTGGAATCGCTGTTCTCCACTTGGTATCTTTCTTACGAATCATTGGTCCCACTTTTGAAAGTAAATAATTAAAATCATCGCTCGACATTCGGCAAAAATTTTCAAATTTTCCGGATGGTTCCTTGAGCAGATCTGCCATTAGGTTTGTGGCACTATAGCTAAAACAAAAATATTTTAAACAACTGGAAAATGCATATAAAAATGAAACAATAATGTTATATTTCAAAAGGCAGATTGAAATCAAGAAATTATTTCCAGCTTCAATACCTACGTTTTTCTGCTTTTATTAAGTGAAACCATCCACCATCTCCTTCTTCTGGGCTTCTTCTTTATTTTGTTTAATAACACACTACCACAAGACATTACTACAAATGTAGCCAAGCTAATAACGAGCTCTGTATCATTATCCATTGCAAGCCGTAAATACACTTTATACTGAATATTCGTTATACCCACAGAGACTCCGTTACGTGACGAATTGCGAATATCTGGTTTAGGTGCTTGCCATTTGGTGATTAATCCGCGCTCACCTGCCGAGTAACTCAACTACTTGCCACTCTGCGAGCAGTCGCTCGGTACTCGCCGAATACCGAATGTCTGGCGCCGCCTTATAATATATAGACTGCTGCAATGATAGCACCTTCCAAAAATATTTTATCCATGTTTGCTTGGGTAGTCGTAGATCTCGCCTTATTCATCATAATCTGATTCATTCTTTCAGCTGAAGAATATAGGATATTTGTATTCCCTTTTCTGAACAGAAATTTTGAATATTTTCAGAACAATATTCTCCGCCACTATCGCTTTTAATTTTAGATATTTTTCTTGCACAAAACAAAGCTGCCACTTTTGCTTCATAATCTTTTAGACGCCTAAAAACCTCATATTTATATAACTATAAACAATTACAAACCTTAAGTAATCATCAACAAATTGGACCACAAACATCTGTCTGCAGAAGCTGTGATATTTTACTTGATCTAAATATCTTTGAATAATACGAAAAGCATTTTTGTTTTCATTTAAACTTACATCAAATATCATGGTCTCCATTTCTGCATTTGCAAACTGCATACCGTCCCCTAAAATTTAAGTTCTTCATTTTTTAAAGTGATTTTTAATTGCCTATGTTTACAATCGCCGTCAAATTTGAGTATTCATCGTATGAAAATTATTTTATATAAATTATTAGTTACATCTAATACCTTCAACAAATACAAATTTACCTTTCTTTATAATTATTTTAACACCAATACAAACAATTTTAATACCAGCTTTTATATAAGTTGAAAATAAATTTACTCTTAAGTTTGGCACACACAGTACATTTTTATTGTTATCGACACATTTTGATCTTCTACTTTATTATACTTCAATGTCTCCTACACATTTTGCCCCTTCTGCCTGCTTTATTATTTTAGGCTCTGTAAATCAACGCTTATTTACCAACAGATCGTCTCTATTAACATAATGGTGTGTTGTCTCTGAGTCTACATACTGCATGCATGTTAGGAATGAGATTTTATATTACAGTGGGCAATTTTTTTCTTGGTTACAATAATTTTTTTTGAAATGTGATTAGAACGAGAAAATGAAAATATATGAAAAAAGTCAAATGTTCTATTCAAATTTATTATAGATAGATTTCTTCGAATCATTCAATATCCAGTTTCAATAATCTGAGCTTGCACAAATGCCACATTCGCTTCTTTTGCCATTGTCAACATCTGTTTTCGAATAACTGGCTTTAGTCATAATTATTTATTTTTATTTCTGAAACACTGCTTTAAGTACCTTATGTCCCATTTTGCCACACACATGATTTATGGTTTTCACTTGCAAAAATTACTATTTAAACTAGTTGACATTTGTCAATTACAATGTATAGTGTTTACACCAAGACTTCAGTAAAGACAATGTATTGATGGTATAACTATTTAGCTCAACACTTATTTGCTTTGAGTTTTTTCTTTCTTGTAGTTTTCTTGGTCCAGGTGCATGGTTGAAACCAACGTTGAAAGACAATTTTGTTCAGAATTTCACTGCCTGGATCCTACTGAGTGCGCCAATTATGGTTTTCACTTGCAACAATTACTTTTTAAAAAGTTTATTTAAACTAGTTGGCAATTATCAATAACAATGTATACTCATAGTGTTTATACCACGACTTCAGTAAAGACAATGTATGGATGTCTGAGGTCGGGTGATTTTTATATGAGTATATTATCACTAAGGAAAATAACTTAATTATAAAAGTACACCTTAGATAAGCTTAATGGATACTTAAAACTATGTTAGTGAGGAATTTCAAAGTCATAACTCATGACATTTTATACCAGGCAAACCTTGGACTACTTCCACCAGGCTGAAATTCATCTCTTACCTTTGCCTCCAAGATCTCCAAATTTTATCACAATTATGCGGTATATAATATATAGAAGGTTAGGAAATTTACAGCGTCCTCCACAAAATCGGATGACTCTTCGACATGAGATAGTATGGGATGATATACACTAGGAGGATATTGATCACCTGATTATGAGTATGCCTAGACTCATTAGAGAATACGTAAGAAGGCGTGGAGCTTTAAGCAATCATTAAAGCAGAAACTTGTTGTACTTAGTTTCCTACTTAGGCAATCCCAATTACGAGTAGAGTTTATTAGACAGGTGTTACACTTTGTGTCCTACTTATAGGCAACCCCGAATACGAATCGAGTATACTAGGTAGACAACTCTACATACGTTTCTGTCTAACACGAGATTGATCGCCCAAATAGTGAATACTTGAGTTTAATAGGTTGGTAATTGTGTGCCTAGTTAGGCATTATGGATGCATATGAATGAATCAATTACTTTCCTGGCTAATACCACGCAGAATATTGAATTACATCCCCTTCGAAGAACGTGATGTCGATCGACCCTTTTGTCGACAACCTCCATTTGGCTCGTGTGGCTACACGAAGGGAATATAATTCAATATTTTCCGTGATATTAGCGAGAAAAGTAGTTGCTTTTCTATTCGGTCAGACTGATATGTCGAAATTATTAAAAATTTTACTTAAATGGAGGTGTACAGTAGAAAACCGAAATTTTCTCTTCTTCCACTTTGAAGCCATTATCAAGAGGGAGGGGGGCGTTCAAAAATCTAGGATGTGGTCAGATTCCGTAGTCTCAATCTGCCTACTTCACGCAACTTCGGCTAATTCCAAGGCCTCAATCTGCCTACTGCTTGGATTTTCACCGAAAAAGGAAATAATTAAAAAATGGTTACCATTTAAAACCCCGTAAACACTAACACTCCCACAACTGGCTTGAAGCCGACAGTAAAGGTATCTGGACCGTGTATTTATGGGGAACCTATTGGCGTGTTTTGTCTTTTTGGCGCGAGCGATACGCTAAACAAGGGTTTTCGTATCCATGCTATTCACTGGGAGTTTTATCCTTAACAGATCTGATTAGGTTGAATATTTTCTGTTGGGGTTTAAATATTGTTCGAATACCGTGGGATTTGAAGATTTTGCAGAATATATCTGTTATTCCTTCAATGTAAGGATGAGATCTATTTAATTGACTATCTAAGTCAGTGGTGGAAGATGATGGAGTGAGAGTTGAAAATTTCTGAATGCCCCTGTTGATTTGGGATTCTTTGTAATCATTTTGGATAAAAGTTTGTTTTAAAAAATTGACTTCTGATGATCGATTGAATTCGTCAGTCAGAGAGATGGATCGGGATACGAGTGTATTGATGACGGAATTAAGGTGGGCCGGATTCTGATGGGAAGAATCATAGAGAAAACGGTGGTTGTTGTGAGTAGGTTTGCGATAGACGGAGTGTGAAAGTTTTTTAATCATGATGTTAAGAAATGGTCGAGATGAGTTATCTTCCACTTCTATCATGAATTGGATCAGGAATGTACGCTGGTCAGATGGAGTAGGAGGAAATGTAAGGTATCTCTTCCATGAGGCCAAGATATCGTAACCAACAGCTTGGTCGGAGGGGAGACGAAGATAGTCCTGAATTTTCGAAATGTTCCTTGAACATTTTTGTCATAATCGGAGAGATAGGGGGTTCCATGGAGGCTCCTTTCAGTTGTCTGTAGAAGTTACCTTGAAATATGAAGTGGGTGTTGGACTAACAGTGTTTGATTAGTGAAAGACAATCTGAGGTGATGCTGTGTTTAATATCTAAGATGGACAAATTTTTATCGTTAAAGATGTTGGTAAATGAGGAGAAAATGTCAAAACTAACCAGTATTTCTGTTGAAGAAATATGAGAACCTTGAGTAAGTTAATAAAAAGGCGAGAATTTTTAACATAGTATTGGGACTTCTTAGCAATTGGTTAAAGGGTTTCAGCTAGACGTTTATTCAGTTAAATGCACTGACAGTGGGTCGTAGCCGGATATCGGGTTTATATATATATATATATATATATATATATATATATATATATTCGAGGAATGCGGGATTATTTTTCTCGTGAGATGAGCTTAGCTTTTATATCGGAAGGAAATGCAGACTAATTGATGCATGCTTTTGTTGTCTTTTCCAGATATGTGGTAGGGTCATAAGTGACGATTTTGTAGTCGGAAGTGTTGAGAAGATTATTCATTTATTCAGATAAGAAGAGGTTGTGAGGACGACCGTAGTGTTGCCTTTATCGGCTAGGAGGACCACAATATTTGGGTTGTTATGACTTATGAATATATATTTGAGAACCTGTCTTTCTTTGAATGTCAAGTTTGAAGAAGTAGGTTTTGTTGTTCGGGGGACCTAGGTAACATCTTGCCTAATAATTTCGGCTTGATTGAGAGGGAGGTGAGAGATAGCTTCCTCAGTTTGGCACTTTGTCGTTTCTATTGGAATGGATTTGGGTGGGACAGCGTAATTAAAGCCTTTGGCAAGAGCCTGTTTGGCGTGTTCGGAAATAGGGGTGTTGGAGTAATTGTGGACAAATGTGTCAATGTCAAGGGTTTTTGGAGGAAGTTTTCGATGTGAGATAGGTTGCTTTTTTTGGGTTTGGGTATTTTGGGCAGATATGTATTGGGCTTTTTGGTTAAATAGGTGGTGGAAACTATCCCATAATAGTGGATGAACACGGAAGGAGTGGATTTCATGAAAAGTATTGACAAGCCGCAAATTGATGGTGTGAAGATGTTGTCTGGTGGTATGTATAGAACTTCTGAGAAGAGAGAAGCTGGCTTTGCTGGGGATACGAGATATTGATGATAATTTGGTGTGACTTTTGAGCTGTAGGGATGTGGGTATGACTTTATAGTCGCGACAGGCTTTAAGGAATGTAAGGTCACAGAGAAGGCGATATTTTCAAAGTAGAAGTGTGCTACAGGATTCGGTTAGAGATAGAAAATCCTCCCCGTAGAAGCGTATGAAATGTTCGGTAAGGTTTCCGCTGTTGGAGTTATGGAGAAATGAACTCGGTTCACGGGTTTAACCGCTTTGAAAATTTGTAATTTCTGGACGTTTCGGCTTCCACTTTGAACTTCCTGATATGTATGGCAAATATTAGCAAAATAAAATCATTTTTACTGGGCCTTTCAATGTCTCTGAGTATATTTACGGGACATCGTGTATGTAAGAAAAGTTGGTTGTATTTTGATCGCATGAGGGTTATAAATAGACGTCACGCAAATACTAAGAAAATTACTAATTAGTTAATTTCACATAGGTACGTTTATTCAGTGTTATATATTTGTGTATATTCGTAAATGAACTTTTATTTACTGACCAACAACATGATATTCATTGCATGCGACAAAACAACAAACTAAATATAGAAAAGAAATTAAAAAATAAACGCTGTTTGAAAATGGAAAACTAATTAAAGTGAATAAAGCTGTATGTGAATACTTTACGCGTTGTTTATTTTGTGGACGGTAAATAATAAATAAATAAATAAATCATGGAAATAATAATGCCTTTTTTTGCTTCCTCCAGTCTTTTAATGTAGAATATAAATACTGCTGTGTGGGAGATACATCGAACATTTTCCCTTACTCAATTACAGAATTGTCTAATCAATCATTTGATGTTAGAAAACTCCTCTAAATGATCAAAGTTAATTTATTAAGGATATCTCGTCGTATTTTCAGCTCGACAGGCTTTCAGGTAGAACGTCTTAATTTCCTTGAGATGTACAGAGCCACAGACGTAACATTTTTACAAGAGGAATTTTTAAAGATAACTGGAAGAGTATTAGATTGATGATCCAATCGCAGAGAATCAATAGGATTGTAATAGTAGTAGAGATATACAATATGTCCGAAAAAGTTGGTAAACTTTTACTTTTCTGCCCAACCCTATCTAATATGCGAGAAAAGTTTTGGATTACCCCAAAAAAGTTAGAATTTTGAATCTTTTTTGAATAATTTTTTCGTTTTTCAGCGAGAAAAACACGAAAAAATGATTTTTAGAAAAGAAATCCTGTGTGTATGTCGTCGGCTACTTTTTGTAGCACGATACATCCTCCGGAGTGCAACAAATCACCAATTTTATGATTAAGAATTGTTTGGGACATTTCACACATGAACCCTATTGATTTTCAGCTCACCATAGCCAGTGCAATGGGTGCTATGGTGCTTGAAGAACCACATTTTTTTTCATTGTTACACGATACAGCCTCCGGAATGTATACAAATGACCAATTTTATTATTGGATACTGTACACAGCGTCTCACAAATGAACCCTATTGATTTGCAGTTCACCAGTGCCAGTACAACGAGTGCTACGGTACTTGAAAAGTACCACATTTTTGGTCATTTTGGAAGAAATGTTGGTTTGTTAGCACGATACAGCCTCCGGAGTATATACAAATGACCAATTTTATTATTTGGATATTATTCAGGGCGTTTCACAAATGAAACCTATTGATTTTCACCTCATTAGAATCAGTACAACGGGTGCTATGGTACTTAATGTACCACATTTTTGATAGTTTTTGGAGAAATATCGGTTTGTTAGCACCATACAGCCTCCGGAGTGACGAATTTTATGACAATAATAATAATTTATATAAAAAAAACTTAAAAATACAAATTGATTACAATTTCAAAATAGTTTTCAAGTAGGTATAGTTCATTCATATAGAAGTGAAATGATCTTTGTAAGTAGTTCTATTTTGTTATGAGTTAAAAATATACTAATATACAACAACAAATAACTCCGAATTAGATAGGTAAAATATAAATAAATAGCAATTAAAATCATACAGAGTACTATTAGAGATAATACAAATATTTATAACTATTACAGCAAATAAAAGTGGTACCGTAAAATAGGGCTAATTGAAAACACCAGGGTGACTTGAAAATTTTTGCTTTTTCCAGTTAAAACCGATGCTGCGCTCTGGCGGTCGAAATTTTAATCTCAAATTAAGTCTATATCTATGCCTACCATGCTTCTTAGTTGAGATTATGTTGTGGTACTGGTTATTTACTCTGTTATTGTGTTGTGCCTCTCCCAAAAAAAGGTAAGAAGCTTATTTTTTTAACATGCAAACCTACGTATTGTACAGAGATCCCTAAAAAGACTGGAATATTACCGTATTTTTTTCAAGAGTAGTTATATATCAAGCAATCGTTCTCTAACCTAAAAGCCCCACGTTTCCTTCTTACTTGCCAGTAGCGTATAATTTCATTTTTTTATGTAATTTCAGGGGCGACTTGAAAAATGGTGCGTATATACAAAAGGAAACCGGGAAGTCGAAAATATCGGGATTATAGCGAAGACACGCTCCAGCGAGTACTACAGCTACACAAACAAGGTAGAAAATTAAAAGATTTTAGTGAAGAATATGAAATTCCTTTTATAACCTTATATATAAAAGCTAAAGGACTACACACAAAATCAATTGGAGGTCAAACTGCAATGTCGATCGAAGAGGAAAACTATCTGGTTCGGTCTATATCTATCGCAGCGGACTGGGGTTATCCCCGTGATTCAAACGATATAAAAGAGATAGTAAAATCCTACTTGGACAGAAGTGGAAAAAAATTGCCACAACTCCGAGACAACAGACCTGGTGAAACCTGGCTGCGAAAATTTCTAAAGTGACATAAGGAGGAGCTGACTGAAAGAATGTCTCAATCAATAAAAGCAAGTAGAGCCAAAGTTTGCCCTGATAGTATTAATACATATTTCAACCACTTATCAGAATGTCTAAAAAATGTTCCGCCCAACGCAATAGTAAATTACGATGAGACTCATTTTACAGACGATCCTGGCCGAGTGAAAGTCATCGCTCGTAGGACTTCTAAAAGAGCGGAGAAGGTAATGGATACATCTAAAACAGCTACTTCCGTCATGTTTGCTTGTGCAGCTTCAGGATTTATGCTTCCGATCTACGTAGTCTATAAGGTAGACCATTCATGGAGCACTTTGACGGAATTTGGACCAACCGGAGCCAGATATAATCGCTCTCGTTCTGGATGGTTTGATACAAACTTTTTGAAGATTGGTTTAATAACATAGTATTGCCATATTTTCGATCTTTGCCACCGGGTCCTAAAGTTCTTATTGGAGATAATTTGGCAAGCCACATTTCGGCCAATGTTATTTCGAAATGTACGGAGAATGAAATTCGTTTTGTGCTTTTGCCTCCTAACAGTACGCACCTTACGCAGCCAAAGGAACTGTAAGAAAAGAAGTATTCCCACGCTTATTAACACAGGTGTTAAATACACTTTCAGAGAGTATGGAAAAAAATATTCAATCAGTCTTTAAAGCGACCGGTCTATTATTACAACTGAATATAAATAAAATTTTATGCAAACTACCAAAAACAGACAAGCAAGGAACGCAAGAACAAGATGCAATTGTCGATTCACTAAAAGAAGTGTTTGAAAAATCTAGGTTTGGAGCACCAACCTCTGTTGGTAGGAAGAAAAAATTGTTTGTTGATCCAAGTAAAAGCATTTCACAGGAGGACCTACAGCTACCATCAACATCAGCACCATTCAAGCCAAATAAAAATAAAAGCACGAATAAAAAATTACGCCCAAGGTTATCATCTTCTTCCGAAAATGACGTGGATGAAGAAGATTTAACCGTCGACAGCAATAAAGATCTGGACCCAGAACCGTTTTCCGACACAGATAGCAATAAAATTGATGATAACATGTCACCTATGCAAGATTCTTCTGTCTCGATAGATTTTAAACAAGGTGATTTCATTCACGTTGACATGAAAACTGAAGCTAGTACCAATAAGCAATATGTGGCAAAAATAATAAATTGCGAAAAAATGGATCTCATCTATGCTCATTCTTAAGAATAAGTGATAAAGTACCTAATGCATATGTTTTTCCCCCGGCAGAAGTCATTGGGCTTGTCGAGCAAAAAGAAAAAAGAAATTAAGCAAAAGCTTTTAGAATATGAAACATTACGACGAGGGCAGCTAAAATTTAAAAATATGTTGATCTTAATTATCAATTTGATTGTAAACTGTCAAACGAATTTGCTTTTATTTATTTTTTTGTAGTCTCTACTTTACCAAAAAAAGTTTATTTTGGGTTATTTTGTTAATGTAGAGTATTGTTTTTTATTTTTATAATAAATATGTGATGACAATTAAGCCAATTTTTAAAAAAATGTTTTTTTTGTGTAAAATAATGAAGAACTATAAAAAAAATAATTTGTTTTATGTTGGACCGACAAAATCAGTTATTGCGATTTTCATGTCGCCACAATTGCGTTCCTACTAGCTACTACAATGTGCAATAAAGACAAATTTCAAGTCGCCCCAACATGGGATGACTTGAAAAAAGACCTTCCATATTTTTTTCCTAGGGAGTGGAGCGAGGTACAACTTTTTCAAGCGTTGTGTCCAATAGCCACCACCTCAAAGTAATCTAAAATAATTTTTATTTGAATTAGAACGGTAAATAAACGGCGGTAGGGTATCGAATATTCCAAAAATGATATCAAATCGTTTTACGTTATATAATTTAATAAAACGAATTTTAAAATTATTAGTTTTTGGTTTCCTGAATTATTGAGAACGCATATTTTGATGGGCAGTTAAAAAATATAGAGTAAGGTGAGGTTTTTGAGTTTCATAGATACAGCCATATGTTAAGAGGATCTACGAGACAGTTGTATTACCTTGCGGCCATTGTTTAATTTCCTTTTGAACATCGTAGTTGAGTTTATCTCGCGAATTTTTAAGGGCATTCTATTGTACAATCTGCGACCGAGAAAGACATGACTTCTCAAGGTAAGAGTTCTGTTCACTTTAGGAACATATAAATTAAGAGATTCATTTCTTGTCGAGTACTAATTTTTGGTAGAGTTTTTTTGGTAATGTTTTCTTTATTTATTACACACTGAAGGTGAAGCTCTTTGATATTAAAGGACTTGCGATATGTTAACAAGTTCTACTGTGGCAAATTTCTTGTCTTTTCCATAAATGATTTTTAAGATCCATTTTTGAAGGATGATGATTGGGGATATATGGTGATTATATGCACCACCCCATGCTATTAAACCATACCTGACTTATTTAACTAAGGCGTAAAAGATAGACTTCAATATTCAATATTTACCATCGTTTTGTGGTGCCTGAATAAGTAAAGCAAACTACCTAATTTTCCTATTACTTTTTTAATATGGTGGTCACATTTTAGATTGCAGTCGATAATCAGTCTCAAGTAGATAGTTATTATTGTGGTCGGTAGTATTGAAAAAATTATTGTTGGGGTTGTTCGCGAGAGGGGGAGGGAAGTTTTCGAAATTAATTTTCTGTATACTGAAGGGCATATAATATTTTTTATCAAAGTTGATGTTTAATTTACTACTGTCAAACCATTCTTTTATTTTTGAAAATTCTGCATGTACCTTATTGAATAAATTTGTCCAAGCTTTTGCGTTACAAAAAATAGCAATATCATCTGCAAAGCTTACAATATGGCCTTCGATATCAAGGAAAAACAAGTTATTCAAGTAAATATTGAAAAACAGGGACCTAGCACACTGCCCTGTGGTACACTATACAGGATGGTTTTGAATTCACACAAAGTTTTTTAAATATCTACCCATTGGTTTCTCTCCGCCAAATAACTCTTCAATATCTTCAATAACTGCCGGAATTATTCAAAGTTCCTCTAGTGTCTCATGGTTTACGGTATTTAAAGTTTTAGCCAGGTCCACGAAGATACAAAGTGACGGTTTTCCCTGGTCATTTTATCTTGATTCGACCTAGCCTCTCTGAACCCAAACTGTAGTGAGAGAGGATACCACAGTTTTCTAGGAATTTGCACAAACGTGACTGGTTCTATTATCTTTGCTAGGCAGGAGACTAAAGATATAGGCCTATAGTTCAGGCATTTCAATTTGTCACCTTTCTTTTAAATCGGTTCAATTTTTTTCTGAATGAATTGGAGAACGTACCTTTTCTTAAAACTATATTCGCAATATGACATATTGGTTTACAAATACTATCACATATATGATTTTCATTGTATCTGAGCCGGGTATATTATTTTTTTTGAGTTTGTGAATTATTTGTATTTCTGTGCATTCTTCTAAATGTATAGTGTTCGAAATCCGTTTTTTCTTTTCTTTGAAATTTTTTGGTCTATAATTTGCTGTGCTAGAAGTTCACCTAAGCCGATGTATGTATCAACAAAATTGTTGGATATTTCAACCGAATTATTAGAGATCACATTATTTTGTAGAGCAATTACTCTTATTTCATTTTTTTTTATTATTTTGGTTTGTGGACTCAGCGTTTCCCACAATTTTTTGAATTGTTTTTATTTTTTTAAATATAGTCCTTGAAAAAATTTGCTTTTTATTTCTTTATGTGGAAATTGATATTATTTCTGTAAGTTCCATATTCAATTTGGAGTTCAACGTTTTCCCAATCATTGTGTCTCTCTTTATTTAATTTATTCCTCTTTTTAGATGGATGTTATTATACCACTAGGAAGCCAGATTTTTTTCGCTTGTTTTACTTTGACCATGGACTTTATGTACACACATTTCGATTTTCTCTGTTAAATTATCTGCATCCTCCTTCTGGAAGATGTCGTTCCCGGACTCCGCAGCGATAAGTGTTTTCAGTCTTTTATAATTTATCGTATGTAGGTTCATCAGGCTATGATCTGATTTTTCTGTTGTATTCTCAGTTTTGAGCATTGTAGTGAAATGGTTTATAATAGAGCTTTTAATTGGTATAACTTTGTTTACTATATTCCTAGTGAATAATTGGCGAGTTTCCTTGAAATCTCGTATAAGTATTTATTTGTGAGATTAAATTGTTTTCATTCAGAATATTAAGGTAATCATTCTAATCAACTGTTTATATCTCCTCCAAGTATAATCTGATTATTGTTGTCCTTCAAGTGATCTCCAATGAAATTTTCAAGACACTCATTGACCGCTGGTATATCTGTTGATGGTGACCTATATATCGCTACAATAACTATATTACTTTTCTCCAATTTTACTGTTAGTTTCATTTGTGTACTATAGTTATAAGACCTTTATGAAAATTACTACTCCAGATACAATCATCTTAGAGTTTATCTCTTATTTACAAAAATTGAAATTTTTTCAAAACATAAAGAAATTACGAGGCACCGGTATTTCTATATCTCCTGATTTAAGACCTGAAGATCAAACTACAAATAAAATTTTGGTCAAACATCTAAAGAGTGCCAGAGTAAATAATTATCAATCACATATAAATAACCACAAATTATATGTTAATGGTACTCCATACACTCCAGAAGAATTAGAGAGCGGCAACAAAGAATTTGAAGCTGATGAATTACTACCCAAAGCGAACAGTGCACCTCCTACTCCAAGTACTAGTCACAAAGTAGATGACAACAAAGATACCATTGAAAATACAGAGAAAAATCCGAGAAACATAGAGGAACTAGCAAGAGAAGAGACCCCCAAGAATACGAAGACAACGGTGGAAGTAAAGAAGGAACCAACAACACCTACTATACAAGCCAAAAACATAACCAAATTTGGCCGTGCTACAAGGAACAATTCGACTGCAAGTAGTAAATGATATTTTCATAAACTTAACATTGCAGAACATTAACTAACATAAAATCACTTCTCCATCATAATTCTTTTAAAATAATTCTTTATTTTCCACTATTAGTCTAAGTTATCATATTTTCCAATGATAGTACCTTTGTTTAAGCGTAAATTCCAAATAATCTTATGTTAAACGATCGGACTAATATTTATTGAGATACATGTATCGATAAAAAACTAGGAACATTTCGAAAGCCAGCGAATGAGTATTTTATTCCATGCATTGTTGATGTTTCTTGAATATTGCATATTATATCTATATAAGTGAGCACTCTGAATTGAATCCATATATTAGAGATTTCAAAGTAGAAAAAATGAGAAATTTTGTGTTAGGAAATGCAGACCAAGCTAAACAAGTACTAAAAGTCAATAGTTGTCATTGCAACTTCAAAGTAATACATAATAATATTCGAAGCATAGCTAAAAATCTGGATGAATTTATAATATTTCTAGAGGAATTAGACTCCTCAATATACTGCATAGTACTTACAGAAACTAGAATTATAGATGACATCGGAGTATATAATATTGAAGGCTATACAACTCTCTATAATTTTGGGAAACTCAACCAGAATGATGGAGTAGTACTTTTCATTAAATCGAACTTATACCACTCTCACCAAGAAATTGAAATAAATGGTACGAGTCTACTCCAATTGACGGTGACTATTGGCAAAGAAGTTATTATTATTAATGCATTTTACAGATCAGCTTGTAATACTCAAATCGAACCGTTTATTGAATATCTGGATAATATATTAAAAAATCACCCAAAAAACTTCACATACACTGTGTTTATCGGAGATATAAATATCGACTTGAATGAAAATACAGACGATTCACAGATTTACCTGGACACATTAGGAGAGTATGGATATAACTCAACAATAAATACTACCACCAGACCACAGTCAGTTACATGCATAGACCATATTTTCATAAGTCGAAAAAGGGAAACCTTGAATCTATCATTCCGCTGACTGTGAAGACTTGTATTACCGACCATTACACAATACTGCTGCAAATAATATTCAACGATTAGTATGCAAAAAAACTACAGCCAATTCCAAATTCTATAAAGAAATAAATGAAAAAAAATTGATACAAATCATTAAAAATACGGATTGGAAATATTTCTTCGAAATAAATGATTTGGAAAACTCGGTTACTGAATTTGTCAGACTAGTCCAAAACTGCAATAGATGGATCCTCGAAATTCATAAAAGTTAAAAACATAAATATAAAGAGGAAACCATGGGTTACTGGATCATTACTGGAATCCATTAATAGGAAGAGTACTATGTATGCTATATTAAAGAAAAATCCACAAAATGAGATTTTAAAAACTGAATACAATACATTCAGAAAAATACTTGAGAAAGCAATAAAATACACAAAAATGAAATAATACAAAAACAAGATAGAACAAGAAGGGGCAGACTCAAAACGATTATGGCAATTAGTAAATGAATTGACGAAAACAAGACAACATACCGATATATCATTGATGCAGACTGAGGAGGATGGAAATATAATTTCCGATCCAATTATAATCTCTGAAAAATTCATCTCATTCTTTAGCAATAGGTGCAAATCTAGCAAAAAATATTAAGCAGGACAGAAATTATACGGAAACGAAAATTAAATCAGATCACACCTTTTTTTTCTTTCCCACTGACGCTCATGAAATACAAGAAACTATTTTGCAGTTGAAAAATAAAAAATCACCAAGATCTGATGGCTTGAAATCGGAAACACTGAAACTCATATCAACTCACATAGCCAAACCTCTAAGTTATATTATGAATAAATCCTTGTCAAGTTGTCACTTTCCTTCTGCTTTCAACATGTCAACTGTGGTACCTGTTTACAAAACTGGCGAAAAGACAGAGGTTTCAAATTATCGACCTATAACACTTATATCAAATTTGGGTAAAATTATGGAAAAGATCATAAAAAAAGACTAAATTCGTTCCTGAAGAAATACAATCTGTTGTCAGGAGCGCAGTATGGATTCACAGACAAAAAGTCCACCAGCGATGCGATACTAGAACTCACGACCAAATTTTCAATTCTATAGATAAAAAAAATCTCCATTGGAATTTTTCTAGACTTGGCGAAGGCATTCGATACCGTGGACCACAATATGCTGTTATCAAGCCTTGACGATCTGGGAGTGAAGGATAAATCACCTGACCTTTCCAACGCATACTTAGCTGACATGGAACAGCAAACAAAAATACAAAACATACTCAGCAAAAAAGAAAATATATCATGTGGTGTACCTCAGGGAACGGTGTTGGAACCTTTGCTATTCAATATTTATCTAAATAATGTATTCTCCATACGAACACAAGGCAGTATCATAAGTTTTGCAGATGATACGGTCATATTCTATGAAAGTAACACATGAGACGACTTAAAGAATAAAATAGAAACTGACTTTGGTAACATTAAGAAATGGTTCGATAATAGACTACTATCAACGAATCTCAAAAAAACTTTCTACCTGCCGTTCTGTAGCTTATCTGCGAGCCTCCCAATATTTGACAAAATATCAATAGAAGATGACCTTGAAATCTTACCATCGAAAAGGGTTAAATACTTGGGTATTATGATAAACAGCCACCTTAGATGGGACATACATATAAACTATTTAGTAAAAAAATTATGTAGTGTTCTATATAGAATCAAACAAGTCTCACATATACTCAACTTTAAACAAAAAAAAAGTCTTTACCACAGTTTAGTTGAATCGCATCTGGGCTATGGTATAATAGGATGGGGTGGAGGATCCAAAACATACCTGAAATCATTAGATATCATACAAAAGCGATTCTTGAAACTAATAATGTGTAGAAAAAACCGATATCCAAGTGAAGCGCTATTTGAGGAGAGACAAATTTATGATTTGAGAAAAGTTTATTTTTTGAAACTAGGAAAAACACAATATTCGCATATGAACGAACTCTTTACAGATTCTCACCAACATAGGACAAGACAAAATGACAAGTATATACCCCCATTTATGAAGAAATCAGTCGGACAGAGATGCTACCTACATCTGGAACCAAAGGTATTCAATTGCTTACCTCATAATATTAAAAAGGCACCCACAATCCAACGCTTCACTAAAACAGTCAAAGATTATATCAGAGAGCTACCAACCACCTACGTAAAATCAATAATAGGAAGCTAAAACAATTAATAATGATAATTAAAATGAAAACTATTTATATTACTAACAATTGGTATGATATTAGTGTTTTAAATTAAACTCACGGTTTCTAGTTAATACCACAATATAATAAAAATTGTTGAAAATTCTAAAAAATTGACAATTGTTTGGATAAATCAATATCATCGATGATATTGATTTATCGAAACATTTGTCAATTTTTTAGAATTTTCAACAATTTTTATTATATTGTGGTATTACTAGAAACCGTGAGTGTCATTTAAAACACTAATATGAGTAGATTCCACGAAGTAAGGATCGAGACAGTTAATTTAATTGGTATGATGTTAGAGTACTACTAAAATTTTTTTTTCATATATTTAATTAAGTAACTTAAGCACTACTTTTTATGTATTTTTAACTTTATGATTAGGAACTATTCTGTACATTTCAATTCATCTCATGTTTTGTGTGCTGTTTTGGATATTTGTTTGTTTATTTATTTATATATTCTCCCTCTACATACAGGTATATATGTGTATTCTGATATACATACTATACCTCGTAGATTAAGATCTATTTATTCACACATTACCTGTATATAAATTGTCATTTTTTATCTTTACCTTTTGAATAAATTATTATTATTATTATATAAGTTTGACTGAGGTTTGCTTCGCTATATATCAGATTATATCCTTTCAGCCGGTAGGTTTAAATCAGCATTTCGAATTATTCTGGTTTTTGTTAAGATTACGCAATCAAAATCTTCCTCTATTAGTTCTGAGTCAATCTAAACAGCTTTAATGTGCTTCGAGAAACTACAAATATTTTGGTTGTATGGCGAGATTCCTTTTATCAATTTGAGTTTGTTTCTACAATCCTCATATGATTCGTATACATGAGTCTCTGAATTATTTTTCTCAAAATCTCTAATGTAAGCGTCCATATTATATATAAGCAAGAGAAACAAAAAGAAGGCAAAAGTGAAAACATCAACGTAAGGGTCAATAAATACATCAACGTTAACAAGGAGGCTGAAATGATCTTGTATATTAAATTTTTTTTTTGAAAACTGAAGTCGTTCTATCCTGCCGATTTCCTTCATTTTTCTTAAATGAAAGGTATTTAGAAACAGATACGTCATCAATCATTGAAATTTACTCAACTCCCACTTTATTCAAGTTATACTCAAACGCGATTCTTCCCTGTAGATTTTTTATGGGACACATTCACTCAAGCAATTCGAATTCTCATAGCTCATTTTCTAATGGATGGATCGTTCAATTCTCAGAACACTCAGTGGATCAAGCTCTTTCTTTTGAGCTATTAACTGCTTAAATTCGTTGAGTTTGAGGAAAATTATGTGTGCACAATCAACTTTACTCTCAATTTTTTCCAACTACTGCGGCCGACGCACAGCTGATATTGCCTGGATGGAAGTACTGTAATAGTATATTACATAACGTGTGTTGTAAGAAGCATTTTACGCACGAACGGAGAAGTTACGCACGAAGCCGCGTAGCGGCGAGTGCGTAATTCCGTGAGTGCGTAAAATGCGTTACAACACGAGTTACGTACTATACTTTACCTACGACCCACTTGTACTTGTGTTTATAATCTTATTAAGGTATTTAAAGTACAAGTAAAAACGTACATCCTCGATGCCCAGCCAAGTTTTATAAAAGTCGCTCCTCGATGCCCAGGCAAGCATCTTAGAAGTTCACCCTCGATGCCCTGCCAAGTTTCGTAAAAGTCCGTCCTAAGTAGTATTTATTTTTATTAAAAATGTATGTACAATTACCGGAATTGCATAAAATAGCGTATACACCTCTCGACTAAAGTGACATTAATCCCTTAGTTGTTTTACTTCCCTCAGGAATCAAACACCACCCGCGGGATTAAATGGGCCACTTTAGTCGCTTGGTGTATAATATACTAATTGTTTATACTAATATGTGATATATTCAGACAGCTAACAGATGCGAATTGAATGAAACGGAACCAATTATCATATAATTCCAAATAACTCTTAGTATTAAATGCAATCTCATATCTAATAAATGTTATCTACCATTTATATATACAATAAAATTCAACTTCAAATATCTAAGTAATACATTTTGAATAAAATGGCTACGTCTATTGACAGTTGCTAAGTGGTTGCTATGGAAGCCGTGCGATTTACTTTACAGCCGTGCGTTTTGTTTTACCGTGCGTAATAGACGTCTTACATTGATTGCCGACTGTGTGTTTTTGACTACTTACAGGGGTGGTCGTAGGTAAAATGATTTTATGTAATACTTACACCCTCTCATACATAGTCTATACTAATGCTGCGGAGCCCCCTCTAGTTATATACTAATTTATAGAAATCAAGAAACATGCATAACCGAGAGTTAATTTGTATCGACTTATTTGAGCGTTGGCATCGTGCTCTCTCTTTAGAGGCAGGCAATCAGCTATCAGTTTAATATTCTTATTTTCTATGATAGTTTTCGATATGCTGGCATCAATAATAGGTTTCTTGCTTTCTGTTTCCCAGAAATCTTCCTGTGTTATGGGAACGGCTGCTTCTTGTGGAGACTCGAATACTTTTTCACGATTTCGTAAATTCGGCGTTGGAGGAGCAATGTCTGCGTTACGTTCCCCTGAGTTATTTATTTCTTCTAATTCTTTACTGTATAGATTCTATCGTTGACGTAGAGTTTATTTCCTTTAATATAAGATCAGTCGGAAGGATCTTCTCTGGCTTTGATCAAGAAGGTTCTCTCTTAGAATTTTATTTTCACGTCTTTGTTTAAATGTAAGATCGTGTGAGATGGAAACGTCTGTACCCTCCAATTTTTTGTACTGGTTCAGTATCTCGACTTTCTTCAAATACGAGGAGGGTTTTCTGTGTTGTTGAGGTGATAGATGATGATTAATTTCAGGTTTCGACAACACTTTGCTACGCTCCTTTCACTAAGACACACCATACACTATTTTGGATATTGTTCAAGGCGTCTCACAAATGAACCCTATTGATTTTCAGCTCACTAGTACCAGTACAACGAGTGCTATGGTACTGTAAATACCACATTTTTGGTCAGTTTTGGAGAAATTTAGGTTTGTTAGTACGATACAGCCTCCGGGGTGTATACAAGTAACCAATTATATGACTCAATATTGTTTATGGCGTCTCACAGATGAATGCTATTGATTTTCAGCGCATTGGAGCCAGTACAATGGGTGCTATGGTACTTGAAGTACAACATTTTGGGTAATTTTTGGAGAAATTTCGGTTTGTTAGCATGATACAGTCTCAAGAGTGCAACTGGTCACCAATTTTATGATTGAGGATTGTTCAGGACGTCTCACACTAGAAATTTAGGCTTGTTAGAACAATACAGCCTCCGAAGTGTTTGCGGTTAGGTTAGGTTTGTTAGCATGATACAGTCTCAGGAGTGCAACTGGTCACCAATTTTATGATTGAGGATTGTTCAGGACGTCTCACACTAGAAATTTAGGCTTGTTAGAACAATACAGCCTCCGAAGTGTTTGCGGTTTATAGCTTTCACTCAGATAAAATTGCTTCGAACGCTAAACGAATGGACTATAATTATAGGAATATAAGGATCTGTGTTTCACGGTGGTATCTACGTAAAATTGATACACAAAGTAGGTCAGAACAAATTTCAGTATCTCGAAATCATCCAACTCAATAAAACATAAACTCAAAGCGGTTACGTATTCCCTAATATAATTATCTGTACAATTAATATATAAAGTAACTCTATTAATGAGTGATTTCACTGATTAATTTTCTTTAGAATCCCCCCTTAGAACTTTCCTTTGAAATAACGTCTAACTCTCTGACAGGGTGTTCCTTATTACATTACAACCAACGAATATAAAGCGCTAATTGGAATTTTGCGTTCTAAGATAATTAACAAAGATAAGTTGAAATACTCCCATCACATGACGAAATTCAATCGATCCCAAAATACAGAAAATGAAGATTCAGTTTGTAATAGTCGGTTCACAAAAATTGCGTCCATATGCTTTTCCACTCGTTCCAAGTGCTACTTTTGGTATTTTTAAAAATCGGTTCATAATTTGATAGTCAGTTGAAGGGATTCACTTTTTTGCAATCACGACTATACTAGACCAGAGTTTAACAGGTTTTTCGGATTTTATCAATTAATATGGATCTGGACAACAGCATTATTGTAACTACCTGAAGGTAAATTTAAGTAAAAACAATTTTGCTTCATAAAGTTATATCATTTTAAACATTTAAGGAAATATTATGTCACGTAACGAATATTCATGGTTCCTAAGGAAATTAATAAATGACGTAGAAACCCTTCGACAGATGCAAACATACAAGGAAGTCACTATGTTTGACAAAGCCAGAAAGTTTGTATGTTTCCCATGCGTTGGGTGTTCCAAGAGGAAATGTAAGTAAACTTGCATGGACATTTTGATATCTACATTTAAAAAATCCACAAAATACCATAATATAGAATTTTTATTGAGTGTTTAATTCTTAATTTTGACTGAAATTGAAAATTGGTTTCGAAGTTAACTTTGAAACCTAGTATCTCGGAAACTAATAGCAATCAATATTAGAAAATTTGACAGTTTATGAAGCAATTCGTCCGGAATCGTGATCTCTAATATGATGGTTTAACAGATACAAGTCAAATTAAAAGATCATTTTTAAACCTGAGAAAAAATTTAACTTTGAAACCCCTTATCTTAAAAACTAACATCATTCAAACATTGACAATTTTATATTTTTTGAAGCAATTCTTCCGAAATCAATCGGAATATACTATGGAACGCTAAGTTTGATGGTTCAGAAGATACAAGCAAAATAATAGGATCATGACATATTTGGTCATTTTTACGCATGAAAAAATATTAAATTTGAATCCTTGTATCTCAGAAACTAATAATTAGAAGATCATCATTCAGTTTATGAAGCAGTTTCTCCGGATTCAACCGGAATATATTGTAAAACAATCTGTTTCACGGTTTAAAATAAGAGGATCACGACATATTCTGTAATTTTTGAAGCATAAAAAATGTGAACTTTGAAACCCTGTATCTCAGCAGCTAATAGAGTTCATAAATAGAAAATTAGAGAGTTTGTGAAGCAGTTCTTCCGAAATTAATTGGAGTACACTATAAAATGCTATGTTGGATGGTTTAAAAGATACAAGGAAAATTAGAAGATCATGACGTATTTGGTAATTTTTACGCAAAAAAAATGTTTATTTTGAAACCCTATATCTCAGTAAATGATAGCATCCAAAAATTGAAAACAGTTTATGGAGTAATTATTCTGGAATCTATCGGAATATGCTATAAAACGGTATATTTGACAATTCAAAAGATACAACCAAAATTCGATCATGACACTCCATAATTTTTACGCATGATAAAAATGTAAAATTTGAAATCCTGTTTCTCGGAAAATATTAGCAATAAATAATTGCAAATTTTACTGTTCAGGACGTAATCCTTTAGGAATTAATAGTTACCAGGATATGTTGAAAAATTTTTAGTCTACTATAGAACCAAACAAAATTTCAATGTCAAAATATTTTATTACTCAACATATCCACATCTTAATTGGATACATTTATTACAGCGAACCTGCAACGTCTCTAGACCCTTCAAAAAAAATTTTCTTCTTGCTCTGCAAACCAGACCTCCACAGCTTTTATTACCTCCTCGTTGGAAGAAAATTTACGACCTTTCAAACTTTTTTTCAGTTGAGGAAAGAGATGATAGTCGGACGGAGCCAAATCTGGTGTTCCAGTAATTCAAACCCTAAATCACGAGTTTTTTGCATGGCAACATGAGATTTGTATGCAGGGGCGTTGTCCTGCAAAAACAAAACACCTTTGGATAGCTTTCCGCATCTTTTCTCTTTAATTTTTTCCCGTAGAGTGGTCAGTAATGTGGAATAGTAGTCTCCAGTCATTGTTCTACCCTTATCCAAAAAAGCAATCATGATTACTCCATGGCAATCCCAAAAAACTGAAGCAAGAACTTTTCCAGCAGATTTTTGGACACGAAACTTCTTAGGTCTTGGAGAACCAGAGCATCGCCATTCCATCGATTGTTGCTTTGTTTCTGGATCGTAGTAATGTACCCAAGTCTTATCCATAGTAACAATTCGGTTTAAGAAGTCTACATCGTTTTCAAATCGAGCACAGATCGAACGCGATGCTTCTACCCTTGCACGCTTTTGGTCAACATTCAAACATTTGGGGATCCATTTTGCAGCAATTTTTCTCATGTTCAAATTGACGTGAACTATATGATGAACGCGTTCGTATGAAATATTCAGTGCTTCAGATATCCGTTTTAGCCCCATTCGACGGTCTGATAAAATCATCTCGTGAATTGCATCGATATTTTCGGGGACTGACACAGAAACTGGCCTTCTTGATCGGTCATCACCTTCAATGCAAAATTTACCTCTTTTGAAGCTTGCAGTCCAATTTTTCACGGTCGCATACGAAGGACATTGATCACGAACGGTATTGAGCATATCTACGTAAATCTGCTTACATCTTAACCCTTTTAAATACAAGTACTTGATGATAGCTAGATACTCCAATTTTTCGATTTTTACAATTTCGGTGGACTTCTTTTTTCTTTTAATTTATTGCGTAACTCTAGTTTACTTTTTGGACGTCAAACTTTACAGTGACACTTCTAATAAGTTATTGTTCGTTTCTTTGGTAACGCAATATTTTGTTCATGCATGGAACTGGTCTAGGCTAACAAGATATCAATACATCCTCGTATATAATATAAAAGGCTATGTTTGATGGTTCCAGAGATACAAGTAAAATCAGAAGATCACGTCATATTTGGTATTTTTTACGCATGGAAAATTTTTGTTTATTTTAAACCTGGTATCTCAGAAACTAATAGCATTAAAAAAAAGAAGATATGAAAATTCATGAAGCAATTATTTCGGATTCAATCGGAATATACTATGAAACACTATGTTTGAAGGTTTTAAAGATACAAGTAAAATAAGAGGATCCCGACATAGTTGGTAATTTTTTACGCATAATAAATGTTAATTTTGAAACCCCGTATCTCAACAACTAATAGAGTTCATAAACTTAGCTTCAGATGACAGTTTTGCTGATGTCAGAGCAGCCACTTTAGCAGAATTAAAATTGGAACATCCTTCAGAGAAACTTAATAGTACGTTCCCTACTCTGCGTTCGGAACCTATTCCTATTCTTATAACAGAAGAATTTGTTAGTAACGCAATAAACTCTTTTAAAACAAGTTCTGCTGGTAGTTTAGACTCTTTAAGACCTTCACATCTACAAAATTTAATAAGATACAGTGCTGGCCCTTCAGAAAAAAATCTATTATCTTCTTTGTCTAAATGATGTAATTTTATTTTAAATGACACAGTCAACATCAGTATTCGTCCTATTTTATTCGGAGCGTCACTATTAGCTTTAACTAAAAAAGCAGGAGGTAGCAGACCAATTGCTATTGGTATAGTTTACCGTCGTTTAGTAGCCAAAATAATTTGTTCAAACATCAGAGACAAATTAGGATATTTACTTCATCCATTACAATTTGGTTTCGGGTCGAAAGGTGGTTGTGAAGCAGTTGCACATGCAGCAAGACGTTTTGTCTCTAATCATCCAGACGTTAATAATAAAGTTTTTCTGAAAATTGATTTTAAAAATGCTTTCAATGAAATTCATCGAGATCATTTATCAAAACTTGTAGCAGATATTCTACCTGAAATGTTTCCTTCCATCAATCAATGTTATCGATTCCCTTCATATCTCTTATTTGGCGAAAACATCATTTATTCGGAAAGAGGCGTCCAACAAGGGGACCCTTTGGCACCTCTCCGTTTTTGCATATCGGTACACAAACTTATAAGCAACATTGACACAGAATTCAATGCTTGGTACCTTGATGATGGTTCTTTAGGTGGTAATACTAATTCCGTGTTCAAGTATCTTGTCTATATTATAAACAATTCCAAGGATATTGGTCTTAAACTCAATTTCAGCAAATGCGAGTTATTTTTCTTAGAATCAACAAATGATCTAACCATTGATAAATTTAATTCTGTAGCACCAGGCATAACAATTACCAACAGACAAAATTTATTTCTATTAGGTGCTCCTTTATTAAACGAATTCTTTCTATCAGCTTTCAATGAAAAACTAATCTTTTTCAAAAAAATGTCATCTCGTTTATCCTGGTTACCGACATATATTGCTTATTACCTTCTCAAGAATTGCCTATTAATTCCAAAATTAACATATATCTTAAGATGTAGTCCGACCTACATAATGATAGCTTAATCAATTTTGACAATACTATTCGTCATTCATTAGAGTCATTAATTAACATTGAATTAGAGGACCTTTCTTGGAAACACGCTTCACTACATGTTTCATATGGTGGTTTAGGAATTCGCTCAATCGTTTCAGTAGCTCTTCCTTCTTATTTGTCATCATTATATAGTTCAAAAAATTTCATTAATTACATTCTACCTATATTTTTCCACACACAAGACCCTTTATTATTGGAGGCAGAAAATATTTGGTCATTAAAGTCTAACAAAGTTGTACCCGATGAATATAAATCCTCTCAAAAATCCTGGGATATACCTTTATTGAACATTGAAAAAGAAAATCTGCTTCAGAAGGCTATTAATTTACCAGACAAGGCTCGTTTGAATGCACCATTTTCAAAGGAAACAGAAGCATGGTTGAACGCTATACCGTCGGCCCCCAATCAATATCATATTGATTTATCGAAACAATTGTCAATTTTTTAGAATTTCCAATAACTTGTATTATATTGTGGAATTAACTAGAGACCTTGAGTTTCATTTAAAAACACTAATATGAGCATATTCCACGAAGTAAGGGTCGAGACAGTCAATTTCAATAAGAAAAATTAATTTAATTCTGCCTTAGAACGGGACGGAAAAAATACAGGATGTACTTAACTGACGGTACTCTGGTGATTTAAGATGTTTTGAAGGAATGGAAACGGTGTTTTCTATGGTGAAAGATGTCTCGGACCAATGGAAGCTGTCTTCAACGGTAAAGGTGTCGTAGATAGATGGAAGCTGTCATCAACGGAAAAGGTGTCTTACATAAATGGAAGCTGTCTTCAGCGGTAAAGGTGTCTTACATAACTGGAAGCTGTCTTCAGCGGTAAAGGTGTCTTACATAAATGGAAGCTGTCTTCAAAGGTGAAGTTGTCTTAGATAAATGAAAGCTGTTACGTAGCTCTCACGTAGCTCTGACGTAGCTGCTGTGCTTACCTAAGAGTACAGAAGAATCAGGGTTATGTAGGAACTTGATCGTAATGGGGCACATTGTGTTGGTTCAGCTTTTCAGGTTTAAAAGGAAGGCAGTTATTTGAATTTACAAAAATAAAATTTACTGAAAGCTTCCCAACATATATGTCTCCCATATTGAAACAATAAAAAAACAATTTAGCTATATTAGTAGTGTACTAATGTTCTGAAAAACTTATGAGAGCCAACAAGTTGTTATCTGAATAAATAAGGTGCTTAAAAAATATATCTATCTGAAACCTGTAGTGTCAGTATCCTTCATACGAATGAATATTCTATGGGTTTTTAAAATGTAATTAAAATGTTCTTTATATTGAAAAAAGATATTTTGCAACATAAAAAGCTCTCAAGTATTTGCACAAAACTAAGCAATGATTTGTATTTATTTTAAAATGAATATGTAGGTATAAAATAATGATTCCGTGACCACGTGCAATTGTAATTTTTCTCTGAATATGTAAAAGAACAGAAATTAAAGAAATGCAATAAAAATTATCTCAGCGATTATATCGAATGAAGCTTAGAGATTATAAAATATAAATTTCAACTTACCACAGCAAATTAAGAAAACTTTCAGAACAAGAGAAAACATGAGTACGTGTTTTCTCTTCAACGTCGGTATCAGAAAAGGGAGGATTTTCAGCTTGTAGCGAACAGGGGGAAATTGATAAACGTCAATTGTCTCAACGTTCAGTTTTAATTCTATGGTTGGGAGTGGCTAATGAGACGGCAAGCGGAAATTACACGGAATTTATTATATTACATCGAAACAGGTCGATGGACATGTTACAACTAATACAGACAATTTGTCTGATGAATATAATAACGGAAATTACGCATCAGTAGCCGATTTGAGTAAAAATTTTAATGACAAACTCTCCAGAACAGTAAAAAATGGTACTTATCTCACCAATACGACAACTGAGGTTGTATCCAAAATTTCTGATGTGACCAATGGAGTGAAACCACTAAGTACAAAAGCAATATCAACCAGAGTTGAAAAATCTAGCAATAATGTTTCGTTGATCAAAAAAATGACATTGCCTCCAACAAGTGTCAAAATATCCCCTATGTTTTGCACTCAAATTCAAAATTGGAAGAGAATGATGCCGTAGAAAAAAAAATGGGTCAGAAGTCGATAGGGTCGTAGTAACTGACGAATCAATAAACATCAATTCACTTTCTTAAAACAATCCTAGAGTTAACAACTTCTCTTCATACATTTCATTTCCGTTTAAAGATTTTCAGAAAGGGGATGAAACGCAACAAGAACAAAAGGACACGTATTAAAATGATGTAGATAACAAGGAATATATTAACAAATTGAACCAGAGCAATGATCTATCGACATCAACTAAAATTTCTAAAACCGCTATATCGCCATCCAATTCAGTAGCAAACAAAATCAATTAAAATTCATTATCACGCCGATCAAGGACAATAATAGAATTCGAGATTATTCGGACAATGATAGTAGTTGCGAAAGAGCTCTTAACAATATCTCCATAATCAGATCCATAAAGAGTATTCCCCAAAAATCTTTGGGTCTGAAAGGCTTCAAAAATATTGGTAACACATGTTTCATGAATAGTATTATCCAATGCCTATCAAACACAAGGTGGCTATTAGAATATCTAAAGAAAGACGCATACATAAGAGATATTAACATAAGCATATCTAGCATAAAAGGATCATTAATTAAAGCATTTTCTGAAGTTATTCAAGAGCTTTGGTCTAGAGACAGTTCAGACAGAGTGGTTAATACAGTATCATTGAAAAGTCAGATTCAGAGATTCACTTCAAGGTTTATAGGATACACTCAAAATGATGCACAGGAGTTTCTTCGATACGTATTAGCAGGACTTCACGAAGATGTCAACAAGGTATATGAAAAACCAATGCCTATATTAACAGAAATTGATGACAAACTTAGTGACATTGAGGAAGCACAAGAATCTTGGTTAACATATTCGAGAATAGACAACTTCAAGATTGTGGATAACTTTGTCGGTCAATTAAAATCAACAATCAAGTGCACACACTGTGGTCACTGTTCAGTTACCTACTATCCCTTTTGGGATTTTGGGATTTATCCGTTTACATACCCCAAAAAACAGGTCAATTACGACTTTCACAATGTTTAGATTCGTTTACAAGAAAAGAAACACTCGACGGTGATGAGAAACCAACATGTTCGAAATGTAAGGAACGAAGACGATGCACTAAATCATTCTCAATTCATAAATTTCCAAAAATATTGGTTATTCACATGGAGCGCTTTTCGTAAACAGAAAGATTTAATGGAAAACTTAATGTTGCAATAGATCTTCCAATAGAAGGGCTTGATATGAGCCATTACGCGGCTGATAATGTGGCACCTTGTATGTACAACCTCTACGCTATATCAAATCATAGTGGAACCAATTACAATGGTCACTACACAGCATATTGCCGACATTCCTACACGGGACAGTGGCACGAATATAACGATTCAAGGGTGCTATTAATATCGTGGAAATCTTTAGTCAGTGGAGAAGCATATGTTCTCTTCTATGAACAAGATGACACAAAATTCAACCTTTAAGTTTAATAATTTTTTTATTACTAGTTTTTAAATTGTATATTTTCGTTGTGAACCGATGTCTTATTTGGTTTTTTCTGCAAACATTTTTTATATATTTATATATACATTGTATTCTTATTTTGAATGTTTATTAATAATAAAAATTAAAATATATAATTTAAAAAGTTTGTGAAGCAATTCTTCTAGAATTAAGATAAGTATAGTATAAAACAATGTGTTGAATAGTTTAACAGTTACAAGGAAAATTATTATGAATATTCAGTAATTTTTGACGCATAAAAAATGTTGATTTTGAAACCCTGTATCTCAGCAACTAATAGAGTTCATAAAAAGGAAATTGAAAAATTTGTGAAACAGTTCTTCCGGAATCAACTGGCGTATCCTATAAAGCGCTATGTTGCATGGTTTAAAAGTTACATTCAAAATTAGAAGATCATGGCATTTGGTAATTTTTAGGCATAATTTTTTTTTCATTTGAAACTCTATATCTCAGAAAATAAGAGCAATCAAGACTTGAAAATTTAACAGTTTATGAAATAACTATTCCGGATTCTATCGGTAAATTTTATAAATCGCTACGTTCGATGAATGAAAAGATACAAGCAATATTTGAAGATCAAGACATATTCTATAATTTTTGACGCTTCAAGAAAAATGCCAACTTAGAAACCCTGTACCTCAGAAGCCAATGGTCTTCAATTATTGGAAATGTCGTATTTCATGCAGCAATTCTTTCAGAATCTATTGGAGTGTCCAATAAAACACTTTGTTTGATGGTTCAAAATGTACAAGCATAATTACAAAATAATAACATTTTCGGTAATTTTTACTCATGGAAAATATTTTAACTCCGAAACCCTGTATCTCAAAAACTGATAGCAATTAAAAATTGGAAATTTAAGAGGTTGTGAACAGATTCTTCAGGAATCAATCTGATGACCCTCTAAAACTCAATGTTTGATGATTCAAAAGATACAAGCAAAATTAGAAGATCATAATATTCTTGCTAGTTTTGACGCATTAAAAAAAATGTTAAATATTAAATCCTGTTTCTCAGAAACTAATAGCATCCAAAAATTGGAAATTCAACATTTTATGAAACAATTCTTCCGGAATCAATCGGAGTATTCTATAACACATTATGTTTGATAGTTTAAAATATACAAGCAAAATGAGATCATGACATATTTGGTAATTTTTACTCAAGAAAAATGTTAACTTTTAACCATGTATCTTAAAAACTACCACCATTCCAGAATAGAAAATTTCACGATTTATGAAGCAGTTTCTTATAAAACACCATGTTTGATGGTTTAAAAGGTACAAGCAAATTAAGATCATGGCATATTTGGTACTTTTTGACGCATTAATAAAACATTAACTTTTAAACCATGTATGTCAACAACTAAGGCCCGGTTGTACCAATTTCAGTTCAAAGAAAGTTCAGTTGAACTGACAGTCAACATTGAACGTCGTTCAAAGAAATTACTGTCGTATCAGCTCCGGTTCAAGTAATCCCACGATCAGGTTAGGTTGGCTACCATGAAATGTAAAGTTCCTAATATCACATGATACTTTTTGGTGTTTTATGCGGTTTTGACACAAGATAAATTGTGGAGACAATGAAATAAATAAAAAAAGAAGATGATAATGTTAGTCAAATGTTAATTAAATATTTTGAATTTTGCTCTCGTATATCGTGTACGAAGATTGTATAACGTTATGTTTCAAAATCAACAAGGAAGCTACAAAACAATGAGAAAGTTTGTTAGATCCACAAATTTTTCTATAAAGGAAGAAAATATTTTGCTGGTCACAATTAAAAAGTACAGTAATGAAATAGAATGCAAGAGTGCCGATTCCAACATAAGAAATATTAAAAAGAATGCCTGGATGAAGGTTACAAGAGAATTTATTATGGCATCTGGGGAAACGGCGAGACATGAAGTAACTTTAAAAAACAAATATGAAAATATAAAAAAAGGAGTAAAGAGAAATTTTCCAACAACAAAAATTATATTACTAGTACTGATGGAGGTGGAGAACCAAAAGATATATGTATCACCAACACAGACAATACCATCCTGGAAATTATAGGCACGCAAATGACGGGACATACCTCTGAGTTTGATGATGATGTTGTAGAAGGTAAATAAAGTTTTAGATAAAAATCTTGCAAATGCTTAATATATTCATTTTTTTAGATTCTGTTGTCCTTTCGGAATATGATATTGTTGAGAACGAAGAGATATCAGACACATCACAAAGTCATTCAGACTCCCAATGGTTAGCAGGTGATGCACATTTGCTGAAAACCCCAAAATCACACTTTTTAAATGCCAGAGGATCTGCGACAGTTGACCACTTAACGTCAAGCCCAAGTATGAAAATGGCCGTCAACTTTCCAATGAAAATAAGTAGCAGTGGAATAACCCCGAAAAAAAATAATGAAACCGTAATAAAAACTCCTTTCAAAAAAAATACAGGATTTGGGTACAGAGCTGAAGAATGGGCTCGATGTAAATGTGTGCTTGCAGAATTGCAAAAACAAGGATATATTGACGAGCAGAAAATGAAACTGCAACATATGCAAGAGAAGCATGATAAGGAATTAAGTTTATTGGAAAGAGATGCTGAAGAAAAGAGGAAATGGACATATGAACAACACCTAGAAAAAATGAAGCTTTTAAGGATGGAAAAGGCTGTTTTTCAGAAGAAACTCTCAGCATGATTAAAAAAATACTAATGTTTTTATTTTATTTTATTATTAAATGTTTAACAAAACATAAAAAATATTGATTAACTTTTTTACCCTTTACAAAAATGGATAATAATTTTTTAATAAATTTAGTTCCGTTCATGGATGATATTCTGAAAATGACTAATCAAGACTTGCCTAGTAGCATTTTTGATAGTAATTGCATTATGCATGATGTTTGGGTCTTGTATATAGGTATCGATATCATTTGATAATTGGGTTGCTGCTTCAAAATCTTCGTCAAGTGGCAATTCATTGATATCTTCTCCTTTCATCATGCAGATATTATGTAGAACTGAGCATGTAACTACTACAGCCTCAACTTTGTCCCATCTGTGGTAAATTCCCAAGGCTAAAATTGGAAACCGCCTTTTTAAGACACCGAAAAGTCTTTCAATTGGGTTTCGGGTACGAATTTGAGATTCGTTAAATAGATTCTCTGCATCTGTTCTAGGACTAGTCAAAAGTGTTATTAAGTATGGTTTTATCCTATAACCACTGTCCCCAACTAGCAAATCATCACCGAATATTCCATGTTCAAACTCTTGCCTAACCCTGGAGTTTCGAAAAATATTAGAATCATGGGCAGATCCTGGCCATCTACAGACGATACTTCTAATACTATCATTTGCACATTCATGGAAAAGAAATGTTTTCTATTCCTATATAGTTCAGCATGTGGTCCTTCTGGACTAATTAATTTTATATGGGTACAATCAATAGCCCCTATACATCTGGGAAATCTTGCTATTTTGTAAAACCCTTCCCACACAATCTGCTTTTTCGGTCCGAGGCATATTTATTACCTCATTTTTGAGGCTGGCAATTTCCCGTAATACTTTGGTAACAACTCTGCTGGTTATGGATTTATCTACTCCACAAAACTCACCCAATACTTGTAAGAACGAACCAGTAGCCACAAATCGTAACGCTACAAAAACATTTCACCTGGAGAAAGTGCAAGATTTCTGGAAAATAAAATTAGGTAATAGAAAAATGTTAATATTAAATTCTAGAAACCACATACTACTTATTGGTGTCTGAAACAATGATGTCATATAATTCGTCTAATACAAATTGAGCCGTTTCCTTTAAAAATCGGAATCTACATTTAAATTCGTTATCATTCCATATTTCAAAATGGTTTGGCCTTTCTCGGTAAGTTTGAGGAAGTCTAGGATTTTCGACCAGATCAATTAGCTCTAAAAAATCTTCATCATCCGTTGATTCTGCTAATATTAAATCGATATTGCACGTCTAGGTTTGCTAATAAACTCGACAAAATATTTACTTTCCGTGGATAAACAACAATAACACAAACAACAGAAAATGCTAGGTTATGTTGCACGTTCAAAGCGTGAACCACGCTTGAACGGACCGAAATGATGCATTCAGGTGAATCGCATTTTGATCTTTGGTTCAGTCGTGATCGAGGTTGGTACAACTTGATTTTTAACGTGATCGCAGTTCATTGTTGAACTGTTGTTGAACCGAGTTGGTACAACCGGGCCTAATAGTACTCAGAAATAGAAAATATCGAAGTTTATTAAGTACTTCTCCTGAAATCAATTGGAAAATACTATGAAACGATATATTTGATGGTTCAAAAGATGATATGTTTAGTCCCAATTTCGATAACATCCAATAATTATATTTTTTTGTTCTCCTGATTTCACTCTATATCATCAGCTGTTTTCGAATAAGAACCTTCACCGATCTTGTGAAATCTGTAAAGCAAGAATAATCAATTACGACTATACGTAATAAAATCAGTAAGTTTACTATCGCGAAAATGTTAAAAAAAAACTCTACCGTCTCACTTCAAAGAAACTGAGTATTAAGTTTTTAAATCGCTGTATGAAAATTGGTTTCGCATTGGTGATTTTTATGGATTGTAGTTCGCCGCGTTAATATTTGATGATCCTGCTTTAGAACGGTTCATTAATATTTAAATAAGTAAAAGGTTAACACTAGAGATTGTGTAACTATGTCTCAGGAGAATACAGGCTGTCCCATTGAAAATTTAGAACAACCGCCGATTCTACAACAATAAGACGTTACTAGTTGTCGAAGTACGGGCTGTTGAAGTTTAAAAGTTTCATACAATGTTAAATTTCATGTTTTTTTTAATAATAATAATAATTATAATAATGTAATGTTTTTTCTTATTTATTTATAACAGTTTATCCTGTCGGGTGGGATAAATTGATACACACGGAGTGTCTACTCACTTAATTTATTTATTCACTAAACTATTCACTAATTTATATCATATACACAGTATATGCACTTAAACTAATTTATATAAACACTTCACTACTGTTTATTTTCGTAGACTATTTACTAGTTCAGTTGTTTATCTCACGAGATCACTTTATAAACTGTCTCTTCCCGCTGGTCGTTATTTTTTATATATAAGTCCCTTTTTTATATAATTCTAGATTGCGGCATACACAAAAACAATCGCCTTCCTGGAACTGTGTAAATAAGAGTGAATATGTCTAAATAATAACAATCACAAAAAACTATGGTAAACAGTTCAAAGAAATCCCAACTTTCGTACATGGCTTAGGCATAGTCGGATTCAAGGACTACACTATTGTGCTATTTCGTAACATTACCCCCCCCCCCCTCTTGAAAAGAAAGTTTCTCCTGGAACTTCTGTGTAGCCGGAACTGGATGTTTAAATCGGCAACAGGACCCATGTCTACATTTTCGGGTCGTATGGAAATAAGAGGGCACCGTCTTCAACGGGTATCGATAACGAGGGGTATAGCTGCAAATTAATATGTGGACACCGGTATCTTGGAAAATCACCTCTATCATGTTCCTGATGACTCGCCAATCCAACTGGTTGCTCTCTATCCTGGGCATTGCTAGTTTCTCCACGTGAGATTCCAGCACATAATCTCGAAGGCTTCGTAGCGCACACATCCCGGTAGGTGGATCGATCTGGAAATTCATTTCTAGTTACCAGGTAGAAGACGTACCGCGAATTGTGTTTGTGTCTCAGTGTCTTGCCCGGAGCTAGCATCTGATCTTCAAGTTTATCTAATTGTCCAAACTTCTTTAAAAAGACGGTTGCCAATCCTCGTGCATGTTTGTTACTAACGGAGATGTTATGTACCAGTGAATACTCTTCCGGGAGCGTGAACAAATCTTGTTTTTGTTCTGTAGTGACTCCCTATCTAGCTTTCCCGATACCTCCGTATGCGCAAATAAATTCTTCGAAGGCTCGTTCAGAATCTTGCTATAGATGGTTCACCACTTCTTCCTTGTCATGGTCTCCTTCGAGTGGCGCTAGTCGGTTTTGATGGACTACTCTCGGTTTTCCATTGGGGATATTGCTCATACGATAGATGATGTCGTTGATCCTCTTCTTGATTAAGTATGGACCTTCCCATGATCTCTGTAATTTTGGAGAAAATCCTTTTCTTCTTGTCGGGTTGTGTAACCATACTTTGTTTCCTTTTTGAAACTGCCTTCTGTGGCCTGCGTATTATCGATGGTAAGCTGCTGTATTATAATAGTATGAACAATGTTATGTCGATTTTCACCAATTTCCGACTTTCCATTGCAATGATGTAGTTACTACAAATTTTCTTAAGGTAATTTTTTACAAACTTTTTTACTCACGCTCTAATTTCGTATATTGTCTACCAATATAGAATGAAGGAATTCAAATATTGTACGTAATTGAATGGTGTAAGAAAGGAATCGATATATAACATAGTTTCGAAATTATAGATTTTTTTAGGAAAGCGTGTTAAAAAATTTTCAATAATTTTACGATCCTCTCTAAAAAATTGTAAGTTTTGGTTTACAGTGAATGCATGGAAAAAATTATACAGTACCATGTATTTTGATATGAGGGATCCATTTTTAAATTCAGTTTTATGAAATTTTTATTATTAAAGAAATTAAAAAAAGTGAAGTAATAGAAAATAAACGGTTTTAAAGACTAAAACTAAATTTTCCGCATCTGTGATATGCCCTGATTAATATTATATCATAAAATTGTCACTTGTATACACTTCGGGGGATGTGTCGTGTTAGCAAACCGGAATTTCTCCAAAAGTAACCGGAAATGCAGTATATCTGGATTTATAGGACCCGCTGTACTCGCTATAGTCAGCTGAAAATCAAAAGGGTACATCTTTGAGACACCTTGAATGAGATACCTTGAAAAATATAAAATTGGCCACTTGTGTACACTCCGGAGGCTGTATCGTACTAAACCCGAAATTTCTCCAAAAAGACAAAAATGTGTCACTTCAGGTACCATAGCACCCGTTGAACTAGCTCTGGTGAGCTAAAAATCAATAAGGTTCAGCTATGAGACTCCTTAAACAATATTCAATCATAAAATGGGTCACTTGTATACACGCTGGAAGCTGTATTGTGCTAAAAAACTGAA
Organism: Galeruca laticollis; assembly: GCA_963921935.1. Taxonomy (NCBI): domain Eukaryota; kingdom Metazoa; phylum Arthropoda; class Insecta; order Coleoptera; family Chrysomelidae; genus Galeruca; species Galeruca laticollis. The sequence continues at coordinate 175,205,974 of OY998179.1, read as the reverse complement.
AATTATCCAAAAATGATAAAAATTTGTTACCTCAAGTACCATAGCACTCGTTGTACTGGCATTAGTGAGCTGAATCTCAATAGGGTTCATCTTTGAAACGCCCTAAATAATATCCAATCATAAAATTGGTCACTTGTACATACTCCGGAGGCAGTACAGTCCTAACAAACTGAAATTTCTCCAAAAACGACAAAAATGTCGTACTTAAAGTACTATATCACCTGTTGTACTGGCTGTGGTGAGCTGAAAATCAATAGGGTTAATCTGTGAGATGTCCTGAACAATATTCAATCATAAAATTCATGAGTTGTTGCACTCCGGAGGCTGTATCGTTCTAACAAGACATGTAACGAAAAGTGGCCGACGACAACGACGACGACGACGATGACATACACACAGAATTTTTTTTCTAAAAACCATTTTTTCGTGTTGTTCTTGATAAAACACGTAAAAATAACTCAAAAATGTTTCTCAGAATTTCCAACTTTTTTGTGGGTAAACCAATACTTTTCTCGCATATTAGATAGGTTGGGCGGAAAAGTAAAAAATGTTGGGTTAAAACTAATAGCCTCGTTACATATGGTGAAGTCATGTGCTGGGTACAACAACTGGTTAATATTTGTAGCAATAAAAACAAAGTATATTAACAAACTTGATGTCACGAATAACTTACGCTGTGCCCTTAATAAAACACAACCAAGAATAGGCATACTAGTTAAGATAATGGAAGCACATTATTCTCACTAATAATTTTTCTTCTACTAGTACTTTTTGTTAAATTGTAAATTTGTAAATAATTCTGACGATCGGCCGCTCACATAGTTAATGTAAAGGTATTGAAATGTTCCATTATCCATTCATAAGTAATTTTTATAATCTTCTGCATTATTACTTTTCCGCCCAACCTATCTAATATGCGAGAAAAGTATTGGTTTACCCACAAAAAAGTTGAAATTCTGAAAAAAAAATTTGAGTTATTTCTACGTTCTTCATCAAGAACAACACGAAAAAATGGTTTTTAGAAAAAAAATCCTTTGTGTATGTCGTCGTCGTCGTTGTCGTCGGCAACTTTCCGTTACATGTCTTGTTAGCACGATACAGCCTCCGGAGTGCAACAAATCACCATTTTTATGATTGAATATTGTTCAGGACATCACACAGATGAACCCTGTTGATTTTCAGCTCACCACAGCCAGTACAGCAGGTGCGATAGTAGTTTAAGTACGACATTTTTGTCATTTTTTGAGAAATTTCAGTTTGTTAGCACGATACAGCCTCCGGAGTGCAAAAAGTCACAAATTTTATGATTGAATATTATTCAGAACATCTCACAGATGAACCCTATTGATTTTCAGCTCACCACAGCCAGTACAACAGGTGCGATAGTACTTTAAGTACGACATTTTTGTCATTTTTGGAGAAATTTCAGTTTGTTACCACGATAAAGCCTCCGGAGTATACACAAGTGACCAATTTTATGATTGGATATTATTCAGGGCATCTCAAAGATGAACCCTATTGAGATCCAGCTCACTAAAGCCAGTACAACGAGTACTATGGTACTTGAGGTACCAAATTTTGGTCATTTTTGCAGAATTTTCAGTTTGTTAGCACGATACACTCTCCAGCGTGTATACAAGTGACCCATTCTATGACTGAATATTGTTCAGGGCGTCTTATAGATGAACCCTATTGATTTTTAGCTCACCAGAGCTAGTACAACGGGTGTTATTGTACCTGAAGTGACACATTTTTTGTCCTTTTTGGAGAAATTTCGGGTTAGTACGATACATCCTCTGGAGTGTATACAACTGGCCAACTTTATAATTGGATATTTTTCAAAGTGTCTCATTCAAGGTGTCTCACAGATGTATCCTATCGATTTTCAGCTGACTATAGCGAGTACAGCGGGTTCTATAAATAAATACTTTTGGAGAAATTTCGGTTTGTTAACACGATACATCCCCCGAAGTGTATACATGTGACAATTTTATACTAGAATATTATTCAGGGAATCTCACAGATGCGGAAAAGTTAGTTTTAATATTTAAAACCGTTTATTTCCTTTAAGTTCCCTCAATAGAGTTATATCCATACTTCTCTTTTCACCCATATTTTTCTAGGTTTACTTTGCGAGGCTTCAAATGCATATAGTTCAATAATAGCAACTGTGCGATTATAACTCTTCTTTTTTACTGAAAACGTAGTTAACATCACTTTTTATTTATTTATTTATTTATTTTATCTGAGATACAAACAGTACAAACCCATAAAAGTATCCCCCACATAATTTTACAAATTAGACAGGAAGAAAATATAAATATAATCAAATAGAAGTAGAATAAATAGAATTTCTAAAAAATTGCTAAACAAACTTGGAGTGTCTTCAAAAATTTCAACTTTGCAGAAGTCCCACGCTCCACTCCAAAAATGTCTAAAATTTCCTACTTTAGTATTTACACCGAGAATTTTGGCGTGTACGTGCCAAAAGCGGAGATTCGGAATACAGTTTTGGCATGTTGTTGATTCTTTGGCCACATGTCGTAAACGGACACTCCAAGCACGCGGTTCAGCGTGCACGCTTGGAGTGCACGTTCCAAAACTGTCAGAAAAACTCTTGGTGTAAAAGGCTATCTATATTATCTTCGATGTTCACTCCAACTCAAACACACACACGCAAATTCATTCTTATCGCTTAAAATAATCAATGATCTCACCACTCAAAGTTACAAAAATCACAACTATCAAGCTATCAAGCCCTCTGATGTGCTTTTTATTTTTACAGACACTCCCCTTGTCAAGATTATTTCTGTCAATCATTGAATGTCAATTCTGATGTGACAGAGATATTGTAGGAAAAAGAAGTTTTGATATTCTTAATTGTAGTGTTTTGAAAACTAAATTTGTGCAATCGACAATGAATCGCGAGTGATTTACTCGTACATATTTTAATTCACCCCATCCTTGTAAGTACTACAAGATTAAACAAAAGCAACGTTAGGGTTAGTCCTATAAGCAAAATTAACAACTACGTAATCGACTAACTCAAAATATTTCACCCTGTTCTAACGTGACCATATTGACGGTTTGTTCTTGTGTTGTTACCAAATACAAATTTGATATTATTTTACTAATAAAGTCAATCGATTCTGTTTCTATGTATATCCAGTTTTCAAATGTTTATTAACATGTAGAATCAGGAACGTTCAAAATGAAGCGGAACGACCCAATCTAATCTTCTTTATAGATAGTTAATAACACAACCGTGTCGTTAACTACTGGAGCAATTTACCAGTTTCAATTCAATAAGTTTACAGTTGGTTGTGGCGCCACGATAGCGACCTTGGATTTGGCGCGCCGCGGGTTTCCTTTGTTGCAAGCATTCCAACTTGGCAGCGCTACTGCTTCCTGATAATCGCGGATAAACTATTCACAGTATTCACACAATTGCGAAAAAAAAACAGCAATAAGAAGTGGGTTAAAATGATAACTAAAAGAAACACAAAATTGTCTCGTTTAATAGGTAAACTTAAATTTATTTGAACCAAATATAAATTTTAGTAGACAAACAAGAAATTAATTAACCTATAATAATACAAAAAAGTTTCGGAATATTTCAGACATTTTTAGAATTAACAAAACTTTAATTTCCATCTTCTGGAGCAGTGCAATCTTCAGACTTGTTATTATCACTGACATAAGGCAAACATTCTAGTAAATTATTATATTTTAAATCAGTAATGGGTAATGGTTTTTATCGAGTTCTTAGCGATCCTCTACTTATATCAACTTTTTGAAATTCCTCATCTCTGAAGTCTGTTTTATGAGAAAACTGAAGTTCTTAATTTTTCTGAAATTTCATCCACTTAGTTTTATGCCATGGGATTGCGTTTCCTTCATCATTTTCATTTCTATGGACTAGCGAAGATTTAAGGAAAGTTCCATAATTTAATAATCTCATTCACGCTCATAGGCGTTTTCTGTACACAGATGTTTCAATAAAATTATTGTGAAAATGTCTATACCAGTTATTTTTTTCTTGGCTCGTTCAATAGCCTCTACGTGAGTGTGGTCTAGTTCCATAAATTTATGGTTTATCTCAGCGATTGTACTGGTTGGTGGAAGCTCCTTTAAAATATAACAAAACATTATGGCTATGTAAATATTTATATTTTGACCTAAGCGATTATTCGCTGTAAAAATTCAGAGTTTGAATTTTCTCTGAATCCAAGGACAATATAAATTTTTTTATAAAGGAAGCGATTTCTTCTCCGCCAGGACCCCCTATCGTTTCGTTCCACAAAATGCAGTTTGCCTCATTGCCATCTGTATCTGTTTTGTCTGTTGTTAGATTATAGGTTCATAGCTGTCTTTTGAAAAAGATACGCTGTTTCTGAGATATGGCGATGGGAGACACTTTTCCAAATCGAAAGAGATTGTTACAGGATCTACTTTGCTTTTCTGTTTGTTCTCAGCCTTACACTTATATTCTTTTTCAGCCAAATCTAAGTATTCCTCTTGTTTTAATTGTATTCTTTCCTTTTCTTTCTTTTGTTCCTCTATTGAATCAGCACAATTGTCAGATTATATTGGTCACATTTTGCACAGATGTCATTGGCCTGGTGGTGAAAAGATAAATTAAATTATTCGTTAAATATTTTTCGATATTGAAATTCCTTCACGTTATCTAAATTATTAGTTTCGCAATATAAGTCTATACATCTGCGAAATCGACAAGTCAAAACTAAAATATTTTTTCGCGGTAATAATGTAGTACTAGTATAGCAGGGAAAGAAAACTCTTGATATATTGACGAAGATTATCCTTAATGAATTCACTTATTTTAGCTTGCATTACATGCTTACCCCTACCATCCTGTGGACAAACACCATCATTTTTTCCTTTTTTTTAACAAAAAATAACTCTAATCTTTTTTAACGAGATCTTGAAGGTTTTTAAGGCTGAGGGCCTCATGCCACAAGTTACGTCTCAGTTTACCGGATCCTACATCAGGTTGTATACCAGTAGAGCGTAGACGTGTCATGGTCATCAAAACAACCTCCTTCATGTATATGTCGAGGGGAGTGAGACCGAGGATTACCTCCATAGCTCTTGTTGGTGATCCAACTGTATAAAAAGTTACCAAAATTGATGGTTATTTTGTAAAACTGTTTAAGATGTCACAAAATAAATTTTGTACACGTGAATAAAAATGATTATTAGCACTCTTATAATACGGTTCTATATTTTATCTAAAATGTATACTAAGCTTGAAAATATAATATTTGGATCAATATTCATTCCCTTAACAACTGCCACGCATAAAATACTATTTAACATCATTTTAATTACAAATAAATAAAGTTTAACATAAACCTTTTTTATCAATATTTTTTCTTTGTTTCAGGTAAGTCAATGTCCATTATAATTTCATTGTGTCAAATTCTACAAAAGTGTAAGTATTTTAAATCTTTGATGGAATGTTTCCATAGATATAGAAATAAAAATTGTTTCCTTATTATGTGCTATGAATTCAATGAATTGAATGGACTTCCACAAACGTAGTGAGACCTTGTACGCTTTCCTTGTAATTCAGCATATAAAATACCCAATGCATATACATGATCTCAGTCTCTGGTTTTATAGAACAAAAAGATGTGTCAAATATTATGTAAAGTGAAAATTACTTGAAAATCTAAAATCGAGCTTGATCTCTGATTGCGAATAAGTAAACTCCTTAATTAACTTAAATAAGTCTTTAGATGAATTTTTTTAACAAATTTGATTGCAAGTGTAACTTCTCTTATAGCTGCTTTGAAGAGAATTTGAATTTGTCTAGTAGATTTTGTAAAATGTAGTAACAAATGGAGATTCTTAGTTATTTTTTTTTCCAAATACTTTTACTAATATTTTGGATTACAATTCAATAGAAGTGAGAAGGAAAATGTGGTTTATGCTCCACCTCATTTCCCATTTGTTCCCATTAGTTGTTATAAATAATCAAAGTGGTGAATTTCCTCAACGATGGATTGGCAAAAGAACATATTTTGAATGGTCACCAAGAAGTTCTGAGTATAACCTTCTTGATTTTTATGTTTGTATATTAGCTTATGCACATGAAATTAATTCACGAGACGAGCTCTAGAGGAAAATATAAAATTAGGTTAATTTTATAAGGCGACGGAACAATGTTTTCTTTGACATCCGAAAGCCCTTTATTACAAGAATTAGAAAAGGTGCAGACCATGTAGAACATTTGATTTAAGCTTGCTATTTATTATGTTAAATTGTTTTTACTTCTGCTGTACCATTGAAACATGAGCCTTACGTATTAGATTTGTAATACGAAAAGGACATTCACAAATAAAACAACTAAATGAAGTTAATACAGGCAGAGAGCTGTTTCATTGATTATTACGATACAGCATATGGCATACGACTAAATCTTAATATTTGTATAATGGAGAACATTCATTTATGTTTTCAGCAACAGTTTTCGATAATGCATAGAACATAAACAGAACTCTTATTTCTACTTTTTGTATCTAATAGAAAGACACGTACCATTTATATATATTGTAATGTTTCTATTATTTATTTAAACAATAAACGGGTGGGATAAATTTTAAACACACGGTAGGTTCACTTACTTAATTTATTGAAACACTAACTCACTTACACTTAATTTATATATACTTAACTAATCACTTAATTATTAATTTATATTAACTGTATATTCACTCAAACTAATTTATATAAACACTTTATATTCACTTATTGACTGTTTAACTCACGATGTCAAATTATAAACTGACTAACTCTTCCTAAACAGTCCCCTTATATACTAGTGCCTTTTGTACTAGAGAATTACGGGCAGCGGCTTATACACACAAATAATTTTTCTGGCCTTTTCTAGATAGCTCTGGTCACAAAAACCAGTTCTAGATAAGATAGACTCAATCGTAAACAGTTTTTTATAACTGCGTATCCGCCATAATTCTAACTATTATACCTGGCTTAGACAGGGTCGGTTTTAGGGACTATACCAGGGTGCTGTTTCGTAACATTACCCCCTCCTTAAATGGAAGTTCCTCCTGGAACTTTTGTGTAGCCGAGACTGGATGTTTGAATCGGCAACTGGCCCCATTTCTACACTTTCCGATCTTATGGAAATAGCAGGGCACCATCTTCATCGGATACTGATAACGGGGGTTGTAGCTGCAAATTAATATCTGGACACCGGTATCTTGAAAGATAATCTCTACCATGTTCCTGATGATTCGCCAATCCAACTGGTTACTCGCTATCTTAGGCATAGCCAGTTTCTTCACGTTGGATTCCAACACATGGTCTCGGAGGTTTCGAAGTGCTTCTCACACATCGCGGTAGGTAGATCGATCTTGGAATTCATTTTTAGTTACCACGTAGAAGATGTACCGTACCGCGAATTATGTTTCAGTTTCAGTTTCAGTGTCTTGCCAGGGGCTGGAATCTGGTCTTCAAGTTTTTTTAATTGCCCGAACTTCTTTCGAAAGACTGTTGCCAACCCTCGTGCGTTCTTGATACGGGCGGGGATGTTGTATGCCAGTGAATAATCTTCCGGAAGAGTGAACAAATCTTGTTGTTGTTCCCATATCTAGCTTTCCCGGTACCTCCATGCGCGCCCATAAATTCATCGAAGGTGGGGTCAGACACATCTCGAATAAGGTTTACTCCTTCGTCTATGTCATGGTCTCCTTCGAATGGCGCTAGTCGGTTTCGGTGAACTACTTTTGGTTTTCCGTTGGGGATCTTGCTTATACGATTTAAAACATCATTGATCCTTTTCTTGATTAAGTATGGACCGTCCCAGGATTTTTGTAATTTTGGAGAAAATCCTTTTCTCCTCGCCGGGTTTTGTAATCATACTTTGTCCCCTTCTTTAAAACCGTCTTCTGTGGCCTGCGTGTCATACCGACTTTTCATACTGTCGCTGGCAACTTGAAGATTTGTTCGAACTAATTCATGATTATCGTCCAGCCTTCTTCTCAATTGGATCACGTAGTCTTCACCTGCTATATCTTCTCCAGGCCGACAGCCAAATTCCAGGTCACAAGGAAGCCTCATTTCACGTCAAAACAGAATTTTCGCAGGTGTTTCACCCGTGGACTCATTGACGGCAGATCGATAAGCCAATGCGAATAAGGAGAGATACTGGTCCCAATCTCTCTGATGGCTGGACACTACTTTGGACAGGTATTTTCCAATAGTTCTCTTCATTCTCTCGATAATTCCATCTGACTGTGGATGTAATGCTGTTGTTCTGATCTTCTTCATTCCCAGCTTGTCGCAAATCTCCTGGAATAGATGGCTTTCGAAATTTCTTCCCTGGTCACTGTGGACTTCCATGGGCACTCCATATCGGCTAATGAATTCTTTCACCAATACATCCGCGACAGTTGTGGCCTCTTGGTTCGGGATAGCGTAAATTTCCACCCACTTTGTGAAATAATCCATTACAACCAGTATGTACTTGCTACCATTTTCTGTCGTCGGAAATGGTCAAGCGATATCTAAAGCAATCCTTTCGAAAGGGCTTCCAACATTGTACTGTTTCATGGGTGCCTTTCTCTTGCGATGTGGTCCATTACTCGCAGCACAAGTCGTACATTTCTTACACCAGTCCTTCACATCGTCGGAGCTGTTCATCCAATAAAACATTTCACGAACTCGCTGAAGGGTTTTCTTCACTCCCAGATGAACTCCCGATGGTCGTGTAACTTCTTCAGTACCTCAGCTACTCTTGTTCTCGGGATAACTAGCTTTCTCCTCATCTCAGAACCATCATCGTTTTCAAGGATTCTTTCCAACAGCCCTTCTTCCAGGACAAGGGACTCCCACTGAGCCCAATATGCCGTGAGTGTCGGTGAGAATCTTGACACTTCTTGCCATGCAGGTCGCCGATTTTCTTCCTTCCATTGTCGAATCTTCTTTAGGTGAGGATCATCCTTATGGGTGACCAATCTTCGTAGACTACTGTAGCTCTTGAAACTGCAGCTTCCTTAGATTTCGACTTGTTACATTGAGAATTGTCTACAGGGCACGACCCTCTAGGCAGAGAGTCGGATTTTTGGTGATTCACATCAGCTCGATGTTTACCCCTGTCTGATTTCCCCTGTGAAATCTTGACATTTCTTGCCAGGTAGGTCGCCGGTTTTCTTTCTTCCATTGCCGGATCATCTTCAGGTGAGGATCATTCTCCTGATCTTCTCTGATCCTGGTGGGTGACCATTCCTCGTTGACTACAGTAGTTCTTGAAACTGCAGTTTCCCTAGATTCCACCTTGTTGCAGTGGAAGCAGTCTGTTGGGCACGGCCGTCTGGACAGGGAGTCGGCATTTCGGTGACTCACACCAGCTCGATGTTCGATGTTGAAATCGTATTCTTGAAGTCGTTCAATCCATCTAGCGATCTGGCCCTCGGGATTCTTGAACTGCATCAACCACTTAAGTGCTGCATGATCAGTCCGGATTAAAAACTTCCTACCACAGAGATACTGGTAAAAGTGTTCCACGGACCTCACTATTACCAAAAGTTCCCTTCTTGTGACGCAGTAGTTTCGTTCTGGTTTGGAGAGGACTTTACTGAAATATCCCAGCACTCTTTCTCGCCCTCCTTGGATCTGTGAGAGCACTCCACCAATTCCTACGTTGCTTACGTCATTGTCAAGAATAAAGTCTCCCTCTGGTAATGGATATCCTAATATCGGCGCCGAGGTTAAATGCCTCTTCAAAGTTTCGAAAGCCGTTTGACAGTCTTCGTCCCATTGGAAAGCTCTTGCTTCTTCTGTAAGTCGCGTTAGAGGCTTGGCAATATCTTCAAACTTCCTGATAAATCTTCTGTAATTCGTGCAAAGTCCAAGGAAACTCCTAATTTGATGTTTTTCGGTTGTTTGCGGCCATTGCTGAATGGAAGCAACTTTCTCTGGATCCACCGCCACTCCTTCATTGCTCACTATATGACCTAGATAGTTGACTCGGTTTTGGAACAGCTGACATTTCTTCGGGTTTAACATGAGCTGGGCAGCTTGGAGTCGTTTGAATACGTCTTCTAAATTTTTCAGATGTTCGTCAAATGTCTTTCCCAGTACTACGATATCGTCCAAATAGACCAGGCATGTCCTCCAAAACAACCCTCTCAAGACATTTTCCATAAGTCTTTCAAATGTCGCAGGCGCATTACAAAGCCCGAATGGCATGACGTTGAATTGCCATAATCCAGATTCGGTGGTAAAAGCAGTCTTCTCTTTATCTTCTGGGTTCATTTCCACTTGCCAATAACCAGACTTCAGGTCCAAGGTGGAAAACAGTTTGCTGCCGGCCAAAGTGTCTAGCGTATCGTCAATTCAAGGCAGAGGATAGCTGTCTTTCTTCGTCACGTTGTTAAGCTGACGATAATCCATGCAGAATCTTGTGGTTCCATCCTTTTTCTTCACGAGCACTACTGGAGACACCCATGGACTAGTAGATGGTTCTATTACTTTTTCTTTTGCCATCTCTCGAATTATTCTTTTCGCTTTCTCTCTCTTCGCTCGTGGAAGTCTTCGAGCTGATTGTCTAATTGGCTTAGCATTACCAGTATCAATTTTGTGTTTGACGGCTGATGTTCTGCCAGTCTTTCCTCCTTTTGGTACGAATAAGTCTCGATACTGCAATAGAAATTCTCTCATTCTCTTTTTTTCAGCTCGATCCAAAGATTGACCAGCTACTGATAACATTTGTTCGAATCTGGCATTAGAATTGTCAGTGGTCGTTGTTTGACGAACTATAGACGTCACTGGTACGCAGGATCCAATCTTGGTTTCCTTCTTGATGGTAATTGGGTAATCGTTCACGTTTATTACACGTACTGGGATCTCTTTCGCCGACGTGACCAATCCTTTAACAATTAGTACTCGTTTGCCAACCTCCTCGTCGTGGTTCCTTGGTTCCATCATAACCTTCCTCCATGATTCCCTGTAGCCGTGCTACTATCATGGTTTCGCTTCGTGCAGGTAGAACGGTATCTTCCTGTATAGCTGCCAACACCGCGCTGCCTTCATATGGATGCAGGAATACCTCCTCGGAACCTACTTTAATGGTTCTGTTTCTAGAGTCTAATTGGAAACCATGTACATTCATTACGTCCATTCCCAGAATCGCGTCTTCTTCAATGTCAGCAACGATTACCGTATGCGTGAACTTCTCTGCGCCAATTCCTAATTGAATTTGTGTCTCACCGTGAACGTTGGCACTTTCACCTGTAGCGGTCCGCAGTCGCAGTCTCGTTGGTAAAATCTTCTTCTTGGAGTTTATTATTTCTGGTCGTATGATAGTTCTAGTTGCTCCAGTGTCTACAAGCAGAGTATATCTTTTGCCATTCACTTCTCCATCTACATAAACACTGTCGTTGCGACATCTGAGCGAAGCTATTAGTATGAGAGGGTCTTTGGAACGATCATGGGTCGGTGCTGCCCCCTCGTAGCCGACCCGTTCTAATTTTCCTGTGACTGGGGTTCTTGGTTTGCAGGAGTTTTGAAGCGCTTACACGAACTACGTACATGCTCTAGCTCGCCACAATTCCAGCATCTGATTTTTCTCGGTTTCTTGTCCATCATACCTTTGATCAAGCTGACGATCTGGTCAAACTTGTCCTCGTCGCCTTCTTCTTGGATGGTCCTAACTTTGTTGTAACCCGAAGCCTTCGTTGCTGCTTCATATTCAAGAGCTGCTGTCAATGCGTCAACTAATGTTTTGGGATGGGCTAAGCGAAGCGTCCTCTGCATATCGGGGTCACGTAAGCCATCAATAAACGCCTGTATGCCCAGACATTCCATCATGTTCTCTGGTGCTGATGGATAAGCGAATCGAACTAATCGGGCAATGTCCACTTCATACTCATGAAAGGCTTCATCACGTTTCTGCCTTCGGTTCTTCAGCTGAGATTGGTACAAGTGCTCTAGATGTTCATGGCCATATCGCACGTCCAACCTCTTCTTCAGCTGCTCGAAGTCATCCGTTTCTTCGAGTGGTATCGTCTGGAGTACATCTAAGGCATCTCCGCGAAGCGCGATGGTTTAGTTCACTGCCTTCTCTCTATCGGACCAATTATTCACTCTAGCGGCTGCTTCGAACTGTTTCACATAATTGGTCCACGACATTTTTCCATCGAACGTTGGGGCCTTGACTCGGGTAAAACTGCCAATATCATCTGTCTTGGGTTGTGTTGCTGGCTTGCAGATCCCGATCTTTTCTTCTGCTGAAGTGTCTTTTGTTCTTAAATCGGCAATCTTTGTCTCTAGCTTCTTGATTTTCTCGTTCATCTGATTTTCCATCGTTGTCATTTTATTCTCCATGTCTGATTTTAGAGACGAAATTGTATTCTCCACTTCAGTAGCAATGTAATTTTTCAATGATAAGATATCTGCAGAAATATCATTCTTCATAGCAGAAATATCGTTCTTCATATCAGAAAAATCGTTCTTTATTGCAGAAATATCGTTTTTCACATTAGTTGAAATCTTCTCTTCCATGGCAGAAATTGACGAGATTAAGGTGGAAGCCTCGTCATTAAATAAAACTGTTTCTGGATCAAAACCGTAATTTTCCAGTGCCACTTTATGTCGTTCAACTAATTCGCTTTTCTTACCGGACGTTTCCAACTCACGATCTTCCAATTCTGCTCTTAATTCCGTGACTTTTAGATCACATAGTCTCTTGGCCATTTTTACGTAGGAATTTATTTATATTACCCCACACCTGACACCAATGTAATGTTTTTGTTATTTATTTAAACAATAAACGGGTGGGATAAATTTTGAACACACGGTAGGTTCACTTACTTAATTTATTGAAACACTAACTCACTAACACTGAATTTATATATACTTAACTGATCACTTAATTATTAATTTATATTAACTGTATATTCACTCAAACTAATTTATATAAACACTTTATATTCACTTATTGACTGTTCAACTCACGATTCCAAATTATAAACTGACTAACTCTTCCTGATCAGTCCCCTTATATACTAGTGCCTTTTGTACTAGAGAATTCCGGGCTGCGGCTTATACACACAAATAATTTTTCTGGCCTTTTCTAGATAACTCTGGTCACAAAAACCAGTTCTAGATAAGATAGTCTCAATCGTAAACAGTTTTTTATAACTGCGTATCCGCCATAATTTTAACTATTATACCTGGCTTAGACTGGGTCGGTTTTAGGGACTATACCAGTGTACTGTTTCGTAACAATATTGTACATGCGGCTTAACTACACGTATTTTATATTCTTCAAAACTGACACCTATTGTCAAAATATTTACCGGCTCTAACAATAATCGCTTTATCTAAAGATAAATTTATTTGATTATGAATTATTATTATGCTCTTTCCTCGGGTTGAGTTCAGTTATTTATCAAAATAATTTATATAATTTTTAAGTAATGTTCAAAATTAAATGTTAATTTTTCATTCTAGATTATTCACCCAGTTGTATTATGTAACTGCATAAAACCAATTATTGAGGCTATTTGATTACGTTCTGACATTTACTAAATTTAATAATATATCTGTCACAACTAATCAAAAATATGTCACTATCAAATTAAGATTTCTTATAATTGAATTAAGTAAATTTATTTTACAAAATAATTCAAAATCTTTCACAAAATTACCTTTTGCAGTAAGTTCAATTCTTTTATGTGTATGTGTCAAACTAACAAATTACAAAATCAACTTTAGTTTTCGTTTTTAACAATGGCAATACCTTATCTATACTACTATAAATTAAAATTAAGTGAATTACAAACTAGAATACCTATTTATGAAAGTTTATAAATTTATTGAATTGTTCAAATACTTTTCGAATTGTCAATTGAATTTTCAAGTGTCAAACACTCGATCACAGTCCTAATTTTGATGAATTTAGTCTCTCCAATTATGATTATGTATGCTTAAATTTCCTTTTCTTTTTTTATTTTGAATTCAAAATTTATAATTAGAATTATTTTAGATGCATCTATATTTAATATGTAAAGGCCTGATGTGTCTTGTAGAAATAATGCATTATTTGCGCTGATAATACTTTGGTATAGACTCTGATTAGGGCACAGCAGTCTGGAACAATTCTGAATATTATTCAGAATTCAGGATCTTAACTTTCCGGATTACGAATAACTTTTTTACCGAATGACAATTAATACTATGATTTAAATACTATATACAAGTTTTCAAATGTGTTCGGAGAACTCTTTAAATTTAGAGATGTTCACCGTTGGGAAGATGTAATCAGACTGAAACTCTCTTTTCAATCAACAATAAAAAATATATTTTGGTTACTCCTTCCTTTTTATTGAAAAAAAAACTAAATCTATTCGATTTGTTATGTTTACTTTATATAATTTCTAACTAAAATCAGATTTGCATTCTTCTATTATAATAAAATGTCTACAGTTACATATCTGCTCTTAATTTCGAATATTTCATGACATGACTTGTCTATTATTCAATATACTCTATGTAAATGTCATCTGAAAATAAATCATGCAAAATTTGACATATACTGGGTAAATCAATAATTTTGAATATCGTATACAATAATGGGTATACCAAAAGTATTGCAACATAAATAAATGGATGATCTTTTTCAATTTTGAAGAAAGCAACTATATATATATATATATATATATATATATATATATATATATATATATGAAACATAAATTTCGATTTTCTACTACACCTGCTTTTAGTCGAAATTTCAATAATTTCGACGTATTGGCCTGACCGTTCTTCGAAGGGAAAAACAACTACATTCCTGGCTAATACCACGCAGAATATTGAATTACATCCCCTTCGAAAACCGTCACGTCGATCGGCAATTTTGCAGATACGGACATCTATGGTGATTCGCAACTGATAACGGAAGGGCATAGTACACTGACGCGTTTCGACCTTCTTGGGTCTCTTCAAGAGTGCCGTAATGTCTTCCAGTTCAGAGTCTCTAATCCGAACTGAAGATTACGTCCTCCGACAACTTCTACTTGGCTCGTGTAGTTACACAAGCGAGAAGTAGTCAGCTGGCGCCATCTTCACTTTCAGTTGCGAACCAACACCTCAGATAAATGCGACCGTATTAGTCGTATGAAATAAAATGAATATAATTTCATAAAATACGAGGTGTCTATATGAAACATAAATTTCGATTTTCTACTTCACCTCCTTTTAGTCGAAATTCCGACGTATTGGCCTGATCGTTTTTCGAAGGGAAAAACAACTACATTCCTGGCTAATACCACGCAGAATATTGAATTACATCCCCTTCGAAAACCGTGACGTCGATCGGCCATTTTCCCCATAGGGACATCTGTGGTGATTCGCAACTGATAGCGGAAGGGTACACTCACGCGTTCCGACCTTCTTGGGTCTCTTCAAGAGTGCCGTAATGTCTTCCAGTTCAGAGTCTCTAATCCGAACTGAAGATTACGTCCTCCGACAACTTCTACTTGGCTCGTGTAGTTACACAAGCGAGAAGTAATAAGCTGGCGCCATCTTCACTTTCAATTGCGAACCAACACCTCAAATAAATGCGACCGTATTAGTCGTTTCCAATAAAAAAAATATAATTTCATAAAATACGAGGTCGAAATTTATGTTTCATATAGACACCTCGTATTTTATGGAATTATATTCATTTTATTTCATACGACTAATACGGTCGCATTTATCTGAGGTGTTGGTTCGCAACTGAAAGTGAAGATGGCTCCAGCTGACTACTTCTCGCTTGTGTAACTACACGAGCCAAGTAGAAATTGTCGGAGGATGTAATCTTCAGTTCGGATTAGAGACGCTGAACTGAAAGGCATGACGGCACTCTTGAAGGGACCCAAGAAGGTCGAAAGGCGTCAGTGTACTATGCCCTTCCGCTATCAGTTGCGAATCACCACAGATGTCCGTATAGGCAAAATGGCCGATCGACGTCACGGTTTTCGAAGGGGATGTAATTCAATATTCTGCGTGGTATTAGCCAGGAATATAGTGGTTTTTTCCCTTCGAAGAACGGTCAGGCCAATACGTCGAAATTATTGAAATTTCGACTAAAAGCAGGTGTAGTAGAAAACAGAAATTTATGTTTCATATAAACACCTCGTATTTTATGAAATTATATTCATTATATATTTATATATATATATATATATATATATATATATATTATATCTATATTATATATATATATATATATACATATTATCATAATTAACACTTTAAAGCGACAAATTCTATTATGATTGTGATTATTTCTATATACATAATTTATTTTAATTAACTTTTGATATATATAACGCGTATTGCTATATATTTAATAATTTATGGACGCCAACTTACCATAAATAGGTAAGTAAAATTTAATATAATTATTCTGACTTAATTCAAATTATCATAAGAAAAATAATGTAAATCTATATGCTCCGGCTATATATAAGACCTCTTATTTTCAGGGAGTCGGTTCTCAAATGAATTGCAGTGTTCAAATATATCTTTTCTTTTTATTTCCTGTTTTTTTTTATAAATCTAAATTAACATATTTACACAGTTCTACAATTAGGCTTTTATTCTAAATTTTAATTCAAGAAACACCCTGTAGGTTAATTTTCTTTAATTTGACCTAAATTTATCACTATTTAAAATTTTACCAACACTAACTCTAAATTGTATACTAAAAACTCTTACCTTTCTTCATACAGGACTGCTTCTTTTGAATTCCTCAAACAAAGATCTTTGTTCTGGATGAATTTCAATATCTAGCTCACCTTATAAAGAAAATCTATTAAAATTACAATCAACTGAACAAAATTTCTATATCGAATGATCCAATAATCAACAAAATAATTTCAATAATTTATACGACTTCCAAAATTTTCAATCAAATCAAATAGAACTTTCACAAATTATCAACGAAATAACCTAATTTAATAATTACACAACTTTAAAAAAAAACTACTATAAAATTAACTAGATCTTTCTCAAATTGTTAACCAAATAACCAAATTTAATAATTACACAACTTTGAAAAAAAACTAACTAGTATAAAATTTAACCCGACCTTTTAACTTAATGTTCTTTTTGTGCAAACTCGTCGGTATATGTTCATTTATGTGGTTCCGCTGTCTTATATTGGGTTCATGTATTTCTTTACCATGTTGCTTCTTTCCAAAATATGTATTTCTGTTCTCAATATAATGTTCTTCTTCAAATTATTAGTTACCATCTCCAATCATTTATTTTGCTCACAATCTTCTAAATAGGTTCTATTTATGTCTACTATCTGTGTTAAAATAATCTCACGTGGTATTTTCCCAGTCTTGCATCATTCTATAATATTTAATCTCTGTTTTCCATATACTAATTTAATTTTCAATTATATTTGTTCTATTCCTTGTATTGACTATGTTATTTTAATTTTCAATCCCTGAATCATCTCCAAAATAATTTATTTAGTTATTTTCCGTCTTTTCGGGATAAAAAACTTCCGTCACCAAAATTTGTCAAGTGAATAGTCTCCCGTTTCAACAACCTCTCTCCTCACTTCCTTCCTCAGTTTCCTTAAAGGCTTGTTCAGATAAATTTTTATTTTTATTTTCATCAATTTCATGTATTGTCAAACTCAGATTTTATTCGATGGAAATTAATAGATCAACTACCATCAATACAACCGCATTGAACATATCATTTTCCTTTCTAATCATAACAATTCTCAATTAAGACACTTCTTATTTCCTACTTCCGTATACCTTTTCAGACGTTTCACAGCTGTTTGTAATTCCTATACTAATAAATTTCTCGGTACACTCGAAATTATGTTTCTCAAAATACCACTTTCTTTCAAATAATTAAATATTAAATATGTGATCAACACATGTCACTACAATGGTGGGACAACCTGTATGTGACAATATACATATATATATTTCAAACATTGCGTTACACTTTTTTCATTGTCTGTTATTTGAAATCCCCTTTTATACATTAACTTTATCATGCTTATTCGACATCAAAAAAGGCATATTTTCACATATTTTCATGTAAATTGAATCGGTTTTTTGCCATTCTGACGCTTAATTTGTGATTATGTCAAGAAGTGTTAAACACAAAAGTTTTAGATTTTTTATTATCTACAACTGTTTTAAACATTTTCCACTAGGTTGTCATGTTTCACCGCAAATTACAAAAAAAAACGTTTTCAACCTCTAAAATCTAACCCCAATTCACCACTTCGAGTATTTTAATGTTTAATTGTTTTTTCCCTTTCTGTAACTTTCTTCATTTTTCACAAAAATCATAGGCACCACACTAAAATGGACAAATCATCTGATTTCTAAGCATAAACATTTGTTTAAATTTATTATTTTTCGTTGTAAAATTTTCGCATAAATAGCAGTCCGTCCCTGGCGCTTCCTGTACTTTTCACAATGACCATACAACAAAATGGAAGGCAAAATTACAAATTCCGGTTTCGACGATGCATTGTGGAACAACGGAGTTCTTTCACCTTGACTTTCAATTGTTAAGTTTGAAAGCCCAATAAGGAGAACGAACGGATAATAAATAACAGAAAATGCTATGAAATTTGATGGTTCGTAGACCTATCGATAATTGTCATCTTCTATGAGAATGATGATGAAGTATAGAAAGTACGGATCGGCGTAGTTACCATAATACACGTTAATCAGAATCGGCTCAGTCAAAAATATAATTCGTAAGAAAAATAATTGACCATAAAAAATATTTTGTGTCAAAATTGATGGAAATTGGAACAGTTCTTGAAATTAATTAACAAAAGGTATATAAAGGTTTGTGACGTCAGTTATTTTTCATTATCAAATATGTTGAATTAACGCCCAATATGTTGTGGTATCTGGTTAAATTTGAGCGTCCCCTTGTAAAAGAAAGAAAAATTAGTCTCTAATCGAACAATCTCGAATGTCGATGCTATTATTATAGGTCATACGGTCTAGTGCTTATAACTGTTTTCAAATATTAAACTGTTATTATTATTTAAATAAAACATGAACTGTTATTGTTGTCGATTTAATGTATGAATTAAATATGAAATAACGATACTAATTAATGGATTTGATTAAAATTTTAACGAATAATATTTTAGTCTAGTACAGTTATATGAATATTGTATATTCTCATACACGGACAGGGTCCTTGCCTCATTGAATGTATATATATATATATATATATATATATATATATATATATATATATAATAAAAGTATTATTTTTCTTCAACCTTCTTAAATAATTTATTTTTCTATTTCTTGGGTGTCAGGTTGTGTAATTAATTAAAACATTTTATTGTTACTGACGTTCCGTCCCTGGGTTAGGAACTTTCTCAAAGTTTATTATTGACTGAATCAAGTTTCATCGTTTACAGTTTAAAATTAAAAAACACATGTACAATAGGTAAAAAACATTTATAAAACAGACATTTAAAACAAGTACTATAGATATTATGCAGGGGGGTAGATTAGTTGTTACAATATTTCTTGTTGTTTCATAAGTTTATTGTTTTTATTTTTTTAATCTGGTTTAATTTTTTATTAATTATAATTTTGATGAATAAAATTGTCACCCATCAGTATCCTTATAATAAAAATGTTAAATTTCGTTACTGTGTGTTAAATTTTTTAAGGGTGTTTCAACTGATAACATCAATAAATGGTTTATTTGCACTGTAGCTCCAGCCATTGAAAATGGATATATAATATGTCATATCAGGTAAATGAGAATTAAAAAAGGAAACGAAAAACGTCAAAGTATACAGGGTGTCCCATTTAAAACAACCAGTTTGCATTATATATCCTTAGTGAGCCCCCTAACAAAAAAATTATGTGCGCAAATGAAGTCTTTACTATTATATCTATCAAAAGTTTTCATAACGTTTTTTCATATCTTTCTTAATTGAGAAGTTATAGTACCTTGTAGTTTTCGACAGTTTTCAATACCCGCCCTGTATCTTCTAACTGCAGGGAGCTACTAAAGATTTAATTAGGCCATAGTTACTTTAACAAAAATAGAAGTCATAACATATTAACTGCTTTTCTTCTATCTCTTCTTGTTTACGAGATACCCCGCAAAACACACCAATTTGGGGCACCCTGTACATGTACTCGTATACAGTACAGTGTTGGGAACATTACGAGGGAACATACGTTTTACCGTCAATGTGTTAGAAAGAGACAAAATGCATATAAATTCAGTGTATTACTCCTCTTCGCTAACAGGGTATCATAAAGTGAGAAACGAAATAACTGTGTAATGGGATGTCTGACAGGCACCGCCTTCGAGAAGCGTACAGTAGCTCTTATGTCTAGCTTTTACTTACAGTTTTAAATAAACAAATTAGAAATGCATTCAGGCTATTACTAATCACTTTACCATAGCAAAATGTTGTATAAACAACTCATTATGTTAAAGGTCGCAATGAAAGAAGTTAATGTTAGAAATACAGATGTGTAAAGTGACCAGTTTAGTTTATTAATTGAGAAATAATAAGATTGTACTATACTGATAGCTGAATGCAATGAACAATAAAAAAATCAACAATACTTTCGCTTATCCCTTCATGATTAATTTACAAAGAAATAATTCAGTTGTAATAACCTAATTCACTATATCAGTCCAAAAGTGACAATATATTGCAATAAAATAAGTGTATTCAGTGTATCACCATTTTCTTTAACAGGATATGATAAAATGAGAAATAAGTATTATGCTAATATCTGTTCAACTGTCTTCTGGTTTTAAAAATATCTCAATGTAAACCGCCTGTTTCCTACGCTCCTGATAAAACGATTTCGTTTGCATCTCTTCATTTTCAATCCAAGCGTTAGATTGTAGTGCCCTTAAAAATTTCCTTCTTATTTGTGAGAGAAATCAGTCACATTTAATTTCAACGTAAAACGATAAACTCTCACGGCCAAAGGGAAATTACAATGGTCACATGGCGTTACCGGTGTGTTAGAGAAGGACAATCATGAGAGATAGAATTAAAAGCCAGCGTAGATTATTATACCAGACGAATACGAATTGTGCGTGCGCCTCTTGAAGATGTACAATCTGGGTACTTCACTAAACGTTTGTTTGCGAATGAGTAACGATCTTTTGCAAATCTTATTAAAATGAGTATGCAAGTACACCATAAAGTGCAAATTGTAAAAGGGTACTACCAGGGTCATTCATATCGAGAAATATTAGAAAATTTGTTTATTGTGGCATTCGAAATTGCCCAACCAATTAGCAAAAAACAAGTTAGAACGGTCATAAAAATTTTTGAAGAGCATGGATGTGTCAATCCTACTAAGCATGGACCGCGTACACAAAATCGTCAAACCCAACCCGAAAAAGAAGAAAAAGATATTTTAATTTGTGACAGTGTGAAAAATAATCCTCTACAATCGTCCACTCATTTAGCAACGGATTGTATTATCGTAGTTTCAAACTGAAAAAGAGCCATAAAATTTTTCTAGACGATCAATTTCGTAGAATGGAATTTTGTCAAATAGTTATGGAAAGAATACAATTGGACGCAAACTTTTCGAAAAATATGTTGTTCACAGATGAATCGACTTCTCCCATACATGGTGCACATAATTCATCCGTTATTCGATATTGGTCAAGGACAAATTTACACAAGCATTACAATAATAGAACTCAATATCCCCAAAAGTTAAATGTTTGGTCTGGAATATTAGGTGAACATTTAATTGGACCATTTTTATTGACGGCAATTTAACCGGACAAAAATATTTGGATATGCTGGAAAATCAAATTACTCCTGCCCTTATACAATTAGGTGTCAACTTCAATGATATATGGTACCAACATCCCATAAATAATTATCGACTAGCAATAAATTTTTTAAATACATAATTTCCCCATCGGATAATCTCCACGAATGGTAACATAAGATGGCCTGCGAGATCTCCAGATCTAGCTCCCAACGATTTCTTTTTCTGGGGTTATATAAAATCGAGAATTTATGGGTTTCAAGAAAACAGAGCCACTTCTCTAAATGAACTAAGGGAACAAAGTTTGCAAATTCGTATGCAAATAACACCTGAAATGCTCATACGTGTTCGTCAAGAATTTTATAACCGTGTCGGTTACTGCTTAGCTCAAAACGGGGGTTTATTCGAACATTTGATTTAAGTTCATTGAAGAATTAAGAAGTTTTATTTTTTAATTTATTACATATCATAATATTACTTTTATTTAAAAATTCTAGGCATTTTCATTAAAATTCGATTTTATTTTTATTTTAATTTTTTTTAATTTGTACTATTTGTGTGTTTACACAGAGAATTCGTTCTCATTTGCATACAAACGATAGATACCAAAATTTTTATTACTAACACATTCGAAACACAGCAGATGTTTCGAGACCAATTTCACGTTGCCAAATCTGAAGAAAGTAAAGGTTTTAACCGCTTTCAAACTGAAAACTAGAACAATTTCCAGCATTACAATAAAATATTCAACGAATAGATGGAATTAATTATATCTTCATCTGTCACAACCTCTTGAATTATCATAATTAAAATCTTCTTATAACTTGTTCTCGTGTTAGAACAATGCATTTTACAATTAATATAAATATACAATGAAAATTGGCAACACTGTTAGTAGCTACAAAGAATTTGTAAGAGGCTGGCGTTGTGGGTTTTCCACTTATGAGATCCTGTTAACGAAAAATGAGAATTGAGATATTTGGAAATACATATTATTATTAATACAAATTTTATTTCGCATGTTATGTTATTTATTCCAATATTAACCGAACTAATATAGTGAATTAGATTATTACTACTGAGTTATTTCTTTGTAAATTAATCATGAAGGGATAAACGAAAGTAATGTTGATTTTTTTTATTATTCATTGCATTAAGCTATCAGTTTAGTACAATCTTATTATTTCTCAATTAATAAACTAAACTGTCCACATTACACGTCTGTATTTGCACGTCTCTCGAAAGCGGTGCCTACCAGACATACCTTTACACGTGGTGGGAGTATACTTCCACCACGCCTTTACACATATACAGTAGTTGCACGTTTTCCGCTTTACGATATCCTGTTCTGTTAGTGAAAAATAATGATACACTGAATTTATTTGTATTTTGTCTCTTTCTAACACATTGGTGATAAAACATATGTGCCCTCATAATTTTCCTAACACTGTATATGTATATATATATATATATATATTTATATATATATATATATAAATATATATATATATATATATATATTATTAAATAAGCTATATTCTTTTATATTTTTAATATTTTAATTATATACTATATTGTATATCCTTTTATCGTTGCCCCACGTTTGAAGCCAAATCATCATATATCTTCTATATTCTCTAATAATATTATTTGTCCCACTTTCGGTTGACAATTATAATATATCTAATGTGTTTTACCAATTTTATTATGATTTTATATATGAATTTTATTTGTTGCTGTCGTCACAATTTGTAATAGTAACTGCACTAATGTGAAAACACCTTTACCGCTAAATATAACCTATTAAATTTTATGACAGCAGTTGTCAAATTAATATGCCCGGCTCTATAAATATCATATGTTATATTATGAAAGATAAATCAATATACAATCAATTTTCTCACTCTTGACTCAGGGAGGGATCAAAGATTTCAAATAAGAATTCAAATTTTATAAATTTCCAAATAACTCTCCAAATTACGTATTGCACTATTCAAAATGAAAAGTAACTGTTTGTCCAATACACTATAAGACAATTAAATTCTTATGACATATATGAAATTTATTGTCAGGAAATTAACCAAATGTCACTAATTATACAAAATTTTCTCTAGCATAAAAATTATCAAATATAATGAGAATGAATATGAAAAAGGAACCAAAGAAATTTAGACTTCAAATTTATATAATCTATTATCAGATAACAATTACAAAATTAAAACTTTTCAAAAAATATAAACGCATAAACCAAATATAGAACTTGCTATCAAACCTTAATATTAAACAACCTATAATTAGAAATTTCCTATCTAAATAATTTAACCAAAAGTTCAAAATGTCTACTTTTATAGTTGATATATGTCAATGTAAAATGCGCAAATTTCCTTGTAAATTGTCTGTTCCAAAATAGTCTTCACTTGACGTTGAATTTTTTTTATAAGTAACGTTACTATAATTTCAATGTATGTATTTAATCATGAGCTGTATCTATTTTCGAAATATTTTTACTAAAGGCCTATTAATTCTCGAAAATAATATAGATAATATGGACTGGACTCACCAACTAGGTTCTGGTAGACTCGTTCGTATTCTAAAAACGCTTTTTAGAATTTCAGTAACAACTTTTCTAAATCAATAATTTAGAAACCTGAAAAAATCACTCGCACTTTAACGCTGTAATTCTTTGCGAATAATACACGCACTGGCTTTACAAAAGGCAAAATATGTTGAACTGATAATAATCATACAAATTAATCTGATATACTGAATTGAATTTGAGACAACTCTTATTCGATGATTGTCTCAAGGGAATCTAAAAATCAACTCTATTTTAAATAAATTTGAGACAACTCTTATTTGATGTTGTCTCTCGGGAATATCAAAATCAACTAACTAGACTGTTTCAATAAATAAATCTCCTCTCCTTTGGTTACCAAAAATTATTTTTTTTTAAAAAATACAAATTTACGTTTTCATATACAAAGAGAGATTTTCATTGTTTTAGTATAAATGCCATTTTGCTAACAGAGACATCTGTATTCTTGTTTTCAAATCGTTTTTAAATTCTATCTATCATTAAGTCCATTCTGCATTAATGTCATATAAAATTGAAATGTCAAATTTTATTGGTATATTGAACCTTTCAAATTATTGATAATACAGTGTGTATCACTAGTATTACAACCAAATAAGCAAATTTTCTTTATTTCAATGTCTTCTTTAGAATTTAGATTGAGGATATGTATTAAATCCCCCTAATAATAGAATGATAAATCGATTCTTGTATATAATTATAATTTATCTTTCACAATTGCCAAATATAATACTAGTATCTTAGTAACATAGTAATATCGTTAAAATAATTATTAACATATCTCAAAAAAAATTATCTTCAATCAAATTAAACTATTATTCCTAATTCCCATAAAACTTCTTAAATCTACTATATCTATTAAAATTTCATGCAACGTACTGTTATTTGTTATTCTAAAATTCCCTATATACATGTTGATAATTTCTTCTATGATCTGTAATATTTCCAACTCTATTTTATTCTACTCCGCCTAAACAACTTGCATGGAACTGGATATGATTTTACTTTAACATTTCTCAGTATTCTTCTCCTTTATTATATCCATATTTTAATTAAGCAACCCTTAGTTCCTTCGAAATTCTTTTCTCATACGTCTTTAATAATTCATTCATAACTTCATAATATTCTTCATTACAATCTGTCCAATTACTATTACTTTTCACATCTTCTATTTATTCTATCTCACACTCATAGTAGTTACCTAGTCTAATTTCTTTTTCAATCAATCCTTCATATTTCATCATCAAACTCTTCACTTTCTCTTCATATTCCTTATTTCCACTCATTAACTCCAATTCTACCATAATTCTATACCTCTTTATATTCCATAACTTCCTATTATCCTCTTCAATTGCCAATACTTCCATATTTACCTCCTCAAATTCAATTTTTTTACCATTCAATTCTATCTATCAATTCAAAATCAATTATTTCCTTATATTTCATCAATTCATCAATAACTATGTCTGTTTCTAACTTCTTCATCGACTATGCTTACATATCAACTTCTTTTTCATCCTTTATTTCAATCTTTTGTATTATATATTTACTTAGTTCATATAACTTCCGTCCGTTTGTTCCTATAAATGTAATTATTTCATCCTGTCCATCTATTTTGTTGCTTAATTTCATTTCTATTTTCATTAGCATTTCTTTTACCAAAGTTTATAAAATCTCTTCTATTCTCACAATACTGAATTTTATCTCCATTTCCGTATATTCGTTTTTCATTTCTGTAACTTCTATTTTCATTTCCATAATTCATATCAACATGTCTATAATTTCTTCTATTATCAATCCATGTTTATATAATTTCTATTTAAATATGTTTTTAAATATTACTAGTTAATCATAAACCTTTTATTTACATATCGTTTTTATATCCATTCTTCACCATGTGCAATTCCTTCTCGTTTTCTAGATTTCATTCCTATAATCCTGTCATATAATTCAATTTTATTTTATTTTCCTAAACTTCGTCTTATTCTCTTCTCTTATTGTTTGATTCTCTATGAGTTTCTGTAACTTCTTTCTGTTCACCACCATATTTTTTTTAATTTTGAAGTCCCATAACTCATCAATTTCTTCCCATAAATGAATTGAAATTTGCATCTCAAATTCTTCCATCTCGTTGAAGTTGCTTTTTATTATTTTCATATCCATCATAATCTCAATTCGATTTCTTTCACTTCCAATTCTCTTAATAAATATTCTTGGATCAATTATATTCATATTTCTCTTAAGTTTCACTCTGATTTCGCCATTTTCTGTGTAAATTATTGGTTCTTCAATTTGTCTTGTGGTTTCATCTATCTCTTCCATAGTTTCTTGTAGTATCTTATTCATTTCCTCTAACTCCCAATTAAGTTTTATTGAGTATTGATAATACTAGTATTACAACCAAATAAGCAAATTTTCTTTATTTCAATGTTTTCTTTAGAATTTAGATAGACGATATGTATTAATATATATATATATATATATATATATATATATATATATATATATATATATATATATATATATAGGGGAATAAACATGAAACTCTTATGTATTATAAAAAACTGGATTGTCAAAGTAATAATCTTTCGAAACTTAAAACAACTATTTTCATGTAAATAGTATATTTAAATTTTTTTTTTCTATATTACCTTTAATGAGGGTCAATATAACATTATATCTTACATAAAGAAAATCGCGTTGTATCAAAATATCATTTAAAATTTATACGAACCAGTTGGAAAGACTAAAATCTACAAAAGAAAACAACTTATCGAACATGATTTGTATCTATTGGATGCTAAGGAGATGAATATTTTAGAAAAATCACCGAGCACATCAGATAAATTATCAAATCACAAAAAAAAAATATGAATTGCCTATATTTGTTAAAGAAAAGTTGACAAATTGTTCTAGGATTTTATTGTGTCATGAAAAATTTATGAGAACAGCATGGTACAATAATGTAAAGTTTAGCCTGTGTTCACATAAAATGTGTGCTATCAATTCAACTTTATGTCTACATATATCCTACTAGAAGTTATATTCTCTCACATATAGTATATAAGTTGTTTGTCCAAAATTAAAATAAGCTTTCGCAATAATAATAATAATTAATTCGAATGAAAACTTTGGTAGCCTGGAATCAATTGAGACTGGAAGGAATGAATGCGAGCGAAATAATTCAGAAGCTTCAGTTGTATAAGGAAAAAACAAACTTTCAAAAAAATAACGTCATGAAAGCCCATGTAATGCCAGATGGAACCTTGCAAAAATGTAACGATAATACAAATCAAACAAAAGAAATCCAGCAACAGCATTTAGAGGGAGACGTATTCATATTTAATTTTGATGAAATATTTACAAATGACAGTTTTAAAAGTAAAGAAGAAACTTTTAAATAGTAACTGTGACGAATAGGTTGCTCATAAAACGTATACAAAACAGGAAAATATTACAACCACAATTATTCATGAATATAAAGAGGAGAATGGAGTACCTGAAGCAGCTGCTGTTATTCAAGTTCATATTAAAGTAAGAACCATATTTGCGACAAAATGTAAAGAAAAACAACAGGATAATTTCGATAAAATTGATATAATGACGTCTGAAGAGAACTGAAACTGATCAAAATGAGGTGAACGAAAAGGGAGGTAAAGTAAATAAATAATTACAAGACATAACTTTAAAA
The DNA here is from genome assembly GCA_963921935.1 of Galeruca laticollis. Taxonomy (NCBI): domain Eukaryota; kingdom Metazoa; phylum Arthropoda; class Insecta; order Coleoptera; family Chrysomelidae; genus Galeruca; species Galeruca laticollis. The sequence continues at coordinate 175,177,869 of OY998179.1, read as the reverse complement.
CAATCAGAGAGTAATAAAACAAATCCAGTATCAATTTCTAGCAGGCATCTATAGTTTCTAACCCTAATGAAAAATAGCATCACACGAACAAAAAAATATCGCCTACCATCTGCAATTTCTTCCACAGAATTTAGGGACGCACTGCAAATAAAAGCTGATGAAAAAAGAAGAAAAATAAAACAGAGAAAATAGACTGAAAATATCATCAGAAAAGAGCAATACTTTAACAAGAAGAAAGAAACAGAAAATAGAGATTCATCAAGATTAAATAGAGCTTGACTGGGTCAAATAATCCCAAGAATTGAAGAGTAAAGGAAAATACGCTTCTTGCAAGCTAGGCATAGATTGAGTGATATGGAAGAAAATTAGTTAAAAAACATTGGCTGCGATAGGTGCACAAACTGGTACCATTTAAAATGTACTCCTATTTAGGGATACAATTATTGCGATGTAGAAGACGCTGACTCGTGTAAAACTAAATTCGAATTAATCATAAATAATTATTGCGATAAGAGATATTCCGCCGTCCATGGAGAAAATCCTTGACTGCTGGCGCACTTACCCCATATATTTATTTGTAGAGAACACGTTTACAAATCGATTGGTATGTATTTACAAAAAAATGTTCAAGGTTTTATTGAAAAAAGTGGAATAATAGACGTGTTACTTAGATATTTTTGATATGTTTATAATATTCACAAAATATTCATTACAATTTTAGACAGCCTGTATAAATATTTCTCAAAAAAACTATTAAAATAAATAGCAAAAAGATTTTCTGAACCACTTGATCGATATTTTCGCTTTCTGGTTACAAGGTTTCTTCAAATGATTACCTTTACAAAGTAAATCCAGCAAATCATCACAGCTACTTCATTTTTCATAACTTTTTTACTCCAAAAATATCATCAGTCTTCTTCCGAAACTTTTTGTTTCCTAAAGATAGGTAGACATCTTACGTAAACTTACTTATAGATACATTTATTCTCGTTCCCTTTGCCGATGCAGCAAAATCATAACCGCAAACTGAACCCCTGCTGTTAAACGAACTGAATACATATGTAAAATTTTCCGCAATGGCGTATTGTACGTTATAAAATGTTGGTAGTTAAAGCCGTCATGTTTAGAAATCAAATAATTAGTGTTTTTGAATGAAACTCAAGGTCTCTAGTTAATTCCACAATATAATACAAGTTATTGAAAATTCTAAAAAATTGACAATTGTTTCGATAAATCAATATCATCGTCAGAATGACAGAAGTTACATTTCATTTTATGCCTACCTGATGTTTAGTAGTTATATTTTTGGCTAGACCAAGAAGTAACCTAACTTGTGATTGGCTTAATATATGTTTATAGAAAAAGAAGAAGATGTGATATTACAAATATTGAAGCTTAGATATTATTAGCCCTATGGTGATATCCTGGATATCATTTTTCCAATTAAGATCAGTATAACTGTGCAATGATATAGAAAACCAGGAAAACTATATCTGCTGATCTTTACAATTATCACTTAAGAAGACAGTTTATTAGTGGAGAATTCCCTAGATTTAACTGTTCATTGACAACTTCATATTGTGGGTTTCTTAAATGTCTTCTAATTTCCAGTTCTTCAAGGAAATCCAGTTCTTGTTTCTTTTCACAAATATGCAGCACTTCTAGTTCTGTGTTAGGTGTCAATGAATGATTGGTGTCAAGTAGATGTTTTGCGTAGTGGGATTTATCTGGTTGTTTTAATCTGTAAGCTCGTAAGTGCTCACTGTATCGTATTTCAAAATTCCTAAGGGTCTGACCCAAATAGACAGCATTACATTCTGGACATTTGAGTTTATATATACCTGACTTCTTTAATAGTGGTATTTTTGTTTTTACATTTGACAATTTTGTACTAACGTTACTTTCTGTTTTAAAAGAAATTGTTGCATTCGTTGCTGAAGATATTATCTTTGAAATATTATTAGAAATATTTCCTGCATATGTGATGGTTTTATAAGTTTTAATTTCATCAGCTTGCTTAGGATATATTAGTTGTAATGCCACTTTTTTCTCTTTTTTACTAATTAGTTTATTTATCATATCTAATGGATAACCGTTAGATGTTGCTATTTGTCTAATTGTATTAATTTCTCTATCAAAATTACATTTGTTCATAGGAACTGATAAAGCTCTATGTATCATTGAATTATATGCTGCTAGTCTGTGTGAGACAGGGTGGTTAGAATTGAATGGAATTGTCACATCAGTCTGTGTTGGTTTTCGGTAAATTGAATAATCAAGTACATTATTAACTCTTTGAATTTTTAAATCAAGAAAATTGATTGAGCTATTTTCTTCAATTTCTAATGTAAATTTAATTTTCGGGTGTAAATTATTGATGTGGTTGAAAAACACATCTAATTGTCGCTCACTACCCATAAAACAAGCTAATATGTCATCCACATATCTATACCAAAATAAAATATTTTTCGAAATATTACTTTCAAAGATCTTTCTTTCTAAATTGTCCATAAAAATGTTTGCTAAAATAGGTGATATAGGGCTTCCCATTGGTAAACCTTCATTTTGAATATCTATCTTATTGTCAAAAGTGAAATAATTCTGATTAATGCATACATCAAATAAATTAAGTATATCTGATATTATTCCTGGATTAATATTTTTATCTTCTAGTAATTTTCTTACAAGTATTAGACATTCTTTAGGAGGAATTTTAGTAAACATATTAGTTACATCGAACGATATGAGTTTATAGTTATCTTGCAAGTGGATTGATTTCAACTTTTTGATTAGTTCTATTGAATTTCTAATTGAGTACTGAGATTCATATCCGTAAGTATTGAGTATATTGTTGAGCTTTTTTGCCAATATATTATTAGGAGCATTAACATAAGAGACTACAGGTCTAATTGGTTTCGTTATTTTATGTAATTTAACTGTTCCATATAATTGTGGACAATGAGGATTCTTATGTATGATAGACCTCTTTTCGTAATCATTTAAAAGATAATTTGAATTATTAACAATATCCCTTACATTATTAGAAAACTTCTTTGTTGGGTCTGCTTTAAGAACTTTCACATCGCTGGATTCTATAAAGTTATATACTTTGGAATTGTAATTTTCAGTCGTCAAAATGACAGTAGCATTCCCCTTATCGGATTTTGTAACTGTTAGGTTATTGTTCTCTATCTTCTCTTTTATTGCGTTTAAAACTGAAATGTCATTTTTTGTTTGACGTTTAACTTTTGAAGGTTCAATATTTTTGATTAAATTGGCAATTTTTAATTTCTCATAAAGAAAATTATTTGAATTAGATTTTAAAGCTATTTCTGACTCTGTAGCTAAAATTTGTTTAATATGTTAATGCTCCTAATAATATATTGGCAAAAAAGCTCAACAATATACTCAATACTTACGGATATGAATCTCAGTACTCAATTAGAAATTCAATAGAACTAATCAAAAAGTTGAAATCAATCCACTTGCAAGATAACTATAAACTCATATCGTTCGATGTAACTAATATGTTTACTAAAATTCCTCCTAAAGAATGTCTAATACTTGTAAGAAAATTACTAGAAGATAAAAATATTAATCCAGGAATAATATCAGATATACTTAATTTATTTGATGTATGCATTAATCAGAATTATTTCACTTTTGACAATAAGATATATATTCAAAATGAAGGTTTACCAATGGGAAGCCCTATATCACCTATTTTAGCAAACATTTTTATGGACAATTTAGAAAGAAAGATCTTTGAAAGTAATATTTCGAAAAATATTTTATTTTGGTATAGATATGTGGATGACATATTAGCTTGTTTTATGGGTAGTGAGCGACAATTAGATGTGTTTTTCAACCACATCAATAATTTAAACCCGAAAATTAAATTTACATTAGAAATTGAAGAAAATAGCTCAATCAATTTTCTTGATTTAAAAATTCAAAGAGTTAATAATGTACTTGATTATTCAATTTACCGAAAACCAACACAGACTGATGTGACAATTCCATTCAATTCTAACCACCCTGTCTCACACAGACTAGCAGCATATAATTCAATGATACATAGAGCTTTATCAGTTCCTATGAACAAATGTAATTTTGATAGAGAAATCAATACAATTAGACAAATAGCAACATCTAACGGTTATCCATTAGATATGATAAATAAACTAATTAGTAGAAAAGAGAAAAATGTGGCATTACAACTAATATATCCTAAGCAAGCTGATGAAATTAAAACTTATAAAACCATCACATATGCAGGAAATATTTCTAATAATATTTCAAAGATAATATCTTCAGCAACGAATGCAACAATTTCTTTTAAAACAGAAAGTAACGTTAGTACAAAATTGTTAAATGTAAAAACAAAAATACCACTATTAAAGAAGTCAGGTATATATAAACTCAAATGTCCAGAATGTAATGCTGTCTATTTGGGTCAGACCCTTAGGAATTTTGAAATACGATACAGTGAGCACTTACGAGCTTACAGATTAAAACAACCAGATGAATCCCACTACGCAAAACATCTACTTGACACCAATCATTCATTGACACCTAACACAGAACTAGAAGTGCTGCATATTTGTGAAAAGAAACAAGAACTGGATTTCCTTGAAGAACTGGAAATTAGAAGACATTTAAGAAACCCACAATATGAAGTTGTCAATGAACAGTTAAATCTAGGGAATTCTCCACTAATAAACTGTCTTCTTAAGTGATAATTGTAAAGATCAGCAGATATAGTTTTCCTGGTTTTCTATATCATTGCACAGTTATACTGATCTTAATTGGAAAAATGATATCCAGGATATCACCATAGGGCTAATAATATCTAAGCTTCAATATTTGTAATATCACATCTTCTTCTTTTTCTATAAACATATATTAAGCCAATTTTTTGTAACCCTTTCTTGGAGTTACAAAGCTCCGGTAGCTCTTCGTCTGGTGCGCAATGGTCGTAGGATCTTACGTATTATCAGAATTGGCAGGAATAGGGCGCCACTTATTTTTTGGTATCATTTCAAAAACAAGAAATTACTAACCTTAGCTACTTTCTTGGCTCAATTTAACCTAGTTTCGTAGAAGAAAATAATATTAAAAATAAAAAAATAAAAAAACAGAACCTCACTATATGGTTTTTTAATCAAGTTACTTCGTATTCACATTTAATCAGCTACTTATGATAGAAAAATAAAAAATAATTGGTAAGTGCATTTGATATAAACAAGAACCATAAGAACCCCTAAATACAGCTGTATTTAGGTTCACATTGTGTGAACAATTTATTCAAATTGAGAAATATATGTATATAGAGCATATGCCTTGTACCAAAAAAATATATCAGTTTATTAAAGATTAAAAAAACAAACTTTTTCTCCGTTGAGATATTTAGTGATTAAGTTAAGAATTTAGGTTATAAAAAGTCCAATAAATCACTGTACTACACTAAGAATATAGTATTACTTAATCAAATAGCAGTAAGGGTATGCCGGTGCACTTCCTTAGTAGATTTTTGTGATATTGGAATAGACTCACCAAAGTTTGAAGACGACTTGAGACCTTCAGACCCTATTTTTGAAATTAGATTCATTCTTCTGAGCCCCATCCATCTTGAAGGAAAAATATCTAGAACATGCGGCGAACACGTGCATCAACGAGATTAATTATATCGGCAACTCGAGTCCAGGGTGGTGAGTGGCTCAAAACGCCGCTTCCTCTAGGATTTCCTCCCTCAAAGGTCTCAGGCGGATTGTCAGGGTGTCGATGTAACTATTTCTAGTATACAAATATACCACGTGTTCAGGTCCAAAATGGCTACCTCAATATTAGATTTGTGTTGGAAGAAAAAGTTACCGATGAAAGGACATTGAAAGGTCGGCGAATCTGGAATTAATGTACCACTTAACGACTGTACTATTTCAAGAAAATATTACGCTTACCTCCTTGTTACAGGAAAACCTTTTAGCCAAATTACAACGGCAGAAAACAGTTACTTAAGGATGCCAGCAAACGAAAAAAACTAAAATCTGCTACTTCCTTTCGATATTTCTAAAACTGGAGAAGGTAACCCGAAACTAAACGAACTGCAACTTTTTGTAAACTTCAACGGCCAATCAAGTTCTAATAATCCCTATAATACCTTCTTATTTTCGGCTGACCAATGGAATATCTTCAATACATATAACGAACTCCGAACTCAACCGAGTTGGCTTAGTGAATTTCAGATTTAAGTAGTACCCTAGTGCTCAACCTGTTTGGTGAAATGAGAAGTGTCAACGTCAAACTAATCAAAAGTAGTACCTATTATGAATGTCATTGTGAATGACATTTAAAACCAAACAAATTTCAATAAGGCGTTCGCAATAAAGGTTTTACCAAACTACAAGTAAAATCAACGAGAAAGATTATTTATTTTATGTCTGAAGCCATTCTAAACTTTGTGTAGTCGTTGTATGAACTGTTTACGAAATGTAACCTCATTCAAATATAAACATTGTATTGAAAGAAGCAGTTTGATGAGTTTTATCATTATCCAGTACTGGTAGGTAAACAATACATTAACTTTTAATTATATAGTTAATCAACGTTTTAATTTCTTTTAGGAACTTGTGTAGCTGTTAACTAAATTACTGTTCAAGATGCCATCACCTGTGTTAATTAATAACAATACTTTGTGTAGATAATTTAGTGACTGTTTAAGCTGATTACTGATTTAAAATAAAATATATTTCAAAGTAGACACACATTCATTTCTTACTGCTTAAGGTAAGTCTGAATGTTACACCCCCCTACCTTGGGAAAATAAAAATAGTTGTCTCTTTATTTTAATTAATAGCAACTATTTTTATTGGGCCGTAACACCAATACAAAATGATATGAATATCTTTAAAGACTTTTCAACAGATATTTGAAATATTTAATTTAGGTTTACTTAGTGATTATTTGAAACTGATATAATGAGAAAAAATTTCTCTATATTATACTAACCCCCATATGATCATGATCAAGCGCAATTTTCTAAAGATATCTTCAACCTATTTCCTATAAAAAATTGACTAAATCTAACTACTAATACTAACTTTGTACACTATTTACATTTTAATGTAGCTTTACTGATCCCAAACTAGTAGTTACATTAAAGAATTATGTGAAAACTATTCAGCTTCCCATATTTATTCGTCATCAGAGGATACTATTTCATTGTAAGGTTTCAAATGTTCAATGTGCCATGTACCCGCATCACTACCATCCTCTTTCTGCAAAATGTATACTAATTTTGACTTTTTCCCAACTATTTTGCAAAGGATATAACGAGGTGCTAACTTTTTGGTAAAATCATTGGCAGCGTCTGATAACACAATGTTTCTTTTCCATACAAATTCACCCACATGGAATTCTTTATCTCTTCTTCTTAAATTGTAGTATTTTGTATTTTTTAGATGTGCTGAATGTATCCTTTTTTCTACGTCTTTGTATATTTCTTTTAAATCTGTGACATTATTTGCCCAAAATTCGTGACTTTTTGGAAGTATTTCAGTACTATGATTTTTCCCATAATAACTTCCCGAACAGTCACTTCATGAACACTGGTTCTGAGTGCATAACCGATTTTTGCTAACTGTTTGTCCCACGATTTGTGATTTTCCGAAATGTAACATCTAAGAGCTGTGCATATTGTTCTATTCCAACGTTCTACAAAATTTGGAGAAGGATGATAAAAAGGAGTATAAGATATACGTGATCCGTAATCTGAAACTAACTTTTGTATAGCTTTACTAACTAATTGTTTACCGTTATCACAAATAATTGTTTGACGTACACCATATACTAAAAATATATCATTTTCTAAATGTTTAATGATATTTGGTGATTTTGCATTTCGCAAAGGAAACAAAACTGGATATTTAGTGAACCAATCACTAACTACTAAAAGATATTGATAGCCGTTCGATGACCTAGGTAACGGACCTAACAAATCTAAAGCAATGACTTGCCATGGAAATCGTACTACTTTTTCTGAACCCATTAACCCAAATTTAGCATGATTTATCGGCTTTTGTGCGGCACATTCCTTACAATTTCTAACGTACCTATAAACATCGTGGCGCATTTTTGGCCAATAGTATGTTAATGAGACCCTGGAATATGTTTTCCAAAATCCTGCATGTGATGCAGTGGGCTCATCATGACAAGACCTAATAATTTTTGATCTCTGACTTTTCGGAACTAGTAATTTCCAATCAGAAATGTTTGTATTTAATGGTACTCTAGAAGGAATTAGTTTGTACACATAATTATTTTTTACTAACCATTGAGGATAATTTTCAGGTGAATTTTCAATTTTTTCTCTCATTTTAACGTAAAAAGTATCAACATTATCTAAATCTATATCTAAAGAAATTATATCATCTGGGTTTTGAATAATCAATACTTCCTTCTCTGAAGTAGGTGACTCTACTGGACTTCTACTTAACGCGTCGGGTACTACCATCAATGTGCCTTTTCTATGTACTATTTCAAAATCAAATTGGCTAAGTTTACAACTCCATCGCGCTAACCGACCAGATGGTTCCTTCATTTTAAATAAAAATTTTAGGGCAGCATGATCTGTTATCAAACTGAATTTTGTACCTTCTACATAACCCCTAAATTTTTCACAAGCGAAAATACAAGCTAAGCATTCTTTTTCTGTTGTTGTGTAATTTTTTTCAGCTTTACTTAACCCCCTAGATGCAAATGCAATTACTTTTTCCTCATTGTTTTGAATTTGAGTTAAGATTGCACCTAAGCCGGTATCACTTGCATCACATTGAATAAAAAATTCTAATTCAAAATTTGGAAAACTTAAGATTGGGGCTGAAATTAATAATTCTTTAATTTTTCTAAAGGTTGATTCGGCTTCTAAATTCCACTGTATTTTCTGACCTTTCTTTTTATTTCTCAGCAAATTATTTATGGGTGCCATGACGCTGGAAAAGTTTGGAATAAAACGCCTATACCAACTACACATTCCTGTAAACCGTTTTATTTCAGTCGTTGTTTTTGGAACCGGATAGTTTACAATTGATGAAACTTTTTGCGGATTCGTGGAAAGTCCACTAGAATCTAGGACAAAGCCTAAATACTTTAATGATGGTTTAAAAAATTCGCATTTGTCAAGATTGACTGTTAAGTTTGCATTTTTCAGACGACTAAATACTTCATGCAAAAGTTTAATATGCTCATCAAAAGTTGATGAAACAATAATTAAATCATCAATGTATACAAAAATATTTGGTTCTAATTCTGCACCTATTATGGCATCCATCAGCCTTTGCTGACACTGCGCTGCGTTTGCTAAGCCGAATGGTAAAACTTTAAACTGGAATAAACCACGACCCGGTATCGAAAAAGCAGTTTTTTCCTTTGATGTATCGTTAAAAGGAATTTGCCAAAAAGCTGATTTTAGATCTACCGATGAGATAAACCTAGTGTTTCTTAACATTTGCAAAATTCTATCTACATGTGGTAAAGGATAACTATCCTTTTTTGTAACAGAAGTTAATTTTCTTCCATCGAAACACAATTTAAAATCCCCGTTTGCCTTTTTTACTAATAAAACTGGACTACACCATGCGCTATTTGATTTTTCTACTACATCTAATTTAATCATTTTATCTAATTCAATATTTAAATTTTTTAACATATAAGGTGAAAGAAGATACTGTCTTTGCTTAATTGGTTTTGCGTCCCCTGTGTCTATGTCATAAATCAATTTTGAAGTACGTCCCAATTTGTCACTTCCAGATATTTCCTTGAATTTATTTGTAATTTCTTTTACTATTTTAATTTGTGTATCTTTTAAATTATCAAACGTCTGAACATGGTCCAAAGTAAAAATACATGTCTCTGATCCGATTGATACGATACTACATTTACCCTGGATTTCCCACGTATTGTTTTTAAAATCTACCTGCAATCCAAAATGTTTGCAAAAATCGCTTCCTAAAATAACTGAATACTCTAAGTTTGGAACTACTAAAAATTTTAATAACTTACAGGTTTTTGAGATAAACGGTGGCTAGCTCTATTGACCTCCCCTGTACGTTTCCCGAACATTTTTCACAGTTTTTAACCACAACCCCAGGCTGTCCGCACTTATAACAAAATTTATTTCTTTTCATCATACAAGACTGAAAAGTATGATTAGGACCTTTGCAATTCCAGCAAATAACCCTACCATTTGAATTTAAACTGCATGCTTGTGTAACTGAGCTAAATGGTTGTGAATTTTCCTGAAATTTTCGTCTATTTGTTTTCTTCCTATTTGAATTATTGAAAGCTCTAGTGTTCGAAGTATTTCTAAAACTACTGTTAAAATTAGAAGAACTACTACTGCATGGTAAATATAACTCATTATTGATTTCCGAACGCACAACAGTACAGTTATCACCTGATTTAGGCTTGTGCTGTTCTTTTAAAAACGACTCTAAAATTTTTGCATCTTGTACTAACTCATCTACTGAATTATAATCTTTTAAAGCTACTTTACCACTAATGTCTAACGTAAGATTCTTTTTTATCCATTTAATTCTCGTTACTAGTGCAGGTTTATTTGAAAGGCGGTTAAATAAATATTCCATAACTGCCACGAAGACAACTACTGACTCGTCGCGTTGTTGTTTTCTACTTTTTATTGTTTCCCAGAGGGATTCATCATAATCAATATCTAAAAAATCTGTTTCTAATTTTGAAGCCAAGGTATGCCAATCTTTGATTGTTCCTGACTCTTTTAAGTGTCTAAACCAAAGCAAAGCTTTCCCTGAGAAAAGATCAATAGCAGATTCGTATAACATTTGTTTGTTTACATGCCTAGCTTCTGAAAGTTCTTCAACTCTTTCTAAGAATGCTTTTACCCCTAAACCTGTTGTAGAACCATCAAACTTTAAGTCCCATTTATAAATAGGAACTGCTTTATTGGAGAAACCATACGGTGAACTAGTTGAAGGTTGATTGAATGCATAAGTTTGAGATAAATCAGCTACACACGGTGGTGAAACATCATCCGATTGAACTTTATCGTCCAAATCAGCTTCAAGAGTAATAAAAGTTGCAGTAGCTTCATTCTTGAATGTAACTTCCTCTGTCTTACTAACATCAATTGGCATTCTCCTTATTCTAGCTTGAATATGAATTAAACGAGACTTTGTTCTTAAATATAAAGAATCTTTAGCTGTACCCTCGAAATCTGCTATGTTGTTTTTTATATTATCAAGAATTGTGCTTATTTCATTTTTTTCTGTTGCAAAACTATACTCTGGATCTACTAGAACGATAGGTGTAACACCTTTTTCTTTCTGCAAAAGTTTACCTAATATTTTCTGTTTATCGTTTCTGTCCCTAGAAGTTACTATTCCCCTAATGCGTAGTTCATAATCTAATTCAGATATTAACAAGTGTCTTGCTTTCATTTCATACATTTTGGAAAATGATTTTATTGATTAAAAAGCTTGTAAATGTGATAGTGTAATATTATTCAAAACTAATATTACTCAAAAATAATGTAACAGATGGTATTATGTATTAAAAAACAGTAAGTACGGTAGTAGTAGTGTCCTAAAACTATGTTTCTAGCAATTCTCCAAAAATTTTCCTCAATTTAAAATGTATCAACAGTAATATCTATATATTACTCACTATTAATATAAAACCAAGTTTACCGACAGTAAACAATATTTTTATATGTAATTGTGGAAACCAAGTCCTAAAAAATTCCTTCTACTTATTCATAAAACTAGTTTCACGATGCAGCGGAATATACCTATTAAATACTAAAAACTCAAAATAAAACCCAAAACTGGTTTACCATTTTTGTATGTACATTGAACAACAACACATATCGAGTTATATCAAAATGTTTTCATTCTATCTAGCTAGACTATATACCTACATTGATGAAATAAATGTATGTCTCTCTTGTATACCTTTTTGGAGTGCAGTATTAATAGGATATCTCGAGGTCAAACAAGTTCATTTAAAACATTGTGAAAGTGTACTGGCTGTATTACTAAAATGTGATAAATTTCCTGCAATTCTGTAACTGAGTAGTGTATATTTGTCAGATTGAAATTTCCAAATAAATTTAGGCTAAAAACCAATATTTCTAAACACGCGTTCAGGCGCCAATTTTTTGTAACCCTTTCTTGGAGTTACAAAGCTCCGGTAGCTCTTCGTCTGGTGCGCAATGGTCGTAGGATCTTACGTATTATCAGAATTGGCAGGAATAGGGCGCCACTTATTTTTTGGTATCATTTCAAAAACAAGAAATTTCTAACCTTAGCTACTTTCTTGGCTCAATTTAACCTAATTTCGTAGAAGAAAATAATATTAAAAATAAAAAAATAAAAAAACAGAACCTCACTATATGGTTTTTTAATCAAGTTACTTCGTATTCACATTTAATCAGCTACTTATGATAGAAAAATAAAAAATAATTGGTAAGTGCATTTGATATGAACAAGAACCATAAGAACCCCTAAATACAGCTGTATTTGAGTTCACATTGTGTGAACAATTTATTCAAATTGAGAAATATATGTATATAGAGCATATGCCTTGTACCAAAAAGTATATCAGATTATTGAAGATTAAAAAACAAACTTTTTCTCCGTTGAGATATTTAGTGATTAAGTTAAGAATTTAGGTTATAAAAAGTCCAATAAATCACTGTACTACACTAAGAATATAGTATTATGTTACAACAAGTTAGGTTACTTCTTGGTCTAGCCAAAAATATAACTACTAAACATCAGGTAGGCATAAAATGAAATGTAACTTCTGTCATTCTGACGATGATATTGATTTATCGAAACAATTGTCAATTTTTTAGAATTTTCAATAACTTGTATTATATTTTGGAATTAACTAGAGACCTTGAGTTTCATTTAAAAACACTAATATGAGCATATTCCACGAAGTAAGGGTCGAGACAGTTAATTTCATCAAATAATTAATTTAATTAGCTATTCTCTCATTTATAACGAGTTTCTTTTTCATATTTTGTTTTTCGATTTTCCATATATAGGGTGTGTTGTGTAGTGTGAGCCAAAATAACGTTAGTAATGTAAGCATTTTCAATACAGACCCTGGTTTTTTAATTATATGCCTCAAAATCACCCTGTCCTCTTAGCATATGTGTTGCGTACACTTAATTTTTGATATGATCCCAGAAAAAAAATCGTCGACTTCTCCTAATCGTGGTGGCCACTGAAAAGAACCTTCCCGACCAATCCATTCATTAGAAAACCCTGTGTTCAAATGTTGTCGTATATCTAAACTAAAATGAGGAGCCCCATCATGCGTGAACCATAAATTACTACGAGTTTGTAGTGGCACATAATCGAACATGTTCCAAAACTCGTTTTGCATAAAATTCAAACTTTTCTGCGAAGTCAATAAAGTATGGCTCTAATTGCTAACTATTCCTGCCCAAACATGTATTACAAATCTATACTGGTTCCTTGTTTGGATAATGCCATGTGGATTCTCATCATCTCATAAATGCATGTTATGGTGAAACCAGATTCGTTAGAACGTTAGACATAAAGGTATTGATTGCTTGTTTTTGTCGCAGAAACCACTGACTATACTCAAGTGGTGCAAGAAAATTAGCCGCTCTGAATCTTGGACATGGTATCTATCTTGTAAGAAACAATCTGTACTCAAATATGTCACCAGTTCCAAGTGATTTGCTGTCACTGCAAAAAAGTGATACCCAGCATTTAGATATAGTGCCACCACGCCCCATTTTACTTTTAATTCAAAAAAGACCACAATTGTTTATCTTGATCTCGAGCGTATTGAATATATTAATATAAAATAATATTTCTACATTGATAAAGAGAGCATAACTTTAAACAGTGCATTTTCGGTGTCTATGTTTATATTAAAAACATAAAAAGTTAACGCAATCATTTCTCCGTCTTTTCGAGCTGTATGCCTTAAAATTAATTAGTTAGTTCTACTCAATTCTTTCTCGAACAAACATAACATCAGCCAAGTATGAGTTGTTTGATTTCAGTCCCATAAAACATTTGTTTTTCCAATAGGTTATGGCCCGCCCAGGGTTATGTGTTTTCTTTCTATTATTATCGGGTTTAGTGACAAACAAAAATTAAACTCAATAATCGGTTGTTGGTGATTATTTGTTTTAAATATGGGAAACTAAACAAGTAAACGGCATATCCAACCCTTTAACGGCAAGCGGTACGCAATATGGAAGTTTCGTCTCAAATCGTTGCTAACGGAACTAAATGTCGTACATGTCGTAGATAGACAACTATCTAATTTTAAGTTCAGTCATTGTGGTAGAAATAGTCATATAAAACAAGATTGCTTGTACGTATGTGCACGTAAAGTGATATTTAGTGTACTGTTACTCCAATTATTATTTTTGTTTCCAATATATTAGTATTTTATTAAATCAAAATATGAACTATACAATGAATAGCATATTAAAAAAAACATGAAACGAAAAAAAATACAACCACACAACAAATGTACACACTCACCCAATTTTAAAAACGTTATCTTCAGGTGCCATATCTCCATTTAATGAAGGTTGGCGACAATTTCGGCATACTTATTTCGGTTCTGAGTGGTACGAATTAAAGATGATGTGTTCATACCACTGAACTGAATAAATATACTGGAACGCACACGTAAAGGTCGATTGTCTTTCAAATTTGAAGCCACTTTTAGACAAGGACAGATGCCGTGGGAGGGAATATTTTCTCTTTCTAATTTGTTTTGATTAATTGCGTTTTGAGAAATTATTCTTCTTAAGTTATGTTTATTTGGCTTATTGTTGATTACAAACATACATGATGAAGATTATTCCTTCCTGACAGCCTAGGAATTTTAAATAATTTCAATTAATAAGTTTATTTAAATTTATTCATTGCACACTTTTGGAAACTTTCTAATCGTACAAAATTTTATTTAACGACTCTAAATCGATTAAAATAATTACCCTGAATAAAAACAAATAAATAATAAGGAAAAACATGTATCATAAAACTCTGAGTGCTCACTTTATTACTCGTTTTTAATTTGTTTTCCATATCAAAGCATATTGAACGTTTTAAAAAATTGCTAGTTACCTTGTCTTACATCTTCGTACATATTCCTTCCTAATAAAAAGGGATTTTAATGTATTTAGCATCATTAAAACTTTTTCTTTTAAATTTAAAAATAATTATCACATTTCTGCTGTTTAACTGCACGAGTGTAACAAAGATAGCCTTCCCTTCGTCAGCAGTTGTTCTTGTCTAACTACATGGCTTCATTTTTATAATGTGTCGTAGTTGTTTCAGTTTAGGTTATTCATTTCAGTGGTTCATACCAGTCCAATCGCGTATGTTTTTTAACCACAAATGTTGTCTGCGACCAGGACCACGTTTTCCTTCGATTTTTCCTTCTATTATTAATTTCAATATATCATATTTGTTGTTACGGTATATGTGGCCCAGGTAAGCGGTATTTCTTCGTTTTATTGATGTAAGTAACTCTCTACGGAAGATTCACATTTCAAAAGCCTCGAGTCTGTTCATGGTATCCACTTTTATTGTCTATGTTTCTGCTCCATACAGGAGAACTGAGTGCACGTATGTCTTTAAAATACGGTATCTCAAGTTTAAGTTCAAGGTTGCGTTCCACAATAGGTTTTTCAACTTTAGGAATACGGCACTGGCTTGCTCTATACGTGATTTTACTTCGACGTCAGGGTCTACATTTGTTGTTATGCAGCTACCAAGATATTTAAATTTCTCAACTTCCTCTATTGCGGTATCATAGATGTTTATGTTCAGTTGTGGGTTCGGTAATCTGGTTATGGCCATTACTTTTGTTCTTGTTACATTAATTTCCATGCCTAGTCGATCCCCCCCTTCTACAACTTTGTTGATTAGTCGTTGAAGGGATTCTGGATTGTCTGTAATGATAACCGTGTCGTCTGCATAACGTATGCTGTTTAACGTCCTGCCGTTAATTTTAATTCCATCCTCGTCATCGTCTATTGCTTTGTTAAATATGTGCTCAGAGTACACATTAAACAGTATTGACGACAAAACACAAACCTGTCGTACCCCCTTTTCTATACACACTCTCCGATTGTCCATCATCAGTAGAATTTCTTCTGTCATCCATTCTTTCTTGGTCTTTGGGCTGGCATACTCTACTTCTTCTTGTTCTACTTTTACAATTGCATGTTTACTTCGATCCAAGGCATTTTCTGTATTCGTATCCGATGTTGTGGTTGACTTTGTTGTTGCAAATTCCTCATTTATTTGTTCTTTTGCCTTTGTCTGTGTATTTTTGTCTCTAAGTTTTTTCATGTCTATATTTTTTTTACTCTTTCTTAGCTCTTTAAATTTCACATTCAGATTACCTATCACAGGATTATGGTCTGAGCCTATGTCCTCCCCAGGGTATGCTTTTATGCCTTTTATTCCGTTCTTAAATCTAGTTTTGATTAGGACATAGTCGATCTGATTGCGGACGATGTTGTCTGGGCGATGTTCCGGATATTGCCAAGCATACAAACGTCTTTCTGGTAGTTTGAACAATGTATTATCAATCACAAATTCCTCGTCTTGACAAAATTGTACTAGCCGGTCTCACCTACTATTACGTTCACCTAGGCCGTACTTATCGACGATTTTATCTACTTCAATACTGCCAACATTCGCGTTGAAGTCGCCCATTATTATAGTAGTTTCATTGTTTTTGGTATATCCTCGCAGTTCCTTTATTTCTTTTTAAAATGTTTCCACCTCTCGATCAGGTTTTTCTGCGGTTGGAGCATAGCACTGGATTATATTTATGTTTGTAGGTTGGGCATTAAGTCTGATGAACATGGCTCTATCTGAGAGTGGAATAAAGCTAATTACAGCTTGACTTGTTTTATTGTCTAATAAGATACCGACTCCATTAGGATGGTTTCTTTTGTCACTGCCCGAGTAGTACAATGTAGTTTTATTCTTTTGAAATTTTCCACTTCCAGGCCATCGGATTTCGCTTAAACCCAGGATATTGATCTACAGCCTGTGCATTTCTCTGACGGCAATATCTTGTTTTCCTGTCATAAACAAACTAACTATTCCTGGAGCGTTCCAAGCACAGACATAGCATTTACACGTTGTATGGCAATTCCGATCTTCTGTCTGATCAAATTCCGAGCCCTTTTGTCCGGTAATTTTGCGCAATTTCAGCGACCAGGCTCTTTGCTTCATCACCCCAAGGTCTGAAAGTTTTCACAGCAAATGGAACAAAAAGATATCTGTCTTTTAGGTCTTTGTATTTGTTATTACTTTTCCGCCCAACTTTTTTATATGCGAGAAAGGTATTGGTTTACCCCAAAAAAAGTTGGAATTTTGAAATTTTTTTTTGAGTTATTTTTACGTTTTCCATCAACAACAACACGAAAACACGGTTTTTAGAAAAAAAATCCTGTGTGTATGTCGTCGTCATCGTCGTTGTCGTCGACCACTTTTCCTTACATGTCTTGTTAGCACGATACAGCCTCCGGAGTGCAATAAGTTAGCAATTTTATGATTGAATATTGTTAAGGAGATGTCACAAATGATCCCTATTGATTTTAAGTTCACCAGAGCCAGTACAACGGGTGCTATGGTACTTGAAGTACGACATTTTGTAATTTTTTGAGAAATTTCAGTTTGTTAGCACGATACAGCCTCCGGAGTATATACAAATGTCCAATTTTATAATTGGATATTATTCAGAGCGTCTCAAATATGAACCCTATTGATATTCAACTCAGTAAAGCCAGTACAATGGGTGCTATGGTACTTGAAGTACCAAATTTTCGTCATTTTTGAAGAATTTTCAGTTTGTTAGCACGATACAGCCTCCAGAGAGTAAACGATTGATCAATTCTATGATTGAATATTGTTCAAGGTGTCTCACAGAGGTACCCTATTGATTTTCAGTTGACTAGAGCGTGTACAGCGGGTCCTATATATCCAGATATACTGAATTTTTGGTTATTTTGGGAGAAATGTCGGTTTGTTAGCACGATACGTCCCCCGAAGTGTAGATATACAAGTAACAATTTTATGATAGAATATTGTTCAGGGCCACAGATGCGGAAAAGTTAGTTTTAATCCTTAAAACCGTTTATTTTTTTAACATCTCCAAAATATGCCGCGCCTCCTGCATTTTGTGATGTTTTTTCTATGTATGAAGGAGCTAAAGAGTGACTGCATGTGGCGTCCCAGAGCAGCTCTCTGCCCATTTTCCAAGTGTCATTCCATCCACTCGCTTTCCATCGCTCCGAGAAACACCAAGTGGCTCCAATATAGCCGGTAGCCGGAATACGGCTGAAATTGGAGCTCGCTCAATGATGTCATTAATCTCCCTATGCCCCAAAACACGACCTGCGCTTTTTTGCATCTGCTATTCCGCCGCAAACGCAGGTGTGCTCCACACACACAGGAAGACCAAGTCTCAGAGCAATAGATATTCTTAAAAGTGTTGTTATTTAAAAGGTTACCTACGGTTGTGGATGGAAGAGCACTTATCCAAGAACTACTCTCGGGCGCTTGGAGACCTAGGAAACGTGCTGTGTGCGTTAGAGAGTTAGAACTATTGAATCAATTTTCGTAACGAACTTTGCATATTTCTAAATCTAAATCATGTTGTTTGAGAGAACAAAAATTTTTGAATGTATTTTCTGATAAATTACAAAGATTAAGCCATTTCGATTAATATATACTAAAATATGAATCAGTTAAAGTTGAAATATAATCTCGAAGAATAATATTAGCCAATGGTTTCAGGGTATTTCCAGCAAGGGACACATCGCAATGTGTATGAAACTCTAGGTGTTCCAAAATATTGTTTTAGTAAATAGTAAGCTATTTGTGAGTCTAAAAATTTAAAATTTTCTGATAATATTTTGATAAAATTAATTTTTTCATCCATTTTTGGTATAATTTGTTTTGAAAAAAATTGTCAGCCTAGATAAGAAGAATCTTCCAAAGGAGTCTGTAACAGTTCTGGGCAACATTTAAAAATTTCGATATAATTTGTAATGGGTTTTCTGAAATTATTGAAAATTTACATTTTTGAAAATTTAGGTCTAAGCCGATTTTTGTTACTGTAATCTACTATCTTTTTAAAATCCTCTAAAACGATATTTGGATCTTCCGCAATTAGTCCGTCATCAAGGTACCATAAATTTATTTCGGATTTCATAAGCTTCACTATCGGTTGAATGGGCGCATGTTAGTTGCAGACAAGTTTTATGATCTAAAAAGGGTTTTATGAGGGTACCTAATCCCTTGGGTGAACTGCAGACTGGCGGTCAGGGGTCGGTGCTGCGGATGTACGTAAAAATATTATTATGGCTATCAGTTTAAAAGTTATTTATTTCAACAGTGACGACACATTTGTTAAGTACGATATACAATAAACTGAAGATGAACAGGGATGAATTGCGCGCAGCGGTCATTTTCTGCCTGGATACGAGTAAGAACACCAAAATTAGGAGGAGTTGCGCGCAACAAGATAAACACAAAATTAAGGAGATTAAGGAAATATAAAATAAATTGAATGGTGAAGGTATTTGTACATTCATTTCAGGAATAATAAGACACGGATTTTACAAAAGTTTTTAAGTCTATTACATTGGTTTTATATAGATGTATTTGTTGATCTAAAAATATCTGTTTTTTCTTCGCTTTCCCATAAAGCGGTTTATTAATATTATTATTAGCGCTTCTTATTTTAATATATGTATTTTTTTGATATATTAAAAGTACATCAATAAAAGTGAACACATTAGGATGAGAGGAATAAATTTTTTTATTAAAATGTGCATGAAACGATTCACATGCAAAATATGGGATGAAACTTTGATTCCTCTACAATATAATTTTCGACTAAAGAATCAGAATATTTAGTCACTGGAAAATATTTTCTGGTTTATCTGGCATTAAATGAAAACAAAATATTTCAGATACTTGAAGCGGATCAACAAACGGTAGACCGAACAAATGTTTGAGCCATTTTCCAATATCTAATTTTAAATCATTATAATGGACAGACAAATCAAGCTGCATAATTTTACGATACCAGGCTTGCTTTAAATGAAAAAGGCAGCCTCTTACTTCAGATGTTGGAAACATAGCTTTAACAACCAAATGTATGGCAATCTCAAAGGCAATAATAATTTTTTTTTGGATTTAAACAAAGTTCTCACACAATGTACAGGAATAATTTCTCGTAAAGATCTTTGGTCTTAGAAGGTATCTGTATCTGTAGAAGTTTGAAGGGTGGGTGACCCCACAGCACTTAGGCCACAATTGGCCCATTGTGCATGTCTAAGAAGGTAATAAAGCGAACACTACTGGCACATACTGTCCATTTTTATACACATGCAGAGTGAAAAATTGATAAAAGTAATGCACGCAATATTGGAAAGTTCCGTCCATATAAACCACGTCAGAGGAACACAGAAAATTTAAATGTAGAAAACAAGAAAATATAACAATATTATTGTCAGTATCGTTGACTAGCAGAAAACTGTCCTGTTGTAATGTCTTGATGTCCAGACATATTAGCGCTTCATGTACATCTTAAATATTTTTTGGTAGAGGAGGCAAGAACGTACGACGTGCAGAATAAATATTCTTTCTTGTATAATCCAAGTCCTTTAACGACAGATTGCTCACCAATTCAGGACAGTTTTCCAACTCTGTATGAATTAACTTCATCGGCCGCTCAGAAATATCTTCAACAGCCTTTCTTTTCACGCTGTTACTTAGTTTTCGTTTATCGAGAGTACTATCCACTTCATGATTATGCAATAATTCACTTTCCACAATTTTATTTTCGCCCACGGTATATAGTTTTGCTTTCCATATTTTTCTGTACAACGCCAATAAGTTTTGCCAGATGCCAACGTTCTACATTTTCGAAATTTTCCACGGTTTACCACTAGAAGAGTTTTGCCCTTCTCCCTTAACATAACTTTACACTTAATTTCCATCTTTGTTGTACAACAGTTCGAAGACAAATAAAATACAACCCGTAAAATATTTGTTATAAGATATAATTCCAATAAAACCTCTGCCTACTCCCTACACCCGCCAGGGTAAACTATTAGGGCAGTCCCGATAACAGAACATTTATTGGCTTGTTATTGTCTTGAAATTCTATTACAACAAATATCCTATTCACGGTATTTTGGTTTTTTCCTCATTTTATTAGCATAAGCACCCCTTTGCATTATCGTCAAAATTACGTATTCCGGGAATGCCGATAATCCCTTGACGGTTACTACCTGAGACACCCCTTATTAAATAAGGTAAAATCTTAACCATTGCGCGCAACTCACCTATATCGGTGAAAGATATGATAAGTGAACGTGGAAATAGTCGAATTGTTATTGAAAATTTTTAATTTTATAAACATCGTGAATTAAAAAATGGTGAGACTTGTTGGTGCTGTGTGAAAAGAACATGTAAAGCTAAAATATATACAATGGGCGTTGGAAAAGTTATGTCTAAAATTGACTGTCTCGACCCTTACTTCGTGGAATATACTCATATTAGTGCTTTTAAATGAAACTCACGGTCTCTAGTTAATTCCACAATATAATAAAAGTTATTGAAAATTCTAAAAAATTGACAATTGTTTCGATAAATCAATATCATCGTCAGAATGACCGTGAGTTTCATTTAAAAACACTAAGATGTCTAAAATATTAAATACTCACAATCATGAACAGGAAAGTGACAGTGCAATCAACAGACAAACATTAAAAAATAAATTAAAAAGAAAAGCAGTCGATATGATCGCTGAAAGGCCATCTAAAGTAATTCGTAGTGAACTTAAATTAAATTCTAATACTTTGTCAACTTTGGCAGAAGAAGATATACAATATATTAATCGCAATATTTACAGACACAGAAATAAATCATTTCCAAAATTGCCTCAAAACGTTTCCGATGTGCACGATTTTTTGGAATCTGTTCAAGTTATGACCGTTAAAGAAGAAGAATTTTAGATAATAAACGACAAGATTAAAAATATTATAGTATTTTCTTGCACTGAAAATCTAAGTGTAATGTGTTCTAGTTCAACAATATATATGGATGGAACATTTGATTACTGTGTAAAACACTTCTTACAAATGTTTAGTATTCATGCTCCTGTAAACAACATTTATATACCAGTGGCTTTTTGTTTATTAACTAACAAAAAAAATAAACATATTCGACATTGTTTGATATGTTGAAATCCAAGTGCATCAGTAAAGGACTCAATTTTAACCCAAATTTCATCACCGTGGATTCTGAAGTCTCTATCCATTCCAGTGTGAAAGAAACATTTCCCGAGGTTTCAATAATCGGCTGCAGATTTCATCTTGCACAATCATGATAAGAATTTACTCATATTTTGTGATGTAAAATAATGTGAAATGTGTAGAATAATTTATGCGTAAAATAATAAAGGAAAATATATTTGTGTTTAGGTTGAGGAAAATTCAGAATCTTGGGTTAGCTACAGAATATAAAAATCCACAATCCGATACAGGAACATGGCTGCATTACTTATTTGGCCCGACTTTCATGGATCCTTTAGAAGTTTGCGATTCATTTGTCTTCGACTTTATACCGGTACAATCAAGTGATAACAGGCTGAATGATTTCGTGGATTATTTTGTAGACACCTATATTGAAGAAAATTATTTATTTCCTCCACATATCTGAGCAGAAAATGCAGCCTCACTCATACGAACTACAAATTGTTTCGAATTATTCCACTCAAAATTTAATAATTTGAATTCATCTCCTCATCCGAATATAATTCAGTTTTTGGATGTGTTAATAGATATTTAGACTGATACGTACTTAAAAATTAATTCTTCACGATGAAATCATCCACGTTACATTCGAAAGGATGTATTGGAAAGAAAAAAAATTATTTCAAATAAAATTATTGATTACAGGAACAATAAAATTGCAAGGATTGACTTTGTTAAGTGTGTTTCGTATAAATATGCAGTATAAAATTATTTTATGTAGTTAAATGTAGGTACATGTAGACGAATATTTAGTTTATATGATATATATTTAAAATACTTTAGTTTTTTATTTTATTGACGAACAAAATGTTATATATAATAGGTAGAGACTGCGGTATGCAGTTAACTCATTTAACAGGTAAACAGACTTGACGCTTTTCCTTCGTCTGCAATTGACCATCTTTTAATCCATGTCATAAATCCCGTCTGCAGTTAACTTGCGCGGGGTTGAATGGATAGACAGAAAAGGGGAGGCCCAAGGGGACCCCCTTGCTGAACTCCTCTTTGAGACCAAACTCCTTGGTTACCATAAGAAAGTGTTGAGTTATATCTATAGCATTGTGATATGTGAGTAAAATATTCAGGATGTATTCTTTAACACTTGATAATATTACAATTCTATTAACCATATTAAATACATTTTTATAATCGATTTTTAAAATGGCTTTATCGTTTTTATGAGAAAAATTGAGAAAACGTCTCATTGAGTGGGCAGCTACCTCCGCTCCGCATTTTGTACCAAAACCTAGTTGGTGGGGACGAAACATATTGCCTAATGAATCGGAAATTATTTTGCAAACTATTTTGGCAGTTAGGCGGCGGAGGCACAGACCAACAGTAATGGGGCTAGTTCCACCATAATTTTTATTGAAGGCACATACATTTGCTCCATAGAAAATAGGACAAATTTCATTAGGCACGGAGCCAGATAGAATATGAGTTATATAAGTTGAAAAAGATACTAATAATTTTGAAGAGAAAATACTTAGACCAAAACCCAAAAGATCTTTCAAATGCTGCGGTCTGAGCGAGTCTACACCCCCTGAAGAACCAGGCTTGAAAGAAAAAATAGTATTTTTTATTTCATCTGTAGAAACATGGTTAAATTCCGATTCAAATTTATATTCATCTTGAAAATTTTCATCTTTTTCTGGTTCTGGATGTTTTGATTTCATAATTTGTAGTACTTCTTCATTTCTTTGTGTGTGTCATTTGACCACGCTGGGCGCCAAAAATTTGACCTTAAGCCCAATTATGGATTTAATTTTAAATGATTAATAATAAAAAAAACGTATAAATTTATTGTTCAATTTGTCTACTCGGTTACATAAATTTCGGTTGCTCCGGTGACAACCTTATAAAATGTAAACAAAACAGAAATATTTACGTATTACCGATTATTCAGAATATTTCAAATAATTGTAGTACCATAGTAGCCCTGCCAATGTTAACGAACAAAGCCAAATACTCGAAATTATCATACAAAACAGATGGAAATAAATAGTGATCTATAATTGAGTAGATGTTTAAAATATATTAGAATGCAATTCTACACAGAAGATTTCTTACTAGTATGTCTTTACTGAGGCCAAAATATGGTAAATAACTGAAGAAAATGTACCTCTATTACTAGATCAGTTATTTATAACTTCCCCTGTTCTAATTTAACCCTTTTTACTTTGGGTTAATTAGAGGGAATGTATTTTTGGTTGTTTTACGAGGCAATTGAAGGACCACTACGGCCGTTTGTCACTGAAGTAACGATGAACCGTAGAATGAAATTAAAACACTGATATCACGTTATGATTTATATTGTCATGAAATATAAGTTATTTACTGTTGCTTCGACAATTAAGAATTCACTTGACTTTTCGCGATAACTGAAAGTATTGTGCACATACTATGTTGGTTTATGAAAAGAATAAAGATTACGGACACATGGTGGTTCCCGGGTTGAAAACGCCGGCTGGTTTTACGAAGTTGTAGCACGTTATATGATGAAAGAGGGTGTCTGAGAAGTGTGAAAGCTATCTGGGAAGTGAAGTAAAAATGAGGCTATTTTCGTATTTATATGTTTGATGACGTAGGATCGAGGAATGAGTAAACTATTAGAAACTGGCCAATGGGATAAAAGTATTTTAAAATGTAACGTTCGAACAACAAGTGAATGTTGCAGATATGAAGATCTTTTTTGTGGGGTTTTCAACGGTTTCGTAGATACAGATAAAAGAGTTTGGGAGAGAGTTTTTATGAAGAGATAAGATGTCGGGGACTTTGATATGTTCAGTAGAATTTCAGAAAACGATATTTATCTGTTTTTCTTAGGTGTTAGTAAATTTAAATGACTTTTTTAGTGAAGTAAAGAAATATTAACTGTTGAAAATAAGGATATATTTAGTTATGTATTTTGAGCATAATATTCGACTTGTATTATACAGGGGAAATTGAAATAGAATCACGGGAGAATTTGGTAATTAAAACCAAATTCGAACATATTGGGGGCGCGGGAAGAATGGAAGAGAGGTGAGAGATGGCTGCTCTCAGACATCGAATGCTGATGTTAGTGAAAGGGTATGGAGCGTGAGTGTGTATACAGTGTTGATGCAGGATTGTGAATGAAACTAAATAATTGTGAGAGTAACTATGTAAATATGTGTATAGGGGATGTAAAGTAACCTAATGTCGGTGTCAGAGTGTTGTAAGGACTCTAATGTCATGAATGAATGAATGAATAAGATTTGAGGTTAGAGTGTTGTGAGGACTCTAACGTCATGAGTGTAATGAATGAATAAGATTTGAGGTTAGAGTGTTGTAAGGACTCTAACGTCATGAATGTAACGAATAAACAAGAGGCCTAGATGTATGCTAGTTCTTGTTTGGTAAGGGCACGAATGTAAGCAATATACTCTAGAAATGGACTAGAGTTGTAAACGATAAGAGTGTAAGCAATATACTCTAGAAATGGACTAGAGTTGTAAACGATAAGGATGTAAGCAATATACTCTAGAAATGGACTAGAGTTGTAAACGATAAGAATGTAGCAATATACTCTAGAAATGGACTAGAGTTGTAAACGATAAGAGTGTGAGCAATATACTCTAGAAATGGACTAGAGTTGTAAACGATAAGAATATAAGCAATATACTCTAGAAATAGACTAGAGTTGTAAACGATAAGAAGGTAAGCAATATACTCTAGAAATGGACTAGAGTTGTAAACGATAAGAAGGTAAGCAATATACTCTAGAAATGGACTAGAGTTGTAAACGATAAGAATGTAAGCAATATACTCTAGAAATGGACTAGAGTTGTAAACGATAAGAAGGTAAGCAATATACTCTAGAAATGGACTAGAGTTGTAAACGATAAGAGTGTAAGCAATATACTCTAGAAATGGACTAGAGTTGTAAACGATAAGAGTGTAAGCAATATACTCTATAAATGGACTAGAGTTGTAAACGATAAGAAGATAAGCAATATACTCTAGAAATGGACTAGAGTTGTAAACGATAAGAGTGTAAGATATATACTCTAGAAATGGACTAGAGTTGTAACCGATAAGAGTGTAAGCAATATACTCTAGAAATGGACTAGAGTTGTAAACGATAAGAGTGTAAGCAATATACTCTAGAAATGGACTAGAGTTGTAAACGATAAGAGTGTAAGCAATATACTCTAGAAATGGACTAGAGTTGTAAACGATAAGAGTGTAAGCAATATACTCTAGAAATGGACTAGAGTTGTAACCGATAAGATTGTAAGCAATATACTCTAGAAATGGACTAGAGTTGTAAACGATAAGAATGTAAGCAATATACTCTAGAAATGGACTAGAGTTGTAAACGATAAGAAGGTAAGCAATATACTCTAGAAATGGACTAGAGTTGTAAACGATAAGAATGTAAGCAATATACTCTAGAAATGGACTAGAGTTGTAACCGATAAGATTGTAAGCAATATACTCTAGAAATGGACTAGAGTTGTAAACGATAAGAATGTAAGCAATATACTCTAGAAATGGACTAGAGTTGTAAACGATAAGAAGGTAAGCAATATACTCTAGAAATGGACTAGAGTTGTAAACGATAAGAGTGTAAGCAATATACTCTAGAAATAGACTAGAGTTGTAAACGATAAGAATGTAAGCAATATACTCTAGAAATGGACTAGAGTTGTAACCGATAAGATTGTAAGCAATATACTCTAGAAATGGACTAGAGTTGTAAACGATAAGAATGTAAGCAATATACTCTAGAAATGGACTAGAGTTGTAAACGATAAGAAGGTAAGCGATATACTCTAGAAATGGACTAGAGTTGTAAACGATAAGAATGTAAGCAATATACTCTAGAAATGGACTAGAGTTGTAAACGATAAGAATGTAAGCAATATACTCTAGAAATGGACTAGAGTTGTAAACGATAAGAGTGTAAGCAATATACTCTAGAAATGGACTAGAGTTGTAAACGATAAGAGTGTAAGATATATATACTCTAGAAATGGACTAGAGTTGTAACCGATAAGAAGATAATAATACCTTTGTCCAGGTATTCACATGAAAGACTAAGTAAATGAAGTAAAGAACGAGAATGTTTACGTCGATTCTAGTTCGACAATTGTGGTACCAGTTTGTTTTACGAGTAACGGTCCAGGAACCTCGGACTTCCCAGTGTTTAATGAGATAATGAGAGAAACGAAAGAGAATGTTTAAGTCGATTCTATTTCGACAAGTGTGGTACCAGTTTGTTTTACGAGTAACGGTCCAGGAACCTCGGACTTCCCAGTGTTCAATGAGATAATGAGAGAAATGTAAGAGAATGTTTAAGTCGATTCTATTTCGACAAGTGTGGTACCAGTTTGTTTTACGAGTAACGGTCCAGGAACCTCGGACTTCCCAGTGTTTAATGAGATAATGAGAGAAACGAAACAGAATGTTCAAGTCGATTCTATTTCGACAAGTGTGGTACCAGTTTGTTTTACGAGTAACGGTCCAGGAACCTCGGACTTCCCAGTGTTTAATGAGATAATGAGAGAAATGTAAGAGAATGTTTAAGTCGATTCTATTTCGACAAGTGTGGTACCAGTTTGTTTTACGAGTAACGGTCCAGGAACCTCGGACTTCCCAGTGTTTAATGAGATAATGAGAGAAATGTAAGAGAATGTTTAAGTCGATTCTATTTCGACATGTGTGGTACCAGTTTGTTTTACGAGTAACGGTCCAGTAACCTCGGACTTCCCAGTGTTTAATGAGATAATGAGAGGAATGTAAGAGAATTTTTAAGTCGATTCTATTTCGACAAGTGTGGTACCAGTTTGTTCTACGAGTAACGGTCCAGGAACCTCGGACTTCCCAGTGTTTAATGAGATAATGAGAGAAATGTAAGAGAATGTTTAAGTTGATTCTATTTCGACATGTGTGGTACCAGTTTGTTTTACGAGTAATGGTCCAGGAACCTCGGACTTCTCAGTGTTTAATGAGATAATGAGAGAAATGTAAGAGAGTATGCTCATGAGACTAGAGCAAGTACGAATGCGTGCAACAACAAGTGAGTAACAGTAAGTATGAATGAATGTGGATGCAAATGTAAATACGAGTATGTACGAATAAGTGTAAAAGTATTATGAATGTGAGCTTTGAGTGCCAATATGAGTATGAGTATAAGTATGATTAAAGTGCAATTGTATGCTAGTGCAAGTAATAATGTAAGTGTGAGTTAGCATAAAAGTAAATGTAAGGTAGTGACCACGAGTGTTTAAGTATGATGAGAGAGTTTTTTCTAACTCTTTTGAGATTGTTTTTTTATATGTTTTTATGATTATAGATGTTTGTGTTAAGGGGACCCGACTCTTTTGCGGGTAAGAATGAGTTTGTAAAATGTTTTAATTAATGTAAAGGAGTTATTTCTGTTCTCGTCAAGAAAAGGAGGGTAAGATATGTATATAATGTTTTTGTCAAGTTGTGTTAAATTCAATGTGATTGTTTAAGTAACATATGAGTAAGGGGGGATGCCGTTTTCTTCTAAACGTCACCCAAGTGTTTATATTATCCAAGTGTCATCTTCTTCAACCATGCATCTTCTTCAACCAAGTATCTTCATCTTTTCAACCAAGTTTCTTCATTTTTTCAACCAAGTATCTTCTTTTTCAACCAAGTTTCTTCATCTTTTCAACCAAGTTTCTTCATCTTTTCAACCAAGTATTTTCTTCTTCAACCAAGTATCTTCTTCCTTTCAACCAAGTTTCTTCATCTTTTCAACCAAGTATTTTCTTCTTCAACCAAGTATCTTCTTCTCTTCAATACCTTTATCCAGGTATTCACATAAAAGAAATTTTTTCAATAATACCTTTATCCAGGTATTCACACTAAAGTAATGTTCATGTCAAAGTGTCTAAGCTTTTTTTTGTTAATCGTCCAGGGTTTTAAGTGTTAAAGTATTTGTTTCTCAATGTTCAAGTATAAGTTTAAGTTTTTCACATAGTTTCAAGTATATAAGTATCACTGTCCTCTTCCAGAGGACTAAAGGATTGTTTTCTTGACGAGAAAGAGTTTAAGTAATGCATGCGTGCTATCCTGCACTGAAAGAGCGTTGAGTATGAAAGTGAATCGTTTATTCGAGTGTAAGTGTTGGTTTGAAATTTATTTATTTATGAGTTGAGAGTGTTTTGTGAATTAAGAATGTTTTTGAGGGTAAGTTGTGATTTGAAAGTGGTGTGGTCACACCAAAGAATGAGTATAACGAGTATGAGAGAGGTTATCCGTAAGGTATTGTGAATGAGTTGTGTCCAGAACAGTACATTTTTTGACGATAATATTCTGGAGATTTGCATTGATGGTGAATGGTTAGGGTTTGGGATCTTGGGTTAACAAGTTTTCCAAGACTGTACATTTTTTTCCCAAGAAATCAAAAAAAGTATCACTAGCAATTAAATTTTGATCAGTCTCTTTTTCATCAAGAGATTTTTTTTGTATTATAATCTAACTTTGTTTTTAATATGTGAACGATTAGTGCATCAAATACTCTTCCTTATTGATATTTAAATTTAACAATGACTTTACTATAGATCTAGCTTCGGACGTGAATGTTCTTAATTGTTGGGCAGTACATTTTGAAATGTTATTACAATCTGTCAAACGGTTAACATGGGCAGTAACAATCTGCCGTGTATTATTATATTTAACATGAAATGTAAATTAATGGCTATGTTTGAACAATGCTTATTTTGTATCAGCTTAATATATATATATTTTTTTTATATATGTATGCTACCAGCCGTGCCTCATGTTTAGTTTTCTACGGCTCGTTGCAAGTTAAAATGATACTGTACATTTAATGCATGTTATATACAAAATATCAATTCACTTTGTCCATTAGTGTAACGGTTTTATTATTAATACATAAAAAATATCAAATAATGTTATTATAGTTCCAAATCAATGTTACTGTGCAATTATTTAAATCACCCTGTATAATATTTTATTTTACACAAACAATGTCAAAGAATGTTATTATAAATCCAAGTTAATATTAAGGTGAAATTATTTAAAGTTTATGTTGCATAAAAAATATATCAAAGACTTTTATTATAAATCCATAGCAATGTTAATTATTTCAAAGTGTTTGAGTGCAGACTTTCGTCTAGCACTGTATGTTAAATTTATGAGATATTTCCATCGTTTGATACGCAAATATATGAAAATATTCATCAGTTTTAACTATCTTATCTTATAATATTAATATACATGACTGTAATTTTAAATTGTAAAATGTGATAAATGTTTTTGCATTGTTAGATTACTGAATTTCGTATCACACTATATTCTATGTTTACAAAATTTTACGTTGGTTGATAAGCAAATATACAAAATCTTTTATTATCGATAAATACCTTATCTAATGTCTGTTTTCTGCTGACTGAAATTCTCGAAGAGTTCTAGGGAACGCTGAGGGTCTATATTCTCTGGACTCCAAGGGCTGTTTCACTGCTCTCGCTAGGACTGTGCTTCACTATTTTCTGGTTCTATCCGGCTCGAAGGACCATGTTCTAATTTAACCCTTTTTACTTTGGGTTAATTAGAGGGAATGTATTTTTGGTTGTTTTACGAGGCAATCGAAGGACC
The DNA here is from genome assembly GCA_963921935.1 of Galeruca laticollis. Lineage (NCBI taxonomy): Eukaryota > Metazoa > Arthropoda > Insecta > Coleoptera > Chrysomelidae > Galeruca > Galeruca laticollis. The sequence goes on along the minus strand of OY998179.1, from coordinate 175,146,860 downwards.
ACTACGGCCGTTTGTCACTGAAGTAACGATGAACCGTAGAATGAAATTAAAACACTGATATCACGTTATGATTTATATTGTCATGAAATATAAGTTATTTACTGTTGCTTCGACAATTAAGAATTCACTTTACTTTTCGCGATAACTGAAAGTATTGTGCACATACTATGTTGGTTTATGAAAAGAATAAAGATTACGGACACATGGTGGTTCCCGGGTTGAAAACGCCGGCTGGTTTTACGAAGTTGTAGCACGTTATATGATGAAAGAGGGTGTCTGAGAAGTGTAAAAGCTATCTGGGAAGTGAAGTAAAAATGAGGCTATTTTCGTATTTATATGTTTGATGACGTAGGATCGAGGAATGAGTAAACTATTAGAAACTGGCCAATGGGATAAAAGTATTTTAAAATGTAACGTTCGAACAACAAGTGAATGTTGCAGATATGAAGATGTTTTTTGTGGGGTTTTCAACGGTTTCGTAGATACAGATAACAGAGTTTGGAAGAGAGTTTTTATGAAGAGATAAGATGTCGGGGACTTTGATATGTTCAGTAGAATTTCAGAAAACGATATTTATCTGTTTTTCTTAGGTGTTAGTAAATTTAAATGAAGTGAAGAAATATTAACTGTTGAAAATAAGGATATATTTAGTTATGTATTTTGAGCATAATATTCGACTTGTATTATACAGGGGAAATTGAAATAGAATCACGGGAGAATTTGGTAATTTAAACCAAATTCGAACATCCCCCTAATAAGTTTTAGCACTTATTAAGCTGAAGCGGACAAAGTATTTGGACTACTGTAGTTATATAATCAAAACCAAAAAAACGCCCAACAAAACTCACCCGCTTTTTTATCTGACAATAGTTAATGCTGGAAGGGATTGACAGTTTGGGAATACCGAGTGTGAGAGGTTTGAGTGTTCACCCAGCAAACACAAATGTATATGTTACATAAAAATTTATAAGAGGGGAGGAATGATTTTTATATAAAACGTTTATATATTAGTGATTTTAAATGAAATTCACGGTCTCTAGAGACCGTGAGTTTCATTTAAAAACACTAATATGAGCATATTCCACGAAGTAAGGGTCGAGACAGTCAATTTCGTTTATATATTTTTTATGTAGTATTTATGTAACGAAATCTTTATAAATTTTGTTATATATTCTCAATATTTATATTATAAAATGTTTTATATATTGGATATATCTAATTTTATATGTATTCAAGATGTAAATTCTGCTATATAAATATGAAATGTTTTTATATATATTTAGTACGTAAAATTTGTTACATAAAATATTTTATATATTTCATATGTATTTCTCACGAACCTCGTCAGGTGTATTTCTATAAAAAAGAAGGAAGCTCTTCAATATTATAACCTTTAAATTGTCACGAGTCGATCTACCCACATACCTGCAAGTATAATAACGTTTTAAAAGATTTTTCTTTAGTTTTGTTTGTGTGTTTGTTTTTAGTTTTGTTTGTAGAGGAATGGAGAACACATCATGTAAGTGTTATTATTATTATTATATTCAACAGGCAAGGGGCATCGCCAATGAAGCCGTTCATTCAACTGTCGTTTACAAAAGATTATTTAATAAACGTATTAAAAAGGTTAACTATATTAAAATATACAATGAAGTAAACAATTACAAATCACATTATACCTATCTCACTAAAGTACTTTTCAAGATATTTTCGTTTTAACTTACAACTTAGACATGATTTAACAATAATTCCCTATGTAGGGAGTCGTTATTCCGAAACAAATACCGCCGCCCAGGTATGCATTTAGGGCTCAAGTAGATTTTGTAATAATATCAAATAAAATATACATCTTTAATCCTCTGACCACAGGTAGTAAGTCAAGATAAAATATCTTGAAATGGATTAATTAACGCCTACCTGTTATTTATATTCGAATACTTAGATTAATATAAATTATGAATTTTAGGCAAAATAACTATTTAAAACGAAAAAAATTGAAAGACTTCTATGATTTATCAATAAGACAGAAAAACGATACGTAGTACAATCTTACAATGGTGATGGTGAACCAGAAATACCTAATATAGAGACATCTCACTCATGGTTAGGACATAGAAATAACTACAAAATAAGGAACTTAAAATCAATTAAGTTATTTCAAGGTATTGTTACTATATGATGTGTTTATTTAATATATACCTACATTTTTAGAAACGTTGCTGAAACAGTTTAATATGGCAGGCACTGATTTTGATCACTTTGGTGTGGATAAGGCTAAGTAAAGAGACTCTAGAAGGAAAAGAAGGGCGAAACTGTAACCCTTCAAAACAATGAATAATATCCCTTAATATTGCCCACTCGCTTACAAGTGGACCATGAAAAGTCTTCTAAGAGAACATTTTCCATGGTTAATTATTGTTTTGTTTTTGAATACTCATTCGTTTTGCATTATCTTTTTATATTTTATTATCAATTAGTTTTTGAATATTTTTAGTTATGCAATATGTTTTTTTCATTAGGTGTTTTATTTTTAGTTTCTCTTTTTTATGTTAATAAAATCAATGTACTTATATGCTGTTTTTTTAGTAACTAAGTACCAGCTACTAAATTCCAAATAAATACAATATATACATATTAAATTATAATAAGTTGCTTTAAGTTTGAAGTATTCATAAGGTAGGTATTGAATAATATAGTAACAATAGTTCCTTAATCTTTTGACCATCAACACTACTAAAAATATTGTATTTCATTTTATCTATGAAAAATAATGTTTTAACAGATTTTTCTGAATTTATTATAAATTAAGAATTTCGCTGATTTTTTTCAAAGATCCAATGAAATAAAATATTCTAGGTAAGGGGTGAGGCAAAAGAAAGATTAGGTATCTTTTGTTACATCTATATTATGTAATATTTGATACATAAATATTCTCTAGATATTATCTCATTTTTACATATATATTACATAGTAATTTGGACATATTTGAGCTATAATTTATAATATGTATTTCTTATATCATTATTGTTCTCTAGCTGTGCCGGCCTTTGTCAGTATCCAATACATAAATATTATCTAGTTGTGACTTCAGTTTTATATAACTGTGACTTATATTTCAAAAAATATGTAACATATATGTATTCAATATGTTTTTGTGTTTGCTGGGCACTGACAGTTGACTTATTTCGTCATCCCAATTTTCAACATTTTGCAAAAGCCAGGAGGCAGTTGTTTGACAATAGTATGGATAAATTAATAGTGTAATTTTTCAATCTGATCTTGATCGCAGGTGTGAACATTGATCTATTACTGTTTTCCTTGAAGTTTTCACCAAGCACCTAAAAAACCATAACAGAATGTCTTAGAAGTTTGGATTTTGATTAAACAATTCTACTTCAACCTTCCAATCGCTTTTGAAAATGGAGACAATGTACTTCGAAAGCTTAGCCAACGTACGAATTGATTCACTTTATCTCTAACCTGTAAAGTTTCTTTGGCTGCCATTCCCACGAGTTTGAGGTTTTTTTTCAAAAAGACCACTCTTTGAAGTTTTATTTTATATATATATATATATATATATATATATATATATATATATATATATTGAGCCATCCTCGTTTATTGTAAATAAATAATGCTACACCATCCTCATATAAAAATTTAGACATTTGGAACAACAGATTATATTTAAAAAAATTATTGTATCGTTATGAATAATATAGCAAAGAAAATAAAATTAAACATGTGTTCAGGTAGATAAGTTAATTTAAGTCGATACACAACAATAATCATAACAAAGGTGATTGGTGATAAGTGCGCGACATGTAAAATAAAACGCGACCAATGACAATCAAGGTAATAAAATTTGCGGAAAAATATATGAATGATCTATCAAAAATATATATAAAAACAGCTAGCAGGAATTGAAAAAAAAAGGAAGGTGGGAAGTTGTTGATTTTGAATAAATGTTGGAGTAAAAATATTGAAAGATGGAAGAATTTAAAAGATAAAGTACAAAGATTATATTGGAAAGAAATGAGTTATTTAATTTTCAACTAAGAAAATACACATATTATAAAAGATTTTTGAAGATATTTTAATTATACGGAATCATATTACAAAGGAGATAATTGTTTGATCGTGAAATAAGTAAATAGAAACGCATAAAGAACCTAAGAAGAAGTAAAAAGATTCGAAAAGCATATATGAATGTACTGAAAAATATATTCAAGTAAATAAAAATCAACTTACGTCATATACATGTCAGTGACATTATCGGAAGATAAATATACATCATCCTATCCATTGGTTATGTAGAAGAAAGACATCACAGAAACCAGAGAAGTCCAGATATTCCCTGAAGAGCATCATCTTAAACTATTAGACAATTTTGCCATCAACACGTAATATTTTGGTATCAAGTAATTTCCTAAATAAGAAGCTTGGAATATAGATCCGTCGTGTATCTGAAAGGTGATTACAATTTACTATCGAGCCGCCATTACAAAAGAGAGACAATTGTAAGTAAATAATTTTCCTTTTTAGTTGTAGGTTGTAAATAGTTTAATTATTATTACTGATATTTCACAAAAGGAAAGCTTACCTTTGTATTCAAATAACGATACAATAATTCAGTTACTCCAATCACAACACAATATTTCGTTTGTATTAAACATACGTACAATCTCATCTTTTCTATGTGTATGCTAACTCTGTTATTATTTCGACAAACGAAAATTTTAACGAGATGAAACGAATGTCTTTTGAGTTTGCGCACTATCGATTATATGTGAGGAACTATAAATATTAAATTGTTATTTGGTCCATGATAGTATCAATTGAATTGTTTTGAAAGTTTTATTTGATTGTGTGTTTTAATATATATATTAATAAAGAATTGTTTTGAACGTATTTCCTGAATATAAATAACTGTATATAATTTATTTCGAAAGAACCCGACCCAAATGAGATTCAGAGATTACCACTATATGTGATTAGATAAAATTTCATTTATATACAAATTATTTGCTGTCACGTGTATGTAGTAATATATATATATATATATACATATATATATATATATATATATACATATATATATATATATATATACATATATATATATATATATATATATATATATATATATATATATATATATATATATATATATATATACATATATATATATATATATATATATATATATATATATATACATATATATATATATATATATATATATATATATTGTATTGTTTCGTAACATTATATATATATATATATATATCTTCTATTTTTTGGGTTAGAAGTTATAGGCCTGTAACTCACATTAAAAGCGTGTTGTTTTATGCTGACTTGAGGTAAATTACTGATAACTAATAATTTGTAAATGTAAAATTTCATTATATCGAATATATTTTTTGGTTGTTGTTGTTATTCTCGTATTTTTACTTTTGTTACATTAATTGTGTTAGTTTTTAAGTTTTGTATACATCATCATTAGTAAATAATAAAAGTAGTGTTAATAATGTAAACGTTTATTTTTATTAAAAAATGCACCAATAGGTGGGCAGTGCGTCATAAAATTGCCCGTATCTCTTAAACCGTAATTTTATCCAGATGTCACAAGAGGACTTGGTATCTATAAAATGTTCAAAAAAGTCAATTTATAACTGAAAAAATTTGTATCTGTGAAAAAATTGCCGCATTAACCAATGAACAGTTCACAGATATTATAGTATAGAATTGTTTATCACACTAAAAAATGTGCAATTATGGTATTTATAAACGGTTAAAATTTTCCTTAACAACCAGTTTATTATAAATAAAAAACGATTTTAATTCCTATCTTTAGACCCCTATAGTTCGTTACCGAAGGGCGTAAAGAAAATGTTTTGTACAAAATACCATCATTATTTTTAGTCTCTCTATCAGTTCCCTAGTTTTCGGTATGAACTCCTATGACACTCTGTATTCAATTTGACGTCTTCCTTTTCGTCATTAAGACTGACATTCTTCTTGACACCCTGTATAAATTAAGATAAAACGTGCCATTCTAGGTGTTTATTCTGTAAAAAACTACTGGTCCACTGTAATTACTAATTATATTAAATTGAACACAAAAAATAGATTATTGAATTCAAGAATTTATAAAGTGTGAAGGTTTAAATCTAACAAAGCAATATTTCGCTTCATTGACGTTAACATTATCGATTGTTTTTTATAATCATTTGTTATTATTATTATTAATACAGCGGCTTATTAAAATATATTATCAATTTCATAAATTGGAAATTTCCTACAATAGTTAATCAAAAATAAAAATGTTGACCTCTCCTACAGTTGAGATATTAAATACTATCTTAATAATATCCATCTAAATAACCACTTGTTTTCGTGGCGCCAACTGTCAATCATTCTGGCGCAATCAAAACCTGTTCAGTTGTTGTTGTTTCACTTTTTTTCCGTTTTTGATATGCGTAACTGTATTCCGTCTACTCCACAATGTTTATTATTGACAGTATAATAAATTTTGTTTTGCAGTTTGTACGTAATGTCCTTGATATCGTACCGGAAGAATTACGCATTAACATATTGAAATAATAAAAATTACATGTTGAATACCTTAGCTTCCAACTCGCGTTACGGAAAAGACTGTTCATTAAGACTGGCAAGTAAGAAATGTTTATGAAAGTATTATACAATTTTTGAGGATATTGTTGCAGAATTAATTGCAGCGGTTGCACAAATGGATGAATTGGATAACTAGACCGGCGGTCGGAGGGCTAAAATCATTCATCAACCCAATACCAGAGTGTAAGTAACTGAGACATTTACAATATGGTTTAATACATATTTATACTCTTGAAATGCAAAATGATGACATAGTTTATTGGTCGAGACAAAAAAAATGAGGAAAAAATATAAAAATTTTGAAATTAGCATTTTTCATCTTTAATGCCTTGCGATTCGTTTTGTAAAACAGTTAGAGTTTTCGTTATTTTAGATTCATAATGGATTTTCCAATTATCAAATATGCCTCTAACATAAAATACTAGCGCTGGATTGGTGAATTTGTTTTTTCGACCAAGAAATCCCTCGTAAACTTCAAGACGGTTATAACACTGATTATATTGTAATTTGGATTCTACATTCATCTCATCAAATAGAACTATACAAGCTCGTTCTCTTCTAGACATGGTTTTGACTTTTATTTCAAGTTTCATTGTGAAAGTGTTTTTCAAACGTTTTTAAATTGATAACACGAAGATGGGATTGTACGAACTGATGGCAAAGAAAATGACACATTGTCTTAAGAATTTGTTACATGCAGGTGACTTATAATAAAGAGAAAGAGCCAAATGTCGTTCGTTTGTTTTCCATACTTTTTTTTGTTGAAGATAACTGCATATTGATAAATGTTTTCACAGAAGGATTTTTCTCTTTTCAAAATTGGTCATAAAATTTCAGTCGTTAGCTTCGATTTCCTTTGCTGACGAATATATTGCGTTCTTTGAGCTCTAAACTTTTTTCTCTTAACACTTAAAATACCAGACCTTTTTTTCACCTCAGATTTTCTTGAAGATGGAGTATCTGCAAATTCTATTATATAATTTGGCGCTGCACCAATAGTTGGCCTTTGACAACTTGGACTGTAATTAACAGATTATACAAATTGGTCAACATCGTTGTCATCATTATGGAGCCTCTTCTAGCACAGGTTATCATATCTTCTTCTGAAATATAAAATTATTGTTTTTTATTCGCTTTCTAAAAAAAGTGTAGTTAGATAAATGATAATCGGAATGTAACAATGACCCTATTCATTATTGCCTTATTGCTATGTGCCAAAATAAACAAAACATTGTTTTTAGATTTTTCCTCACAAAGATTCGTCAACAAATTTAAAACTGCTTTTTTACAAAAAAAAATAATATAAAAATGCAATATTATCTCTGAAAGTACGGAAGTGCAAAGTAGAACTGTTTATTTATACAATCTTATGAAACTGAAAATTTAAGCTAAAAAAACTCAAACTAAAGTTATAAAAATAATACTTCGTCGTGTATGATTTAATAAAAAAGTAATAATCTTTGTTTTTAGTGAGGAAACTCATGTTCTCCCGTTAAGGGGTGTGTGGGACTCAGAGCTCTCTAGGTGCCAGTCTCTGCCTACCCACCAAACCCCACTTTGCTCGTTGTACCAGACACCGGAACCCACCTCGGTTGAGGTGATAACTTCATGTGCCTGGCACTGACTGAAAATTTTACTATTTCATCTAATTCGCTCGTCAATCTCTTTTGTTTCTATTATTTTCTCTATACTTTTCATAAATATATGCCCGTGTTTTACTACTCATGCACTGAATTAGATTATCTGGTGTTAGTTGTGTTTCCAGTTCTATGTAGATTCGATATCTTATATCTTCCCACTTTAGACTTTCAAATAAGGTATGCTGGGCATCATCAATGTCTTTGCAGTAGTTGCATCTAGAGGTTCTGTTTTTTTTTTAAATCTGTGTGCGTATTTTTTGAAAATTCTATGTCCTGATAGTACTTGGGTCGGGGAGGAGTTAGTAGTTCTGTGCTTACATGCAATCCACGTCTCTAAGTTGGGTATTAACCGTTTGGTCCATTGGGCAACTCTAGTTTCCTGATTCCACTCGTCCTGCCATTCTTGTATCATCTGTGCTCTTATTCTCCCTGTTCTTGACGATGGGTCTTCTTATCTATGCTCCCAATTTAGAGCCCTTTCTCTTACTAACAAATATATTGGCAGTTCTCCGGCTATAACTTATAGGGCCTTTGCGGAGGTTGTCTTAAAGGCTGAACAGGCTCTCAGAAGCATTTTTCGTTGCACTTTTTCCAGGATATCTTTGGCTAGTCTCAGGATATTAACCCATATTGATGACCCATATAATATAGTCGAATTCACTACTCCATTCAGTACTTGTCTTCTGCCATAACTTGGTCCTTTAACATTTGGCATTATTTTTTGAAGGTTGCTTACAACTTTCGTAGCCCTTTCGGCCGTTTTTTCTACATGTGTCTTGAAGCTTAATTTGTCGTCGAGCCAGAATCCGAGATATTTCATCAATTTCACCGGATTTATAGATGAGTTTTCCATTTTAAAAATGACATTGCTCCTATCTCGTTTGCCTTTTGGGATAATCGCCACGGTTTTCTCTGGAGCTATGTTCAGTTTATTGCTTTTCATCCAATTGGAAATGAGTTGCAGTGTGATATTTGCCTTTCGTATTAGCTCATCTGCAGTGTTTGCTGTTACTATTATGGCGAGATCGTCAGCATACGCTACGGTGCAGCATCCTGTCGGAACTTCAAACTCAAGAACTGAATTGTACATAACATTCCATAGGGTTGGACCAATTACGTAACCGTGAGGTGCTTCCATAAATGTCTTCATCTTCTTTGTCCGGTTAATTATTAAGTCCCTTCCTTGGAAGTAATTCTTGATCAGTCGAACGATGTACTGACGGACCCCTATCTCCTCAAGTCGGTGGATAATTATTCTCCATTTCTCCATGTGGCTGTGTTGAAAGCATTTTTCACGTCGATGGTCCATTTTTTGCTAGATAACTTATGTACCACGTATTCTACCGCCTATATCGTTCATTTCCGTTTACGAAATCCAAATTGTATATCAGAAAGACCATCCTTCTCCTCCAATTCCCTCTCTAGTCTGTCCCTGAGAATTATCTCGAATATTTTACAGAAGATATCTATTAGGCAAATTGGACGGAATGCTGGGTTGCCTTTTTCATCTAATTTTCCCTTTGGTATTAGACTAACCTTAGTAGTTTTCCATGATTTGGGCAGACTTTGTTGTATTAAAATGGTGTTCATGATGTTCTTGACCGTATTAGCATTCCACTTAATTACTTCTTTAACAGCTTCTGGAGTTATGCCATCTGGACCTGGTGATTTTTTTGGTTTTATTTTCTCTCCCGCGACACAATTTCCATATCAGTGATTGGCGGACAGTTCTGGACTGGAGTTCGGATTATTAGTGTTTCATTACTCACCGGAAATAATTTTCGAATTTGCTTCTCCTTTTCCTCATCTGCCAGAGTGTAGGGGCTTTCAAAATGTTTCATTTGGTGAAATGTAACAACCGAAAATTACTATTTTTTCCAGAGTAAGTTTAACGTAGCCGTTACCCGTGTTGTAGCCAATGGCTTTGACGTTTTTGTTTACACAGAGTATAGCACTATCCTTACGTCTGTCCACCATCCATCTAGGATTTTCGACTTCCTTCTTATTAGGTTCCGATACCACAATAATATCAGCATTATTATTTAAAGCTGTTTGAAAAGCCAGGTCTTGCGCTCTTCTGTATCTTGGGCACTGAAAATCTTTGTGTCCTTTAGTTTCGCAAGTCCAGCAGTATTCATCATTGTTTCGACATTTGTTCATTTTATGATTACAACCTCCACATTTCTTACACCTGTTTTCTCTCTCCGGATCTCTACAGTTCTTAGCTCTGTGTCCAAATCTCCAGCATTTGAAACATTTTTCGAATACGATCTTTTCTCGTATACGATAGGAGGTCCAACCAATTTTAATTTTCCCGAGCTCGAACGTCTTTATAGCTTTATTAACCTCCATAGCTATTGTAGCTGCTTGTCTACCTCCATATACTTCCTTCTGTGATTTAATCTCGAATCCCCCCCCGTCCAACTTTTTTTGAAACTGCGTCTTCTATTTCCTCACGAGTTATCACCGCATCCAAATCATTAATATACAATGTCGAATATCTGGTTCCTGCCTGTTTTATATCGGACGTATTTAAGTGTTTACTAATTAATCCTTGAACGTTATCTATATCTTTCCCATTTTTAAGGGTAATAAGTAAATCTCCATTTTGTGTTTTCCTTAGGGACTGTACCGCGTCCTTCACCTCCTTTGTATCTGCTCTACTTTTAACGTTTCTTAAGAAGTCTGCATATGGCTTCCCCTTTGCTTGTAAAATCAGTGCTTTACTATTATAGCTTTCACTTTCTCTTTTGTCTCTTACATTCCATCCTTCATTGTTGCTCCTATTTAGTATCCCCAGGTCATATATAGTGAGTTTTATTTCAGTTTCTGCAAAGGTGCATTCTATGATTTTCCTGCAGTTTTCACTCAGCATTTCCGTATCTAAAACAACCACGCCCTGAGTGCGTTTTTTATCCACCAACAGGTTTTTAAGTTTTTTACTGGCCGTAAGTAGTGCTTGCTCTGCTCCCACGCTTAAATCAGCACCTATAAAGAAAGTGCATGTTTCCTGTACATCTATATTTTCGCCTATGATCTCTAGCGCTTTCCTATTCGTTAGAAATGCCGTCTTTCCTTGCCGACCAGCTTGTTTTCAATTGTTTCCGCTACGTGTCTTTCCTGCATCATATTAAATTTATGTTCATCTTTGTCTGGGTCGGAGATAATTGCCAGGTCTTGATTTGCGGGTTGTTTAGTGGGATTTCCTGATTCAATTGTCGTGTTCATATAAACCAAATCATTCCATGGCTTTGACACTATTTCATTTATGATTATCCAATCCTGTGTTCCATCTTTAACGTGATTCACCAATCTTCCACAGTTTCTCCCTCGGAGTCGAGATTGGCCTGTATTCCTATATCACACGTTTCTTTTGTTTCCTTGGATTGTGTTGTCATGACTGCTTCCTTTGGAGCAGTTGGAAAGGTGTCTACTATGTTTTTCATTTGTAGTACATAGTCATGCAAGTCTCTAATTTCTTCTTTGACTTCTTGTTTGGTATATTTATGTTGGTCGATTAGAGTCATGAGTTTTGCGGAGCAGTCGGCTATTCTTCTATATGTTTTCCCGAATAATGCTAACACTTTTCCACTGTCTCTGTGTTTTATACGTTTACTATATTCCTCGGGGGTTGAACCCTTTCGGGCTCTTTTCGTTGCTTCTTTTTCCGTGTTTTCATCTTCTTGTTCAAATCTGTCTGTTTCTAGTTCATCGTCTGCTTCTTGTAAAGTTATATCGTCATCTGCTAATTTATATATTGACGACGTAAATCGAGCCTCATCTGTAAAACCCTCGCCTTCATTGCTTTTCTCCTCTGCGGAACTAATTGTCGGTGTTCCAAATGCCGAACTAAAACTATCGTTTCCTTGTTGAACGGTCCAATTGTTAATTTTGGGGGTGTTCTACCTATTACGCTGCCTTTTCTGAATGGGTTCTTTACCAATTCTTTATTATTTCGCCTTCATTTATACTGCTACTCCTAGCGCTTTTTAGTTTTATATTTATATCTGTCATATTTATTCCCACGAGCTGGGACGATCCATAAGTCAAGCGGAGTAGTGCGCCCTTGCCCCGCCAAGACTCGTTACTCTGGAAGGACGCCAGGTATTCCAGAGACACCGTTTGCGACCAAGTCCGTGTGGCCATGCAGCTCTCGACACGGTTGCTTACGCCTTAGATTACGGGGAAAACTTTTACTTGGTGGTCCCTTTCCCTAGGGGTGTAGGCTCAGGATTCCGTGGTGTCGCATACTCACCAGAAGGCAACAAAGTCGTGTATTCTGACTCTTCATCTTCCCGTGCGTTCTCCCTCTCGCGTTTACCCATATGCTGTAGATCCGCCACCGGGACTGGGTTACCCGATCTTGAATCCCCAGAGATGGTTTACCAGGGTCTACCGGCGTGGAGGTGCGAGCAGGAATTGGTAGGAGAGGCTATTAGAAACGCTTCACTAACTTTTAGACCCTACACTCATTTTAAAACAGAAAAATCAGAATTAATTTATCATTATTTAAATAATTTTTGTTATTTTGAAATCAGAATTGGCAAATAAAAATATAAGCGACCCTACATACCTTTCCATGATACGGGTACTGCATCTTTCCTTAGTAGTTTTCTTTTGCCACTTAGGTAAACATCTTTTTTGCAAAATGATTTTCGCATATGCGATGGTTTTTTAGCAGCGTCTCCTCCATCTTAAAAAGATCCGTATTTCTACAGTTCTGTATCCACTTAAAAAGTATATGATTTAGACACTGGAAATTTAAAAAAACTGTTTATATTAAAACATATCCTATAACAACAGGTATTTTGTTGTTTCGTCTACATAATTAACAATCACAACGAAACTCAGTCAAAAATGCAACACTGATACCTAACTTCTGCTACTGATGTACTGCCGACACAAACGCGCTCCAGCGAGTGTATTGTATAAAGCGAAGTGAACGGTCAAAATGTACTTTGTCAGCGTGTCACAGGATCACAGCTCGCCTGGTCAAATTCTCAGGCTCGACGATACTAAGGCACTCTCGGGCACTTTCAGCGTTACATTTTACCCTGTAAGGTTGCGTATCTTCCCAAACTTATCAATTAACGGTAGCACGTGATTTTATTTCAGTCAACTCAAAAACTAATAGCTCCACTTCGGAACAAAACAATAAACTAGGGGAAACAGGTACCAAACCTAGTAGCTTTGAAATGTGGTAGTAGCATAAATTAGTGAAAGCAGTTGATAACTAACCAGATGTGACAAAAACTGATGAAGTGCTTGACATTAAGGCAGGTTAAACTATAAACAGTGAGAGCTCCTTAAATGAACCCCAAAATCCTGATATTAGATGTAGTGAAAGAATTAAACAACTTCCAATCCCTTGTTACAATGATGATTATAGTATAATATATTATTTACAAATGTGTCATCATCTGTACAACTTAAAAAGATTCCTGATATATGCAGCGAGATAGAAACCAGGGATGATCAAAATCAGTGGGAGCTCGTCGTAAAGGAAAAAATTAAGTCTATTTTTGAAAATAAAACTTAGTCTATAGTTAAAAGTCTATATGCAAAAAACAAAACAAAAATTATCCGCTCTTTATTTTTGACATAAATTCTTTTAATCCCAAATTTTGAAGAAAGTAGGTATGTGTAAGATTAAATTTCATAATCCAAACATTTTTAATCCAGTAATTTTATCGGGTCTATCACATGGTTTCACAAACCTCTCCTTTTATTGGAATGTGCAATATCGAAACACAGCTGACAATAACAAAAGAGCAATGAAATGGACAAACTTTTGCCTATTCGGCCGTTCTTGCGTTTTCTCGTTCACCACGATCACTTATAATGACTTTTGATCATTGTTGCCACATCTATAGAAAAAATTTCCTACTAAATAAATAAATACGAACAATACGAATACTAAACAGAAGCTAAGGATATTCTTCTTACTGATTTTCTTGCAAATAAGCATAGTTTACTCGACTGAAAAGCATTTAGGATTGAGTTTTTGTGACTAGCTTCCCAATTTGAGGTAAGTAATGTGGAAACGTAAATAGAATGACTGGATGATTAGATTATGTGGAAAAGTGACATCAAACTATCAAAAGTAATTTTTTCTAACCTTTCCCTACTCTTAAATTCTACTTTATTGGATTTTGACACTAAGCTATCTTTTCGTAACAGTTTATCTTAATGATGATGTTAGGATGCAGGAAGTGCGCTTCATAATCCATAATTGTACCATACTTTTAACCACAGATTGAGATCAGTATTCCCAAATTGATGTATTGCCCTCAGAATTTACCTAATACCATTCATAATTCCAGAAAGTTGAAGATCTCTTTCTGAATTAAAGTTTACTAAAAATTACTTAAGATCGTCATTGTCGCAAAGGAAATGAATTAAATTTATCTCTGATAAGTACTGAAGGAAGTCCACATGGAAACCAGTAACAACGTCCGAGATTTCGCTAATGCATAAACTTTAAAAGTGGATATATTGTAAAGTATTGGTTCAAAATATTTTTTAAACTTCAAAAAATAACGAAATTTCAATGAAACGATTGAACTCCTGTAACTCCCTACCAAAAGTGAAATATTTGTCACACATTTTTCCAGTTTAAAAAATGTTTATCAAGGTTGAAATTCATCCTATTTGTTTATTTTGTAAAATTCTGACAAGTCTCGAAGTTTGGCAATGCCGCCCAGTCTCTTGTATCGTTTCTACGCCACCGTCTGTTGGCACGTTCGGTTAGTTGGTTTGTAGCGCTGGTAGTCAGCTGGTATATAGAATTTCATAGACTTCGCTTGATGGGCCATGCTCCGTAGTAGGGCCACTTAAAAGTTCGGTAGTGGAAATTTTTTTCCTGTTGACTATGTGAAAAATAGTATTAGTTTGCTTGTGGTTTGTTTATTCAGTTTTTGGTTTGAAGTTTCTGCGCGCATTTTTCTTTTCAACTTTTGTAAACATTTGGATTAAATTGGATTCTTCGATTTGGAATGTACGTGTGGTAAAGTTTTTTATTTTTTATTTCATTTATTCGAAAACTCGTGTGGATGGTATACATTTAATATTCTTATATTATATTACGTTGTTTAAACAATACTCACCATTTTATATAACCATTTAGGTACCTACCTATCAATTTATAAAAACAGTTTTTTTATATATTTTAAGTTTTCCTATGACCTTAATCGAATGTTTTATCAAGGATGTTACATACTTGTTGTTGGTTTTATCGATAAACCTCAGACTTGTGGAGTAAATAATACACTGCGGACAAAAAAATATTACATTTCGTTAACACATCATGAACTTTGTCAAAATTCTCTTTTATGCAGCTAAACTGACTGCTATAATTTTGGCATCATAAAAAAGATGTTATTTAGAATAAGAAAAAAATATCTGGCAAAAAGATAAAGCCTAGGGAGGAACCAAAAATCGACACTCCACTTATGAATGCCTTTTTCTTAATGGGGAATAAACGGAATTGTCTATTGTTTCATTTCTGGTGAACATTTTCTAAATAAATATTTACGTTGCTATCTAGACCCTATTAATGGAGTATACCGGATATAGTTGGTTACCATATTTGAATGAATCGTAATATACTTACTATTTGAGAACTCATTAAAACAAAGCTATTGTTTTAAAATGTTCGTATTAATTTCATTTACAATAATAATCCTAATAAGTAATCACCGTGTAAAGACTACAAATGTCTTCTTTCAATAACTGATTAATGTTGGTTTTAACCTTGTCCTTGTTTCTTTATTTATTGGCATTCCTTACTTATTCATTCCGTCTCCGTCTAAGCTATCCAAACACTTTTACATCTTACATCTTTTAGGGGCTTGTATTGCATGTTTTTAATCGCAGATTAACATGAATACCTAATTATAATGCAAATTTGGTATATTCTGTATTTATTCCATTTGCTGATCAGTTTTGATCTGTTTGCCTTATCCAATGAATAAATTACATTTCATTTCTCCCGGTGGCAATAAATAGTCCTAACAAAGTAAACGCTTTAGATTGCATTAATTTCCAACAAGCTGGAACTCTAAAATACACAGGTCTAAAGTGGATACATCGAAAATGAGCTTTATAAGCAGCATATTTTTCGCAATTATTTGAATTGAACGAAATAGAAATTTTTTTGTCATCTTCTGAACAATATTGCTAAACTTACCTAAATATTTACAGTTTTGATGTTATTTAACAGGTGATAAAATACCTACGTAAATTTTTTTATCACCTGTTAAATAACATCAAAACTGTAAATATTCAGGTGATTAATACCTACAAAAACCCCGCGTCACCACACCCTCTCCCCGCACTTCTGTCTCAACAGAACCTAGATTGCATAGCCATCGACATATCGTGGGATAATACCACGACGACTTTCTTTTCTTATTACAAACACCCCAACCAACCATTATCAATCGACCTCCTCGAATATGCATCCTCTCTACCACGAGCCATAATAATGGGTGACTCAAACTCACGAAACACCCTTTTCGGTGACACACACACCAACCGCAACAGCAGATTATTCGCCGACCGACTTGTCTCACTGACCATCTCGCGGATTAGAAACAATAATCCAACCCTAATAAGTCACCTCGGCTCGTCCATAGTCGATCATATAATCTGCACTGACAGATTATACACACGCATGGACGACGAGTGCTTTATAGGCGACCCTATCACATCAGACCACGTTCCACTACTGTTCAAAACCACATTAAATACTCCAATACCACCACCGTCAACGAATTTTACATTTCGCGATTTCAAAAAAGCCGATTGGAATTCCTTCGCAAACCACGTCTAAACCAATTGACCACAACCAGTCATTCATCAGAACACTGATGACATAGATAATCACGCAGAAGAATTCCAATCCCTCTAAATCGATGCACAAGACATCGCCGTTCCTCTCACCACCATACATACCAACTTCCACGCCCTTCCGCAAAGAATTCTTCAAAAAATTCGTCAGAAAAGACAGTTATACAGGTTATACGTCCGCACTCGAGACCCCGCCGTCAAGACACAATGGAACCGTCTAACATGTCCATATTCCGCTAAATGAGAACTCTCCACTTCTAACACTCTTCACAATCGAAGGAATTCAGCTGGTGTGCCGAGCGGGGAAAAACAGTGCCCCAGGGCACGACGGAATCTCGAGACAGGCACTTAAAAACCTGCCAGAAGAGATTTTTCCACCGCTCTGCGCCCTGCTGAACGCCTGCCTGCTATTTTCTTAATTTCCTCGTTGTCGGAAATCAGCCAACGTAGTTCTCATCCCCAAACACGGCAAAGACCCCACAAAGCCTGAATCATACCGGTCCATCCCATTAATCAGCGTCCTAGGTAAAGTCCTTGAACGATTGTTAAAGGAAAGAATCTGGGACTTCTGTACCGAAAATAATATAATTCCGGCTTTTCAATACGGATTCAGGCCAGGCCACTCTTGTCAGAACGCCACCACCAACCTTCAAACAATCGTCACCCGAGCTCTAAATCAACGACGCTGTTCTGCCGCCATCCTCATGGACGTTCAGAAGGCTTTCGATCAAGTCTGGCACGCCGGACTAGTGAGAAAACTACTGAGCATCCGATTACCAAACCAAATCGTCAAATTATTATACTCATATCTCACCGACCGATCGATCAGCGTCAAAGTTGGTTATAGCATATCCGACTCCTTTACACCCCAAACTGGAGTTCCACAGGGCTCGATACTCGCTCCTCTATTATACATAATTTATACATATGATACACCAGTTCCACGACATCCTCTTGATAACATCCAACTATACGCGGATGACACCGCACTAATTATCTCTGCCACAGACATTCGCTCTCTCAACATTCGAGCCCAAAATCTACTGTCTCAATTTTCTAATTGGTGCAGGAAATGGCGGGTGACTCTCAACCCTCAAAAAACACAAGCCATCGTCTTCCAACATCCTGATACCCTGGGCGAACGACTTCTTCCTACAAACTTCCGCCTCGTGCTCTGGGGTGATCGACTCGAAATCCGTAGGGAAGTCGTCTATTTGGGAGTGAAATTCACTTACACTCTCAACTGGATGCCTGACCTAATGGACACTTTAAACAAAATCCGACGGAGAGTTAATCTTCTCAAGGCGCTCGGCGACACATTCGGACGCTCACACCCTACCACCTTACTTCATACGTATAAAACATATATCCGTCCAATAATCGACTATAGAGCAAACGTCTACTGCACCCTTCCCAACCATCTTGTCAAAAGATTACGAACTTGCGAGCAGTCAATCTAGAGATACTGCCAATACAAAGCACCATACTCTCCCAGCGCCACCGTCTATGTCAATACCGACATCGAGCCAATTCCTCAACGTCTCAATAATTTACAAGCCCGATACGTTAGTCGTACAATCGAATCTGGCAATGAAATCTTGACGAACACTCTACGCACTCCGTGGGTCGCCAATAGACGACCCCTCGGTAGAAAACCCAAGAGGAAGCTCCCCTTTCCTCCTCTATGCTTGTTAGCCTCTGCCTACGACGACCTACCAGACGAATATATTAACTACCTAGACGAATCCCCAATTTCAATTCGGTAATTTGAATACAAACCTCACTATAATCTCACATCATCTTTCTGACCACAACAAATTCTGCCCTACATTTTCACCCAGCACCTAAAACACTATTTCTTAGATAATCAGCCTATACTCAATAACCATCATTTCAAAACTCTCATTAATTTGTTCAACACTCTGGACAAACCCTGTACTTTTCACCCGCCACACACCATCCACGTCGGTGTTGCAGGTTTTTGCGGTTTTCCTGCATACTCTGAATTTATTCACTAGCCAAATGGACCGACAATCGACGCACCCGCATTTTTAGATGTAAAATTATTATTATATCGCCGACCACCGTAAACAGTCCCAAACCACCGAAGGCACGTCACCGCAACTTTCCATCAAATCCCAATAAAATACCAAATTCCATACACTTTTGAAAAATGTCTCCTATACACTTTTTCACATAACTCTAAAAACCAAAAATTAAAAATCTTCAGTATTCCTAATACATCGCTCTTAAAATATCGGAGACATTTCAAAACCAGTAAATAACACTCAATTTTCATAATTTCTGACACCTAGCCAGCCCAACGCATATATCTATGTATCGGCAACGATACATGGTTCGTCTTTCACACTTACAATCCCATACTAGACACTTTTTGTCACACCGTCTCCGCACACTTCTGAGCTTCGCTGCTTCCAGACATCAACCCCCGATACACCCCAATACATCACAACCCTCCAGTTACTTTCTAGCGAAAAGCCCACCCAATCACTCTCAGTCCTATACACTTCTAAGCAAATTTTTCCTAGTCACCTTTTAAATAATTTCTTATTAGACACTTTTAAACCCCAACTAATTTCTCGGACAGCGCACATCAAACCACCCAACACACCCCCAACCCTGAAGAGGAAACCTATCCTACACCAGGGCACCAACAAGAAAAGAACACACAACCAAGCAAACTCCAATCCATCTCAAATTCATTTACGAACTTCTCTCTCTCTCTCACCTACATAAAATCTATGACTTAATACAATACATTTTAAAAATTATTTAAAAATTTGTATCTAAAACATATGATCCTGTATCAACTTAATCGATATTATATTTTCTTAATGTTTTTTTATGTTATAATTGTTTTAACAAGTTTTAATAGTTTAAGTTTTATACAGATTGGACATATTTGTCAAGGTGCAACAGCTATTTAGATGTCTATTTTTATTGTAATATTTGTTATTTTTAAACTGTTATATATATATATATATATATATATATATATATATTTATGACTTAGGATATCGATGTCACTGTTTTTATTTTGATTTATCATGTATATATCGGGAAAACTAAACAATATCTATATAACAGAATGCAAACCCATCGCAACTCAATAGAGAACGTGGATTTTTCAACATAAACCTACTGCACAAATTTCACACCAACCATCCATTGCTAAAATAAAATATTTACAAACATTAGTAATTAATTTAAAGTAGATATTGAGAATAATTTGAAATTTTTGTAAATTTCTATAAAATATTCTCGTCGAGCCAAGAATAGTTTTATAGAACTTTAGGGAATGTTAAGGTGAAATAATAATCACAGACAAATAAACAAATAGAATTGTATGAATAGATACCGATTTTCAATCAAATAAAATTATAATACTCATAGCTATATGGTATTCAAAGGTTCATGATATAAACTTATTGATAAACAAACCTACTAACACATAATTGTGTATTGCATACACATTAGTCAATTATAAAAAAAATATTATTCATTTAATAAGATAAAATATAGAAAACAAACTTCTATAATTCTATTTTCTTGATTACTATAATTTTTGACGAACCCTGTATATGATAACATAAAATATCGAAAACAAACTTCTTCAATTCTATTTTCTTGATTACTATAACTTTTGATGAATCCTGTGTATGATAAAGCATTTTTGAACAATTATTAAAAAATAATGTGACATGAATGATATTTTATATAAATTTATCGATATTTAGATTAAATGTAAAAAGGTGATAGTAGTGTAATCCCAGAAATTGTTTGAATGCAGTGAATAAGTGAAAAAGAACATGACACGGATAGGGCCGATTTAGAAAAATAATTACTGTTTTGAAAAAAAAGGAAGGATCGAAAAAACTTGAAAGTTGTTTATAGTTGGTGGTTTCAAAAGAAGATGTTTGGTATGAGAGCGATCACGATGAAAGAAATTTATTTGAATTTGAAAGATTAAATTATTAAAACAGACACAATTAGTAGCAAATATAACGCTTAAATATTGATAGCCAAAATACTAGAATGAAATTTTATGATAGCGTCTACGAGAATCTGGTAAGATAACCAATTTACCTTTATTTAATTCTGACGATAATCATATGTTTTTGCTGGGATCAGAAATTCTTCATACAAGAAATAATTCGAATACGATATATTTAATTTCCACATCCGATAGAGAGACTGATTTATTTCGATCACCACCAATCTCTTTGTTTTATTTTGTGAACTGAAACAAATCAACACAGGACAGTCATTACTTTTAGATGTATATAAAATTCGTTCACAATGTTATGATTTTGATTTTGAATTTTTACATATTTATTTAGATATAATCGATCTCCACTGATTCACTAGTTTCATCAATATTTACGAACAAAGTATTCAATTCATCATTAAAAAACAATAATATACCATCAACTTTAGAGCGTCACTTTGAAATTCCACCATCTTACAATACATTCAGAATACGAAGAACGATTACCGACTCCCATATGGAAACTTAACCTTAGTAGAGATTAGAGTTGATATCACAGTTATATAGTATTAATAGTTATTTTTCAATTTACTCATAACGGAAACATTTAATCATTTAGTTATGAGAATTATATTTTTGAATATTACACAAAGAATTATGTAACTCATTTAAAACCTTATTTTTCTTCAATTATCGAGGGGGAGTTCAGCTTTTCTTGTCTTCTTCAAGTGTTCTCAAACCTATTAGCTTACTGTTTACTGTTGCTGTCGAGCGCTTGTGCCGAACACATCCCTGAGATCTGAAGTAGAAGGAATGAAACTATTGGCATTATATTCAATTGAACTTGTATTAGGTATAAAATCACATTGCCTATAATAAGCAAACCATACGAGTTTTGGCGCCCATTATGAAAAATAATAACAATATTAAATTGCATTGCATAAATTTGCTGTTCTTGAGGGAGCTTTAAACCCTAATTTCATTGATAAATAATGCAATAGCAAAATTGATTGGCTTTAGAGCACTTTCTTTTCTTTTATCAAATTGTTTTAAAATATTAGTGACTTCGTTTCTATCATAATCTTGCGTTTGAAGTTTGTCTAAATATGCGGTATTTTAAAAATCGTATCGATTTTAGGCCAAAATGGATCATCTTATAAGTTTCTTTCATGCCTGCAAGAAG
Source organism: Galeruca laticollis (assembly GCA_963921935.1). NCBI lineage: Eukaryota > Metazoa > Arthropoda > Insecta > Coleoptera > Chrysomelidae > Galeruca > Galeruca laticollis. Next base: position 175,124,542 of record OY998179.1, on the reverse strand, counting down.
CTCTTCAGAATATTCTTCTTTTATAGCCAGATGCTGAAGGGACATTTTGATTTTTTAAAAGACTCAAGACAGGCCAAGCACGAACATAACGCCTCGGCGCAGTAGGGGAATACCCTTATTTTATCAAGGGAATTTCCCGACAAGCGAATGGTAAATACCTAGAATATACCCGAAATATACCAGGTATAGACGAAGGGACCCAAATTTCAGACACTTTTTTTGTAAATTCCAAAAAAATTCATCATTGAACACATTTTTATTATTATTGTACAAAATCGCTTGCTTGGTTTATTAACAAAGCATCGTAATAAAGAATCTACACTAAAATAGCTAGCTACTGAAGTTATTTAGCTTGATTTCTGTTTTCGTACAATTGCAGTAGCCTTTTTTACCAATTTCTTTGATTGTTTTTGTTTTGGTTCTAACTCTTCACTGATGTTTTTTTAGGTATAGTATTTTTCCCTTTTCTTTTTTCTAAACTACCTTGTAATTCATCTTTGTAAGGAGTTAAGGTAATTATTGATGCTTTCCCAGCCCTAACATTCACCTTAGTTTCTCTGGTTTTGTATTCAGGCAGAGGACAAATATCCGTGGGAGCAAAATATTCTCTCTGAGGCTTATTTGCTGAGGATGGACTTGGTGTACGTTCATTTCATTCTGGCGTTGGTAGAGCCATTGCTTCATTTTCATTTTGGTTGCTCAGGAAAACGCACGTGCATAAAAACAAACGAACTGACGCTCTTAACGACTCCTTACCACTGCAGTCTAGTTTATTGGAGTAAGTTGACGTTACATATACCATAATATGCGGAGCTATCCCAAATTAGGCGCCTATCTCAAATTTGGGTCCCTTCCTCTAATAGGCACAATATTTTCTAATAGGTTTATACCCTACATCATAAGAGAATATACCAGGTGTAAACCCAAATTTTATTTACCCACCTGTTGGGTATTTACCCATCGTCCATCACTAGGTAGTAGGGAATGGCTAAAACTTATTTCTATGTGATTATTATACTTTCAAACTTAATTTAAAAAATATTTTTTCAATTCTCAATTCTCAATTATTTCTTACATCATTTAAACTTAATTATTATGATCAATAACTCAATCTAAGTAAAAAAAATAACAGCATACAAAAATATCCCAATGGCACAAGACCAACTGGACAGGCTTATATCAAGTAACATTTTTGCATCAAATCAAAAACAAAAAAATACAATTTTTTTGTTAAATTTATGAATTTTCTTAAATAAATGTTAAGTGGTAAGTACAAAAGTTGTAGAACGTGTTAAGGTCGACAAAAAGTATAAGAAACTTTTTTGCGTCAGATCAAAAACAAAGGAAATACGATTTTTTCAAATTTGACATGCCTCCGTTTTTTTTATTCTGGGCCGATTTGGCCTGATAACAAACTCGTCCAATATATTGGCCCAACCAATTTTTCTAGCAAGTTTGTGTTGGATTCGTAAAAAAATACGCCCTCCATCGTACTTACAATTTCCATTATAACACATACATAATATACATACAGTGAGGACGTTTAGGTTGGAATAAATTCAATATATTTATGTCTACGCTAGAATTGGATTTACTAATGACGTCACCACTTTCCTGTACAAGGCGTCATCGATTTTTTGAAATCGAACAACATATTTTTCTCCGAGTTTTTCTCTTCATTTATTACTTTCCCAATAATAGACGATTACAAAAATATATGATACTTATAGTCCAAAATCATTGGTATGTGATTCAGAGACAAATGAAGTGATGATGGAACGATGTAGAAATGACCCACAATTTGTAGAGCATATAGTATTTTCAGATGAAGTGTAATTTCGTTTAAATGGATCTATTGGAAGATGGGTGCCTTCAGTATGCTGAAAAAGTTGGAGGAGGTGAAGCAACATTGACAGCTCATTAATATTTAGAAATGCTACAAAATGAAAATTCTAGCTATTACCGCGTTATATCCAGATAACCAAAATCCACCAGTGCCTAGTAATTGAATATGGTTTCAACAGGACGACGCACCACTACATTATGCCCGGGTGATTATTTAGATACTCTTTTTCCAGATGGATATGTAGGAGAGGAGTTATAGAGTGGCCATCAAGATCTCCTGATCTAGCACCCCTTGATTGTTACTTTCGGAGTTATCTTATATCTAAAGTGTACTGCAATATCGAATATTTAAAAAATAAAATTCGGAATGATTCACCCAGAAATATTAACTGGAGTGTGGAGGAATTCAGCCAGGAACTCAACAGTATGCTCTCGTGAACATTTAATTTAATTTGTAGTTGTGCCTATTATGTCAATTATTCCAACTAAAAAAAATTTAAAAAAATATTAGTCCAGTCCTTTTAATGAAGTTTTAGATTCAAAATTTCTGATATACCTACTATTTTTATCGAATTAACAAACCAATGATTTTGGATTATAAGTACTCGTATAAGTAAGAAAAAATAATATGTTGATGACGTCATGTACACGAAAGTGGTAACGTCATTAGTACATCCAGTTTTGCTTTAGGTTGCGCAGTTGAAAATAGAAATTGACCTGTTAAAGCATTTTGTTCAAATAGTGTTGGACAGAAAAATGGAAATTATTCCAACCTAATAATATAATGTATAATCTTTGGAACAGAGGGTTGTTTTGGCATCAGGGAACACCAGAAACGAAAAACTGCATTGTCACGTCATGCTAATCTCTACAATAGGCCCAATTAATTCTGAAATAAGCCTAAAAACAAACAGCAAAGCTATTTTACTTAACACTCAAGGTAGGAAAAAACAAAGATAAGCAGAGTTTCGAAAATGCAAGTAGATTTTGAAAATGGCGGCCATTTTCCCGTATTCGAAATTGGCAAATTTTGATCCAGAGCTTCAAATGTTACCTTGATTTTTTGTATTTATAAGTTGTAACTCTTTTTATCCCCCATATAAAAAATAGATTACGAAAACATTCAGTTTTCATTTAGATATTGAAGACTGGCTAACATCAGAAATGGAAAAGATTGACAGGAAAACGAGGAAACTTGTCACAATGTATCACCCTAAAGCAGATGTTACCGGACTATAAATCAAAAGGGGAAACAGCGGACGATGCTTACTAGACTTGCGCGCAGCCTATTTATAGGCCTAGGTGATTACATTAATACGGTACACGGGAGCTTGATCAAGTCAGCAGAGCTAAAATAGCAAACACGAATAAAAACAAATAGAAATTTAAGTGCTCTTTACGTGCTAATTACAGCCTTTAATTAAAAATTTCTTGCTCTTTTAGTTTCTCTAATAATTGTTGTTTAAATGTTGCCTGCTCGCTTGAACGCAAGTTAGCAGAGCACTATCAATAATTGGTAAGTAATTAAAAAAACTGTTGCATACAAATTAAGTGCTCTTTAAGTGCTAATTATTGCCTTTAATTAAAAATTTCTTGCTCTTTTAGTTTTTCTAATAATTGTTGTTTAAATGTTGCCCGCTAGCTTGAACGCAAGTTAGCAGAGCACTATCAATAATTGGTAAGTAATTAAAAAAACTGTTGCATACAAATTAAGTGCTCTTTAAGTGCTAATTATTGCCTTTAATTAAAAATTTCTTGCTCTTTTAGTTTTTCTAATAATTGTTGTTTAAATGTTGCCGGCTAGCTTGAACGAAAGTTAGCAGAGCACTATCAATAATTGGTAAGTAATTAAAAAAACTTTTGCATACAAATTAAGTGCTCTTTAAGTGCTAATTATTGCCTTTAATTAAAAATTTATTGCTCTTTCAGTTTTTCTAATAATTGTTGTTTAAATGTTGCCCGCTAGCTTGAACGAAAGTTAGCAGAGCACTATCAATAATTGGTAAGTAATTATAAAAAAATTTGCATACAAATTAAGTGCTCTTTAAGTGCTAATTATTGCCTAAAATTAAAAATGTATTGCTCTTTTAATTTTTCTATAAACATATATCTCCTAACTTGAATTTTGGATCGTTTATTCACTAATATTAATATTTTTGTAGCACTGAAAATGTTTTTGCACGGTCACAACTTTTAAACTAGTAGAGCTACTGACATAACATAAACGTCAAAATGTGTATATTGGTATTTCCAACACGATAATGAAAACGGAAATAAATGAAAAAAAGTAATTTCATTTTTTGAGAAAATATGTGAATTAAGGCCGAAAATTCAGTTAAAACTGTGATACTATTATTATTAAACAAATCGGAAAAAAAACATTCAGTATTCAGAATATTTCGGAAAAATAATATTTTTTATTGAATTTTGGCACGCGAGAGAATAAAAAATTGATGGATAAATAAACCATCAGGAAATCAAGTCTAACAAGAAATAGACGTCATGTAAAAAGTGACTGGAAGTTATAAATACAGTTAAATAGAACAGGATATATTTTTAATGTACTTTCTTACCTCCATTAAGCTGGACCCCCCACCATCGCAAATCAAGTTCGCAACCAGTCAAAAATTTAGTGCTATTTAGGTGCTAATTCAGTACCCTATTCCGAATTTTAGTGCTCTAAGATAGCGTTAAAAAATTGACAAAATATAACATTTATTAGGTAAATAGTTTATCTGGGGAACATGGGCGCCGCGCTCTAAAATTCGTTAGATAATCGTTGAAGAATTTGGTGCTCGCAAGATTATGGTACTAAAATATTCCTTAGGCATCTTACTTTCAAGAAAATATAATGACAGAATTTAGTGCTACCTGTATCACGTGCAATTAAATAGTTTATACGGGAAACAGAGAGAGCCGCGCTTTAAATTTCATTATAAAATCGTTAAAGAATTTGGTGCTCGCAAGATTATGATACTAAAATATTCCTTAGACATCGTACTTTCAAAAAAATATAATGACCGAATTTAGTGCTACCTGTATCACGTGGAATTAAATAGTTTCTTCAGGAAAGAGAGAGCGCCGCACTCGAAATTTCATTATAAACTCGTTAAAGAATTTGGTGCTAGCAATATTATGATACTAAAATATTCCTTAGACATCGTACTTTCAAAAAAATATATTGACCGAATTTAGTGCTACCTGTATCAGGTGGAATTAAGCGGTTTCTACGGGAAAGAGAGAGCGTCGCGCTCTAAATTTCATTATAAAGTCGTTAAAGAATTTGGTGCTCGCAAGATTATGATACTAAAATATTCCTTAGACATCGTACTTTCAAAAAAATATAATGACCGAATTTAGTGCTCCAATTGCTCCTCCAATTTTTCAAACATTTCTCGAAAAACGACACACAAAAATTGATTCTGTTAGTACTAGCGTAGTACTAATTTGTACCACAGAAAATATTAAAGTCAACCCCCTCAAACAACCCATGTTTCAATAAATTGAAAAACAAGCCCATTCTTCTGATTATTTTCAATATTTCTTGAAAAACGAAATATTAAAGTCGGTTCTGTTACTACTAAATTTGTACCACAGAAAATATTTCAAAATATTAAAGCCATCCCATCCCATTTAAACAATTCATCCTTCCGACTGTTTCAATATCAATGAATTATAAAAAGTATATCTTTATTGCAAGATATTACACCGCATAGCTTCATAATTCTGTTGTCGTGATCTTCCTACTTTTCGAATTATTTTGTCATTTGAAATAGTTTTTTTAACACAGAAATTGAACCACTATAACTTATTTTGTCTATTTAAAATATTTTAAACACATACTCGGACTAAAGTACTAACAATTAAAATAAGCCCATTTGGCGTTTTGTGCACTGCTCAAATACTCCTATAAATCCATGATAACATTTTTCCAATCTATAGAAAAATTATTAAGAATTATCAAATAATGCATCAATCAGAAATAGGAGCGGCAGATCAGACGTCAGTACAGTGTAACAAAAAATTGTTTTTCCATTTTGAATCCAATCAGAAACATAAACCCGCGGTAATACCTTACAAAGCACATCTTTACTAAGCCGCCAAGCAGTCAAAAAAAGCGATAACACCAGAGTATGATGCCATTCTTATCTTCTAACCGCTTTGAACAATTTGCGCCTTATTATGCACGTGCACGAGGGAATAAGAACTTAATGTTTTTGTCTCGTCAAAGAATTTCTGGGGTTACCCCAAAAGACCTCACTGAAAATAAGATATCTATGAAGAAAAACATGAATCTCTAATTGTAATTATAACAATATATTTATTATTAGAAGCAAAACAATACATACCACAACAAAAATGGCTGGGAAGTAGGTAGGTGGCCGGGTTTCATGAAACACTTCTCTTAACAGTGTATGTACGTTTTGGCCCATTTTGAAGTTACATAATTCGAAAAGTAGGAAGATCACCACAACTGAATTATGAAGCTATGCGGTGTAATATCTTGCAATAAAGATAAAACGATAAAACGTTTATGTTATGTCAGTAGCTCTACTAGTTTAAAAGTTGTGACCGTGCAAAAGCATTTTCAGTGCTACAAAAATATTAATATTAGTGAATAAACGATCCAAAATTCAAGTTAGGAGATATATGTTTATAGAAAAATTAAAAGAGCAATAAATTTTTAATTTTAGGCAATAATTAGCACTTAAAGAGCACTTAATTTGTATGCAAATTTTTTTATAATTACTTACCAATTATTGATAGTGCTCTGCTAACTTTCGTTCAAGCTAGCGGGCAACATTTAAACAACAATTATTAGAAAAACTGAAAGAGCAATAAATTTTTAATTAAAGGCAATAATTAGCACTTAAAGAGCACTTAATTTGTATGCAAAAGTTTTTTTAATTACTTACCAATTATTGATAGTGCTCTGCTAACTTTCGTTCAAGCTAGGGGGCAACATTTAAACAACAATTATTAGAAAAACTAAAAGAGCAAGAAATTTTTAATTAAAGGCAATAATTAGCACTTAAAGAGCACTTAATTTGTATGCAACAGTTTTTTTAATTACTTACCAATTATTGATAGTGCTCTGCTAACTTGCGTTCAAGCTAGCGGGCAACATTTAAACAACAATTATTAGAAAAACTAAAAGAGCAAGAAATTTTTAATTAAAGGCAATAATTAGCACTTAAAGAGCACTTAATTTGTATGCAACAGTTTTTTTAATTACTTACCAATTATTGATAGTGCTCTGCTAACTTGCGTTCAAGCTAGCAGGCAACATTTAAACAACAATTATTAGAGAAACTAAAATGGCAAGAAATTTTTAATTAAAGGCTGTAATTAGCACGTAAAGAGCACTTAAATTTCTATTTGTTTTTATTCGTGTTTGCTATTTTAGCTCTGCTGACTTGACCAAGCTGTACACGGGAAATTCTGTAAAGCAATTAAAAGACACGATTCGGACAAAGCAAAGTATTATATCCATAAAGAGTCAGCAAAAATCAGAGGAAAGTATCTTATACCAGATAATTTTCAAATTCGATCAAAGATATAATTGAAAGGCACAATATCCAACCACTATAACAAAAGCCACTACTTGGACAATTTTTCAGGAATCTCATCAAAGCAACAGTTGATAAGATGGGAAGTATAGCATGTCTTAGTAGCTTTGAACTTAAAGGAGAAATTGAAAGAATGATTATTGTAGCTCAATATTAGGTACTAGCTACTATAAACTATTTAAAGAACATATTAAAATAATTGGTAAGCAGTAACTGTAGGCTCTGTGGTAGGGCAGATGAACACCAATTCTTGCTCTAACTGCATACACAAACAGCCATAATAAGGTGGCTTCATTTACCCATTGGTCTATATGCAACGCAACAATAACATCGATGTTTTGTGGGAGTAATTACTGGTAGTGGGAGTAATTACTGGTAGAACAATACTAGCAAATAGACCAGATATGATAAGGACATAAATACATGTCTTTTGATCGAAGTATCTATTCCAGATGATCAATATGGTGAACAAAGAAAATGAAAAAATAAGCAAGTACAAAGATCCGAGATAAGCCGGATGTGGGACACAAAAACCTAAGTGATATTGGGAATGATTCGGGAAAGTTTAAACATATATTTAAAGATGATTCCAAGTAAACCATTCATGTATGAGGTGAAAAAATTGCACTCATGGGAATTGCCAACATAAGAAGAAAATTGCTAGGGTGAATGACTTTGATCTCTAGTTGAGAACTCTGTCTTCATCCATTTCCCGCCAAATCTAAAGTAAGGCGAGATGAAATAATAATAATAATACAAATAAATATGTATGCATTATGTGGGTGTTCTTCATCAACAAAAACGATAAAAAACTGTTATAGGTGGGTACAGACATAGAACAAAACTTCGTATCGTAACTCCGTCGCGCAACAATTGTTTGTTACGCATCGAAGATACGGCGTGTCAACAAATATAGCATATCAATACATCGTCGCGTATCTTATAAACGGGACATTTTTCCGTTCCGTCTTTACTAAAACAGAACAATTAAATTAGTCTTTTTCTTGTGTGCAATGGAGGTTGTTGCAGCAGCTTATATATACATGCATTACTTAGTTAAAAAAAATAAAAAAAGACGCGCAGAAAGACGCTGGTGGCAGACCTGGTTGTATACTAATAGAAGTGTGTACAGCGGAAATCATTTACTGTTGGATTTAAAATTTCAGGCAACTAGTGGCCTTTACAAAAATTTTACTAAAATGTCTCCAACAGACTTTGATTACTTGATTAATTTAATTGGACCCAAAATAGCACGAAAAGATACTAGATGGAGAACGGCAATTTCTGTTCAAGAAAGGTTGGCAGTAACAATTCGGTTTCTGGCGACTGGTGACTCTTTCACCAGTCTACAATACCTTTTTAAAATTTCTAAACAATCGATAAGTGCTATAGCTCCTGAAGTTTGCGAAGCAATTATAGAAGGATTAACAGAAAATATACAGGTAAGAAACTATTTTATTGAAGTAGTATAATAAACACATATTAAACAAAACAAATGTTTATCTTAAATTCTCTAATTCAATATTGAGCATATCCAATAGTTGGCGTGGTAAAGAATTGACTGGAGTACTGCGACTTGAATGATCCGAAATACTAGAATTAGCATAATTATATGCTGGAGATGGTACCTGTGAATGCTGTTGAGTAAAACTGGAAGCTTGGCTATCCTGATACTGTTCAAATTGAGAATGTTGTAGCACAGAATTTGCAAAGAATGACTGAAGAGTATGAGTACGGTATGATTGCGAATGATAAAAATTGGTTGAACTTTGTTCGAGATGGGTCTTGTCTGCTTTAAACAAAATTAACATAATATCTTGTTGTACAGTACTTTGTAATTCAAGAGAATATTTGGCCAGTTTTTTAGCCACAAGATTTCCAAATATTTGACATTCGTTTTGTTCCTGTGGGTTTCTAGCGTTTGCTGATGCTTCTGACAGTATTTTAATAGCTTTATCTAATTTCTCAGAATCTTCATTCCTCTTTTGGCGTTTCCTAGTAGGTGTCGCTTCATCGCTTTTCTTTTCGGTACTAGGTGTTGCTTTTCTTTTCGGTACTAGGTGTTGCTTTTCTTTTCGGTACATGTTCTATTCTTCATCGATTCTCTTGTACAGCAGAATTTTTATCGTTATCTGCTAATGTTCCTTCATCACCCGATATTTCCTTTTCGTCATTATCTTCTTCTTCGTGTACAGTCTAAAATTAAAAATAATTTGAAATAAGTATTTAATAACCAAACTTATTTAGAAAATAAAAATATGTCCTATTTTTGGCGCACTGTATAATTTGTTTTAACGAAATTTGTTTTAATTTTTACAGATGCCTTCAACACCAGAAATATGGTTAGAAGTGGCAAAACAGTTTGAGGACACCTGGAACTTTCTACATTGTCTGCGTGCTTTAGAGGGGAAGCATGTGGTTCTACAAGCTCCAATTAACACCGGAAGTGAGTTCTTTAATCACAAATCAACATTTAGTGTAGTTCTTTTTGCCCGAGTGAATGCTAATTATAACTTTTTGTATGTTGATGCTGGAGGCAAAGGAAGAGTTTCAGATGGTGGTATATTTAAAAACTGCTCGCTTTACAAAAAATAATAGCGAAATGACTTAAATTTACCTGAACCAGAAGCTTTACATGGCAGGCAACAGAAAATTCCCTATTTTTTTATTGGAGACAAGGCATTTGCCTTAACTGAGTCGTTGATAAAACCGTTTTCGGGAACACATCCTAAAGGATCATTGCAAAGAGTGTTTAACTACAGATTATCTCGCGCACGAAGAACTGTAGAAAATGTATTTGGCATCGCCTCAGCCGTTTTTAGAGTTCTTCGTATACCGATGCTACTTGAACCCAGAAAAGCTGAATTAGTTGCAGTAGCTCATCTACATAATTTTTTAAGAGAAAGTTCCACATCTTGTGCTTTGTATACGCCACATGGAACCTTCGATTCAGAAATTGATGGAAAGCTTGTAGAAGGAAAGTATAAAACTATAACTATTGAACCAATGTCTTCTTTATTTCCAATTAGAAATATTCTCAGAAGACCAACCGAAAATGCAACACGAATTATCATCGTACTTTCAAAACGAAAATCGACTTTTGTGGCAAGATAATTATACGTAATTCGTTTTATACTTACGGTGCTTTGTGTTTCCCGAATCTTGTTTCTGTCCCAAAGGAATAGCAAACTTCTAAAGGCAAACCAACTACTTTCATAGACATCTGAAAGCCCTGTAATAAATAAAAATAAAATTTGTAATTGAAAAGTAAATAAACAAAATAGAAAAGAAATTAATTTTCAATTATTCAAACTTACCTTTGTCCGTACCGTGGCTCTTTTTAATTTTTGCTTTCTCTCGCCTAAGTCCTGACAGAAGAACATTAATTTTTTTTGCATTCATCTACTGTTGTCCGAAACTTTACAGCAAGTTCTTCCCAAGCATCATGCTTATTTATTTTATTATAGTATTTGGGATGTTTTGCATCCCACAAAATTTCTTTATTTCGATAACTATTTATGAAATCCAGGGTAGATTCTTCTGTCCACTCCATGTTTTCAACTGAATAAACAAAACGAAAAATAAATCGCAACTGTACTGCAGACCTGTCCAGGCATGCTAACAAGTGGTGCAACATCAGTGCGTATCATTTCTTTGATGCAGCGTCAAAAAACCGACAACCCATGGAACGCCGAGATGTTACTATCATCGTCCATAAATGGAATTTATGGACGATGTTACTATGTTCTGGTGTTACGGTGTTACGCAGTGCTGTCCACACTTGTTACGCGACGGCGTTACGATACGAAGTTTTGTTATATGTCTGTACGCACCTTATGAATGATGTAGTAACAAAGTTACGTACACCGTTTCACTCTTTTTATATTTTTACTTCATCCTGTACAAATAAACTCAGGCTGTGAAATACGCAATAAAAATTCCAACAGCTGGGTCCGTGTATTATTATTATCAACTACTAAAAAAACAGCATATCTGAATGTAGTGCCAGGTTTGGTTCTTTTGTCAAAAAAGACTTAAACCTAATTTTCTAGTTAATTTTTTTATACTTTTTTATATATTATTATATTTGTGAAATAAAAATTAATTGCGGAAGATATTTATGAATTCGATTTGAAATGCGTCGTTAATAAATAAAGATCGCATTAATAAATTTTGCTTGCCCTTTCATTAATATTGAAAAAACGGAGGTGTGAAATATATGTGTCTATAAGCATAATTTTGCCAGATAGTAAGTTCAAGGTTACTTATTTGAAATTTATAGTTATATGTTATTTTTAAAACCAACAAGTTCAGTCATGTCAATAGCGTTTTCCCCTTATCCTTATGGTTTTTATCAAGGTGACCAGTATACAATATGACTCTCTAACTTGGAATAAATTCAGTAAAACAGAGACAATTTTTTTGTAGGAAAAATTCTCGGACTGGTCGATTAGTATTTTGAATGGCCCTCTTTTTGTTGTAAAGAAATATTCCAAATTACAATTTCAATTCTTTATGACTATTCTTGAAGGGTTTATCAAGTTACATATGTGTACCAAATTTCAAATTTTTATTACTTGTCGTTTAAAAGATATTCAATAAATATCGTCGAAAAATAAAGGAATCTGATTCATCTCAATTCAGCAATTTCAAAATTAAATGTATCTTTTTTTGTTAAACTGGGTTGATGTTGACAATGTCAAACAAACAAGTTGAATAAAAACAAGTAAGGAGAGTAGCATCGAATCGAGCGAGGATATTTATTAGTTTGCCGATTTTGGAATATCTTTTAAATGATACGCGTTAAAAATTTGATATTCGGTACGCTTGTGTAACTGGATAAACCCTTCAAGGATAGTCATAAAAAAATTAGAATTGCCATTGAAAAAAATTGTCGATGACAGCATATCTCAAATTTGGGATACGATGTGTAACATTTATTTACATCAAAGAGAGCGCAATTTAAAATACTAATACCCGAGGACATTTCCACCACAAAAATTGTCTTATATTTACTGAATGTAATCCAAGTTCCATTGTACGAGTATAAATAATTATTGTAAGGTACAAGTTGTTACAATAAATTTATAAGACAAAATTAGTACAGGGTAATTAGCTTATTCAAACTAAAAACAAAATATGAAGCTGTAAATTTGTCTGAACGTACATTATGGGTGAGTAAATGAAAATTAATGGTCTTGCACCATGTGCGTGATAGTGGGGTGATGGAGAGGGGGTAAAAAGGCGCTCTTCTTTGGGTTTTCGCTTATAATTTGAAGACGGTACCTCGTAGCGAAAAATGTCTTACAAAGAAAAGAAAGCCAATACAGTTTTCTACAAGATGAGTTTCTAACATTTTTTCGCTAGAATTCACAGTTTCTGATACATCTGCTCTCAATTGTAAGTCATTTCAGAAAAAAAAGCTTCCGTCCTTCTTTCTTGTCATAATTCCCTTCTTACAGCAGATATTTCACAACCGGTGCATTGTAGAGAAAAAAATTGTAGGAACTTATCTTGTAGAAAATTTCATTGGCTTTCTTTTTTGTGGAAAAATTTTTTCGCTACGAGTTACCGTCTGCAACCTGAAGTGGACGGGCTAGGGGCGGGGACTTTTAGTATGTTTATGTCCGAAGTACCCCAACACATTCCTGGAGCTTCGTTGTTAATTGTTATATTTATTAATTTTCCTATTTTAGACTTGTTATAAGCGGAGCCGAACAAAATTACATAAGATTTAGAGCAATTGAATAATAAGCAATGATCTGTCGCTAATTTTATGAAAGTTCTTAGTTCTTAATTAATATTTTCGCAGGCATTATCAACGGACACTAGAGGGAAGCTATAGTATATCTGAGTAATTTTACAGGTTTTTAAAGATGTTATTAAGTTCATTGTATAAATGGAAAACATTAATGGTCCCAAAATGGATCCCTGAGAAACACCTGAATTCAAACTTGAAAATCCCGATTGAGCTGAGTCAATTTTGACACATTATTTTCAGAAAATCCTATATAATGTAATATGTTAAGCATAAATTTATGATTTATAGTGTCAATAGCTCTGCTAACATCCAACAATGCTAAAATTGTACATTTACCGACATCTATAGGAGAAATAATATCATCAACTAGACTCGTTAAAGCAACGGCTACTCAGGCGTGGGTTATATGCTAATAGAGACTCAAGGAGTAGGTCTTACCGGTTTTCGGGCAATCCTACTTATTTTTAGGTTACAAGACGGAAAGATAAGTGGGCGCCACCCTGAGTCCTACTAGTCTATAAGTTACCTCACATCAACTAATCCCAATCAACAAAGCAAGAAGTTGGAAGGTTATAAAAAATGAACAACGTTATTTAATATTTACAAGTAGATTTATTAAATAAAAATTAGATATTGAAAGGAAATTGAAATTTCAAAATGTTATTGAATATTTACAACTAAATTTATTATTAAAAAAACGAAAAAAATTAGATACTGAAAGAAAATTGAAATCTAAAAATATTATTAAATATTTACAACTATATTATTATTAAAAAAAATAGATGCTGAAAGAAAATTGAAATTTCAAAATGGTATAAAAAAAATTTAGATTCTGAAGGAAAATTGAAATTTAAACATGAATTTTACCAAAGAAGATATTACATTACATATGGTACGAAACTATGAAGTTAATTAATACATGAACTGTAGTTGGAAATAATCGATAATGTTATACGATTATGGACGTTAGTACTTTCCGTGCATTTTTTCTTTTCCAACGATGAATCTCTTGACTCACAAAGGAATCAGGAACCAATCAGCTGCATCAAGTCGGTTTTGAGTAGAGCCCTCAGTCCAAGCCAATCAACAAAACAAGAAGTTGGAAGGTTATAAAAAATGAACAACGTTATTTAATATTTACAAGTAGATTTATTAAATAAAAATTAGATATTGAAAGAAAATTGAAATTTCAAAATGTTATTAAATATTTACAAGTAAATTTATTATTAAAAAAACGAAAAAATTAGATACTGAAAGAAAATTGAAATCTAAAAATGTTATTAAATATTTACAACTATATTTATTATTAAAAAAAATAGATGCTGAAAGAAAATTGAGATTTCAAAATGTTATAAAAAAAAATTTAGATTCTGAAGGAAAATTGAAATTTGAACATGAATTATGAATTTTACCAAAGAAGATATTAAATTACATATGGTACGAAACTATGAAGTTAATTAATACATGAACTGTAGTTGAAAATAATCGATAATGTTATACGATTATGGACGTTAGTACTTTCCGTGCATTTTTTCTTTTCCAACGATGAATCTCTTGACTTACGAAGGAATCAGGAACCAATCAGCTGCATCAAGTCGGCTTTGAGTAGAGCCCTCAGTCCAAGCCGGTAAAGTTCAAGCTGGTAAAATTTCAACCGCTAAAAGCCGGTAAAAAAGATTCAGGCCGGTAAAAATTTTGCTAGAAAATACACTAAAATCAAATATAGTTCTTGAATTGAGTAAAATGCAGTATATCTGAAGATTGAAATTACAGTAGGTACAAGTAACATAAGTTAAAAATTATGAAATGATATCTAACAACGTGGTTCATATATCCTGTATTTTACAATATTTTAAGAAAATTTATTAATTTAAAAATAAAAAGCACAATAAAAATCATAAGAAAAGTTACTAATTCATTTAATTTTATTTTAAGGGCTTTGCAACGTAGAATTCCATTGTTATAAAAACAATATAAATAACCAGAACAACGTGGTTCATGTTTCCTGTATCTTGCAATATTTTAATAGAGATTTTAGAAATAAAAGCACAATAAGAATCATAAGAAAAGTTACTATTTCATTTAATTTTAATTTAACATTTCTTCAACATAAAATTCCATTGTTATATAAAAAAAGAATATAAAGAACCATAACGAAATATATATAAAAAACGAAATCGATATAATATATCTCTGGTACTGAATGTTTTAAAGAAAATTAGTTTGAAACTATTAAGTACAATGAAACAAAGAATTAGCGAGGGAATATTATACATTTTAAGCGAAACTACTCACCATTCATATGAATGCACTTCGATACGGTAGGATATGAGAACTCAACAATAACGACACTTTCGTTAAAGAAAAGGCAGAACCTCAGAGCGCCTCGACTTAAATAACTCGTGTGAAGTTAGCCACGGATATTTTTCTTTCCATCTACGAATATTTTTTTTACAAAATTAACTGTACGTTTGCAAAAAATGTTAATATTGGAAACATATAATGACACTTTAATAGGGTACATAATTTTACTACTAAAAATTAAAGATTAAGTGAATAAATAGTTTTCAAATAATTGTTCCTGTACATATGCCACGATTCTGAATCGAAGACACACAAAAATTGTTCAACAATTACAAATAACATCTAATTAGAAACCAATTGAGAAAAAATTGTCATGTAAGTATTTTTTATAACGTCAAAAAAATCCATAAAGATTACGATTGAGCGCCGACGCGCATCGTTCGTTTTGAACTCGAAGCCCCAAATTTTTTGCAAATTTTCTTTAACTATTTCAAAGAACACTTAATTGGGAACCTAGTAACAAAAAATTGTGATGTAAGTATTGTTTATAACGTCAAAAAAAATTCATAAAGATTACGATTGAGCGCCGACGCGCTTCGTTCGTTTTGAACTCGAAGTCCCAAAATTTTTTCAAATTTTCTTTAACTATTTCAAAGAACACTTAATTAGAAACCAATTGACAAAAAATTATGATGTAAGTATTTTTCATAACATCAAAAAAATACATAAAGATTACGATTGAGCGCCAATGCGCATCGTTCGTTTTGAACTCGAAGCCCCAAAATTTTTTCAAATTTTCTTCAACTATTTCAAAGAACACTTAATTAGGAACCAATTGACAAAAAATTGTGATGTATGTATTTTTATAACGTCAAAAAAAATTCATAAAGATTACGATTGTGCGCGTACGCTCAGCGTTCGTTTTGAACCCGAAGCCCCAATATTTTTTTCAAATTTTCTTTAACTATTTCAAAGAACACTTAATTAGAAAACATATATATTTTTAATGACCGCTAATACTCAATATTTCTTATATTTTCATGGGTTTCGGTCAGAAATAAAGTCACTTGCTTATAATGGTAACGTTTCGGTCTATTTTATTTAAACCATTTTCAAACCCTTCTAAAAATTTTGAAAACACAATACATTTATTTTAATACATATAGTTAAAATATAATTCTTTAAAACTTACTTATGGATTTTGCCTCCGTAGAGGCTTGTCTACTACTGTACAGTAGTATTTCTTAAATTGAAAAAAGACAATTATTACATATAAAAACAAACAATATAAACAATGAACTATGTTAAAGATAGTTGACATGTATATTACAGAGTGTCCTAATTAAATTAAAATTAGAATACAAGAAGAGTGTTGTCACTGGCCTCACTGATAGAGCGGTACAATTATCACATCCAAAACACAGGTCTAATAATATTAAAAGAATCAAAAATACCTTGGATTTAAATAATTATCCTAAACATTTTTATGAGCCCATTATTAAACAAAGAATTAACAACTATTACAAGAAATTAAAATTTAATAGCCAAAGTAATCCATCAAAATATATTTCACTTCCGTACATTCCCGATATAAATAAACCATTACAAAAATGCCTAACACCATTTAATATTAAAATTGCAGATAAACCAAATAACATTACAGGAAATAAACTTTTTTCTAAACTCAAACCAGATAATAAGAACACAATAAACTCAATATATAAAATAAATTGTTCTGATTGCAATGGTACTTACATTGGTCAATCTAGCCAATATTTACATAAAATAATTCAACAACACCAGCAATCAGTTCGAAATAACAATGAATGTACTGCATTATCAAAACATTCACTTGATAAAAATAACTCTTTTAATTTCAACAACGTAGAAATAATAACTACAGAAAAAAATAATAGTAAAAGATTGACAAAAGAAATGATAAATATTAAGAAGAATCCTGACTCAGTCAATTTCAGAACTGACATAGACAACTTAAGTTGTATATATACGAACTTATTATTATAAATGAATATCTACACCTTACCTAGTTATTAAAAATTAAAAAATAGGTCTCTAGTTCTAATTATAATTTAATTAGGACACTCTGTAATATACATGTCAACTATCTTTAACATAGTTCATTGTTTATATTGTTTGTTTTTATGTGTAATAATTGTCTTTTTTTAATTTAAGAAATACTACTGTACAGTAGTAGACAAGCCTCTACGGAGGCAAAATCATTAAGTAAGTTTTAAAGAATTATATTTTAACTATATGTATTAAACTAAATGTATTGTGTTTTCAAAATTTTTAGAAGGGTTTGAAAATGGTTTAAATAAAATAGACCGAAACGTTACCATTATAAGCAAGTGATTTTATTTCTGACCGAAACCCATGAAAATATAAGAAATCTTAATTAGAAACCAATTGGCAAAAAAATGTGATGTTAGTATTTTTTATAATTTTATAACGTCAAAAAAAGTCATAAAGATTACGTTTGAGCGCCGATGCGCATCGTTCGTTTTGAACTCGAAGCCCCAAATTAAAATTTTCTTCAACTATTTCAAAGGACACTTAATTTGAAATTTATTAACAAAAAATTGTGATGTGAGTATTTTTTATAACGTCAAAAAAAATCATAATGATTACGATTGAGCGTCAATGCGCATCGTTCGTTTGAACTCGAAGCCCCAAAATTTTTTCAAATTTTCTTTATGTATTTCAAACTACACTTAATTAGGAACCTATTGAGGAAAAATTGTGATGTAAGTATTTTTTATAACGTCAAAATAAATCATAAAGCTTACGATTGTGCTCTGATGCCCATCGTTCGTTTTGAACCCGAAGCCCCAAATTTTTAGTGACTATTCCAATGGACAGTTAATTAGGAAACTATTAAGGGGAAGCTCGAATTTTATTTGAAACACATTGCAAGCTCGGTGTCAGACAAGGAGGTACTTACTTCCATATACCGTGCGCGACGGAAAGAGATAGAAAGCGAATCGATGTTTTCTATGACGGTCAGTACGTATTATATTTGGTAGAGTGGGGCAAAAATTTCTTGTTGAATTCGTTAGATGGTATATATTCGCGTACAGAGGTATTTTCAATAGTACTCAATTTTATTGCAGAGGTAGAATTTCCGATTGACTTTACAAGAATTACACAGCTTCATACAAGAAATTACATATTCAAAATTAAATAGATAAATATTTTTATTTATCCTTCTCTTAACAATGTACAAAAATTATACAAAGCGATGCAAGAAGTTACGAATTCTGTATTACATATTAGTTTCTACATGATTAAAAAAATATAAGGTGATAAGACAAGATACAAATTCATTTTTATATATGTATTATTTTCCGCAGAATATTTATAAAAATTATAGCGTGACATTATTTTATATAGGATATACAAAAATTATGCAGGCTACGTACTAGAAATTACGAATTCTCAATTAACCTTCATAGGACGGACATCAAAATTTTACGAAAAGGACTAAGTGGGGTCCGAGAATACCCCATGCGTAAAATTGCAGAAATGCTGTATTTTTCTTTAAATTAAATATATAGAAAAGAAGTTTTATTAAAGTTTTACTAATAACCATTTATTAGTCAAAAATCATCACGAAAAAATACAAAATACCCTAATCACTAATACTACTAGCTACATAAAATTTTAACATTTTTTACAAACTATCTCCGATTTTGAATGTTCTAGACACACAAAGTTATTACACCTAATACATATTTTTCTGGATTTTCTGTCTTTCCCTCTTTGACGCATATGGCAGCGCCCCCTGGTAATGTTTTGTTGTTTAACTCTATGTTCTGTTGCATCCAGTAGTTCGGGAAAAACGTCTGTCATATGCCGTTTTCTATTCGTCTGAATGTATTTATTATTATATCGCCGGAAAACGTTTTTCTTTATTTCTTTTCCTAGTCCCAAAATATACATTTTACGTTTATCCAAACTGTTTTTTTTTGCCAATCCGGGTTTTGCAGTAACCACAATTTATAAGCATTTATTCCTGCGATATCTATAAGATGCGAAAATATTGCCATTGGCCAGCGGTTTGACTTTCTCTGCACTGTATATTCTTTGGCCAACTTATCTGAAGTGTCGACAGCACCTTTTGTTTTGTTGTAATGAAGAATAATTTCTAGTTTATAGTGCTGTTCTTCTCCAGCTACTTTACTATCAGTATGCTCACTTGAAAGTAAGATGACAGCATGTTTTTGTTTTGGAACATAGGATACTAGCGTTCTTTGATTTCTAAAAGCAAACATACTTGAAAACTCTTTCTTGTACGATGCCGGTAGAAGTTCCCTGGGAATAAATGTTTTATTTTTCCGGAGGGTTCCACATAAAGTAATATTTCTTTCCACAACTTGTCAGCAAGTTCTAAACTTGTAAAAAAGTTATCGGTCGATATTCCAAATCCGCCTTCCAAATGGTCTGTCAGATCTAGGACAACCCTTTGACCTTGACCCTTTTCCGTTTTGTTACCTTGTTTTCCTAAAAATTATTAGATACATAGGAATATAAAGTTTGCCTATATTGCTTTTCAAATAACTTACCCAAATAAACTTGCATGTTTGCAATATAAGAAGTGGTGCAGTCCACAAGAGCCCATATTTTGATTCCATACTTATCAGGTTTACGCTTCATATAGACTCGGAATGGTGCCTTACCCCTAAATGGTACAAGCTGCTCATCTACACATAGATTGTCGCCAGGATTGAGTGATTTTTTACAATTAGAAGGGAAAATATCGAATATATCTCTTATCGGAGCTAGCTATCTACTAATTTTCGTTCTTGTCTTGTTTGAAAATTATCAAAGCGTAAAAATGAAGTAATTTATTTGAATCTGTCTCTTGACATTGTAGCAGGAATTATAGGACGACAGTAAGAAATATCTTGACACCAGAGCATATCGATAGCCTCTTTCGATCCGTGAAGTGCGCCAAGAATAAGCAACAGTCCAATATAAGCTTCAATCTCTGTAGAATCAACAGGTACAAAAACTTCAATTTTATTCGGATTTTCTATATTCCATTTATCATTATATGTTTGTGCCTTTCAGTTTGTTTCGGTTACTATTATGTTCAGAATATCCGGAGATAGGAAAAGAAGAAAAGCGTCTTTTATACTTGAGATATCAGAACTGTAATTTGTAAGGCCTAGAGCATGTCTCCCAATACTAGCTTTTGAACGTCTAACTTTTGTGTTTCCTGGAATTTTTGACCACTCAGTTCCATCTTTAGATTTATATACTGGAATGCCCTGGTTGTTACTAACTGTTGGTTCCTCTGGGTTCGTTTTCTCTATACTTTGATCAACCACTATTACATCATTTTCTTCCTCTACTCCTGTGACAATGTCTTCCTCTTCTAAGTCACTCGATGTTTCCTCATTGATAACGCTATCAAACTCTGGATCATCACTTTCAAGTATACGTAACATCTCATCGTCAGTAAGCCCCTTGCGATTGTTTCTAAATAAAAACTGACTCATTTTCAAAACGATGTACCCTACTCGCAATATCACAAGACACTAACCCGAATATTCAAGTCTAAAAATTATATCGCAGTGCGGGGAATCCCCCATTTGACTGGTAATTTACATTTTACAATTATATGGGTAAATTCCCTGTGAGTAAACAAACGTTAAATGTATGGGATTCTCCGATTTTACTAACAGTCACCGGGATTATTTTATCGGACGTAAAAGGCTGACCGGGGTCTGAAGAGACCCCTGGAATATAAAACTATTTTTTGTTTATACCAGCCAATAAAAACTACGGAATACATCATGTTTTATCAAAATAATTCATAAACTGCAGCTAGATGAAAGATCAATGTTTAAAAATTTGCGTTTGCAAAGATACAGCAAAAACATATGTCATGGTGTACAAACGGACCCCGGCCAGTCCTATGAAGGTTAAACAATACGCGAGAAATTGTACATTGACACGGTAAGTTACTTCTAAATGATTTTCTACATGAAAGTGAATTTCTACATGACATTTTTCAAAATATAATTTGCACAATCTGTATAAAACATAAAATATTGGCTAGTCAATAGAAACGAAATTTGTATGTTAAATAACAGAGCTAGAAGGAGAGATACACGAAATTACAAAATTAGTTACACAACAAGATAAAAATATACACGATGACACGGTGTCGTTTTATTATTTCTCTTATTTTTTAAGAATATCGGGGGGCATATTGTCCATATAAAATGTCTGCAGCTTAGAAAGAATGTTTAGCCAGAATTGTTCATCCCTTCCTATTTTCTGGACCGACATACCCAGCAGTGTCCAAACAATGAAATAACAATACTTAGCTTGGTTATTGCAAGCTGGCCTTGTATTTGATAATAATAATTACTATTTAATTTCGTCATTGTCATCAATATACACATATTTGATTATTTTTTCTGTAATATCTTCTTTTGGTGTATATTTATTTGCAGAGAACGGGCACTTAATTTCTACTATATCGCCTTGGTCAGTTTTACCACCGGGACTAGCTGCTAAATATGGGTATTCTTCCAAAATAAATAAACCACATTCATTCACAGTTACTTGAAATTCGTTTTCAAACTGTCTTTTAGCTATGTCCTCGTGGTCATTTCCCCATTTTGATGCTGCGCTACCTTTAAACTGACTACTCAAGATATGAGTAACCAATTTTATTGGGTTTGTTGTTTTTCGTTTTTTGCATACTTCGCCAAATCGAGACGCTGTTAATCGATATGCCCTTTCTTCTTTCCCAATTGGATTTGTGGATTGTCCTCTTGTTTTAATTTCTAACTCGACAATTTCTTCCGTAGTTTTCGTCATATGGGTATTCTTGTTTTCGTTTCTTCATAATTTCTTCATTCTCTACCTCTAATTCCTGAATACCGTAATCAGCATCAGCAGGTGCCGATGAAAGTTTAATTTTCTTTCTTGGGAACAGCTGTCTACGCTTAAGGTTACTCAACCAATTATTTGTTTTGTTTATAACAAATTTCTTAGTATGAGTTCCAATGTTCTGTCCTGTTAATTGCTTATTAACCAAATTATAAAACTCCTCCTTCAAATTGTATTGCAGAGCAGCAGCTCTACACCTTGTATCGTAACTATTTTTTACTGAAAAATGTATTCGTTTACCTCCAACAAATTTTGCTATTATGGAGTTATATGACTCTGCGGCATTATTATTCATATTCAATAATAAACTATGAATATGTTGCTGCAACCGATTTCCACAAACCAAAATATCATCCAAAAGACCACATTTTTCCATTTCAGGAATTAAATTATGTTCGCTTTCTGTGGGCCCTTTGCAAAAATAAGTATTCTAGTTGCTTATGTCTGCTTTCAATAATTTTATTTGCTCATCCATGGTTTTGTTCTCTTTTCGATGATGGTTTACGGCAGTTTTATTCCAACTCGCAGTTTCATTATACTGGATTCTAGGCGTTTTCGCAGTGGAACGCCAACTATCAATTTCTTGGAACTTATTCTTTTTTTGTAACCTCCCTCAGTCGAGTGCAGTAGTTCCGCAACAGATGGTTTGTACATTAAATTTTACTAATCGGAAACTGATATCCATACGGCCTTTCTACACATAATTTTTCATATACACTGCCATCTCCGTCACCTATTAACTTCACATATTTTAGTTTATGCATTTCAATACTCCGTCGGAATCCTTCAAGGATAATATTAGTTTCCATGGTAGTAGAAGATGCACTCCAATTTCTGAAGCATTTATGTTGGGGAATATCCACTTTTTTAAAAGTACACGTTGGACAGTATTTATTTCGTGAACCCAGATAGAGAAGTTTTCCAGTTTTAGCGTCAACAATACAAGCCACTCCTGATAGAGCATTGTAGTTCACTTTGTATGACCGTTTCGGCCAAGCACCATCAGTTATTACCGCAATAAGACCGTTTCCTTCTTTATCAACACATCCTAATTCTTTGGCTAAACGAAGTTCTTCTTGACCGGCTTCTTCCATGGCAGTGTTTGCGGTTTGAAATATGGTTTCCGATACAATATCATGGTGTTTGGCGTACTTATAGAAAGACATTGACGGAATATTCAAAATTGCGTATTGTTCCGTTAATTTCCTTGAAAATGACTATTACTTTACTTTTCCGCCAAACCTATTTACGATACGAGAAAAGTATTGGTTTACCCCCATATTTTATTGAGTTATTTTCACGTTTTTCAGTGAGATAAACACGAAAAATGGGTTTTTGGAAAAATCCGGAATGCATAAAGTCATCAATTTTATGATTGAGAATGGTTCAGGGCGTTCAGATAAACCCTATTGATTTTCAGCTCACCAGAGCCAGTACAACGGGTGCTGTGATACTTCGAGTACCACATTTTTGGTCATTTTTGAAGAAATTTTGTTTTGTTAGCATGATACAGCTTCCGGAGTGTTTACAAGTAACCAATTTTATGATTGGATATTGTTCAAGGTGTCTCACATATAAACACACAGCCTCCGTAATGTATACGTGCGGAAAAATTAGTTTTAATAGTTAAAACTGTTTATTTTGTTTATGTTATTCTTGTGTTACCGTTTTTCAAAATTATAAATACATATAATATTCAGTCTATTAATTTGCTAGCTAGAGCTATGCCAGACTGTATGACACAAAAAATTACTAAAAAAGTGTTCATAAAGATTTCATTGTGACGTTTATAATGAGGTCTCTTTTGTACGCGAATGATAAAAACAATTTTTCTTGCCTCAACGCCAAAAGTTTCCGACTCCTGGTTCTAGTTTTTCGAGTTTTAGAGCTCATGTTTAACACTAAATGTTATAATAGGTATAACTAATGAAAATAATATCCGAACATTTAACCAAAACACACAAAACTAAAAAAGTACCTACTACGCCACTTCTGCACAAATTTACAACTTGCAACTATTATTTGAAAAGTCTGTAACAATAAAACAAAGTATTCGTACACAAAACGTAAATCACTAAACTGCAACTGCGAAGACCATCTGCATACTGTCTAACTCCATTTCCATATTAAAGTTCTTCAAATAATCAATAAATCCCTACCTTTCTCAATATTAAACTGTGAATTTCGTGTTTACATACTTTATATTTTGAATTTTTTCATCACGTATAACTAACCTAAATGTATTACTATAATTAATAAATATACCAACTATACTGATTTGATAAAAAGATATAGTTTCTTGTCGTCAGCAGTCGACCCATCTTTCCCCTACATGTCTCATCTCAGTGCCGATAACGAGGTAGACACGTGCGTACATACCATATTTCAGTTTTAAATTTCTGTAATTTTTGAGGAAACAATAAAACTTTTTGTCAATTTTTTGAGCTTACTACTTAACTAATTTTAAAATTTTAAACAATTTTCAATTCTGAAAAATAATATCTATGCTTTGATGGGATTGAATTTTTTAACTTTATTTTTTTTAATTCATATTTTTAAGTTTGTGGTTTTAACTATAACTAATTCGAATTTTAAAAATCGAACGCCATCAAGGCATAGGTATTATTTCCTTGAATTCAAAAATGTTCATTTTTTTGGAATCGATTGAAAATTAAGCCCACAAAATTTACAGAAAATTTTAGTAGTTCCAGATATTATTCGAGAACCCCTTTAATGAAAAATTGTGATGTAACTATTTTTTATAACGTCAAAAAAATTCATAAAGATTACGATTGTGCGCGTACGCTCAGCGTTCGTTTTGAACCCGAAGCCCCAATATTTTTTTCAAATTTTCTTCAACTATTTCAAAGAACATTTAATTAGAAACCAATTGGCAAAAAATGTGATGTAAGTATGTTTTATAACGTCAAAAAAATTCATAAAGATTACGATTGAGCGCCGACATATGGTACGAAACTATGAAGTTAATTAATACATGAACTGTAGTTGAAAATAATCGATAATGTTATACGATTATGGACGTTAGTACTTTCCGTGCATTTTTTCTTTTCCAACGATGAATCTCTTGACTTACGAAGGAATCAGGAACCAATCAGCTGCATCAAGTCGGCTTTGAGTAGAGCCCTCAGTCCAAGCCGGTAAAGTTCAAGCTGGTAAAATTTCAACCGCTAAAAGCCGGTAAAAAAGATTCAGGCCGGTAAAAATTTTGCTAGAAAATACACTAAAATCAAATATAGTTCTTGAATTGAGTAAAATGCAGTATATCTGAAGATTGAAATTACAGTAGGTACAAGTAACATAAGTTAAAAATTATGAAATGATATCTAACAACGTGGTTCATATATCCTGTATTTTACAATATTTTAAGAAAATTTATTAATTTAAAAATAAAAAGCACAATAAAAATCATAAGAAAAGTTACTAATTCATTTAATTTTATTTTAAGGGCTTTGCAACGTAGAATTCCATTGTTATAAAAACAATATAAATAACCAGAACAACGTGGTTCATGTTTCCTGTATCTTGCAATATTTTAATAGAGATTTTAGAAATAAAAGCACAATAAGAATCATAAGAAAAGTTACTATTTCATTTAATTTTAATTTAACATTTCTTCAACATAAAATTCCATTGTTATATAAAAAAAGAATATAAAGAACCATAACGAAATATATATAAAAAACGAAATCGATATAATATATCTCTGGTACTGAATGTTTTAAAGAAAATTAGTTTGAAACTATTAAGTACAATGAAACAAAGAATTAGCGAGGGAATATTATACATTTTAAGCGAAACTACTCACCATTCATATGAATGCACTTCGATACGGTAGGATATGAGAACTCAACAATAACGACACTTTCGTTAAAGAAAAGGCAGAACCTCAGAGCGCCTCGACTTAAATAACTCGTGTGAAGTTAGCCACGGATATTTTTCTTTCCATCTACGAATATTTTTTTACAAAATTAACTGTACGTTTGCAAAAAATGTTAATATTGGAAACATATAATGACACTTTAATAGGGTACATAATTTTACTACTAAAAATTAAAGATTAAGTGAATAAATAGTTTTCAAATAATTGTTCCTGTACATATGCCACGATTCTGAATCGAAGACACACAAAAATTGTTCAACAATTACAAATAACATCTAATTAGAAACCAATTGAGAAAAAATTGTCATGTAAGTATTTTTTATAACGTCAAAAAAATCCATAAAGATTACGATTGAGCGCCGATGCGCATCGTTCGTTTTGAACTCGAAGTCCCAAATTAAAATTTTCTTCAACTATTTCAAAGGACACTTAATTTGGAATTTATTAACAAAAAATTGTGATGTAAGTATTTTTTATAACGTTAAAAAAATTCATAAAGATTACGATTGTGCGCCGACGCGCATCGTTCGTTTTGAAACTGAAGCCCCAATTTTTTTTTAAATTTTCAGTAACTATTTCAATGTACACTTAATTAGGAACCTATTAACGAAAAATTGTGATGTACCTAAGTATTTTTTATAACGTCAAAAAAATCATAAATGGGCGTCAGCGCAAAATCGTAATCTTTATGACGTTATAAAAAATACTTACATCACAATTTTTTGTTAATACTTAATCTTTAATTTTTGGTAGTAAAATTATGTAGCCTATTAAAATGTCATTATATGTTTCCTAATTCAACATTTTTTGCAATAGTACAGTTTATTTTGTAAAAAAATATTCGTGGGTGGTAAAAAAATCCGTGGCTAACTTCACACGGGTTGTCAATGTTTGGTGCGGAATTTTGGGAGGAAGAATTATTGAGCTATATTTTTTGGATCATGACTTATTTATATTGTAGGATGTATTTTTGGAGGACCGAATAAACATGTGGTTTCAACATCGTGGCTGCCCAGCACACTATTCTCGAAATATGCAAGATTTTTTAAATATGCCTTTTCCAAATACATGGATTGGTAGGAACAGCAATATTCCGTCGCCGGCGAGGTCTCCCGATCTTACGTTATGGATTTTTATTTATGGGGTAGGCTTAAGGATTTGGCTTACAAGGACTGACCAACAACGCCTGAAAATATGAAAGAGAGAATTCGGGCAGCTATTAGAAATATTTTCGAAGTTGAAGTGTGTTATCAACAACCGAAAGACTACATTTATGTATGGCCAATAATAGTGGACACTTTGAACACTTATAGAGTATTCCATTAACAAATTTTTTGAAGATAAGAGTTTTTTCATTATTTATGTAGCTGCTGTGGGAAGTTTTTGTTTTGTTATTGTTGTATTATCTGTATTATTATTGTTATTAATTTTGTTGACATTATAATTATCTTAATGATTAATAATGTGAATGAAGTTTAAAACTATTTTGTTTTGTTAGTCCATGGCGTGCTTGATCACGAAACTTTGACAAATGAAAGATATGGATTGTTTTGAAAAAAATCATTACTAAATATTTCATAGGCGACAACTTGGAAACGGACAAAGACATCGACATGTGGTTTAACATTTTTTCTTGTAAATTTAATTTACATTCCGAATCTAATAAAATAATCATACTACGAGTATTACGTTTAAAATTTTGGAGCAAAATCAAAAAAACGGTCAACTTTTTCAATCACGGCCTCTAGTAGAAGCAGCAATCACCACAATGACATGGGTCTTTTTTAATTATAATCAACAAACTTTCCTTTTTTTAAATGTATACAGTTTGCCAAATTCCGTTAAGCAAAACCAAGTATGTAGGTACTTTAGTCAGTAAAAGTTCACCTTCCCCTCCAGCAGTAATTTTGCGGCGTACAGTAAAAAGTGTTAAACCAAAAAGATGTAAAATTTTAGTGATATTCTTAATGTTATATTTTTTAATGTTGTTTATATGGATATTTTCGAGAAAAATGTAATCATAGTGATTATGCCCCCTAGCGACAGAGTTGTGAACTTAAAACAGCAGTTATTTTGCGGCTTACAGTAAAAAGTGTTAAACCAAAAAGATGTAAAATTTTAGTGATATTCTTAATGTTATATTTTTTAATGTTGTTTATATGGATATTTTCGAGAAAAATGTTATCATAGTGATTATGCCCCCTAGCGACAGAGTTGTGAACTTAAAACTTATTTCCAGCAATTTTTCTTGGTCACTTTCCTTCACAAGATATGGTACATCGATACCCTTATTGAATCATTCGGTACAAATATCAAAGCAACAAATATTCAAAGGCATCTCAATTTCATAATAGTCGCCATTTTCTCCAACTTTGCGATGTTAAATTCATTTGGAGACGTTGGTAAACAATCATTTCATTGTTCATTTCTCTTTTTTTCAACTATTTTCTCTTTCTCGACTGTAGAATTTTAAAATGTATGCGCTATTGTCTGTTTCCCATATTTCTGTTGTAGGTGTCAACTTTTTTATGCCGCCAATAAATGTTAAGTGTTTATTTCCTTATTATTTTCCAAGGATTGTTTGGTCAAAAAAATGCCAATAAAACGTTCTTTGAATTCGCGTATGGTTATGCGTCAGTTTTATTGTCAGTGAATTTGTTTACGTTGATGCTTGTGTGCATACAAACATCTGATACGTAAAAACCAACTGGGGAATTAATTTATTTATTGCAATAGTACGTATCAAATAGATAATGAAAAGAAGATATTTTATTTGACTAGTATTTGAAGGAATAATTAATGGGATATCTACAATAGAAATTTCTAAAATTTGACATTTCTCAATTATTAAGTCCAGTTCATGACCTATAGATTAAGAACCTGAGCCTTCCAATCGTACGTTAAATCCTTGACCAACGATGACGTAGACCTAACGTCAGTTCGAAAAATTCAAAAATATGCAAAGTAACACTGTGATATTATTTTAACGAATTAAAATGAATCAAACTGAAGTCTAATATTCAACAAACTTTGCCTAGGGATTTCTTTCTTTTTCCCTAGAGAAAAAACTATACGCAGGTTCGTAAATTTTCCGCAATTTAGATGGCAATAATAATAATATTTTTGACGCTACTTATCAAATGTTCTATTTTTAGAACTGCCATGAGGGGAAAAAATCAAACTTTTTTCCGTCACAGAAAAAAATATATTGCTTCACACTACAATAAGTAACTTTTTAACTTCATGAATTACATTTTCTGAGACGATACCATACTTATAAATTATCTTAAACCGGCCAACAGTAACATCAAGGATAATATCTAAATATTTGGGGATGATATTCTCTTCCTGCAGGTAACTGTGTTACCTACATAGTGAAAAAATCACAGGTGTCATACTTAATATTTACTAGTGAGATTAAATTATTTAAAGGCAATTGTGTAGGAAAAACTAATTAATTTTTTAAAAAGCGTTTCTACATACCTGACCCAATGTTTACCATTTGTTTAAAAATGTTAGGTTATAAACATAAAAATATAGAGAAAAACAAAAATCCACCAAAAACATTAAATATCCACCAAAAGCACCAAAAATCCAATTCTCCATCCACCATTATACAGTTAGCCAGAGATCTGTCAATCCCTGTTCGCCAGCAAAGATTGATACATACTTTTCTCCTTAGGTTTAGGCAGATACAGCAGTATACTGATGCATCGTAGAAAAAACAAATAACGATTTACTAAATCAATATTTAAAATTAAATTGCGCGTACACAGAAGGAAAAGAACTTTATGATAAACGATATTTGATAATTTGTATATTAAAAATCATTAAAATGATTGACACTGAAAGAAAATTTGTGTGTCTCGTGCCGAAAAAGCGGACATACAAGCAGCACACAATGACCTATGGAGATCTAAAGCCCCTTCATTTATACCCGACTATTCTGCACGTAGCTAAAACAAATTATATACAGTATTAGGAATATTCTTTGGTAACATGGAGTTTAACACAGAGTCCGTAAGCGACAAAGTGTTAGAAAGAAACAAGTATACATTCAGTGTATTCGTCTTTTTCTCTAACAGGATACCATAACCAAGCAAAAGTGGAAAACGTGCAAAAGTACATAGATGTAAGCGACGGCAATGGGTTACAAAACAAGTATAAATTCATTGTAGCTGTTAACAAAATATCAGAAACGGTGAAACAATCATTTACTACTGAAGTTTTCCGTTGCCGATATTCTATGTAGATTTGTATTAATTGTAAAATGCATTGTACTTACACGAGAACAAGTTATAAAAAGCTTTTAATTATAATAATTCGAGAGGTTGTAATAGATCAAGATAATTAATCCGATCTATTTGTTGAACATTTTATTGTAATGCTGGAAATTGTTCTAGTTTTCAGTTTGAAAGCGGTTAAAACCTTTACTTTTTTGAGACTCGGCAACATGGAAATATATCTAATACTACTTGTCTGGCTTTTTGTATCAATAAAAATGGTTTCACTATTTTTACGTTTGTTTTCAAATGAGAAACGAATTCTTTGTGTAAATACACACTGTGCAAATCAAAAAACGCTTTCGATAATAATCTTGAATAATATCGAATTCTAATACCTATTGTTTTTAAATAAAAGTAATATTCTGATAGGTAATAAAATGAAGAAAATTTCTTAATTCTTCAAAGAATCAAATCAAATGTACGAATAAACCCCCGTTTTGAGCTAAATAGTAACCGAGCCGGATATAAAATTCTTGACGAACATAGGTGAGTATTTGAGGCTTGTAGAATTTGTTTCCTGAGTTCATGCAGGGAACTGGCCCTGTTTTCCTAAAATCCATAAATTTTCGATTTCACATAACCACCGAAAAAGAAATTGTTGGGTGCCAAATCTGGATATATAGCAGGCCATCTAATGTTACCAGTCGTAGATATTATCCAATTGGGAAATTGTGTATTTGAAAAATGTATTGCAAATCGATAATAATTATGCGTTGCACAACCGTCATGTTGGTACCAAATATCATTGAAGTTGACACCTAATTGTATGAGGACAGAAGTAATTGGTTTTGCAGCATAGGTATTCAAATATTTGTGTCCGGTTAAATTGCCGTCAAAAAATTGTCCAATATTCCAGCCCAAACATTTAACTTTTGGGGATATTGAGTTCCACTATTATAGAGTTTGTGTAGGTTTCTCCTGGACCAATATCGCATAACGGATGAATTATGTGCACCGTGTATGGGAAAAGTCGATTCATCTGTGAATAAAATATTTTTTGAAAAGTTTGCTTCCAGTTGTATTTTTTCTATAACTATTTCACAACATTCCATTCTACGAAACTGTTCGCCTGGAAATATGTTCTTCAAAAAATTTATAACCGTTCTCACTTGTTTCTTGTTGATTGGATGGGTATTTTCGAATGCTTCAATAAACAAATTTTCTGCCTTTTCTTTTAAAATTTACACTTTTCACGTTTTTGGATTTGGAAAGTCCATAAGAACAATGTTCAATGTAACAATAAAATAACGTCTATCTCTTTTATAAATAAACATACAAAACTGAATCTTAGACTGATGGATGCAGAAATTTTGGCCGATATAAAAGGGTGAAAAAAATTCCCATTTCCAAATGATACAATAAATAAATTCGCTTGCCAGTTGATTTGAGTTCTTCTTGAAGTACAATCATTGTGATTCTTGAAGTAGAAACATTGTGATTTTTTGTGACCTTGGCGTCCGCTTGCACTTGAGAATTGATTTTGATTAACTATTTCTAATATCTGAACTTGGTGCTTTTGAATCTTTTGACACTGTGAATGCATGATGCAGTTTTACTTTTCAAAATTTTCATCCTTTGGTAAGTTACTGCTTCTCAGTTTCATGCCATACTCAGTTAAACTTCATTACATGTCTTCGAGTTTCATAACGCCTTCATGGAATGTCTCTAATACAGTTACAACTGATTCAAATTGATGTGGAAGAGTATTTAGTAAAATACTACAATAATCAGATTCGTCCAGTTTGGCTCCTACATTTTTCAATTCACGCATTATGATGTCGAATCGGACAGGGATGAGTTGCGCGCAGCGGTCATTTTCTACCTGAATATGAGTAAGGCTACATTCGTAATCAATTCGCTGGCCAAGTGGCACTTTGGCACGCATAAGCAAATATATTTCAGTGTGATCGTTCACAACGCAATTTGGCGTCAGAGTTGAAGTTGTCGACATTTCTTGCAAGCTGCAAACTTTCACTTCGACTTTCACTTCGTGCCGGCTATGGGATATGCGCATTATTATTTATTTTTTGATATATCTGTCTGATAGTTTGACATTATCATCGAATTGTGGATTTTTGGTTTGTTTTTCTTGATTTTTCCGTATGACTGATTGATTAAAAAAATAAAATGGAGGAGGAGGACATTACTTCTACTTTACTTGCAACGATGCTTATTTTGCTTTAAAAAAAGGCAATTTTTGATGCAGTTTGGTCTTGGTCGTAGAATAGTTTGTAATTGGAAATACACTGTAACAAAAATTCATCTTTGAATTGATATTCCGCGTTGTCCGTCACTACTAAACTTCAGTATATACTGGTATTAAAAATAAATCCAAATTATATATTATAACCTCTAACCTCAGCCTGAATCAAATACAGACAAAATGTTGAAGGAATCCTGACAATTATTTAGGTACGAACGCTCTTGCGTTAAAGTCGACATTGAAGTTATTGTGAATGGCAAATTCTGTGCCGATTTGCGTGCCAAAGTGCCACTTGGCCACCGAATTGATTACGAATGTAGCCTAAGAACACCAAAATTAGGACCCGAATTCCGCGCAACCAGATGAACACAAAATTAAGGAGATTAAGGAAATATAAAATAAATCAAATGGTAAAGGTATTTTTACATTTATTTCAGGAAAAATAAGACACGGATTTTACAAAATTTTTAAGTCTATTACATTGGTTTTATATAGATGTATTTGTTGATCTAAAAATATCTGTTTTTTCTTCGCTTTCCCATAAAGCGGTTTATTAATATTATTATTGGCGCTTCTTATTTTGATATATGTATTTGTTTGATACGTTAAAAGTACATCAATAAAAGTGAACACATTAGGATGCGAGGAATAAAAACTTTTATTAAAATGTGCATGAAACGATTCACATGCGTTAGTGGAACGTATAACACTTGATGACATTTCTGCCCATAATATGGGAGGAAACTTAGATTCCTCATCAATATAATTTTCGACCAAATAATCAGAAAATTCAGTCACTGAAATATTTTCTGATTTATCTGGCATTAAATGAAAACAAAATATTTCAGATACTTGAAGCGGATCGACAAACGGTAGACCGAACAAATGTTTGATCCATTTTCCAATATCTGATTTTAAATCATTATAATGGACAGACAAATCAAGCTGCATAATTTTACGATACCAGGCTTGCTTCAAATAAAAAAGGCAGCCTCTTATTTCAGATGTTGGAAAAATAGCTTTAACAGCCAAATGTATGGCAATCTCAAAGTCAATAATATTTTTTTTTTATTTAAACAAAGTTCAAACCTATTACATTCTGACACAATGTGCAGGAATAATTTCTCGTAAACATCTTTGGTCTTAGAAGGTAATAAAGCGAACACTACTGGCACATACATTTTTATACGCATGCAGAGTGAAAAATTGATAAAAGTATTGCACGCAATACTGGAAAGTTCCGTCCATATAAATCACGTCAGAGGAACACAAAATATAAATTTAGAAAACAAGAAAATATAACAATATTATTGTCAGTATCGTGGACTAGCAGAAAACTGTCCTGTTGTAATGTTTTGATGTCCAGACATATTAACGCTTCATGTACATCTTGAATATTTTTTGGTAGAGGAGGCAAGAACGTACGACGTGCAGAATAAATATTCTTTTTTGTATAATCCAAGTCTTTTAACGACAGATTGCTCACCGATTCAGGACAGTTTTTCAACTCTTCATGGATTAACTTCATCGGTCGCTCAGAAATATCTTCAACAGCCTTTCTTTTCACGCTGTTACTTAGTTTTTGTCTATCGAGAGTACTATCCACTTCATGATTATGCACTAATTCACTTTCCACAATTTCATTTTCGCCCACGGTATATAGTTTTGCTTTGCACATTTTCGCTGTACAACGCCAATAAGTTTTGCCAGATGCCATCGTTGTACATTTTTGAAATTTTCCACGGTTTACCACTAGAAGAGTTTTGCCCTTCTCACTTAACATAACTTCACACTTAATTTCCATCTTTGTTGTACAACAGTTCGAAGACAAATAAAATACAACCCGTAAAATATAATTCTAATAAAGCCTCTGCCTACTCCCTACCCCCGCCAGGGTAAACTATTAGGGCAGTACAGATAACAGAACATTTATTGGCTTGTTATTGTCTTGAAATTATATTACAACAAATATCGTATTAACGGTATTTTGGTTTTTTCCTCATTTTATTGCATTATCGTCAAAATTACGTATTCCTAGAATGCCGATAATCCCTTGACGGTTACTACCTGAGACACCCCTTATTAAATAAGGTAAAATGTTAACCTTGCGCCCAACTCACCTATGCCGATCGAATTTATCCAAAGATTTGTGTATGTTGTATCTTAAGTCCATTACTTTTTTGAGTAGTAGCAGTTTACTGTAATGGCCTTTTTTCTCATAGGCTTGGAAAAGGGAATTCCAAATTTCATAGCTTGTGTCAGTATTTCGTATATATTCCAGATACGAATCTAATAAATGTTGTGCTAATAGCGTTTTGCACTTTTTGTCAGCTTTAACTGCCTTGGGATTACTTGGATCGGCTTTGATTGTAGTGCTTTCAAGAACTCCTTGTTCATTCAAATATAGTTCCATGCATAGCTTCCAATCTGCGAAATTTTGACAATTGAATGGTTCCACACCTTGAACTGGATTGCTGCTGCTTTGTGTTGAGCTCATTTTTATTTTATACACACGTGAAGTGTATTCGTTACGATACGAATTTTCACAGTTCACGAATTATAGACAAAACTTGCGTTCGTCTGGGCCCATAACTTGATAAATATTTGATATTTTGGTTATGAAATACAGAGCCTGAGCAACTTATCAACTTTTATTTCTACAATAACATTTTTTTTTAATTATAGCTTAAGATTAAAAAATCTGAAGTTATATTTGACACATGTCGCTTGAGTCATTCAATAAAAAAAGCAAAAGTAGATACTCAGTGTTGTCAACAATATTACCAACTTAACAGTATAAAAATAGCTAACTGGGCTGTATCAGATAAATCTGCACTCTAATCCAAACCAATGGGAAATATTTGAAAACCAACCAATCTATCAGTTAAGGTTTTTTTAATCACTAGCCATATCTATACGTTGAACAACAGTACGTCGTGATAAGCTCACGTTTAATATAATCAACTGATATTTTAAACTGTCATTTAAATCAACCACCTGTCAAAGTTATTTGAGATTTAAAAAACACTATTCACTGAAAACAATTTATTGAACGACAGGTATAAAATTAATAAAATTCGATAAAACAGAATTCACACGCATAATTTTTTATTTTTTATAAATCTGCTACTGACGTTAATTATATTATTATAGGCGAAAACCCAAATATCAAAATGTAAAATTGCGTGTAGTATGTAAGTACTGTGACACGAAAGTTCAAACCATTCCTTCTACAAGTAAATATATCGTACACAGCAAATCAGGATTAAGTTTGTTTTACCCAAATTATATCACTTATAGAATTAGGTGTCGAGGATTCAAATGTGTAAACAAAATTTACTGCTTTGGCCCTTATCTGTTAAATCTATTCATATTACTTTTTTAAATTAAACTAACTGTTTCTAGATAATTCCACAATATTTTGAAAACATGGTAAAAATTCAAGATTACTATAATAGTAATATCGACATAATTGTAAATTTCTTAGAATTTTTACCATTTTTTCAATATATTGTGGAATCATTTAGAAACAGTTTCATTTAAAAAAGTGAAACTAAAATAATGTTGTCAATAACATATTATATTAACTTTAATTAATATCACCATTAATAAATAATTGAGAAAATATATAAACAAGCGAAGAAAATGCGCGAAGAAAATTGATTAATACGAAAATGTTTCCTAGATTAAATTATTGATCAGAAGTTGATTGCGAATAATGAATACGTTTACCGTGAACTAAAATAAAAGTTTTTGTACAAGGAAGTTGTTGCAATTCTACGGAAAACTATAAATAGCGTGCTTCGCAAGAAATGTCAATATTGATAGTGGACGACTTCGTTTTTGGAATAATAAAACAACTTTTTGGAAAATTCGTAGCATTTCACAATATTTTTAACTACTATTTGTTTAGGTAAGATTAAGTTTGTTTAATGGTTGACTAAGAATGCAAAAGCTAAACTAAAATAATATATGGTCAAAGAGTTTTTAATTAACCACTTTCTTCTTAATGAAATTGACTGTCTCGACCCTTACTTCGTGGAATATGCTCATATTAGTGTTTTTAAATGAAACTCAAGGTCTCTAGTTAATTCCACAATATTGTGGAATTAACTAGAGACCTTGAGTTTCATTTAAAAACACTAACACTTTCTTCTTGTTCTTGCATATCCTTCATCGTTTCGCCTACATTATCTAGTAAACTTCGCATATTTTTTTGAGTGTTTGAGTCAGAATAATAAATGCAGCACTTGCAATTATAATATTGCTACCAGAGTCGGACATAAAGAAGCACTACCAACACTAAACTTCCCTGGAAGAATTCTAGTTCTTGGTTCTTATTTTTACTCGTTGATAATTCGGTGTATACGCTGAAAACGAGCTTTCGTTTACAATAAAAGATCAAGAACGAATGCTCTCGTTCTAAGTCTAGCTCTTTATTTCTTTGGTTTAGACCATACTTTTGTCTTAAGTGACGCTATTGGTTTTCAAAAGTAATAAGAAAAAACATATTTAGTTATGTTTTTCTCTAACGCTAAACTCAAAAGTGCATTAAACAAAGTGATGTTTTTATTCTGGTAACTAGAGTTATCACTATAAATGATCACTTCTTCCAGAGGCAATATTTCTTCATTCGATATGAATTTGCAAAGAATTCTTGCAAATTCATGAGCAGTTTTATTACCTTCTCCCTCATGCCATAAATAGCAAAACCCTTCATGATTCTTCATATTGTAGACTGTGAAATTGTGGACACATAATTTGCGTTTATAATACAATGAAGAAACGTTTGACTGTGGTGAGGGCAGTACCTTCTGTAAATCCACACAATAAACATGTTTAGCTTCCATCTTGTCTCTTTCTTTTTCTTTTCTGGAATCTTCTTTTCTTTTTTGGTGCTCCAAGAACACCTCTTCGGCAAGATTTCTAGTCTTATAGTTGGTGCAAACATCGCACTGATCTTTCTTAGGAATGTATAAACTAAGATTTAATTCTTCAAATACCATCGCAAATGTTTTAATGGAAACTTTATTAACATGTTCATCTTCTCGCTTAGAAAACTTCCTGTATTCTTTAAAAAGATCAGTTTTTGATTGTCAAATGGGTTCGAGGTAAAGTTTGTTACTACTTGATCGGCAATAGTGGATTTCCATTTTGGGCAGATTTTTGAAAAATCTAATCATCATTTCCTTTGCATTGCTTTTTGGCTTAGTTTTTGGTTCTTTTGTTTCCCCATTATTTAATGTAGATGACTGATTTAATGTCGTTTTAGTCCAATTGTGCAAACATCATTCGCCGATGCCGAATGTGTTCAGAAACATTTGCACACTCTGTGAGATAATCCATATTTTTTTAAATTTAAAACAAAACTGGAACTCCTTCTTGATAACTTTTCGGACTTCTTTTTAACTGCAGGCTACACATCCACTAAACCGCGTATAAATTGCTTTCGTTGTTCCCAATTCAGGTTGGTCCAAAAGTCGTCGAATATTTTTTGGCGATTTTCTGATGAAAATTGTCTACATTTTAATGATTTTCCTTTTAAACTCTGTTTGCAGTCACAAGGTGGCAACACTTTTCGAGCTGGTCTTGGTTTGTTAAACACAGCTTTTCCATCTTCAGAGTTTCTTCTTCCTTTATAATTCATCCCTCTCTTCCTTTTTCTTCCTGTTTCGATTATAATCCCACCTTTCCCTGTCATCTGTTTTTTGCGCCGTCGCTTTGTTTCTTCTACGTTTTAATTTGCAGTCTCATCTTCGCTGCTTAATGTTTCATCATTTACGTCACTTGTTTCACAACTTGTACCCTCAGGAACATTTTCTTCTTCGTTGTTGGTAACTCTCCGTTAAAATTATTTGGGGTGTTTATAACATCAAGTAATGTTTCAGTTTGCTTTTCATGTTCCTGTTCATTGTCGTTATTGTTTGTGGATTTATTGTATCTAAAAATGACAAGTCCTCAATAGGAGACATTCCATCCTCAAAAGGTAAAATTAGTATGTCTTCTGTAGCTGCTACTTCAGAAATGATTTCACTTGAATTCAGTTCCTTATTTAGCATGGAAATATTTAAATCAAAGTGAGATACTGACTGCCCAGACGTAGGATATAATGTATTTGAACTATTTTGTTGGGTGTATTCCGATAGCGCGCAGCGGTCAGTTTAATCCTTACAGATTATAAGAGGGTTCTAAAAGGGACAGGTCGATTGCGCGCAGACATGATATTAGTACCTGTCCCTAATAGCAAGGGGTCTTTCAGTCTTTTACATTTACTCACTTACATTATTCAGAAGAAGTTTACGTGTAAAGTATACCGAAATGGAGACCATGTTAAGTGAGCGCGGAAAAAAATTATTAATAGTTAAAAGTTATACTTTTCGCAAAGATAGAGAAACTATATTAGGTGTTTCATATCGCTGTACAAAGCGAGGATGTCCAGCTTCGATTTCTGTGGATAAATCAGAAGAGGTGTTGTTACAGCAAAAAGACAATCACAGTCACGCATTTGATGAAAATTTACACGTTAAGGTAAGTGTTTAATAATTATATTTCTTACTACTAACCTTAGAAATCGTCATTATTAACTCCAAAGCTCGAATGAGAAATAATATTTCTCTCCCTAGGTAAATAATGAACTTTTTTTATATTTTCAATGAAATATAAACAGAAACTCTTATTTCTAATTCTAAACAAAATCAAACTCGCAAATTCAGCACTAGTAGGTACACTTAATTGGTATGATAAAATTATAAAAACTTATTTGAAATTAGCATCATTTCTGCCTTTATCAAAATCTAATTAAATAAAATTTTAAAATATTAGTACTCCTCGGTTAATAATGGCTCACTACTCGACCTACGTATATAATATAATATGATTAATTTTATTCGTATAAGTTAAATATTTCGGATATTCATCTAATTTCTTAAATTTGTTATTTTTCAAAAATACTCACTCTTATAAACCTCAAAAATTATAGTAGATATATATTATTTATATATTTTAATGTTGTTTCACAGAAATTACAAAACGGAATTAAAAGGAAGGCTGTAGAAGACATATCGCAAAGACCTTCTAAGATCATCAATACTGAGCTTAAAGAAGCTCCCGCAGAAGTGAATCTCACAACACGGGACCTTGATAATATAAGAAAAAGTGTATATCGATCAAGACGAAGCGTTTTGCCAGTTTTACCTCAATCATTAGAAGACCTCCAAGAAGCTCTAGAATCTATTGTTATTAAAACAAATAAGGACGAAGAATTTTTATTGGTAAATAACACGAACTTAAATGTAATAATATTTTCCTGTCAAACAAATTTACAGTATCTGTGTTCACGACCTAAAATTTATGTAGACGGAACTTTCAGTTATTGCCCGAAATTTTTAACTCAGTTATTTACGATACATACAGTAGAAAACGGACATTATATACCTTTAGTATTTATTTTACTGCCAAACAAACAATCTAATACTTACTTTGAGGCATTTAAGCTTTTAAAAAGTTATTGTGCTAGTATAAATTTAAGGTTTGAGCCCAAAGAAATCGTTAGTGATTTTGAAAAAGCGATACACGTTGGAGTTAAGAAAATTTGGCCAGACATAAATATAATAGGATGTAGGTTTCATTTGACCCAGTCCTGGTATCGTAAAATTCAAAATCTTGGGTTGGTATCTGAGTACAGGGATTCTAATTCAGCAATAGGTCTTTGGTTGCATTACACTTTTGGATTATTATTTCTAAATCCTAACGAAGTAGGGGATTGTTTTGTAGAAGACCTTTACTCAGATATACCTCAGAATGCTAAACTAATTGAATATGCTGATTATTTAGTTGATAATTATATATCTGATGATTCCGTTTTTCCTCCAAAAATGTGGGCTTCTTGTAATAGTGATCAAGAACGTACAACAAATGCTTGTGAATCATTCCACAGTCATTTTAACTCCAGTTTTTATGTAGCGCATCCAGATATTTTTAAATTTATTAATGTTTTAAAAGATGTACAAATTAATACATATATTAAAATAAATAGTGTACATTTGCCTAAAGCTTGTAATAATATTAGGTATAAAAAACGCAAAGATTATGTAACAAATTTAATTAATTTATATGTAAATAACCATATTGAAAGATTTAATTTAATTAAAAGTGTTTGTTTTAATTTTGCAAAAAAATAAAAAAAATATATCTTATAATCACTATTTTATATAGTTTTCTTTTCAGGTGTTTTCCTATGGCATGTTACGTGTTAAAAAAATTGTTTAAGACGAGCATATTTCTATAAAGGAACCGTTCGCGCAATTGACCGGTTTACCGATTGTATACCGCGCGCTATTGACCCATAGAATTTCAACTACCTGAAAACATTTCTGACCGCTGCGCGCTACTGACCGTTGCCCATTTTGTTCACTTTCTTTGTTTTCTTTAGTTGAACTTGTATTTTCCAATAGTTGAAATATTTTCTTTATTCTAGAACTCATATCTGAAACAATGAAATTTATTATGAAGACCTCGCAAGTTTTGAATTTTTTTGAAAAGCGGTAAATGAAATCCTCGGAACTAAAGTATTAACGATTCTGAGGTTTTTTAGTAACTAAATGATCTTCTATGACACTTACACTATCTCTACATTGACAAAATGCATTAATCAATAAAGTAACTAATAACAATAAACACTTACCTTCCAAATTGTTACAAGGTTTTCATAAATTACTTAAGAAGTAGACTGCACAACTCACAACATACAACTGTCAAAGGAAAAATGAAACTTACGAGGTTTTCAGATTTGCCGATATGACAGATGTCAATACGAGGTTTTCAATTTTGTCCATAGATGGCGAAATATAGCTTATAGCCTTCTCAGAGTATGTAAAGTACGGTATCCCTAACGTAGAACGCAATAAATCTGAATTTTGTCCAAAACTCAACTTACGAGGTTTTCAATGTAAGGTATCGATATATGGGATATGCTCCAGAGACGAATCGCTCCTCATTTGCATAATGGTAATACTCGTCAAGGCCTCCAAGATCTTCTTACAGGAGAATGGGCATTATTACCACAAAACGAAATTGATAATTTAATTTTAAGTATGCCAAGACGGTGCCAAGTTGTAATTAATGCTGTTGGAGGGAATACAGATTATTAAAAACATTTTTTGTTTAGCTTTTTATGTTTTACATTCATGGATTTGTTAAGAATTTAAATTAAATTAGTGCACCTTTTAACTTTTGTTAAATTGTTTTATCAAAGAGAAAATTAATTTCGCCGAATTTAAGATGATTTCATTGCTGACACATCAGTCGTCATAACGATGTTACTTTTAAAAAACCGATTAAAATTCATGTATATACGAGTAAAAATCTTTGTGTTCCTTAAACATTTTTGATGTGTTTAGGTCCATATTTGTTCTTCTATAGTCTTTATTGCTCCTAATATTGTTCTTAGTATTTTGCTTTCCTGTATTTTTATATCCTCTTTTTGTTTTTTAGTCATAGTAGTTTAAGTGACGTCTTTTTTTAAGAATTGATTTAATATTGATTTTACACATCAAACAGCAATTTTAAACTGAAATTAATCTTAGCCAAATGACTTGACATGCGCCACTTGTTATTTCTTTG
Organism: Galeruca laticollis; assembly: GCA_963921935.1. Classification (NCBI taxonomy): domain Eukaryota; kingdom Metazoa; phylum Arthropoda; class Insecta; order Coleoptera; family Chrysomelidae; genus Galeruca; species Galeruca laticollis. The sequence goes on along the minus strand of OY998179.1, from coordinate 175,082,124 downwards.
AATGAAAGTCAATATTATCACAATTTTTTCTACGAATACTTTCAAATAAAACTGATATTTTTCATCATAAAATCAATATCTGTAATTAAATTTCTTATTTTGGTTTCGTCATTGGAAATTTTAATTTCCCAGAAGGTTTCTATCATTAGGATACGAGGAACTACCAAGATAATTTTTCGAATAAAACAACATTGAATATTTTTTTCATTCTAGATAATTAAATAAATCTATTTCATAGCCATATAAAAATGGATCACTCTGGAGTTAAAGAACTCCGTTTACAAAGTTTATTTTTAAAAAGCAATTTATACGATAAACCTAGATGTTAACAGTAAAAGAAGTTAACATAGTTATTTTCATGCCTGGGAGGCCATAAATACTAAATATAATATAAACAAACGATATATGATAAACAACGATAAGCTAATGTATATAATAAATCCAAGGTTTTAGCTCAAAGATCGTAACAGATCCAAGTGATGCAGGAGTTATTATCGCTTTCGAGAAGAGGAATCATTCTGATTAGTTTTAACATAACGCGTCCAGAAAGCTATAATTTATGGATGAGTAATAAGGCACACTTCCATCTCTGTGGGTTCGTTAATAAAGAGAACTTTCGCTTTTAGAGTGTCAATAACCCACGTAATCTTCACGAAAAACCTCTCCATTCACAAAAGGCAATTGTGTGGTGCGCAATGTACTTTCCAGGTGTGGTTGGTCCTTACTTTTCAACACAATCGTATGTGTTCAAAACGATAAAAATAGCCCTGAACTTTACAAAAAATATACACTAATTTACAAAGAATTGAAAGATATTAATAGTTACACATTTAACCCCACCCAAGTTTCTTTTCTGTAATAGAAAATGAGTGAAAATTGTCTAGATATACTGTACAGAAAGAATGATATAATTTCTCATTTACATACCTCTAATTCAGTGCTTAAGAATTCCTTGAAATTCCAACAATCATATCTTCTATACAAAGCAATTATCGAAGGAAAAAATCCAAATTCGGTACGATTACAGTTAATAATCTCTCCAAGGAGTCAGGTAGCGTGGTTTCCAAAAATCGACCAATAGACACAAAATCTATCGAAATCTCCAAAAATACAACTACCAACAGCTTCCCGAATAAATCAAGACGGTTTTGTAAATCTCCCTAACTGGGATGGTTCCAAGTACCATAAATACATTAGAAACCGTTGCACTGGCAATCATATAGGCGTCTTGAAACCCAGTTCAAAAAGAAAACCGAAGTAACACGTGCTGGAACCTCAACTTCAACAATCCGCATAGGACATCGAACAAAAGTGAAGTAAATCTAAATGTTAACAATAATAGTCTTCATATCATTTACAAGCACATCAGAGCAGAAATTCCCGAGTAAGCATAATTCATTTGCTCCAGCAATTCCGGAAAACGGTGTGATAACATTTGTTTGGCACTCGTAAAGTCACAGAGCTTACTCTAACTATTCCGACCATCATCGAAGCGACAAATTAAGTTGTCTGGTACTCGTAAAGTCACAGAGTGCATGCTAGACAGAAATTTCGATTGCTCTCACCGTTCCTACTGCACGAAATGACAAACTAATGCTCCTATCCAAGACATGTCTATTACCATTATAAATTTCAACAGTCACAAAGCTTCACAACATATAACACTCCAGTGATTCTTACGTATTAGGAATTATTTAAATGATTTTAAGCAATAATAGTACCATGTTAAAGTACAAAGCAAAAATACCATGAAATATCACACAAATCAGATGGAATCAAACAGTTAACGTATTAATGGTTAAATATTTACAATATATCCTAATGACATACATGTTCTACACAGAAGTTTCTAAACAGTATGGAAATATATACCAACGTCCTAACATGGTAGATAAATGAAGATCAAATCCCTATCCCCCAAAAAGTATGTATAAGTTAATCAGCTAATTTACTCTAACTTAATACTGGTGCAACGTTTTGGACTAAAAGTTAACGAGTCATCTATACCATAGCTCTAATAAGTTATAGCACTCCAGCTGAAACGGGCATTTTTTTGGGCTACTGAGGTTAACACCCCAAGATGAAGTAACCAGAACAAAAATCAATAGTCCCACGGTCACTTAAATCTACTACTGTAAAAACCACAAGAGAGAGAACCCCTTAATACCCACGAATTATTTAAAAACAACAACTAAGAACCTATTTACAGGACTTTTCGAAAGGTAGCCGCTTGTTTTGTATAATACAATAACAAAAAAGTTTCACTTACAACTTACACAGCGACAATAGTGACAAATATAAAATCGCTGTCAAGATGTAATGATACGTTGGTTCCAGAGTATGCACCAATTCGCCAGTGAGATAATGGCAGTGTAATCTCCAGAAATCTGGCCTGTCAGAAAATTATTTCAAACGATTACCTATAAGCTACCAATATCACGATATGAAGCAGGGTAGTACTCTACATTTCACAACGGTAAGCTGATATTTTGGTGTACTTTGTACTACCTGCTCTTGATGACATATGTGGATTACGAGACATTATTCCATTAATATGGTGTTACTAGTCACACTGGTAATATTTCGATGGGCTTGCTGAAATTGGCATTTCGTGACCGTTCAATTAACAGGAATGGCGATATTCCTTAGCCTGTCTATTCACCAGATTTGATGGCGCGTGACTTTTTACTGTGGGGCTATTTAAAGTTTAAGGTTTTTGAAGGAAACAAACCTAGAACTAAAAACGAATTGAACGAGTGAATCCAAAATACTTCAATAATGTGTTCATGTTAAATGACCAATGTAATTATTAAAACTCGCTTTATTATTGCTGTCTGTACCTATGTTTTTGTATCAGTAATAATTATTGTTCCTTTATATTTGATTTTAATTAATAAAGTTATATAAACACTGATCCAGTGAATTCAATAATAAAGCCATCCCCAGCAACAGGTTATGGGCCCAGATTCGCCATAAACGGTGGCTTTGCTGAGAAAGAAAATTGAATTCTTAATATCCTAACCTATATAATTAGGTGGGAGTTGATACTTAAAAAAACCTTGAAGTAAGGGAAAATGGACCAGGAGAAACTAAATTCAACTACTTTAAAGTTCACATGGGACAACTGGACCATTTGGAAGTTCCAGATTGAAATTATATTGAAATTCAAGGGTCTGTTTGACATAGTAAATGGCACGACTCCAAGACCACAAACAAATTGTGACGACTTGAATAGAAAGAACGCTAGTGCTCAAGAGATCATAGCAGTTCGTATGGAAGAAAAACCCATGACATATCCTCTCGAGTCAGACGTCAATTCAAATGTGGGACAAACTGAAATCAATTTATGAACAAAAAAGCCAAGTAAGCATTCACCTATTACAACAAAGATTTTTTAGCCTAGAGCTTACATGTGATGTGGCTCAGTTTATATCTCAGCTAGAGGAGATTAAAGGAAATCTGAAGCAACTAGGGGAGGAAATTAGTGAGAAAATGGTGATAACGAAAATCTTAATGTCGTTGCCAGATAATTTGAAATATTTTGTGAGCGCATGGGAGTCCACTGACAGTAATAATCAAAATCTTAAGGAACTAACTTCTCGTCTGTTAATAGAAGAAGAACGTATAAGGGGAAGTGAACAGTCAGTCGCACTAGTATCCACCTCGCAAATGAATTCAAACTCCTCACACAATAATTATGAAATTAACAAACATAAAAAAATAAGACTCGAAACAGAACGTGCAATTACTGCAAAAAAACATGTCATTTAATATCAGAGTGTTGGTTCGAAAAGAAACGAGATGCTGAAAAAGTAAATCCGAAACCATTAAATGCTTTTATTAACAGTGTAGGTCTGACAGGAGAATCAACGTTCATCCTAACAGACTGGTGTATGGATACGGGAGCAAGTGATGATATGTGTTATAATCGAAACCTATTTTCAAACATCGATTGTTCTGTTAAAAAATTAGTGAACATGGGAAATGGTTCAATAGTGACTGTAGCAGGTATGGGACAAGTAAAACTAGAAGCATGGAATGGATAAGAATGGATACATACAGAATTAAATGAAGTTCTTTACATTCCTGAATTCAAGATAAATCTATTCTCTGTGGTAAAAGCCTTGTACAATGGATATAAGTTGTACTCTAACAGAAATACCACTGAGATTAGAGACTCAACAGGAAGAATAAGTGCAACAGCAGTAAGACAGTGTAAGTTTTTCAAAATTAATTTTAAACTTAAATATGTCGCACATTGTAATATTGCTGAAAGCATACTGGACTGGCATAATATACTAGTACACATGAATTTTGAAACTGTTAAAAGGGTCCTGAAAGAAAATAATGTAATTTTCAAAGATAACCAAAATAATGTCTGTAAAAATTGCCTAGTTGGCAAGCAGCATAGACTACCTTTCAATACTAGTAATTCACAGACTACTGAAATAGGACAGTTAATTCATGCAGACTTATGTGGCCCCTTTGGAACCGAATCAATAGGCAGGGCAAACTATTTTTTATTCCTAATAGAGGGCACCATAAATGTGGGTCGTTATTCATTCAAAAAATGCAATTAAATAAATAAATAAACATGGAAACCACATCTGGGAGGTTACCAGGTAAATAATGGAAATCTTGAGTACCGATATGCTTTTTTTGACTTCGCCGTCGTTGCTCTGTGATGAAAGCTTAACAACATCAAAACTTCTTTTTTCCTACAATATCTCTGTCACATCATAATTGACATTCAATGATTAGTTGAAATAGTCTCAACAAGCGGAGTGTCTGCCAAAATTAAAAGCACCACAACTACTTTTTTGGATTTTTTTATAAGTGATAATTTGTTACTGTTTTTGACATTAAACATGTTTATTATGTAACCTAATTTAAATTAATACTTGATTAAACTTCCTATAAACATTTAAAGAAAAACTATCCAGAAGGGATAATATCCCTAGACCATGTTAAAGAGTGATGTTTGCATAATTTAATGAATCAATTAGATGTACGACATTGTTTCACGTGGTATATAAAAGTCTCGTTAATAAAATCATCGTTTTGATGAACTAAACAAGAGGTTAAAAGCTTTTGTCTTTGTCGCCGTAAGTGATTCGAGAAACGCAAATAAAATTTTACCATTTACTCTTATTGGGATAATTGAATAATATTCAATTAGGTCAATTTGATATTAAACAGCTGTTAAATAATGTTACTTTGATTGTTATTAACTCAGTTGGAAAAAACAGTGTCAGAGTGATATGATTAAGATTATTTCTCATTTGTAATTATATTTATAATCGACAGGAAGCATCAGAAGAAAAATCTAATCTAAATTTCTTCAATGAAATCAGTTAATAATTTGTAAACATTTGAATCACGAATAAATAATAACAATTGTTTGAGACATCGAATCTGTCAATATTTTATCCCGAAAATTCCCTGTATTTGTCGCTTTTTGGCAAAAATTAATATTATCTTTTAAAACGACTCATTTTCTGCGGATATCTGTGAAATTGCCAGTTTCAGTTGGTAAACAACATAAACGAGAGCCAACAAAAATATACACCATAAAATCTGTGACATATTTTCATGGCCAAAGAGAATGTTGATTTAATAAAACACAACATTAATCTCGTAATCCCGGGATGGTTTACCTAAAATTGTTTGCATTATCATGATTTGTATAACATCATCTTATCAAATATCCTATAGTTTGCAAAGCTTAATAAACATGTCAAGGAGAAGTTTAATATATAATGTGGATCAAGTTTAATGATTCGACCCTTCAAATTTCTTTTTTAAATGAAACTAACTATTTCTAAATAATTCCACAATATATTCAAAACATGGTAAAAATTCTAAGACAATGACAATAATTGTTTCGATATTATTATCATTGTCAGAATGACAGAAGTTACATTTCATGTGATGCCTACCCGTTGTTTGCTACTGTTTTAAATGAAACTTACTGTTTCTAGATAATTCCACAATATATTGAAAAAAAATGTTAAAAATTGTAAGAAATTTGACAATTGTTTCGATATTAAATATCATCGTTAGAATGACAGACGTTACATTTGATTGTTTACTAATTATTTTTGGCTAGACCAAGAAGCGACCTACCTTGTGTGTAATACTCCGAATTATTCAAATATTAATAATCACAATATTGACAGAATGGAAGAAGATACAATTGACCCGCAGTTGAACAAAACCACATCAGACGAAGAAGAAGCAACCTCCAACATCCCCCAAACGGTTGAGGTTGAATGGCGCAAACCTTCTACCCCTCCCTGGGCACAAGAAGTGGAAGAAAGCGACAATGCAAATAATAAACAAACTACAGTCAGAACCCTAAAAATGACTGGTGGCAAAAAGCAAACCGAATCAGAAGACTTAAATGCGATCATTACTCTTCCATAAACACAACAATAAAGCCAAATGGACACCATCCCACCCGGTTTCCAGAAACCTAAAAAAGTTACATCATTCAACAGAATCATCCAGCAAATTCCTTATAGCCAAAAAATATCAACGACCAATAGATACATGTCTTTCTCCGATCAAACAGATGACGAAATCATACAAACAAATACGTAGAGGAAGCGAAAGAAAAAGACTTTTCGAAAATTCAATCTTTCAGATTCCAGCTACGAAGGTCAAGAAGTTTCCGGCTAAGCGAAGCGCCCTAAAGAAAACCCCAAGAAGATCACTAAGAAGCCCTTATCATGCCCTCCAATTGTTATTGAGGGTAACGAATCAGCTCATAGAGATATGATATCTAAATTGAAAGAGGGCGTTCAAAAAGATTTTGAAATCAAATATACTAACAAACCTTCCATAGTATTCACTAAGGATACGGAAGACTTTGAGAAGCTGAAACAAACTTTAAGAAGCGAGAAAGTGCAATTCCACACTTATACAAAACGAGAAGATAAATCCCATGCCTTTTTTCTGCGTGGCCTTGCAGAGGGTTTACAAATTACTGATATCAAAGATGAGATGGAGAAGACTTACAAGATGACTATCAAAGATGTTTACAAAATGAGTACGAAAGGGCGTCCCCTGTACCTCGTTGTTACTGATTCCAAAATTACCTTGGATTATTTAAATAAAAATGTGAGAATTATAGAGCATACGAGAGTACAGTGGGAACACAGACGACAAGGAAAACCTATTATTCAATGCCACATTTGCCAATTGTGGGGTTACGCCATTTCCAATTGCAGGACACCGAGGTGCCTGAAGTGCGCCGGCAACCATTTGGCGCCAGAATGCCCTAAACGTGTAGCGAAGATCATCATGCCAACGCCGAGGTATGCCCGGAATATATAAAAAGACGCACATGGTTAGAAGAAAAACGTGCATACAACCAAAAATCTAATCCGAATTCTAACAAGTTCATCCCAGCTCCCATCCCCACTATAAATCCTTGGACTCGCTCCAACAATAATCAAGCGGAATTTCTCAGCCAACAACACTTCCCAAATCATTCCTAGCAACAGCACAAAAAAAATGTTATTTCAAATAACGCAATAAATTTGAACTCAACAATAAATTCAAAGAACTCCAACAGATGATTAACGTAGACCAACTTACGAGAGCAGTCACTGATCTAACCGAACAGATGAGAACAGCGAAGACGAAACTTGAAAAATTCATCAACTATAATAACTTAGTTGCCGGTATAGACAGCAATGACATCTAGGCAGGTAGGTGGTAAAACAGGCTCTCAAAAACGATCAAATTTCAAAATCATCTTTTGCTATATACAAAGAGTACTATCCAAACTCCACTTAATCTGACATTTTCTCGATTTTCAAAAACCAGACATTTTCATTCTAATCGAGACGCTCCTAAATCCAAACAAATCTTTTAATCTAAAAATCCCAGACTATCGTCTACTTAAACAAGACCGCACCACCGATGCCAGAGGGGGCGGTATCATTCTATTAATCAGAAAGGGCCATAAATTTCAAAATACTACAACACAACAATTCATCTATTGAGCATATCTCGATACTTCTTGAGAATAAAATAAAATAGTCGGAGCATATAACACTCCGTTGAATAAATTAAAAGAATCAGATTTCTTTAACATTATGAAAACTCATAACAAAGTGTTATTATTAGTGTTTTAAATGGAACTCACTAGCTAATTCCACAATATAATAAAAATTGTTGAAAATTCTAAAAGATTGACAATTGTTCCGATAAATCAATATCATCGTCAGAATGACAGAAGTTACAATTTGTTTGATGCCTACCTGATGTTTAGTAGTTATTTTTGGCTAGACCAAGAAGTAATCTAACTAGTGATTGACTTAATATATATTAATAGAAAAAAGAAGAAGATGTGATATTACAAATATTGAAGCTTAGATATTATTAGCCCTATGGTGATATCCTGGATATCATTTTTCCAATTAAGATCGGTATAAACTGTGCAATTATATAGATAACCAGGAAAACTATATCTGCTGATCTTTACAATTATCACTCAAGAAGACAGTTTATTAGTGGAGAGCTCCCTAGATTTATCTGTTCATTGACAACTTCATATTGTGGATTTCTTAAATGTCTTCTAATTTCCAATTCTTCAAGGAAATCCAGTTCTTGTTTCTTTACACAAATATGCAGCACTTCTAGTTCTGTGTTAGGTGTCAATGAATGATTGGTGTCAAGTAGATGTTTTGCGTAGTGGGATTTATCTGGTTGTTTTAATCTGTATGCTCGTAAGTGTTCATTGTATCGGATTTCAAAATTTCTAAGGGTCTGGCCCAAATAGACAGCATTATACATTCTGGACATTTCAGTTTATATATACCTGATTTCTTTAATTTTGGTATTTTTGTTTTTACATTTAACAATTTTGTACTAACGTTACTTTCTGTTTTAAAAGAAATTGTTCTATTCGTTGCTAAAGATATTATCTTTGAAATATTATTAGAAATATTTCCTGCATATGTGATGGTTTTATAAGTTTTTATTCCATCAGTTTGTTCAGGAAATATTAGTTGTAATGCCACTTTTTCCTCTTTTTTATTAATTAGCTTATTTATCATATGTAATGGATAACCGTTGGATGTTGCTATTTGTCTAATTGTATTAATCTTTCTATTCAAATTACATTTGTTCATAGGAACTGAAAAAGCTCTATGTATCATTGAATTATATGCCGCTAGTTTATGTGACATGGGGTGATTGGAACTATATGGAATTGTCACATCAGTGTGTGTTGGTTTTCGGTAAATTGAATAATCAAGTACACTATTAACTCTTTGAATTTTTAAATCAAGAAAATGGATTGAGCTAAATTATTAATGTGGTTGAAAAATACATCTAATTGTCGTTCACTACCCATAAAACAAGCTAATATGTCATCTACATATCTATACCAAAATAAAACATTTTTCGAAATATTACTTTCAAAGATCTTTCTTTCTAAACTGTCCATAAAAATGTTTGCCAAAATAGGTGATATAGGGCTTCCCATTGCTAAACCTTCATTTTGAATATATATGTTATTGTCAAAAGTGAAATAATTCTGATTAATACATACATCAAACAAATTAAGTATATCTGATATTATTCCTGCATTAATATTTTCATCTTCTAGTAATTTTCTTACAAGTATTAGACATTCTTTAGGATGAATTTTAGTGAACATATTAGTAACATCGAACGAAATAAGTTTATAGTTATCTTGCAAGTTGATTGCTTTCAACTTTTTGATTAGTTCTATTGAATTGAGTACTGAGTTGCATATCCGTAACTATTAAGTATATTGTTAAGCCTCTTTGCCAATATATTATTAGGAGCATCAACATAAGAAATTACAGGTCTAATTGGCCTCGTTATTCTATGTAATTTAACGGTTCCATATAATTGTGGACAATCTTATGTATGAGAGATCTCTTTTCGTAATCACTTAAAAGATAATTTGAGTTATTAACAATATCCCTTATATTATCAGAAAACTTTTTTGTTGGGTCTACTTTAAGAAGTATTACATCGCTAGATTCTATAAAGTTATATATTTTTGAATTATAATTTTCAGTTGTCAATATGACAGTTGTGGTCCCCTTATCAGATTTTGTAACTGTTAGGTTATTATCTTCTACTTTCTTTTTGATTGTATTTAAAACTGTAATGTCATTTTTTGTTTGACGTTTAACTTTTGAAGGTTCAATATTTTTGATTAAATTGGCAATTTTTAATTTCTCATAAAGAAAATTATTTGAATTAGATTTTAAAGCTATTTCTGACTCTTTAGCTATAATTTGTTTAATATTATTCGTAAATTTTGGTGGTATGCTGTACTTTAAACCTTTATTTAAACATTCTATTTCACTATCCGTAAAATTAGTGTCTGAAAGATTTTCAAATCGTGGTGCAAAGTGTGTTGGTATGTAGGTACTTACAGTTTGATGCTGTTTAGAGTATTGAATTTAATGTTGTGTGTGTTCAAGTTTCTGTAGCTTTTGTTCTTGTTTCTTAAATTTCTTATGTTTCATCGTGCTGACACTCTCTCTAATTTTGTCATCTAAACACTCAAATTCTATTGGATGTAATTGGAATGTGAGTTCTGAATGTACAACTTTTATGTAGTTGTCTAAGGAGTCCCTCACTTTGAACCACTTCTTACATTCTCCTTTTATCCAAACTCGTTGAGCACATTTTATAGCTTTTTGTGCTTGTGGTGTTTTAGTGTGACATTTTATATTCACATAATTTGGTATTACCTTTTTCCTAAGGCATTCTTGGTTAAACCAAATGTTTTGTGATGTTTTGTAACGTTTTTGTAGTAACTTCTGGTACAGTCGTGTCAAATCTTCTCTCGAAGATTTTTTTAATTTCGTTAAAGTGTTATTAGTTGGTGACTCAAAGTGTAAACATCCCCTATGGGATACTTACGCTACTCATCCAAATAAAAACGGAAGTACCCTCCAAAGATTCTGCGATAATAATTCAGATTGCAATATCTTCGCAACCGATGACCCAACCCACTTTCCTTTTACAAACTATGCCCCCAGCACCATCGACATAGCCATTGGCAAAAACGTGAACAATATTTCAAAAATCAAAACCTTTACCGACCTAAACTCTGACCACGATCTTGTCCTAATTAACCTTAAACTACCCCATCAAATACACAACCCTTCCATCAAGACGTATGATTATAATTCATTAACTGGTGTAGTTTCAGAAACGATATCAACAAAAACACAATTATCACTGATGAGATTGAAAACACAGAACAGTTAACACAAATAATTAAAACATTTCAAGAAACCATCATAACAGCCAGGAACCTTTACACCTCACTAAAACCCGACTTCCTTTCTCCCAACACACTTCTTGATTAGATCGGAGAAATAATAAATGACAAAAAGGTGGCAACAACCAGAAAAGTAGATTACAAAAACATCCTTAAACAATATCAAAACATAATAAACTCACTAATCAAAGAATACAAGAATAACAAATGCGCCACCTTTCTAAATACACTGAAACCTGAAGATAACTCCTTATGGAGAATATCCAGATATTTCAGAAGGAAGCGAAAGGAGGTAAATAAAATCCATGAAAATGGACACACTTCATCACTAGAATATTGAGAAGGCAGTTTATCAATACTTCCAAAACACTAACAGAGTAAATTTAAATAATCTTGTTACTTATTCAGGAATTCAGTTAATGATTAGTCAATTAAAAAATAAAACGGCGCTAGGTCATGACGGTATACATAATATTTTAATCAAAAGCTGCTAAAAAACAATTGTTCAACTCTTATATATTGCAAATTTCATTCTCATTCAAATCTGGCAACTATCCTGATATGCTCAATGACGCCAATATTATCCCAATATTAAAAGCAAATAAGCAACCATGTTATATAGGTAGCTACAGACCTATATCCCTATTGAATAATATCGCAAAGGTGATAACATTATTCTAAAAAGCCTACAAACTTTTGTTAATAAAAATAACATCATCCCCTCGGAGCAATACGGTTTCAGAAGTGGTCATAGCACCATAGCACAAACCATTCGTGTTCTAAACTACATTAGAGAAGGCTTTAGAGTTCAGAACAAAGCCTTGATGGTAGCTATTCACATTCAAAAAGCTTTCGAAACCGTATAGCTCGAGGGTTTACTGTATAAAATAATTAATACAAATACTCCTGATTACCTAATTGAAATGTTAGAAACTTATTTAACTAACAGAAAAATTTTCTCTAAAATTGAAGGAAACTTGGCAGGGCCATATCGCATACAGTTCCGCAAGGGTCAGTTCTATCTCTTTTGATATATTCAATACTCATCCACGACATCCCAACCACAGTAGCATCGGGAAAGAACCCTGATCTTGCACTCAATAAACTACAAACACACATCAATACCAAAATATTACCCTACTTCAAAAATCAAAAACTGACTATCAATGCCTCCAAAACCGAGTATTTATTACTCAGGAGGAGAACCACCAAAAACAGCCGACTGCAATCTCAGCTTTGTATAAACGGACATAATATCACCCCCAGAACAACACTAAAATATTTAAGTTACACAAATGCGAATGCGCATATTAGCTCACAAGTCCGAAAAGCTATTATTGCAATGGGCCAGTTATACCCGCTTATAAGCAGACATAGTAAACTTTCCACCAAAAACAAAATAACTATATACAAACAAATAATACGCCCTATACTCACATATTCAGCACCAGTCTACCGCACAGGAACAAAACATAACTGGCACACCCTGCAGGTGGTACAAAACAATTAAACACCAAATACCTTATCCCTTTCTCCCAAAAACTTCATGGCTACATGATAAAGCTGATCTACCCACTATCAAAGACTTCGTAACTACAATTTCAAATTTTTTTTACGATAACGGTCTGCCAGAAAATCTTCAAATAGCACTCAAAGCCGTAAATAGCGCAGAAGCAACTCATGATAGTGGGTGTAGGCTTCTGCATGGTACGTTAACAAAATAACTTGGTTGTCACTTCCTAAACCCAATCATCAAAAGCGGGGAACGATTTCAGCCCAGACCTTCACACTGGACTGAAGGAAACCCCCAGCTTCAAACCAAAAATAACATCTGTCATGTTGCTTTCCTCAAAATCTGAAAACCCTATCAATTATTTAGACCCTGTTTTTCAGCTGCTTTTCAGGGAAAACCCAGCCGAAATACCTTAGGAGCTAGAAATATATACCGGGAGCGAAGCTATTTTAGAATCATAATTTATAATTATATTATGCGGTGAACGCAAGGAGCCACATACACTTCGCAGACGAAGCACCCAACGAATTCAAGAATCGCCAGACCATCGGCTACTTTATATTCTTGAATAAGTTGTAATAGGGGAACGATATACTATTGTAAATAAAGAGATTTTAAATGGTAAATGTCAAATATGTGATCCCTACTTTCAACACCCTTCGAAGGACAGGTAGAGAGGTTATAAGCTGGAAATTAGTATAAACCTTTATAATGATTGAAAAAAACCAATTTTGTATTTTGGTACAGGTTTTACATTTGAGTAGAACGCTTTCAGTTTATTGGCAAACCATCATAAGTGCCCATGTAGACTAAGAAAATTGATCTTCCACTTTCAGGATGAAATGAAAAACATTTGAAGGGCCTAAAGCCAGCTAGATTCAATTTACTTACATGGTCAGGGTGTACTCCAAATCCTCACAAGAAGAAGAAACATTTAAAACAAATTAAAATGTAGTGTTTAAAACACAGTCATTAACTATTAAAATATCAATAAAAACAACCCATTGTACAAGGGATAGCTCCCTGAAATAAAACTTACTATCACACTTGTTGGAATAAGTTATATTTTATCCCCTATTTCAGGAAGTCATCCCTCGTACAATGGGTTGTTTCTATTGTTATTTCAATAGTTAGTGACTATATTTTAAACACTGCTTTTTAATTTGTTTCAAATGTTACTTCTGATTGTAAGTGAATTGAATCTTACTGGCTTTAGGCCCTTCAAAACCTCTTCATTTCATCCTGATACTAGAAGATCAATTTTCTTACTCTTAGAGGGGGCAATGAGGATGGATTGTCAATAAACTGAAAGCGCTATGCTCACATTAAAAGCATGTACCAAAATACAAAATTGGTTACTTTTCTATCATTATTTTTTTCTGGTACACTCAGTTGACCTTACTCATTTATAAACCAATCTAAACAATGTTTCTAAAGTCTCAAATAATCTCGTGTAAGGAACATGAGATGATATTGAAAGTCAAAGGTCATAAAAATAAGCTTTTCATAAATATTTCGCTTACTATACGTCCGATCGTATTTCCACCTATTATAAAAAATGTAGACCATTAAATTCTACGTACTTTTTGTTGATAACATTTTTTAATAAAGTTCACCATTTTCGGGATACAGATCGGAGAGCCGTATATTTTGGCATATTGAAAGGTCGAGCTGCGCGAGCACTCCGCGCTGTATCATAGAAACGGTGAGCCATATAAAAAATGGTTTAAACAAAACGTATGTAATTTAATGGTTTAAGATTTTTATAAAAGGTGAAGATACGATTCAAGGCATAGGAAACTAGATACGTATAGATCCACTCAATCTTGAAACGTCAAAAGCACTCCATTACAATAGATACACTACTGCCGAAACCCAGGATAGAACCAGGGTCCTTTAGATCTTCAGTCTAACACTCTCTCATCTGATTTATTGGCTTGATAATTAAAATACAGGAGAACTGCATTGTGTCTCTCGCACTAAGCTTAAGTAAACAATAATTAGAAAGAACAAGGGTTTACTCTAATGGCAAGGATAGAGTGGTAGGGAGATGAGATTATGTTGTTGTACAAGTGAATAATTTTACGAATTTCACGTAACAAAGTTTAATTATACAATTATCAAGCGATTACAAGTATTCTAACATTTACAATATAAAAATGTGTCCCGTAACGTTAATATTAATGGACTGCAATCAGTTGTGATAGTTGCTGTGCCTCCTCGATCCCCTCTACGACATGTCGCTAACGGTCGGCATAGGTGGATGCGGATAGGGCCGTATTGGCGACAACATGGCCACCGCCTTGAAACACTCCAGGGTTTCAATGTAGATTTATTGTTGGTTTGGCAGGACGCAGATTTTTACCACTGGGCGTTTTAGCTCACTGGTTGACGTTTTGATGGTCACAGATCGTATGATGTCATCAGCACCCTTTTGGACTTGACAAATTCTGTCCAACTTCCACTTAAAGGGTGGTAGTCCATCCTCCTTGATCAGTACCAAGAGACCGATTTTAATTAGCTGCGGGTGGTTTGTTTTCCACTTCGCTCGAGTCTGCAAATGGGATATATACTCCTTGTTCCATCGAGACCAGAAGTGTTGAGTTATGTGTTATACTCTTTCGAATCTTGAAAGACGATTTACTTTAATGTCCAATAGGTTTGGTTCTGGTAACGCGATCAGACTTTCTCCAATCAGGAAATGTGCCGGGGTAAGGGGACTTGTATCATTAGGATCGGTTGACTTTGGATAGAGTGGTCGGGAGTTTAGACACGCCTCTATTTGACATAAAATAGTACTGAATTCTTCAAATATAGTAGAAGAGTTTCCCAGTACACGTTTCAAATGGTATTTGGTAGATTTGACGCCAGCTTCCCAAATGCCATCAAAATGTGGTGCATTAGGAGTTATAAAGTGCCATTGAACACCCTCGGTTGAGAGTGGTTCAGCAATGTTAGTTCCGGAGGAATCGAAAAAAGATTTCATTTCATTGTTTGCACCAACAAATGTGGTACCATTATCGGAGTATATTTTTGTAAATTTAGCCCGCCTAGCCATGAAACGACGCAGAGATGCCAAAAAACATTCAGATGTGAGATCACTAACGATCTCTAAATGTATAGCCTTAAAGGCGAAACAAAAAAATAGTGCTATATATGCCTTGAAAGTTTTGAAGTTTCTACCTTTTCTGTCACGGAGTTGGAATGGTCCCGCGTAGTCAACTCCAGAGATCGAAAATGGACGCGATGAGGTGACTCGTGATGGCCTAAGATCTCCCATTATATATTCTTGTGTTTTGGCCTTGCATCTAAAACATCGTACGATAGTGACCACAATATTTCTCTGATCGAAGCCAGAAAGGCTTGAGGACCAGCATGCAAGAGCCTAATATGTTCTTGTCGGACAATTAACATAGTCATGTGGCCATTTGAAGGAAGAATCACTGGATGTTTCTTCAAATAATCAGTCGGATTCCTTTAATCGACCACCTACACGAATCACTTTATTCGCTTCATCATAAAATGGGTTCAAGCTCAAAAGTTTACTCTTTTTATGTACTGGCTTACAATGTGACAATTTGTGATATTCGTCAGAAAAATAATGACGTTGTACAATTTGAATGAGGAAGTAAAGTGATTCGTGACGTTCAGTAGTTGTCAATGTGTCTTGACGCTTAGGTTTGCACTTATGCCTGATGTTACTTGAAAATCTCAAGAAATAGGCGAATATGCGCTGTAATTTCATGATAGAGGAGCGTGACTCGATAATTGTAGGAATATTTGAGATGAAGTCATCAGTCGCGTTAACGAATGTAACAAGGTTATTGCGATGTTCTGGAAGTTCGGACGGATTCATGTTGTACGGTTGGCCACAAATGTTTTTAATATGTGTGGGGATGAATTAATCCATGAAATACATATCATAGAGTCGGACCAATAAAAAATGTTGTCGGATTTCGAAACGCATAAGCGTACTTTGTCAATGAGTTCAGCAAGTAAAAGTGCCCCGGATAATTCCAATCTAGGAATAGTTAAGAGCTTCAACGGTGCTACGCGTGTTTTGGCACAATATAAATGAGATGTAAGATTACCCAGCAAATCGCAACAACGAATGTAAATACAGGCGCCATACCCGGTCTGAGATGCATCGCAAAAACCGTGAATCTGTGTGAAAACTGGATGTAAGTTACTGGGAAGGGACTCATCCCAGGACAATTTAAGTTTCCAAAGTTCTTGTAGTATAATCTTTGCCTTTATGGTAACAGGTGACAGTAGCCCAAGTGGATCGAAGATCTGGGCAATAGATGATAGAATTTGATGTTTAGTGATTTTGGGGTTTTGATTGAAAATGTTAATAGAGTACTGTAATAAGTCATTTGTTGGATTCCAAAATAATCCCAACGTTTTACTTCGATCCTCGTCTCCTATATGCTTTAAACCGGGCTCAGCATCAAGAAGGAAGTCTTTGGCATTCGAAATCCATTTTCTCAATGGAAAGCCATATGTCAATAAAAGTTTGGAAATATTGTCCTTAATGTAATTAATTTCATAGATAGTTTTAGCACCGGTGAGGAGATCGTCTACATAAAAATCATGTAAAATAATTTCCGAAATTTGGGGAAATTCGATTTTATAACGGTGTGCAATTTCATGTAACGATCTGATCGCGAGAAAAATAGAAGATGCTAATCCGTAAGTAATTGTTTTCAGGACATACACATTAATTTCTCTTTCGGGTGTAAAGCGCCATAACATTTTTTTAAAGTTACAATGTTTTTCAGTTACCAGTACCTGACGGTACATTTTGGTTATATCGGTACTCAAAACATAATTGTGTGGTCGAAACCTTAATAAAATATAAAACAGATTATCCTGAATGTTGGGGCCTACCAACATGATATTATTAAGTGAAATACCCAATGTGGTTTTAGCCGAGCCGTCGAACACTACCCGCAACTTTGTAGTTAAAGAACTTTCTTTTAATACACAGTGATGTGGAAGAAAAAACCCTGTGTCATCATTCTGATCCTCATCTAAAACCATGTGACCTAGATGAATGTATTCATGAACAAAATTATGGTATTGCAATTTCAAATCGGGATTTTTTTCAAGTTTTCTTTCAAAATTGAAAAATCGATTAGTAGCAATGCTTTTAGACTGGTCGAGAACAGAAACATCATGTTTAAAAGGTATTGTCACGATAAAACGACCGATATCGTTTCGGCACAAGGTGTCCTTAAAATGTTTCTCACAATAATTTTCCTCGTCAGATAAAAATTGTGTTTTAGGGTACTCCTCCAATTCCCAAAATTTTGCAATTGTGTTTCTAAATCGTTTGTTGTTGTATACAACGGACCCGAAACTAACCATCCCAATGTTGTTTTTTGCAGCGTAGGAAGATCGTCACCCAATTTGACTTGACCAATACTCAAGAGGTCCCAGAATGTGTATTAGTTAATCTATAGGAGCCGGTTTATCAAAGCTTAAGTAAACAATAATTAGAAAGAACAAGGGTTTACTCTAATAGCAAAATTCCTATAATGCCCCATAAAATTTCAATAACCGTTAGCGGTATTATGTCAAATTTTTAGTCTTTTAAGTTTTGCCAGGTGTAGTGACATTATTGTAATGGGAAATGAAACAAGATATTTTCTTCATATTAAAAATTATTTTTACAATGTATTTTAATAAAATACGTTCCGATGTTTATTTCTGTATATGATGATGTTCAAAGAAAACAAAATGGCATAAGTATTTAAAGCATATGGCAATAAACATTATACAATCTAGTAAGTAATGGGGAGACCAAAGTAATATACATTTATAACTATCCCAAACTCTTAATCCCTTAACTTGAAAAATTATTGTGAATTAATTGTTTGGTTCAAATGAAACAAGATATTCTTTACTATTTAAGCATAAAGTAATAATAATATTACATGTTAAACATTAAATTTATCAATGGACCTTTAGAATTCAAATAACGTATATATCATAATTGCTTATGATATGGGTGAATATGCACTTCCCATTTCAAAAATTGCGGGTTGTATCTGTGTTTCGAAGGGGGTTGAAGGTAGGGCTAACATTTTTACATTTAAAAACAATAATTTTTAAGTTAAATTTGACGACAAGCAATTTAAAGAATTACGGTTACTTGCTACAATCCTAATATAATTACAATATATATATATATATATATATATATATATATATATATATATATATATATACGGTAGAATTAGTTTTATATGTGGAAAACGTTTTCTTGTGCGTAAATAGTAAGTAAACAATTATTGTCATATGCGCGGCATTGAATTTTGAACGCGTATTTTAACAAATGTTATTCAAGGCGAAATATCTAAACAATTTCACTATTTTTCCAACATATATTTTATTGCACAGGTTAGTGTTCCGTGTCGATATACAATTAAATGTGAGCCAAGGATACTTTGTAAACAAATTTAAAGATATATCTACAATACAACACGAATCGATTGAAGACTAATCGAAATAATAACAACCACAAATGGAAATAGATTATAAGATCACAAAAAATGATAAGTAAGAAGAATATGATGATATGATGGATATTGATGTACCCAGCACATGACTTCATCTTATGTAACGAAGTTGTCAGTTTTCATCCAACATTTTTTAATTTCTTTAATAACAAAAATTTCTTAAAACTGAACAAAAAATAGATTCCTCGTATTAAAATATATAGTACTGCATAATGTTTTCCGTACATTCACTGTGAACCAAAATTATTCGGTCAGAACCGCAAAATTTTTGAAACTTTTCTAACAAGTTTCCATAAAAAATTCTATAATTACGAAACTATGTTATACAGGGTGTTTTCAAATGACACTTACAACGTTTGCATGTAGATACCTCTCATAAAATTGGACCAGATGATATAGGTATTGAGGGGTCCAACCCATTTACTTTTCGAAATACAGGGTGTTAAAGTTATGAAAAATATAAAGTTTTAATTTGATAACTTTAAAATGGATGAGTATATTGATCTGACATTTGGCAGGTTGTTTTTAAATGTGAAAGAGCATATTTTGATGGACAAACATGTTTTAATTCTTGATCCAGTGCTGTACATTTGGAAGAATATGTCACCTCTCCCCTCCCATTTTTTACGCTACTAGCATTTGCAGCTATTTTTATTTGATTTTGTATTCCTCAGTAGTTTTTACGTGAAAAATGCAAAACCTTTACATATCAAAAAATTTGTAGTTTTCTAGATATTTAATGTTTTTATGGAGCCTGCAAGATCACTTTTTAATAAAAAAAATATTTTTCTTGAATGTTTTTTAATAACTACCAAACTACTAATGGTTAGAATATGTAACAGGAACTAATTTGTGAAACAGCAATGCATATAAAACATTGAGAGGATTGTTGAAAATACTTTTCCAGACTTGTGATTTTACTAACAAAAGAATAAATGACAATAAAAAATAAGAGAATTACAAAGTTAAATAATATCCCATTCAAACATAATTTGTAACTAAGCAGCCAACAAATTACAAAAGATGTTTTGTCCATTTACATTTACACATAATCTGCAACGTTATCTCATTGAAAATCGCATACCTTGGAATTACTGGCGATTGCCGGAAATAATTTCTGTAACTGCATGGATTCTTGCTATCAGTCCCTCTTCCGTATAGTAGGCTATGGATGTCAATAATGAAATGGTAAATGTCATTTTGTTTAACTCAAAAACGAAAATGAATTATTTGTAATTAAATTGGTTTGTGCAACTTTCACACTTTTTGTTATGATGGATTATACTTTTGAAGAAATGGCTGATATGCAACTAAGATACGGGGAATCCATAAAGAATGGTAGACGTTCCGAGCGCTTGTATAGAGAAAGATATCCAAATCGACCTAGATTTCCATGTCGCACAACATTTTCTCAAATTGACAGGAGATTGCGAAAATTTGGACAATTGAATTCAAAATTACAAGGTAACGGTAGAAAACGAGCTGTGCAATTAGAGGAGGCTGTTCTAGACCGTATTGCAAATAGACCCGATTTAAGCACTCGCACCATTGGCAAATCTTTGGATGTAAGTAACTCAACTGTGTGGAATATTTTAAATGAACAACAGTTGTATCCTTATAAGTTATAAGTATACCCAAGTTCAGGCTCTAAAATCAACAAATTGTCATCAAAGAGTGGAGTTTGCCAATTGGTACAAACAAAAATGTTTAGAAAATAGGAATTTTACAGAATTTGTTCTATTCACGGATGAAGCCAAATTCACACGTGAAGGAATTTTCAATTCAAGGAATAGCCACGTGTGGGATGACGAAAATCCATATGTTATTCGACAACGTGGATTTCAGGAAAAATTCTCGCTTAGCGTGTGGACAGCCATTCTTGGAGATTGTATAGTAGGTCCATATTTATTACCTTATAAACTCGATGGTAATATTTATTGTAATTTTTTGAGAGAAACCCTGCCTGATTTATTAAACGACGTTGTACCATTAAATATTAGGGCGAATATGGATAATGTATGGTTTCAGCACGATGGGGCATGTGTACATTATTTTCTAGCGGCCAGACAACTAATAACCCAACAATACGGAAACAACTGGATAGTCCGAGGTGGACCCAATATGTGGTCTGCGAGGTCACCGGACTTGAATCCAATCGATTTCTTTCTGTGGGGTTACATGAAGTCTCTAGTCAACGATACAATAGTAGAAACGGAGGAGGAACTGAGAGCAAGAATCCATGCAGCTACAGAAATTATATCCGGCAATCGCCAGTATTTCCAAGGTATGCGATTTTCAATGAGAAAACGTTGCAGATTATGTGTAAATGTAAATGGACAAAATTTTGAACATCTTTTGTAATTTGTTGGCTGCTTAGTTAAAAATTATGTTTGAATGGGATATTATTTAACTTTGTAATTATCTTATTTTTGATTGTCATTAATTCTTTTGTTAGTAAAATCACAAGTTTGGAATAGTATTTTCAACAATCCTATCTCAATGTTTTATATGCATTGCTGTTTCACAAATTAGTTCCTGTTACATATTCTAACCATTAGTAGTTTGGTAGTTATTAAAAAACATTCAAGAAAAATATTTTTTTATTAAAAAGTAATCTTGCAGACTTGACAAAAACATTAAATATCTTGAAAACTACAAGTTTTTTGATATGTAAAGGTTATGCGTTTTTCACGTGAAAACTATTGAGGAATACAAAATCAAATAAAAGTAGCTTCAAATGCCAGTAGCGTAAAAAATGGGAGGGGAAAGGTGACATATTCTTCCAAATGTACACCACTGGATCAAGAATTGAAACATGTTTTTCCATCAAAATATGCTCTTTCGCATTTAAAAACAACCTGCCAAATGTCAGATCAATATACTCATCCATTTTAAAGGTATCAAATTAAAACATTATATTTTTCATAACTTTAACACCCTGTATTTTGAAAAGTAAATGGGTTGGACCCCTCAATCCCTATATCATCTTGTCCAATTTTACGAGAGGTGTCTACATGCAAACGTTGTAAGTGTCATTTGAAAACACCCTGTATATCGATTCCTTTCTTACCCATTTGATAGCGGAAAGTTGCATCTCAATTAATTACCATATCTGATACTTCCATTTTATATTTGTAGACAATCTACGGGATTAAAGCAGGAGAAGAAACTTTTGTAAAAAATTACCTCAAAAAAATTATTAATTATTACATCTAAGCAATGGAAAGATTGAAATTGGTGAAAATAGAAATATGAGTGTTCATACTATTATAAAAAACTCAGCAACTTCCCATCTATATTGCAAAGCGAGGTATAAAACACCAAAGCTAAACTTTTTTATTTAAATTTCCGATTCCCAACTATGGATTGAAAATCCTAAAAAAAAATTTGAGTCGGATTTCCATGAAATTTTGCATAGGAATGGTTTTTGATACGAGGATTCCAATAAATTTGTCAGTTGTTCTTGAAAAAATTATTTCATGTGGAAAATTGAGAAAAACTGTACATAAGATTTTGCTCATTTACGAACTTAACCTCAGTTTTTATGTTCTGACCCTACATATAAAATTTCATTAATAAATTCGATCGCGTTTTTGAGTTATTGTGTTGACCGACGAACCGACATTTTTTAAAAAGAGTTTTTTTAGACTCTGAAACATATGAAACGTGTAGGTCCACTCGAATCTCGAACCGTCAAAATCCCTCCACTACAGTACTTCCCTTATATGTATACATATATTACATATACTATAGGTAGTAATTATAATTGGTTCAAACAGGCAATAGGTTTGTTCTCACACGAGTTTCAAACTATCAGAAACAGTCAGGATTCCGCGCAATCCATTTCTCCGCGTTTATACATAAGCTTCTGATTGTTTGAAAACAGCTGGACGTTGGACAGTTGGAAAACCATCAGTCAAACCTGTGTGAACATCGTCCAGCTGTTTTCAAACAATCTGAAACTTATGTATGAACACGGAGAAATGTATTGCGCAAAATCCTGACTGTTTCTGATGGTTTGTGACTCCTGTGAGAACAAACCTTATGACGCTAATGGATGATATATCACTGCAAGGAAATGCGAAAGGGAAACTTGAAAATTCATCAACTATTGTTAAAATATACATATTTCCGGTGCATGAAGGTAGGGGGCCTTTAAATTCCATGTTCAACTCTCAAATTATTTAGTGGCATTGATAAGTTTATCTTGTCAGTTTAAAATTTTATTTCGGCATAACTTGGACATAAAGTCGTTATTTTTCGAACATCATCTGTCGAATAAGGTATATTTTTAGATTTTATCCAATGATACATACGTGTTATATCTGGATGGCATAATGCTTAAGGAATATCAAATGAATTGTTATTGCTCGTAGATCCATATATTCTACAACAGTATTACTAACTCTTGGTCTATTAACGTTATCGAGATTATTATAAGAAAGTTCGAGACCCCATATCAAGACTTTTTCATTTTTGATGTTTCTTGAATACTGCTTGTTAAATATGAAGGAAATAGATTTCTGATCTGTAATCAAAGTCAACTTTTTTCCAATAAGGTAATGCCGCTACTTAAGAAATTCTACTATTACGTAGGCTCCTTTTTCAATTACTGAATGTCCCTGTTCCTAACTGACAATGTTCTTGAGAAGAAAGCAACTGGTCTTCTCAATTGCCTAAGGCAAGTAGCTGTAGCATGATCAGATGCATGAGTTTCCACCACAAAAGGTATATCAGGATCAATAGACTGAATGATATCCTTCCCTATGTTTTCAAAATCAGTTTTAGTTGAAGATGACAAAGGAACTGTTGTAGTGTTCACCAAATTATGGATTGTCTGAGAAAATCGAGGAATCCATCTAGAGTAGTGTGAGAACATACCTAACACTCTCTGTAGTGACTAGGAATTTTCTGAGGCAAATAAGTTTGTCAAAGTTTCTAACCTGGAAGGCGCAGGCTTAATGAATTTTATAACAGCTGTATTACAAGTGCTTTTTGATTCATTAACTGTTAAATTATAAACCATTGTGTAGTGCGGTTTCTAATGAATCTTTGCAATAGGGACAATTCCTCACTATTTTCCTGCCAGGGGACACTCTTTCATACCTTGACCGTGATTTTGGGAATATTAACTCGTAAAGCTGACAGAGTTTACACACCAAATCAGTATGTTGAGATAATTCTCAAAGCAAGTAAAACTGGTCTTTTTACTGTCCACAAGGTAAACAGTGACATGATCTTCTCTTTTAGACGTAGGTCGCCAAAACATTACAAAAAGACTATGAGATCATATGAAACATGCGGAAGAGGTGAGCCAAGAAGTGAAAGAATACCATTTAAAGTGTCAACGTATAAAGAATTCAAATGCAAGACAGAACCAGGAAAAGTTGTTGTCAAGGAATTTATTGAGGGTTTCATATTCTAGCATTCACCTTGGAGCAGTATAGTATAGTTCCCGAACTTCCATCCATTTGGGAAAGTGCCTATTAATGTTAAGAAAATTATAGACACAGACATAATAAAACTAAGCAAATATTAATCTGGGTATGAAGCAGCATTTTACAATTGTATTGTACAGTGGCCTTCAACAGAAGCTGAGTGCCATGTAGATCGGGAGTATCAAGAGTCGACATAGTTTCATCAAAATACATGTGTATATTTTATTCTCTTACTTTGTTCGTGTACTAAAATAAGTTCATTAACTGGGTTTCTCTTCTTTCAGATATTATTCTGGTCCAAAAAGACAAGAAAATTGCCTTGAAAATAAAAAAAAAGTCCATTTTCTTGCAGAAACTTGTCAAGTAAAAAGAAATAATTTTTTTTTTAATGTTATTACAATTGGTAAAACTTAACTGAAAGCTGCATGTGGATGGACGCCGTACTCTCGCACCAAAATCCTTTGATGCTAACGGATTTGTAGCTGACGCATCTGCCGACGTTAAACACCTTCCACAAACGTTCAAATACCCCTGTCTAGACGTCGGCAGATGCATCAACAGATGCCATCTGCTGACGTGTAGAGGAGCCTTAAGAAGTAGTAGACGTCAACAGCCAAAAACTTTTTTTAAATTACTAATGCAAAATAATAAAGTGCGATATCGTGTGCCAACACATCAAGTCTACGAACAGCTCGGTGAATCTCTGATGGCATTATACACTTAATTAAAGAGTCAAAATTCTGCTGAATATCTTCGGAATAGTTTTCAAAATTACCCTCTTTCCATCCAATGAAGCACCTTTTCATTAACCCCAAGTCAATGAGGTGAAGGGAATCTCCAACCGGTATATCTCTTACCACAATAATTCACAATGCTTCAAGTGGAAAATCAATTTTGTCGTTCTCTTCGTACATTTGGTTTCTAAAAGCTTCATCAGTGCATTCAGAACGTCCACTTTTTGAAAACTATACTGTATGGGAGCATAAGAGTATTCGACAACTATCGTGTATTTAAGGCAACCGTACTTTGCATTAAAATGTACTACTCCCAAAAAGAAGAATAAGAGATAATTTGTAATTCAAGTATACTTATCAATAAGGCCCGTTTCAGAAAAAACCGATGATCAGTAATGATCATCCGTCCTATACATTGTTTTATATGTATCGTTCATATGTTCGCGTATCATCGGTAGACCGATAAAAAGCGCACGAGCATCGGTCCAGCCCGTGGCTTTTGCGGAGCATCGGTTGAAGTCGAAACCATTTGATAAAGAGAGATTTTCACTTGCAAGTGTCGTTTCGAGCTGGTTCAATTTAACTGTTATTTTTGTTGCAATGGAAAATGGTGATAAATAAAGATAAATGCAGTTTCGACACAGAGCTATTAATTACTGTAATTGAGCAAAAACAATGTATCTGGGATACATCTTCAGAAAAATTCAAAAATCGCGAAGCAAAAAATAAGGATTGGGATGAAGTTGCTGAAATATTGCCTCATGATTTCGTGAATCTTGATGAGACATGACAGCAAGAAGCAAGTAAGTATTTAATAAAAACTTAACTAGGAATCGACTAGGAATATTGTAGGATTAAAATAAAAATTATACACTCGATTATAGGATTTTATTTTACAATCATACAACATAGAAAAGGGTGCTTACAACATGCCAGCGAAGTACATAAATACGGGATACCTATCCTAATACTGCGTACATAAAAAAATGAGTGCGAATTCCGGAGATAATTTTATTAAAAAAGGTAAAAGTGGTATTTCGTTTATTTCTTTACTTTTCTATTAATATTTTTACACACAAAGCGACAACAACGCGATGCTGTGTACTTACTTCTCAGATACATGTTGACAACTGATGATACGCGTTAATGTGAAAACAATTTACTCGACCGATTATCGACAGCGACCGTCCATCAGCACTGATCATCGGTCCTTTCTGAAACGGGTCTTATTGGTCGACTGATGATACGCGAACATATGAACGACACATATAAAACAATGTATAGGACTGATGATTAGTAGTGATCATCGGTCCTTTCTCAAACTGAACTAAGTATCAAATATTAACTGATGTCTCACCTTTAATAAAGGTCCTTGCGGGAGAATCACAGATGAAACAGCGAATTCTTACAAATACTTTTCTAGTCTGATTTGTCCCATTGATATAAATTCCATTTTTTTTAATTTCCTCAGCTTCTGTAAGAAAAAGCTGTAGATAATGTTTTAGGCTATTAAGTTTGCAATTGCCACTAGAATTTCCGCAATATTGCACAAAATAGGTCAAAATTTACACTTTGAATTTTTGTATATTGGAAGACCATATATATTATTGTTAATAGAAATACTGTCTATGGTGAGGTCTGGGAAAATTTCTAGAGATTTAATTAGGTTTGTGGTTAATCTATTATGCCAATAATATCCATTTCCAAGAGGTAGTTGATCTACTATTTTTGGAGCCGCTAATAAGGTTCTAGGATCATTTGGTAAAATTTTGGGTATTATCTGGCTCCAAATTTTGAACATTGATTTTAGAGCGAGAGGTTAATATTAAATATAGTTGCCCAAAACTCCTAGTTCTTTGTGTATCGTATCGTGATGATTTATGCTGTCTTCATCCGTATTATTATTTGCCCTCTGGTCAGATGCTATACCAGACGGTGGTAATATATTGAAATCGGTTGGAAATAAAGATTCTGACCTAACTTCTTTCTCATCACTAACTGACGGGCCATTCAGTTGTTTGAGAGAAACAAGGGCATTGTTTTTGATAATTTTGACATATTTGTTTGCAACTTTACGTTTAAAATTTCCACTTTGCCTAATTCTCTGCCAGCAAAAACTATCATAAAGATTCATTTTAAAACTTTACATTTAAATAAATACAATATTTTTTCTACTTCCGTTACTAAAACCGCACTTTGAACACGGGTTTGACATGCACAAAACGACTCTTTAAACACTAGTGTTTAAAATGCGAAAAGTCACATCTCGTTTATCTTTTGTTTTTTAAACGTCAAATCAAGTGTATCTTTTGTATGTTAAATTTCATGTTCCGTGATCATTTTGTTATTCTGCGTCATTTGATTTGTCAGTCAGCTGTCAGCCATCGTCCGTCATGTAATGAATATAATTCATATATAATATAATTCTTTCCTTCCCGCGGGCGAAGAAAAAGTATGGTAAACACCTCGTGTTAAAAACGTCTTTAGTCACTCGTTTCACAAGGAACTCGTAACTAAAGTAACGTTTTTGACAATTGGTAGTTAATATACTATTAATGTTTTTGTTTATTTTATTAAGCAGCGTTTCGAGACATTAGAGTTGTATAGCGCAAGCATCCAACTACGTTATAATCCACAGCAAAACATATACCTATAAGGTATTTTTAAGTTATTTTTTAATCAATGGTATAACGCTGTTGTAATATAGTTCTAGAAATACTTATACAATGTTTTAATAGAATACCTACACAACTAGTTATAAGTTTTTATATTACAGTTCGTGAGAATAATTATACAGCGTTTATAAGTGCTTTATATGACCACTATAAAATTGTATTATAGGAAGTTATAAGAATATTTATATAGCCTTTATAAAACCCCTAAATTTATAGAATAAATTGAACTTATAATTCTGATTGCAAGAATATTCTTACTGCAGTGATATTCACAGATAGGTTCTTTTAATAAATTAGTCCAAATAAATGCCCTAAATGACAAAATTATTCGATAAAGATCACTAAAAAGTACCAATACGATAATTCTTTTTTTTTAGTGATTCCAAATTGTTATTTGGGTATCGATCTCTACTTGAAGAGTACTGGTACTTTTAGTCGGCTTTATAAAAAAAATTTGTACCCAACGTTAATAGTTGAATGATTATCATGAATTGGAAATTTGGTTACCAAGTTGAATGGGTAATTTGATTCAACTCAAAATATATTGGATAAATTTATGATTTCAGTGTTGCCAATTTGTTTGCATTGCAAATTGTATAACATTGTTGTAATTATCACGTGCGACCTTGGATACATATCAAAACAACAACAACGCAATTTTATCGATACATCCACGGGGGAAACAAATTTATGTTGAATTAATAAAAAATAGTTGAAGAAGAAATCATATGAAGTAAGGTACAGGTGCCAGTAGAGAACATGCTAAGAGAATAATTGCACGTTTCTGGCCTTAGCAGACAAAAAACAATAATAAAGCCAAAGCTTTATAAAGGAGCATATCATTAGGCTTCCTTAATTGCCTTACCTTAATATTGAATAATAATGTCGTGAATCTTTCTGATAATAAAAATATTTGTTTTTCTTAATCTCAAGAGCCTCAAATTTAAAAATTTGGGTCAAAATGTGTTGGTTTTCTAATAAATGATTTGAATAGTTAGAATCAAATTTTTTTGTTGACGTAGCTACGTTTGTGCTCCGAAATTCTAGTTTTAAAATTTCTAGAAGTACTACCGATATAAATCTTATCACAGTTGTCATTGTCACATTTTAATTTATAAACTCCTGATTTGTTTAATTTTGAAGATTTAGATTTGTTATTTTTAATGAGTTTGGATAAATTTTAATCAGTTTTATAGCAAATATTCATGTCTAAAGTTTCTAAAAATGATTAAAATTTTTAAGGATGGTGTTCCAAAGCATGTTAAGCTTTTAAACTGTCTATTATTTTTATCAGAAGGGAAGACTTGTTCTAAAGCCTGTTCTTTTATCTTTTTATTTATGATATTGTCAATTAAATTTGAATTATAATTATTATTAACTGCTATTTGTTTTATGATATTTGATTCTTTTTTATAATTATTAGTATTTAATGGGAGTGTTAAGAGTCTGTGTATCATACTATTGAAAGCTGCTAGTTTATGACTGAATGGGTGGACCGAACTATTATGAATTGTAATGTCTGTATGTGATGCCCCATCGATCAATAATTCGATCCACCCATTCAGTTATAAACTAGCAGCTTTCAATAGTATGATACACAGACTCTTAACAGTCCCATTAAATACTAATAACTATAACAAAGAATTAAATATCATAAAACAAATAGCAGGTAATAATAATTACGATTCAAATTTAATTGACAATATCATAAATAAAAAGATAAAAGAACAGGCTTTAGAACAAGTCTTCCCTTCTGATAAAAATAATAGACAATCTAAAAGCTTATCATACTTTGGAACACCATCCTTAAAAATTAAATCATTTTTAGAAACTTTAGACATGAATATTTGCTTTAAAACTGATTACAATTTATCCAAATTATAAATCTAAATATTCAAAATTAAACAAATCAGGAATTTATAAATTAAAATGTGGTAATGACAACTGTGATAAAATTTATATCGGTAAAATTTTAGAAATTTTAAAACTAGAATTTCGGAACCCAAACGTAGCTATGACAACAAAAAATTAGATTCTAACTATTCAAATCATTTATTAGAAAACCAACACATTTTTGACTCAAATTTTGAAATTCTACATGTACCTAGTCGGTAAATCCTTCAGTTTAAATTTATTAGAGGCCCTTGAGATTAACAAAAAAAATATTCAGGTAACCTTCTTAACGACCAAATGTATATCAATCACTCTCCTTTATTAAACCTTTTTACTTAGAAGATGGCTTAGGAATTTTTGTAGTGAATGAATTTCCAGGTAATTACATTGGTTAATATTAGTATAATAGAATTCTGTATTTATGTACTGTATATTAAAATATTTTTAAATTATACCTTCATTCGTTTTGAAATGCGTCAACTTGTTTAAATTGAACATTAGTTCAAATAGAATGAAGTTTTAATCAAATTAAATTGTTTTATTTCATAATACATATTTATGCTCCAGTAGTGAACACACAAAATTGAAACTTATCTAATAGTGGACACTGTTTGTTTTCCAATAGTGGACATCCAGCTTTTTATTTATTGTAAATGCTATAAGTAATTATTCTGGCATAAATAAAAATCATTTGATTGTTACACCTGTTTATTTATTTTTAATGTAATATGTAACATTAACCAATTTTCAAATTTAAAGCTGATCTTTCCACTACGTACCTGAAGTTCAGGCGGGGGAAGTCGACATATAATTTGATTCAAGTTCAAGTTCAAGTTTCTGATATACCTTTGTCATTTTCCAGAAATTCTTTTTTTGAGCAGTGAATGCTTTTATATCCCATAATAATTATCGGCCGTGGTGAAGTTAATGGCTAGATAACACACACATATCTAAATGTTGCGTTGTTGCTTTTGCCACTCTGCGAGTATGTAGTCACCTTCCTTCAAGTCACTGAAATTTAAAGTAGGGCAGCATTTTCCGCATTTCGACCAAAGAAGATGAAGAAATAGATATATGTCGTTTTATAGCAGTCATCTTTTGTGCTTTCTGTTTTTTGGCCTCAATTGCCTTCTTCTGAGCATTCTTTTCCTCTTTACCCAATTTACGTTTTTCTTTTTCAAGTTCACCCTCTTTTTATTGTCTTCCTTGAGCTTAAAATACTCCAACATCTGTGGAGATGTGGCTGCTGCCAGTAGTACTTCTCTTCGTTTTTTCACAAGTGCAGGTTTATTGTCTGGTTTTATCCAACACAGTGCTCTTTTTGAGGAAGATGAGTACGAAGTACTTGGTGTTTGCTCCACATCAACGTTTGATAGGTAGTGTTCTCTGCACTGGTATATTAGTGCTTGATTGATCAGGTTGTTCTACTACAGACATAGACACACAGTCCATATCAGGGTTTGAAGAAGTCCGCTTTGTTGGTGTGGGTGATGAATCAGGCTGCTCTATCATGTATATGTCTACTGGTCTTGATATATGTCCACGTCAGCATTTTCATTTTCTACTACTTTATCGTCTTCTACCTTAAAAACATTACAAAATTTCACATGTTATATTATAATAACTCGAGAAGAAGTCTACCTCAGAGGAATGAATCTCCTAAATCACCTTCCCATTTTCCTCATGCTTTTATAAATGAATCATTGTAGCTGTACTTGAATCAGTTGATGACTTGTCCTACTACCCGTTTTTTGGGTTCCATGGTACTAATCCACACTTTTTAAAACCATTCACTATTGTGAAATCTTTTATTAATGGCAAAACTTCCTTCAGGACTGGGGCAAAAAGGTGTTTCTTTAACTGGTCTCCATCATGTTGTATCCTCCATTCATGAACCTTTTGTTTCCAGAAAGTTTTTAATACATGAAAAATAGCAACATCCATTGGCTGTAGGATGTGTGTAGAATTGGGTTACCAAGCAACTAATATTATTTTGTTTTCCATCCAAAATTTATTCAATTGATACGATACATGGGATGTATGACCATCCATAAAAAAGACGACAGGTAGTTCAATTCCTTTATTCTTCTTCAGGTTGTAGGGGATACTTCGGCAATATACTTTGGAATTCTGGAATATCTCTATATTAAAAAATAATGAAAATCACAAATTCTACGAACCACTTATAAAACCTACCTGTATACAACTAACGGCGAGGCTGTTGTCCAATTGCATTGGCAGTAAGAAGTGTTGTAATGTCGAATTTCTCATCATTTTCAGAAGCAGTGTACATTAACTTGAAACATTTAATAGCCAGAACTCTTCCTAGTTTTGGATTTTAAAAAAATGCGGTATCATCCGCATTGAACACCCTTTTGGGGTACTCTAAAACCTTTAATGACCCCTTGTGTTTCAGATACGTTTCTACTTCTGTGAATAATTTGTTTATGTTTTCATGTGATACGCCCTTTCTCATATCAGTTAGATTCGGGCATACCCTAAAGCTGATATCAGGATGTCTTTTAAGGAATAACTTCACCCATTTTTTACCAGGTGATGCATTTCCTTCACGCGTAATTTTTAATTCATGGGCTAATTTACTTACACTTCCTAAGAAAGTATCCTTTGTAAGTGGAAATCCAGCGGTTGCCATTGTTTTAAACCATTCAACAAGTTTTGCCTCGTCTGAAGTGAAGGTAACTTTCGGTCCCATTTTTCTTTTTGGGGGTACTATGCATTTATGCTTGCGCATTAATGTCAGTCTGGGAACACCGTACATTTTTACTGCAGCTTTATAGGGCATCCCCCTGTTTACAGCCCCAACAGTATCTAGCATACTCTGTTCTGGATATTTAAACAAAAATATGCTCAATATTTACCTTTAAATACTTAAAAACATCAAAGACCTAAACAATTGTTGAAAGATAAAAATATTTCTTTATACGTTTACTTATGAACTGGCACCTTTAAAAAATTACTGAGGTATTAATATTAAAATATTGTAAAACAGAGTGTTAATAAAAGTATTATTTAGATTTTCTTCAATGTGGATGTTAAATATATTACTTTTCCGCCCAACCTATCTAATATGCGAGAAAAGTATTGGTTTACTCCAAAAAAGTTGGATTTTGAAATTTTTTTTGAGTTATTTTTACGTTTTTCATCAAGAACAACTCGAAAAAACGGTTTTTGTGTGTATGTCGCTGGCCACTTTTCGTTACATGTCTTGTTAGCACGATGCAGCCTCCGGAGTGCAACAAGTCGCCAGTTTTATGATTGAATAGTGTTCTGGACGTCTCACCCTATTGATTTTCAGCTCACGAGAGCCAGTACAACGGGTGCTATGGTACTTGAAGTACGACATATTTTGTCAGTTTTTGAGAAATTTCAGTTTGTTAGCCGATATTGCCTCCGAAGTGCAACATGTCACCAAGTTTATGATTAAATCTTATTCAGAACATCTCACAGATGAACCCTATTGATTTTCAGCTCACCAGAGCCAGTACAACACGTGTTATAGTATTTTAAGTACGACATTTTTGTCTTTTTTGGAGAAATTTCAGTTTGTTACCACGATACAGCCTCCGGAGTATATACGAGTGACCGATTTTATGATTGGATATTATTCAGAGTGTTTCAAAGATAAACCCTATCGATATTCAGCTTACTAAAGCCCGTACAACGGGTGCTATGGTACTTGATGTACTAAATTTTTGTCATTTTTGAAGAATTTTCTTTTTGTTAACACGATACAGCCTCTATAGAGTATAAAATTGACTTTTATGATTGATTATTATTCAGGGCATCTTATAGATGAAGCTTATTGATTTTTAGCTCACCAGAGCTAGTACAACGGGTACTATGGTACCTGAAGTGCCACATTTTTGGTCCTTTTTGAAGAAATTTCGGCTTGTTAGTACGATACAGCCTCCAGGGTGTATACAAGTGACCAATTTTATTATTGAATATTGTTCAGGGCGTCTTATAGATGAACCTTATTGATTTTCACTTCACCAAAGCTAGTACATCGGGTGTTATGGTACCTGAAGTGGCACATTTTTGGTCATTTTTGGAGAAATTTCGGGTTATTAGCACGATACATCCTCCGAATTATATACAAGTGGTCAATTTTATAATTGAATATTTTACAAGGTGTCTCACAGATGTACCCTATTGAATACAAGTGACAATTTTATGATAGAATATTGTTCAGGTTATCTCACATATGCGGAAAAGTTAGTTTTAATCTTTAAAACCATTTATTTTTTTGATTATTTCAAGTGAAGCACATATCATAAATATGTATGGAAATTTGATCCAATAATGGACTTTTATATGATTTAATAGTGAACACTACTGGCAACTCTACCTTACGATATTGAAAAATGGAAAAGGCAAAAATGAAGAAATACAATTTAGAAGAATGTATTGCGAAATTTTGTCTTAAACCCTTATTTCCAATAATCTGTAAAATATAGTTGCATTCGGCAACATCGCATGTCGTTAAATTTCCTTTTCGGTAGCTCCTATGATTGAAACATCTAAACATGACTAATCAAGATCAATTATCGCAAAAACTTTATTAACCTATAAGAAACTGTCAAGAAATATTGTGTGTCCTTACATGGGCGTAGAGGGGTCAAAAATAGTTGAAATCGTCCTTACGTAATTAATGAATCACCCCTAACATAAATATGTAATAAAATTTTATCGGAATTATAATATAGGTACAGTGCATCAATAAAGTAACAAATAAATTAATTATTAGCAAAATTTAAAGTGATATGTAAAAATTCCCAAACATTTTTTATTTAATTTACCTTAAATTAATTGAAATAAAGCAATTTTGGTAGTTTTTTACTAATTCTTACATCAACTGACGTAAATTACTCTAACTTAGAATAATTTACAAGTACAATTAACATAATGACTCAATAATGCTTATTGATATTCATTTCACTAATAGTAACAACTAAGCGCAATTTTCAACACTTATCATAATACTTCTAACTGTTTCGTGATTATTAACTGGTTTAAGAATGACTACTAATTGGGGAACATTCATTTTATACACTCATATGATACCTACTTAGAAAAAAATTCATTCTAAATCTGCTTGATATTAATTGTAGTCACAGTTCATGCCGTAGTACACTCGAGAGATTTATGAATGAGATATAATCATACCAACCATAAGGCCACAGTTTATACATAACAGGGAAGTAAATTACGACCCTTTCTACAATTTATGAACCTTTTCTATGTCATAAGTACTTACTGTCTGGATTCAGTAGCGGTGCTTCATATAAAATTCTTCATTTAAATCGTGTGTGATGTCTTTTTTCAGTATAAAAAATTGGGCATGGAGAATGTATATGCGGAGACAAACTTTGATTTACTATTTGGGTATTACAAAAAAATATTTGTAAAAAGTAACTAGGTTTCATTTTGTCAATAAGGCCTGTTCTTTACGTATGCAGTTTCATTCGGTTCGTTTTTGGTTATTTTGTTACAAGCTCATTTAGATATATCCCCCAAAAGTTAGGATTTAGGCTACCAAACCAAGAACACCAGCATTATTTAGAGAAAATTGTTTAAATGTACAAAAATCATTTCAAGAACCTTTTAAGAAACAAAACAAGATACAATCTTACCAGGTGTATCGCTTCGACCAGAAGTATCTATAACTAACTACAACTAAAATCCCACCACCAAATATGAAAATAAAATGAATTTCTAACTAAAATAAAAGCAAATTCTCAAACTAAAATACATATAAAATTCAATGTTTATTTTGATAACAAGTTATAATTAATCATGTATCTATCAATTGTCAATATTGTCACTATCAAACTTCAAAAATCATTACTTCATAAATGTCCCTAAATCCCATAAGCTTAAGTGACTGCTAAACCAATATTTGAAATCAGTTTGACCAACAATTCTAAGAATCTAATAGATTTAGATGGGAATTTTCAGTGTACAAGGAAAAATATCTTTCTTTTTGCTATCCATGTGTATGGAGTGAAACGATTGCCGCATTTTACGGAGTTTTTTTAGAATTTTCGCAGGTAATGTTAAGTATTACTTTGGTGATAGAGGCACCTATAAGTACCTTGAAGGGGATCAGAATTAAATATTTGCGGAAATTCAATTGTAGTAATTAAAAATTCAATTCACCTTAAGGTCACCCGACATCAAAAGGTATGTACTTTCAATATCTTGTACCTAGTTATAAAATCAAGTAATTCACTGTACTCGTATACGCTATAGATCGAAGACTCGCACAACGCAAAGCACATTCTTATGGAACTGGTCAAAAGAACCACTGGTCTTCAATTGCAGCTTTTGCAGACATATTCAGTTCAGCTTTTTAATAAAATCAGTAGCTAAAGAAATAATTGGTCATCATATTGAAGCAAAGAAGATTCAATATTGATTCCAACTTATTAACTAGCTCTACTAAGCGAAAGTTGTACTTTTCCGTAGATTTCAATAAGCTAACTGTATTATTGCTTGAGAAAGCTTCAGTTTCCTGTACGAGAGTTAAGTCATTTCGATATTAGGATATGTTTAGAATGTCATAATTAATAGTGTCAGTTTTCAATTATAAGATTAGCATGTTTAGATAGTCAAATTTAGCTATATAAAAAAATTACAAAGCAATATAAGATATCTCAGGAACAATAATTGATTAACCTGTTTAAAATGGATATATTTTTATTATTACCTACACCTTGTCAGCAAAGGATGATACGGAATTATTCTTATTAGACCTCTTTTGAATACCAATCATCATTGGACTCTCTTTTTCCAATTAGTCCTGGAAATACCTTGGACCCCAGATTCCTGTATACCTGACAGGTTAGCAGCTGTTCGTCTGAGGACTACCATGTTCATATTATTTTAAAGGCCCCAGAAGCAACTGTATGAGGCAGTGCTGAACGAGTATTCCACCGTAATTTAACAGCTAAGTCGTAGTCATAAGTGGGATTTGTTCTTTGTCAACATATAAAGTTATAACACATATAGTTTAACATTCACTTAGGAGAAAACAATCACAATGAATAATTAAACACTGAACTCATGTATTATATTGAATTCCATATTAGAGAACCCTTTTGGACCTAGGCTCCTTATTGTAGATACATCAGTTCGTAGTCTAAAAATAAAGTTTAAGATTTTAGTTATTGGAACAATTTGCGAAACTTCAAAGTGGCTTACTTACGTTATGTAAACGCAAAGTATACTCTGCGGTAGATACTCCTTAAATAACATAGTTGTTGGGGCATTTCAGTCACGCCACTTTGTCATAGCTAACTTACTTATTTGATTATTCTTACAAAAATCTTTACCTAATCGAGTTTACGTCGCCTCTTCGGGTAATTATTTAAAGTATACGGCCTCATCTAGACTACACAATTCAGCCACTAGTGGCCTTACGTTCGGCACTCTTGTATCGCGCCATAAGTGCCGCCACCCACAATACCTTGCTATTATAATATGCAAGTCAGAACCAAATATAGTTAAACAACCAAACCGTATTGTTTTATTTGTAGCCTCAAATAACTGTATGTAACCTTCCCTGAGAGGTAATTGGGCATAAAAGTTTAAAAATATCTCTATCCAACTTTTTACCGGAGTAACAATTTTCGGTTGCTACCGAGGCGTAACACGTGACAAAACAAGGAGCACTTAACAAAAAAAGACAGAGAAATTGAAAACACGAAATAACATCATACAAAAACTCTGTGGAACAATATGAGTGTATCAGCGTCCTCTTTACGCTCTTCAGCTCTAAACCTCGTCTTCTCAGTCGCTGAATATTGTGAACCAGTGTGGCTTAACAGCCCTCATATCCTTAGAATTGACGCTTAACTCAACAGCGCAATAAGAATGATAGCGGATGTTATCAGATCTACTCCGGTGGAGTGGCTCCCAGTACTCAGGCACATACCACCCCCCAACCTGCGACGCATAACGCGCTTAGGAGAGTATGAAAAGATAATCAACAATCGAAATCACGAGAATATTGAGGAGGCTAGCCACAATCGCCTTCGATCTAGACAACCGCCCATCAGCTCGGCTGCTCCAAGGAAAAACACAGTAACCAACAAAAAAATCAAAATTCACTTTTCTACATGTTACAACATTCTTGGTCCTTACGCATGTTATAAGCTGCGTTTGAATGGCCTATCTGTATTAGAAATCATAGTTTGACCACCCCCAAATTCAGTACCTATATTAATTCTTTAAAAATAACACAGTAAAACACATTATATACCAGTTACTAGGTTTTAGCGTGGTTATAAGTAGATGCTGTGTTTTAAGTTGGTTTAAAATTATAACTACTAATATTATTGTACAACCAGTCGCAGACTTGGCAACAGCCGTTTGAAACTCCCTTTCTTTATCGTGACTCATTATCTCACCACGTGCGTGATTTTGATACCGATCAAAGTGTTTCTGTGTAAATAACAATGTCCAATAAACGAATACGACGAATACGATGTACAATACACAAATGTAAGTAACTGACTGATTTGTATATCAGTTTTAAGTTTTAATACGTGAATCTAGAACCGCGTTGAGGTTATGTCAATTCAGAGGCCTCAATAATGTTGCCAGATTTCCCAAATTTCTGTACCTTACCGAATAGATTACAAATAGTCAAACTACTAAAAAAAGCAAAAAATTAACGTTTTAGAACTATTTGTCTGTTTGAAGGTAACGGTGGATATTTTTTCCAGGCCCTCTAGCAAAGAGCAACATACTTCGGATGCAGTTAGTAATTGCAGCACCAGCACTTCAATGTCAAACGACGACAGTGTTGCAGATCCCGATTTTCAAATGGAGGTTAACACTAGCCATAATAGTGATCAGGAAAATGTTCAAACTACTCCAAATGAATATCAAGAGATGCCTTACGAAATGCCTGAAATCATTGATGGTATAATAGTACCAATAACTACATAGCGACCTATTATTGAAGATATCCGAGAAGTTGCTACTACGGTGAATATATTACAATACAAGACTACAAACGGCTCTGTAAATACTGCTAGTAATGAAATAGTCCAAGTAAGCGGAGGAGGTAAAAATAGAAGACGTAAAGCGGCTGTGAAGAGACCTGTATTAAGCAATGAACAAAAAGAACAGAGGGAGAAGAAAAAGCACCCGATAAGGACATGTTGCCAAGGAAAATGCCGAAAAAACTGTCAGAAATTTTCACAAGAAGAATGCAATGTAATATGGGAAACTTATTGGACTCTTAATTATACAAATAGGCGAAAATGGTTGCCAAGAAACGTGCATCTGACATATATTAAAAGAAGAACGACAGTCCAAGCTAATAACGATAGCTATAAGAAAACGTGTAGACGTCTATATTTTCTGCTACAAAAGAATTTCACATTACCGGTTTGTCGATTATTTTTACTTGATACCTTGGGTTATACAAACGATTCTGTCTTGACATAATTATGCGATAGCTTACACCCAACTATGTGCACATTATGGAAGACATAATGCTCCTAATATAAGGTATCTACCACGAGAACTTACTGTACAATCGATGTTTCAAGATTTTAATTCAAAATATTCCAATGTGTTTAAAAATGAAACTTACAGAAAGACTATTTACGCCACTTCTAATTTGAAAAATTTGATGCAGATAAGGAAGAATGGGATTATTATAAGCAAGCTTTTGAAATGGAATTGAGTTATGACGAGATTGGATCATCAAAAAGTGATGACACCTAAAACTTTAAAGAAAGAATGCCTTGCTTAGTGAGGTAGGACCAGATACTTTTAAGATGGTTTACGATTACTTTAAAACTAATAATGGTAAAAACAATTATAATTTATCAGAACAGGTAACATTTTCAAACATAAAAGGACGAAACAGTTACACAATTGGTAGCAGCTATTGAACGCTGGTAGGAAATTGTGATTCTGGCGACAATATGAAATAATGTATACATGACCAACTAGTAATTGGGATTTTAGCACGCTACATGGTAAAATTTTGATAATTCAGCAATACTGGAACAAGTACAAGCAACAGCTATTGAAAAACCATGTTTACAATCACAACGCTTACTTTCGCTATCAAATAATAATGAGAATCACACTTATAGGTTAAAAAACAAAAACAAACTGTATTATAATGACAAACGCAATCAACAAAAACCTAAATTAACACTTAACCCTAAAAAACTGTTTATCCTGTGGCAACACAAGACATGACAACATCAAACAATTCCCAGCAAGAGGAAAACAATGTTCCTTGTGCAGATCTCTCAACCACTTTGCAAGAGTATGTATAGCTAGCGGAAAAGCAGAAGTTGAAGCAATCCAACGCCAAACATCATACATCAGAGATAACGATCATAATGACTTCAACTATAGTAGCGAAACCAGCCAAACTGGGGTAAGGTGAGAAAAGGTACGAAGGTTTTTCTGGAAGTATACCTAAATAAGGATAAAATTGAAATGTTATATGACCCCAATTCTGTGCATTCAATTATAGGAAAAAATGTGGGAGAATATTGGAAAACCTACATTTTCGCCAACGGAGAATCTTTGTGGTTATTCGGATATTGGAATACAGACCTGGTTTTTTTTACTATAACAGTGACATCTTTCAACACACAAAAGATGTGTGAAGATGTATGAAATATCATTTGAAGGAAGAATCATTTTATGGAAAGGTCGTATCTGCATTCCAATATCGTTAAAACCTAAAATTGTAAACATGCTTTATGATGGGCATCCTGGTATCTCAGCTATGCAAGGTTACATGTGTTTTGGCCTGAAATGGATAAATATATTGTAGGAATCTGCTCATCATGTCAGGAATCCAGACAAGCTGACACAACAACACTTTATCGCTGTACCGCACCACCACCTAAACCTTGGGCCAGTATTTATATTGATAGTGTGGGACCATTTGAAGGAATTATGTGGATCATTGTTATTGAAACAATACCACTAAAACTACCATCAACAGGCTTAATGAAATATTTTATGGATTTGGATATCCAAAAGTTTCAGACAACGGTCATCAATTTACCTGTATGGAATTTGATAACTATTGCAAAAGTCCTTGTATTTCACATTCACATGTTTTGGCAACGCCTTACCTTCCGAAGATAAATGGGTTAGCAGAACGAGCACGTAGATCTCAATTGAAAAGTCGGGACGAACGCCTTCAAAGTTTTCTAATTTCTTATCGCAATTCCATACGGCGTTCTACGGGTAGAAGCCCAAATGAAATAATGATTGGTCGTCCTTTAAGAACAATTTTAAATCTACTAAAACCCGATGCTTTGAGAAACATAGCTTTAGATCAACAAAAACAAAAGAAAAACCATGATAGACAAACTAAAGATAAGGTTTTTACAGAAAAACTCCGTATAGATTAATAAAACTATTGGGAAAGGATCAGTTGCTGGAACTGTAGTGAAACAAACAGCTCCATATTTCTACTTTGTAGAAATCGAGGGAGTCAGGAGGCGTAAACATTCGGAACAAATAAGACCTCGATTAAATAACGAATTACCAATGCAAAACAATTTGAAGGAAAATTTCCTAGAAACATTACCGAGACGCGCTGAAAGTCAATCATCTATGACATCGGCTCAATCTCAGCTCTAGTTTGGGAATATCTCGTCCTGCGAGCCTGAGACATCTAGTTTTGAACCATCGACAAGTTATTCTCCGAGTCGTGACATTCAAGAGCAACCGTTACCTACACGAAACCCTACTAGAAATAGAAGACCTCATGATATATTTAAATTTTATTCGTTGGGGAGAAATGTAGCATAGGGCTTTATAAAACAACTGAACGTATTTCATTTAGTTTTTGACATTACTTTCTAACGTCATGTAGATGACACACATTTGCATTGAAATCTATACTATAACCAGTTAATAAACGTTTCTAAATATCAAACGCCTTCCACTTGACCATACTACAGTTGTCATCCTAAAGTAAAGAAAAAAAATATTTTCCTTTTCTCTTAGCTTCGGGAAAATTGTGTAGAATGCTCCAAATTTTTGCCGCAAAGTGATTAGAGGGTACACCCAATATATTTTTGTATTTCTCATTCGTTTTTCTATTCTTCTATGCAAGCATATAACTTGCTTTTTTTCATGATTACCACACCACAAATTACCACAATGCACTAAAGCCTCAATAGACACGCAAAAAAACAAAACATAATATAAATCCTGTGAAAGGTGTGTAGTGTGTATGTATGACGAGTTTACATTCGACCGAAGAAGAACCGAACTAAACCGTATACGTATAAAACGGGTCTAAAGAAGACGTGTTTAATTATACAATTAAATCAATTATTAACATAATTGAAAATATAAAAGGTAATTAATAAATCACTCATATGAACAAAATATTTTGATTGAAGACTTCATTAACATACAATACTAGTTGACGTAGGTTATATATATTATCTAAGGAAAATCATAAACTTGTCATTTAGAACTCTTACTTATATTAATGGTTGTATTTTTTCAATAAATTATAACAAAAATAATAGTTTATCACAATTTCAGTCAGAACTATAAATATTAGTGTTTTAAATTAAACTCACTGTTTCTAGCTAATTCCACAATATAATGGAAATTGTTGAAAACTCTAAAAAATTGACAATTGTTTCGATAAATCAATATCATCGTCAGAATGACAGAAGTTACATTTCATTTGATGCCTACCTGATGTTTAGTGTTATTTTTGGCTAGACCAAAAAGTGACCTAACTTGTGATTGATTTAATATATGTTAATAGAAAAAAGAGAAGAAGATGTGATATTACAAATATTGAAGCTTAGGTATTATTATTAACATATATTAAGTCAATCACAAGTTAGGTCACTTCTTGGTCTAGCCAAAAATAACTACTAAACATCAGGTAGGCATCAAATGAAATGTAACTTCTGTTTCAAGTATTAAATAAAAATATGGTGAATTTTCCAGCACTCCGTCACTGGAAAATTTTAAATGGACGTAACGCCTAACAAGAAAAATATAGACGATATTTATCTTGTTCAAATTTAATGGTTCTTCTGACGTTATTTTTTCCTGCATTCATAGATGACAATATAGATATCATTTTTATTGAACATCAGAATTTATTCGATTCGGAAGGAAGTTGATAAAAAAAAATATTTTCTATGTCCAAAAAATGTTTTGAATGGAAGAAAAATTATTGATTAACGCTTTTCAGTATTTTTGCGTTTTTTTATACTTGTGACACTGACTTTAGAACTTATATAGAGGTTATGAATGAACATTTTGTCCGATAGATTTATACTATATTAAATACGTACCATGAAAAAATTAATAGAATGCAGAATAAAAAAACAGTATTTAATGTACAGGTGCCAGGAGTGTAGATGTTAAGAAAATAATTGCGTGTTTTTGACCTTTAACAGACAAAAAACAATAATAATGCCAATGATATATAATAGAGCATATCATTAGGCTTCTCAATTGCATTACTTAATATTAAATAATAATATATTACATCATTCTTATGTAAAAAAATAAAACAGGAATTCATATTTATGTCCCAGTA
This sequence comes from Galeruca laticollis, assembly GCA_963921935.1. Taxonomy (NCBI): domain Eukaryota; kingdom Metazoa; phylum Arthropoda; class Insecta; order Coleoptera; family Chrysomelidae; genus Galeruca; species Galeruca laticollis. Next base: position 175,038,466 of record OY998179.1, on the reverse strand, counting down.
GTGAACACACAAAATTGAAACTTATCTAATAGTGGACACTGTTTGTTTTTCAATAATGGAAATCCAGATTTTTGTTTATTGTAAACGCTATAAGTAACCATTCTGGCATGAATAAAAAACATTTATTTGTTATTTCTCAAATTTAAAGCTGATCCTTTCACCACGTACCACAAGTTCAGGCGGGGGAAATCAAGTTGATTTCTGATATATCTTTAACATTTGCCAGAAATTATTTTTTTGATCTGTCAATGCTTTTATATCCCATAATAATTATCGACCTTGGTGAAATTAATGTTTGGATAACACACAATTATCTACATGTTGCGGTGCTTCTTTTGCCACCCCTAAACTCTGCGAGTATGTAGTCACCTTCCTTCTAGTCATTGAAATTTAAAGTAGAGGCAGCATTTTTCTCATCATTGCTGTCATCCTCTTCTTCCCATTCCAACCAGCTTGATCCTTGAAGGCAGTATTCGCTTTGGTAAGAAGATGAAAAAGTAGCTATTTGTCGTTTCCTAGCAGTCAGCTTTTGTGCTTTCTGTTCCTTGGCCTTTATTGCTTTCTGCTGAGCATTCTTTTTCTTTTCCTCTCTTTTTCATGTTCAATCTTTTTTATTGTCTTCTTTGTGCTTAAAATACTCCAATATCTGTGGAGATGTGCCTACAGCGGGTAGTACTTCCCTTCGTTTTTTCAAAAGTGTAGGGTTGTATCTTCTAAAGGGGGATGCCTAAAACTCTGAATATGAAGTACTTGGGGTCTGCTCACATCAACGTTTGAACGCTCCAACCCAGAGGGTGTTCTCTGCACTGGTATATTAGTGTTTGATTGATCAGGTTGTTCTACTACAGATATATATGCACAATCTATATCAGGGTTTGGATATGTCGGTTTTGTTGATGTGGATGATGAACCTGGCTGCTCTATCATGGATAGGTTTACTGGCGTTAATATATGTTCCACATCAGCATTTTCATTTTCTACTACTGCATCGCCTAGTACCTTGAAAAAATTACAAAATTTTACATGTTATATTACAATAAGTCGAGAAGAAATCAACCTCATCTACGGCTTCCTTCTTCTCATTCTAAATCACCTTCCCATTTGCCTCCTGCTTTAATAAAGGAGTCCATTTATTTTGCACCAATTTCCCTTTCTAAAATTAAGTGAGAAACTTTGTCGTCGTGATTCATTGTAGCTGTACTTGATTCAGTTGATGACTTTTGTCCTACTACCACGTTTTTAGGGATCCATGGTACTAATCCACACTTTTTGAAACCATTCGCTATTGTACAATATTTTATTAATGGCAAAACTTCCTTCAGGGCTGGGGCAAAATGGTATTTCTTTAACTGTTCTCCATTATGTTGTATCTTCCACTCATTAACTTTTTGTTTCCAGAAAATATTTAATACATGGAAAACAGCAACATCCATTGGCTAGAGGATGTGTGTAGAATTGGGATACAAAGCAACTAATTCTATTTTGTTTTTCATCAAAAATGTACTTAATTGATGCGATATATGAAATGTATGACCGTCTATAAAAAAGACGATAGGTAGTTCAATTCCTTTATTCTTAACCCAGGGAAGGAAAAATCAAAGTACTCAAAAAACAATGCTTGAGTCATCCAACCAATTAGTGATTTTCCGATTGACCAGGTTGCAGGAAGTACTCCCGCAATATGCTGAGAAATTCTGGGATATGCGTATAATGAAAATCAGAAATTCTAAGAACCACTTACAAAACCTGTCTGTATACTACTAATGGCGGGGCTATTTATCCGATTGCATTGGCAGTTAGAAGTGATGTAACTTTGAATTTCCCAGCATTTCCAGAAGCATTGTACACTGACTTGGAACCTTTAATAGCCATGATTTTAAAAACTGCGGTTTCATCTGTATTGAACACCCTTTTGGGGTTGTCCAGAACTTTCAATAACTCATTGTCTTTGAGATACGTTTCTACTTCTGTGAACCATTTGTTTATGTTTTCTTGTGATACGCTTTTGCTCAGAGCAGTTATAGTTAGATTCTAAAGCTGATATCAGGATGTCTTTTAGGAATAACTTCATCCATTTCTCACCATGTGATGCATATCCTTTAAATTCTTGGCCTAATTTAATTACACATCCTAAGAAAATATCCTTTGTAAGTGGAAATCCAGCGGTTGCCATTGTTTTCACCCATTCAACAAGTTTTGCCTCCTGGTCTGACGTGAAGGTGCCTTCCGGTGAACGGAAGTAAATTGGTCGCCAAGGTAATCCCTTTACCTGCAATTCGAAAAGGGTCGCTATTAATGACATGTAAATTCGTCGCCGGCATTTTCCTACTTGCATCGGTAGGTACGGAACAATATGTTAATGGTTATTGGGTATATATACATCAAATCTGAAATATATATATATATATATATATATATATATATATATATATATATAGTTTTAGTTTCTCGTCAATTTGCTTGCATTCATTGCTATTTCTACCTTCGAGCGAAGTGAATCATAGGAGCCTTGGAGAAGTTTAATCTTGTGTGAAAATTTTAGCTTTTCCCAAGAAAAGGCCTTGAATAGTGGACAAACATCATGGAGGTGTTACCAAAGGAAGCTGCATTGTAAAGCAAGTCTTTACACGATTGGAACGGAGAACCTCATATCTAGGAGGCAAGATGCGCACAATCAAGGAGCATTCGAAAAGGAAGTAACCAGAAAAGCTATTACAAGTGTATGCAAGAGAAAATATCAGTGGAAGGCCTTCAAAAATTATTTGTACAGCTTTAGCATCAAATTTGCCACCGTCTCCTACAACTACTGATGTTGACTGTATTAGAAGAAATATCTATCTATCTAACAGTCGCAGCAAAATCCTTCCAGGTCCGATTCCTAAGAACATAGAAGAAGAGTTCTCAGCAGCGCGTACGGCGAAACGCTGTTAACCAATAATGGTGAACAATTTTTGTTTATTAATAATATGGAAAAAATATTATTGTTTTTACATGTGAAAGGAACGTACGTGTTTTGACCGATATTGATATACTGTATATGGACGGAACGTTCTCATTCTGCGCAAAGTACTTCTTACAGTTTTTCACTATTGACGAATTCCAAAATGGCCATTATGTTCCATTAGTTTTTTGTTTGCTACCAAGTAAGACAACTGACTGCTATAAACCTTGCTTATACCTACTAAAATGCAAGATTTATGTAAAGTATGGTCTTACTTTTGTTGCACGGCAAATTTTCGTTGATTTTTAAAAGGCCATCCGCCTAGAATTAAGGTGGGTTTTGTCCAGATGTAAAAGTAAGCGGTTGCCGATTCCATTTACATCAAGCATGGTATCGAAACATTAAGTTCTGGTTATGAATCAAAGACCGAAATAGGAATCTGGCTCAAAAATACTCTCGGGCTGACTTATTTGAATCCAAATGAAGTGAAGGACTGTTTCGGTTCCGATTTAATATCGTAGAAACCAGAAAGTGAACTCTTGATCAAATTTTGTGACTATTTGTTAGAAACATATATCGTCGAAAGCGCAAAATTGTCTCCTACTATGTGAGCAGAAGAAGGTGTCTCGGTTACAAGAACGAATAATTGCTGCGAATCGTTTCATGCAAAATTTAATTCTTCCTTTTACGCAACGTATCCCTTCATATATATCTTTCATGAAAAGTTAAAAGAATGTCAAATTGAAACGTATGTAAAAATACAAAAAGTTTTAATTATAGTACCAATTTCAAATAGAAGATATAAGCCAGGGGAAATAAATCGACTTCATTACGTAAAATGTACATATTACTTATAATAACTATAATGTACAGTTGCGGTTAAAAAAATGGGACAGTTGTTGTTGCCTAGTGTGATTGTAACTTTTCCATTTCCGGGAAAAATTGGATAGTTTTTTCGTACATTTAATTGATAATAGCTTAGTAACACTAAAGTGTAAATAATATTGTTTTTCATTATTAAATATCAAAGGCTAATAAATAATTTTTAATTTTCAATAAAAAACAACAATTAATATATAGTAATCCCGCCTTTATGCTCTATGACTTCTGTTATTCTGCTGGTCATCGATCTATATAACGTGGTACAATATTCTTGTTATTTCCTCCCAAGCATTAATTATAACTTCCAACAAACCTTCATGCTCTAAAGCAAACCTCTATTTTTGCAATTATTCCACCTTTAGTCACTGAATTTATATGCACCATCATTACTTTCGAATTAGGAATTGTCTGACAGATGTCAAATATTCAATGTTGACATTTGACATATTAATAAGACAAATTCAAGCATCTAGAATTAGACAAAATCTGCTATAAGAGTTATCTCATTTTGTATTGGCCGCAACTGTACATAACATGCGCCTTTTCAAAATTGTGTACTTAAAATGTACTTTGTATTTTTATTGTGTTCTATTATGTACATAATATACTTGGATGATCCTTCGAAATAATAACCTAGTCAAAGTAGAGTGCGTTATTTATAAATTATTTATTTTGTTTTAATTAATTTCTATTTATAATATACATAAAATGTCTTTTCAAAACTGCGTATCATCTACAATTTCCATATATAGATAACCATCGTGGTTGCTTTTCAAGAGCAGCGGTCAATACATCTACCATGGTTTTGGGATGGGCTAATTGAAGCGTCCTCTCCATATCGTGAGCACATAAGCCGTCAATAAATGCCTGGATGTCCAAACATTCCATCATATTCTCTGATGCTGATGAATAAACAAATCGAACTAGTCGGGCAATATCCAGTTCATACTGTTGAAGGGTTTCATCACGTTTCCGCCTTCGTTTCTTCAGCTGGAATCGGTACAAATGTTCGTGACTATATCGCATGTTCAACATCTCCTTCAGCTGCTCGAAGCCATCTGTTTCTTTCAGAGGAATCGCCTGAAGTACATCTAAGGCCTCTCTCCTAAGCGCGATGGTTAAGTTTACTGCCTTCTACCTGCGGACCAATTATTGACTCGAGCGGCTGCTTCAAACTGTTTTATGTAATTGGTCCATGACGTCTTTCCGTCGAACGTTGGGGCATTGACTCGGCAAAACTGCCAATGTTTTCTAGCTTAGAGTGTGTTTCTGGCTTGTATGTCTTGAGTTCTTAAATCTGTCATCTTTCTTTATAACTGCTTGATTTTCACGTCCATCGTTGTCATCTTATTCTCAATCTTCTCGTCCATCGTTGTCATCTTATTCTCGATTTTCTTGTCCATAGTTGTTATCTTATTTTCGATTTTCTCATCAATCGTTGTCATCTTATTCTCGATATCCGATTTTAATCACGAAATTTTATTTTCAACGTCAGCTACAATGTCATTTTTCATTAATAAGATATCGGCAGAAATATTGTCCATGTTAGCAGAAATATCGTTCTTCATGTTTGAAATATTCTCATTGATGTTAGCAGAAATATCATTCTGCATGGTTGAAATATTTTCGTTTTAAAATAAAATAGCGAATATTAAGTCGTCAACGAACAAATAAATCTAGAGAGTTCTCCACTATTAAACTATCTTCTCAAGTAATACTTGTAAAGGTCAATAGGTTAGTTTTCCTGGTTTCATATATCACTGCAGTTATACCGATATTAAATGGGAAAACATATACAGGATATCCCCATAGGGCTAAAATATCTAAGCTTGAATATTTGTAATATCATATCTTTTCCGAATTTCTATTCATTTTATTATGTCAATCACAAGGTTGGTCATTCCTTGGTTTAGCAAAAAATAATTTATAAAGATCAGATAGGCATCACATGAAATGTAACTGTCATTTTGACGATGATATTTAGAAATGTCGAAACTCGAAACAATTGTCAATTTTTTATAAACTCTTCATTATATTGTGGAATTATTTAGAAACAGTCAGTTTCATTTAAAGTGTATACCAGATTAATAGGAACAAGATTGAGAGAATATGTGGAACATCGTTTAGAAGAAGAGCAAGCAGCTTTTCGCCCGAAGAGACAAACACACACATCCTGATATTTGAGACAGGATTTTGATACTATAGGCATTTTAATGAAATTTATTATTCGTTGGCATGAGTATATACTTCCGGAATGAACACGATACAACTAATTCGCTCAAATGTTTTGTGTTTGATGAACCGATTTCGCTATACTCTAATATTAACCCGTAACCCGTACAGATCCACTTTTAGGACATAAGTCGTACAGTGGGGTCTGTGAGACACCTAGCTATATATATATATTTGGAAAGCGTGTGATAATGGTGAGGCTATAAATATATATATATATATATATATGTATATTAGGAGTTAGCATATGTAAAAACTTTATGAAATAAAGTCACATTTTCACGAAAATATTTAATTAATTCTTGGAAAGTAAAATTTTTTACATATTTTGAATTTACATGTTTTTTTTTTCAAAATGTAATATAAACATACCAAACAGCTTTTATCTGTAAAGAAGCTTGATAAACAAGAGTATAACAAAAAGATATTCTTAAATTTTTATCAAAAATTACAAAAATAACAAGCTTTATTTTAGAGGTCATTTTTACACTCTTTACATATTTTAAAGGTGCACTCTAAACATACTGGGTTTTACACATCACACATAAGTACTGGGTCTTACGTTTAAGTCTTTTAGGACATAAATAACACACTTTTCTTATTTCTAAACGTTCTTCCTGATTCATATACTGTATTTCACGATTTTTTGTGACTTCTTCTCCTATGATACGCTGAATTCCTATTTTGATTTCTACTGGAGTTCTAGAATTTACGAATCTTCTCTCCATGTGGGGTGTAACAAGTTCTTTTGCTAACATTTTTAAAAAATTTCCTGTCGTGATTTTAGGAGAATTTTGTCCTGATGTATATAGGATGTACGCATTAGACGTGCTGATATTTAGTAACTGAAAGAACACTGCCATCGGCCATCTTCTTGTTCTCCTACTAGCACTAAAATTGGAACATTTTTCATCCAACGTATCAACTCCACTTTTGGTATTATTGTAAAAAGCATTTATCTCTGGTTTACCTGTGTCTTTATCAGTGTGTCGTGTGTGATGCATTGACGATGCAAGTATTACTGCTTTTCCTTTTTTAGGAACATGGGAAATAAGGGTGATTTTTTTTGTAAATCCATATAAAGTGCTTCCAACTTCTTTAGTTTTTGAAGGCAGAAATTCTTTGGGTAGTTCTTTTTTATTTTTTCTCATCGTTCCGACATATGTTAGCTTTTTTTCAAATAAAATGTCGATGAGCTCTATTGACGTAAACCAATTATCGGCAGTAACATTTTTATTTGTGCCGTAAATTGGCTGGCATAAACGTAAAACAGACTGAGTTGGTTTATTATATTTTTTCTCGACTTCTGGCAGGCCTTTGCCATCGGAACCACTTCCAGTGTAAATATATCCATTATAGAAATAGTGGTTACGAGCATCAGTTAAACACTGAACCTTTATGCCGTACTTGGCTGGTTTGTTGGGTATATACATTTTAAACCGGCATTTTCCTCGAAAGGAAATCAACATTTCGTCGACACACGTTAACAAGCCTACGGAATATGCTTCCTGACAATTTTGTACAAATTTGTTAAAAACTTCTGAAATTGGTGCAGCGGGATCCTCAATTTTGCGTTCTAGACGATCAGTGGGGTTGTCAAAACGTAGACAGACTAGTAAAAACTCAAACCGTTTCATGGTCATGACACATCTAAATACGTCCCGTCCAGTTCCATCTGTGGCAAAAATGGTCTCTATATTTTCGTGGTTAGACTTAAACACGGATGTATAAATCAGCAGACCTAAGAACGCTAATTTTTGATCAGCATATTTTATCCGCTTAGTTCCAATTTTTTCATTGGTCCATTGCACTATTTGCTGCAAAATGTCATGTTGAAAAAGAAGGCCCCATGCAGATGCTGCTGTGGGAGAAATCTGTAAGCGCTGCTTAGCCATTTTACGCAATCCAGGTAACTGAACTACAATGTTGTGCTTCATAGTGCGACTGCGGCTGACATGAGGTTCTGCACTCCACTTATACTTATTTTTTCCATAATAGGATTTTCGATTCGCTTCTTGCCTCTCTTCATACTCATCATTTTCGTCATCGTCGCTGTCTAGGTCTTCATTACCTCTAATAACTTCTTGATCATCTTTCAAACTAGTTTCATCAGGTTCCTCGCAGTCAAGCTCCGACTCACTATCGTGATCACTTTCGATTGCGTAATCACTATCACAAACATCTATGTCGCTAAAATCACTGTCTACTTCATCATACCATAGTTTCACAGTCTCTTCAAACTGTTTATCATCAAACCGAACACGTTTAGACGGCCCCGGAGCAGAATCCATTCTAAACGTATTTTTTAAAAAGTTACTTAACCCGTACAAAGGGGTCTCACAGACACTTTCGTACTTTAACTCGAAATAATTTACGCGTACGTTCACCTATATCGCTCAAAATCTTCAAGCGCACTGCTGTTGGCCCAACTTAAAAGTAGATGGAACGGCAGAATGATATAGGAAGAAGTGGGGGAGCGGGTGTGCGGGACTTGTTGACAAGTGTCTCACAGACCCCATGATACGGGTTACGGGTTAACATCAATCGAATATTATTACGTAAAACCTAATTAGGCTCAACTAAAATATAAAAAAATTAACCGTTTAGAACTTTTAATAACTTTAATATAACTTTTAACAAGTTCACTAACAACTTTCAAACTAATGTCTAAAAATTTCCGCCGAAAAATTGATTCCTCGAAAGTTAGTTGGGAATGTTACAAAGTTTACTTGTCGCAAAAAAGATATTTTTCATATATAAATGCTTGATGGTATTTTTTTTCTATTGTATAGCGATTTGTAAATCACGTCAAATCAGATAGAATCTTTCCATTTATAAATGATGATAGTTTTTTTCTATAGCAATACGTATCAACTTCTAACAATATCTGATAGAATCTCATAAATATATTTCGTAAAGAAAAGCGAAGAATATGGGGATAAAAGCCTTGTAATTAATGTTTCGTAGACATATCAAGATAAATTTTTATTAAATCTAAAGTAAACATCTGTTATGAATTCATCACAATCGTTTTATATAAAATATTTATAATAATACAAAAGTCGGATCGTTCCTCGAAGAAGAAAATAACTACTTTCCTACTGGTTATTAAAAAATCCTTCATACTAGTATTAGTAATAACTACATCATTATCAAATCAAAATATTCCGAAAACGGCACACAGTTTTACCAAGAGTACCTTTTTGATGTAAAATTCAATGATATTTGATTTCACATAAAATTTGGGCTAGAAAATGTAACCCCAAAAAAGATTTGTTCGAAATTACTCGGTACGAACCATTTAACTAGCGCCCTCTGTGAGAGGCAGATATCAAAACAAATGTATGCGATCCATCAACTTCCAAAGCATATTCGTGCACAATTTCATTACAATGTTTCCAGTAGCTTCGACATAATCTTAACAAATGTATATACATTTTTTTTCAACAACCTGTATATTGAAAACTGCTGCAACTACGAAATTTTTTTACTGATCAACCCCAACTTATTTTGCAGCGTTATACCTAAACTAGCAATATATGAATAGAAAACAGAAGAAGAGATGATGTTACAAATATTAAAGCTTAGATATTATTAGCACTATGAGGTTATCCTGGATATTTTGTTTCCATTTAAGATCAGTATAACTGTGCAATGATATGGAAAGCAGGACAACTATTATCTGCGATCCTTACAATAATCACTTAAGACGACAGTTTAATAGTAGAGAACTCCCTAGATTTCTCTGTTCATTGACCACTTCATATTGTGAGTCTCTCAAGTGTCCTCAAGGAAATCTAGTTCTAATTTATTGTCACAACAATGTAGTACTTCTAGTTCTGTGTTAGGTATTAATGAATGTCTGCTGTCAAATAGATGTTTTGCGTAATCGGATTTATCTGGTGGTTTTAATCTGTATCCTCGTAAGTGTTCATTGTGTCTGATTTCAAAATTTCTAAGGGTTTGACCAATATAGACAGGATTACATTGTGGATATTTAAGTTTATATATATTAGACTTTTTAATGGGGTTATTTTAGTTTTTACATTTAACAATTTTGTACTCACATTACATTCTGTTTTAATAAAAATATTTGTATTGGTTACTAAAGATATTATCTTTGAAATATTGTTAGAAATATTACCAGCAGATGTGATGGTTTTGAAATTTTGTTTCTCTTTACTTTGCTTAGGAAATATTAGTTGTAATGCCATTTTTTCTCTTGTAGGCTTATTTCATGATGAAATAGGGCTATTGTGAAGATTTCGGATAAATTTCAATGCCGTTTTTCGTTTTGATGTTCCCTGATGCCAAAACAACCCCCTGTTCCAAAGGTTATATACAGTGCTCGTCTAAAGTCTCCCTCCCCATATATATTTCATAAACCATAGAAATTAAATTAAATCAATAATTGTTTGGGTGCCTGAAATAGGGTAAAATGCAACGTTTTTGATAGTATTTCGTGACGTCATCGAACGACCGCCATTTTGTAAGGTAATTTTAAATGGGATCAAATGGCAAGTAATACCGCCTTTGAATGTTCGAATGTCCTGTTCAACGACACCATCACAATCAAACTATTTCTACTTATTTGTGAATTTCAACCCAGTTGCTCATTTAGAAAAGACGAACATGTTCATTGGTCGCTTGGTTATTATTCCTGTCAATGATCTATTAATCGGTTCATTTTTGACATTAGCATCGTACTCTTGTCAAAATTGAGGGTTTTTGTAAGAATTTATTACCGTGTTTTTTAATTTAAAAGTAGACTTATTAAATATTTAGTGTTATTTTACTTCTGTTTGTTACTACAACTTTTTCAAAATGAGACGTAGTCTAGAGAACAAAGTGGAAGCGATATTAATTCTTGGAGAAACTAGAAGTAATCTGCACACAGCCGAACGAATGTTTAATGACAGGCATCCAGATTGGCCCATTTTAGGAAATACCTAAGGGGGCTATTAGAAAAATTTCAGAGGACGGGAAACGTTAATGACGATAAGCGAAGTGGACGGCCCAGCATCACAGAAGATAAACAAATTGAAATAGTTGCGGAAATGATAGTGAACCAATCAAAATCCACCTCAAAAGTTGCAGGTACTTGTGAGGTGTGTTCAAAAATAGCACAAAGAATTTTGAAGAAACATAAATTTCACCCTTACAAAATGAAAATGATCCACCAGCTGACAGAATATGATCCAGATCCCAGGCCTGAATTTTGCGAGAAAATAGATGAGAAAATATCTCAAGAACTCGATTATCTCTAAACATTGTGTTTTATTGACGATTCTACCTTCTTTCTTAATGGTAATGTGAACACTCAGAACGTGCGATACTGACGTGACACAAATCCTCACATTTTCCGTGAAGTACACACCCAGTTCCCTCAAAAAGTAAATGTGTGGGCAGGGATTCTAGGAAACTACGTTGTTGGACCTGTATTTCTGAACACGTATTTGACCGAAGAAATATATCTGGAAATGCTAGAGAATGCTACTGAACCCCTAATCCTTGAAATACTTGAGGATCATCCTGATGAATTCCGTGATTTGGAGATAACTTTTCAGCAGGACGGTGCTCCTCCCCACTATTATGGACCAGTAAGGCGATATTTAAACGAGTAGTACCGTGGTAGGTGGCTAGGACGACGGGGTTGAATAAAATGACCTGCTCGTTCTTCTGATCTGACACCTCTCGATTTCTTTTTGTGGGGTTATCTGAAAACAAAAGTTTATAGTACGCCAGTTGGCACCGTTAAAGATCTAAAACAAAGGATTCGTGAAGAATGCAGATGATTTCTTCAGACCCTTGAACGCGTTCGGGAAGAGTTTTTGTCTAAAATCTTTTATTGCCAAGATGTCAACGGTGGACATATTGAGCATCTTATTTAAACTTGTTTGTTTTAATTATTAATTATTTTGTATTTTTATGATTCATTTCTATATCTTAACGACAGCTTATGTTAACTTTTGCGTTACTATGGTATTTCAGTCTGTATCGATGCTTAAATCTTCATAAAGAACCTATTTAAAATATAATATGTAACGATTTTCATAATTTAGCGTTTTTCGATGAAATTCACATAGTGATGGTGTCGTTGAACAGGGCTTCAAAATAGCTACTTATATAGGACGAAAAAAGTGTTTTTAGTAACAAAAACTCAATTTTGAAATTCAATACTAGGAACTGTGAAACTAAAATTTGTTAGTTAAATTTGGGCCTTAATACCAATTTTGGGGGAAAAGGAAATACTTTGGGAAAGATAATGGACCATAATGTTTAATTTTAATATGTTTGAATGTTCGTTTTTCGATAAATTCATATTTTTTATTATAATTAGTGAGGTTATGTTAACCAGGATTACCCTGGTATTTGAACGTGGTAGACGAATCTTTGTTTCATTGTCTCCACAGTCATTTGTTTTGTGACGTAGGTTTCCAAAGGTGACTACAATAAAAAAAATTTCATCAATATTGTTTCACCTATCAGAAAGTGAAGTGGCAGTAAAGAAGGTTTATAGTGGATTCAAGGAGTAAGTTAACTAATTACAGCTTTACGTTAATGAAGATAGTTATTAGAAGTCTATATAGGAGAGTATAGCTCCTTTTTAAGTAATAAAAATTCATAAGTTGCCAGTTACCTATCCAAGATAGAAAAAAAATTCCTAACAGATAGGTAAGTTCACACCTCCACTGTGAATTATTTACTGCTGTTGGTTATCGCAATTAAACTAGAAATTAAAATCTAAAATAAAATAAACAAGTGAACATATTTCTTTGGTAAGATTTGTCTATAATTTACTTACCCTAAATTCAACTATTTATATTGATTAGAATAAAACGACAGTCAAGATAAATTTAATTGTAAGTTTAAAGTTGACGTAACTCTCTCTCACTAGTTGAATATTTCATTTCGCCGAATTCCCTTTTCTTAAATTGTTTATATTATGTGTGTTGATAGTTTTGTGAGTACATCGTTTTTATTTTAATTTATGTTTATGTAAATAAATGTATTTGTTTTATTTTGATGTTTTAATAAACAGTTTGGTTAAATAATTGAGCTAGTAAATATCAAATTAACAGAGCCTTATTAATACATTAGAGCGCCCTAGGTTGACATCAGTTTGGCGCCTCTAAACTAGGAAAGTAAAAATATAAATACAAGTAAAATAAAATGCGTTTCACAAAATATATATGTATTTCTGAAAATGTACAAATCGATTATTTAAAGGTGGATTTTACGACACTTAATACTTGAAAATTTTTGTACAAAATGTCTTTCTTTCAGTGCCTCACATTATATACATAATATTGAGAGGTCAGCAGTTTTATCGCCTGTTAAAGAATTTCTTAAGTAATTTTTTGCTCGTTTTAACACGGAGGACCTTTCGCCTGTACAATTCGTCACTGAAAGACACAGATATATTCTTAAAATAATGTCCATGTTGGGAAACGTACAAATTAAATTTCTGCTGCGGAGTGTTTGCAACCATGACATAGTTTTTGATGTTTTTTTCTCAGAGTTAGGTGAGTCCAGAGTGTGAATAAAATATTTGAATTGTACACATTCATTTTCAAAATTACAATCCAAATCTGTAGTATAAATTCCTTGAAGATGTCTGCACTTTTCTTTTATTATATTGTCTTCAGTGTTTTCTAAGTTTGTAAGAAAACCAAAAGATTCATTTATTTCATCGTACGAATTTTTTCGCCTCTCGAGTTCTGATACTATATTGTCTACAACCACGTGGAACATATTTACTTCCATATCTGTCCTACCATCAAAAGTAGTTTCTCCAACATCACTCTCTCCTGGCAAACATTTCCTTTTTTTCTTCCTTTTCGAATCCAACGTATAGGTATTACATTTTGTTAACAATTTACCGCTTTCCTCTTATTTGTTATAAGTTGTTCTCATTTCCGTAACAAAGTGAATTAATGATTTATAGAGTTGAACGGCTGTCACTATATCCATACTTTGCTTTTGCAAAGACTTGTTTTGTGGAATTGAATTAAAATATCTCTCCAGAAAGAGAGTATAATACCAGTCTCCAAGCTTAACATTTTTTGCAATATACCCTTCCCCTCAGCTTTTGTTTTAGGTGCTTGCGAGGTATCATTCACAATAAAATTCAAAGCTTCTTTAAAAGCATCGTAACTGTCATAAAGAGCGGTGCAGGCATCGACTCTAGCTGACCATCTAGTAGCTGAAAGTTTTTTTAGGCACATGTAGTTCTGACCCACTCACAGTTCTGTTACGTGTTAAATACTCTACCATTATTTCCCACCTATAGGTTGATGCTGAAAAGAAAGTGTATACTTCTTCCACAAATAAAAAGAAATTTGTTACAACAGGAGAACACTCTGCAGCGCAGGTTCCTACTAAATTCAGTGAATGGGCAGCACATGGTATAAATTTTGCCAATTTGTTCTTTTCCTTGATTCTAGCTTGCAAACCAGAATATCGACCAGACATGTTGCTATCGTTATCTTAAGATTGTCCTCTATAGTTCTGTATGTCTAATGACATATGTTCTAAAACTTTCAAAACTGCTGTTTCCATACTTGAAGCTTTGTGCGCCACCTTAGCAACAAATGTAATAAATCGCTCTACTACCGAACCATTTTCAATTACATATCTGAGAACAACAGTAAGTTGGTCAGTATGGGATATGTCGGGTGTAGAATCTATGATTATTGCAAAATATTTCGTGTTTTTTATTTCTGATGCAAATTGTTCTCTTAGATCAACCGCCATGAGTTTTATAAATTCATCACAAATAGTTGATGACAAATAAGAAACATTTCCTTTTCCTGGATTGCCTTTTGTTTCAATGTGGTTTTTCAGAAGCGGATCGAATTCTGCTAAAAGGTCTAACGAACCTAGGTAGTTGCCATTATCAATATCTCCAAACATTTCACTAGAACCTCTAAATTCTAAGCCACGCGATGTCAAAAATTTTATAACTGCAACTACTCGTTTAAGTATGTTAACCCAGTAATATCTTCCTGCAAGGTACTGCTTATGAACTTCGGTATTTATTTTCTCTAAGACAATTGATCGCGCAATATACGCCTTCGCATTTTCAGTGTTCAGAAGAGTTTTCATGTTCAGAAATCCGATGGGTATTTTTCCAGTCGATGAAAACAGTCATGAAATAATTCGTTGACGATTGACGATTACTCGATTACTGCCAGCGACTGAAGTAACTCAACTGACTATCTTCAATTTTTAAATCCAATTCCAATTTTTTTGTAAACTTTTATGTTGCGTTTCCAATCAACCCCCTATGTCGTTTTTTTTTTGTTTTGGCGAGCGCAAGGCTCACGTGGCGGTACTTTGCATATTAGCATATCTCTGGCGGCATCCCGTCTCTGCCGCAAATCAGCAAAAAGAGATTTGTCTATAGTTACCACAATACCGCATGGATAACCAAATATATGGATGTAAAGTGGTGCTTTTCAATCTATCCAAGTATTCAAACCCGGCCGACTGAAATAATGTTGTCAATAAAATTTTGTTTAATATTATTGCCTTACAACACATTCGATCTCCACGAAAAAAATACGTATACAGCAAAAATGATTTGCACGAATTGTGACTATCGTTAGTGGTTAGTCCGGTCAGTCGGCGCCTATATCTTTCACGACGCCCTAGGCTATAGCCTAGTCAGCCTATTGGATAATATGGCACTGCAAATTAATTTGGACAGGTATACAGCACAGTTGAGGGCTTACTAATCTCCATAGCTAGTACGCTTTGAGAGGAGATCTCATGCTCAATTTAATACCTACAGGGTTAGAACAAAAAGTTTCAATTAAAATTTACAAACGCATTTATAGTTATAAAACAAATATATAATAAAAATAATAATATATATATATATAATGTATGGCGGCCTGTCA
The DNA here is from genome assembly GCA_963921935.1 of Galeruca laticollis. Lineage (NCBI taxonomy): Eukaryota > Metazoa > Arthropoda > Insecta > Coleoptera > Chrysomelidae > Galeruca > Galeruca laticollis. Next base: position 175,022,506 of record OY998179.1, on the reverse strand, counting down.
AAGTTGAGAAAATATCGTATTTACATTGTTTTTGATCTGATACAAAAAAGTTACTTAGATTTTTTTATAGACCTTACGTTCTACAACTTTTGTACTTAATACTTTCTTCTAAAACGTACATAACACATTTATTTGAGAAAATTCACAAGTATAGTACAGTCACTTCAGTGTGTGTTGGTTTTCTGTAAATTGAATAATCAATTACTTTATTACCTCTTTGAATTTTCAAATCAAGAAAATTAAATTTGCATTAGAAGTTGTGAAGAAAATAACTATCAATTTTCTTCATTTACAAATTCAAAGAGAATTTTATTAAGCAAATATATTTTGTCAGTATATGAAAATATAGTAATAAATGACAGTCTTATTATTTTTTATATTTACAAATTACATTTTTACGTACCCGAGCGAAAAGTATACTTACGACATAAATGGTATATTCTTTACAAATATTACTTCGAATATCTAAAAACCATGACCTAATAAGATACTTCTATTTCCGTATTAGGATACTACTCAAAAATACTTCACTGCGCTTTCCAGAACTAATACCATATCGTCATGTGTATTCCTCAAACTGAGGAAGTAACAAAAATAGCGATAGAATCCCTGAAAGGTATGCAAAAATTTATGAAAAAAACTTGGTCATCGAATAGAATAAGGGGTTAGTCACCCCTTTTATATCTCTTGACTCGACTGCGCATCACATACACACTCTTGACTCTCCCAGTTAAACGTTTTATTTAAAACCATTTAGATTTATGTGTCTGCCTTTCTATATAGCCATTCGGAAGGCCAATAACATAGACAGATGTTTAAGTAAATATTTGCGAGTTGTTCATACATCGGGTATTTACACCAGGAAAACGGTAATCTGCTTATACAAATACACTCAGAGAAATATTCAACGCTATATTATGAAACAGGCAAAGGGAATTAATTGACTAGAAACATCATGCATTTTTCTAGAAAATCCTAAAATACGTCAATCATAAGCCCCAACTTCCAATTTGAAGATTTAGGGGTTGCAACTGTCACCTGAAGGGGATGATATTTGACCTATCTCAGGATTTTCTAGATAATGCATAATAATAGAGCTACTGTATATCTCATTTTTAATCACGAAAACAACTTATTTTTTCCTAACTTTGCATAATGTCAACTAACCTTATCTTGAATTAAATGTTGAAAATTTTAAACCAAATTTGATAGGTTTAAAAATGTGGAAAATAGAGAAATATTAAAACAAGAGCCAATAATAAGGAAAAAACAACTAAATTGGTTTGGACATGTTATTAGAATGAAGACAGATCAAAAAAAATAATGGAAACTGGAAACAAATAAAAAACGATGAGGGAGATCCAGAAGGAAATCTATAGACCAAATAAGAGACAAAATGCTAAATAAAATAAATTTTAAAACAAATTATATTTTTTTATTCAAATATAGAAAAATTGAATAAAAACTTGTTTCATCATCTTAGTTGGTTATCAAAGTGTATAAAATGGTAACGAGAATGACAAATTAAATTATTCATACTAAATTTACTTATAGGTACTAAATATTATCTTTATGTAAAATTATAAAACTTGTAATAATATTTCTGATGTTTATTAATAATATTTGTCTTACTGCGAAATGCTTATCTAAACATATTTATTTAAATATGTGCTTGACCTTACCTATACATAACGAAAATATTTCAATGACAACTGTATACCTTTCTCTAAAATGATTCTTACATACATCGTACACTTTTTTTGTTGTGTAATTTTGTTAAAAGATGAACTTTTTAAAAATAATGGTTGAAATGAACAAAAGTGTTAGGCGAGGCGTAGTCGAGCCTGGCCACTTCTGTAGGCCCGGAAAACCACTTTCGCGGCGTGGAACCCACAATAGTTGTTATCCTACACATAAATTATTAGATTCTAAAATGATAAAAAGCGAGGTGGCAAATATTTTGACTGTACCGTTCAATGTTATGAGAAGAACGACTTATTGAAAATTGCAGATGAGTTGTTGAAAATAACTTTTTCGCAGTACCTTTTAATATTATGCAATAAACACCAATTAACAAAATGTATATATATATTTGGTTATATTTTCTCTTTGATTTTTCAGGTAGCAAATTTAGTGTAGCCTGTCTTGCTTTTTGCGCAATCTCTTCCGGTGTACAATAAGCGCCGTCCATATTATGTTACACACTGTTATTCATCCTAGTTCTAATGGCAACAAAACCGTAAAGCATTGATTTGAAATTTAAAAGTGACAGCCGCGTCGTCATTTATAATAAAGTGCGGTTGGTGACAATAAAACGCTCAGTTTCTAGCACCAACACAATGCTCCTATCCACCTATGAAAAAGAAGAAGTAAGTGCATGAACATATTGTTACCGTCTTGATTGTTCGGTACCAATTTCTCCAAGTTTCCTTGGATGGGACCAAGATAACGTATTACTATTTGGAACGATACTGGGCGATAAACAATTAGGACGTATGCGAGCGGCACTCTTGTTTTAGTTGGAGAGCTAAGAGTCGTGGGTTTATTTTAGGAACAGCAATCAACCGGAAAGGTAATTAAAGGGCGCCAGAAATTTTAATTTACAGGAAAAATTTCAAAAACTGCGATAACCGAGAGAAATTATAAAAAGTGAGGTATTTTAGGTAGTGTGTCCGTGGAGGTTAGGGAAGTACTCACTAAAACGTGGTTTATTATGTTAACCAGTTTATTAACAGGTTTGACCAGCGTCAGTGAACAAAACATCAAAAAAATTTACAATATGGGTACATGCATAACCTGGTACCGCAAACAAAATTAATATATGCATAAAAACAATCAAACAAATTATCACTCAACACTACACGGTAATTGTTCGAGGAATAAACCGTCTCCAAAGAACAAGAAATATACAAACCAAAATCATATAAATACACAAACGATAAATGTCGCAGAGTTTGCGAACTAAAAATTAGTTTATTGTTATGTTTTTCTAATTTATTTAAACAGTAAACGGGTGGGATAGACTTTAAACACACTGTAGGTTCGCTTACTTAATTTATTTATTCACTACACTACTCACTAACACTTAATTTATATATACTTGACTAATCACTTATTATATACACAGTATAATCACTTAAACTAATTTATATTCACTTATTTACTTGTTTATCTCACGATGTAAAATTATCAACTGAACTAAACTCTTCTTGATCGGTCCCTTATATATTAATGCTTTTTTCACTAGATAATTCTAGATTACAAAAACAATTGGCTTTCTGGCATTTTCTAGATAAAACTGGTCACAAAAACAATGTAAATAAGATAGTCACTATTCATAAACAATTCTAGGAAACCCTGCGCGTCCGCCATAATTTTAACTTTCAAACCTGGCTTAGACAAAGTCGGATTTAGGGAATATACCAGTGTGCTGCTTCGTAACATTATTAACGATATTATTTTCCGTTTATTCCAAAAAGAAAATGTAGGATATTATATTACTGAATTACTTGAAAACAAAAAACACATAGGCTTTGTGAAAGTTACGTCAATATAAGTGATCCGGAAAATAATTTAATCTAGATTTGACGTGCACGCCGAATTTCTTATTGGTTATTTTATCAAACAGCATAAAACATTTTCAAAACAATGTCAATATTAGTAATAAATAAACTCGTTATCATAATAAAATAGTTCTGATACCGTATGGGTGTTTCGCTAAAGAAATAGCGTGACACTAAATTAGTCTTTTCACCATCGACTAAGAAAGGATGCGATTACTCCAGGTAGGAGAAATACTAAATAATCATTCACGATACCTGAGTCCAATAGTCTCCATCCAATCACCACAATACTACTCATGTGAAGATAGTTGCATCAACGCTGGAGGCGTGGTTTCTCGATTCGGTCGATAAAAAAATCTACTATAGTACTTGTAACAAGTAATCTACCCTCACCGCGTGATGGAACAAATCACACTCGGAATTCTTCGGTAATTTTAATGTCGGTAATAAACACAATAAACATATACTCCGGTAATTTTAGTTCGACGACTAAGCACAGGAAATATCGATACTTTGGTATGATACGATACGATAACTCAATCTTAATAATTAAGAAAATCACCACTGCTTCGCTCAAGTAATATTCGTAGACTCAATCTCGATAGCGGCACAAACTAACGATACGATATTTCACGCTGACACTCTAAGAACTTTTCAACTTCTCTGGTTAAGAATTGGTCGCTGACTGACTCTCGTGACGATATTTTTGGGGATCGACATCCTTTTTTTGAAATTCTTTCCGAAAAATAACTGTAAAATTAGTTCTAAAAAGCCATATAACAGCCATATAAAAAAAATCGGGCCGTAAATGCACAAATTACGCTGTCTACCCAGAATTTCATAAAAAGTACCTTTCTTTTCCGAAGGCGATACTAAAACTATTGTGTACATATCGCACCTTCCTTAAGGGGTGATATTAAAACTTTTGTACATCCAATCGTCACTTTGTTCAATGGAATATCCAGATTGAGCCGTAATAAACCTTTTTCGGCGTTCAGAGATGTATTGTTCCCAACTTTTTATGTTTATTGGTCATGTTAAACGATATTCTACACAGTCCGAAGAAAATATTGTTACGCCAGGGCCGTACTGGGATAGAAATTATTCGATGTCGCAGGGCGAATTGTAGGGAAAATAAAAACGTTACTTGCTTGTTCTGTGACAGTTAAGTTACGTAGGCTGACAGTAAGTTAGCAACAACAAGTAACGAACAAATTAAATATTTTGATTGACACTAAATAGTACAACGGTTGTGGAAATATTGCAGAAGCTGCCCCACAGCTATTGTGTGAAATATTGACGTTAAAGTGCTTCAAATTCTCGTATCAATTAAAACAATCCCGTTTAAAACAAATTATAGTGTATAACAAGTACCATCAATCATTTTTGTGAAGTTGTTTTGCCTGCGTAGCCATTCTTTACCATTTTTCTCGCCTAGCCGTGCAAATACCCATTTTCCCGTCCCGATAGAGCGACGAAAATTGGGTTTTCGAGTAGCGTAGGATAAAAACTAGAATTGTCGAACCTATCAACAATATTGATAGAAACAAGGCTGCCAATAGTAGGAAAGTTCTCTCACAGAGTAGGGAAAACGGGAAATAACATCTCATGCATATTCAAAAACAAGACAAGCACAGTTAATATCAGACTAAATACATTGAACAAATACAAAATTACATATAGTATTAAATAGCTATTTGTATTACTAGGGAGGAAAGTGCCACTTTTCCTCCCGCAGGATATTGTTTACTGCCCGACGCGAAGCGGAGGGCAGTAAACATCCAAGGGAGGAAAAGGCACTTTACTCCCATGTGATACATATGATTTTTCCTCCTACCCACCTTTTTTTGAAAATTTATTTACGACACAAATAGGTAACGAATATAATTAAGAACACAAAAATTATTTATTAAACAAATTTATCAATATATGTTATACAATTAAGTACATAGTATTGTTTAACTATATTTTAGAATTATTTATGTTAATATTGAATGTGCAGTTTTGAGCAGCACTTATATGAACACCATTGGAAGAAGATAGGGTTTGAATAGGAGCTTTAGTAGTAGTGCTTGGCTGATTTTGATCAAGTTCAAGTTCTACATTACTCCCCATAATTTGATCAGAAATTTTTCTTTTTTTTGTGTAAGATTGTTCTACATAACCTTCCGCGATATTGGTTGATTTCCAACCGCCATGCTGTTTTAGAGCTAAAATATCCCCACCAGCGTTTACTAACAGAGTTGCTGAAGTTCTTCACTGTGCCCTGTGTAATGTTCGGCATTTGGAAGATTGAGATATTCTGCAATTTTTTGTGGTATTTTGGATATACTATTTATGCCAACCACTTGATTTATACATTTGCCTGCTTTAAAGCATACCAACAATCGTTTATGCTCAGTTTTAGGACGTAGACAGATATACTTTTTAACGATTTGAACAAAATCTGGGCCGTTACCGGTTGTAGTATTGATAACGAAAGTTCGTTGTCTATACGTTTTTGAAGTGTGGATATTTATGACTAAAAGATTGTCTTTCTCTTCAATATCATCCATAGTCATTTTAATAAGCTCATCACATCGACATGCTCCAGAAATTCCAATAACAAGGACTTCCTATGAATATTTTATATCAAAAATTAAATTATTTGCATGGGATTTCATATCTTACCTTCAATAATAAAAAAAACATCGTGGATTTCCATTAAGAATGTATTTATTTCTTCTCTTGTAAAAGTTTTAGCTTTATTTGGTTTGTATCCGGCATTTTGACGTTTTAGAAATGCAATCAGCTTTGGATATTTAATATCGACATTGTCCTTCATTTGTATCATTGTGCGTAGCATTGAATATTTAGACCAAAGTTTTGAAGCTTTTAATGATTTTCCTTGTAGTGAAAAATATGCCAGTAAAACATTCTCTGAATATTTATGTATCTTGTTGTCTTCAGCCCATTGCTTATATTGTGCATATTGTTTTTCATACCTGTCTTTAGATTTTTGTGGTAGTAAGGTTAATGAAACGTATGAATGAATGAATGAATAAAAACGTATATCTAAGATTCCTGAAGTTGAAATTTGTATTGAAGAACTACGTTGAAGTAACATGAATGTTTGATTTTTACCAAAAAACAGGATGTACAGGATGTTCTAGAAATTATGGAAACAATATGAATATAATGAATTCACAAGTTTCATCGTTTACAACTTACTTGAAATGAGGGGGAGGAAAAGTATGAGTTTCCTTCCTGATTCGAGGGAGGAAAGTGTGTACTTTCTATAGGGGTAGGAGGAAAAATAATTTACGTTTCAACAGGTAGAGCCGAGGTTTCATTCCCCTGGGACTGAGGTTCCACAATAGGAGGAGTGGCTTCCCTCGCAGCATTATCTTGAGTGCCTTTGGGGACAACCGTCGAAGAGAAACCGTTGATTTCGATCCATTGTTTCTTCGAATTAGTGCGTAGTGAGGATTGGCTTAGATCAATTCGACTTCATTCACAGGATCTTCATATTTGCTGCTCCTTACATTTCTTTTAGCATGCACAGTGCCAGATGTTAGCCATGATGAAAGAGTAATACCGTTGGCGGTGCGTCGCTGATGAGTGAAAAATATTTCATATTATGTACTATTTGTAGCGGTAAAGAATAAGGATGAAATGGCATGGTGGGATTCTTGCAGTTTTTGGGTTTTTGAGGTCAGTATAATGATTTTACACAAAATACCATTCAGACGCTCGATCTGCCCGTTACCCTGAGAGTTATATGGCGTGGTTCGGCTTGTAGCAACTCTATATTTGCATTTGCAGAAGACTTAACATCTTTGGACATGAAGGAAGCTTCAAGACCTGAGTGTAGAAACGCTGGGTTGCAAATAAGCAAAAGATGTTCTTTAAATAGTTAACCACAGTAGCAGCTGTCCAATTCTATATGTATATGTTATGTCATAAAATGTGAGATGTCAACATCAGTGTATCTGTCACTGGTTTTATTTTGGGTTACTTTTGGTTGTCACAACTACTTCTTATTAATGCCCTCTTTTCAAATGCATTTGAAGACAGTTATTATGACTTCATCATTTTGAAAAGTGACAAACAACATTAATTGAGTTCTATATATAAGGATTTATTTTGACCTCTTCTGACAGCTGTCATTTTTAAAAATCATGTCACTGACATTTTCAGCCAAAAATTTTGTTGGATTCAGAGTGTCTATGTTTCATTGTTTTGTTATTGTATCAAATAGTTCATAATTTTTTACTTATTGACAATTTATAAGTTTTATGCATTAATAAGAATACAATGTATATATAAATATATAAATAAATTTTGCAGAAAAAAATTAAGACATTGGTTCACAATGAAAATATACATTTTAATTATTAGATAAACTCGTTAATTTAAATGTTCATTAAACTGAAATTACTGGTAGAAGTCTTCGTATACGCCACACTGTGGCGCTTCCCAACTTGTTTATTTCTCTTGTCTCAACCCTCATCTATTACAAATAGGACTAAGGGTTAAGTGTTAGAACAGCCAAGAGCTAAATTTCTCTAGCATCCCCACTATGCAAGTACCATTTATACATTTATTTAATAAAGACCTGAATCCTGACTTTCCCTCCTAATCTTTACTGTTATATAGAAACCTAACGTCTCAAGCCATGACGTGTAATAATTTTGGCGCCTGTTTAAAATATAAGTGTAAAAAAATATGTTTTTCTGAAAAGGTCTTCGTTTCTTTTGGAAATAAAATATACTTCCGAACATCGTAAAACAGTATTTAAAAATGAGTCATTGTCAGTAGACAAAAAATTTAACCGTTCATTGTTTTAGAAGGTTAGCAGCTTTATTAAAGGTTGAAGCTTTAATCTAATGGACTGTAAATGTCATTGATCCTATAAATATTAAAAACAAATATTTTTATTGTGTAATTATAAATAAGAGTAGACTAAAAAAGGAGACTTTGGAATGTTGCTTATATAATTTAATAGTTCTAGACTACAAAAAAACAAGACTTTTTATTAGACTGATAAATACACAAGGCCAATTTTTTTGGATCCCTGGCGTTCACGTAGCGCATATTATGTTTATGAAGGAGAGGCACTATATACAGAGTGTTTCAAAAAATGTAGCTAGGATAAGTAAGAAAACTGCAAAATTAGTTGAGTTTGCACAGTAAAAAATATTCGTAACGACAATACAGGGTATTGAAATTTTTTTATACATATTACTATTTATTGCCACATCAGCTGTTATAAAAGAGGGCAGTGTGACAACAAAACTTCGCGATGTTTTCGACGAAAGTGCAAACACAGATTTAAATTTAAGTCTCAATGACAGGTCCTGATGTACAGAACATCCTCCTACTATTTCGCACATACAAGTATGTAGCTATGGCGGACATTGAACAAATATAGCTTGGTATGGATAGACCCTACCTTCACACACTTACAACTCATTTTGTGGAAGGAAAATCTCAGAAATTCTCTTTCATGTTTGCAGCTTAATACGGTGACTTATAGCGTGTGACCAGCTCCAAATTCTTGGCAACAATATGCTTTGTAGAATTTGCAGTGAGTACCCTTTCGCCGCATCTGTTCTTTTGACGACTTTCTTTTTGGGGCCTCTACACATGACAATATCAGACAAACTAGTCTTGTAATTACTAAGCTGATATCTCTGGGTAGCTTTGAGCTTCATAAGTGGTCGGCTAGTCACACAAGTGTTCTTGCTGACATTGATGAATGTGAAAAACTATTTGGTCTAATGGTAAAATATTTGACAATTTTTCTCAGTTCCATAGGTTCATTGGTGATCCCCAGAGATTGACTGGCCCAATAGTTATACGAGCTAACTTTTGTAACTGTTAGGTTAGTATCTTCTACTTTCTTTTTTATTGCATTTAAAACTGTAATGTCATTTTTTGTCCGACGTTTAACTTTTGAAGGTTCAATATTTTTTATTAAAGTGGCAATTTTTCATTTCTCATAAAGAAAATTATTTATTAAAATCTAATTCAAATAATTTTCTTCACGAGAAATTAAAAATTGCCAATTTAATCAAAAATAGTGAACCTTCAAAAGTTAAACGTCAAACAAAAAATGACATTACAGTTTTAAACGCAATAAACATGAAAGTAGAAGATAATAACAGTTACAGAATTTGATAAGGGGAACATAACTGTCATATTGACAACTGAAAATTATAATTCAAAAATATATACTTAACTTTATAGAATCTAGCGATGTAAAAATTCTTAGAGCAGACCCAACAATGAAGTTTCCTAATAATGTAAGGGATATTGTTAATAAATTAAAATTATCTTTTAAGTGATTACGAAAAGAGGTCTATCATACATAAGAATCCTCATTGTCCACAATTATATGGAAAAGTTAAATTACATAAAATAACGAAACCAATTAGACCTGTAGTTTCTTATGTTAATACTCCTAATAATATATTGGCAATGAAGCTTAACAATATACTTAATAGTTACGGATATGCATCTAAATACTCAATTAGAAATTCAATAGAACTAATCAAAAAATTAAAAGAATTCAAATTACAAGATGCTTATTTCATTTGACGTTACTAATATGTTCACTAAAATTCGTCCTAAAAAATGTCTAATACGGTATCCGCCAAAATAAATTAAATTAAATTTGATTTAAAAATGGTTCTAACAACGGAAGAAAGAGTTTTTTTGGTAGAGCATTATTCTCGTTCATACGGAAAAGGTCGTAATGATGGTCCAAGCTTAGAACAGGTGTCAATAAAATATCAACAAAAATTTAATAAAGCTGCTCATAGTAAAAGTGTGATGTTAGCTGTTGTTGAAAAATTTCGTCGCACTGGTAGTGTATTGTGTCAACGTAAAGGTTCTTCAGGTCGTCGAAAAACAGTATGCACTAACGAAAATGAAGGACGTGTTTTTAACCAAGTTGTGCAATCACCAAAGAAGTCTTGTAAGAACTGCATGTAAACTCAACATTAGTGAAACGTCTTTACGTCGCATGTTCAAATCAATTGGTGGTTATCCATACCGTATTCAAGTTGGACAACGACTAAATGCTGCGGACAAACGTGCAAGAGAAATTTACTGTGGTCGCATGTTGAGTTTAATTTACGAAGATCCCGAATTTTTGAAAAACATATGGTTTTCAGACGAGAGTCACGTTCATCTTAGTGGCTATATTAATCGACAAACAACCAGATTCCTTGGATTTGAACGTCCTGATGTCATTGTAGAGAAACCACTCCACAGTCTTCGAGCTACCGTTTGGTGCGCGGTATCTGGTCATGGAATGATTTGTCCTTATTTCGTTGAAGATGATAATCAGAATCCACGTACTGTCAACCAAGAGCGTTATAGAGAGAAAATTATTATACCTTTTATGAGAGATCTAAATAACTTTTGCCGTGCACGAAATCTACAGTTTCGCACACAATGGTTCCAACAAGATGGTGCAACGAGCCGTACAGCTGTGCGCACCTTAGACTTACTCCGTCAGCATTTCGATAATAGAATAATTTCTCGGGGAACAGACAGAATATCCTTCTCATTCACATGATCTGACGCCACCTGATGCATACATTTGGGGCATAATGAAGGACAAAATATTTCACTCGGAAAATCCGCCGGCGAATATTGCCGAACTACGGGAAAGAATACAAAATATTTTTCGGCAGTTACATCAACCACTTTTTATAAATATGTTTATTGACTTACAAAATCGATATAAAGCTTGTTTGCGTCGAAATTGTGAACATTTTGAACACTTACATTACAGAAATTAAAAATTAATATTAATTTTTATTTTCGGTACTGTTTATTTTGGCGGATACTGTACTTGTAAGAAAATTACTAGAAGATAAAAATATTAATCCAGGAATAATATCAGATATACTTAATTTATTTGATGTATGTATTAATCAGAATTATTTCACTTTTGACAATAACATATATATTTAAAATGAAGGTTTACCAATGGGAAGCCCTATATCACCTATTTTGGCAAACATTTTTATGGACAGTTTAGAAAGAAAGATCTTTGAAAGTAATATTTCGAAAAATGTTTTATTTTGGTATAGATATGTAGATGACATATTAGCTTGTTTTATGGGTAGTGAACGACAATTAGATGTATTTTTCAACCACATCAATAATTTACACCCAAAAATTAAATTTACATTAGAAATTGAAGAAAATAGCTCAATCAATTTTCTTGATTTAAAAATTCAAAGAGTTAATAATGTACTTGATTATTCAATTTACCGAAAACCAACACAGACTGATATGACAATTCCATTTAATTCCAATCACCCCATGTCCCGTAAACTAGCGGCATATAATTCAATGATACATAGAGCTTTTTCAGTTCCTATGAACAAATGTAATTTTGATAGAGAGATTGATAGAATTAGACAAATAGCAACATCCAACGGTTATCTATTAGATATGATAAATAAGCTAATTAATAAAAAAGAGGATTTACAACTAATATTTCCTAAACAAACTGATGAAATAAAAACTTATAAAACCATCACATATGCGAGAAATATTTCTAATAATATTTCTCAAAGATAATATGTTTAGCAACGAATACAACAATTTCTTTTAAAACAGAAAGTAACGTAAGTACAAAATTGTTAAATGTTAAAACAAAAATACCAACATTAAAGAAATCAGGTATATATAAACTCAAATGTCCAGAATGTAATGCTGTCTATTTGGGTCAGACCCTTAGAAATTTAGAAATACGATACAGTGAACACTTACGAGCATACATATTAAAACAACGAGATAAATCCCATTTAATTACGTAAAACATCTACTTGACACCAATCATTCATTGACACCTATCACAGAACTAGAAGTAATACATATTTGTGATAAGAAAAGGGAACTGGATTTCCTTGAAGAGTTGGAAATTCGAAGACACTTAAGAAACCCACAATATGAAGTCAGCAATGAACATATAAATCTAGGGAGTTCTCCACTATTAAACTGTCTTTTTAAGTGATTATTGTAAAGATCAGCAGATATAGTTTTCCTGGTTTTCTATATCATTGGATCTTAATTGGAAAAATGATATCCAGGATATCACCATAGGACTAATAATATCTAAGCTTCAATATGTGTAATATCACATCTCCTTCTTTTTTCTATTAACATATATTAAGTCATATGAGCAGATTCCACGAAGTAAGTGTCGAGACAGTTAATTTCATATATTAAGTCAATCACAAGGTAGGTCACTTCTTGGTCTAGCCAAAAATAACTACTAAATATCAAGTAGGCATCAAATGAAATGTAACGTCTGTCATTCTGACGATGATATTCAGTTATCGAAACAATTGTCAATTTTTTAGAATTTTCAACATTTTTCATTATATTGTGGAATTAGCTAGAAACATTGAGTTTCATTTAAAACACTAGTTATTTATACGTTTAAAAAATATTTGTTACTTTATTTCAAATTTAATAATTAACTTATGCAGCCAATTTATCTAATTTTATTATAATTCCCTTACCAAATATGTAATTTTTCTAACCACGGTAATTTTTTAAAAATGTCTTTTTTTATTACAGACTATGACAATGTTTACAATATATCCGAAATAATGTACTTTATATTCTGAAAAGTTTAATAAGAAATCATTTTTTCTAAGATATTCTAATGTCACAGTTGATAAAAAAATCTTTATCGTTGTTAATATTTAACAGTATATTGTTTAACGAGTAACGAAAGTAGCATTTTCTGCAACGAGAGAACAGTTTAGTAAACGAGGGGCAGCCGAGTTTGATAATGTTATCCATGCTTGTTTTGGCATCTACGTTTATATGATAATCGGACGTTTAGCTATTGTAACTTTTCAAATATGTTATTTATGTCGTTTTGCTTTTACGTTTGTGAATCAAATAAAACACTTTGTTGCCAATGCCAACAGTTTAATTAAATGGATGGTACCTTGAACATATGTTGTAATAACCTGTCTCAAAAATATGAGGTGATCAACCCTATTTATGAACTGATAATCAGTTATCAATGATTAGTTAATTCAAAATGTTTAACAATTTCTAATGTTATCAACTAACTGAGATCGAAATATACTATACACTAAATCTTTAGCAACCCGTAAATGGTATACCAGTTACCGCTTTACAACAGTAATAATTAACCATATACATACAAGTAGGTCAAAAGTATCTCTAATATAATAAGATTAAACTGAAATATAATTTCAGGGCAGTATACATTAACAAAGTTGATATTTCAACTCTAAAGAATTGAAAGAATGTAATGTTAAAATTGTGAATTTGATAGACGTCTTTATAAAAATGTGAACTTACTAATAGTAGAATATAAAAGTTAATATGTGATTCAACGTTAAAAAAATGAAGTTATAAAATGAATAATGTGCTCAAAGTTCAGATAAAAACAAATAAAACTTTGAATGTTACTTGCGGTTAGTGTCCAACCTATTAGACGTCAATTGGCTTAATTGACAAGCAGCATCTGACTTATGGAACAAGATTCAGCCATGCGGTTAATAATCGTTGTTCATGATGTCACCAACAAACAAAGTCCAGCTTCGTCCTTTGAACTGGAAACGCCGTTAGAAGCTCTTGTCGCTCTATAACGTTGATCGTAATCCGATGTACGAAACGTCTCTACAACCCTGGACGGAAAACTTTAGCCTGTCAGCTATCCCTACGAGAATATATATCATACAGGAATCATCCGAAATTGAAGCTTCTTAAAATCTGTTCTTGATCATCCTATCATTGATCACCATCACCCATAAAAACTATCAAACCCTGAATTGGCAAAAAAATATTGTAAAAACTGCTTGTAAAAAAACTATGCTGTATAGAAAAAAACCCTAAAAAGAAATTGGGGGTTATAGCTGTGAAAATATATACAAGATGAAAGCTTACCTTGTTACCAAGGGTTTTTCACCACTATAGTTCCCAAAATATATGGATTAAACCATGTGCCACCGGCCATTTTATATACACACGACTTGTCCTCATCGATACCCGAATTAACCAATCGACAAGTATCAGACAAGTGATTTCAACAATTTTAGCTTCTCTTCACTTTACAATTGACATCAGCAAACAGTGTTACCAATGGCAGTCAAATAAAATCCCCACATAAAATAATAAAATACTCATGGATTGGTTAAATCACATGAAGAATATTAATAAAAATATTGCTCTAAACACCCATTTAATTATTTACATCCCGTTATTCCAGGATATGCTTAAATAATTTTAAAACCCATAGTTAATTCCCTTATACAGCCAACTATACAGAAGTGTGTATAAAGTTGCATACTCAGTGGGTGACTTAATCGAATTAATGTACCTCCGTGAGTTACTCATAATACAATACAAAAAGCATTATATTTTTATCATGCTACAAGCTTTTGCAATAAACATACGGTATAAAATCCTAAAAATATAATTTAAAACTGCAACAATAATTTTATTTAATTGTTAATTTACAAAATCAATACTAAAAAATGTATTGGGTAATTTGGAATTTATTTTGGACTCACATATTGATTCATAATTATATAAGAACAGTTATTTAAAATGATTGGGCTGTCAGCGGTTATCGAAATGGCCTTCTGATGACGTAGCAGGTTGCTGACGTCAGAGCATGCTGGCCTTGTTATTTAGGAGATACTGCCTCAATCCCATCGAGCGTGCTTGTGACCAGCTATAAACTGCCTGTTTTGGTGGGATTCAATAAAAAACGAAGTACCAGAAATCATGCATAACTTAACTTATTCCAAAAACACTTACTTCACTAAATAAAAGTACATCTTAAAGTTTATAAATCCGATTTCATGTTACACCCCAGGTACCAGAGCATTAGTCTGTTTTTGAGGCTTACATGTTTTCAACTCACTGTCTATCTTACAATGTTTTCTAAAACTCCTGCATGTGTACATTTCTTCCCCCTACATAATATATGATGCAGTGATATATTTATCTGACCAGACCCCACCATGTCACCTTATTTTATGAGACAAGGCCCATTAACAAGCATGTGTTTGTGAAGAAATAAAATATTCTCATGTCCGACTATTACAAGAGGTGTGTCTGGACAATTTCAAAAGTAGGAGAGTGGTTCGATCGTTTAGTTACCCTCTTGACAAACATATTACTGACTCAATACAGGGTGTGTCATATCATTTTTGGTCATTTTATTTTGCGTAATGCAACACAGCCTTGAATTCCCATAAACTACCCCCACAGGTACTCCAAGAACTTTTACCCAGTCTTTGGAGACAAATCGATCAATGCTACTTCAACGATCTTATTAGACGTACGCAGAAGCATTGTTTGGCTGTAATTGATATTAGAGCAAAGCATACTCGTTATTCCATGACCACACATCATAGTTGTTACCACACATTCTCATAATTTATGAACTTCCTCAACTTTTGTGGAGCTAACTCAATTTATTTTGCAATGTTCTACCTATCCTAGTAACGGGACGACCTTTTTATGAAGTACCCTGTATATAAAAATTCCAAGTGGTCTGCAGTCAAAGCGGTAATAAAAAAAATATTCTCGTTTTCGCAAATCCTTTAGGATGATTTTCTTCTTTAATCATTCATTCCACCGATTCAAGGTTTCTCCAATTAAGTCTGTTGATATTCCTCTAACGCAGTAGTTTCGCGAAATAATTATAAAAGGCGCCAATGTTCGTTGTCGTGCTATCAATTATTTATTAATTTTTTGTCGTTAATCATGACATTATTTCCGTATATGTTTTTTCCTGATTCGGAATGTAAAACATTAATTGAGAAATAAGGTTATAATAGACTTTAGACAATGGGACCACCAATTGGACCACCAAGGAGACGTTATATAAATAGATTATGAAATGTTTCTAATGATATTCAATTTTGATATTTATACACAGAGTTCCATCAAGAATTGTGCATAAAACAACGACAAATATCTCTAAACCAACATAATGAATAAAAATTTCCAATCAGGACTTGAAAAATTGAAATAATACATTACCCAATCACAAAATTTTAATATTAAAGAGCATTAAAAATAAATCAATTCATAAATTTATATTATTTAAAGATTATTTATTATATTACTTTAACATTATTATAATAATTAAATGTTTAAATAATTTAACAATAACTCAATAATATTTAAAATACGTTTATAATTTCATTGTATTATCATACATAATACAACGAGTGGAATTATGACTATCGATAATCGCCTGAGTTGAGGCACGAAACATGTCAAAAATTAATTCAACGAGTCTGAAAGGCGAGTGTTACTCGTTAAGGAAGAAATGATCTTTGCATGATTTTATTCATTTAATTTCATATATGGCTCCAGAGACCTTGTATTTGTATGGCCAGTTAATTTAATTATTTCTTCTAAATTTGCACGAGCCTTTGACCAATTACTAACGGTTGATGTTCTATCCGAATGATTAGTGATTCTCTTTAATTTTTTCTGCCACAAGACGAGTCCATTTACTAATTTCATTAATTACAACGGATGTATTTTTATACCGTACAGAATTTTCCCAATTCTTGTTTGCAGTTAAAATCAATCTTCTGGTTATTATGTTTTCGGTTCTTTTTGATAACATCTTTTTAAACAATCTGACGGGACACAATTCTTCATTTTCTTGGTTTGGAATGAGAAATTTGATTTTTGTCAAAGTTCTATCTCCTCCTTGGGTCGTTTTAGAGAACACCGAATTGTATTCTATTAGCCCGGTGTAAGAGCCGTTGTTAGTTTCTTCGTGAAAATAATCTAGCAGATAGGACGATGCTTCATTTCCCCGCCAAGCCAATTCAGCGGCGACTATTTGATAGAACCTTTTTTGAAGTCCTTTTGGATTGTCTTCTTCGTAATCCAAAGCAATGGTCTCAATTTCGTTTACAGTTAAAACTGCAGCACTTACTTTCCTCTTCTCCGGCAAACGTTGGAGTTCTTTGCGCTTAGTGTTTTTCGCAAGTCTCGCATTTTCGAAAATGTTCTCCTTAAAGGGATCAAAAGAACGTTTGTAGTAATTAAAATATTTTCTTTGCAATAATTTTGCACTAACATTCCACAGAAGTTTCACGACACTCTCTTTGTATTCTGTTCCATCCTTTTTTCTCATGTTATATGCACAATCTTGCAAGATATTTGCCAGTTCTTCTTGTGTTCGATCGTCTGACAATGTGTATTTGCGCGAATCACAAAATTGCATAAACTGATCCCAGAAGTAACTTTCCTACCTCACAGTATTCGGGGGCTTGTAATGATAGCTTTTGTTTGTTTGTAAGAAAACCACGAATAACTATACCAACTGCTGGAATGGCAGCATGAGTGATTTCCACGTATTATCCAAATGATTATCACTAGCTAGCCATCAATAATAATAGGGAATTAATATATTATGAGTTGTATAATCTAATATATTTTTAGAGACTTATTATATAATATCCAGGCAGTCAGTTCCATTCGAATAGTTAACATCCCCCCAGATAAAGCAGAAGAGGAAGTGACGAAAGAGAAAGAGAGATATGTTCTAAAATGCTCTGTAATTCGGTTTGTTTAATTTGGGGGTTTACAAAAAAGGGCCCAGATATAGGAAAAAGTTCCTCTGCAGGACGAGCGTTGGGTGTTTTTGATAGGGGTATTTTCGTTTAGGGCGGCGCTCGTGTGGAGGGTTGAGTAAGTGAGTAGAAAGGTTGAATTTTTTATTATGCAAAAGTGACTGAAATTGCAATTGTGAAGAGATTTTTGGAGTTTAAGGCGAGAAGATAAGTGGCTGGAGTATATCGAGGAGAAGCAAGATTGTAGTTGTTTGGTTGAAGGTTTGGTGGTTTCGTTAAATTTAATTAAATTACCAATTATCAAGTTGATGAAATACGGCTTTACAATTGCGGTTGCAGTTGCAGTTACTCCCAGCCGTCGGCTATTTGGCCAGGTTGTAGGAAAATCGCAGAAAACCTGCAACACCCACGGGTGGATGAGGTATCGCTGAATCAATTGGGATTGCTATCACTTCTAATGGGAGTGAAAGCGAAGTGAGCACGTCTGCGTATATTAGTTATAGTGCAGTTTTGTCGGTAAAAGGAGGGTATTAGATGACTGAGGGATTCGACTATGTTTTTTAGGGAGTTGGGAATGGCATTCATGATAGTGATGGTTAGAATTTCTATTATGTCTTTGGTATCGGTGGAAAGGTCATAAGGGGCTTGTAGTCCAGTCCAGTGGAACTGGAGCGGTTTCTTTGGTTTTTTTAGAGTGATCTATTTGAGCACCGAGGATGGAATGCGGGGTTAGGACCGCCGCAATTTTTGCAGGTAGGGGCTTCGGATTTCGGGAATTTTTCGAGTCGATGGCCGCAGGTGGGATAGATCGGTTTAGATCTACAAGATTGTGGCGAGTGTCCGGTCTGGGTACAGTGGTAACAGTATTTGGGGGCAGTGGATTGGGGTTGGAAGGCTCACAGTGGTGTTGGAGACCGTGAAATGTGATGCCTGAAGAAAGGGCTTGGTGGTAGTGGATCTTGGAGGCCAATGATTCGCCAAGATTTTTGGATAGGGAAGTTTTGGTTTTGAAGAATCTTTTCAAATTCTTCAAGGGAAATGGAAGCGATTACATTTCTGCAGACGAAGAAAAATGTGGGTGTGAGTGTTTTGGCAGGACGGGGAAGGCGGTGTGAAGTTACGGATGTTGATGGTGATATTGGGATCGCCGGTAGAATTGTGTATTTTTTTGAGGAGCGTGTAGAGTGCCATTGTGGATGAGGTTTTTAGGAGAGCGGTTCGGTTGAAATTGACTTTCAGGTAACGGATTTGTCCGTTTAGGAGTTCTAGGGTATTTAATAGGATGAATAGTATTTTGTGGGTGGAATATTGTGGAGAAGGTGTTTGAGATTTAGAGTGTGGGTTTGGATAGGATTGTTGATAGGGGTTGACGTTTGAGTAGGTCGGCGGTTGGTTTTCCCGACGAGGGTGAAATCCTTGTAGAGAATGGGGGGTTTTCGGGTAATTGAGATCTTACGGAGGAAGCGAAAGATCTAGGGGGGATGAAAAGGAAGTAAGCCTGGATGTTAGAATTGGGGAGATTGGAAGTTGTTTGAGGTTCTGAGTAAGTAGAGAGAGGTATTTTGAGGTTTGTTGTGAGGAGTTAGAGGTTTTGAGTATGGTGTGTAGTCGGTGAAAATTTGGTGGAAGGCTTATCTGGTTTCGGCTGAAGTGTTTATGAGGTGAATAAAGGATTCTTGGAATCCAAGTTCTTTGGGTTTGCACTTAGTTGCAGTTTTACGGCTGCGGGTGCGTCTGGAGGATATTTTTAGGGAGTATTTTAGGAAAGAGAGTGGTATTTGGGGGTGAAAGCTAACATCGAAAGCGGACTCGCTACCGGAGGAAGTTGCCACCCCAGTTAAAAGTTTCCTGGCTTATTAGCTTTTTAGGAGTTTAGTATTTACCTGTGGGATAAATTCCCTTCCTACGTCTAGTTGGTGTGGCGTCTAATGGATTCGGAGACCAAATCATTTATCACAATTTACAAAAGTAATAAAATGTTTGAATAGAAACAATTTGTAATGCACTTCCTAATGCAATTAATATGAACTGTCGTCCTGAAAAAGACGATAGATGATGTGGGTGAGATGGTGTATAATCTCGTTGGCGGTATCCGCGTTGCCGGTTATGTTGACTGTGATTTGGTTTGTATCAGTGACCAAATCTGCAGGTACTACTTTCCTCAAGCGATGGACTGGAGACGCTGATGAAATGACGAGGGCTCTTTTGCCCTTATACTGTGTTTGGAGGTGTACTTGACCCTTCTGATTGGTTCGGCTTTATAAAATCGTTGTTTAAATAATGTCAGATTTCACACTTTAATGTGATATGTTACCCCCTAGCATTCTTACCTCCTTTATGGAGAATGCACGTAGAAATTTCTAGTCTTTATACTTAGCAGAACCTCACTCTTAGTATAATGTAATTATGATATAATTCTAATATTTATTTTGTCATAACAAATCCTAAAATATTTTTTACAATTTCTTTACAAAATTATATACATTTCATAACAATAGATTTGTTGAATTTGCATTGTCGCTATTTTGCGGCAAGATATCTTATCTCTGATTTGAGACTTTGGGTTTTCTTTCAGTTCTATTACAATTGGATTGAGTTTATCAGAGGAAACGGACTGTGGTTAATTAGAATCTGAATATTTTTCATAATGATACCACAGTAATTGATTTTTCATAGAATTTACATTTGTATAATCGGATTTAAAAAAAAATTACTTCAAAGTTTTCTATACCATTTAATCTTCAATGCGACGTTTCGTTTTTTTTAGGACCGCTATTAATTTCTATTTTGATGTTTTTTTTATTTATCAGGAAATTGACCTGTTAGCGATATATTGGGCCGTATTCATGAAACTGAAGGATATCCTTGTAAGTATAAGGTAGAAGTATTAGGTTTTGAGTTGAAAAAAAAGGTGAGAGTATAAGCATTTTCTTTTTTTCCTATTCGTATTGAATACCTTATACAATTTAGTGATGTAAAGAACTGTCGAATATCTTCCACCGAGAAGAAAAAACAGAAAAGGTGGAAACAAAAGGGCTCGCAACCAAAGAGCTTCAACGGCCAGTTCTTTTAGAGCAGTATTGAACAAGTAGTATTTAAAGAGAATACTATGAAAAAAAGGTGGAGAGAATGAAGCGCGAGAAATCAGCAGCAAATATTGTTAACGAGGGGGAGTTAGCATACTCCAATATGTAAACAATTTTCCAAATTTTCTCGTACAACGTATTATATTGACCATATTTTATTGATTGGTACTTATTATTTTCTGTAAGACTAGGGGATTTTGCTTAAAAAGTCCAGTAGATATATGTTTCATTTATTATTAATATTATTAAGAAGTTTGTAATAAAGTGAAAATAGAACAGTTTGCGTTAGTGAATAAACTTAATAATTATTCAAATTTTGGTTTTCAAAATCCAAAATGATCTGATGGCGTAAATAATAAAACCAAATTAAATTTGAACTTTTATTTAATTACATTTAAACCTATATTTAATTATCAAAGTTGTTTATTACAGTGCTCAAATTTCTTCTCACTTCTTGTCCTTGCTTGCGAAGAGTTAGATCAACATCGGAATTATCATCACTATAATCTTCCGGCATTTCTTCTTCAGGTGCTTCAATATCGATGCATTTCAAAGTTTTTGCCACGTCAAGCACAATAGAGGCAATAATTATTTTTGGCGCAGTCTCCAATTTCACTCAGCAAAATAGGGAATCGACGTCCCAGTTGACCAAAACAACCTTCAAATATCACTCTCTCTTTTTTCAAAAGTTTATTATAATATAGTTCAGTACCTGGCGCGGGTTTTCTGAATGCTGTCATGAGCCACGGCGCTATACCATATCCATCAGTAGCACGACGATGTTTTTATTTTGTAAACTAACCCTTATTTGTGAATTTCTCCAAATTATTGGATCGTGGACCAATCCAGGCCAACTAATGTCTATACAGTCAACTACGCCAATTGCTGTCGGAAACCTATACTTGCTTTGCCATATTTGTTTCGCATCCATTACTGAATAAAGTTTCCGTCTACCAACAATGAACTTCATTGTTAGTAGACGGAAACTTTGTTCAATAATTTGATTGCACCACTTTGATCTCAATTACGGCAGTCACTGTACGAGATACTGTAGCTTGACTTGCACCCAGATCTTGACCAATGCCTTTCCGATACCCAGGGTCACTGAGATAGGGTAAACATATCTGCATTTTTAGGACGGATGATAACGCACCTCCTCGAGTTTCAGTTGACAATACATTGCATATCTTCCTCTTCAACCTGGTTAATTTTTTGTAATCACGAACAGGTGTTGATAAACGCTGCTTGTAGTGTTTAATCTCTCTGTTCCACAACATCTGCCATCGCTACAACTGATCACAACACGACTGAGGCCACTACTGACCACACTCAAAATAATTGAAGGATATCCTTTCTATTTAGAGAAAAAGGTAACGTTTCTGAATAACCAAATAATATTTATGAAGGATATGCTCAGACTCTAAGTACGGCCCATTAAATATCTAAAATAATGGCTCTATCAGCAATTCTGAATAAAATCGGTGGGTATCTCATCTGGCCTAGGATCATTATTGGGTAAATTTTTGTATCAATAGTTTCACGAGTAATAGTGTATTTGGAAATAATCAGTGAAATGGTATGAATATTACCAAAGTTACTAGCATCTCTACTAACAAAATTAGTATCAACAAAATTTGAGCTGATAAGTTCTCTATAATTCTTGTATTACTGCATTGTGTTTCGGCAAAATATTAGACAGTGTTATCGAAAAGACACTCCAATATTTGTAGTAGAAACAAATTCAACAGCAATTTATCTAGTCTATAAAAATAATACGTAGGATGAAAACTTTTCACCCATATATTTAAAGTTCTATATCATACATTTGAATATAGTGTTTGTTCAGCTTAGAACTATTGATTATGGCAAAGGAAGCATCTCTCGTTGAATAACCGTGAATAATTAGAGAATCGCTTGTAGTTAAAACAGTGATTCGACCCCATTTATAAGAAAATTCCAATAGAAAACCCATAAAAATTCAACCACGTATTCATATTTAATCTTAAAACTGTTGTGTGGTTAATTTAGTTGTAAAATACATATCCACTCTCCATCTTATCGTATTTTGGCTAATTATAAAAATATAACGATCCAAAAATTCGTTTTGTACAGAAGTACCTACTGGTAACAAATCTTAGTCTCCGTGTATATACCTACGAAGTCACAAAAACCAGTCTTGAACAGAAGTTCCACGGGGCCTTCTTGAGTTACTCCCAGTGACAGCAAAATGTGTTAAAACTCTTGAAATGGTTGAAATTCAACCGTTCAGCAAGTTCAACTTGACTGTAGGGGAGAATGCCTTACAGTGGCCACCTTTTTACTTTGTTGGACATAACTTTATTCCCATTAGAAATTTTGAAAAAATAATTGAACCACACAAAACTTTCATTATTTGGCTACAAATTGCCATAGCTAACTTGGCAAAAAAACAACCTATTTCAAAGCAACTTATTTTTTTTCAAAAATGTGGTCACTGTAGGAAGATAGCGCCTACAGTGGCTACCAATACGTCTAACAGTGACCACTGTTTTTCAAAAGAATAAAATATTCATGCATTACGAGTCTTGAGGAACAAACTTTCAAGAAAACATAAAAGTGATATTTTAAAGAAGATAAATAATAAAAAAGTATAAAAATAAAATCTTCAGTTTTCAGTTTGGTCGATTAGTTGATGTTATAAGGGTCCAGATCAATATCGAAGGAAAAGCATCTAGCTGTTCTTAATGTCCCTCCAGTATTTCTGGGTTCAGGTAGATGCAGAACAATACCTGCCCTTTGTATCACAGAAACATCATCAACATTTGGAGAAACGAATTTCTTTTCCCCGTATTTTCTTAAAAAACAACACATTATATTCTTCATCAGGCAGCACCTCTTTGATTTGCCCAACAAAATATTTTATCGTTTTTTTGGTAGCAAACCTCACAAGAAGAAAACTGCTCACTTCAAAAGGTCTATCGTTATCCTCTTCTTCATCTATCAGTAAGTGCGGACGGGGCAATCGAAATCTTCTGCTTACTCTGATGCTAGGGGAAGCAATTTCTGCTAATGGAAGCTATTTCGTAACCTTGGACTTCAGCTTTTCATCAAGTTCATCTTTAAGCTTCTGAATATTGGGGGTACTTGTTAAAATTTCGGTTGCCCTCTTCTTCCGTCGACGCTTAGGTTTGTTTTGTATTTCTGCTTTCGAGAAAGCTCTCACCAATTCGGGTGAAAAGCATAGAGCACCCTCTTCATCACCTTGATTGATAATCGGATTCTCTTCGGTTGAGATCTCATCACCCTGAACAAACGCTGGAACTGTTTCAGAAGTAGAGGCAACCGGACTTGTTTCGTTGGTTCATTGTGAAGTAGATGGCTGAGGTTCAAATGGTATATCGATGGGTGCTGGCTGGGGCTCAAGTGGTATATCGGTCACTGATGCTGGCAGAAATTCATGTTCCTTGAAACAATTCTTATTAAGCGGATATATACCAGTACTTTTGAAGGCGGAAACTGACGCACAAACGATCTTCAAAAACACAAAGAATCTCTTGGAGAATAACAACACCAAGAAGTTACCCATTATAGACGACAGGATCTGAAGGACCTTAGAAATGAGTTGGATAAACGTCTTAAGAATGAGTTGGATAAACGTCTTAAGAATGGTGAAAAAAACCTAACTATTAAATACCTTAATGGTTCTTCTAGAATAACGACGTTTCGTTTCTTTATGTGCCAAATTAAATGGATTTATTTGTAACATTGAACTCCTTAAACTAGACGTAATATTATTTACTGAAACTTTGTTAAACTCCACAATTTTGGATTCAGTTATTGCTATTGACTGTTACACTATATTTCGAGATGACAGACAACTTCGCAAGGTGGGAAGTGTCTGTATTTATTTATCCAACAACATAACAGATAACTTTTCCTTCTCTGTTATTTCCTCTTTTGTTCCAAATATCGATAGCATTTGTCTGAAAATTTCTAAACAAACCACAAATATTCATTTTGTAAATGTTTATCGCCCAGACGATACTTGACTCCCTGATAATATAAATTTTATTGACAAATCTGGAAACTGCTATCATTTTCGGTGATTTCAATTTTCCGGACATAACCTGGCCGAATAACATCCAGTTCCGAAGGCAACAACGCAAAACATTTATTCATAAACTTCGTTTAGGATTCCCCCTTACTATAGTTGATAAGTGAAGATACGCGTTTTAGGATTTATAACCAACCTTCAATCCTAGATCTCCTTTTCACTAGTAATAAACAATTAATTTCTTCTATTGAAACTCACGCTCCGTTCAGAATTTCAGATCACGTCGTCATAACGGCGCACTGGAATTTAGGCAGGATAAGATAAATCAATTGTATCTCAATTCTCGAAAAGCGAATAAATATGGACAATAAGTAGGGTATTTAAACGTGCGAACCTTAAACCTAAACATAAAAATTACGCGCACATACTACCTAATTAGACTAGAAAATAGTACTCTCATAGTCTCCGCCCAATTGCATCGTGCACTTTGATTGGATGCTAACTTACTTGATTTAATGGGCGGAGGCTACGAGAATAGTACTTTCTAGTATAAATAGAAGTCGTTTCCATTCAATGGTTCCCCAAACCCGGCAAAGATCTTACAAAGCCTGAATCTTACCGGCCCATCTCACTAATCAGCGTCCTAGTTAAAGTCTTTGAACGATTGTTGAAAGAAAGAATCTGGGACTTCTGTACCGAACACAATATAATTCCGGCATTTCAATTCGGATTCAGGCCGGGCCACTCTTGTCAGAACGCCACCACCAACCTTCAAACAATCGTCACCCGAGCTTTAAATCAAAGACGATGTTCTGCCGCCATCCTCATGGACGTTTAGAAGGCTTTCGATCAAGTCTGGCATGTCGGACTGGTGAGAAAGCTACTGAGCATCCGACTGCCAAACCAAATCGTCAAATTAATATATTCCTATCTCACCGACCGATCGATCAGCGTCAAAGTTGGTTATAGCATATCCGATTCTTTTACACCCCTAACTGGCGTTCCGCAGGGCTCGATGCTCGCTCCTCTACTATATATAATTTATACGTATGACACACCAATTCCACGACATCCCCGTGACAACATTCAACTATATGCGGACGATACCGCACTAATCATTTCTGCCACAGATATTCGCTCTCTCAACATTCGATCTCAAAATCTACTGACCCAATTTTCTAATTGGTGCAGGAAATGGCGGGTGACTCTCAACCCTCAAAAAACCCAAGCCATCGTTTTCCAACACCCTGATACCAGGAGCGAAAGACTTTTACCTACAAACTTCCGTCTCGTGCTCTGGGGTGATCAACTCGAAATCCGTCGGGAAGTCGTTTATTTGGGAGTGAAATTCACTTACACTCTCAACTGGACGCCCGACCTAATGGACACTTTAAACAAAGTCCGACGGAGAGTTAATCTTCTCAAGGCGCTCGGTGGCAGCTTCGGACGTACTCACCCTACCACCCTACTTCATACGTATAAAACATACATCCGTCCAATAATCGACTATAGAGCTAACGTCTATTGCACCCTCCCCAACCATCTTGCCAAAAGACTCCGAACTTGTGAGCAGTCAATCCTAAGATACTGCCAATACAAGGCTCCATACTCTCCTACTAACACAGTATATGTCAATATCGACATCGAGTCCCTTCTACCATGCCTAAATAATCTACAAGCCCGATACGTTAGTCGTACTATCGAATCGGGCAGTGAAATCGCGAAGAACACTCTTCTCACACCGTGGGTCGCCAACAGACGACCCCTCGGTATGTATCCCCAGAGGAAGCTCCCATTTCTTCCGTTACGCCTGCTAGCCACGGCATACGACGACCTCCCCGACGAATATATCGACTACCTCGACAGCTCCCTAATTTCCATACGATAATCGTCAAGAATTCACTATTTCTCACACTTTTTTAGGTCAATAATTCTCTACTCAACAACTTCCGCAACAAGTCCAAAACCATTCTAATAAAAATGTCTAACAAATTCCAAATTCTCTCATTCCCAGCTATTATTTGTTCAACACTTTGGACTAACCCTATACTTTTTTGCCGCCCCCATACCACCCACGTCGGTGTTGCAGGTTTTTGCGGTTTTCCTGTACACTCTGTGAATTTATTAACTAGCCAAATGGACCGACGCACCCGCATTTTTAGATTTAATATTATTATTTACCACCGACCACCGTAATAGTCCCGAACCACCGAAGACACGTCGCCGCAACTTTTCATCAATCTCAACAATTCATTATATTCCATACACTTTTGTAAAAATTTCTCTCATACACTTTTCTTTCGTAAATTCCCAAAATCAACAAAAATCTTAAATCTCTAATATTCCATTATATTTCTTCTTAATATCGGAGACATTTCAAATTCTTTTAAATCCAGTTAACAACACCCTTTTCGATTAAATAATTTCAATAATTCCTGACACCTAGCCAGCTAAACTCATATATCTATGTATCGGCAACGATACATGGTTCGTCTTCAACATTTAAACTCCCATCCTAGACACTTTTTGCCACACTATCTCTACACACTTTTGAGCTTCGCTGCTTCCAGATATCAACCCCCGCTACGCCCCAATACAACACAACCCTCCAGTTACTTTCTAGCAAAAAGCCCATCTAATCACTCTCAATCCTATACACTTTTAAGCAAAATTTTCCTAGTCATCTTTTGAAAAAATATCTACAAGACACTTTTAAACCCTACCTTAATTTCTCGGTCAGCGCACACCAAATCACCCAACACACCCCCAACACAGCCCTGAAGAGGAAACCTATCCTATACCAGGGCATCAACAAGAAAAGAACACTCTCAACCAAGAAAACTCCAATCCATCTCCAATTCATTTACGAACTTCTCTCTCTCTTTTTTTTTATTTAATGGTTTATTTTGGAAGTGTATATAATAGATACTGATTTGTTGTTTATGTATAGGCAGTTTATAACCAAAGTTTAAGAAATCATCACTCTGAGTATATTTTAATTTAAAATGACGTTTTGCCTTTACCTCAGTTAAGGCTGTTAGTAAGGCTGCTTTCACGTTAAGGGAAAAAACTATAATACTTAATGTCCACGATTCACTTGTGCACCAACATCCTTCAAATAATGTTCGGGATATAGTTAGCGCCTGTTCCAATATGACGGGAATCATTTTTCTCGCAACTTTTGTCGTGTTTACTTCGAAAGTACAATCCGAGACATAAATTCTAATGGGTTTTGATATTTTATTATTTTACGTGTTATATTTTTATTTTAATTAGAGTTTATAGTTTGTGACCTTCGACTGCCAAACTACTTCTGTTGCTACTCATAAATTTTATGTAGTTATTATACAATAGCACATATATTAATAACGCAAGCCAAAGACCATTTGAGAGTACGAATCGTGTTGACATTTTACTCATAATTAACTCCATAAAACATTATATATAGAATGAAATGAAGTTAGCCAACCAACAACTGAACTTGGTGTGACACAACAGCATTTTCTGTGAACGACGTTCAGTGTTAATTGAGTATTCTGTTGAACCGAATGTTAATTAGCTTTGGTACAACCGGCCCTAATACAGTCAGACTCTGACAAATTTTCTTGTTGCTGGTTGTTTGTTTTAACAAAAACACTTGGAAAACGCCTTTGAAGAATCAGCATAACATATTCAAACCAAACTAAATTGTAATTAAAATGAAGAACGGCTATCATGTTTTCAAATTGCTTGCCAAAAATTATGAAAACTATCAGCGTTTATGCAGTTCTACCGATAAGTATCTATAAAATTATATCTTATTACAGAAATCGAAACTTAATTATTTAATTTACCACTATTTTAAAAAAGTATGCGATAATTTTGTTGTGCAGCGTATATCATAAATTACATAAAAATATTGTGGGACTATAGTACAATTGATATTTAACTCGAGTTGGCGTAGGTTATTTTCCCAATAAAAACATGCATATCTCACTGATGACGCGTTGGATCTCGGCCTTGACCTTAGAAATTGCTTACGATTTATTCACATTGAACTGGAATTTCAAATATATGCTCCAATTTATGGATTGTTTCGTACTGAACCGAAATGCCGTTCAGATGCATATCATCCAATTTAGTCCATAAGAATTCCATTATCATGTTCCTGCACCGAATGCCATTCACAGTCACTGCATTTCTGACCTGACCAAAATCCTCACCAGGCAGTTGCTCGTTGTGGGTGCATCTGTTTCTGGACCACGCACGGATTTTCTAAGCCTCAGATACGACAATGTTGTTTTTTGACGAACCGAAATTCTGAAAAATCGGTATTCACTTCATTTTACTCAGTTGGGCATTAAACAAATACCCGGCGCTGTGCGTGAGGTGGAGGTCTTTTGGTTGGTAACACTATTGTTTTCGAGAGACCGGCAAGCCGTACTACTAAACAAACTCAGCGGGAATAGGTGAAACAATTGAATGCAAATGTTTATTAAAAAATTCACTAGCTGAATGTTTGCCACTGCAGACGGGTGTGGGTGGATATGGCTGAAAACCGGTTTTTTGCGTAAATCGATGAAGTTAACTGGAAAAGTTATAGATAATTAAAAAATACACAACTTTTGTATAAAACATTTTTACACATGAAGTGATTTTTTCGTTTTTTATTTCTAACTTCACAAAAAAAAATATCATAATAAAAATTGGCACAATTGTAGCTTCGTATATGCCAAAAACGTAGAATTTTTGTTATTGCGCTAACTTAATTGGTTTTTCAAAGATTCAATTTTTTCGAAAATAGTTATTTTCCTAACAAGTGCGGAAAGTGATACTTTCCCGCAAGCGACTGCCGTTCACCCGAACAACGCGAAGCGGAGTTCGGGCAAGCAGTCAAGGGCGGGAAAGGCACTTTACGCATGAATTAGGAACATTATTTTTTCTACGACTGCATAAAGATTCAAAAAGCACATTGAAAATATATATTTTATTTCAACATACCAAACATTACATGAAAATCCACTAATTATTATTAATATTAATGTTGAAAACACAATTTGTTGCATTCTGCAAATGCGTCAGAATAGCCGGTCCAGAGTAGTTAGTTGGTGGTAACTGGCTGTTAAGAGTAACACTCGTAGATTGCAAAGTTCATGAAGATGACGGAGACGGCATCGGTTGCAAGTTGCCAGTACATGAAAGAATTTTATTCGAGATGGTTTTCTTCTGTTCTACGGAGTCTTCCAAATAACTCTCAGCAACAGCAGTTGACTTCCAGCCTCCAAGACGTTTTATGTTGGTTATCCCTTCGCCTGAATCTGCTAGAAACGTTGCCGAGGATCGTCTAAAACTGTAATCCTGTGTAACGTTTTGGGTTAGGTAGGCCTAAGTAGGTAGCGATCTCTGCCGGCATTTTACTAAATGTGTTTACGCCTACGCACTGAACAGAACATTTGCCTTTCTTGTAATTGATAAAAAACGACGGTGCTAAGTGGTAGGAGGCCGTAAATTTGCATACTTTCTATAGAGCTTCAAAAACGTTCCATTATTTATGTCTTCAGATATAACAAAGGATCTTGAGGTATGGTTTTTCGAATCCGAAATTCTCACAATAATTAGGTTTCCTTCATTTTGAATATCATCAAGCGTGATTTTCACAAGCTTCGCTCTGCGAAGAGCACCGGCTAAAGCAAAAATGGTACCTACTTTAATCATAAGATATATCTCATCAGGGGCTAACATAAACTTGGATGTGTCTTCTTTGGTAAAAATATGCGCTTTATGTGGTCGAAAACCAACATTTTGCTTTTTTAGGAACGATGTCAATTTATGAAACTTGCTTATGTCCAGGTTTTGTTTTATTTTAATTAAACATTTCACCATCGAGTAACGCGACCATAGGGTATTGGATTTCAGTACCTTACTCAGCTCGGAAAAATACGCCAAAAAAACCTCTTCTCTGAAGCTATTCACTCACTCCTTTTTCCTTACACCAGTTTAAAAATTGGTTGTATTGCTGTTCGTATCTTTCTCGTGATTTACTTGGTAACAGGTCTAAATTTACCTCATCTGCGGCGTTTAACATTGCTTCTGGGAGCTCTTCGTCTGACGAATCCATTAAAATATTGCTTTAATTGAAAATAATTTGTAAAATGCCAGAATCGGACACTTCGACAACACTTTGACGTCTTGATGACACCTTGGTTGTCATAACAAATCTTCGATTACCACACCAAACCACATGACTCAGCTTAGTTTGATTGTTATGTGGATTGATTTTGAGAAATGTATAGGGTAGATATATAAAAGTATCGCAATTTCTTAATTCCAATGAATGAGAATAGTCTGGGTTAGATTGAATATTAAAACCTATATTAGTTTTAATAGTAATATACAGGTAAAATCAATGAAATGTACATTTAATAACGATAAATTGACATATTTTACTTCCCCGCACTGGTGCGGGAAAGCGAGTTTTCCCGCACTAGTGCGGAACTGTGACACTTTCTAAACTAAAATGAGTGCGGGAAAGTGGGTAAAAACGCACGGTCGTAGAAAAAATTGCTTTTTTTTGCTTGAAAATATATGTTTTTATTATTTTATATGGAGGTTGAGATCTTTGCGAATAAAACTACCCTGCTGAAGTCTGTAGGATAAAAAATCTATTCGTGGCTTTAAAAAAATAATAATTTTTGAAAAAAATGGGTTCCGAAAAATCTAATTATAATATGAGCAATAATTTTCATTAAAATTAAACTTGTGATAAGGATATTTGAAGGTTACTCTTATCGAGAAAAGTTTAAGAGATTTATTGTTGGATGTGGTTTGTGTAGCCAAGTTTTTGGGGAATCTATTCAGATTGTTCCGAATGCAATATATAGAGATAAACATAATAAAGTATAGTGACCTTTCAAGTTCAATAAATCTAGTGGACAATGAAGAAATTTCTGAATAAAGGACGTGAATGGATTTTGAACAAAAATTTATCACTGTAATATGAAAAAGAAAGCTTAACAAAATCTGTCCATGTATAAGCCTCAAAGCCCATAACATTATAATGAGGGTGTAACCTCTGACTGTACATCCGAACTATAAAGTTTATAAAGTACAATGACCTCCGCCTGTATCAATATAGGACTTGCACAGTGGCGTGGACTTTTTTTGCGGGTTCAAAAATAGAAAAATAGCACTGTATATTTTCCTGAATTATTTTTGTAATATATATATATATATATATATATATAATATTGAAAAAGTTTATTTTCTTAGGTTCGTAGGTTGTTTGAAATGATACACATAAAACGAGATAAGTTTTCTGTGAATGATAGACAGATATAAAAAACTTTAGTCAAATTTATTATAAGCTGATTAACTAATTCATTTCAACATACCTCTTATAGTATCGTTTCATTGAAATTCTAAGGTAAGTACATCGGTTTTAATACTACGTTTTTATTGATGTTTCTAAGAAACCTACTAATGTTATGTTTGTATCTATCTGCAAATATTTTAATCGTCCCCTATTTTTACCATGGTATTAGTTTGAAAATGCTTCCAAGGAAGGAGCGAAATGTTAAAATTATATCTATTTTCAATAGAAAAATGTTAAATATGTCTTTTAATTATCTCAAACAACCTACGATCCCAAGAAAATAAACTTTTTCAATGTATATATATATATATATATATATATATATATATATATATATATATATATATACAAACGGTTGAAGAAATAAAATGAATTTATATATTCATAAACCCAAACATATTGTTTTGATTATAAATTTAATGGAGTATAAGTATTATATTTGTGCGTTTCTTCCATACTTGTTAAAAAATTCATACTTCATAATTTCTAGTACTGCATATCACCACTTTTAAAATATATCTTATGAATAAATACATTGATATTTGGGTATATCTCTGCAAATCGAATAATTTGATGTCCGAGCTTTTTTTTAAAGGTTCAATAAGTTTTAGCTGAGTTAGTTTTTATCAAAAGGTTAGTATATAACATATTGATGCTTTATGCATGAAAATGATGTAAAAACTTGAAAACATTAGCCCGAAAAAAAAACAATTTAGATATGATTTCTCACTCCCTCACTATGTCCAAATTGAGAAATTTTGATTTAAAATGGATTTTTTTAAAATCACTTTTCCTTTTAGCGCTGAGTGCTTTCAATATAATATAAAGGGTATTTCAGACATTGTAAAAAAGCCAAAAAAGTTATGTTATATAAAAAATCAGATCAAGCAATTAAATATTTTTATTAGTACCAGTGACTAATGGTCACTCCCTCACACAGTTCTATATTTCGCGCTAAAATTGTTCTGGTAAAAATGTATTGGGAACTAAATTGGCAACACTGCCGGCACCAGTTGCTTTGTGGATACCACGCGGGAGCAGTTGTTTATCTCTGTATGTGCAAGTTATAATAATTTACAAGTGAAAAAAAATTAGTGCGTGTTTTTTTATACTATCACTCCCTCACAGAAGGTATTTTGGACCAGGTAAATACTAGAAATTTAATATTGTACTAATTAAGTTAGCTTTAGGTGTAATATTACTCATACAAAATATGACCTTCACAGTGTGAAGCATGCTGCCATGTTGCCAACTTTAAATTAAATCCGTCACTCCCTCACCAGTCACTCCCTCATAATTTCATATTGTGAGGGTGTGATAACATTTATGAGGTAGTGATTTTTTCAACTTTTTTTAAAAATATATTACTTTTTTGCAGAAATGGCACGGAATAAAGAGGAAGCCAAGCTACGAAAAAAACAATACGACAAAAAAGACGAGAAGATATGAAAAATAACCCCGAAAAACTTGAAGAAATGAGAGAAAAAGAGCGCCAAAAATATAAAAGGAAACGAGTACAAGGAAAACTTTCAGCTAAGTTGGTAGCAAATATGAGTGACAGAGAACACCGACAAATAAAGAAAGAATGGCGTAAAAGATCAAAAAACTACAGAAAAAGTCAAAAAGACCGACATATTTTAAACAGAATCTTGGAAGATAATTCCCCTCCTCTCTCACCAGTGCCTATTCCCGATGCAGCGGTAACTCCCACAAACTCAAATTTGCCTACTCCAAACGCTTCAACATCGAGAAGAAATGTGGGTCGTAAAAGAATTAATAAATCACGTTCAAAAATGTGTAGAACTATACAAAAATTAAATGTAAAACTGACCGAATATAAGAAATCGTCTGAGAAGTATAGAAAAAGATGGCAGCGCCTTAAAGAAAAAAAAATAAAAACCAATGCCATGTTGAGCCCCAACTCGAAGGTTAACCAGTTGTTAGGCAAAGAAAAAGTTTCCCAACCAGTCAGAAGAAAACTAATTTTCGGTGAAGTTGTGGAACGTCAGCTACAGGAAAATTACCGTACAGCTTCGGGTCATACAAGTAAAAAAAAATACCATGCTACTATGCAGTATAATATGTTAAAAAAATACAGACTATTAAATGAAGCAAAAAAAAATAAAAATTGTTAATCCTCAATCACTAAAAACTTGCAACCGGAAAATTCGTCCAAGGGGTCATTTTATTTCTTCCCAAGTAAAAGAAGGAATTAGAGCATTTTTTGAACGAGATGATGTATCGCGAATAACTGCGGGCAAAAAGGAATATAGAACCTATAGGAAAGAACAAAAACAAAAAAGATATCTATTGGATACTATGAAATTATTACACACGAAATTTCTTGACTCGGTAGATTATCGTATAAGCTACCAATCTTTCTGTCGCTTGAAGCCATTCTGGGTTTTAAAACCTAAAGTAGAAGACAGGGAAACATGTAGATGCATTAAACATTTAAATTTTGAATACATGGTTTCTGCATTGAACAAAGCAAAAGTTATAGAAACTCGTTCTGCGAATGACATTGTCAAGCTTTTATGTTGTGAACCTGTAAAACCTGACTGCCTATACAGAACATGCATGGAATGTCATACCAAAAATATAAAAGCTGGACAGTTCATGGATAAAATAACTACTTGTTATAAGTGGACAACTGAATCAACCAAATACACTAATAAAGGAAAAGAAAAATTAGTTCGCAAGACAATAAAATCAAACATTTCTATCAGGTTAGTTAATCTGTACAATGAATTTCAAGAAACATTAAGCTCCTTTTTAAACCATGTTGGTAACATCCTTCATCAATACCAATCAATATCCTCATTAAAAGCCTCTCTTAAATCAGATGAAATATCGATTCACGTCGATTTTAGCGAAAATTGTTCATGCAAGTACGGTGAAGAAGTTCAATCATTCCATTTTGGTGGTTCAAGAGCACAGATAAGTTTACATACAGGTATTATATATATGAGAGATGGTCAAGGAAATGTAAAGCCGCGTCCTTTTTGCACCATATCAAGCTCTCTCCGTCATGATTACGTAGCCATATGGGCACATTTAAAAATTATATTTGATTGGCTTGACGAAGTAAAAACTGAGGATATTTCAAAGGTTCACTTCCTTAGTGATGGGCCAGCAACACAGTACAGAAATCGTTTTATGTTTCAAATAATATCAAAATATTCAAAACACTTTTTACCAAGTATTAAATACCTCACTTGGAACTATTCTGAAGCTGGCCACGGCAAAGGTGCTGCCGACGGTATCGGGGGTACATTGAAAAGAACCGCAGACCAAGCAGTAGCTGAGGGAAAGGACATATCAAATATTTCAGAACTCTAAGCCATTTTAAAAGTAAGATGTCCAGGAATATACCTTCAAGAGCTGACGGATGAGGCTTTACAACAAATACAAATATTATTTTCTGATCTTTCAGCTCCTGCATTTTTGGGAACTACAAATGTCCATCAGATTATATTCCGAGAAGTAGATGATCGTATATTCCTTAATAGACTTAGCTGTTTCAGCTGCTATTTAGATAAAATGCCATGCGTTCATTTTCACTTAGGAAAGGGTTATCCAAAGAATAAAGCTTCAAAATTAAAAGAACAGTCTGAAACCAATGAAATAAACAATTCAGAACCTTCAACAATTGACAACAATCAGTTAGCTGAATTGACTATAAATAATATAGTACCTTCAACAACCGACAATAATCAGTTAGTTGAGTTAGCTACAAATACAGAACCTTCAACAATTGACAGAAATCAGTTAGATGAATTAACTATAAATAATATAGTATGTTCAACAACCGACAATAATCAGTTAGTTGAGTTAGCTACAAATACAGAACCTTCAACAATTGACAGAAATCAGTTAGATGAATTAACTATAAATAATATAGTACCTTCAACAACCGACAATAATCAGTTAGTTGAGTTAGCTACAAATTATATAGTACCTCCAACAACCGAGAGCAATCCTGAGTTAGATATTAATCAGTGGGTTGCTGTAGTGTATGACGAACAATGGATACCGGGAATCGTCGAAAAAAAGGAACCGTTAGGAAAAATAAAAGTTAATTTTATGAAAGTTGTGGGGCCTAACAGATTTACTTGGCCTAATAAAAAGGATACTGATGTCATCTGCGCCGATAGTATTTTATGCACAGTCAACAAGTTTCCAGAACTACTCTCATTCAACAGGAGATCAATTCATTCTTTA
This sequence comes from Galeruca laticollis, assembly GCA_963921935.1. Lineage (NCBI taxonomy): Eukaryota > Metazoa > Arthropoda > Insecta > Coleoptera > Chrysomelidae > Galeruca > Galeruca laticollis. Next base: position 174,985,646 of record OY998179.1, on the reverse strand, counting down.
CCCGCTGATGAGTTTGCTCGTATAACAGACCTGTTTTTAAAAATATTTTGATTTAAAAAATTGATTTTTCGCTGTAATAACTATGTATCTTTAGTTTTAAGTTTAAGTTGTCATATTAAAAGCATACCTTAGTTCTTAAATAACTTACTATTATCAAACCGTTCATAATGTCACTCCCTCATATCTCATGTCACTCACTCATTTTGAGTTTTTTTTAAAAAACAACAAAAAAAACAACAAATCATCGTGAAATAAAAAGTTTCACTTTTAATTTAACCTATTGAATTAATCTAGGAACAAAAATATTTGATCTGAAATGATTCAACAAACTGCCAAATGGAAAATAGAAATTGTTCAATTTACAGAGATATACCCATTTATGGCGATTTTCAATAATTAATCACATTTTTATTTTATATAACAGAGTAAGTAATAGAAAGTATTTCTAATGAAATATTTCTACAACAACTATGCAAAACACGCTTTTCTACACAAATTTTATACGCAAAGTAGGCCTTTTCTTAATATCATTGATATCCATTGGAAAAGTAATAATTTAGAGTGGTAAAAGTACATGCTATGACACTTTTCCTCTCGGAAATGTCAATTTCAAATGTTTGTTTGACAATCTAACATTATCATTATAGTGAATTTCGTTGACAAACACTAATATTACAATTACTTAAAACTTATTATCAAGATATTAAGAAATAAAACTGTTTTTCTTAAGTGCTCAATCATTTACCATTGTTGAATGGCTTCATCAGGAGCGAACTACAAGATTTCTTAAACGAAATAATACAATAATGGAATATTTTAAAATTACTACTCACAGAATTGGAGTCAGTCAATTCAAATGTAAATAAAAACAACATAACGCGTTCACAAATTTTCAGACAGTAAGTTCTACAAAAATAAAACTCGTAACCCCGAAAAACAATGTTAGAACTTACAGTTGTGCATTGTTATTTTGTATGTCCATAGTTGCCTCTTATAAAGAGCTACTGAAGTCGTTAAATTTGACGTTGGTAAGCATTGTTCTACGTAAAAGGCTGTAGACAATGAGACCTTTACTTTTCATACCTAATTCTTGGTCGTGAGTGTTAACATTATAAGTATAATAATAATAATAATAATAATCGTCTTTATTATTATACATAAAAAAAATTATAAATTATAATATATGAGATGCAAGGCGAAGTTCAACCTTTACTGCTTAAAAAACGCCGTAAAACTTGCTTTTCCACTTAACCTTGTATACCTACTACACATACATAATATATACCTCAACACAAGTTGTATCATATTACATTAGTACTTTGATGCGTAAGGCCATCAATTCCTCCCACAATTCTGAACCCAATTAATTCTGATGATCAAACAAGTATTTCCGAATAAACTCTTTGAATTTTTTAAAATGCTGATATTTGGTTTCCATTGGAAGTCCGTTATAAACAAAGCCAATTTGATATCTAAAAGACCGTCGAGAAATTTCCAATTTAAAGGGAGGTATAGTAATTACCCCTTTATTTCGAATATTAATGTTATGAACGTCCGTCCTGAAGGAGATTTTTCTATATAAGTATTGATGGCTTGTTTGTCATAGTTTATTATAAAGATACGCAGAATGTAACATTCGTCTATTATCCATATTCAACCACTATATTACTTTTAACTTGTTAGAAATAGTACGTTGTTTACGTATGCCAAATATTAACCGAATGCAGCAGTTTTGCATTCTTTGAATTTTAATACTTAAGTCTGGACCATATAGAATGTTAGCATAATTAAATAATGATAAAATTAATGAGTCACACAATGTCATTTTTACTTGAAAGGGTAAAAAATGTCGGACACCATAAATTATTTTTAATGCTATGTATGCTTTCTGGAGGTTACTATTAATGTGCTTTTCAAATTTTAGATCGGCGTCAATTATTACTCCCAATTTTTTAGCTTCTTTGACCATTATTAAATTCTCATTATTCATTTTCACATTAATATTATCGCGTACTTTCTGACGATTAGATTTAGACCCAAATAAAAGGATTCTTGACTTATTAGAGTTGATATTGAGTGAATTGTCTTTAGCCGCAGCCACAAAGGCGTCTAGGTCATGATTAATTACAGTACAAGCATCTACCACTGAATCAGGCGGAAAAGTATAATAGATTTGCGTATCGTCAGCATATAAATGTTACTGCAATGATGAATATAGGTCGATAATTGAGATGTGTAAATTGTGAATACAGTGGCACCCAATATTGACCCCTGTGGTACTCCTGACAGAAGCGGCAGCAACTGTGAAATTGACCCGTCAAGAGATGCACCCTGTTCTCTATCTCTTAAGTAATTATTCACTAATTAACGAGCACTTTCTGAGAAACCTATATAGTGTAAAATATTATTAAGCAAATCATAATCAATAGTATCAAATGCTCTGCTAAAATCCAGAAGGACAAGCACAGTACATTTACCATCATCAATAGCTTTGACAATATCATCAACAATGTGAAGAGGAGCCGTTGTACAGCTGTGTCCCTTTCTGAAGCCAGATTGAATCGTCGGTAACAATGAAAATTTTTCCAAATGTTCCTTAATTTGTCTTTCCATAGCTCTCGATTACTTTAGACAGAGTCGGTAATATACTTATTGGTCGAAGATCTTTAAGTTCTTTAGGATTGTTAACTTTAGGTAGCACCCGCACAACGGCCCTCTTCCAAACTGAAGGAAAAACACTTTCAATGAGGCAGAAGTTAACAATATGTGTGATGTAGGGTACTATATGTAGTTTTATCATATTGATAGTTAGTTGGTCCGAACCTACTGCATTCGTTCCAATTCCGCAAATTGTTTGGTATACAAAAAAGTCATTAACCTCTGTAAAGCGAAAATCCGAGGCAACTAATTTACTATTTCTATAAAAATTCAGTATCTCACTACTTGTATTAGATCTAGGAACAGAATCAATAAAATATCGATTTATATTATTAGCATTTTTTAAATTATCGGGTAGTTCTGCTTCCTTATCCGTTAAAACCTTATGTGTTCTTAATGTTTTCCACATTTCTTTTTTATCACATTTATTAATATAATGTGCAAAGTACACATTTTTTTCACGAATAACTGCTTTATTAAGGTAATTACGTAATTCTCTGTATGACGTAAGATGGATATTTGATTTGGTTCTTTTAAATTTCTCCAGAGCACTATCCCTCTCCCGCATCATTTGTTTTATGGAATATGTTAAACAGGTTACGTGTTCTTTCTTTCTCTAGAATATAACGGACGTCACTATGACACCCGCGGCTTTACTATCTACCAGATTTTCTCGGGCGTCAGATTTTTTGGATGGTTTACTCCACCGAACTCTCGAAAATGGTAGCGTCAAGAGTTATCAGGGTAGCAACAGATGGAGGTTAAGTAATTCCAGGGGTCTGTTGTTCTTGACCTCTATTATGCCGTGCGAAGTGGGAAACAGGTTTTAATTGTTTACCACTCTCGGAAATGAAACTACCTGTGCTTTATAAAACTATACAATTTATTTCGACTTCGAAATAATTTGGCAAAACGAAAATAAAACGAACCACGGAGCTATATATTAAAATAACTAAATATTGATGAAAATCCTTCAGTATTTACGATTTCTATTTGAATTACTATTCAGACCAAAGCACTTTATTACAGAATAAATGTTTTACAATTACAAGCCTAACGTGCAAAGCTTTAATAGTTTTCGGCGACTGCCGGTGAAAATCAGTGAAAATTTACTAGCAGTACGGTGTTTTACGGGAGCGTTTCTTAGTATTTGTGTACCGCTTAGAATAGAGCGGCGGTAACTAATAAATTTCCCTCGGTTCTTTTTTGTACGGATATTACCCCGGTCATTCGTGCTAAATCAATCGCGTAAAGATCAGTTAGCCGGCAGAATCCGAAAACCTCTCCCTGGCGAACCTGCTATGGCAGCGAACGCTCGCGAGATTATTTCGTTTCACGTCTTGGAAAACCCTCGAAGGATGTCCCTGCTATGACAGCGAACACAGACGAGGCTCCTCCAAGTTGCCTTTTATCAAATAGTTAGAGTCACGCTACCAAGGCCTATGGTACTAGATTGAGCAATTCCCGAAATACTTTGAAAATCCCCCAAGAATCTACCTGCTTTGCAGCGAGGATGCTTGGGAGTTTCCCAACTATATTTCTTTTCCCTTAAAGTTGTATACCGGAATCGGGATTCCCGAAACACCTTGACAATCCCCCAATAATCTGCCTGCTTTGCATCGAGGATGCTTGGGAGTTTTCCAACTATATTTCTTTTCCCTTGAGTAAAACCAACAGATCAAATTCTTACAACGGAATTGTACACAAATACACGGAGAATCACTCAAATTAAACAAGCAGTAAGCAAAAATAAAATCTATTAATACAATTACGAAAGACGCAAAATGAATTTAACACAAGAAGAATGATTTATAATATAATTTCTAAATTCGCTTACCTCGTTGGCGAAAATCAGTCGGCGTTTCGGAGACGGCGGAAAACGGCGGAGAACAAGCGTAACTGTAAAAGCACAGAGCTAAAGAGCTAATAGAGCAAAGAGAGGTCTATTCCGTCCCGCTTGCCGGTTTTATTCATTCTTCTCTTGACCCCACTCAGGAGGTCCCCTACTTAACAATCTTAAGAATGGCGCAGACTGATTTGCGCGAACGGTACAGTAAGCAATACTTATGCAATATATACCGTATGTATCAAAAACAATACACATATTTAAAATTATTAATAGTAAATAAATTTACAGCTTGTGATGAAAGAGGGGTGTATAACTAAATAATAAAATAACTTAATATTAATACTAATAACATGAGAAACTAAAATATATTCAGTGGGATGTCGAAACGAAAAATAGTAACATCGTTACAACCATGGAGCTTTGGGTTTGGTCATTCTGGCTGTAACTATAGGAGCATGTCTATCGAGTAGTTGGTGTAGGTATACAGTTAGTAAAATATGAAACTTTTTCATCTACAGTTTCCTGATCATAAATTCTGAAAAATTATGTATTAAATAAATCGGCTTGAAATAGTTCATCATCGAAAGTATTGAAGTTGCTATATGTATGCATTTTAGGATTTCTCTTATTATCTTGTACCTGTACCTTACAGTAAACGATAGCATGATCTGAAATATCATGCTATATAACGCCCCTATCAACTACATCCTCCTCCCGAATTATTAAATAGTCTAAAAGAGTGGATGAATTAATTGAGATGAATTTATTGATTCAATTAAAGAGTAGAACCTATTTACATTATTATTACCAAGATCAAATAAGTCTAAATTAAAATCCGCCATACAAACAATTTCGTCAACTGTGGGAAAAATTGATACTAGAATATCTTCAAATTCATCTAAAAAAATACTTGTATTTTGTTCATGTGATTTATATATCACTCCAACAGCTAAAGTTTTCTTGTTTATGGTAACTTTTATCCAACATTGTTCCCAAATTAAATTATAAATATCAATTATTTCCCATTTAATTGTCTTTCTAATATACATACAAAGGCCCTTTCTATTAACATATCGATCTACCCTGTATAAATCGAAACCGCTAATATGCAACTCATTATTAGTAACAGCGTATTTTAACCATGATTCACATATCAAAAGAATATCGATACCTTCATCAGACACAATTAACTTAACTTTATGTACTGAGGGAATTAACGACCTCGCATTTAAACAAGCAATTTTTAAATATTTCATTCAATTTAACAAGATATCCAAACCAAAATCAAAAGGTGACAATGCTAATGGTATCTATTTAATCTAAAAACAAAAATAAACAAAAAGAAGTTACAGTTAGAGACGCATCAAATGCACGCGCCTGTCGAAAATAATATAAATACTTGAAGAATATTCTTGAAAAGGTAAAATAAAAATCAACCAATTAGCATTATATAATGTATATTATGCTAGCGTAGCCATTTTACAGGGCACCCTTCGGACCAGGCTAATAATTTGTTGCTAATTTGTTGCTAATTTGTAACGCTGAGCTTGATTTTGTTGCTAATGCCGTTTCCAAGAAAACGCAAACTATGCTACCGTAATATTAAGCTAGCGTAGCCACACGCTATAACTATATAAATAAGTAATATTGAAAAAAACTGAAAACACATGAATTTGTTGCTAATTTGTTGCTAAAAGATGACACTAACCGATACTGGAAAAAATCATCCCTTACCTCGATTTCCCACCCCTCACTATTATTTGCTATTAAGCTAGCGTAGCCACACGCTATAACTATATAAATAAGTAATATTGAAAAAAACTGAAAACACATGAATTTGTTGCTAATTTGTTGCTAAAAGATGACACTAACCGATACTGGAAAAAATCATCCCTTACCTCGATTTCCCACCCCTCACTATTATTTGCTATTAAGCTAGCGTAGCCACACGCTATAACTATATAAATAAGTAATATTGAAAAAACTAAAAACACATGAATTTGTTGCTAAAAGATGACACTAACCGATACTGGAAAAAATCATCCCTTACCTCGATTTTCCCACCTCTCACTATTATTTGCTATTAAGCTAGCGTAGCCACACGCTATAACTATATAAATAAGTAATATTGAAAAAAACTAAAAACACATGAATTTGTTGCTAAAAGATGACACTAACCGATACTGAAAAAAATCATCCCTTACCCCGATTTTCCTACCCCTCAATATTATTTGATATTAAGCTAGCGCAGCCACACGCTATAAATATAAAAAAAAAGTAATATTGAATAAAACTAAAAGCACATAAATTTGTTGCTAAAAGATGACACTAACCGATAGTGGAAAAAATCATCCCCTAACCCGATTTTCCCACCCCTCGCTATTACTTGATATTAAGCTAGCGTAGCCACACGCTACAACTAATAGATAAGTAGTATAGAATAAAAATAAATGCACAGGAATTTGTTGCTAAAAGATGACACTAACCGATACTGCGAAAAAATCAACCCTTATCTCATAATAATTGAAATTCATCGTGTTTTAGTAGCCATAGCCTAGCAACAAATTGCCCTACTGATTTTAAAGCGATATAGTCGATATTTGGTCAGAAATACACCAGCAACAAATTCCCCGACTGATTTTTAATTGAAATTCGTTGTGTTTTAGCCGCAATAGCCTAGCAACAAATTGCCCTATTGATTTTAAAGCGATACAGCCCATATTTTTTCAGTAATACACCAGCAACAAACTCCTCGAGTATTGTTTGATCGAAATTCATCGTGTTTTAGTAGCCATAGTCTAGCAACAAATTGCCCTATTGATTTTAAAGCGATATAGTTCATATTTGTGCAGTAATACACCAGCAACAAAATTCCTCGAGTATTTTTTGATCGAAATTCATCGTGTTTTAGTGGCAATAGCCTAGCAACAAATTGCCCTATTGATTTTAAAGCGATATACTCCATATTTGTTCAATAATACACCAGCAACAAATTCCTCGAGTATTTTTTGATCGAAATTCATCGTGTTTTAGTAGCCATACTCTAGCAACAAATTGCCCTATTGCTCTTAAAGCGATATAGTCCATATTTGTTCAGTAATACACCAGCAACAAATTCCTCGAGTATTTTTTGATCGAAATTCATCGTGCTGTAGTAGCCATAGTCTAGCAACAAATTGCCCTATTGCTTTTAAAGCGATATAGTCCATATTTGTTTAGTAATACACCAGCAACAAATTCCTCGAGTATTTTTTGACCGAAATTCATCGTGTTTTAGTAGCCATAGCCTAGCAACAAATTGCCCTATTGATTCTGAAGCGATATAGTCCATATTTGTTCAGTAATACACCAGCAACAAATTCCCTGAGTATTTTTTTATCGAAATTCATGGTGTTTTAGTAGCCATAGCCTAGCAACAAATTGCCCTATTGATTTTGAAGCGATATAGTCCATATTTGTTCAGTAATACACCAGCAACAAACTCCTCGAGTATTTTTTTATCGAAATTCATCGTGTTTAGTAGCCATAGCCTAGCAACATATTGCCCTATTGATTTTAAAGCGATATAGTCGATATTTGGTCAGTAATACACCAGCAACAAATTCATCGAGTATTTTTTTATCGAAATTCATCGTGTTTAGTAGCCATAGCCTAGCAACAAATTGCCCTATTGATTTTAAAGCGATATAGTCCATATTTGTTCAATAATACACCAGCAACAAATTCCTCGAGTATTTTTTGATCGAAATTCATCGTGTTTTAGTAGCCATACCCTAGCAACAAATTGCCCTATTGATTTTAAAGCGATATACTCCATATTTGTTCAATAATACACCAGCAACAAATTCCTCGAGTATTTTTTGATCGAAATTCATCGTGTTTTAGTAGCCATACCCTAGCAACAAATTGCCCTATTGCTTTTAAAACGATATAGTCCATATTTGTTTAGTAATACACCAGCAACAAATTCCTTGAGTATTTTTTTATCGAAATTCATCGTGTTTAGTAGCCATAGCCTAGCAACAAATTGCCCTATTGATTTTAAAGCAATATAGTCGATATTTGGTTAGTAATACACCAGCAACAAATTCCTCGAGTATTTTTTTATTGAAATCCATCGTCTTTTAGTAGTCATAGCGTAGCAACAAATTGCCCTATTGATTTTAAAGTGATATAGTCGATATTTGGTCAGTAATACACCAGCAACAAATTCCTCGAGTATTCTTTTATCGAAATTCATCGTGTTTTAGTAGCCATAGCCTAGCAACAAATTGCCCTATTGATTTTGAAGTGATATAGTCCATATTTGTGCAGTAATACACCAGCAACAAATTCCTTGAGTATTTTTATATCGAAATTCATCGTGTTTTAGTAGCCATAGCCTAGCAGCAAATTGCCCTATTGATTTTGAAGCGATATAGTCCATATTTGTTCAGTAATACACCAGCAACAAATTCCTCGAGTATTTTTTTATCGAAAATCATCGTGTTTTAGTAGCCATAGCTTAGCAACAAATTGCCCTATTGATTTGAAAGCGATATAGTCCATATTTGTTTAGTAATACACCAGCAACAAATTCCTTGAGTATTTTTTATCGAAATTCATCGTGTTTTAGTAGCCATAGCCTAGCAACAAATTGCCCTATTGATTTTGAAGCGATATAGTCGATATTTGGTCAGTAATACACCAGCAACAAATTCCTTGAGTATTTTTTGATCGAAATTCATCGTGTTTTAGTAGCCATAGCCTAGCAACAAATTGCCCTTTTGATTTTAAAGCGATATAGTCCATATTTGTTTAGTAATACACCAGCAACAAATTCCTTGAGTATTTTTTATCGAAATTCATCGTGTTTTAGTAGCCATAGCCCAGCAACAAATTACCCTATTGATTTTTAAGCGATATAGTCGATATTTGGTCAGTAATACGCCAGCAACAAATTCCTCGAGTATTTTTTGATCGAAATTCATCGTGTTTTAGTAGCCATAGCTTAGCAACAAATTGCCCTATTGATTTGAAAGCGATATAGTCCATATTTGTTTAGTAATACACCAGCAACAAATTCCTCGAGTATTTTTTTATCCAAATTCATCGTGTTTTAGTAGCCATAGCCTAGCAACAAATTGCCCTATTGATTTTAAAGCGATATAGTCGATATTTGGTCAGTAATACACCAGCAACAAATTCCTCGAGTATTTTTTTATCGAAATTCATCGTGTTTAGTAGCCATAGCCTAGCAACAAATTGCCCTATTGATTTTGAAGCGATATAGTCCATATTTGTTCAGTAATACACCAGCAACAAATTCCTCGAGTATTTTTTGATCCAAATTCATCGTGTTTTAGTAGCCATAGTCTAACAACAAATTGCCCTATTGCTTTTAAAGCGATATAGTCCATATTTGTTCAGTAATACACCAGCAACAAATTCCTCGAGTATTTTTTTATCGAAATTCATCGTGTTTTAGTAGCCATAGCCTAGCAACAAATTGCCCTATTGATTTTAAAGCGATATAGTCGATATTTGTTCAGTAATACACCAGCAACAAATTCCTCGAGTATTTTTTGACCGAAATTCATCGTGTTTTAGTGGCAATAGCCTAGCAACAAATTGCCCTATTGATTTTAAAGCGATATACTCCATATTTGTTCAATAATACACCAGCAACAAATTCCTCGAGTATTTTTTGACCGAAATTCATCGTGTTTTAGTAGCCATAACCTAGCAACAAATTGCCCTATTGATTCTGAAGCGATAAAGTCCATATTAGTTTAGTAATACACCAGCAAGAAATTCCTCGAGTATTTTTTTATCGAAATTCATCGTGTTTTAGTAGCCATAGCCTAGCAACAAATTACCCTATTGATTTTGAAGCGATATAGTCGATATTTGGTCAGTAATACGCCAGCAACAAATTCCTCGAGTATTTTTTGATCCAAATTCATCGTGTTTTAGTAGCCATAGCCTAGCAACAAATTGCCCTATTGATTTTAAAGCGATATAGTCGATATTTGGTCAGTAGTACACCAGCAACAAATTCCTCGAGTATTTTTTTATCGAAATTCATCGTGTTTTAGTAGCCATAGCCTAGCAACAAATTGCCCTATTGATTTTAAAGCGATATAGTCGATATTTGTTCAGTAATACACCAGCAACAAATTCCTCGAGTATTTTTTGACCGAAATTCATCGTGTTTTAGTAGCCATAACCTAGCAACAAATTGCCCTATTGATTCTGAAGCGATAAAGTCCATATTTGTTTAGTAATACACCAGCAAGAAATTCCTCGAGTATTTTTTTATCGAAATTCATCGTGTTTTAGTAGCCATAGCCTAGCAACAAATTACCCTATTGATTTTGAAGCGATATAGTCGATATTTGGTCAGTAATACGCCAGCAACAAATTACTCGAGTATTTTTTGATCCAAATTCATCGTGTTTTAGTAGCCATAGCCTAGCAACAAATTGCCCTATTGATTTTAAAGCGATATAGTCGATATTTGGTCAGTAGTACACCAGCAACAAATTCCTCGAGTATTTTTTTATCGAAATTCATCGTGTTTAGTAGCCATAGCCTAGCAACAAATTGCCCTATTGATTTTAAAGCGATATAGTCGATATTTGTTCAGTAATACACCAGCAACAAATTCCTCGAGTATTTTTTGACCGAAATTCATCGTGTTTTAGTGGCAATAGCCTAGCAACAAATTGCCCTATTGATTTTAAAGCGATATACTCCATATTTGTTCAATAATACACCAGCAACAAATTCCTCGAGTATTTTTTTATCGAAATTCATCGTGTTTAGTAGCCATAGCCTAGCAACAAATTGCCCTATTGATTCTGAAGCGATATAGTCGATATTTGTTCAGTAATACACCAGCAACAAATTCCTCGAGTATTTTTTGATCCAAATTCATCGTGTTTTAGTAGCCATAGTCTAGCAACAAATTGCCCTATTGCTTTTAAAGCGATATAGTCCATATTTGTTCAGTAACACACCAGCAACAAATTCCTTGAGTATTTTTTTATCGAAATTCATCGTGTTTTAGTAGCCATAGCCTAGCAACAAATTGCCCTATTGATTTTAAAGCGATATAGTCGATATTTGTTCAGTAATACGCCAGCAACAAATTCCTCGAGTATTTTTTGATCCAAATTCAACGTGTTTTAGTAGCCATAGTCTAGCAACAAATTGCCCTATTGCTTTTGAAGCGATATAGTCCATATTTGTTCAGTAATACACCAGCAACAAATTCCTCGAGTATTTTTTTATCGAAATTCATCGTGTTTTAGTAGCCATAGCCTAGCAACAAATTGCCCTATTGATTTTAAAGCGATATAGTCGATATTTGTTCAGTAATACGCCAGCAACAAATTCCTCGAGTATTTTTTGATCCAAATTCAACGTGTTTTAGTAGCCATAGTCTAGCAACAAATTGCCCTATTGCTTTTGAAGCGATATAGTCCATATTTGTTCAGTAATACACCAGCAACAAATTCCTCGAGTATTTTTTTATCGAAATTCATCGTGTTTTAGTAGCCATAGCCTAGCAACAAATTGCCCTATTGATTTGAAAGCGATATAGTCCATATTTGTTCAGTAATACACCAGCAACAAATTCCTCGAGTATTTTTTTATCGAAATTCATCGTGTTTTAGTAGCCATAACCTAGCAACAAATTGCCCTATTGATTTTAAAGCGATATAGTCCATATTTGTTCAGTAATACACCAGCAACAAATTCCTCGAGTATTTTTTGGTCGAAATTCATCGTGTTTTAGTAGCCATGGCCTAGCAGCAAATTGCCCTACTGATTTTAAAGTGATATAGTCCATATTTGGATAGTAGTAGCCCAGCAACTAATTCCCCGACTAATTTTTAATTGAAATTCGTTGTTTTAGCCGCCATGGCTTAGCAACACACTGTCCGACTGATTTTAAAACGATATAGTCCATATTTCGCCAGTAGAAGCCCAGCAACAAATTCCCCGAGTGTTTTTTAATTGAAATTTGACGTGTTTTAGTAGCCATAGCCTAGCAACAAATTGCCGGAGTGTTTTTTAATTGAAATTCAACCGCCCACAATTTCGCTAATTTCTCATGCGAAGCGTAATACGGTAGCAATTTTTTCAAATTATATATTTTTCTGAAGGTGTAAAACATCTTTATCGGTAACGTTGATCTCCATCAAGTGTTTCCACCCGGTCGGAGTATCAGAAAATGGTTTCTAACGACTGGTTTGATTAATTTTATAAATGCATTTATATTTTATAATAATAACACCATTTAATATCAATAACATAATATTGTATTTATAATTATTAATATCATATTTTATGTATCTTCATTTTAGCAGCTACTTGACAATAGCAATTAATGATAAATTGTCCAAAAAAGTTGTGCATCATGTTGTGTTGCTCTTTGAGTATACTATTAATCTGGGAGTAATTTGATAGTTGTCGGATCGGTTAATAGTTCTTCCAACTAAATCATCCGCTTCCATCCAACTACTATTTCCTCTCCGATATGAGTAAGACACATAATGCCCCGTCGGCAATAGATCTAAATCTGATCGAATCGTGTTCCCGCCAGATCTTCTCAGATTTACAGTGGATCCTCTAAATCCGACAGCGCCTATTAAATAAATTTCTCGATTTCTATTTATTGGGTTTCTTATTTCTTTTGGTATAAGACCCAATTTAAACTTGTCGTTTATTTCCATATCATTCACAACTTTAAATATTATAATTTCGCCTACAATAAAAAAGTATTTTTTTATTAAATTATTTGTCAATGTTTTTGCATTTCAATATTATATAAAACAATTGAAGCCTTTCTCAATGAAACTAGTTAAAAACAAAAAACTTTCCGTCTGACTATAGAATTGAAGGCCAGGATCGATGGATCGAGTAATCTCGGCCGGCCTCTCGCAATAGAAAAAATGCTGTCAAGGTGACGGATTTTCAAAAGTCGTCGAAATGAATTTTGAAAGGTACCATCGTGTAGAGGATAAAAAAGGAAACTTTTTTCTCTTACGCTTTTTTGCTTAGATTAATATTTTCACAGGAAATAACAAAAAACCGAAAAATCGCTAAGCTAAATTCGCTCCAACTTCGCGAAAAATGATCAAATCTTTTTGAAATTTGGCACATTATCGTAAAACATCTTGCTGCTGCTGATAAAATGATAGAGTACTTCATGTAACATTATTTATCTAAATAATCAAGCGAAAATAGCGAGCAACTTTTTATGAGGTTATATATTTATGTTCAGCGGAAAAAAGTCTGTGAGGAAGTTTAAGCTACGAAAAACGTCCAGCGACAAAGTTGTTCGTTATGACTTAAAGAAATTCATGAGAAATATTTAGATTTATTCATTGGAAAATGGCTATAATATCGCGATTTTTCCAAACTGACTTATATTGTGCAACGCAACAGGTGTAGGCTGTGTGAAGGCATAATTGCATAGAGCGCCTGCCACCGTGCAAGCTACAGCTGTTGCGTTTGCACAATGCGAGTCAGTTTGTAAAAATCGCGATATTATAGCCATTTTCCAATGAATCAATCGAAATATTTCTGATAAATTTCTTTAAGACATAACGAACAACTTTGTCGCTGGAAGTTTTTTGTAGCTTAAACTTCCTCACAGACTTTTTTCCGTTGAACTTATATTATATAACCTCATAAAAAGTTGCTCGCTATTTTCGCTTGATTATTTATATAAATAACGTTACATCAAGTAGTGTGCCAAATTTCAAAAAGATAATTTTTCGTGAAATTGGAGTGAATTTAGTTTTAAAAACGTGGTTCAAACGGACTTCGCAATTTTTCGGTTTTTTGTTATTTCATGTGAAAATATTAATCTAACCAAAAAAGTGTATAGAGAAAAAAAGTCTCCTTTTGTATCCTCTACACGACGGTACTTTTCAAAATTCATTTTGACGACTTTTGAAAATTCGTCACCGTGTCAGCATTTTTTGTACTGCGAGAGGCCGGCAGAGCGCTAAAGGAATTACTCGATCCTGGCCTTCAATTGTGATCAGTGATCTATAAACACGCAAGCTTTTTTATTTAAAATCCGAGAATCCCTTTAAATTTTGAAAAAATTAACTTTTTATTGACACTTTATCTTTAGGATATTTATACAAATATCAAACATATTTTTGTAGGAAATATCCCACTCGTTTCAAATTTGCAAACGTTGTTTACTATTACCTTTGTTCCGCTCCAAAAACTAATCAGCTTCAAGTTCAAATGTACTTGATATATGCACCAAATTATTATTATTATTCTTACCAAGATTTAACAGAGAGCTTTCAGTATCTGAACTGCATTTACAACATCTGCTTATAACAGGAGGTTTCCAAGCTTCTTCCAAAAAAGTTTCTTTCGACGCAAATTTTAAATAGTTGTCCATGATAGTAATCGTAGGTAAAATGTTATTTTTCTTTTCCTTACACTTGGTACACTTGATTTCTTCTTCTGCGCTGTTAAGCGGTGCTAATAATTGTCTGGCCAACCATGCAACCTCTTTATTGCATGACAATACGTGTAAATCATCAGAAAGCATAGACTCTTCCATTGGTATAATCTTACTTAAGACTTGCGCTCTCATTTTGTACGTGTTTGTTTTGACTCCATTCTTTAATATTTCCAAAACCAGATTCATAAAATCAGTCTTTGTAGCTTCAAACTAAAAAGTAATGATCTTTGTTTTATATTAATTTATAACACAGTCTGACATAAATCCGCACTTTAGTCGGAGCTACTCGTGATCTAAGTAATCCATTTTTACTCGCTACACTCATACACTAACCACGCTATGCAATAATGCTACATGTATCATAATGTACTATTATAGCACTCCGTGTGTAAAGCGTGATTTATCGCAGGCTAACCTAAAAATGCATGCAAAAATCGAGTTTTTCGCACTTCTAAAAAAACCTGTGTTTCTATTCCATACTTTGCCCAGAAATATTAACTACATAGACAAGCAAAGTTCTTGCATATCAGTCAATAAATATGGTTTTATACTTGTGTGATTTCTAAATTAATTTTCTCTTTAATTTATTGAAGCGCAAATACAGAGGTAAATATTACTTTTTTGCATAGGTATGAGAATAGATTATTGCAATATACGAAATTATTTAGTTTATCACTACTCCGTTTCAGAAGTTACTTTACTGTCTTCTTCGTTTGAAAAGAAAATTCACATAAAGTAGATACATTTATTAATGTTAATCCAAATATTTATTCAAATAAAGTGATATTTTAAATTACAATCAGACAATAATTTTTCAATTAATCCGAGCCAATGAAAGGATGTTTTTAAATTAAAAACGCTGCTAACTGCTCTAGCAGAATGCTCTCTCACTGAAACTAGTTAAAAACAAAAGAAACTGTTTTCGTCTGACTTACGAATTGTAATCAGTGATCACAATTCTAAGTGACGCGAGATTTTTTATTTAAAATACGAAAATCTCTTTAAATTTTGAAAAAATTAACTTTTTTTCATTGAATCTTAATAAAGGATTTTATCTTTATGATATTTATACGTATATCATACATATTTTTGTAGGAAATTTCCCACTCTTTTTAAATATGCAAACGGTCTTTACTGATATTGACTTCTTCATCATGCAGAAAAATACAAAAAACCTAAAAAAAGTCCATAGTCAAAAAATGACCCTTAATAAAGACCGTTCCGCTCCAAAAAGTAATCAGCTCTAAGTTCAAATGTACTTGATATGTGCACCAAATTTCATCGAAAAGGCGTTCGCGAGCAACCATGAGACATAATTTTGACCACATACACACACACACACACATACACACACACACACAGATATTTTGGTAAACATGTATATTCCTGTTCAGGGAACTCGAAAACTCTCCACGGGAAAACAAAACACCATTATATAGAATAGTAACCTTGGAAGAGATCCCCTTCTTCGTCAGGCCTTATAATTTAAAAGACATCAGCTTAAAGATATTTAGTGTGTGTTCACTCCATTTGATAAGCGTTTTTTAAGTCGTTTGAAACATTCTACGAACAGACACGTATCGAGATAAACACCTTCCGAATCGTTTACAAGAATTTAAAAATCGATACGAATCGACATAAACACTTCTCGAATCAGTTGAAAAACATTACGAATCGATTTGAATCGAGATAATTACTTTGCAAATCGTCACAAAGACTAGGAATCGATATGAATTCGGTGAAATCGATTGTATATAATGTTTATTATTTAAAAACACCCTTTCATTATTAATAGTGGAATATTTTTTCGAAACTATAGCTTTATTTAACTTACCAGTTCTCTTAAATGAGGAAAATCTTGAATTGCAAACAAAGCTATGTAAATTATTGAATCTGTGGCACAGGTATTAGTTAAAACAACCATTTTCCCATCAATAAGTTGTTTTTCCAAATTCATGTCACTTCCATTCTTTATTACGGTAATGGATTCACTTTTATCCCAGTTGAGAGAATCTTTTACATCAGCAGGTCGATTCCCATGATACTTAGATACCTTTCGACATTTATTTTTTGGTTTTGTTAAGAAATCTGTTTTTTTTTTCACAACTTTTTGTTTTCTTTGTGTACTTTTAATTTGAGACTCTGTTGTATAGTGGTCAGTGCCTGGATCGTTACTTTTTTTATCGTATTCGATACAAATTCTTTGCTCTCCAAAACCTTCATTTCCATCACCATTATTAATAAAACATTTTTCAAAAATGTGAACGGGTTTTCCACTAAATTCGCAAATACATCCTCCATCGGGAGAATCACCATTTGCACATGATTCACAAACATTTTCGAAGTTTTTTTCATTATTTATTGAATTATTAACTTCTACTTCTTCTCCGGGCTTGTCATTTTCAAAAGTGTTATTGAAAGGTTCACAATAGTGAAAACATTTTTGGCATATCCTTTTTTGTCCATAGCCCTCTTCTTCTCCATCTAATTCATAAGAACAAGGACTAAATATGTGGACAGCTGTTCCACACTTTGAACACGTATGAGCTCCTCCAGGCAAATTTCCTTGTTTACAAATAATACAATCGCCCATTTTTTTAGATTTTGTTTTTGGCTGGCCCATGCCACCCCAATTTTCAAGTGAAGCATGGGCTGCGTTTCTTTTACCTAGACGTGATTTTTCACATTCTAGACATAGTATTTTCTGTTCAACGACAGCCGTGCATTTTTGTTTGTGAACTAAATCTTGGCAATTAAAACATGCACAAGCACTTCTTAAATCAATCATTTCGTTGCATATTTTACATATACATTCGTTTTCATTAGATCTATGGGCTTCTTCCAAGTCTGATGCAATGATCGGTAGTTTTCCTTCTAAGTACTTAAAATTATACTCAACAAACGTATCTGGGCGAACGCTGTGTAAATTTTTTGCTAACCAATAAGTTTTAACCCTATTAAACTCACTTTCGGAGCTGCTACTTGAAGCTGGAATCCTACAACCCGAGTACTTTTTGCTGTATATATTGCCCCAAATAGGAATTAATTGTAGATCTCTTATCAACTTTTTAGTGATATGAACTGTAGGAACATAATAAAGATTGTGTTCTTTTCCTTTTTCCATAAAAAATTGTTTACACTGTTCATATAATTTAGAACCCCACTCTCCCCAACTGTTTTCGTTTATTTTCTCACTTTCAGTATCATCATCGTGTAATGGTTGAAACAACTCTAAATCTTTGCTATGGGTTTTATTTTCGCTGATATCTTCGCATGTATAATCTTCTCCGTCTTCATCTTCATTTTCTTCTTCTTCATCTTGGGTTTGAAGAAAGTATAGAAATTTAAAACACACAATTTAAAGACGATTGAAATATATAATTAAACAATAAAAATACGATCGAAAATGTGGGTTATTTATTCAAATAAGGTCGTGGTAACTTTCAGTTACTATATAAAACGATTATCATAAGTTAATTTTTTAAAGAAAATATTATCATTCATAGAATGAAAGCATTGTTGCTTGTTATTAAAAATAATTTAACTTTTTAATGAGTATGTTTTGAGAAAAGAACACAAATAAATATTTTCAATTACTTTAATCACAGAATGCTTGTTTTATTATAAAGTATTAATTCTTTGATCGAAAAATGTGAGATTATCAAAGATTAATAAAATAAGCGAAACTGTTATAATTATGTCTTGAAAAATAAAGACCGTTGATATTTTTCTTTTTAAATTTCAAAACTGTAACTTTAAGTGAATTAATGAAGCATAAGTTAAAATCGTTTTCGTCTATTAAAATAATGTGTAAGTATTAAATAATTGGTGTAAGGGTTACCTGTTATTAAATTTTTTAAAAACTTAATTTGCTTTGAGCATTCAGTCGGTAAGCCATTTGATAAATTTCCTGCTTTAGGCGAATTTGCAACAATAAATATAGCATGAACAATTTTTTCTGCTTCCTCTACACTTAATGCAAGCATTAACTGATTAATCGACGCCATATAAAAAGTATATATGCCTTTAGAAGTTATTACTTTGAGTAGCTTTCTGTATGTGTTTGCAAAATGTGAATTATCGATCCTTATTCTAGTGGTAATTTTGTTGAGGTCTTTCATACTGTCAGCATACTCATCAATAGTTTCACATTTAGAGTAGACTTGAGCAGCGGCATTTAAAATCGCTCTCGACTCGTCAGAACAAAACTCGTCTGGGTGAGGTATTCCATTACCATGTATTATGTTAAGAAATTGTATAAGATCTTTAGCAGTATGCCTTTCACCTAATTGTTGCGCTATTGTAGTTTGGCCTGCTCCTGTATTTATACTAAAAAATTATTTTGATAATAGTGAAATCAAAGGAAAATTATAAGTTATAATTAATAATAAGATGTTTGGATATTAATTTTTAAAACTAGATTAATATCTCATTAAATGACTATTAGTTATTCGTTGGTAAGCATTTTTTACATATTTAACATATAATGTGTACTTATAATTAATTACTGTTTTAAATGAACCTTACTGTTTCTATATAATTCCACAATATATTGAAAAAATGTTGAAAATTCTAAGAAATTGACAATTGTTTCGATATTAAATATAATCGTCAGAAACAGTAAGTTTCATTTAAAACAGTAATATGAGTAGATGCCACAAAGTAAGGGTCGAGACAGTTAATTTCATTATAATTAATTGTTTGTTCGTATTAATAAGTTTTATTTCTGTTACAAACAAATTTATCAATAATTTTAATTTTGTACTGTGTAAAATAAGACACTTCCATAATATGGCCAGCCCTTTACATTTCATTTATATATAATTGATAACCGGGGTATTTCAACGCACGCTTAAGGAGGAGGGGTAAGGGTATAAGCACTTTTAAAAAATCGATTTTTTAATGCATTTTTTTCCAAGAATATTGTGACAAAATTTCAAGCGAATTAGAAACACTCTTAAAGTCATAGACTTTAAGCCTCTGCTTTTACCTAGCGGTTAATGGATAAAGCGAACTTTGAACGCATTTTTTTCGAAACCACGTTTTCAAAGTCCGTTCCCAGTGGCCTGCAAAAACTACTGAACCGATTCTTTTCAAACTTGGTACACAGTTATACCCAACCCCCATCCCCCCCACCCTCCTAAAAACGATTTGAAATAGACTATTTAAATAATTGCATTCCCTTAGATTCTTTAATTAAGTTATATTTTTCTACAGTTTTTTTATATAATTTTATGCTACTGTTTCATGATACATTTTGCCAAAAATGATCTATTTGACAGCAGTGGTCATTAAATTCTCACATTATTTAAAATTTTCGCATTTTGATTGTATTTTTAACCATTAAGTACATCTATTCTTTCATTTTTTGAATAAATTATATGCTATCGTATTGTAAGAAAACATTTGTTGATCGATGAAATATTTTTAACTATGATGGGATAATTACTAAACATACAGTTTGCATATCGTAAGACCTAGCATGCAAAATAAATTATCACTTCTGGCTATGATCATAGTATCTTGGGCTGCAAGTACTATAGAAAAGTATTATTATGCATTCCGTGGGCCATATTTGGTTGCATACCATATATCGTGTCCACCATAATGTTCGCCACATATGGGAAAAATGTTTAGCCCTAGTATATAGGAAAATTTAATATAGGCGATCGATCCTGCATGGTCGATAACCTAAAAATACATTTTGACATCAGTCACGTGGCCACCGTCATGACGGCAAATTCGAAAAATTTGATGTGAAAATGCGGAAAGTGGGGTTATATGGCAAAATATCGAAAAAAGTTATTTGGAAAAAGTGATCTGAATATTTTAGGGCCACATATGAAATTTGGAATGAAAAAAAAACAATGACATATAAAAGATAGACCAGCCTTCACACATTATTACATATACAATGTTTTGGTCGCAACATAAAACAGGGCGAGTACATTGCACAGTAGCGTATCATTTCGAAAGGGTTCATTTAAACTATTTTATGAAAATTGCTTTTATAGACTAAATGATGTAGGTACGTTATTAAATTTTCGTTTGAATAAGTGGAAATTATGTAAAAAACAAGTAATTTATTTAAAAGATACTTATAGAGGATTTTGAAGTTAAAACAAGGTTTGCACTACAGATTATGAATATGTTAATATAATATGGAAATGTTTTTTATTTTTTTTATATTGATTTTACAAAACTAATAAGGAATAAATAAGGGTATTAAAATGGTAAACAATAAAATAGAATAATTATAACAATAATCATAATATTAATATTTATTGTTCTTAAGAATTATTTACAACCATATTACAAAATTGTATAAAAAAATTAAAATAAAAATTACTGGTTATGAAATAAAATAGAGTTTGTAAGCATACTTCTTACTTTGGCTTTATTACAATTTTTTAATTTATTGAATTCATGGTGCAGTCGAACGTCTATATGTTTCTCCAAAATTAGTTTGGTTACAGTGATGCAGTGATCATGGAGTGGTTCAAAATCAAATATGTGATTTGAAAATACATCAAAGATATTTGAAGGTAAATATCTTATTGAGGTGTTTATAATCTTTTTTTTATATTTTTTATTAATATTGCTAACATCTAAATTCATGGTAAGTATCTTTAAACATTTCTCAGCTTCACTACAAACAGTAACTACAAATTTAGAAGCTTTTTTAAGTTTTCCACAAGTTTTATTAATTTGTAGTATAGACAAACTGCAATCACCTTCTAAAAGTGTAGATAACAAATTGTTCATGAAATAGACCTTTCAATTACAATAGATAAGTTACCTTGTTGTTGATGGAGGGTTTTTTGCTCCAATAGTCCTGGTGTCTTGAGCTACATCTTCCAGAATCCTTTAAAAAAATGTAACAATTTCTGTGCTAACTTGAAGTGTACATAGTTACAAATTAAAAATACTAAGTATATTACTTACTTGAAAGGTGTAACATCATGTTTCAAAACATGTTTGCCACTTAAATTAGCACATATGTCCGTTTTGAAAAAATTGTCAGAACACACCAAAGCAACTTTAACTTTGAAAATGTCCTCTTCTACCAAAAATAAATTCTGTAACCAAATTTCACGGAGAGCAATATCTCTGGGAAACCTGATAATAAAAAAATAATCAATATTATTATGAAAACAAATATTGAATGCCTTGTCTTATACCTATACTACGCTTGTGCTAATATAACCTTACCTGTGAAACGATCGTTCATCATTCTTATTCCATGTATTTTCACTATTTTCACACACTACAAATTTTCTCACCATCATAAATGTCTTAAAATCACTTTAATTTTCAAATATCAATCAAACACCACATAAAAGCACAATTATAATTAAAATCTTATTTACAGATCTCACCAAAATGACAGAAGTAGCTCGAGGTTGCCAAACTAAAAATTTATAAACTGTTTTACTTATGGTAATGATAGATCATGAAAAATTCTAATCGAAAAAACATAGTGAGCTGGACCGAGGGTTTGTCATACCTATTTTAAATGCTTCCCACTTTTTTCTTACTTTTTAAACAGAAAATACTGCTAAAATCTTGAACATATTCATCAATTACTATTTTTGTTAGAAGAAATTTGGCATCATGTAAAAAGAGTCTCGTCCTAAATATGTTGGGGACAACCAAAATGTAAACAAGGCTAGTCTATCTTTAATACGCCGTTGAAAAAAAACAGCAATAAAAAAATGCGCATTTTTCGCCATGGCCCTCTTCTTTAATGTTATTGCACCGATTTTGTTGAAGTAGTTAGGGTAACGCAGTGTGTAAGGGTAAAACAATTTAGAAGTATTGATTTAGGTCATTCCTAGGGAATAAAATGGAAATATTCGTTGAGCGCATGAAACTTTTCTGTAACAATGCCTTGTATCTTGTCAGTTTGTACGGTTTCAAATCATTCAATTGTGATATTACAATTGAAAAGAGCCGTTTTTTTTGTAGTATTACATGAAAGTTTAAAAACATTGACTACCCAATGCGCTAATATTAATACAAGATAATTTACTATCTTTAAAATGTCTACATACATCTGATAGCTATTCCTACTTCCATACATTTAACCATCCTAGAGCCGATTTTTCTCAGGCAATTTTGCCGCAATACCAAATTTTAAATTAACTAAGTGGGCTTTGAAATCATAAATGAATACTCGAGATGGAGGGCATGTATAATTTTGAATTTGTGGTTTGAAATAATAAGTTATTTATTAGTATTAAGTTAGTGGGTAATCTATTAAATATGGTTTCAAAAAATAGTAATAAGTTGGTTAACTAATTCAATTTATTATTATTATGAAAAGTTAAGTTTCAATAATTTAAAGCAATATTTATTCACAATATAAAAAACGGTTCTTTCCAATTGTGGTAACAGTACTAAATTATTTTAAAGTTCACAAGTTGACAACATACAGGGTATTGCTACCGAAAAGTTACAAATGTTCGACTAATATTTCCATTTAATACTCTAAGAATGATTTCAATAAATTATTTTGAATAGTTTTACGTTTATACGTTACATATGATGTTACTTGAACTCTTTCAACAAGGAAATTGGGCTATCATTTCAGAAGACCGCCATGGAGAAAAATACGAAATTTCTTATTTTTTGTTCTTTTTGCTTCAAGTTTCGTACGTACTCCAAAAATATCATTCTAACCACTTTTTCCAAATAACTCTTTTTGATATCTAACACCAGTTTTCGCATTTTCACATAGAATTTTTCTATTTTGCGGCAATGACAGTGTTCACGTGACACGTCAAAATATTATTTTTAGGTTATCGACTATGCAGGATCGATCGCATATATTAAATTTTCCTATATACTACAACTGAAAATTTTTCCCATATGTAGCGAACATTATGGTGGACACTGTACAAATTTAATATTTCGAAGAAGCTTGTATTTAAAAGAAATATATTACCTTATAATGTAGAAAAATATCTTTCTAGTTTTTGAATAGTAAGGCCTTTTTATTGATGTCATGTTTAGACTAGTTGCGTCCATTGAAAAGTCAAGACGCCCTGTGTTTTTCTTTGTAATTTTAGCGATAATTTTTTGTTCGTTACTAAAAAAATCAACAAAGAAAGGATCTTTCCCAATATCATGAATTTTGTTTAAATGGGTTGTGTATTTCATAATATTTAAAGCCTCAATTGGATCTTCATGTAAATAGGAAGCCTTTTTCTCTAAATTTTTTGCAACGTGTAACGTGTTGGGATCACGTATTACTTTAGGTTTTGACATTCCTATTTTTAACCCCATTTCTTTAGAAATAAAAGCCCGATATTGATCAACAGAACCATGATGTTCAATCTCCTTCATTACTGCTTTCCTTTCATTTTGTCGGAGATATGAAGGGCCACATTTTTTTCCACCTTCTCCAGGAATAATACTAATTTGTACGTGCACATCTTGATCCTCATCATATCTACTAAAACATATTTCTCCTTCACTTCCGCACCTACAGTAAACTAATAAATTGTTTGTTAGTGTTAATTATTATAGTAATAAGTTCTTATTTACAACGTAATTTTTGTGCCCAATACTGTTACTTGACTTTTGTAGTTTTTTACATAGTGAACTAGTGAACATAGGTAAATGTACCGAATTTGAGCATTCAGCTCGAATTTGATGCGGTGTTATAAACTATAATCTATACATTTTATATTATTAAGCACTTATTAGTATTTTTCACTGTGAATAAGAATAAAAAAACGTATTACTTACCATCTATTTTTCCAGACGTGCCAGGTAAATTGATATATTGGTTATTGTAATTCCAGCCGCACGTTAGTTGCGAATTTTGCCATATAACTTTGTTGAAGAATGGTTGGTATTCACCAGGTATAAACCTCCTGTATTTTCTTTTAGTTCTAGAAGCTTGCCTCGTACCTCGGTTATATTCGTGGACAACAGTTAGTTCTGCAAGTTTCTTTTTATTTAAAATATAATCAACTTCAACTTTCCCTACATTATATATTCTAGCGATTTCGCTGCTATTCAATTGTTCGAAACTGTTATCGTTACAATTTAAACTGTCTTGCAAATTCTGATCTTCAGATTCGAAGCTACCTTGATTTTTCAGGATTTTTAAAATGTCGTGTCTATTAATAGAAATCATTGCATGCAATGATTTTGGCTGTAAAATATTTTCAAGTTCATTGGAAATGCTTTGCCACACTTCATCTTGCTTTAATGCAATATGACCATTTGCCCAAACTTTTTCTTTATATTTTAAAACAGTTTCGATTAGTTTTTCACGTGAAACTGTAACAGGTCTTCCTCGAGATGACATCTTCACTTCACACTCGTATCACAACGACTTACAAAAGAAATAGGTGTAGGTATACAGTACAATAGAGACACAAGTCACTAACTAAAACTCTTGCAAAAATACATGCTCCTTTTATATACAGCTCAAACAGCATAGATAAGCTAAAAAAAATTAAAAGCACTATTTTATCTAATGCCTGTTAGGTGTTCACCAAATTTATTTTAATATTTCTCCCTCAAAGAAACAAAATTATTCACAAAAAAAGCGGCACGTTTGCCCTTATCGGTATCGGGTCGGGCGGCATGTTTGTATCTTCTCATCGACTTGGTGGTGCCCGCCGCCGCTTATCAATAATATACTTTATATTATCTATACTTTGAATTTATACTTCCTCAGTTTTTCTGAAAACCCGCTATTTAATGTGGGGGTGATAGTTTAAGGTCAAGCTAGCACCCCACCTTTACAAAATCAAATTTTAATAGCATACATTTAAACTTTAAATTTAGGAATAATTTGTACCCAAAAAACATAATTTTTACCCATCCAGTTTTCCCTGTAAAAGGCTTTTATAAAAACAAATAACAGTATGGATTTAAACTTTGAATTTGGGACTGATTTGTACCCAACAACGTTTTTTAATTATTACTGTTTGAAATGAAACTTACTGTTTCTAGTTAACTCCACAGTATATTGAAAATTCTAAAAAATTGACAATTGTGGAGTTAACTAGAAACAGTAAGCTTCATTTAAAACACTTTTATGAGTAGATTCCACAAAGTAAGGGTCGAGACAGTTAATTTCATTTCTTAATTATTATATTATTTTGTTTATGAAATATAATAAATTAGACCACACCACGTATTTTATTAATTTCTAAGTAAATCGTAAAAAAATTTGAAAGTATCAAAAGTAACCAAATAATGTTAATTTTAGAATATAGGACTAATTTGTACCCATACAGTTTTCCCTGAAAAAGGCTTTTTAATTCACCTCACAGCAGTCGTTCTGATGTAAATTAAAAATGGACCAAAATCTAGATAAACTGTTACATGCAGTGTTTCATGAAACCTTGTCACCTACCTACTTCCCAGTCATTTTTGTTTTGATATTCTGTATTGTTTTGCTTCTAATAATAAATATATTGTTATAATTACAATTAGAAATCCATATTTTTTGTCATAGATACATACTCTTTATTTTCAATGAGGTCTTTTGGGGTAATCGCGGCAATTCTTTGACGAGACAAAAAAATTAAGTTTTCTTTCCGTTCTGCAGGTGCGTGATAAGGGAGTTAGAAGAATGGCATCACACTCTGGTGTTATCACTTTTTTTGACTACTTGGCGGCTTAGTAAAGATTGAAAAACATTTTTTGTTACACTGTAGCAAAAACCGATAGGAGTCAGTAAGGTGATTTTTTTGTTTTTCAGATAAGAGGCGTCTGACGTCTCATCTACACTTTATTTAATAATTTTTGTAGTGGTAGGAAAAATTTTAGCATGGATTTATTGGGAGTAATTAAGCAGTGCACAAAACGCCAGAGGACTTATTTTCATTTTTGGTACTTCAGTCTAAATCTGTGAATAAAATATTTTGTGGTACAAATTCAGTTTTAATGGAATCTACTTATATGTTTTTCAAGAAATTATGAAAAGATCGGTGAATAGTGGGCTTGCTATACAACTTATTGAAGCAGGGGTTGTTTAAATTGTTTAACTTTAATATTTTGAAATATTTTTTTGTGGTACAAATTCAGTTTTAATAGAATCTACTCTAATATTTCCTTTTTCAAGAAATTCTGAAAATATCGGAGGATAATGGGCTTGCTATTCAATTTATCAAAGCTGGGGTTGTTCAAGTGTGTTGACGATAATATTTTTTGTGGTACAAATTAGTACAAATTCAGTTTTAATGTAATCGATTTTTATATTTCGTTTTTCAAGAAATTTTTAGATCGGACGGAGGCTTGCTATTCAGTTTATCTAAGCAGGGGTTGTTTAAGTGGGTTGACTTTAATATTTTGGAATATTCTTGGAGGTACAAATTTAGTACTAATAGAATCGACTTTAATATTCCGTTTTTCAGAAAATATGGGAAAGATCGGAGAAGAATGAGCTTGCTATTCAATTTATTGATCAGGGGTTGTTTGAGGAGGTTGACGTTAATATTTTTTGTGGTACAAATTAGTACAAAATCAGTTTTAATGGAGTCGATTTTTTTTTCGTTTTTCAAGAAATTTTGAAAAGATCTGAGGATAATGGGCTTGCTATTCAATTTATCAAAGCAGGGGTTGTTTAAGTGAGTTTACTTGAATATTTTGGAATATTTTTCATGGTACAAAATAGAACATATTTAGTAATAATAGAAATCGACTTTAAAATTTCGTTTTTCAGAAAATATTGGAAAAATCGGAGAATGGGCTCTTGCTATTCAATTTATCGATCGGGTGTTGTTTGAATGCGTTGACGGGAATATTTTTTGAGGTACAAATTCAGTTTCAATGGAGTTGACCTTTATATTTCATTTTTTAAGAAATCTTGAAAACATCCGAGAAGTATGGGATTGCTATTCAATTTATCACAACAAGGGTTGTTTGAGGGGGTTGACGTTAATATTTTTTGTGGTACAAATTCAGTTTTAATGGAGTCGAGTTTAATATTCCCATTTTCAAGAAATTCTGAAAATATCTGAAAATAATGAGCTTGTTATTCAATTTATCAAAGCAGGGATTGTTTAAGTGGGTTGACGTTAATATTTTTATTGGTACAAATTAGTACAAATTCAGTTCTTCAATTTCCTGTATTAATTTTCATTTTTTTCAAATTATTATTAATTTGGGCTTTCCAGGTTAACACGAAGCTAGCAGCGCCAAGTTTTTTTCTTTAGTGGGTAAAGGTACAAAATTATATTTTGTGGTACAAAATGAGTACTAAAAATCGTAATAGGTTTGATTTGATTCTACCGAAATGGTTCTGCCAGCTTCACAGAGGTGATTTTAAAGCGATGTAGTCGATATTTGGTCAGTAATACACCAGCAACAAATTGCCCGAGTGTTTTTTAATTGAAATTCGACGTGTTTTAGTAGCCATAGCCTAGCAACAAATTGCCGGAGTGTTTTTTAATTGAAATTCAACCGCAATTTCGCGAATTTTTCATGCGAAGCGTAATACGGCAGCAATTTTTTCAAATTATATATGTTTCTGAAGGTGGAAAACATCTTTATCGGTATCGTTGACATCCATCAAGATGTTTCCACCCGGTCGGAATATCAGAAAATGGTTTCTAACGACAGGTTTGATTCATTTTATGAATGCATTTATATTTTATAATGATAACCCCATTTATTATAAATAACATAATATTGTATTTATAATTATTAATATCATATTTTATGTATCTTTCTTTTAGCAGCTACTTGGAAATAGTAATTAATGTTAAATTATCGATAAAGATGTGCATCATGTTGTGTTTTGCTCTTTGTGTATGCTATTAATCTGGGAGTAATTTGATAGTGGTCGGATGGGTTAATAGTTCTTCCAACTAAATCGCCCGCTTCCATCCAACTACTATTTCCTCTCCAATACGAGTAAGACACATAATGCCCCGTAGGCAATAGATCTAAATCTGATCGAATCGTGTTTCCGCCAGATCTTCTCAGATTTACAGTGGATATTCTAAATCCGACAGCTCCTATTAAATAAATTTCTTGTTTTCTATTTATTGGGTTTCTTATTTCTTTTGGTATAAGACAAAATTTAAACTTGTCGTTTATTACATATCATTCACCACTTTAAATACTATAATAAAATACAAACGAGGGGATTGACTAAAGATTACTCGCCCTCTCAGGTGCCGCTACGCCGCCCCTTCCTAGGCTCGCGCCGATTTTCTCCCGATCGGTAGGGAAAATTGTTGCTAGGCTATGACTACTAGAACACGATGAATTTCGATCAAAAAATACTCGAGGAATTTGTTGCTTGTGTATTACTGACCAAATATGGACTATATCACTTTAAAATCAATAAGGCAATTTGTTGCTAGGCTATGGCTACTAAAACACGATGAATTTCGATAAAAAAATACTCGAGGAATTTGTTGCTGGTGTATTACTGAACAAATATGGACTATATCGCTTCAGAATCAATAGGGCAATTTGTTGCTAGGCTATGGCTACTAAAACACGATGAATTTCGATCAAAAAATACTCGAGGAATTTGTTGCTGGTTATTACTGACCAAATATCGACTATATCGCTTTAAAATCAATAGGGCAATTTGTTGCTAGGCTATGGCTACTAAAACACGATGAATTTCGATCAAAAAATACTCGAGGAATTTGTTGCTGGTGTATTACTGACCAAATATGGACTATATCACTTCAAAATCAATAGGGCAATTTGTTGCTACGCTATGGCTACTAAAACACGATGGATTTCGATAAAAGAATACTCGAGGAATTTGTTGCTGGTGTATTACTGCACAAATATGGACTATATCACTTCAAAATCAATAGGGCAATTTGTTGCTACGCTATGGCTACTAAAACACGATGGATTTCGATAAAAAAATACTCGAGGAATTTGTTGCTGGTGTATTACTGCACAAATATGGACTATATCACTTCAAAATCAATAGGGCAATTTGTTGCTACGCTATGGCTACTAAAACACGATGGATTTCGATAAAAAAATACTCGAGGAATTTGTTGCTGGTGTATTACTGACCAAATATCGACTATATCACTTTAAAATCAATAGGGCAATTTGTTGCTAGGCTATGGCTACTAAAACACGATGAATTTCGATAAAAGAATACTCGAGGAATTTGTTGCTGGTGTATTACTGACCAAATATCGACTATATCACTTTAAAATCAATAGGGCAATTTGTTGCTACGCTATGGCTACTAAAACACGATGGATTTCGATAAAAAAATACTCGAGGAATTTGTTGCTGGTGTATTACTGCACAAATATGGACTATATCACTTCAAAATCAATAGGGCAATTTGTTGCTAGGCTATGGCTACTAAAACACGATGAATTTCGATAAAAGAATACTCGAGGAATTTGTTGCTGGTGTATTACTGACCAAATATGGACTATATCACTTCAAAATCAATAGGGCAATTTGTTGCTACGCTATGGCTACTAAAACACGATGGATTTCGATAAAAGAATACTCGAGGAATTTGTTGCTGGTGTATTACTGCACAAATATGGACTATATCACTTCAAAATCAATAGGGCAATTTGTTGCTACGCTATGGCTACTAAAACACGATGGATTTCGATAAAAAAATACTCGAGGAATTTGTTGCTGGTGTATTACTGCACAAATATGGACTATATCACTTCAAAATCAATAGGGCAATTTGTTGCTACGCTATGGCTACTAAAACACGATGGATTTCGATAAAAAAATACTCGAGGAATTTGTTGCTGGTGTATTACTGACCAAATATCGACTACATCACTTTAAAATCAATAGGGCAATTTGTTGCTAGGCTATGGCTACTAAACCAAGATGAATTTCGATCAAAAAATACTCGAGGAATTTTGTTGCTGGTGTATTACTGCACAAATATGGACTATATCACTTCAAAATCAATAGGGCAATTTGTTGCTAGGCTATGGCTACTAAAACACGATGAATTTCGATAAAAGAATACTCGAGGAATTTGTTGCTGGTGTATTACTGACCAAATATCGACTATATCACTTTAAAATCAATAGGGCAATTTGTTGCTACGCTATGGCTACTAAAACACGATGGATTTCGATAAAAAAATACTCGAGGAATTTGTTGCTGGTGTATTACTGCACAAATATGGACTATATCACTTCAAAATCAATAGGGCAATTTGTTGCTACGCTATGGCTACTAAAACACGATGGATTTCGATAAAAAAATACTCGAGGAATTTGTTGCTGGTGTATTACTGCACAAATATGGACTATATCACTTCAAAATCAATAGGGCAATTTGTTGCTAGGCTATGGCTACTAAACCAAGATGAATTTCGATCAAAAAATACTCGAGGAATTTTGTTGCTGGTGTATTACTGCACAAATATGGACTATATCACTTCAAAATCAATAGGGCAATTTGTTGCTAGGCTATGGCTACTAAAACACGATGGATTTCGATAAAAAAATACTCGAGGAATTTGTTGCTGGTGTATTACTGACCAAATATCGACTATATCACTTTAAAATCAATAGGGCAATTTGTTGCTACGCTATGGCTACTAAACCAAGATGAATTTCGATCAAAAAATACTCGAGGAATTTGTTGCTGGTGTATTACTGACCAAATATGGACTATATCACTTCAAAATCAATAGGGCAATTTGTTGCTACGCTATGGCTACTAAAACACGATGGATTTCGATAAAAGAATACTCGAGGAATTTGTTGCTGGTGTATTACTGCACAAATATGGACTATATCACTTCAAAATCAATAGGGCAATTTGTTGCTAGGCTATGGCTACTAAAACACGATGAATTTCGATAAAAGAATACTCGAGGAATTTGTTGCTGGTGTATTACTGACCAAATATGGACTATATCACTTCAAAATCAATAGGGCAATTTGTTGCTACGCTATGGCTACTAAAACACGATGGATTTCGATAAAAGAATACTCGAGGAATTTGTTGCTGGTGTATTACTGCACAAATATGGACTATATCACTTCAAAATCAATAGGGCAATTTGTTGCTACGCTATGGCTACTAAAACACGATGGATTTCGATAAAAGAATACTCGAGGAATTTGTTGCTGGTGTATTACTGACCAAATATGGACTATATCACTTCAAAATCAATAGGGCAATTTGTTGCTACGCTATGGCTACTAAAACACGATGGATTTCGATAAAAGAATACTCGAGGAATTTGTTGCTGGTGTATTACTGCACAAATATGGACTATATCACTTCAAAATCAATAGGGCAATTTGTTGCTAGGCTATGGCTACTAAAACACGATGAATTTCGATAAAAGAATACTCGAGGAATTTGTTGCTGGTGTATTACTGACCAAATATGGACTATATCACTTCAAAATCAATAGGGCAATTTGTTGCTACGCTATGGCTACTAAAACACGATGGATTTCGATAAAAGAATACTCGAGGAATTTGTTGCTGGTGTATTACTGCACAAATATGGACTATATCACTTCAAAATCAATAGGGCAATTTGTTGCTACGCTATGGCTACTAAAACACGATGGATTTCGATAAAAAAATACTCGAGGAATTTGTTGCTGGTGTATTACTGCACAAATATGGACTATATCACTTCAAAATCAATAGGGCAATTTGTTGCTACGCTATGGCTACTAAAACACGATGGATTTCGATAAAAAAATACTCGAGGAATTTGTTGCTGGTGTATTACTGACCAAATATCGACTACATCACTTTAAAATCAATAGGGCAATTTGTTGCTAGGCTATGGCTACTAAACCAAGATGAATTTCGATCAAAAAATACTCGAGGAATTTTGTTGCTGGTGTATTACTGCACAAATATGGACTATATCACTTCAAAATCAATAGGGCAATTTGTTGCTAGGCTATGGCTACTAAAACACGATGAATTTCGATAAAAGAATACTCGAGGAATTTGTTGCTGGTGTATTACTGACCAAATATCGACTATATCACTTTAAAATCAATAGGGCAATTTGTTGCTACGCTATGGCTACTAAAACACGATGGATTTCGATAAAAAAATACTCGAGGAATTTGTTGCTGGTGTATTACTGCACAAATATGGACTATATCACTTCAAAATCAATAGGGCAATTTGTTGCTACGCTATGGCTACTAAAACACGATGGATTTCGATAAAAAAATACTCGAGGAATTTGTTGCTGGTGTATTACTGACCAAATATCGACTATATCACTTTAAAATCAATAGGGCAATTTGTTGCTAGGCTATGGCTACTAAACCAAGATGAATTTCGATCAAAAAATACTCGAGGAATTTTGTTGCTGGTGTATTACTGCACAAATATGGACTATATCACTTCAAAATCAATAGGGCAATTTGTTGCTAGGCTATGGCTACTAAAACACGATGGATTTCGATAAAAAAATACTCGAGGAATTTGTTGCTGGTGTATTACTGACCAAATATCGACTATATCACTTTAAAATCAATAGGGCAATTTGTTGCTACGCTATGGCTACTAAACCAAGATGAATTTCGATCAAAAAATACTCGAGGAATTTGTTGCTGGTGTATTACTGACCAAATATGGACTATATCACTTCAAAATCAATAGGGCAATTTGTTGCTACGCTATGGCTACTAAAACACGATGGATTTCGATAAAAGAATACTCGAGGAATTTGTTGCTGGTGTATTACTGCACAAATATGGACTATATCACTTCAAAATCAATAGGGCAATTTGTTGCTACGCTATGGCTACTAAAACACGATGGATTTCGATAAAAAAATACTCGAGGAAGTTGTTGCTGGTGTATTACTGCACAAATATGGACTATATCACTTCAAAATCAATAGGGCAATTTGTTGCTACGCTATGGCTACTAAAACACGATGGATTTCGATAAAAAAATACTCGAGGAATTTGTTGCTGGTGTATTACTGACCAAATATCGACTACATCACTTTAAAATCAATAGGGCAATTTGTTGCTAGGCTATGGCTACTAAACCAAGATGAATTTCGATCAAAAAATACTCGAGGAATTTTGTTGCTGGTGTATTACTGCACAAATATGGACTATATCACTTCAAAATCAATAGGGCAATTTGTTGCTAGGCTATGGCTACTAAAACACGATGAATTTCGATAAAAGAATACTCGAGGAATTTGTTGCTGGTGTATTACTGACCAAATATCGACTATATCACTTTAAAATCAATAGGGCAATTTGTTGCTACGCTATGGCTACTAAAACACGATGGATTTCGATAAAAAAATACTCGAGGAATTTGTTGCTGGTGTATTACTGCACAAATATGGACTATATCACTTCAAAATCAATAGGGCAATTTGTTGCTACGCTATGGCTACTAAAACACGATGGATTTCGATAAAAAAATACTCGAGGAATTTGTTGCTGGTGTATTACTGACCAAATATCGACTATATCACTTTAAAATCAATAGGGCAATTTGTTGCTAGGCTATGGCTACTAAACCAAGATGAATTTCGATCAAAAAATACTCGAGGAATTTTGTTGCTGGTGTATTACTGCACAAATATGGTCTATATCACTTCAAAATCAATAGGGCAATTTGTTGCTAGGCTATGGCTACTAAAACACGATGGATTTCGATAAAAAAATACTCGAGGAATTTGTTGCTGGTGTATTACTGACCAAATATCGACTATATCACTTTAAAATCAATAGGGCAATTTGTTGCTACGCTATGGCTACTAAACCAAGATGAATTTCGATCAAAAAATACTCGAGGAATTTGTTGCTGGTGTATTACTGACCAAATATGGACTATATCACTTCAAAATCAATAGGGCAATTTGTTGCTACGCTATGGCTACTAAAACACGATGGATTTCGATAAAAGAATACTCGAGGAATTTGTTGCTGGTGTATTACTGCACAAATATGGACTATATCACTTCAAAATCAATAGGGCAATTTGTTGCTAGGCTATGGCTACTAAAACACGATGAATTTCGATAAAAGAATACTCGAGGAATTTGTTGCTGGTGTATTACTGACCAAATATCGACTATATCACTTTAAAATCAATAGGGCAATTTGTTGCTACGCTATGGCTACTAAAACACGATGGATTTCGATAAAAAAATACTCGAGGAATTTGTTGCTGGTGTATTACTGCACAAATATGGACTATATCACTTCAAAATCAATAGGGCAATTTGTTGCTACGCTATGGCTACTAAAACACGATGGATTTCGATAAAAAAATACTCGAGGAATTTGTCGTTTATTACTGACCAAATATCGACTATATCACTTTAAAAGCAATAGGGCAATTTGTTGCTAGGCTATGGCTACTAAAACACGATGGATTTCGATAAAAAATACTCGAGGAATTTGTTGCTGGTGTATTACTGACCAAATATCGACTATATCACTTTAAAATCAATAGGGCAATTTGTTGCTAGGCTATGGCTACTAAACCAAGATGAATTTCGATCAAAAAATACTCGAGGAATTTGTTGCTGGTGTATTACTGACCAAATATGGACTATATCACTTCAAAATCAATAGGGCAATTTGTTGCTACGCTATGGCTACTAAAACACGATGGATTTCGATAAAAGAATACTCGAGGAATTTGTTGCTGGTGTATTACTGCACAAATATGGACTATATCACTTCAAAATCAATAGGGCAATTTGTTGCTAGGCTATGGCTACTAAAACACGATGAATTTCGATAAAAGAATACTCGAGGAATTTGTTGCTGGTGTATTACTGACCAAATATCGACTATATCACTTTAAAATCAATAGGGCAATTTGTTGCTACGCTATGGCTACTAAAACACGATGGATTTCGATAAAAAAATACTCGAGGAATTTGTTGCTGGTGTATTACTGCACAAATATGGACTATATCACTTCAAAATCAATAGGGCAATTTGTTGCTAGGCTATGGCTACTAAACCAAGATGAATTTCGATCAAAAAATACTCGAGGAATTTTGTTGCTGGTGTATTACTGCACAAATATGGACTATATCACTTCAAAATCAATAGGGCAATTTGTTGCTAGGCTATGGCTACTAAAACACGATGGATTTCGATAAAAAAATACTCGAGGAATTTGTTGCTGGTGTATTACTGACCAAATATCGACTATATCACTTTAAAATCAATAGGGCAATTTGTTGCTAGGCTATGGCTACTAAACCAAGATGAATTTCGATCATAAAATACTCGAGGAATTTTGTTGCTGGTGTATTACTGCACAAATATGGACTATATCACTTCAAAATCAATAGGGCAATTTGTTGCTAGGCTATGGCTACTAAAACACAACGAATTTCAATTAAAAATCAGTCGGGGAATTTGTTGCTGGTGTATTTCTGACCAAATATCGACTATATCACTTTAAAATCAATAGGGCAATTTGTTGCTACGCTATGGCTACTAAAACACGATGGATTTCGATAAAAAAATACTCGAGGAATTTGTTGCTGGTGTATTACTGCACAAATATCGACTATATCACTTCAAAATCAATAGGGCAATTTGTTGCTACGCTATGGCTACTAAAACACGATGGATTTCGATAAAAGAATACTCGAGGAATTTGTTGCTGGTGTATTACTGACCAAATATCGACTATATCACTTTAAAAGCAATAGGGCAATTTGTTGCTAGGCTATGGCTACTAAAACACGATGGATTTCGATAAAAAAATACTCGAGGAATTTGTTGCTGGTGTATTACTGCACAAATATGGACTATATCACTTCAAAATCAATAGGGCAATTTGTTGCTACGCTAAGGCTACTAAAACACGATGGATTTCGATAAAAGAATACTCGAGGAATTTGTTGCTGGTGTATTACTGACCAAATATCGACTATATCGCTTTAAAATCAATAGGGCATTATGTTGCTAGGCTATGGCTACTAAACACGATGAATTTCGATAAAAAAATACTCGAGGAGTTTGTTGCTGGTGTATTACTGAACAAATATAGACTATATCGCTTCAAAATCAATAGGGCAATTTGTTGCTAGGCTATGGCTACTAAAACACGATGAATTTCGGTCAAAAAATACTCGAGGAATTTGTTGCTGGTGTATTACTAAACAAATATGGACTATATCGCTTTAAAAGCAATAGGGCAATTTGTTGCTAGACTATGGCTACTACAGCACGATGAATTTCGATCAAAAAATACTCGAGGAATTTGTTGCTGGTGTATTACTGAACAAATATGGACTATATCGCTTTAAAAGCAACAGGGCAATTTGTTGCTAGGGTATGGCTACTAAAACACGATGAATTTCGATCAAAAAATACTCGAGGAATTTGTTGCTGGTGTATTATTGAACAAATATGGAGTATATCGCTTTAAAATCAATAGGGCAATTTGTTGCTAGGCTATTGCCACTAAAACACGATGAATTTCGATCAAAAAATACTCGAGGAATTTTGTTGCTGGTGTATTACTGCAAAAATATGAACTATATCGCTTTAAAATTAATAGGGCAATTTGT
This sequence comes from Galeruca laticollis, assembly GCA_963921935.1. NCBI lineage: Eukaryota > Metazoa > Arthropoda > Insecta > Coleoptera > Chrysomelidae > Galeruca > Galeruca laticollis. The sequence goes on along the minus strand of OY998179.1, from coordinate 174,948,147 downwards.
TGCTAGACTATGGCTACTAAAACACGATTAATTTCGATCAAACAATACTCGAGGAGTTTGTTGCTGGTGTATTACTGAAAAAATATGGACTGTATCGCTTTAAAATCAATAGGGCATTTTGTTGCTAGGCTATTGCGGCTAAAACACAACGAATTTCACTTAAAAATCAGTCGGGGAATTTGTTGCTGGTGTATTTCTGACCAAATATCGACTATATCACTTTAAAATCAGTAGGGCAATTTGTTGCTAGGCTATGGCTACTAAAACACGATGAATTTCAATTATTATGAGATAAGGGTTGATTTTTTCGCAGTATCGGTTAGTGTCATCTTTTAGCAACAAATTCCTGTGCATTTATTTTTATTCTATACTACTTATCTATTAGTTGTAGCGTGTGGCTACGCTAGCTTAATATCAAGTAATAGCGAGGGGTGGGAAAATCGGGTTAGGGGATGATTTTTTCCACTATCGGTTAGTGTCATCTTTTAGCAACAAATTTATGTGCTTTTAGTTTTATTCAATATTACTTTTTTTTTTCATATTTACAGCGTGTGGCTGCGCTAGCTTAATATCAAATAATATTGAGGGGTAGGAAAATCGGGGTAAGGGATGATTTTTTCCAGTATCGGTTAGTGTCATCTTTTAGCAACAAATTAGCAACAAATTCATGTGTTTTTAGTTTTTTTCAATATTACTTATTTATATAGTTATAGCGTGTGGCTACGCTAGCTTAATAGCAAATAATAGTGAGAGGTGGGAAAATCGAGGTAAGGGATGATTTTTTCCAGTATCGGCTAGTGTCATCTTTTAGCAACAAATTAGCAACAAATTCATGTGTTTTCAGTTTTTTTCAATATTACTTATTTATATAGTTATAGCGTGTGGCTACGCTAGCCTAATAGCAAATAATAGTGAGGGGTGGGAAATCGAGGTAAGGGATGATTTTTTCCAGTATCGGTTAGTGTCATCTTTTAGCAACAAATTAGCAACAAATTCATGTGTTTTCAGTTTTTTTCAATATTACTTATTTATATAGTTATAGCGTGTGGCTACGCTAGCTTAATAGCAAATAATAGTGAGGGGTGGGAAATCGAGGTAAGGGATGATTTTTTCCAGTATCGGTTAGTGTCATCTTTTAGCAACAAATTAGCAACAAATTCATGTGTTTTTAGTTTTTTTCAATATTACTTATTTATATAGTTATAGCGTGTGGCTACGCTAGCTTAATAGCAAATAATAGTGAGAGGTGGGAAAATCGAGGTAAGGGATGATTTTTTCCAGTATCGGCTAGTGTCATCTTTTAGCAACAAATTAGCAACAAATTCATGTGTTTTCAGTTTTTTTCAATATTACTTATTTATATAGTTATAGCGTGTGGCTACGCTAGCTTAATAGCAAATAATAGTGAGGGGTGGGAAATCGAGGTAAGGGATGATTTTTTCCAGTATCGGTTAGTGTCATCTTTTAGCAACAAATTAGCAACAAATTCATGTGTTTTCAGTTTTTTTCAATATTACTTATTTATATAGTTATAGCGTGTGGCTACGCTAGCTTAATATTACGGTAGCATAGTTTGCGTTTTCTTGGAAACGGCATTAGCAACAAAATCAAGCTCAGCGTTACAAATTAGCAACAAATTAGCAACAAATTATTAGCCTGGTCCGAAGGGTGCCCTGTAAAATGGCTACGCTAGCATAATATACATCATTATATAGAACAAAGTTATAAGATAGAGCAAACAAAACCTAACTATTAAAAGGATATGTACATTAAGGATACAAATAAAAAAAATTATACTGATATTTCGTCCAGCTCCTCTAAAGCAGTAATTTTTCGAATATTGTCTTCTTTATTCAATTTTGAGTAAACTTTACCATAATTACTCCATACTTGACATTCTCTCCTAATTTTCGTGCTAGCTGCTTTTAATATTTTTTGCTGCATAACTGTCAAATCTTCTCTTATAATTATTCTGATATTTTTGAGTATTTTCTCAGTTGAAAATACTAAATTACGACAATACGTATTAAAAAATTTAACTTGATGCTTGATGCGTTGTAAGGGCATCCATGACTTTGAATTTTTCATCTACATTTTTCTCATTCTGTATCATCCTGTAAAGTTTATCGCGATTCTGACAAGTGTCTTTACTATATATTCTTGTTATATTCATTTTCTTGAATCAGATTTCATAAACTTTTCTGCTGTTTGTATTTACCGTATAATATTGTCAAAGTATAATGTTTTGGTAAAACACACTTATTTTTTGCCTTTTCTCTGCAATAGTGGCCTTCGTATATTGGCACTTATTAAGATGTGTGCTTTGACCAACTCTATCCTTACTAGTTCTATTTTATTTGCAAATTTATTCAATTCTATTTGGTCCATTTGTGTAGTTCCAGAAACTTCTTCTACTTGTTTGAGATCTAGATGATCTGTTGATTCCGGGCTTGCCTCTGTATTATTTCCTGAGATGTGGACTACCAGTTCCATAAACTGTTATTTTTTTTTACATATTCATTTAATTTGCTTGACAAATCAAAGGTATATTGGAAGCATTTATTGCACACTTTAACTCTTTCACCACCCACATAAGAGTGGTTTTTAAATGTATACACTCTCTTTTCTTTGAAGCATTTAATTTTGTTTTCTTTTTTATCATTATCTCCCAAACTTCAAAAGTCCTTGAAAAGTAGCTTATGTACGTCCTCTGATATTCTTCTTGCACATCCTTTTCTGTATTTTTTCAATAGCTTGCCAACTTCCCCTCTTATTGTCTGTTCTTCAAGTGTTTTGTGTTACCTGCTAAAGTTTGTACAGATCTTTCAATTTTTCCGATACTCTGTGTAACTTTAATATATTTTTTAAATAAGGCTCATTAAATACAGGACAAGAGGTAGGTTCAATATCAGGAAGATAACTGGTTTCACGAATTCTTTTTCCAATGTTATTTAACGGCTCATCATTATTTCTGTTATAAAAAACTTATTTCAATAAAAACAGCGCCGCTGCATAAAACATTATTGACGTAACGTTGGTGCATACATAACGAGTTAACTGGTAAAACTTCTAGCTATACTGATGTGCGTCAGGAGATAAATCGAGACATCTTCTAATACATATAGTGTTGAATAAGATATGTCGGTTTACAGTCTAAAGGGGCCCGCTCACTAGGAAGGAAGCGCGAAGGCTTGAATGCGAGTGGTACAGTGAAAATGGTGTGTGTTCCGCCGTTCGAAATTTGGAATGCACAATCAGTTTGGTCGGAATCAGGATAGTTATGATTTTTAGCGTGTGCAGTGCTCATCGTACGGGGAAGAACGACGAAGAACGACAGTGTATGTGCAACAAGTCTGTGCACGTTTCATATTTTTACCAGTACTGTGTCGGGTTCAGTATTTTCATATTGAACATTTTTTCCAAAAAATGAGTGATCTAAGAGTAATGTCGAGAGATTTCATAACTGAATTTCTAGAATTATACAGAAGTTATCCCTGTTTATGGCAAATAAAAAATAACGAATACAGTGATCGCAACAAAAAAACTGCAGCATATGAGGAACTTGTTAAAAAAATGAGAGGAGTCAACCCTTATGCGACCAAGGAAATTGTGGTGAGAAAAATAAATACAATACGAGGATGTTTCCGTAAAGAATGGAAAAAAGTCAACCAAAAAAATTCTGGGATGGGTACAGAAGATGTGTATATTCCTAATTTGTGATATTACAAGTTGCTGCTAATTGTCCAAGATCAAGAGACACCTCGGACCACCTAGTCAAATATGGGTGAACAAAACGACGTTTCTACAACAATCAACCGTGATATACGTCTGTGAGCATTTTTTGCTTAAGAAATTATGTAAAACACAACATGCCATAACAATCTTATCAATGTGCTGTAGGTTAACTGCAATAGATGTGTGGAATATACGAAATCTAGCAACCAGTATTTCATAGGCATTTTCTACAATGCGCCTTGCTCGAGAAAGGCGGTAATTAAAAATTCTTCGATCATGATTCAGTTGCTTCTGACTGTATGGCTTCAGGAAATCTAAACGTAACGCAAATGCTTCATCGCCAATAAAAACAAAAGTTAACGCCTTTTTACCATTCGGCGGCTCCTTTGGAGAAGGTAATTTTCCACCTTTTAGATATTGGTAAAATTTTGTATTATCAATGACACCACCATCCGATATGCGGCCGTTTGTGCCAACATCGCAAAAAAATAAATTGATAATTAGCATTACATATCGCCATTAGTACAATGCTGTGGTACCCTTTGCAGTTCCAAAAATAAGATCCGTTTTCTGAAGGAGCAGTTATGGCAATATGCTTGCCGTCTACTGCTACTAGGGAGTTCGGATAATTCCATTTTCTACCAAAGTCAGCTGCTATCGATTTCCATTCCTCAACATCAGCCGGAAACTGAAACAGAAATTAATATTTTATTATGTACATAATATAAAACCCATAATTTATTATTTGAATTGAATATTTGCGTTTCCAGGCACATTCAGATGAAGATAAAAACAAGACACTCGGGACTGATAATTAAATAGACGGTTCTGAAGAGATACAGTCCACAAGGAGTGGAAATAATACTCAAGATCGACCTGGTACATCGCGATCATCATCTTCTAATAATACTCAAGATCGACCTGGTACATCGCAATCATCATACTCTTCTCGTGTAGAAATACTTTGCAAAACGGATTCTTTGTATATACGGAACAAACGGTCAAGATCAGCAACTGTAGCCAAATCAGATCAGTTGCTCGATATTATTTCTGACAAATTACAGAAGGAATCTTCATCCGACGACGAATTTGATATCATTGGAAATAATGTAGCCTGCAAATTTCGAAGATTTTCTGAGTACACCAGGATTGTTGCAGGAAAATTATTAAACGATCTCCTTTACAATGCACAGTTGGGAAGACTTAATGAGAATTCTATTATTTTGGTAAATCAGCCACTTATGACTGCACCACCTGCTTCTGGTGAAAGTCGAACATCAACTTCAATACCTGATTCATCTGTTACAAGTTATTTTCAAAATTTTGGCGAAAATTCTTCCTTCTACACTAATTCCTAACCAACAAATTTTTTATTTTAAAGATAAATATTAATTTCTCGTTCCTTTTTATTTTTTTATAAATTATTATTGTTGCGTTTACGCCGTTTTTGATAGATTAAGTTATTTTTCTTCTCGAAACTCGAAACCTTGACCCAAAACATCAAATTTCAAGAGGTTATGGACCCAGGACACTCGTGAGACACCATTGAAGTCCCTGGAGTTTGTAATTTGTTGAATTTTTGTGTTAATAAGTAATATCATGAGCCAGCTTCCGCCGATCGAGCATCTAAAGGGGCACGAGAACTATGGTACGTGGAAATTCGCAGTACAGAGTTATTTAGAACAGGAAGAGCTTTGGGACGCAGTAAAAGGCTTTTTCATGTTGTTTTTTCATTATTTGTCTAAAAATAAGGTGATCGTAGAGAAAAGCTTGTATGCAATTCGAGCAGAAAGTGCGTTGCCGCTTTCGGCAGATTGCCCGCGCTCCGCTACGCGTCGCGCGTGCAACTCTCTGTCTCAAGCGGCAAAGTATCACTTTCCGCTCTTAATACACAAATAGCTATTTTCGACGTCATATCACGCTTGTCACACATCCTCACTCAACAACCAAAAATGTCTGTGTGTGGGAAATATGAAAGTACACGTTTACTTTACAGCCAACATGCATTCTTCCTTCCTCGTGAGTGGGCCCCTTAAAGCACACAAAACATATCACTGAAATCTCTAGACACAAAACAAAAAACCGGATTTGGAGTCTGCTATCAACTTATCTAAAAACACACAAATATGATTCTAGGACTGGTGGTTTCAGAACCAAGTTATCTCAAAATGCATATTTTTCCATTTATCTCCTTTCTCCCGCGCAAGGGGGAATTTTCATGGAAGATGAAATAGTTCTTCTTAAAGTTGAAGGTAGTAATCAGATTGCCGTATTGATGACCAAGGCCTTATTTAAACCAAGATTGTTGAAAATGTGAAATTGGATGGGTCTTGTCTAACCAATAAATCAGTGAGAGAATGTGTTAAGTTTTACACTGTGTTTATATTTTACACCGACGTATTATCGACATCAAGAACCCATATCCAATAATTATGGAGTTTAATTTTTTATATAGTTGTTGTCAAGTTGGTTTATTATAAAGTCATTTCTAGTTTTTCCTTTTTAAATAGTAAAGAAGGTTAAGGCTATAACACTAAATTTGTGTTGAAATCACATCCGGCAGATACACTTCTGTATTATAATCCACAGTTTATTAATCTTGACAATAAAGTAGTTATCAAATGCGAGTTCAGTAATTCAATTTCCCAGATAGTGAGTGTTCAAAAGACCGACAACAAGGCGTCTACATAATCATAAAATTTATAAGATTTAATCTGTTATTATTTATAAAATATTAAAGTGATAAGTTCGCGATTAGATAAGGTAGACTTGCGCGCGACGTTAGTTCGTTTAAAACATTTAGTAGCGGTGAAACTCTGTTGAAAGATACAGTTCAAAGTGTCGTGGTACGTCGTATTAAATTGAGTTCAATTAAAAGGTAAACAATTCGAAGAATGGTATACACATTTGAATGTTATTAGTGTTTTAGTAATTATGTTATTGATTATGTGTTAGAAAGATTATTCTTTAGGTGAAGAATAATCAAAAATGAATAAACGTATGGAACATTGTGGAAAGCATATAGGAGATACATAAAATATTATCGGAAACAGCACTACTTAACACAATAGCTTATTAAAACTCAAAAAAATTATAAAATAGAATCAATATTTTTTACGTACAAAACAAAAAAACACTTTATATTTCAGCCAGTTCTCTACAATAAAAAAATTATAAAATAAAATGTATTCCCAGTATTTATTGAAATTAGTATTGTTCATTCTAATTACTTAATTAATTGTGGATACATGTTTACGTTAATATCCGGAACTGAGATTTTGTTATAATTTCTTCAAATAAATTCATTGCATTTATATATAAGGTGTCCCAGGTAGCCTGTCGTACACTTATTTCATATAATATTCCTCATGAAGTGTATATTTTGGCAAATCGTACATCAAACTGTGTTAAGTAAACATCGCTCTCAAGCTGACTTAAAAAAGATACAATAATTAGTAAAACAATCATTACAAACAAATATTTTATGTAAGCAAATAAAAGATCAACTGATGTACGCTTTTGCCAACATGATTGACCACCTACTTTAATTCCAATGTCCTTTTTATATTTACATATAAGGATTGAAATATTTATCGATATAATAGAAAGTGCAGATTTCGGGATAATAATTTTTAATATTGTCTGAGAATTTTAGTTTGTAATAAACATTTCACGCCGAAAGTAATATGTTGTGTTTAAAACTAAGTATGTGACGACCTAGAGCAAATAAGTGCATTTATTGCCGGATGTGAAGCGAATTGTTAAAAATGTGTAATAAAAACTTTGTACGTATTTAAGGATTTTAATACATTTACCTGTTCTGATTCTCGTTTCACTTCCATTGTAAAGACTTTAATTATAATTGACTATTCTACTACACACTTTATATAAAAATTCTTCCAAAGTTTTATGTTTTATATTCATTTTTCATATATGACCACTTATAACTATTAAAGTCTGTACCTTTCTTTTCAAATACTATCGGCATTCATAATTGATTTTGACATGTTTTTTTGTACAATTTCTAAATATTCGTTAATTCGGCTAATAAAGTACAAGATGGGAGAATCAATTTGACTTATTTCACGAATACTAGTAATCTTTATTAAATTGAACAAAACTGAATGAAACTGCTTCAATAGATATATATATATATATATATATATATATATATATATATATATATATATATATATATATTGACTGAATCAAGTTGCATCGTTTACAGTTTAAAATTAAAAAACACATGTACAATAGGTAAAAAACATTCATAAAACAGACATTCAAAACAAGTACCATCGATACAAATTCTACGACATTATACAGGGGGAGTACGGAAAGTCTTCAGATATATTATTTTATTAAATTATGATAAATCTGACTAAAGTTTTCAACATCTTGCTTATAGTTGACTGTATTTTGTTCCTTTTTAATGTGCACCATTTCTTTAATTGTTAATTTTTTGTAGTTTGAATCTTGAGCTAGAATTTTGGTGTTTTTAAAATCAAACTCATGGTTTTCATTGCTTTCATGTTTGTGGAGAGCCGTGGAAGCATTTTTGGTATATTTACGGCCATTTAATCTATTTTCTAAAGTCTGCGTGGTCATTCCTATGTATTTTTTTGGACAGTTTAGGCAGGGTATATAATATATAACGTCTGACTTTTTTTTGGTTTTTATTTTACTTTTTAATTTGGTAAATAATGGTGATAGGGTGTTTTGAGCTTCGTGACATACCATGTTTACAAAATATATGACTGAGTATTTCAGAAAGCTGCTCCGCGTATGGCGTTGCTACATATTTATTATTGTTCGACACGTTGTTTTTAGAGTATTTCTTTGATGGGTTGTTATGTATTTTATAGACTCTTTGTTTGCAAATACGGTTTATGGTATGTATTGGATAGTGATTGCTTAATAAAGTCGTTCTTACTTGTTTTATAATACCTGGTCTGTATTCTGGAGAAGTTAATTTAATGATTCTGTCAACTAATCCAGTAATTACGCTTTTTTATGGGACTTTGGATGGTTGGAATATATATATATATATATATATATATATATATATATATATATATATATATTCTCTATTTACTGTCAGCTTTTTTGTTTCATTTGCAGTCATAGTTCATGCACTTTACTCCTTTTTCATTTTATTTCAACTTCATATCAGTTATTACTTGAAAAATGTTACTTTGATACCTTCCACTGTTTTGCAGATACCCTGTATAGTACAAAATTTTTAAACTATATATATTTTATTTAAAAGATTTTTTGATTATATCTGCCAATTAGATGTTAACATTTTTTTTTAATTTTGTGATTTTTTTTAAATAAATGTAATTTATGTTTTAGTATCTAAATTTAACCGACTACGGATCTGTTAAATCCTTAAGGCCAAATGCCGAGTCAATGAAATATTGTGAAACGTACTTTACATCAGATTTTAATCATTTACGAACTTACCCTCAGTTTTTAAGTTCTGAACCTACATATAAAATTTAATTAAAACATTCGGTCGCATATTTGAGTTATCGTGTTGACAGACCGACCAACAGACCGAAATTTTCTTAAAAATAGGTTTCTTGGACTCAGAAACATGAAACGTGTGGATCCACTCGAATCTCACAACGTCAAAATCACTCCATTGCAATATTTCTCTTAATATATACATATATTACTAATGTTATACAGAATATTTTCTGTTCAGTGCTCATCGGAGAATCGAGATCTACCCATATTGTGATTTTATAAAATTCTTGTTTGACATTCGCATACGTTGACCCTAAAAACGATTTGATTTTATGTGCCGCATTTTTCAAATATGGAAACTTTTTCTTGTGGACTATGATCCATAAGTCTACAGGTATTTTAGAAAAATATTCTTAAGGTTCAAAATTTATAACTCTAGTCCTTCTGCTTTTCCCTGAACAAGATATGCAATACACGCGGATAGTTGCATTGCATTTATTATTATTAATAGGATTGATACAGAAGAAAGCAATTGGCTCGATATTTGTAAACTGCAGAAATCTCTCTTCAAACTGTTTTTGAAGGTGCTCAAATAATAACACGAGTCTGTGAAAAATGTTGAAAGAAGTGATGTTTTTAGATTTTTCCACATATCTAGTGAAAACATTTTGTTGGACTTGATTTTAGTTGATTTATTTTTCCTTTCTTCTTCTTCTTCTGTCGCAGTGGCGGCCGCACACAAATCGATCCGGGCATAGGTTAGGGAATCCATGCCTAAGCGTATACAGTAAGTTTTTTACAATACTGATATACCCGACAAAATCGGTACTTAGAAATTATTTTCATATTATAATTGATTAAGCGTTAAAAATACCAATTTATCTTTGATATGCCCCACTCATTTCTGCCCCCCTCCACTTGGAATCTCTTCATTCAACTGCACTTATCTTGTATTCTTAGTTATACCACGCGCTTCCTCTTCACCTTTAAACAATACTATCAAGCTTGGATTATTATTATCAGTGTAATCTTTTAACTTTTTATCTCCCTAATTCTTATAGTTCAAGAACCTTAATTAGAACATTTTACGCAGTTGAATATGAGTGCTAGCTCACCTGACAACTTTATCATTCATAAATGATACATTCTACGACATTATTTAATTATATAATATTATTTGTTTATCGTAGAAAAAAATATATGGCAATTTGTACACAAGGTGGTCTATATCTTCAATATCAGATAATGTTTTCATGCCAAATATATACTTTGTTAGATGGAAAAATAGAAAAACAAAAGGTAAACAGCTGTTATAATCTATATTATGCTTTCTAATTACATTAATATATTTTGCCCTTCTTTATTCTGCTATTTAAGTTTTTTCTTGATGTAACTCTATCCAACATCTTTTTCTCTATCTAAATGAATGATCAGTTTCTTCCTACTCGTTCACCCATTTCCTCCCGCCTTCTTAATATACATACAAGCTTCTTTCGGTTTCCTTGTTTGAATTATTAGCATAATTCTCCTTCGTTTTATCATTCTTTCGAATATCTTTTTTCCATTTTATCGAACAACAACTTCTCCAAACACATTTTCCGGTGATACGATATCTGGGTTCATTAAAATACAAAATTACCATATTTTCAACAAAATCTATTCTGAGCTGTGATCCTGATACATAGTCAGGTTTTATAAATTTTGTAAAAATGATATATTTTCGACAAATTTATCAGTCCATGTGTTTTGAACACCTCTTTGCTATCCTGCGATCCTGATGAGTAGCAAAATCGTGAAAATAATTACCCCTGGTATTTCATATACCTCCTCGATTATCTATGATCCTAATAAGAATCCAAATTTCGTTAAATGAATAAATAAAAATAGTATATTTGGGGCGAAAAAATTTCCTATTCGTGTTTCGTATACCTCCGCGCTCTTCTGAGATTTTGATGAGTAGCAAATTCGTAAAAATAATTAATCCTTATATTTTGTATACCTTCTCGCTTCTCTATGCTTTCAATACTTCACCGCTTTTCTGCGATCCTAATGAGTAGCAAAATCGTAAAAATAATTACTCCTGATATTTCATGTACCTCCTTACTTTTCTTTGATCCTAATAAAAAGCCAGATTTGATTAAATTTGTAAAAATAGTATATTTGAGTCAAAAAATTAAACTCTCGTGTTTCATGTTCTTCTGTGATCCCAATGAGTATCAAAATGGTACCTTCTCCCTTATCTGTGGTCTTAATAAAAAGCTAAATTCCATAAAATTAGTAAAAATAGTATAAAGACCGAAAAATTACTCCTGGTGTTTTTAATACTTCCTCGCTCTTCTGCGGTCCTGATTAGTAGTAAAATCTTAAATATAATTACACTTGATATTTCATATAACTTACCGATTTTCTGTGATCCTAATAAAAGGCCATATTTCATTAAATTGGTGAAAATAGTATATTGGTAGCTTCTGCTGTTTCTAATACTTTCTCGCCCTTCTGCGATCCTAATGAGTAGCCAAATCGAAAAAATAATTACTCCTGATATTTCATATACCTCTTGTCTTATCTACCATCCTAATAAGCCCAATTATGAGTAGTAAAATCGTAAAAATAGTAGTTATTCCTGATATTTCGTATACCTCCTCGCTTATCTGTGATCCTAATAAAAATCCAAATAACATTAAATTGGTAAAAGTGATATATTTTCCACAAATTGGTAACTTCTGGTGTATCCAGGGTGGGAATAATTCACGAATCTTTAAAAAAAGTCGAAAGATTCAGAATTTTGAATTAATTCATGAATTTTTTGAAATAATTAAAATTTTATGTGAAACATGCCAAATAAAGTATATTTATTAAAGTGGAGCAGAAAATACAAACATTAATATTTATGTATTTAAAGATTGCATTCTTCTTTAAGTGCCGTTTCCTAGCGGAGGTTAGCGATAACATCTTCATAACTATTTCTATTTTCAGTTGTTCTTATTAAGGCCGGCAAGTCCATGTTTGTCCATTGCCTAATATTCCGCAGCCAGGAAATTTGTCTTCTACCTGGCCCTCGCCTACCTTCGATCTTCCCCTTCATTATGAGTTGCAGAAGTATGTATTTAGGATTTCGTAAAATATGTCCTAGGTAAGCGGTTTTGCGTCTTTTAATAGATATTATTAACTCTCGATCTCTCCGCATTCGACTCAAAACTTTTTCATTGCGTATTCTGTCAGTCCAAGGTATTTTCAGCATTCTGCGAAATACCCACATTTCAAAGGCCTCTAAACGTCTCATAGAGCTAACTTTCAGTGTCCCGGCCTCCATTTCGTGAAGTGAAGTACTGTAGACATAACACTTTGCCATTCGGTACCTCAATTCTAGACTTTAGTCTCGAGATGACATGAAGGGTCTCAATTTAACAAAAATGGACCTGGCTTGTTCTATTCTTGAGCGTATCTCATTTTCCGAATCCAAGGAATCGTTTACCAGACAGCCCAAATATTTAAACTTAGATACCTTTTCGATTATTTCGTTGTATATTAAGTTATTACATGGAATATTTGGACTTCTTGATATTACCATTGTTTTGGTCTTTTTCGTGTTGATGCGCAGTCCCCACATGTCTCCTGCTTCGACGAGTTTATTAAGCAATGCTTGCAAACTTTCCTGGCTGTCAGCTCAGCTATGATCACTGTATCGTCGGCATACCTAATATTGTCTATTACGTCTCCGTTGACTTTGATTCCTTTGCGGTTCATTTAAATGTGCTATCAAAAATAAAATTTGAGTATAGATTAAATAGCAACGGTGAAAGGACGCGAGACTGCCTAACGCCCTTCTCTATTTTAATAGGATCCGTACGTCCCACAGTCGTTTCTATAGTTGCCGTCTGATTCCAATATAGCTCCCTTAAAATATTGATGTCATTTTGATCTAGACCCTTCTTACTGAGATATTCAATTAAATACTTATGGTTAATTCGGTCGTAAGCTTTTTCATAATCGATAAAGCACAAAAACACGTCCTTTCATTGGCATCTGCATTTTTGCATCAGAACTTGAAGCCAAACAAGGCTTCTCTTGTGCCCATGCCGTCTCTAAATCCAAACTGCTCGTCTCCTAAATCGATTTCACATTTTTTATATATACGATTATGAATTATCTTAAGAATTTTTTTAACATAGTGGACATCAAGCTGATTAACCTATAATCATTGCACCTCTTGGGATATCTAGTTTTGGGTAAAGGAATATATATGGAATGCAGCCACTATTTTGGGAATTTTGCTGTACGGTGTATCTCATTGAAAAGTTTTACTAATAAAATTAGGTTTTCGTAGTTTATAAGCTTTATAAACTCTGTGTGTATTTCATCCGGTCCAGGTGCCTTGCCACTCTTGGATATTTTAATAGCATTCGTTATCTCGGACTTTGAAATATTAGGGCTGGTATCGCTTGTTGAGGTGATGTTGGGTTCTTCTCGATCTTCTTGGAATGCATCTTCAATATACGACTTCCATTCCGCCAGTACATATGTTTTCTGTGTGAGTATTTTGTTGTTACTGAGTTTCTTTATTGCACAGACTTGTTTTACTCTTTTGTGAAGTGTTGCGTCATCATGTTTTTGTTGGAGTTCTTCGATTTCAGTGCACATATCATTCATCCACTTCTCGTTAGCCAGATTTATTTCTTTCTTAATTCCTTTGTGTAGCATTTGTATTTCTTGTTGTCTTTTCCCTTATAACATCTTCTCTCATTAATCATTTCAAGTATTTTTGATGTCATCCAAGCTTCCTTTGGTTGGTCTTTTGAGTCTATTAGGGTGTGTTGAGCACTATTGATAGCATATTTGATTTTAGTCCATAGCTCTTCGATGTTGGGTTGTCCTGACTGGCTAATGTGATTTCTAATTTCTTTCAGGTTTTCATTTAGTGTTGAACTGGCTCGTACTTTGGTATCCCCTACCTTTAGTGCACCTATTTTTGTTGTTCTATTTTCCTTTGCTTTTTCTGTTTTATTTAGGCGGATTTTGAATTTGCTTAGTAGTAGCACGTGGTCAGTGGGGACATCTGCACCAGGGTAGGTTTTCACTGCTTTAATACCATTCCTATATCTTTTCTGGATCAATATGTAGTCTATCTGGTTTCTAATTATTTTGCTTGGACTATCCTGTGGTGACTTCCAAGTATAAAGCCTGCGTGGCAAGAGCCTGAACCAAGTATTGGTGATGACTAAGTCATGTTCTTGGCAGAATTCAACAAGTTGGTCTCCCCGACCATTTCTAGTTCCCAGGCCAAACCCACCTACGATTTCTTCTACTCTACCTTTTCGGACTTTTGCGTTGAAGTCCCCCATAATAAAGGTTATTTCATGTTTTCTAGTATATCCGATAAGCTCTTTAAATTGTCTATAGAAGATTTCTATTTCTGCGTCAGGCTTTTCTGCAGTTGGAGCATATACTTGAATAATATTGAGATTGATGGGAGTTCCATAGAATTGTAGTTGAAACATTCTATCGTTGTAAGGTACGAAATTAATTACTGCTTTCTGAGCCAACTTGTCTACTATAAGACCGACTCCATTCCAATGATTTCCGTTGTCATTACCTGAATTGTATACTGTCATATCATTGATTTTAGTTGTTCCTGAGTGTATCCAACGCCTCTCGCTTATTCCCAAAACATTCATTTTAAGTCTATTCATTTCCTGAATTGTATTGTAGATCTTTCCTGCTTCAAACATATTATTTATATTCCACGTTCCTATTAGCAATTGAGATCGGGTTTTAATTGTGTTTCCCACTTTCTGGTGGGATTTCCTCCTCGCGGAGATTCTTCGCACCCCTTGACCATTTAAGGTCTGCCGCGGACTAGGGGCCGTAGTCATTTTGAGTCTTGCATAGTTACTTCTACTAGGGATATTCTTAAGGAGCCTTTAATGACGTGACTTGCCATTCCCTTCTTCATCCTTATGCCGTTGACCGTTGCCAGTTCTTCCGCATTTTGAAGCGATTTCTCACTTCAAGGACAAAATAGTGCCCTTACTCTCATTTAGCTCTTCCACCCGAAGAAGCTGTTGGCCAATGAGAGGGTACTGCTTATTCCGGCAGTAACTCGGTCAACAGAGCCTCGTTGGTTTTTTGTTAGCAGAGTGTACCACGTGCAGGTGCGGTTGTCATTTGGGTTGGCTTTTAATTAAGAGCCTTCACCCCTTACACCCGAGATTGCATTAGAGATGTTAAATTTTGAAGCCCTTTGTATGTTTGAATGTACCGCTCCAAATGCGGAAAATGTTCTTTAAATTCCCGCGGGAGAGGCCACAACTGATATTAGTGGCTTTATAATTATTTTATTTTCTTCACTCATATCTATGATCGCAAATGCAGAGAGCTACCATTCTATATCAGTCATTGATAACATATTTTCATTAAATAATGACTGCTCTTGTCATAATGCACTTGACCGCTGTAGAAGTTTAAAATAATGGGAAGTATACTAGGGAATTTTTCCTCTACTATTACAACATTATGCTGTTTGTTCTAGGACTGACCTATCTTTTGAATAATCTTTAAGATTATTCCACACTAGATAGATTTTTGCTATTGTACAGGTTTTCTGTTGTACTATATTTGAAGCTTCCGATATTGGTTTCAAACGATGAAATAAATCCTCACAGTTTCTATTAACTGCAATGTTGTCAACTAACTTGCACCTCGAACACTCTCAATAATTTGGGCCAGTTTCATATTTATGATTCCAAAGCTTGGCATTTACTGCTCCATCTTACATCAATTGGTAATACAAGTTCTGTACCACCCTCAGCAGTTGACTGTGCTCTAGCATAGTGGTTGTTTCTGAAGTATTTTATAACATGAATTACGTTGTTTATGGCCGTAGATATATTCAGATCTTTAGCAAAAAGGCTCTTAATATGTGCGGAACAACCATATTAAATTATTTTTGAAGCAGTATCAGTTTCACGCAAAAGGCGCCATTTTTTTGTCATATTGGCATTATCTGCAACATTGCTTTTTACCGAGCACTCAAACGCACTTTTCATCATTGAAATTTGATTTAAAATTAGCTCAGTTAGGTACTTGCCAGTTTGTGGATTCCCAGATGTGTCAAATATGCCCTCTACCATCTTCATTAGTTACACAGACACCAATAATTGGTTAATTCCGTATGTTTGACCAACCATCAATGCTTAAACAGACTGTCTTTCTACTCAAATGTGTATTAAATTAATCATTTTCCTCTTTATATACCTCATGATGTAAATTTCCTAAAACAAATTTGTTGATTTTTACAAGCCACTAAACAATTAAGCTGAGAAACCTGATATATATTGGGACGTTTATATCCTGGGCGTAACATGCTTACAACCTTCGTAAACTGTGGATGTTCAACCAGTCTGAATGATGAATTTGTAGTTCAATATGAATCGAGCGTACTGCTTATCCAATTCGTAATTTTCTTTAGCGATAGTTCTTATAAAAAAAGACTGTATCATGCTACTGCTACTACTCGTATTTGCGACACTATTCCTACTTATACTGGAAGTTGGCAGTGGTTGTGCTTAGAGGAAGGCCTATGCCTAAGCCCTAAGTTAGCATTGGAGGTAGAAGTAGATTTGCCTGAGTGAGAAAAATACATTAGGTGAGAAGAAATCAAAAAGTTACTTTTCCGCCAAATGAATATCTTCATGCGTTTCAATGTCACTATCAGGCTCAGGTATCTCGACCATTTTCTTTTTCTCAAGACTAACGCATTGATTTATATGCTGTTTCATGTGAACAACAATGGCTTGCAGCATTTCCCACACTGTTTATTGCCGTTCCCTTCAAAGGATTAAAATACTGCCAAACCGTATCTTTCTTTCGTCCACTCATTTTGATATTATAGGCTGCTTCATTTTATTTTACGCATAAACTAACAGGAAACACACGAAGAAACTGTGGGCTCTACAGATATTGTCATTGTCAGATTGCTGGATGAATGAATAGTGTAAATCCCCCAAGCCGGATTGCTTGAAATTCTGAGGTACCACAAACACAACCGTTGTAAAATAACTAGTGAGTGTTCACGATAGGCAACCCTCAAATATTAGGAACATATATACAGTTGCAAACGAACGGAAATTTTTCAGGCACGAATTAATTCACTGAATATTTTTTAAAAATTCTCAGAATTATTTCAGTTGAATTAATTCGTACAAGCAATACTTCCTTCTGCGATCCTGATAACTAGCAAAATCCTAAAAATAGTTACTCCTGATACTTCGTATAACCTCATCGCCTATATGTGATGCTTACAAAAAGTCAAACTACTTTTAAAAAAACGTTTTGATCAAGAATAATATTTTTATCATTCGTTTCATCCACATTTTCATTATTTTCATCTATTCTATTCTTGCTGCTGATAGACTAGGAGATGGTGACAGAAAATGTTCTCTCATTTTCTCCTGCATGCCTGTTTAGGAATTGATAACTAACCCTTAAATATGAAAGATAGAGGGGTTACGAGCCCTTGCGCGCTTGCACGTCATAAAGGAAATGGCTTCTCTTTGTGTGTGAGTTATGAATTCCTAAAAAGGCATGCAGGAGAAAATGGGAGAAAATTTTCTGTCACCATCTCCTAGTCTATGACGGATCTGATTATTTCTTAGAAATATTCTAAAAAATCTATCATTATTTAATATTTTTATAATCATCCACACGAGCTTAAATGAATAAAAGTTCGAATCTATTTGGCTTAACGCAGTTTTCTCTCTTCTTTTTAGTTGTAGTATAAAAGAAGAGCATATTTTAGATATGAAACAACTCTGCCTTTATTCCAAAGAAATTGAAGAATTGCAAACCCGCGAAAAAGTTCTGATCGTTCAGAAACAGAGCCGCCGAGGGAGGTTCAGGTAACAACTGAAACTGAAGATTAACAAAAATTCCGCGTGATTGCACAGTTTTTGTAGAAAGTATATTAAATCGCTCAAAAACGGCTTCCTTAAAGTCTACCAAACCGAATCTTCGTTTAAATTTGTTCAAAATACCCGCGAAAGAAATAAAACTCCAGTGGCGGTGGTTTACGGAAGACACAATTTCCCTTTCGAGAAAAAACAACAACAGCATAATTGGAAAAGCATCAGGAGTGGCGGTAACCTTAAAGGGGTGGTGGCGCGATGTGGGGCTCTGCCCCCGGGCGGCCCCTTCCCCTTCTGTAAGCTCCAACACCACCCGGAATAGATCCATCATCAAAAGGGGATCTCTACGATCCATGGGACAATCTTTCAGTATGTGCAAGTTCAACTGCAGACACAAGAAAGGTAAGCTTTAATTTAAAAAAAAACATTCTTAACATTTTTAAGCAACATTTCAAAAATTAATTAGATGAACTGCGGCATTTATTATCCTATTAATCCTAATAATAGAATGGGTTTAGATTTGAATAAACGACTTATTATACAGGACTAGGGCTTAGGTCATAAATAATACTATTAATTGAAATTGATGAATGGTACCATTCGCTACATTTACAATTAATTACGTGTCGTATTACCTAGTCAACCTCGAATCTGATTATAAACATCCATAAATTGTAGATTTACGACTCACATACAACTAATACGAGTCAAATGCCATTCCCGGCTGAATTATCTACCAGTATCAATTTTATCTACACAACTTTTTGAAAAAATTGAACTTCTAGAACTGAAAATACGACTTGTATTTATTGGAAGTTCTTACGGCTTATGTAAATCCTGCAAGAAATATTACAGTCATCTGGTCTTTAAACTTGACAGGAAAACATATATTTTACTATTTGATTTTATTACTTTTTTCTTGTTTTCGATAGCGAAATTTGCATCTCATTAAAAACAGAATAGCATATGCTTATTAATACGTTAACAGGAATATTTAAATGTAAATCGAGTATTTTCGTAATCTAGTTTTCATAGAGTAAATTGGGGTAATATGGCAACATAAAATTCAAATGCCCACATTCTAAGAACCAACGCGCCTAGCTGAAACACGATGGCTGCACGTTAGAGCTTACACAATATATGTATGTGTTCAGAGTCGCTCGATGCCATATTCACACACAGCGAAAGATTAGAAGTAAAAATGCATAGTGATACTCTATTGCCATTTTACCCCATACCATGGGTAATATGGCATCATACGATGAGTAATATGGCAACATGCTATTCTCGTAAGAAATAAAATATTTCATGAAACTGAAAAAAAAACTTTATTTTTACAACATTACATATTATATATTACTGAATCTTATGTCTAATCTTATGTCTGATCTGGAACACAATCTGCACAATATATGTTTGATGGAGTACATATCTCGTGAACCCAATGATTACATTGCACACATTGCAACCAATCACATTTTGGTCCTTTTTTATCAAAATAGTATCCACGGCATTGTGCACAATATTCTGATTCATCGTATTCCAATTCTGATTCACCGCTCTCCATTGTAGGCACTTCTAATTCGCTTTCTGATGAACTAGTATCAGGATTAGCATCACGTCTTTTCTTTTGAGTGAATGTCTTCTTTTTTCCTTTGTTCTCTTTATCGGCCTCATCTTTTTCCATCTTATTTTTTTTACGTTTTAGCTTTGCTGCTTCCTTTTTGTCTTTAATTTCTCTTTTCTTTCGTTTCTCTGCAATTGTTTCTGGGCATGTAAGTAACTGAGCATGCTGCTTTCTCTTCTGACACCCACTTGGACCAGGTATAGCTGGAATAGGTACGATCGCTTCAAATGATACTTCGTTGTTATGAATATTATTGACCTCATCATTAGGATTATCTTCAACATTGTTGTCGGCATCATCAGGAATAACACCATCAGCATTTTGTTCTAAATTATTGTTCCTAGGAATTGTCGCGGGAGTATGCTGGATGAAAGCATGATCGGGAATTATGGTTGCATTAAATGGATGGATTCCGCAGGTTCTGAAACCCGAAACCCCGTTTTGAACCGTAGCTGCTTTACACCATGCATTGTTTAAGAGTGCTGGAAACTGTAGCCTATTCAATTTCCGACCAGGATGATTATGTATCCAGTTATTACAGGCTTGTGACCAATAGGTTTTTAAAGGTTTGAAAAACGATCTGTCTAGTGGCTGAAGCCAGTGTGTCGTATGGCTTGGTAGACACAACATGATGACATCGTTGCTTGCGGCTAAATCTAATAATTCTACATCCGAACAGTGCGACGAATGGCCATCTAAAATGAGCAATACTTTACCTGGCTCTTTTCTGGCAATAAAGTGCTCTCGAAGCCATATTTTAAAAATATCTGTTGTTACATATGCCGATTTTTCATTCATTATAACTTTACCCCCAGGAGGCAAACCATCTTCGAACTCTTGTTTTTTCTTCTTGCCTTTAAAGATACAAACGGGAGGAAGAAAATGACCTTCTGCATTAACACAGGCTATAACTGACACCGTCTCACCTTTCTCACCACTTGTAACGCAGTTTACGGTTTTGGTGCCTTTAGTGGCAATAACTGTTCCTGGGTTATTGTTAAGTTGTAGCCCTGATTCATCGATATTAAATATTTTTCTCGGGGTGTTCATTAAGTCATTATCTGTTAATGTTTTCTGCAACAGATCAAAATATCGTTCGCATTCATTCTTAGACATGCCTTGCGCTCGCGCTATAGACATTCCTTGAGCTTGGCGAATTGACAATTCAGGATGTCTTTTCATAAACGATACAAACCAGTCATACCCAGCTTGCTTTTTCTCGACATTAAAGGTATTTGAAATATTATTTTGAACCGCAAAAGAAAATGCAATCTTTTTCACATCAACTGATGTAAGTGCAAATCCATGCTTTTCCATAGTTTGGATGTATTTTACCAAACTTGCTTCATGATCTGAAGTTAGACAACTTTTGCGGCCCAATTTTTCTTTGCGGAGGTTTCCAGACCGCATTCTTCTCATCAAAGTACGGGCAGGAACGTTATAAGTACAGCTAATTTGGCGAACAGATCCTCTACCATGTCTAAGATCTTCAATGGCATTGCCAAGATCTTCTTCTGACCATAAAGCTCTAACGTTTTTCCGAACAAAAGTACGAGGCATCTGAAACCAAAAAAAAGCAGGTAAGGGTAAGAGTAATACGCTCGGGGTAATACGCCGCAGTTGAAAAAATGTGACGCATAATACCCCATATTGCATCTTATGACAAATAAAATCAAAACACATATTTATCATACGTTTAACAGAGTGTTCCGCCAAAAAAGAGTAAGGTTATGAATCATTCTTTGACACACTTCTATTAAAATTGACGAAATCTGCTTAAGACTTCCTTCACCACTGTATATAACTTAACATTAGAAACTATTTTACACGGTGCTTACCTTTATATCGACGTCACTCACTAAAAAACTAATGGTTTCGATTTGCGAATGATTCACGCTTGTTTTCTGTCTGACACAAATATGGATGAACGACCATCGTTGCCAAATGTTGACTTGGAACGGAAATATCAAACTGCGGCGTATTACCCAGCGCGGCATATTCCCCCCATTTACTCTACATAAAAAGAGTTAAAATTTATAAATTCAAAAAAATTAGGTTACATTTGAAGCTTTGAAAATTGTAGTGCTGAGAATATGATATTTTTATAATTAATAGAGCAATTTTTCGCGAATCTATTAATGGTACATATGATACTCTAGGACGAAGAGTTTGAAAGATACAGATAAAATATGTACACAGGAACCCAAGTGGCATTTTTCAATACTAAAATGTATGAAAAACACAGCATATGATACTTACTGTATTTTGAAATCAACCTGACTGTTGAAATTTTGACAAAAAATCATCTGTAACACAGTATATGGTAGTTAGTGTGTATTGAAGAAATATTTTAGTTAGCTACTTAACGAGAATTTACCCCGAACACAGTAAGTGGTAGTTACTGTGTTATGTCATAACCTAAAAGTCATTCAGTTGTTTGTTTTTGTTGATCTTGCAAGGTGGATTTTCTCAACGAGGTGGATTCCAATGTTCGAGGCTGTAGTGTACGTACAAAAGCAATTAATTCTTCTGCTTCTTCTTCTTCTCATTTCCTTTGACCCTTTCAGATGGGATGGCAAATAGGGGTTCTGGCCCCTCTTGTACAAATTTCTTCAACTGCTTTCTGTCTTTTGCCGTTATCCTCATTTCCTCCCCAAGTTTTTCTCTTTTTGCCCCCAGTTCCTTTATTTGATCTATCCATTTCTTCCTTGGTATCTTCCTTTGTTTCTTCATATTATTTCCTGCATCGATTATTTTTCTTGTTAATCTATCTGCCTTCATTCTTACGATGTGTCCATACCAGTTCAGTTGTTTCCTGTTTATTTTTTCTTCATCCTGCCCCACTTACTTTTTCCCGATATTCTACTTAGGTGTTCAATTTCCATTGCGTTTATTTTTGTCTCATCGTTCCCCCCAATTGTCCAATTTTCGGCTGCATATCTTCGCAGACCAGAGGTTTATTAATTTTTGAATTTTATTTTTGGAATTCGCTATTGAAACCGCATCATCGGCAATAATAAGCTACTCAGTTTAACGGGGTCCATGTTTCTGTATCCAATTTTTATACTCAGATGTTCACTTTGTCTTTTTATGTTAATAATAAGTATAAACAGTGAGGGGCTTAAACTGCCTTGTATTATTCCTCTGTCGATTATAAACTCCTCTGATGTCTGCCCTGCAATTTGTATTCTAGCCCTTACTATCGTATTTGTGCTTCTTAAAGCCTGTATTTTCATTTCCTCTTGTATTGCCCATATTTATTTCCTAACAACCGTGTCAAATGTTGAATTCAAATCAATACATACCAATTCTTCTTCCTATTAAGTTTCGTACAGTTGTATATATTATCACTGGTTTGTTTTTCGGGTCTGAAAGCTGCCT
Organism: Galeruca laticollis; assembly: GCA_963921935.1. Classification (NCBI taxonomy): domain Eukaryota; kingdom Metazoa; phylum Arthropoda; class Insecta; order Coleoptera; family Chrysomelidae; genus Galeruca; species Galeruca laticollis. The sequence goes on along the minus strand of OY998179.1, from coordinate 174,925,029 downwards.
GTTCTTCTTCTAATTTTAGTTCTATGCAGTGTCTCAGTCTTTTTTCTAAAATTCTTGTATAAAGTTTGTTCGAGAAGATGATCCGAACTTTAAAATTCTATGTTGAATAGAATTTATAAAAACATTGGTTCGGAATACAAAAAGGGTACTAATTTCTTTCATTTAGAACAAATGTTGTGTAAATTCTATTAAACATAGAATTTTACAGTTCGAATCATCTTTTCGAACATACTGCCCGCGACAATCACCTAAATGAAAATTTACATGCTGTTTACAACGTTAACATATACCCATAACTACTGTTTCTTTTTAGCTCTCCTTCTAGCATTTCTATTCTTGTGTTTTCATCTGCTGCTTGATTTCTTAATTATTTTCTCTCAGTCTCCTATTTTTTTAATGATCTTTTCAATTTCATTTTCAATGGTTTTCATTTTCTCCGTAAGGAACCTAAACAATCCCTTTTCCTCTATTTCTCCCATATTTCCAGCTTAATTTTATTGGTATTGTGTCTCGTGTACGCTACCGCGGATGCCTTGCTCAGTTCTTCCACCGACACCTACACGAGCTGACTTTCCGGATAATTTTGTTCTTCTTAAAAATCTCCTAGGTACGTCTCTGTTGTTTTGTAATTCGTATAAATATTAATTATTTTATTAAGGTACTCTAGTAAGTTGTGTCATTCATATTGTTATCAGTTCTAGTTTTTAATAATATGCTGATATGCTAGGTACTTTAGACTTGTTTTTACTTTTGCATTAATTCAATAGTTTAAATTGTATAAAAGTATATATTGTAATGTTTTTCTTATTTATTTAAGAGTTTTAATTACGACAGGTGGGATAAATTTATACACACGGTATGTCTATTCACTCAATTTATTTATTCGCTAAACTATTCACATATTCACTTACACTAATGTATATAAACACTTCACTACTGTTTGTTCACTTAGACCTAATTTATATATTTACTTGTTTACTGTTTATCTCACTAGATCACTTTATAAACTGACTTCTGTCGCTGGTTGGAAGTCTTATATATTAAGTACCCTTTTTTCTTGATAATTCTAGATTGCGGCTCATGCAAAAACAACCGTCTCCCTAGAAATGTCTAGATAAGAATAGTCACAAAAAATAATGGTAAACAGTTAGAAGAAATACCTCCGTATTCGCCAAAATTTTAACTTTTATACATGGCTTAGTCCGAGTCGGATTCAAAGACTACACCAGTGTGCTATTTCGTAACATTACCCCCTCCTTAAAAGGAAGTTCCTTCTGGAACTTCTGTGTAGCCGGAACTGGATGTTTAAATCGGCAACCGGACCCATGTCTGCATTTTCTGGTCGTATGGAAATAACAGGGCACCGTCTTCAACGGGTATCGATAGTGAGGAGTATAGTTGCAAATTAATAAGTGGACGCCGGTATCTTGGAAGATCACATCTATCATGTTCCTCATGACTCGCCAATCCAACTGGCTGCTCTCTATCCTGGGCACTGCTAGTTTCTCCACGAGGGATTCCAGCACATGATCTCGAAGGTTTCGTAGCCCTTCCCACATATCACAGTAAGTGGATCGATCTCGAAATTAATTCCTAGTTAGTTATCAGGTATCAGACGTACCGCGCATTGTGTTCGAGTTTCAGTGTCTTGCCAGGGGCTGGCATCTGATCTTCAAGCTTATCTAATTGTAGAAACTTCTTTCGAAAGTTGGTTTCCAACCCTCGTGCGTGTTTGTTACTGGCGGAGATGTTATGTGCCAGTGAGTACTCTTCCGGGAGCGTGAACAAATTTTGCCTTTGTTCTGTAGTGACTTCGTGTCTAGATTTTCAGGTACCTCTGTATGCGTCCATAAATTATTCGGAAGCTGGGTCAAACTCTTGTTGTAGATGGTTCACCCCTTCCTCTTTGTTAAGGTCTCCTTCGATTGGTGATAGTCGGTTTTGGTGGACTACTCTCGGTTTTCCATTGGGGATCTTGCTTATACGATATATGATGTCGTTGATCCCCTTCTTGATTACGTATAGACCTTCAAATGATTTCTGTAATTTTTGAGAAAATAATTTTCTCCTTGTCGGGTTGTGTAACCATACTTTGTCCCCTTCTTTGAAACTGCCTTCTGTGGCCTGCGTATCATACCCTTTTTTTCAAGGTATTTATGGCGGAATCTAATCTAGGGCCATTACTTTTTATGATTTTTATAAACGAAGTGCCTTCCTTAATTATATCTGAGTGTTTATTGTTTGCGGACGATTTAAATATTTACACAAAAGTGAATAACTCAAATGATCTACAATTACAACACGACATAGATAAAATATATAATTGGTCGCTAACTAATAAATTACCATTTAACACTAGCAAATGTGTTGTTTTGACATTCAGTCGCCAAAAAAACCCTAACCATTTTTATTATACAATGGGGGATGCTCAATTAACGAGAGTAAAGGAGATAACAGACCTTGGTATTTTACTTACTGGTAAGTTTAGCTTTAAACAACATATTCTTAAGATTGTTTCTCAATCATATAAACTACTTGGGTTTATAAAACGTACTACTCATGCTTTTACTAATGTTAAGTCGATTACAAGTATTTTTAATTCGCTTATAAGAAGCAAGTTGGAGTTGGAGTATCTATTTTAAAAAACACAAGAAGTCCCCTAAATATGAGTCTTATTATCCATTAAGGTCAGAGTTTAGTATTGATAAATTAGTTTGCAGGAGAAAACGTCGAGATTCAATTTTTCTTTATAAGTTGTGCAACAATTTATTAGACTCAGCTGATCTTCTCAGTCAAATAAAATTCTACGTACCCCATCATCGAACCCGTCCTAGGAACTATTTATTCTTAACACCTTCGATAAATTCGCTAGATAGAATATGTCAGCTATACAAAAGCGTAAGTGAAAATCTCGATACTGGACTGCTAGGAATTAAACTGTGTAAATTTAAAATATCTATTGCAGATCTAATATTAGAGAATTAACCTTATGTGTACATTCAGTCGTTTTTGTCACATAAACTATATGCGAGCGTTGTAGTATTAGTACTAATTTGTAATCACAGTTGCATAGAATAAGGGAAACATGTTTGCTTCTGTAAATAAATAAATAAATAAATAAATACTTCGAACCAGTCAGGCAATATCCACTTCGTACTCTTGAAGGGTTTCATCACGTTTCTCCCTTCGGTTCTTCAGCTGGGATTAGTACAAATGTTCTAAATGTTCGTGACCGTATTGCATATCCAAACTCTTCTTCAACTGCTCAAAGTCATCCTTTTCTTCCAGAGGCATCGTCTGAAGTACATCTAAGACATCTCCCCGAAGCGCGATGGTTAAGTTTACTGCCTTCTCCCTGTCGGACCAATTATTCACTCTAGCTGCTGCGTCAAACTATTTTAAATAATTGATCCATGGCGTCTTTCCGTCGAATGTTGGGGCCTTGACTCGGGCAAAACTGCCAATATCTTCTATCCTGGAGTTTATTTCTGGCCTGCTGATAGCTGTAGAGAATATGATGTCTTGGAAGTGTCGCGTTGTTACAATTGTAACGAATTTAATCGTTCATCCAAATCGTGCAACAATTCTTTAAGCTGTCCTTTATGCGGTGGAAATCACAATGTAAAGTCCTGTAGATCCAAACTTCGAGAGTGCACTAATTGCGTTAAACTGTCAGGTGTTTAAGGATCTACTACTTCTTGTGGTCATGCGGTGTGGGATAGAAGTGTTTGTACTGCGTATAAAATTGCTTTAACTAAACTCAAGAAGCATTTGCTTGGAATATAGCAATGCATGGCTTCAAGTGGATCTACCATATCGTCGACCACTTGCACTGCTGGTAAAAAGGTTAACAGAAGTTTCACAAATTCTTTAAATGTATACTATCAGAATACCAGAGGCTTGCGTTCTAAAACTGTAGATTTTTTTAATACAATCTCTATGACAGACTTTAAGGTCATAGCACTAACCAAAACACGGCTTACGATTCAGTCTTTAACGGTGAACTGTTTCCGGAAAACTACTCAGTTATCCGGGCTGATAGAAATCTGGAGGCGTGTAATTGCTCGAGGGGCTCTTATAGCTGTAAACAATGAATTCCCGTCGTGTGAAATAAATATAGACACTTTCATTCTCCCCGCCCTAGTTTCGGTGGATATGGTCTTGGTCAAAATAACCACTGACTCAGGTCATGTCTATATACTAAATGTTTATGTTCCTCCATCTGCTAGTAGCGAAATATACCTTAATCTTTTTGAATCAATTAGTAATATTGAAAGTTTGCATAATAATAATATGTTCATTGTGGCAACTTTAATATATCTTCTTATGCTGCATATTTCCATAATAATTTAGGGAATGGCATTATTTCTGCTCTTACTAATTTTCTTCCAATTTTTAATTTAACTCAATACAATACTATTGCAAACGATTTTGAATATATTCTCGATATTGTCCTCTATAATATTTACTATTTCGTGGAAAAATCTATTGAAAATTTAGTTGCTCAAAATCGGAATCATCCTGTTTTAAATATTTCCTGTAAACTAAATTTTAGCCACACCTTAAAACGAAATTTTCCAACAATATCTTGCAATGAATATAACATCCGAAAAGCAAATTTTTCGCTATTGCATCAACGTCTCTCTAATATAGATTGGACTTTCCTTCAAACATTTGATAGATCCGATGATGCCTGCATCTACTTTTACGGTAAGTTGTATAATGCATTTGATGAGTGTGTGCCAAGAGAAACAAAACAATATAAAAGAAAATATCCACCGTAGTTTACCCGGGATATTATTAAAGACATTCAGCTGAAATCGAAATTAAATAACGAATATAAAATGAACAATGATGTAAATACTTTTAACCAGTTTAAATATTTACAAGCAAAGCTGAAATCTGACATAGACAAGTCGTACAAAAACTGCTAATTCAGCTGAGTCGAGTATGAAAACAGATCCCAAAAAATTCTGGGCTTTTGTCAATAGCAAAAAAGGGTCAACTAATATCTCTGACAGAATGATTTTTAACGGTCAAACGCTCGATACGCCTACCGATATACTTAATGGTTTTTCTGAATATTTTGCAAAATCTTTTTCAGTTAGTACAATGTGCGTCTCCCTAGAAGATTCAGTAAACTCACAGTTTCTTAATATCATATCTTTCACTGAAGATGGAGTACTTGAAGCTTTAAAACAAGATAAAAATAAAATGACAACAGGACCAGACTCTATAGACCAAAAAAACAATTACATCATAAACATGGTCGCTGACAGTTACTGAGGGAAAGCAAATATTTATTTACGTTTGTAATATGCTATTGGCTATTGTTAATTTGTCGAGCATTGCGACGCAGTTTTTTAATGAAATTAAAGTGTTAAAGAAATGTGGAGACAGTTTAAACAGTGGATATGTCGTAGACATAGAGTATGATGGTAGTTTAGGAGCCAAGCAATAAGACATACTTACTTGATAGTCGCTGCAGTCACACTTTAGAAATGAACAAACGAATAAACTTTTGAAATATCACAACGGTAAGGACAAGGCATATGTTAAATTAATGATTTGTTTTCTAAGTAACTGTCAGCGGCCATGTTCTGACTTCAGACTTTTTCGGTCTATACCTGGTTTCATTTTGAAGGATTGTGCGTATGTACTTGCTCCGCCGTTAACATCACTGCTCAACACGTGCGTGAAGAGTTGCACTGTGCCTAATATGTGGAAATTGTCGAAGGATAGACCTATCTACAAACATGGCGATAGAGTTGATATTAGCAACTATCGGCCAATCTCAATTATTTGTAATTCCAAATTTTATTGTACAATAGAATGTATAGCCATTTATCCAACATTATTACCCTAAAGCAACATGGTTTTGTAAAGGGTCGCTCAACTGTCACCAATTTGGCAAATATAACCCAATTTATTTCTGAACGCATCGATGAGCGATCGCAGACTGACGTTGTGTACACCGATTTCTCTAATGCGCTCGATATACTAGACCACGGAATGATCTCGATATGGATTATCACCGTCTCTAATCGAATTATTCACCTCCTATCTAAAGAACGGACGGCGGTATGTCGTGTTAAATGGTTATAAGTCAGTAGAATACTTAGCAACATCTTAAGATTCACAGGGAAGCAACTTGGGCCCCTTATTATTCAATGTCTTCATCAATGATGTAGTCGACAATCTTGATGTCAACTACTTACTATATGCTGATGACTTGAAATTATTCTGCCGGATTGATGCTGGAAGCGATTGTGTTTCACTTTCAACTAACCTTCGACGTATTGAGAAATGGTGTATAAGTAATAAATTGTCGTTGAATGCTTGTAAATGTAAGGTAATGACGTTTTTCTTAGAAACTGAGAAAATTATATATGACTATAACATCAACAATACTGTTCTTGACGCCCGGCGACATTTCTTGACTTGGGTGTCACTTTTGATTCTAAACTTTCTTTTATACCTCATATTGAGGCTATACTCTCGTCTGCAAACAAAAGATATGGCTTCTTAGTTCGAAACTCGCGTGACTTCAATGATCAAGATACTTTAAAGGCATTGTACTATGCGTATGTTAGGTCTAAAATTGAATACGCATTTTATGACGTACACATTCAGAAACTTGAATCAGTTCAACGGAGGTTTTGAAATTTCTTTCCTTTAAAGTGGATGGCATTTACCCACCGGTAGGAGTTCGTACTGGTACATATCAAACGAGGCATTGTGTGAATAACTTAAGTTCTCATCGTGACTGTCACTTATTGATATTTCTGTTTAAAATCGTGAATAACAACATTAGTGATCTCAATCTTTTTCTTAAACTCCAGTTTAATACTCTTAGAGTAGCTCCATGAGCTGTCAATACGTTATGCTACGCTTACACGCTTGTCGAGGTTTGGCAAGCGTCCCCAATCACAAAGTCTTTACAAACGCTTGGATGCCATCTACATGCTTGCGAATGCGTTTAGTGTGTTCTGGACAGGCAATCTGTGCATGTATAGATGGCAGACGTTAACACGATATAGTAAAGTAGAAAACATAAATAACGATAGTCGATTCTTTATTCTTTCAACGATACTAGAAATACAACAGTTCCTAGTTGATCCTACCAGTAATCATATGCTTGTCCCAAAAATTAATCTAGGCATGTCTCAGTACAAGCCAAATATGTAAATACATAGCAAATACTTGCCACAAGCTTCCCTTGATCTGCGATCAAAAACCGACTCTAGCCCGGATCGGTGATCATCGGCTACAAGCTCACGCAAGGCAAGCCAAGCACCCATTCACATGCTTGTGTTGGTGGATACTTGTCGAGAATTGCCAAGCATATAAACGAAACATAATCCTACATTTATACGCTTGCTGAGGTTCGGCAAGCGTTCACAAGCTCCAAGTCTTTACAAACGCTTTTATGTCACTTACACACTTGCGAGTGTGTCCTGTTCATGCAAGCTGTGCAGGTAAGGATGGCAGACGTGGACTTTAGCATGAGCACGATATAGTAGAGTAGGAAATTTTAATTACACTAGTCCGTTCAGTATTGAATTATAAATAAAGAGAATGAAATGTGCAGTCCTCTGTATATCATATTAAAATATTTTCGTAAAGTGTGGCGTTGAAAATTATATATGTTGAAATATATGCATAAAACATGCAAACGAGAAATAATATATGTATACGATAGATGTAATTCACATCACATTTTGATTTCTTTTAAAAAACTTGAGAAGACTAATATGTGGACGTGTGCGTCATCTAGTATTCGTTGTTATCCTTCAACGATACTAGAAATAGTAAACTATACAAGAGCTCCCTGGTTGATCCTGACCGCTTTTGTCAAAAATTAAGGTATACCAATCTCAATACAATCCAAGCGATATGCTCATTAAATCAGTTATGGTTACTAATATCTTACCACATCCCCAACCATTCATTCATACATTCGATTAGTTATGAATCCAACATCAGTTTGTAGGCTAAGTAGGGTACGGCGTAAGACGAGGAGCGAAGAGAGGATGAATGTCTGAGAAGAAACGTCACAGAATAGGGTATATCCTCTGTTACGACGTCGTCTTTAGATAAAAAATATGTCTTTAACTGTTACTATGATACGCTGCGGTATCCTTAAATGAAAATAGTCTTATCAAATGTAAAACACAGTTGCCTAGTATTCATTCGAATCTTGGACTTACAGTATTTATTATAATGTAGTACGACCAGTACTGCGTTTATTAGCTGTATTAATATGTAAAAAGTCAAATTAATTCAAATAATAATTAATTAAATCCTGATACATTTGAAATATGATTTAAACATCTGTAATATTGATTATTGTTTAGTAGCTTGTATCTGCAACAAACACCAAATAAACTAAACACAAACTAAATTTGGCAACAGGTAAATAGAATACTACTGTATCCTGCTCGTCCACTAGATTTTTGCTTAGAATGTGAAATTATGTTGGCTTCAAGAATAATGTAAACAGTTATATCTTTATATTTATGGATCTTACCCACTTTTACTTGGATAACTGTGGTAACTTGAAAGTTCGTGAGGGTTCACTAAACACGCGCCAACGTGTAAATACATCGCAAACGCTTGACCCAAACTTCATTTGATCTGTGTTCAAGAAGCTGACGCAAGCCAAGCCAAACACACCGTTCACACGCTAGTGTTGGTGGACACTTATCTTCTCGAGACTTGCCAAGCATGTAAACGTAGCATTAGGTAATATATCTTTAGTTGAATGTTTTTAGACATTTGGACGTATCTTTAGGGCTTTTCGGAAACTATGATCGGGTCGACCCGATCATGATCTGAATGTTCGGAAAGTAATCCGGATCACGTTCACTTACGTTCGGAAACTGATCAAACTGAGCGGATCAAGTCATATGTTTGGATCCTTTCTACCCTAGTATACCGGTGGGTAAATGCGATCAGCTGACGAGTTGTTTCTTTGTTTTATTTTCGTTAACCTTAAAAATGAGCTGCGTAATTGACAGGTTGCTTAGTCTTACGGGTTTTGTACTTTTTGATATATAAAAATAGTTTATTAAATTCAGTGTAACATGAGTGAAAAACAAGTTATCACTTTACAAGATGAGCATGGAGAAGACCACATTGTTACTCTCAGTCAGGATCATTTCCAACGAATAATTAATGGAGGTAAGAAAACTCCTCTGAATATAAAAAGGATTACCTATGTGAGCATTCGTTATTTTTTGTTTTAGATTATTGTTTGGCACAGTAATACTTGCAACAAGAAATAGAGAGGAAAAATCGACTTCTTGCGTATAAACTAGCCTTTAATAAGAAAGATGGTAATTTAGATGAAGAACAGTGTTCAGGTGAAAATAGTTGATTGCTGTACTGGGAGTAAAAGTATCACATTTGGTAACGAGTCACATAGATTAAAGAATTACAGGCGAGTGACACCTTTACTCCATGTAAAACAAACTTTTAACACATTGGATGTTGAAAGTCGATTTAGCATGAATACAAAACAAAATATTTTTGTAATGTGGCAGAATACCATAGTTCCTTGTCAGCTATGCGTATCGTACTTAGAACATTATTCTTGAAGAAAAACATTGTTTTTCTACAACTGCTATGAAAAGTAGCATATTCCTCATAGCTTACTTAATTTCAAAACTATATATTGCTCACACTGTGAGAAATATTATTTCTCACGGCACTTTGCCCACACTACATACATTTATATGGAGAATCCAGTAGGGGATCCTCGATGCCCAGCCAATTTCAGAAACTTATACTCGATGCCCAGCCGTTTTCGGTAGGTGGTTCTCGATGCTTAGACTTTTTCTACAAAACGATTTACTTCTATTCTTTAAATTTGTGCAGTTGTAGAAAAAGTATAGTGTGCAACATGTCGGAAAAGTACTTTTCTCACTCGTGTGTTTGCGGCACTCGTCCTTGGCTCGTGCCACACTCGTGAGAAAAGTTGAACTTTTCCCACTTGTTGCACAATATACTATTTCTAATGTTTGAAAAAGTATAAACAGTTTATATATATTTTTTTAGGAGCTACTTTCAGTGCTAATGTTGAAGACGAACCAGTTGCAACTGAAACTGACGAGAATTCCTCAATAAACTTGCAGCGGTGGAGTGAAAAAGAAACCAAATTACTTAATGATTTGTATAAGACGAATTTTCAAAAATTAACGGACAAAAAATTTAAAGAAAAGTCTATATACACTGAAATAGCTGCAAATTTTGAAAGGTTTACTCCAGAACAAATCGAAAGTAAAATAAAGAACTTGAAAAAAAGCTATAAAAATGTTCTTGATAATAATAAAAAAACAGGAAGAGGCAAAATAACATGGCCCTACTTTGATACACTTCACGACATACTTGGCACAAAACCTGAGAACAGGCCATTAAGTGTGGCATCTAATAAGTTAGGGTTCGTTTCACAGGAAGACAGTGATTTATCAGATAGTGATCCACCTCTGAACAAAAAAGCTAAACTCGATGAAGTGGAACAAAATTCTGCAGGTCCTTCAAGTAAAAAAAAAATATCAAAACAGCCTCATTGGGTAAAAGAATTTCGTGAAGAAATGGCTAATAGACATAGAGAAAAAATGGAGAACCAGAGGGAGTTTCTAAATTTGTTTCGGGGTTGGATTGAAATGTCTGGACAAAAGCCAGAGATTTTTTTAAATTATGTATACATTTTTTAACTCGTTACAAGTATTTTTTTGCGTTTTTTATTGAAATATTTATGTTTTTTTAAAGTATTTTATTATTTGTTTTGTTACGTTTGGTTTAATTCTGAAATAAAACTAAGTTATAATTAAAAGTATTTTATTTACAAAATAGAATTAATATATTCTCTTTTCATAATTCCCAAATTTTGCATAGGCTGGTCCTCATTTAAGGCAAGCATTTCATTACAAGGATCATCTAATTCAATATCCTCGAATAATTCGTCATCATTGACTATACATATATTATGTAGTATAGAACATGCTAAAATTATTTTTGGTATTAAAACTGTCTTGTATACATTTATATATTTTAAAATTCTAAATCTAGTCTTTAAAATACCAAATGCATGCTCTATTACAATTCGTATTGATGATAAGCAATTATTAAATTTTTTTTCAGATCTATTCAGATGGCCATTGTCCCTATATGGTGTTAATAAATAATTTCTTAGTGGATATGCAGAGTCACCCAATAGATGCATATTATCATGAAATATTTCTTCTCCATTCTCATGCATTCTTATACCCAAACCACTTCGTCTGAGTACTCTTGCATCATGCATACTTCCAGGCCATCCTGAAATATAGCAATTCTAAAAATAATTGAATACGTTAAATTTTTCAATAAATTTTCATACCACAAGTAACATCAGTAAATTTGGCCGTATCAATGCAAACAGCTTACATCAGCACTGAATAATAGCCTTTCCTGTTTATGTATGATTCCGAATTTTTTGATGGTTTACATATAGGGATATGACTACCATCTATAAACCCCATCACACCTGGAAACCCAGTTTTTTCTTTATATTTATTGCTAATTCTTCTAGCTTCATTCAAGTCAGGCCACGTTATATATTTTTCCCTCAATGATATAACAGCATCTATTATGCGATAAACCATTTCATGAGCAGTACTCAAGGAGGTATTAAAACGATCAGCAATGCTTCTAAAAAATGTTACAAGTAGAAGTAAAATCAGCAACTTAAAACATACTTAACAAAACTACAATATTTCTCCAATATAATATGTGTCTACCTAAATACTTCTTCATTCCCCAAATACCACAATGTTAACAGGAATTGTTTCTGTATTGGCCAAGGAGGTCTCCCAGTAGTATTCAAAACTATTGGTGCTATTTCGCACACCAAAACTTCTGCAGTGACTCTGCCAATTCTAAAGTGTACCTTGAAGTCTAAAAGTAATAATGTGTTGAATATTTCAAATCAGGTGTAGTTAAGGAGAGGAAATTGAACCATCTTTTATGTAAAACAATATGTTATACGAATCTTTACCAAAATCCGTGTATCTAGGTATAACACTTACAAAGTAATTTGTAATACATTTTCGCCTTTTTGAGGTATTCAATGCATACAGCAATAAATATTCCTCCTCATCTTCATCATCCTCGTCAAACATAATAGTTTGGACGTATTTTATAAAAAACCTTTCCATGTTAACAATCCGTATTTGACTTTGTAAATCGATATTAAGTAAGCAGTTAGCTTAATAATAATAATTACTTAACAAATAAAATCTAATATTCAACTGAATAAAAGTCTATAAACACACAAAAAAGATATAAACATAAAAATATTGGTCTATGTGAAAAATCAACACACGAAACGTGTAATAATAATGAAAAGGGTTTGTAGGTTAAGTTTTAATATTGACATTTCAACAGTAAACAGAACCCGTCGTTCAAAAACTCTGATAAAAATCTCGTTCTGAGTTAGGATCCGCAATAAGCTGATAGGTGATCTATCTGATCCAGGATTGCCGTTTCCGAAAAGCCCTTTTGTCATACCTACTTGGCGGGAAGTGTAGATACTATACACCCTACTAAATTATTTTAAATGTTTATGGTTATAACCAGAGGCGTACAACAGGGACAAGTGACAGTGACGTAGAATTTGGCAAGGGTCAACCAGTACTCGCATGTTATATGCGAAACTAGCCTTCAGCTGGTTTCGTTTAATACAACATGCTCCTATATTAATTCGATGCTCATTTCATAACATACTATTTTAAATATTTCAATTAATAAAAACGTATACTTCAAGAATCATTCCTAAAATAAGTTCACACCAATTTGCATAAATAGAAAGTTAGGTTATTTCGATAAAGGAAAGAATTAAAAAAAATTCTGTTGATTTAATAGAGTGGAAATATTTTGTGACTCGCGTCTCATGTAATACGATTACACCAACTTTGAAAAGGGAACTCAGTTTCGTTATCGCGCTGTGTCTAGTAATCATAATTTAGTCTCTTTTTATGCGGTCATGACTTTTAATGTAAAAGATAAAATAAAATCTGAGAATATTTGGTAACTAATTCAAACTCAAAATGAAACCGACGTGATGTAGTGATGTACGCGACGAAATAACGAAAATAACTCGGTGAGGATAGTTAAGTGACGCTTGTTATATTTATTTGTAATAAAACATGAAACGATGCGTAAAAGTTTCACAATACATAACCTACTACGAGAAAAAGTTCAAAGCAATTGAATTGATTCTCTAGACATTTTTTATAAAAACTGTCATGATGAATATTTCCCATTTCAGGTGACTTATACGAAAAAAGCTTATCTATGGAAATTAATTAGTAAAACTAAAGGAAATAAGAATCAATAAAAAAACTACGAACTTCCTATTGATTCAGGAACCAATTATCTACGAAGTGTGAAACTTTCCTATTCCCACTGCAATTATTTTATAAGATTACATCGTTTCAAATGCGATCTTCAATTTCAACCCTCCATTTTCCCTATTTGATGCCCTGTACTCTTTTCAGAGTACTCCCGATTATTTTCCTCGTAGATACTTCAGTTGAAAATGATTTTCTAGAATATGAGCTTTTTCAAGTGTTGCTCCATTTTTTGACATTCCACACCCATTTTTTTGGGCGAAAAAATTATTTATAGATTTTTCCACTCGGGTTATCGCATTCAGAAACGCCACTATCAAACTTTCAGCCTATTTTTCGAAAAAAAATTACAGTCATTGTAATGTATAATTATGTAAAAATGAAAAGTTTCACCATTTTGTGACTTATGACAGATATTTGATTTTTGAATGTATAATAAATTCGAATTTTGACCTAAACGTCTTTACATCTTCACTGTCTTAAACCAACTCCAAAAAACACGAATACGAACACAAAATCGTTCATTGGATCTTTGTTTGAGTCCTAGATATAAAAACATACTTGAAATAATATACAGGGTGTTTATAAATTCATGCAAAAAAGTAAGGTGATTTCCTGTATGAAATTATGTTGGATCCATAGTATTTGGCGTAGATAAATTTTCGGAAGTAATTACACAAGTGCATCAAAATTACCGACTCCGAAGGAGGAGGGCTCTTTTAACAAAATATGTATATAAGCGAATGCAGTTTTTACTGACAACATGCTTGAATGAAAAATTAGCAGGTTTATTTTGATGCACGAGTGTAATTCGGTAGAATATTTCTCGAGTAGAAGAAATAATAGTACGTTAGTTTGAAATTTTTATTTAAACAACATTTAGGTAAATGGACATGAACAAACTAAAATGAGACAGAAATTGTAGAAACCAAAAATTGCATGAATTACAGTGGAAAACTCAATTGTAAAAATTATTGTTTTTGGAACCTGCACACTAACTATATTAGTGTCTGTATTAAGATTATCTCTATCATCGTCTCTCATTTTTCCTACTATTTTTAAATGGTGGTCCTCATCCAGTTGTAGATATGGCTTTATGGACTTCGGATTTGAATGGCCACTAATTTTTATCAACGTATATTCCTCAACCCATTTCTTTGCTAATTTTGAAACAGCTGTTACACGCAAGGAATGATTGGCGATTTTAAATTTTTCTATCGCTAAACCCGACTTTTTTGCTTCCGTTGAGGTCCACTGAGTGATCATGTTTTTCCCGACAGGGATGTTCTTGTACCACTTGCCTAATATCCAGGAGGGATTAACAGTTAAGAACAATCTAGGAATATTTATGTATTTTCTCTTTTACAAGAATTTTCTAAACAACCTTACTGGACACAAATCCGGGTTAACTATGTTTCTAACCAACCACTTGGATATAGCGCAAGGTTTATAACCTTGCGTTGTTTTGTCGAATATTGGGTTGTATTCTATTCTGCCAGTTTTTCCCCTGCGTTATTAATGTCTTCTATGAAATATTAAGTCAAACATTTCACTCCCTCTCGTCCTCGCCAAGCTAATTCGTATGATATAACAAAAAATAATTTCTTTTGTAAACCATCAGACGTTTCTTCATCACTTTTTGTACCATAGCTTGGAACTCTTCGTATTTTAGTGATACAGCGCTTTGTTTTCTTTTCTGGGGGTTTGCTTGCAATTACTTCCTTTTGGCATTTTTTGCCTCACGGACAGTCTTAAATTCCGTGTCAGTGAAAGAATTAAATTTAATATTATATTCGTCCTGATATTTTTCCAATAATAATTTTGACGCTACATTCCAAATAGTCTTCACAGTAAAGTCTTTGTAATCCTCACCGTTTTTCTTTTTCATGTTGTAGGCCCAGTCAGTAAGAATATTTGCGAGTGTCGATATTGAAGTGTTTTCGTATAAACTAAAATTTATCTTTTTAATAAAATCCATAAACTGTCTCCATATATGTTTATGGTTCAGTATTTATATTTTTGGATTTACTTTTCTTGAATAGAACTTGAAGAATCTTGTCCAAATGGCGACATTTCAACGAATTTTATATTTGGCATATTTCAAAATGACAAACAATCAATTTTAACACTCGTTACTGTAGTTACGGACGTGCAGGGAAATTTTCGAAAGCTAGCGGGAAAAATTTGGATTCTACCGGGCAAATTTCGCCGAAAAAGTTCCGCTTCATATGGGATTTTTAATACATGAGGGAAATATTCCATATAATTTTCACTGTCGGACATTTTTAACTGTATATATTTGGAAGAAGCCCAAATTTTTCAAATCATAAGTTAATTGCTAGAAACTGTCAAATAAACTTTTAGAAATGTCATTTCATTTGCATAGATAGTCATAGCTATATTGAACATTGTCCGAATTTCACGTTCCGGTTGGGTATAAATTTGTATCTTAATGAAAAGATTTGTATCGAATAACTAAAGTACTGCACAGATAATAGCATAGTTAAACTATGGGAGTAGGAAATAGTATATTGTACAATGAGCATGAAATGACATACATTTCCGACGAGTAGGTATATGAAATTTTGTAGTACGAGCGTAGCGAGTCCTACAAGATATTTTAGGATCATTCTTGACATATTTCCACTCTAAATATGCGTTAGTTTCTATAATTCCAAGAAAGCGTATAATATGTGCTTCCAATTATGTGTAAGCCAACTCTGTTCCAGTGCCAACCCGGCTTGTCGCAAATGATTGTGAATATCTATAGACGGAGAACCTTCATAATATTCTTCCACAAGATTTATTCGCAGTACCTCAAATGTATATTTTCCACCATTTTGATCCACTCTTCGTTTTACACATGGTGAGGCTTCAAGAGTAGTTCCACATGTTCCAACAAATGTGTGTGTTGTAGCATCACACCAAGCAACCGCAACTATTTCAATGTCATCGATTCTTGTTTTACATGTCACAGTAGCACCGCGTTGTTGAGGACAATTCTCTTTCAAGTATTGGATTGGGTAATTTCTAGTTGCAACCTTTACCATTACTAGTACATGCCTCGACGGGATAATTCCACAGCTGTTTTTACATAACCAAACCAGGCATCACCAACTACAATACGTCCAGATTCGTGATAATTTTCAGTCAACCGCAATGTTGTTGCTGTTCCAGCACCCAACTCCCTTTGCCACTTTTTCCCAGCCATAGCATTTTTTTCTTCATTTATTTCTAGTCTTGTCATTATATTAGTTTGAACATCGGCCAGTGTTTTGCACTCACAACCAACACCTTTGGGTTCACGGGCGATTTTGATAACAGCTGGTAAGCCCTCTGGATGGTGATTACCTCTTCCATACCAAGAAAACATGAATTCATAATTACAGACTTTATAACCAGGAGAAAAAATGTCATTCCATTTGGTTTGTAACATATTGACAAAAGGTCTAATGCGTTTCCATTTATCAGTATCTGCAGTGTCTTCAGTGATGGAACAAAAGGCTTGTAGGGTACGCTCAAATCTATGGTAGCCCAACCCGAATCGAACTCCAAAAGCTGGTGGAGGGAGTCAGCTATTGTTCTCTTTGGTAGACCAGTAATCACGTCTATTTGGTAACACAAATGTGCTCATGGCATATATAAGTCCGATAACTTTGAAAAAGTCTGTTTTAGAGCAGGTCTTTGTATCTTCTCGCATTAGATCAGAATTGGTCGCTTCTAGCAAAGAGTCAATATTTTCCCCAGGGAACATCGTTAGCCAAAAATCTAATTCACTTCATTGCAGCAACATCAGCTACATTTAGTTTTGGCTTGAATTTTATATCTTTATAATGATCAATTCTTACTTCCCCGAGCTCCCATATGGTTTCATGTGCAATAATACTACTATTTTCTTCAACTCTCGATAAAACATTACGTTGTGTATTATAAACATCTTCATAATCACTTTCGCTTTCAGAAGAAGTATTTGATGACTCACTTATGAAGGTTTCCTCGGTATTTCTAGAAGTAGAGGGCTGCTGTATACTTTCTGCAGCCATATAATCGGGCTGTATATTTTTACGACAACGAGTACTACATGCTGCAAAAAACTGTCAAGTATAGTCGGAACAAATTTTTAGATTTATTAGTATAGTAGGTATTACCTTCAAGAAATCCTAATTCGATATTCATTTTTCTTTTATCAACATCCCATAAAACGCAGGCGGTGTTTCCTAATAATTTTTGAATTACACCATAACAATTTGCATTTTTATAATTGCTACCGAAATTTGATTTACTTCAAGTATTTTCTGCATTGGAATCAAATAATGTGGCTTCTGCAGCCACGCGGTCGCCTATTTTAAAACTCATCTTCACGCACGTCTATGCATTCAGGAGACAACAAGTTTTAACCTTCACTCGCTAATAACTTCTTTGTTACTGAACCGATTTTGATGAAATTTTCACAATAGATAGGCAACTTTTTGCGCTCATTCTTTTGAACCTATTTTCGTCCTTCTAGTAGTACCTGTTATATTCGAAATCGTGTAAGAAATTTTACGTCCTACCGGCAGGACCGAGCGTCCTGCCGGTAGGACGCCTGGATCGTTATAATTCATCTGCGGAAAAAGTTATCAGTTATCGTGTCTCTTTAAAGAAATTATATTACCTCCTGCATCTACCAGGATAGTGACCGATGTGCTTCTAAAGCAATGGCTAGTTTACATATCGGGATGAGCATGACAATGTCAAACCATCCTCACTATCGCTACCCATTTTCGATTATTAGACAGACGTTAACAAACATGACTCGATCATATATTATGATATATATGATCAAAATATTTGTTAATATAGGTAATGACAGTCTAGTAGCTCATGAAAGTCGTGAGAAATGAAATATTTCGATACAGCTAGCCCGTGGGAAATGAAAATCTGTATTACACAACGTGATAGGTTTCTTAGTCGAAGACGCACTTGAAATGTACTTTTTCCTTTATGGTCGTTAAAAACAACTTTAAAGTTGTCTACCTTCTCAAAACAAATTTAAATTTCATTATTCTCTTACAATAAGAAACAGAGTATAGTTTATTTTATTCACATGATCGGAACTGCCACCATGTATTACGGGTCTTTTAGACAAGTCAGTCACCCTTGAAAGAAACATATAGTTTTTGTTTTATTCCAGTGTGGATTGGAATGTATTTTTAAACCACTCAGGACGCCTTATTTCCACAAGTTATTTTTGGAATCAGTTCAGAATCCAGGTCAAATGGAAAACTGAAATCTTCGCTAGAAAACAAGTTCGTGCAAGGTTACATTAATATTAATTTCATGTTAATTAAGTTATTTCTGTTAATTAAACTCAATAAAAGGTAAAATTCGCTCTTAAAGGTTTGTAAAGAAGAAAATTTCACGTGAATAATTTGTTGATATCCTTTATTTGATATTTTTTTTGCTATTTTTCAACAATTCTAAAAAGTAGAATTTTTATTCACTCATATCAAATTTTGGTAGTGTAGTTTAGTTTTTGCAACATTATATTCCAATTAATCATTAATATGAACATTTGGTAATGTAATTTAGTATTTGCATCATTATATTCAAATTCGACAAAAGTTATTACCAAATAAATATTAAAAAATACTACCCTGAAGCTAAAAATTAAGTGTTTCGGCAAAATTGATCAAACCGTCATCAGTACTAACGCCTCTTGAAAAGAAGACACTTTTCTGAAACGAAAAAAAGTATCTGCCATAAAAATGAACGTTTTAGCGAATAAATAAAACAAAAGATCATGTAAATAATGTATCGATATCCTTCGTTTTAATTTTTTTGTGTAATGTTTCTATTTTTCAGCAAATTCAATAAAAAAGTTGAATTTTTTTCATTAAAATCAACGTTTGGTAATGTAATTTAGTATTTCCAACATAATATTCAGTTTTGACAAAAGTTATTGCTAAATAAATTTTAGAAAACGCCTCCCTGAAGTTAAAAGAATCAAGTATTGCGTCAGAATTAATCAAACTGCATTTTGATGTTAAAACAATTCCCTCAAACAAAAACAATTATCGGCCATTGGAATAAACGTTTCTTACTTATTATAAGCGAATAAACTCAAGCGGAAAATTCTTCCGATACATCTCGTATAGTATACACACCAATTTCCCATATTTTAGCAGTTTCGTATATATTCTCTTGAATACACAAACAATTTGGTTGCGTTGCAACTTCCTGTACCACATAAACTTTCATCGCCTACCACATACTTCCTACGTCACTATGATCACAGTTAAAAATATTCCTGACTGACGTGGACCGAGTAGGAAAAAAACGCCTAACTTTTCCCAATCTACGGTCGTCTACACACATATTAGCGGAAAATAAAATGAGAAAAAATAATTTCGATCCGAAATTTGTTTACAGACAAAATATTTTCGATTCATTCGAAACGATGCGGACAAAAAGAAGATATATCAGTTTCCTTTCCTTTTTTATTGTGTTCATATATGTTTTCTTTGAGTAATGAACTAGATAAATAATTTCACAGTTATGGAAAGTACCATTAATTCATGTTTCTTTTTTTCAACACCGTATATCGTACGCAAATTACAAGTGTTATAAACCTTTTAATTTTACATTAGACAGCTAACACATTTGTAATCCACTACTTATTATAATATTTTCCTAATGGAAAATACATATTAAAATAGAAACAGTCGCAAAAAATCAAAAGCAGTATCAAAATTTGATAAATTATACAGTTCAATCCAATTTTCTGGTATAAGTGCATTGTTGAAATTAAGAATTGCATGTTCCTTCTTAAAATTTCTTCTCATACGAGAGGGATTATTTACCGTGCCTGCTCATTCAGGAACCTCAAACATTTTTGTAGGATGATCTGATATATCATTATTGTTAACACATACAATTTCATCTGGGACAATTTGCAAAAAGTATCAGCTTCCAAATCATGAACTCATTGTGAATAGCCAAAAGGCAAATGAGTCGTCAATGAATGAATAAGTTTCATATAATTTATATATATATATATATATATATATATATATATATATATATATATATTAATACAGTTCCTTCATTTGAAATTTAAAAGAAACGTTGAAAATAAGGAAAATTATTTATATTCTGTAATAATTTTGAATTATTCGGTATATATCAAATTTGACATTTCAATTTCCGATGACATTTATGCAGAATGTATCTAATGAGAGATAGATCATGTTGCGATTTGGGAAAAATATTTGAAATTTCAAAATACAGAGGTCTCTGCTAGGAGACTTACAATTGTAATAAAAGAATTTAAAATATCTCTTTGTTATTGGGAAACATAATTTAGTATTTTTTTAAAAAGAAAAGAAAATTGGAGAAAGTTTAGTTAGTTGAATTTGAAACCCCCACGAGACAACATCATATTTTAGAGCTGTCTCACTTTTTGTGAATTTGATAGAAATAATCAAATAATACAATCAAATCATATAGCCATCCATTATAAAATCAGTGCGTGAATAATTTGAAGAAAAATTGCATTGTATTCAGTTTAAGCGGTTCCAGATTTCCAAATTATATTTAGAAAGTGTCCAGAATTCTAAATTCATTTAGAATAGTACGAGTATTTTCCTGTCCCATAGTATTGGTGAGTCCGCTCCAGTTTTTAATTATTTCTCGAGAATAACAGGCCTTTTGAATAAATTTAAATAGATGCATTCATAAAGATATTTTTGAATTCAAACGAAATAAACATTACATATGAAAATTTACATCAAGCGACGAATTTTGGGAAATAGACAATTATGATCGGAGATCGTGGTATTTGACATTTATACACGTCAAGTGTAAATTCGACAATTTGAACTCTTGTTAAAAGTATTTAATTAGATGTTTTCTAGTACATAGGTTGTTTTAATTTTAATGTT
Organism: Galeruca laticollis; assembly: GCA_963921935.1. NCBI lineage: Eukaryota > Metazoa > Arthropoda > Insecta > Coleoptera > Chrysomelidae > Galeruca > Galeruca laticollis. Next base: position 174,903,713 of record OY998179.1, on the reverse strand, counting down.
TGTAGAAAATACGATTTTGTTCTTTAACATTATTGGGGAATACTAACCTTTGAAAATTTGTTATTTGATAGTATAATATAAACATTTTTAATCTAACTCACTGTGGTATTCCTTTAGCACATATTTTCACAGAATTAAACATTAGCATTCAATAAAAAAATTTATTTAATCAGTGACAGATGTCATAAGGTAATTAAAGGGCGTTTTATAATATTAAACATACAGTCACTCGAGATTCTTGTGTCAACAATCTGAATAATAGAGTGATATTTAATTTGGAGAATACTTTAAAATTATAAAATTTGATTCATTATTTTAATAACAATTTTGATCCCACCCTGAGATAAGAGTGATTTAAGTTAATTGTGAATAAATTCATCCTTCGAAATACAAAAATAATATTTATCATAGCCGGGCATTTTTTGACAACTACTGTCAAATTGAAATATATTGCATACGCTGCTAAAGGTGTGTGTGCAATATTGTCGCTACAATCACAGATTGTACAACGTGGACAAATAAAATTTCAATAATGTTATATCCTTATATTCATTAAAATAAATTATAAATAATATATATATATATATATATATATATATATATATATATATATATATGTCCTTGACGAGCTACTTGACAATGTAATCCCTAAATTGCCCTTCAAATTACCTTTTTTGTATAAATATGTCGATGACATAATTTGTGCTGTTCCGTTTGATAAGACTGATTTTACACTTAATGTTTTCAATTCATTTGATAATCATTTACAATTCACTATGGAATTGGAGAGTGGGGCCAGCTTACCATTCTTGGACACCAGAGTAATGAGATCCGACAATAACATTATCTTGTTAGATTGGTATCAATAGCCAACATCATCTGGAAGGTTTTTAAATTTCTACTCTGATCATCCTAAGAGTCAGAAGTACAACTTAGTATTAACAATGAAAAATAGAATTCTGCATGTCAGTGATGAAAAATTTGTTAATAAGAACTTAAGATCGTTATTTGATATTTTCGTTAACAACGGTTATCCCAAACACATTTTAAAAAAATTAATTTATAACACAGACTTCTACGATGGTCAGGTTGACAATTTCAATCAACAGGCTACTCTGTACAAAAGACTTCCTTACATCAATAATTTAACTCAATTGATTTTACCACTGTTCAAACAGTTCACCAATTTCAGAGTTGCCAAATACAATTTGACAACTATTTCTCTCCTTTTTTCGAAAGTTAAAGATAAAACACCTTTATTATTACAAACCAACGTGATTTACAAAATAAATTGCTCGCAGTGTCCGGGATGCTACGTTGGTCAAACGTCCCAATGGTTAAAAAACTGTCTTACCCAACATAGAAGTGATTGTCGAGTAGGCAAGAATAACTGTGTAGTGGTGTATCATTTTATAAATACGGGCCATACGTTCAATTATGACGAGACAGAGATTCTGCAGAGAGTTGACCAATACAGGAATCGTTTATTTTTTGAAATGTATCACATCAACAAACAAAAAGATGCTATCAATCTTAAATCTGACACTAATAAACTTAGTGATATTTATTGTCACCTGTTAAATTCATTTTAATATTGTTGTTTTGTCACCCCAGTTATTCATACGTTCAGATTATTTATTTTATTGTTTTGTTTTTAACTCAAATTCTTTCTTGTTTTTATCAATTCACACCACAACCATTTTTACAAATTAACCATTAGCAATTAGTCTAGTTAGTACCTTAAGGTGGTGTACATCAACTCTTACTGACTCTTAACATCTGTAAGTATTTGTTCCTATCTTTGTCATTTTATTTATATTTTAATTATTGTAGTGTCTCCTGATGATGCTATTGAACAATAGCGAAATATTGAGAGAATGAGAATATAGAGTTTTATTTCTTATACTGACCGCATACTCGACAATCATCACCTTTTGCTTATATAAATAGTACGGTCGATAATTACCACAGAATAACCATCTGTTTTGATTTTCTGATTTAAATATATATATATATATATATATATATATATTGAACCATATATCTTATATACGAAAGAGTATCAGCTGTTTGTAAATATTTTGCTTATTATTTGAAATGAATCGAAACTATGTAGTTAAAAACACGTCAAGAAGAAACACAATCATAAGTAAAAATGCATATAAAATCAGAATATATTAAATCATTTGTTTATAATAATTAAAAGAACAACAATAAAATAAAGAAATTACCTTGATAATTGTCTTAAGTTAGAAAATGCTTAATAAGTATAATGAAGAACACGGAATCTGCCCAAATATAGATGTTTAGTTGACATGAAGAAATCAGCTGTTTCACCTGAAATTAAACAAGTTTAGTTATCTAATTTAATAAGTAGTTAGTTGAAACAGTAATAATATAAACCAATTTCATATTTAGTTTTAAGAAATAGATAAATTTATAATAGAAAAATATCGAGACATAAAGATAATTTATATGTCATAATGTATATAAAATTTTATGAAATTAATGAATATTGAATGATGATGGATTCGAAGAAATATTTGCTGCTACAGAACTTAAATAGTATAAATAATCAGAGCAAAAGATCGTATAAAAGAATTTATGTTCATAAAAATAAATGTTATTTTCAAATTATCATATGTATATGTAAAAACAAAATTAGACATTGCCATGTCGACATATAAAGGGAATTCCACTATCAGTAAAAAGATTTGTTCTATTGAAATTAGTTGGACAGTAAAAGAAAACAGATACTTTTTGGGTGGATTTTACATTTATATATGGTTCTAAAAAACTCCTAAAGTGTAGAAATTGTGAAAATAGTTCGACTGCTACAGAAACAATGTGATTGGTGGAAAGTGACATGACAAATTTCGATTAAATAAAATTTCACAAAAAATTTATTGATAATCAGTGTGCTTAGAAACAATATATTGGTTGTTGACTAAAAAATTGACGATCGGATAGACGCGTTGGAAGTTGGTTTTTGGCGTCCAAATGGTGAGGATGTGATAAGAAACTTTTCCCGAAATTTCAAGTTTAATTACAAATTTTCATTATAAAAGCCACAAATTCTTAACAAAGATAAAACCTAGAACACTTACATGTATTTATAACAGTTTTTCCCGTGAGAATATCCAAATTTCTCAATAAATCGAGCAGCTAGAACTTCGGAAGGCGTAGTCCTGTATCCAGACGGGATATATCTACAGAATCCAGGCATCAGGTCAGTGCTATTTTAGATATTATTGGCCAATAATAAGAATAATAACTTTTGAGTGTTAATTCAGTGACTATTTCATGTATATATAAGAATTTTTGCGTCCTCATGATCGATCTATAAAAAAAGAATAAAAGACTCACTAAAATATTATTTAAAAAGGCCTATTCTATGATATAATAATGTTTGTACTTACGTATTTTCAAATCATATAAGAAAAATGCATTTTATTCCATTCACATAATTTTCCATTTGTATATATAAATTTTGTAACATATTTTTTCCAACAATTTATTTAGTGTATGTATATAATTTCCAACGTAAATTCTTTTATGCAAATCCATCAGCATTGTTTTAAAGGAAATGATGTTATGTATTTAATATTTACGCAGGAGCTGAGCGTCGTTAAGAAACGTTCGTTCCGTTTCGATTATATTCGTTATTAGTTGGGCATGCGCATAAGATAGTGTATATTCTAGATAATTCTGTGTTGGTAAATTCCATAGGCGTAACCGTTTGATTCAAAAAATATATTTAAATATAAAAATTTCATTATAAAAATTAAATGATTGAAAATATTGTGTTTTGTGTTTCTTTTTATTCTGAATGAGCGAAATATACCCAAATAATGCCAGGACTCAAAGAGTAGAGAAAGTCTCATGCTCCCAAACCAATATAATATAATATAAAATAATAATATATATAAAATAATAAACAACTGAGCTAGCCACACAAATAAAAAAAATTCAAACAAATATAAATAAAATTGACTGTCTCGACCCTTACTTCGTGGAATATGCTCATATTAGTGTTTTTAAATGAAACTCAAGGTCTCTAGTTAATTCCACAATATAATACAAGTTATTGAAAATTCTAAAAAATTGACAATTGTTTCGATATTGATTTATCGAAACAATTGTCAATTTTTTAGAATTTTCAATAACTTGTATTATATTGTGGAATTAACTAGAGACCTTGAGTTTCATTTAAAAACACAAATATAAATGAATCTCATATCTAATTAAAATTAAAATTATATAATAATATTAATATATATATATATATATATTTATATATATATATATATATATATATATATATATATATATATATATATATATATATATATATATATATATATATATATATATATATATTAACATAGAGTGAAACCTGCAACACCCTGTATACAGAATTATTAATAATAGACTATATATTTCAAGTAATTAAAATTTTTGGAATTTGAATTTTTTTTAAAAAATGATCTAAAAAGAAGACAATCTGTACTATTTACTATTCAATAGAGAAAGCATATAAAGGATCTAACTGTATGATTATGGAGAAGAATTAAAATAAGCTTTATAAGAATATAGGTGACATAAAAACAACTTCCATATTTAAAAGAGAGAATTTTAAAACGTTTGTTGCATATGAATGAAATAATAATAACCCATTATTCTTATTGTCAAAGTAAATTAATATTGTAATTTGTTTTAAAGAAGTGAATATTAGGGTTTGAAGGAAGTTTTCAATAAGATTGTATAAGTATTTAAAATATGTAAATGTAGGAAGTGAAATAAAAAACATTAACTCTATGGAACATGACATTTGTTGAACGATTTGACATTTTGAATAAATAATTTAGAAAACAAGAACTGTCATTTAGTAAATTTATTGAAATACAAATTAAGGGAGAAATATATGAGTTATAATCGTTTAAGAGGCTCAAAACAGAATGTTTTAAAATGATGGTTGGACAATCCACTATTTGAAATGAAATCTTTCAAATAAGAATTTTGATAACCAATTTTGATTGGTGGAATGCTTTTAAGATATATTTATCAGCGACAAGTAGGTTGCTAATAATAATAAAAAAATTGAATGGGAACAGTTTTGTTGATTATACAGTCTATTGACTAGGTACTTTCTTTTTGGGTAGAAATTTTGAAGAAGCAACATCTTTTGGAGAAAAATTTTGAAACTTTTAAAAAAAACAATAATTTGGCATTCTAAATCAAAGAAAGAAATACATTATACTTAAAAGCTAGAGTAATATATTTAAGCAAGCAGAAGTACACATTATAGGAGATTGGTAATTATATTTGAATACTAACCATAAAATTTATAGATGTAATTAAGTAAAATATTGTATGGTGGAACGGTGTCTCCACCATACCTTTTAGAAAGCTTTGGATTGTGTGATTTGATTGAAATGTTTTGATGTGGACGAGATATAGCACTTTTTCTGAATATTGTGCAAGCAACAAAACTAAACTAAAAATAATAATTCATAGTATTTAGACTTTTTAGACATTCTCTCTCTCCCCATTCTATCCACAATAATATATATATATATATATATATATATATATATATATATATATATATATATATATATATTGGTACTTCAAGTACCATAGCATCCGTTCTACTGGTTTTAGTGAGCTGAACATCAATAGGGTTCATCTTTGAGATGCTCTGAATAATATCCAATAATAAAATTGGTCACTTGTATATACTCCGGAGGCTGTATCGTGCTAACAAACTGAAACTTCTCCAAAAATGACAAAAATATCGTACTTAAAGTACTGTAGCACCTGGTGTATTGGCTATGGTGAGCTGAAAATCAATAGGGTTCATTAGTGAGATATCCTGAATAATATTCAATCATAAAATTGCTGACTTGTTGAATTCCGAAGACTGTAACGTGCTAACAAACTGAAATTTTTCAAAAAATTACAAAATGTCGTACTTCAAGTACCATAGCACCCGTTGTACTGTCTCTGGTGAACTGAAAATCAATAGGGTTCATCTGTGACATGTCCTTAACAATATTCAATCATAAAATTGCTGACTTATTGCAGTCCGGAGGCTGTATCGTGCTAACAAGACATGTAAGCAAAAGTGGCCGACGACAACGACGACGACATACACACAGGATTTTTTTTCTAAAAACCGTTTTTTCGTGGTGTTGTTGATGGAAAACGTGAAAATAGCTCAAACATTTCTTTCAAAATTCCAACTTTTTTTGGGGTAAACCAATACTTTTCTCGCATATAGAAAGGTTGGGCGGAAAAGTAAAATATGAGTAAGCGGTGTGATAAAATAAGTGAAGATTTTAAGAAAATAAGTAAAAAATCAGACCTGATGGTGGAAAATTTTGACAAAATAGAGGAGAATAATAATGAAAGGACGGATGATATCTTAGATAACATGGATAGCATGATACAAGAAATAAAAGGGCAGGACAAGATGAATGTAAATATGAATGACAATATAAATATAAATGATGATACTATAGAACAGAAAATATGTAATAAAATGGAAAAGGAAATTGACGAAGTGAAAATACAAAGTTTAATGGAGATTAAAGAAGTTTAGAAGGAAACTGAAGAAATACAGTCTATAAAAGTACAAAGACAAACGAATGAGGAAATAGTAGATATTAATTTACAGTAACTAGGAAGCGAAGAAGTTATGAAAATTTATAAAAAAAATATTTATTGGAAAATAAAAGACTTAGATCTTAATATAGTACAACAAATAGTGACATATGGTAAACGAAATAATAAGACTAATAGGGGGAAACAATTTAATTGGGAATTAGAAGAAATGAACAAAATATTACAAGAAACTATGGAAGAAATAGACGAAACCACAAAACAAAATGCTGGACGGATAGTTTACACAGAAAATGTCAAAATATGAGTAAAACTTGACAGAAATATGAAGAAAATGGATCCAAGAATATTTAATGAGACAATTGAAAATAAAATGATAGGAAGAGAAAGTATTATGGAGAAGAAAATAACAAAAAATAATTTCAATGATACGGAAGAATTTGAGACGCAAATTTCAATGCATTTATGTGAAGAAATTGATGAGATGGGACTTCAAAATTATAAAAGATGTGGTGGAGAACAGAAAGAAGCTACAGAAATACAAAGAGAATCAAACAATAAGAGAAGAAAATAAGACGAAGTATAGGAAAAGAAAATAAAATTGAATTATATGACGGGATTTAGGAACAAATTCCAGAAAACGAAAAAGGAAGGGATATAAAAACGATTTGTAAATAAAAAGTTTATGATTAACAAATAATATTTAAAAATATATGTAAATAGGAATTGTATAAACAGGGTTTGATAAAAGAAAACACGATAGACATGAATTATGGAAATGAAAATAGAAGTTACAGAAATTAAGAACGAATATATGGAAATGGAGATAAAATTGATGACAATAAGTATTTTGAGAATTGAAGAGATTTTAGAAACTTTGATAGAAGAAATGATAATGAAAATAGAAATGAAATTAGGCAACAAAATAGATGGACAGGAGGAAATAATTACATTTGTTGGAGCGAATGGAAAGTAGTTAAATGAAGTAAGCAAATCTAGGATATAAAAGATTGAATTAAAGGATGGGAAAGAAGTTTATATGCAAGCATTGTTGGTAAAGAAGTTAGAAACAGACATAGTTATTAATGAATTAATTAAATATAAGGAACTAATTGATTTTGAAAAGATAGATAGAATTATATGGTAAAAGAATTGAATTTGAGGAGGTAAATATGGAAGTATTGGCAACTGAAGAGGATAATAAGAAGTTATGGAATATAAAAAGGAGTGGAATTATGCAAGAATTAGAATTAGTGAGTGGAAAGAACAAATATGAAGAGAAAGTGAAGAATTTGATAATGAAATATGAAGGATTGATTGAAAAAGAAATGAGAATGCCAAATAATTATGTGCGTGAGATAGAAGAAATAAAGTCTTTGAACAATTGTTGAAAGAAAGAATCTGGGACTTCTGTACTTAAAATAACATAAACCCGGTATTTCAATTCAGATTCAGGCCAGGCCACTCTTGTCAGAACGCTACCACCAATCTTCAAACTATCGTCACCCGAGCTCTTAATCAACGACGCTGTTCTGCCGCTATTTTCATGGACGTTCAAAAAGCTTTCGATCAAGTCTGGTACGCCGGACTAGTGAGAAAGCTACTGAGCATCCGATTGCCAAACCAAATTGTAAAACTATTATATTCCTATCTCACCGACCGATCGATCGGCGTCAAAGTTGGTTACAGCATTTCCGACTCTTTTATTATTACTGTACATAATTTATACGTATGATACACCAATTCCACGACATCCCCAGGATAACAGCCAACTATATGCGAATGTTACCGCACTAATCATTTCTGCCACTGACATTCGCTCTCTCAACATTCGATCCCAAAATCTACTGACTCAATTTTCTGATTGGTGCAGAAGATGACGGGTGACTCTTATCACTCAAAAAACCCAAGCCATTGTATTCAAACACCCTGACACCTCGAGCAAACGACTTCTGTCTACAAACTTCCGCCTCGTGCTCTGGGGAGATCGACTAGAAATCCGCAGGGAAGTCGTTTATTTGGGAGTGAGATTTACTCACACTCTCAACTTGATGGCCGACCTCATGGACACTTTAAACAAAGTCCTACGTCGAGTTAATCTTCTCAAGGAGCTCGTCGGCAGCTTCGAACGCACTCACCCTACCATCTTTCTTCATGCCTATAAGACATATATCCGTCCTATAATCGACTATAGAGCAAACGTCTATTGCACCCTCCCTGACCATCTTGTTAAAAGACTTCGAACTTGTGAGCAGTCCATCCTCCGATACTGCCAATACATGGCACCATACTCACCCAGCAATTCCGTTTATGGCAATACCGACATCGAGCCAATTTCTTCACGTCTTAAGAATTTATATGCCCGATACGTTAGTCGCACTATCGAATCGGGCAATGAAATCTCTAAAAATACCCTACTCACACAGTGGATTGCCAACCGACGGCCCCTCGGTAGAAAACCTAAGAGGAAGCTCCCATTTCCTCCTCTAAGCTTGATTAGCCACGGCTTACGACGACCTCTCCGACGAATACATTGACTACTTTGACGAATCCCCAATTTCGATTCGATAACTCGAAACCACAATTCTCACAACAAATTTCGATTATCTAATAGACCATTCAATAAATTCCAATCTAACATTCTCATTCAAAATTAAAATTACCATTTGTAACATTTCTCACTTAAAATATCCAAAAATTTTCATTTCCACAACTTATTCATTCGTACAACACTTTTGACAGACCCTATACTTTCCGACCGCCCCACACCACCCACGTCGGTGTTGCAGGTTTTCTTGCGGTTTTCCTGCAACTCTGTGAATTTATTCACTAGCCAAATGGACCGACGATCGTCGACAGGGAACTAATGCAGCCGCAGCTGTACCCGCCTTAGATTTTGGATTATTATTATTCTTAACACCGACCACCGTCAATGTCCCAAAGCACCGAAGGCACGCCACCGCAACATTTTATTCCAATCTCAACAAATAAACCAATTCTACACACTTTTCACAATGTCTCTTATAAACTTTTCCACCAAAATTCCAAAAGCCAATAAAATTTACAAATCTTCAATATCTCTTCTCTTAAAACACCGGAGATATCCCAAATTCAGTAAAAACCACCCATTTTTCACTAAATAATTTCTGACACCTAGCCAGCTCAACAGCACATCTTATGTATCGGCAGCGGTACATGGTTCGTCTTCCACCAGAAGGCCCCTATCCTAGACACTTTTTGTCACACCACTCCGTACACTTTTAAGCTTCGCTGGTAACACACGTCAATTCCCGATATATCTCAATATAATACCTGCCTCCAGTTACATTCTAGCGACAAAGCCCGCTCAATTTTCTCACTCCCCCTAGACACTTTTTCAACTACCAACTTCAACCAACCACCAATTTACGTTTCACAGTCTCAGGCGCGCACTTAAACATTCATCTACTCAGCGCTGAAGAGGAAACTAATCCTACACTAGGGCACCAATCTCAAAAACCAACAATTTAATCCACAACCAAGCCAACCCAACACAAATTCTTAACGAATTTCTCTCTCTCTCTCGTTACTTTTAAGCAGTCTTGGGGGCTTGCCAAAACTCCTCTGGCGCCCTTTTGTGAATACTTTATTATTACTTGAAGTATCCACCCCTTCTTCGACTCTAACCTAGTCGTCGGTGAGCCAGATTGTCCTCGGGATAATCTAACATCTGAAAATTTGGTTTGTATGTTGATTGGAGTTGTCTCGTTATAAAATGGCTCTGGCATTAATTAAATTCGAGCTTCTTCATTTACTTGATAGCGTTTTTTCACTTCACAAATTTAAACCGGCTTTTTTTGTTAAAAGATTATCTCATTCGCTAGGTTTTTCATTTTGATTCAATAAAGGTGAACTTAGTAACTGAAATAAAGAGAGTTAAGGTCTCGAACAGGACCGGTCTAACAATAAGATATAATTACAGCTCTTTAGATAGATGTTTAGGAAAATAATTCCGTTTTAGCTCAACAGAGAATTTAATTAAATATTCATGCCCACTTCACACAGTCCGAAAAAAAATCGTGATTTTGTACAAAAATTCTGTTATTAGGAAAAATATTTGAAGGGTTTTAAAACATTTTTCTATAGAATATAAAAAAAATTTTTGCAAAAGCTCGAATTCAAAATTAAACATTTCATTCATTATCAATATTTGAAGAAAGGCAAAAACGACCAAAATACCTTCATAAATTCATTTCAATCTTTTGAATAATCTTCTGAAACCCGCTCTGTTCATACCCTTCCAATCTCATACAGACCAGTTCCGCAGTCTATTAGCACAACAAAGAAACACTAACAAAAATCTGTTGAATTTAAAATCCGGATGGGATGAACCAAAGTAATTTGTTCTGTGGCCGGAATGAAATTGCGCATATTTTCTTTGAGTTCATATCCCTAGCTGTTTTATGCGATACTTCATACTCCCCGATGAATTGAGTTTTATTTCTTTGGATGTTTCAAGGGGCGCCGACATATATCAATCAAATTTGTATATAGTCCAATAAAGTATTTCTTAGTACTAAGATATTTAACACTCGAAGCACCCGAATTTTTATCTACCTAAAAACTTCGTTGCAGTTGCACTTTTACTTTATTCAGTAAAACACATGGTGGAAAACACATTTTATTATGAGAAAAATAGTCAGACAGAACAAACTAATTATAATTAAATATATTTGATTAATTAACTTATATTTTCTAAACAAACGATAAAATAATATTTTAATGAAATTAACTGTCTCGACCCTTACTTCGTGGAATCTGCTCATATTAGTGTTTTGAATGAAACTCACGGTTTCTAGTTATTATATTGTGGAATTAACTAGAAACCGTGAGTTTCATTTAAAACACTAACAATAATATTTTGTTTCAATTCTTCCTGTGCAAGTGCCACAAGCTGCCTTTTTGCATAGCACACATGTTTCTTTGGTTTTTTTTTTTGCATTTTGCAACTTGGCATTGTCGTCGCTTATTTGGTGTTGGATTCTGTGTGTTCGTGCAGACCAGCTCTGCGGGTGATTTTTAGGCTTATTTCAGAATGAAATAGGGCTATTGTAGAGAGTAGCATTTCAATGCAGTTTTTCGTTTTGGTGTTCCTAGATGCCAAAATAACCCCCCGTTCCAAAAGTATATATATATATATATATATATATATATATATATATATATATATATATTCATGTAATTTTATAAGAACATATAAAAACAACATAATTTATCTTACTAATTTGGTCCACAGTACTTCCATTTTATTATAATTATGATATTTTTGCTAACCTTATACATGTAGTCTATAAGTTTTTTCATACATACGGTGGATCATCGATAAAAATCAATTTCTTGCGAAGACCCTGTATTTCAATTTTTATATTCATGAATAATGGTTATTCTGTTATTGTCGAAATATTTCACAATGGGAATTACTTGTAACAGTAAAATTGTTAATATACGAGTACATAAAAATAGTTTATCTCATACAGCAATATTGTTAAAATTAAACCAATAATAAAGATTTCGATATAGATTTAATATTTTGAAAATTTTGCTAACACAGTATTACAAATACCTATATTCAATTCAGAAATTTAACCTAAAATGATATAAATATTCACACATTTTGTATAATTATACTATATGAATTGGCTAGAAATTGATGTCATGAGAAATACAAATAATTATCGGAGAGTTAAACGTCACAAAATCATGATTTGATTTCAATAACTTTAAAGCTGATTTAAATATTTCAAATGGTCTCATTTGAAAGTGTTATCATTATATATCAGATTGAGACTCAAATATCTGGGTCTAGGGCTGCAGAAAGGGGTTCAGAAGAGAGACAAGAGGAAGAGACATTGTGCTCTATTCTAACCTTATTTTAGTACAAAACTGGACAAATAAGACATTTTTGGAATAGAAATTTTATAATGAATCAAGAACATTAGTTTCAAAGAATAAGTATGTTAGAAAAAGTTCTAATAAAATAACTTTGGATATTCTTAAACAATAAAGTTACTGACAGTTGCCTAGGAGATAATTGGTTTTCGGCTAATGAGAAGGCAGGATGATGAAAAAAGAAGGTTGTTGATTCTTAAAATGAGGGTGAACGTCAACCAAAATTAAGTCCAGGGAATATTTAACAAAATTGGTGGAAAAAGCCTGTCCATTATAAGAAAAAAGTATATCTACTCACCAGAAGTAATTCTCTACTATTACAATACATAAAGTGATATTTTTAAGTTCCAACATTAATCTTGGAAAGTGAGAGCATTCCAACAGAGGGGCAATATTATTTTATTCTATACCAGTGCCCAGTGTATGGTAGAAGAATAATTAATGCAAGGCTGATAAGTTCAACGTCTTGGTTCTGAGGTATTTATTTTTATCAATAGCAAATTTTTTATCGATTATGTGTTCCTGAATAATCTCCATTTCAAAAATCTCAAGTATAACCATCATATGTACTTCGATTGTGTTTTTTTTATACAGCATCTAATAATGATTTTGATTATAAACTAATTATTTAAATTCATCACATACAATCTTAAATAAACTTGAAAACCAAACTCTTTGTCAAAAGATTGTTGTTAATGTCTTATTCTTACCATAGATAAAGTATATGTTAGGTTGGGTTGTTTTCAATATTCTCACTTAAAATTTAGAAGATTTATAGACGGAACCGAGATTACTGAATTCTAGAGGTGGAGACTCACCAGAGATACGCAGAAGTTACAATTTAACAGTTCAGTTTTAATATATTCTTTTCGAAGTAACCCCCGATCCTACATTCGTGTAGCCTGAGATATTTATAATAAAAACAATTATCCACATAATTAATATTTACGACTGAGCTAAATTAATTGAAATATATTTTTTTTTTATTATAATTCAGATTCGACAATCTTTATTGATGGTTCAATTAAGATTACTGACAGTAACATAATAGGATATCTACGGGGTGTGTGAGAGAGAGAGTGATTGAGAGTGTTTATTCAATTATTAGTTGTAAACGTAATTTTAATAAATTGTTTCATATTGGAAGGGTAGTGTTTTATTCATGTGGTTAGTTCAGAATTCAAATCTATAAGCCGGCAAACCATCACGTAAGACCAGGCAATATAAACAAATATTTTATAAATTTGAAAAATAAAAATTACAGAATATATATATATATATATATATATATATATATATATACATATAAAACTAGTGAATATTGGGGAATTGCAGCAAGAAAATGGAAAAGGTATACTCTTAGCGGAAAATGTCCAAGCTTTCGAGGATGATTGTCCTCATCATCAGGGAGACTAAAATGAAAAACAACAGTTAAATACTGTGGTCAATAAAGAATAATTTGAATTGAAGTTCACAACCACGTGTGTACTTACCTCTGAAGTGAGGTGAGACTCCATCAAGTTGTAAAATAGTAAACTACAGATTGTAAATTGTGAAATGTTTTACAGGAATTGAGTCAACAGAAGGTCAACCAACCGCATTACAACACCAAGTGAAAATGTCGCAACATTTTATAAAATGAAATAAATAAATTCATCTTCATGCGTTACTATGTTGAACGCCGGTAAGGAAATGATATAGTTTCCCTCCAAGTGGGATGTAACAAGAGACAAACAGTGCTGCCAACAGTCAAATCAGAGAACTGTAGGGCAATGTAACCATTTCAGTAATGGACTCTGTTGTAGGGCCAACAATTGGTTTAATAAGAAAATGTAATATTTTAGAAGAGAGGAATAGGGAGAGAGTGCGAGACAGAGAAAGGGGGAACGCTCTCAAATTGTGTTAAGGGGGAAAATTTGAGTGTGTAGAGAACATAACCCCAATATGACTTACACTAAGAAAGAACACAGTACAAAAACAGTATTAATATGTAGTAATAATATAATATAGTAATTAAGTAAAATTGTAATAATTATATAATCTGAATGTATCTACCAACACCAATACATTCAAATTCAAGTTTTTATTATTATTGAGTTAAAGTAATAAGGGTGGTGCTGTTAGGAGCAATATGGTTGTTTAATGCAACCTGAGAACTACAATTAGTGTCTAAGGATAACAAAAATGAATAGATCTCACTCAAGTGGTCAATATCAGTTTTCTTATTTATAACATTGTTGTATTATGAAATGAAAGCCATTTCCAAGAATGATATTTTTGTTCTGTTAGACTCAGTCGCCAACACTTTCACAGCCTCATAATTCATCTGATGATCAAGAGAATTTTTATGAAAAGCTAACGCGCACCTCTCTGGGTGTGATCTACAGTTACTCTTGTGTGAAACTATACGGCTCGACAGAGATCTTAAAGTCTGTCCGATATACTGTTTATCACAATCTCTACAAGGAATACTATACACCACGTTAGTAAGTGAGGTCAAAGGATTATTATCCTTTACTCTAGTGTAAATCGATCTGATTGAAAGAACAGTTTTATTAGCAATTTTAAAGTTACCACATGAACTGAGCAATCTGGCAAGTTTCGGACTTATGTCCTTAATATATCGTGAAGTAGCAAAAACCGGTCGAGAAGGGGACACATTAGTTCCAACATCCGTCTGGGCTAAGTTAGGATGACTATCTTCAAGCAACAAGTCCACGGCATTAGATGTGCTGAATAATATTTTATTCAATAAAGGTCTTGGATAAGAGTTATCCAGGAAAAGGTTAAGCAAAATATTAAGATTTTTATGATGAAAAACATTATTGGAAATTCTGAGTACTCTCTGCTTCATTTGTTTAACCAAATTCACTTTCATGGAATGTTTATGGTAGGAGTGATAATTAAGATATCTACCAGATCTGCATTGCTTCCTGTACCTATCTATAATAATTGTATTGTTGTTAGGTATAAATTTAGTGTCTAAGAAAGGTACGGAATTCTCGAAGTCTTCCATTTCGATTGTGAATTGGATATTCGGATCAAAGCTATTAAATGTATCCAGAATTTCATCTAGACCTTCTCGAGGAAGTGCCAAAATAATGTCATCGACATACTTTTTATAAAAAAAGGAGTGAAAGAAAGAACAGGTATGACTGTATCCAGAACATCGTCCATGACATATGCTGCCATGATAGGAGAAATTGAAGCACATATGGGAGTACCAAAGGTTTGTTTGTAAATTTTGTTTTTAAAAGTGAAGTAAGTACCGTCAAACAGAAAAACTATTAATTCAAGAAAAGCTTCCTTCGGGATGGAGCAATGGGCACTGATACGTTCCCAACTCTTATCGATTGCTCTCAAGCAAGCATCAAGATAAACATTACTGAACAACGAGACCACATCCAAACTGGCCAGAACATAATTTTCTAGAATTACCAAATTATTAAACTTTTCAGAGACTTCAAAAGAATCTTTAATAAAATACAAATTGTCATAATCATACGCTTTTGTTAGTATTCCCGTACAAAACTGTGCAATATTTTCTGTGGGGGCTCATATCGAAACCACTATCGGTCTCACAGAGAGAACTGGTTTATGAACATTCGGAAGACTTGATGGAGTCTAACCTCACTTCGGAGGTAAGTACACACGTGTTTGTGAACTTCAATTCAAATTATTCTTCATTGACCACATTATTAAACTGTTGTTTTTTTCATTTTTTCATTTTAGTATCCCTGATGATGAGGACAATCATCCTCGAAAGCTGGGACATTTTCCGCTAAGAGTATACCTGTTCCATTTTCTTTTCTTGGGCATCAGGTTATAAACGTAAATTCTGTATCAATTTATGTTTTTATTGACGTTTCGCTCTCTAATTCGGAGCATTTTCAAAAATTTAATACATTGATGTTTAGCAATAAATTGAAAAGGATTGAAAGATTAAAATGGAATATACACACACAGACAACAAAAACTGGTAACTAATAAAATAATTTCAAAAACAATAAAATCGAAAGTACCTGCCTTAGAAACAACTCTTCACAATATACAAGGGACATTCAAAAAGTTGATGTTATTATTATAATAAATTATAATATATCTGGCTTAGATTTTTGATATCTTGTTTATTGTTAGTTTTTTTTGTAATTAGAATCTTCGTTTATTATTTTAGTATTATTAAAGTCAAATTTATGTTTTTCATTTTTCTCATGTGTATGAAGCGCAGTGGAGGCGTTTTTTGTATATTTATGGCCATTAAGTCTATTTTCAAGATGTTGGGTTATCATACCTATATATTTTTTGGGACAGTTTAAACATTAGACTTTTTTGAAGCATTTATTTGACTTTTTAATTTGGAGAACAATGGTGATAGAGTATTTTGTGCCCTATGACATTCTTTTATGTTAGGTTTAGATAATATATAATTTAGTTTTTCTGATAGTTGATTTGTGTATGGCATTGTGATGTATGTAAGAGGGGATAGTGTGTTGGTTTGTGTTGATTGGATTTGACTATTGTAATATTTATGTGTGCGTTGTTTAATAATCCTGTCAATATGTTTGGATGGATAGTGATTGTTTTTGTTTGATATAAAATTCCTGGACGATATTCAGATGATGTAAGTGTGATGGCTCTATCTACTAATCCTATGATTACGCTGTTTTTTGGGGAATTAGGATGGTGTGAGTGGTAATTTTAGTAACGACCGGATGATGTTTCTTTAATAAAATGTTTTGTTGTAATTTTATTTCCTCTAGTTTTAATAAGTGTCATGTCCAGAAAATGTATGGTATTGTTTTGTTCTGTTTCTAATGTGAATTAAAGCTTTGGATGAAAATTATTGAAAGCAGTCAATATATGATTTATTTCATTGGATGGAACGGCAGCTAAGCAATCATCAACGTATCTTTTAAAAAATAATATATTGCAATTTATTTGGTTAAGCACATTTTCTTCAAGGTATTCCATTACAATTTGTGCGAGGGTTGATGAAATTGGTGAACCCATAGTGCACCCGTTGAATTGTTCAAAAAAATCTTTTTTATATTGAAAAAAATTATTGTTTTGGATTAGCATTATCCCTTCTATAAATTCTTCATACGTGAGAGTTGTATGTTTTAATAATCTCCATTTATGTTTTAATATATGGGCTATTAGTTCGTTAGGAATGTTGGTATACATTGAGATTACGTCTCTATACCATGTTTAGACTGTCCCAAAAAATATATAGGTATGACAACCCAACATCTTGAAAATAGACTTAATGGCCATAAATATACAAAAAACGCCTCCACTGCGCCTCATAAACATGGGAAAAATGAAAAACATAAATTTGACTTTAATAATACTAAAATAATAAACCAATATTTCAATTACTAAAAACTAACAATAAAAAAAATGATACATATAAAAAAAGAGAACAATGCAGTAAATGATTAACAAGATAACAATAATCTAAGCCAGATATATTATAATTTATTATAATAATAACATCAACTTATTGAATGTCCCTTGTATATTGTAAAGAGTTGTTTCTAAGGCAGGTACTTTCGATTTTATTGTTTTTGTAATTATTTTATTAGTTACCAGTTTTTGTCGTCTGTGTGTGTACATTCCATTTTAATCTTTCAATCGTTTTCAATTTATTGCTAAATATCAATGTATTAAATTTTTGAAAATGCTCCGAATTAGAGAGCGAAACGTCAATAAAAACATAAATTGATACATAATTTACGTTTATAACCTGAAACTGAAATAAGCCTGTCCAATTGGTCCTGTGCCATTGGGATTTTTTATTTTTGATATTGCCATCACTCAATTCTTCTGCCAGTTTGAATATAAAATCTTGTCGACTAATGTTTTTGCCTTTATATAGTATCCATGCGTTTATTGATGCCATGTCCAGGATATTGAAGAAAACTTGAAGTGGCCATCTTTGCGAGGCTGATTTTGTTGAATACTGTCGAGCCATTTAGTCCAAAACATCAACTCCAAACTTTGTTTCATTGTAGAATTTTTTTGTTTCAGGCAGCTTTTTTTCTCCGTTCCCTTTTTCAACATATGGATGTACGGAGCTCAATATGATTACATTTTTATTTACTTTACCCTGAGAAACAGTGAGTGTCCGTCTTCCGTGTTTATACATTTTGGAGCTGTACAAAGCCTCTCGTAAATTTTTAAGCGAATGCGGAAGTTCTTTTTTTGAACGGTTCAGGGTTCCTACTAAACTGGTCCCATTTTTTTCTAATTCTTTAGCTAATTTTACGTACGTAAAAAAATTATCCGTGGTCACGTTTCTTCCTTTATCAAAAACGGTTCCATTAGTTTTAGAACAACATGTTCACCGAGTAAAATATTCTGCGACCGTTGATCATCTTTGCCATGGTAAGGAAAATCATTTATCAAATATTTAGACTTTACATCGGCTGCCAGCGAAAATTTTAGGACAAATTTGTCAGGCTTGTTAGCCATATATTGCGTAAACCGGCATCTTGCTCTAGTGGGAAATAATTGCTCGTCGGTTGCTATATTTTCTCCGGGCTTGTAACATAAAATACAATTTTCAATTAACGGATTCCAAATTTCAGACGCAAGAGCAAATTAATCGGTCGCTAATCGTTGAGATCTAGTGTTTCGCATGTCAAAGCGAACAAGTCTCATAATTTCTAAAAAATTATTTCGTGACATAGTATCTTGAAAAAAATGTGGTCCCCATTTATTTGACCATAGTTTCTTTACTGAAATTTTTCTAGCACCGTAAACGCCTCTAGCATATAACAAAGCAATAAAAGCTTCAATTTCATGGAGAGTAATAGACCATAATTCATTTTGCAATTGTCTTTTTCTGTCGGGATCAGTGCACTTTTTTATGTGTCGAAGCATGTTTTCGGTAATAATTAGACGCCATGCACCAGAAACTTCATCTACCGATATGTGTTGTTTGGCATAGGCAGTGGGACCAGGTGCTTCTCTTAGAATATTTTGATAAGAAAATCTTCCTAAAAACCGATGTTTATTTGTTATATAAAATTGCAATGAGTTGATATGAATATTACCTGCAAATGTTTGGTTGGAATTCAGTTTTTTTTTCAAAATAGTACCGTCGGAACCAATTTCTTCAATACGTCCTTGTTCAACAGCTTGTGTAGCTTCTTCACGATCAAGCCCTCTACCACGATTGCTACGACTTCTACCATGGCTTCTACCACGGCCAATACCACGAGAAATATTTACTGGTGGGCCAGATGAAGACGTAGTTGCAATATCAGTGACTGTAATTTCTCTAGTCAGCGTAGACGAAGGTGATGGTTCTTCATCTGATTCACTGCTCGATTTTTCAGATTCCGGCACATCTATCACAAAATCCGAATCTTCATCAGTGCTATTATCATTGAATGATAGTTCACAATCAGACTCATCCTCTGGTAAAATATTTAACTCCTCTTTCTTCGTATGACAAACCACGACGAGAAATCGTTATTACAACAAACAAGCAGTGACTGAGGGCCAGAGTCACTAAAACAAATGTACCTGACTTTCCTCACAAAAGACATTTCACAGAATTCTGTTCTGGTAAATTCTCGGAACTATAAAGCAAGAAATAATTCTGTCGAATTGTCATGAATGTTTAGGAAAAGTCATGAAAGCAAATTTGTCTGGAAATATTTATCTCGGAGATATTGTTATTTAAAATTGAAAAACCGTCAAATTGACCGGTCGGGTGCTTCTAGTGTTCGGGACGATAGCAATTTCCCTTTTGTTTTAAATTTCAATTGAAGTGAACTGTAATTTCATTAATAATAATCCATTAAAGGCTGACATTTCACCTTTCACTCATTCCTGTCGGAGATTAACCGGCCGGCGTTGTATAGCGATGTCGTTTCAATCACACACCGTTGTACTCTAGCGCGCGGTGATTGACTTACTGGGATGATAATTTACACACACTCGGTACAAAACTTTGACGAGGTGAAAATGTCAACAGTGCGCGGTTGAATTTAAAATATATAATGCATAGCTGGATTCAATCACGAACATCTAATGTTAAAAGATTTGTATTTAAAAATTGTTGAATTTTATATATCCTAAAAATCAGTTTTTAACAATATCTCAAAAATATAAAAAGATATGGTGATTTTTTATCCGAGATAACGAATGAATAGATAGGTTAAAAAATAACTTGTACTAGTACTTTTAGCGAAACTAAATAAGAAGACTACTACGAAGACAAATTGAAACAAAATACGGAAAACAAAAATCCACTACAAGGAAGCAATACACTAATAAACGTGCTCTGATATCCGTTTTCTCCATGTAAAATGAACCCTCTATCGTTTTTCTTTTTATATGTCTTTTGTGATCCTTTCCGCCAATAATAAAGCCACAATCTGGCGAAATATTGCTACGGCAGACGTCGTATTTTTACAGTTTATTATTCATTCTTGCACATATTACCAGAACAGCTATATTATTGAAATAAATACGGTGTTGCCAGACTTTTATTGAAACCAGATATTGCCATAATTAATATTTGAAAAACTGTTGTCATAATTTGTATATCGATAACTTGTACTTTTTAGTAGAAAAGAGATATTCAAGGACCAAATAATTGAATTTCAATAAGAAGAATTTGCTGGTTTTATTTCAAAATTTTCCTTATAACCTTCCAAGTGTGGAGACAGTGTTGGTACCCTCTGAGGAGTTGTGGGTTAACTCGTAGGAGTCTTGGGTACTTGCCAAAACTTCTCTGGCACACTTTATGAAAACTTTTTTATATCATTTGAAGAATCCACCTGTTCTTCGGCTCGATGCTAGTCGACGGCGAGCACTGATTATGTACTGTACTGTCTAACATCTTTAACATACATTGGAGGTTTGATGTTGAGTAGGCTACAAACTATCCGATTAAGGTATTATATTATTGGTTTTGGTTTTTTTACGTTAAACAAAGAACTCATAGATCAATAAATCTTGAGAAATATTAGAGCCTTCAGCAACTACTATTCAATTTTTCCCATCTCAAAAGAATTGAATTCGTTACAAATTTTAGCGCCCAACAAGCTCTTATTAAATTCGTTACAATCTACACAACTCTACAGTAATGAGCGAGGAGTTAAGAAATCGATTTTATTATTACATTAATTTTGATGATGGACATTTTGTATAATTTGTGAAATAAATTTAACTGTGCACTTAATTACTGAACTTGAAACTTCAATTATTTGATATTTTTTAAAGATAACATTAGTATATTTCCAATATTTTGACAAGCTGTCATTTAGTTATAGATGAAAGTAATAAGCTGAACATTTTTGATTTAGAAATCCTATAAATTTTAGTGCAAAATTTCCATGGACCCACCCCGTATTTTTCAGTTAAATGACCGTCACAAAAGCGCGTGCTTTCTTTTTTTTCCAAACTAAAATCTAATTTATTTCAAATCAATAAAAATAAATCAAATCGTGTTTATGCGATGAACTGTGACGAAATAGTATAAAATGTTGTTCACGTTACCACAAATAGAGGCATTGCCAAACTAGATAATTGGTTTAATCAATCATCGATGATATTTATTAAACAAATAATGATTATGTTTTGTCGACAAATACCTTGGAAGTAATAAATTATTAATGTAAATTAGTAAATTGATGTATTTATTACTAGCTACAGTGATTGAAATATTCAAAATTCTCGGATAAAAAAGATTAAATTAGGTGAAGAAAAAAGAAAAATAAACTAGTAGAGTGGATATTGAGAACATCGTGAATAGTATGACGTGCTTGGTCGTGTGAGATTCTTGAGGCGGGTAAATTAATAATTGTTAAGCCAGGTTCAGTAATAAAATGGCGTTGAACGCAGGTTCGTCAAGCTGCCCCCCCCCCGGTTAGATTTTTTCTACCAAAATGCTAGCACACATAAAGGACACCTAGCACAACAATTTTTATAGCTAGCACACCAACTGCTCACAATAAAAATACTTTTGAATTCGGGTGGGGCCAGGTTAACGGTAGCCCCCCCTCCGTTGGAATTTTGTCGCTAAAATTCTAGCACAGATAAAGGACACCTAGCACAACCTAGCACTCCATTTTTTATAGCTAGCACACCAACAGCTTACAATAAAAATGCTTTTGAATTCGGGTGGGGCCAGGTTAACGCTAGCCTACCTCCGGTCAGAATTTTTTCGCCAAAATGCTACCACAAACGAAGGACACCTATCACAATCTAGCACACCATTTTTTATAGCTAGCACAGCAACTACACTTTTAATTCTGGGAAGTGGGACGGAGGTCAGTGAAATAACGCTATACTTACTCGATGAATAAATAAATGGATAAATGAATAGGTTGAATATATATGTAAAACGGCTGGTTTAATTGTTTCTTACTGTAGTTTCGAAAATTTTTCGGAATATTCCACTCATATGGTAAAAATTCCAAATGAAGCCGGATCTTTTCGGAGATAACTCTCCGGCAGTGCCGATAATTTCCCTTTTAAGTCCGTATCTAAGTAACGTCTAAGTAACAATTGTTGTTATTATCATAATTTTAATTAAAAATATCATAAAAATGTCACGGTTTGAAAACGATTCTTCAAGTTTAATTCAAAAATAAGTGATTGAAAATGAACCAAAAAGGGTGATTAAATACCATGTAATGTTGTTTAAATAATATAAATTTCGCATTAATACAGTTTTATGTCGTCTAATCGAGAAATATTCTATCGAATTAAACTCATGAGAATAGTTAGTTTTACTTATATAGTCCATGTTACTTGTAATATTATCAGAAATAATACATATTATTACAACCATCAGCCCTTCGGGGAACCCTTTCTTAACCCAAACATCTGATTCGGCCAGTTTGGATGTACCTACAAGAATTTTATTTACTCTTAAGACCCATAAAAACGGCATTAAAGAAATGATTCAAATTTTAACAATAGACTTGGTTTAACGACCCTTTTAAAAAGTCCGATGTGAACTTCAGATGGATTATACTTAGTTTTTAGAAAAATAAGAATACCTATGTCATCAATTTTGCTGCCTTCCATTTAATACCCATATTGTAAGAAAGCAAAAAAAATAGTCCACTTTCTTCAGTCCGCCAACTTTGGTGATCCGCCATGTTGAATTTAGAATGACGTCACATACCTAATTATGGATTGGCATGCAAACTAGACGTATATACAGAATTTCAAATCAATCGGTTGAAGATATCTGCTTCAAAACTGAGTTGCAAGATTGCAACCGAACAAACATACATTGCCAGTTACATACTAAAAACATAGTAGTATTGGTGTCTTATGATATGCCACAGAAATATTCGAAGCTCTGATTAACCGGCTCTAAGAATTAAAAGCTGCACGTTCTAAGTTAACTTGGGAGTTTAAAAAAAAATCTGGCAAATTCTGGCAAATTTAAATATAAAGTTTGAGTGTTTCTTTTAAATAAGGACTACAGTGAACCACGATCAGTCTAAAACATGTATTCTCAATATATTGGAACCTTTTTAGGGATCTCAGCCGCCCCTTCCCAGATTGCACAACTTTGTCTAAAGTACATATCCAACACGGCTTCGCTTTTTTGGACATTTATTTATCCAATATGTCTGTACGCAAACGTTTGTCGTTGCATTTTTTATAGTGTGACGAAATTTGAATGGTTGAATTTAATTAATTTTGTTTTATTAAAATTACTATTATTTTAACAAAATTATTTTTAAAAGTGAAGGTTTTTTGTATTCTTTCGTTTTTTAGCATTAATTGAAAATAAATAGATAATTATTAATTGAATAATAGTTAATTATTAATTAATCAAATACCCTGCTAGATGAGAAAATATAGATATCACGCACAATCTGACAATATCTGTTTAGGGGCCATTTTTTATAGGAAAATGATATTTAGGGACAAATACATCCAGCATTTTCATTCATCCGTGTAACCATAGCAATATTTTGCAGACGCCCCCTACCCCCTGAATTCAAAAGCATTGTTGATGTACTAGCTATTAAAAACTTTGTGCTGGGTTGTGCTAGGTGTCTTTTCTTTGTGCTAGCATTCTGGCGAAAAAATTCCAACCGGAGTGGGCTAGCGTTAACCTGGCCCTACCCGAATTCCAAAGCATTTCTATTGTAAGCTGTTGGTGTGCTAGCTATAAAAAATGGTGTGCTAGGTCTCCTTTATCTGTGCTAGCATTTTGTCGACAAAGTTCCAACGGGGAGGGGGGGGTTAGCGTTAACCTGGCCCCACCCGAATTCAAGAGCCTTTTTATTGTAAGCTGTTGGTGTGCTAGCTATAAAAAATTGTGTGCTAGGTTGTGCTAGGTGTCCTTTATCTGTGCTAGCATTTTGGCGATAAAATTCCAACCGGGGGGGGGACTAGCGTTAACCTGGCCCCACCCGAATTCAAAAGCATTTTTATTGTGAGCTGTTGGTGTGCTAGTTATAAAAATTGTTGTGCTAGGTTGTGTTAGGTGCCCTTTATGTGTGCTAGCATTTTGGTAGCCAAAATCTAACCGGGGGGGGGGCAGCTTGACGGAGCTGTTGAACGCTTCATTTGATGAATATGTTAAAAAAAACTGTGTGATATGACATGAGAAAAAAAAATATAAAATGCGTCGATAATGGATGAGCGAATAGTTTTAGAGAAGAAATCAGTTGGGAGCATCAGAAGGTTGGTTAGAAGAATATGAAAAGGAATACAGAGATCATTTAAAAAAAAGTCTGGGAAAAATTTTAGTCAACTCCTGGTGAAAATTCAGGAACATAATACAGTTAATGCGTCAAGCCCCCTTCTCCAAAAATGGAGTTGAAAATAAGTGGTTATAGTAGATTCATTTTCCACACTTGCTTCCTTGTCTTGGAAAAAGAATAAACAGCATTTAGACCAGATAGGCAAACAAACGGTAATATATTTATAAGGCAAGAGAAGAAGATTTGGCTCATAAACTTGCTGCGTTCCCAATGTTCCTTTTTGTACATAGCTGTGATCGTCTTGATTATACTATTTATATCATCTGTAATAAACCCATTTCTTTAACAATACACTGTAATAAATTTTCCCTGGCATCTTTGTTCCTATATTTTCCACCCGGTGGTTGTAAAGATAACAAAGATCCAAAAATTTGAAAAAATTGCATTCAATACACCTAATCAGATTAGGGCCTTTTTTCCAAATCATTAAAAACAAGCTAATTCTTTGAGAGCATTTCTATTTCATTGGAACTTATTTTCTGCCACCTGTTTTCTTGCATTCCGTTTTTGGCTCACGAAACTTCCATTAACCATTGCTGGGCAAACACTATTAAATTCCTCAGCAATTCTAACCCATGCTAAGTTTTTTTATTCTTTTGTTATGCCGCCCGTCTTCTTATTTTATATAATGTGTTTATACCTAGACGCAAGCTCCAAGCTTATTTTTCTTTAAAGTATAATTTGTAGTACGTAATCGCTTACGATTAAACATCCCACTATCCAATTTATAAATTAAAAATGAACGGTTTTAAAGATTAAAATTAACTTTACCGCATCTGTGAGATGCCCTGTACAATATCTTATCATAAAATTGTTACTTGTATACACTTCGGAGGCTATATCGTGCTAACAAACCGAATTTTCTCCAAAAATTTCCAAATATATAGTATATCAGGATTTATAGGACGCCTTATAATGGCTCTAGTAAGCTTAAATTGAATCAAAAAGGTTCATCTGTAAGACACCCTGAAAAATATCCAAGTATAAAATTGGTGACTTGTAGACATTCTGGAGGTTGTATCGTTCTAACTACCTGACATTTCTCAAAAAATTACCAAAAATATGGCACTTCATGTACCATAGCACCCGTTGTTCCAGCTCTAATGAGCTGAAAATCAATAAACTTCATATATAGGGCGCCCTGAACAATATCCAATTATAAAATTGGTCACTTGTATACACTTCGGAGGCTGTATCGTGCTAACAATCTAAAAATTCTCCAAAAATGACCAAAATTTGGTTCTTCCAGAACCAAAGTACCCGTTGCTCTGGTTTTAGTGAGCTGAATATCAATAGGGTTAATCTGTGAGACGCCTTGAACAATATCCAATCATAAAATTGATCAATCGTATACACTCCGGAGGCTGTATCGTGCTAACAAACTCAAATTACTCCAAAAATAACAAAAATGTCGTACTTCAAGTACCATTGCACCCGTTGTACTGGCTCTGGGGAGCTGAATGTCAATAGGGTTCATCTGTGAGATATCCTGAACAATATTCAACCATAAAATTGGTGACTTGTTGCATTCGGGAGGCTGTACCGTGCTAACAAACAAAAATGTCTCCAAAGATGACAAAAATGTCGTACTTCAAGTACCATAGCACCCGTTGTACTGGCTCTAGTGAGCTGAAAATCAATAGGGTTCATCTGTGGGATGTCCCGATCAATACCCAATTATAAAATTGGTGACTTGTTGCACTTCTTCGGAGGCTGTATCGTGTTAATAAGACATGTTACGAAAAGTGGACGACGACGACATCCACACAGGATTTTTTTCCTAAAACTATGTTTTCGTGTTGTTCTTGCTGAAAAACGAAAAAGAAACCTAAAAATACCTCAAAAAAATACCGAAATTCCAACTTTTTCTGGGGTAAACCAATAATTTTCTCGCATATTAGATAGGTTGGGCGGAAAAGTAATAATGTTATATACCGTATAAAAAATGCAAATTTTGATTTTCGCATGAGGTTACTTTAACCTCCTGTACGGTCGTTATTTAAAAAATTTACCTGGAATTATTTTTTTTATTATTAAAAAGTGGGGCAAAGTCTACCAATGGAAGGGGTTACTTTGCTCCAGCTGAAAAATTGTATTACAACTTGTACTATATGTTACCTGGAGCAATGTCTCCCAGTGCGTTAGATAGACTTTGCTCCAAAATATAATTCTGCTGTATAAAATTTATCAAAAACATATTTTAAGTATTTTTTATTTCAAATAAAATATTTTTACATTCTAAAACGGCAAAAAAAGTATTTTTTTCTTAAAGATTTATAAGGAACTTAAGTACTTATTAGTAAAATCAACAAAAAAACACAGGTTAAAGTAGCAAACTCTCAAATTAGGTCCTTATGGGAACCTACTAAGTAGGTAGTACCTACTAGTTTAACTCGGGAACAACAAATGCGCCTCGTTTAGAAAATTGTCGATGTGGTTCTATAGAACCTAGAACGTCATTTGAAGAGTAAGGCATTACATTTGGTTTAGACGACCATTTCCACATTTTTTACGTCTTTTCCAGGGAGCTAATAGTGACTTCATTTTCATCATAGGCCACAATTTTGCCAGGATATAACAATCCCTGGTATTGAAACGCTATAAAACTTGCTACATTCCGAATTACGGTTTTACACTGAGAAGCATTACTTTTAGTTGATTTGCCCTCTACATAGTCTAAGAATTCCTCTTCTTTTTCTTGTTCATTAACAATCTCAACGATATCAATGTGGTCTGAAGAATAATCGTCAACTACAATTTCCTTGCTTTTCTGTCCAAATGTAGAAGGTTCTTCTTCTATTATTTGCTCTTCAAGCACATCTGTTTCCGTTTCGCCATTATTTTGTATAATGTCACCACATACACTTTTTCTAGCAGGCATGGTTTCTTCCTACGGGGTTTAACGATATTTGATAATTCTCTTCGTTGACTTTAAAGTTTTTGTAGAAACGAGCTTTGAATATCATCTACACTGCAAGTAGTTCTTGGAATGCGGTTTATGACTTCTTCGTTTAAGGGAATTATGCCATATTTTCGAAAACCAGCAATTAAATTATCTTTGATGTTTGGTTCCATAATTATACGCATTTTTGACAAGAGTGTATTAAAGCTTTTTTGTGGTTGATATTTCTACTTTCATATGAAAATTTTTGGGTTTGTTGCAAATATTTACTATGAAACTAGAACATCCCTTCACACTTTTTACAGAGTTAGGACTGGCAAAACAAAAAAATCTTGGTTCTGGGTGCCGTCAATTATTGTTTATTTGGAACTATGTACAGAATGTACAGATGTGCTACAAATATTACATCACTCTAGTGGAATTCGTCTCTAATATCTACAATTTTATTACACCTATTTACATTTTTACATTTGTTGCGTTTAATGTATTCAGTCATACCACCTACAAACAAACACTATAATGAAAAATATGTTTTAGATGTACAGGGATCATCAACAGTAATATAATGAGGTGCATCTACAAATGATTCTGCAAAATCACTTTCTATATCAACTTCATCATCTTCGCTATCTGCGTCTTCGGCCAAATTAATAATAATATTATCTACAACAGTATCTAAAAGTGGTTCATTGTTCATAAATTCATCTTCAATCTTTTTAACTTGGTCACATCTAACTTTCCAATCATTTGCAAAAAATGTGTAAAAAGTTCATTACAGAATGCTTCAACCTTTGTAAAATTGAAGGTAACATTTCGTTTGGCCACATATTCTTCAAGTGCCGCCCAAACACTTTCGATCGGATTTAAGTCCGGGTGATAAGGGGGTAGCCATGTCGAATAAACAATTCATCAATTTTATGAGTTTTATATTGCGGTTTGTACATTTTTGCAAAGTTATAAAGATCCGGTTTTAACATTTGTTCACTGTAATATATTTTTCTTTTAGAAAGCCAGTTTTTTAATTATTGCTTAGTCCAAGCAGTCGTAGGTAATATTTCATTAAGAACATTGTGATATGTGGCGTTATCAATTACCACATCACCGTTTTTTGGTAGGTTTAGAATAAGTTTTTCTTGTACCCACTTCTCATAATTTTCGTACGCGATTTCATTATGATAATCTCCTGTTTTTGACGGGAGTTCTAGATAATACCAGCATTAGGTTCAAAACCATTTTCACTTCCTGCATGCACAATGATGAGCCTATTACCTTTTGAAACGGGTTTTCTTAATCCTTCGTTACTCTTGTCGTTCCATGGTTTAAGGTGCGTATGACATGAATGCATGTATGTTTCATCCATATAAATGATATGTTTGTTCTGTTCTCTGCGCTTTTTTATGTTTCTTAAATATAGTAGGCGTAAACGTCTGATTTCGTGACGTTCCATTAACAAACTTCTGTTGTTTTTCATGTTGGTCTAACGAAAACCCAAAGAATGTAATTAACTGTCTCGACCCTTACTTCGTGGAATCTACTCATTTTACTGTTTGAAATGAAAATTACTGTTTCTTGTTAATTCCAGAATATATTGAAAAGATTTTAAAAATTCTAAGATAATTGACAATTGTTTCGATCATATTTAATATCGAAACAATTGTCAATTATCTTAAAATTTTCAAAATATTTTCAATATATTGTGGAATTAACTAGAAACAGTAAGTTTCATTTAAAACACCAAAGATTGTATTTCTTCCCGCAGAGATTCGCGACTTTCTGCGAAGCCATAACTATCTGCAAAGGTTTCTTATGGTGGGTACTTTTTCCTCGGATATGTGATAATTTATTATGCACCTTCTAAGCACAGTTTTGTCGAATTGATCCATACAGATACTGCACGTTCTTTGTTTTTTAGTAGGCACATCAGTGTTAGCATTACTTCCAGCCAGAGCTTCTTTTTTAATACGGGAAAGCGTTCTTTGGCTAACTTTCGTAGCAGCAGAAACTCGTTCAATGACCTGACAATAAAATAAGTCGATATAAATATTATATTAAAAGTTTTAGTCATGTGTATTTTTATACAAATAAAATGAGGAATTAGTTAAATTTGTTTTCAGTGACCGTTCTTTGAAGTAATAATTTTTGTCGTGGTTTTCAGCCATTTAAAAGAAGTATTAAATTCAAAAATACTATATTACGTTTCAGTTCATTAGTTGTTTTAAACGATCTTTAGATTTTAGTTCAAACATATTTTAATATGACCAAACCGCAATTTTAACTGAAATCGGAAGATAGTTCAAAACAAATAATAAAACCGAAACGTAATAGAGATAGGTATGAAATGAGTATAATAATTATAATTATAAGCTAAAAAACCTATTATATTTAAATATATATCTTACATATAATAAACATGTGCCCTTTTATATATACTCTTGTAGGCAGAAACAGAATCGATTTAAAAAACTTATTATCGAGTGTAAATTTGTTAAATAATTACTTAGGTTTAAAAATTTTATTGCAATAATTAAAACTTACCTTTGATAGAGGAATTGTTGATTTGCCATTGTTTGCCTCTTCGGTCATGAAATTTAAAACGTTCATAATTATTTCACGACACTGCTCACTCAACTTTTTATATACAACTTTACATTCTGGAGTCGCCATAACAAGTTAGTATTGCACAACCCCAGTAATCACACTTTTCTCTGAACTGTACTGTCGGAACGAAGCTTACGAATTCTGCCAGCGAAATAAGCTCTTGCAAACCGCATACGTCTTTGCTACGGCGCATCGGACGTTCCAAACTTCCGACTGCCAACATTGATTTGCCAACATGTAACTTCGCAGATACTACTTACTGACGGCAGCGCGGCTGGTGGGTAAAAACCTCCACGCTCTTAACCGTGAAGAAACTAAACACAAATGTCAAATGTCACAAATAAACAAAGTTCCTCTTAAGCAGTGGCAAGAAATACAATTATGTCATCATATGCGATACAAAATAAATATTTTCATGTATTGACTTAAACAAGGTTTAACTAAGTTAGGCCTACATAAATTAAAACGCGATTAACTAACACCGGATTAAAGCCGACTTTGGTACAACCGGTTATAACTCTTATTAATATCAAATAATATGAACGGTAAGTATTATTTTTAGACAAACTGTCTAAAAGTGAATCAAGTTTACTTGAAAAATGATTTTTTTATTGTTTTTTGATATTGCTACACATTTGGAGAATAAATTTTTTTATAAAACAAAATTCATGTGTTGCATGAATCAAACAAGAGAATCTGTTGGAGAATTTAACGCTTTTTAATATTTTTTTATTATTTTACTCATAGTTCATCCGACAAAGAAAAATTGATTTACTAAACTCAACCAATTGCAACTAGCGCCCTTTATTAGCTATGCTAAATTATAGTCCAAATTAGCAATCCTCATGCCAATAAACGTCAAATTGCCATGTTTCAAATAGAAATTGTGAAAAGTTATCGCGAAAATCAAAATCTGTAATTAAACTTATCTCGGAATGTTGGGCTAAAATCATAATATTTTGGGTCCAATAATATATAGTTCAGAGATTGGACATTCTTAATGAATCACCATGTATTTCTTTTTTTAATAAACAATGAGCTGAAGTGAAATATAGTACGAAAAATCAATTATACAAATTGGCAAAAATAATGATATTTTATATATCCGCAATTTTAATAAATGGATTTCGTATCACATAGTGTGTTATTCTTTTTGCTCTATCTAAAAGCAACTTATAAGACTACCAGTATTGAATAATTAACTTTTTATCGTCTTTTTATCGGTCAATAAATTATTGGGAATCGTTTTCTATAACTCTCATTATTGGAATCCTCATCCGGTTATATATTGTCTTATTAATATTATTACAGTTACAAACTAGCTCAATCCCAGACTGTTTAATTTCAACAATGACACTAACTAAAAGAATGTTTCTACCATTGTATTACGATCCGCATCATGTAAAAATTCATTTTTTCTTTGTTCCAGGCTTACAATTACGTAACAGTGGCGACGATACGCGAATGCCGATAGATGGCACGACAACGGGTTCGGATTCGGCCAATAGGCTTCCGAAACATAACCACAGCAGTTATGGTCATTCGTATGATCCAGAGTATGCTCACATGGAGTCGTGGTTGGATGAACATCCCGACTTCGTCAATGATTATTTCTTGAGGTAAATATCAATATTTTATTAATAAAATTTATGTTTGATCAGTGTGGCGAAATTATTAATATTTTTGAAAATGTTATTCAGTAAAAATTTCAAAAAATCAGTCATTGATTTCTTATAGTAGCAGTATTTTCACAAGATTTGAAGGAAGGTATCAAATATGGTGAGACATATGAAAAATGTTTCAAACAAAAATTATGTAGAATTAAATGGTCTATAATTTTCATTTTAATGGAAATGCCATTGGACGCATAGGAAGCGAGATATTTACGAAAAACTTCTTTTTATGACCTTTGACCTTGAATACCTCACGTTCCTTAAGAGGTTATAAGCTGAAAATGTGTACAAACACCCTCCATATAATGAAATAATTTGTGAACCAAAAACTACCCCTTAAAAATCCTCCGAAATAGAAAAAACTTAAAGCAGTTAAAATATCCGCTGCTCGAGATTTTTTGATGGAAATGAATCATTCTAAACCTGCTGAATACGGTAGGGTGAAATAATTTGTGAACCGAAAACAACCCCCCAACAACCTCCCGAAGTAGAAACATGTTATAACAGTTAATATATCCATTGTCCGAGGTTTCTTTATGGAAATTTTATTAATCCCAGAAAAGCGTCATTCTCTCTTTGGAGTGACAACAATGTGATAAGCAAACATATTATTCGAAGAAGAACTAAAGAGATTTGATGAGTCCTTTTTATTATTCAATATATTAGCTAGGCACCTGTTATAACATTTTTCTACTTCGGAGGGGTGTTGGGGGGTAATTTTTGGTTCACAAATTATTTCACCCTACAGACAGTAATCAGCAGGTGAAGCATCATTCATTGCCATCAAAAACATCGAGCTATGGATATATTAACTGCTCTAAGATTTTTATACTTCGTTGGGTTGGGGGGGGGGGGGGAGTGGGCTAGTTTTTGGTTCACAAATTATTTCAACCTACAGACAGTAATCAGCAGATGTAGCATCATTCATTGCCATCAATAAGCCTCGAGCAACGGATGTATTAACTGCTTTAAGATTTTTATACTTCGGAGGGTTGTTGGGGGTTAGTTTTTGGTTCACAAATTATTTCACCCTATAGAGCGTATTCAGCAGGTGTAGAATAATTCATTACCATCAAAAAACCTCGAGTAACGGATATATTAACTACTTTAAGATTTTTCTGCTTCGGATGGTTGTTGGGGGTTATTTTTTGGTTCACAAATAATTTCACCCTATAGAGCATATTTAGCAGGTTTAGAATAATCCATTTCCATCAGAAAACCTCGAGCAACTGATATATTAACTGCTTTAAGATTGGGGGGTAGTTGTTGGTTCACAAATTATTTCACCATATAGGGCGTATTCAGCAGATGTAGAGTAATTCATTTCCAACAAAAAACCTCGAGTAACGGATATATTAACTACTTCGGAGGGTTGTTGGAGAGTAGTTTATGGTTCATAAATTATTTCATTATATGGACGGTGTTTAACAAGTGTAAAGTTCATTCATTCATATTCAGATACAAAAATTGCTATCAAAGGATATCCTTAGTGTTCTCATGATTTTCATGCTTTAGGGGGTAGTTATGGGGTGGTTTAGGGATCACAATGTATTTTACTGTTATGTGCCTGTTCAATACAGCAATATATGTTCTTCCATCATATACCATAAGGAACAATAAAAAACCGTTGCTAGAAAAATCGTTGCTGCTGTCACACCCGTTATTTCGGCAATCTAAACAATGTGTCAAATGTCTCAAATAATGTCGTGTAAGCAACGTGAGATATTAAAGGTGATAAATAGTATATTACATTACGAGTGCGGAAAGTGACACTTTTCACACAAGTGGGAAGTATCCCACGCGAGTGAAAAGTCACTTTCGCACAAGTAATGTACAATATTTTTCCTACGACCACCCATTTTATTAAACAATATGTAAATATCAGATCGTGTATAATGAGTTGCCTGACTAATCTTACGTTTTATTTGACAGTATATTTTGAATATTGTTTCTATAAAAAGTGTGAAATGAAGAAATAACGATAATTATTGTTTATTTGAAGAAATGACAATAAGTAAGTACTTATTAGATACAACTGGGAAACACATTGAATTATTTGGAACCATAAAAATTGAAAGTGAATTGGTTATTGTTACAATAATAAATTAACAGTTTTATGATTTCGTTTTTTTCCCTTAATCACTTGAACTTTAAAACTAGCTAAATTTTGTTTTAATAAAATGAAAATAATATAAGAAATATCAGAATAAGATCAATGTGAATCGACTTACGAGATATAAGTACATATCTCAGATAACGATAATTCAAATCTGAATTAGCTCAGTTGGAAGAGTACGTCCTATGATGACCGGAAGGTTGTGGTTTCGATTCTCTGTGGTGGTTTTGAAACTATCTGTATACCATCTGATGGTGTTTTCTTTGGGAGTTTGCCTGAACTTTCCCTAGATGTTCTAAAAATTGCCTCTTGTGCTCATCTTTCTTTCACCAGATGTAGAGGTGGAAGATCTGTAATGATCTCAAGTGCCCTAGTGGGGCACGTTCTCATGACTCGAGTGATGCACACAACGGCAAGCCTTTGAACTTTGTCGAGGGTCTTCCTTGTGCTGTTCTGACTTGTTTTAGTATGCAAAACTATTGCCGCATACGTAATTGCTGGTTTCACAATCATGGCGTACATCCATCGCAGTATTTTTGGGTTACATCCCCAGTCTTACCAACTTTTTTAAATACTTATTATGTAGAATTAAATGATCTACAACTTTCATAATAGGTGGAAATACGATTGGATGTACAGAAAGCGAGATATTTATGAAAAGAAATTATGAAACGTATAGATTTATTCGAATATCCAAACGTACACTACATAAGGTGAAGTAAAAAGTTGACTGCCGGAGCTCGGGATTGAACCAGAGACTTTTAGATCTTCACTCTAACGCTTTCCCATCTGAGCTATTGATTATTTAAAACGTATCGACTGGGGTAACAGGAGTGGAGAACAGCATTGCATCTCTCTCACTAAGCATAAGTAAATAATAATAAGAAAAGGACAAGAAGTTTAACAAATTTGTTTACTCTCTTGGCAAAACACGTTTAGTGTCTCATAAAAAGTTTCACTTCAATAAACTATAGAAACAAGAGTTTTTGATATTGTTATGTTATACATTTAGACGAAAAATCGAAGTCTTATATTCTATAAAAATTTTGGAAAATTTTTAAATTATTTATTTTTGTACCCAATGTCGTTTAATCAAGTTGCCATTGAAACTAAAACGTCATACGTAATCAAGTTTGATTATGACAGTTTAGATTTGCAAATCGATTGTAGCAAAATGTCTTACAAATTAGATATTCGTCAGGGCATTTACAATCTAGTTGGACGAATACCTAAGCATGATATTGTTGCAATCTACCAAGAGCAAAATATAAGTAAGTCAACCATTTACAACACTATAAGGAATTGTGAAGAGGGTATACCATGCATTAATTTACCCAAAAGCGGTAGACCAAGAATTTTGAGTGTAAAAAGAGAAAGAAGATTGATGGAAGCTGCTAAAGACAAAGTTGTAGTTTCTCAGAGAAAATTAGCCCGGAGATTTGGTATTTTGAAAACCACTGTATTAAGAACAATTGATCGCACATAATTAGTGTTTACGAAAAGAATAAAGGCACCAAAATACACCGCAGGCCAGCTGGAAAGAATTCCGCGTTGTTGCCGCGCATTAAGGCGTATCCACCTTGCCAATAAATTGATTGTAATGGATGATGAAACATATTTTACCTTATCCCATTCAGAGATTCAAGGAAACGATGAGTTTTATACCGATAACATAGAAAATACACCAGACAATGTTAAATTTAAAAGTAAATCGAAATTTGAAAATAAGGTTTTAGTGTGGTGTATCATTTCTAAAGCAGGATTTATCTCACAGCCGTATGTTGGTCGTGTTCGGGGAGAAGCCTTAAATGCAGAACTTTATATTCAAAGATGTCTTACTAAATTACTTAATTTTTTAAAAACACATCATCTCAACGATAATATAATGTTTTGGCCTGATCTAGCTTCATGCCATTAGCTAGAATTACCAGACAGTGGTTAAGTGAAAATAACATTGACTTTGTACCTAAGTTGGACTATCCTCCTAATGTACCTCAGGCTAGGCCAATAGAGGAATTTTGGTCAATACTATCGAGGAAAGTGTACGATAAAGGATGGTAAGCTACAAATGAAGATCAATTGCGGCGTCGCATCTTCCAAAAGATTAGAGAAATAGAACCTGCTCTTGTCCAAAGGAAGATGGGACAAGTCCGAAGAAAATTACGACTCATTGAGGATAATGGGCCACTATCCATAATGTAATTTGTAATTATTTTTCGTTATTAGTGTTGTTAATTATTGCCACATGTGCTTTTACAATTAAAAAAATTTGGAAAAATTTATTAGCATTTAAAAATTTTCCAAAAACTTTAGGACCATACGTTACTTCTGTTTAGAAGTCTTTGTATACGCCGCGGTGTGGCGCATCCCTTCATGTTTTAGTATGTTATTGTTGCTTATTCAGTTCAATTCAAAGGTGCTTTTGACACGTATATAGAAGTCCACCTCTTTTAATTACGTTTGTTAGTTAAACTCGCAACTAATCAAATATTTGCTCAATTGTAAGAACAATTAACAATATTCAGCTACAAGAGATCAATGGAGAACCTTCAGGCAAAACTTTCTGTTTATGAATTCTGTTTCAACATCAATTATTTCATGTGTATTCACTTCACAGAGATACAGTGCAGATCATGGCGATTACTATCATTAGCGATCAATTTTATGAATTTTTTATACAGAATATGTCTTACATTTTATCCTATTCCTATCGCAAATGTTCCAGACAATCCCTAAAAAAAACTAGAGGACAGGAAAAACTGTATTTTTTGACAGTATGTTGGAATTCTTAGGCTCCGACTAGCTTACAGTGAAGACGGATGTGGTTCACTATAAATTTTATCTAAATATTTAAGTTTTTTTTCTTGGGGCGCCATTTGAAAATTGCCCAAGCTTAACTTTACGTTCACTTTTCCCTGAACATCAGAAAATGGGGGAAAAAGTTAGACTTACCTTAAAAAAATACTCTTCTTTAATATATAAGGTAAAGTAAAGTTTCACAAAAAATCAATGATTACAATCAGAAAAAAATATACTATTACTAATAAAGGGGTTCTTAAGCACACTTAATTAATTATTTTATCAGTAATGCATATATAAATAGTTGACTTGTTATAAAAAAAGTTTCTTACAAAAAAATTGTGATAAACTCTAAATAAACCGACTTTTAATCAGATACAAATTAAACTACCTACAATTTTAGACTTATAACTCTGGAAAAATTAATTTAACGTACATTATGTTGATTGCGTTGAAATTTGGTTACTTACTAAATCATGGCTAAGAAGAGCACCTTTATAAATTTTTATATAGAAAAAGAGTGAAATAGGTAATGAAACAAAAATTTAAAGTATTCTGATGAAAAAAATATAAAATCCAAAAATATACTACGTTAACATATAATATTAATTACAAAAATAAAACCTGCTCCGAATTTCCCATTCGTATCGGGCCAAAAAAATGTCCTTCGACCGAGAATGTAGTCCAGCCAAAGAAACTCCGCTCCCGGTAGGAAGGAAGACGTCTCGTGGAAAGGAAAACTCCCCACAAGGGACTTTATTAGCAGAAGAGCCCCTCTGTAACCAATTAAAACAGCAACCGGCAGAAGGTAACTCTATAGGAAGAGAGTTACACCCAAAAAAATGGCTTCTCACAAGGAAAAAAGTCACCCGGTGGTAGAACCCTATAATAAAAAAATTAAAATAGCATCTCTGAACAGGATTTTCGAGCAAGAGCCCCTGAACTAAAACAAAAAATTCCTTGAGAAAAATCAAATAACATAAAATAATTATCTCGTGGTCTAAGAGAGCCGCTAATTCCGTAACGGTGGAAGGAAAGGTCCTTCCGTTCCCAGTAAAAACGGTTTCTGAGTTGATTATCCATAACAATTTATCTCCAAAAAAAAACTTCGAAATCTATCGAACTTCGAAAAGTCTGGATACTGGTCCTCGGCTGATCCACTGTTGAAAAGAAAAAGGAAGCTTCAAAATCCTCACAGGGACCTCCTCGACTCGAAGTACCAACTTAATCCCGTCCACAATTCGTCAATAACCCTCCTTGGACCAATCATAAGACTCGATAGGATCGAATATCAAGTTGCCCACTTTTTCCTTGCCTCATATACAAGGTTGCTTAATTAGTAGGAAACAAAGTGTACCTTTATTTTTAATAATTTCAAGACTAGTGTTCAGAGTTGTCTATATGAGGGAAACGAAATGTAACATATGTTTCCAGAACAGGAGATATTAAGCCTTTGAAGTATGTTTGTATTGTGTGATTGTGATTTTAATTATCTTTTTTGCATGTCAATTTAACTTCCTGAATTGAACAACATTTTTGTTACAGAAAAGCTACGCGTCAAATAGTAGAACAGTGGCAAGTTTCTCATGCGACTCCTACCTCCTCTAGCGTAGAACTCGCATCGCCTACGCACAACAACCAATCGCGAGCGAGTTCGGGCGCTACTACACCAGTGCGCAAAATATCTGCGCACGAGTTCGAACGCAGTGGTCTACTGAAACCGATGATCAACACCATAGACGGACAACCGACGTTTCTGACCAGCGAGAACCAAACACCAGCAGCGACGGGTAGTCCTACGCTCGGTAGGCGACAAAGGCGATCCAGGCATGAACTTAGGCAGATGGATGAGAAAGATCTCATTTTTGAGTTGGTAAGTTCACTCACTTTATGGTTCTAGACCCATTGTCTGAAGGGACTATGTCGATAGTAGTATCTATTTCATTTAATTAATGGGATACTATGTAAAAATTATGAAAATTCTCAAGTTACAATCGAGAATGATATAAAAAGAATCACTTAACGTCCTTAAAAACGATGTAAATGAAGTATAATAATAAAATAAAAATTGTAAAAATAGACATAATAGTCCAAGGGGTTGAAAAAAAATAAATAAGGTGTTTTTCTATAAGTTACGCAAAAACGCTTGGATTTACATAAAAAAAATTAACTAAAGTTGTTGAGTTTCATTTAAAACACTGAAATGGTCGTTATCATTTTTGCCCAAGTGAGATTAGGCTGGATAAAAAGTAAGGGAGAAATCATAAATAATAGAAAAATTTATATATTTGAAACGTTTTTTTTGTAATTACTCAGCGCACCATGAACATTTATTTGAGAGAATTTTTTTAATTTGTTGATAACAAAGTTATAACAATTTGAAATTTTCAATATCCAATTTAAAACAAGAAACTAAGGAAAGCGAACGAGGCGTTAACGAAAGAACATCTAAATTCGAAGCAAGAGATACAGGAACTTAAACTCAGGGTGGACTCATAATTAGAAAAAATAAGGAAGAATAATAATGTAGTGGTCACAGGACAAAAAATCGATACTTATGATATAGAAGTTATTAAATGAAAAATTTATTCGAACAAACTCGAACAAAATTCGAATAGGAATAAGAACTGCGTCGAAATTAGGAGAGAAAATATGTCTACTTGAACTGGAAACGAGAAAGACAAATAGAAAATCATGAAAAACAAATCTAAACGGAAGAGTTATAAAGCTTGATGATTTAAACACTAAGTTAAATTTAATTAATCATAAAAAGAGCACACTACATGAAAACATTCCATTTAAGGACGGAATAAAAAGGATATATGTATATAAATACGGATCATACTTGTATAAAAAGAGCTTTGATTCCAACACTTCTTCATTCAAAACCACGCATACTTCCACCAGGTTATGTTGACATTTAAAGGATTGTAACAAAACCTGGTCAGTTGTCAGTTGGCAAAATTGCGAATTTAAAAAGTTAAGTGCAATGGTATTATAACACCATTATAGCGGAACAGGATCTAAGGCACAATATTTTTCAAAACTAAATAGTATAAATTAACTTACCTGCACATACATATGAATCCAGAAATACACACTTATATGTAGTTCCTATAATGACAAAATACTTATGTCACAATCAATAACCAGGTCCCAGAAGATATATGAAAGTCATTTATAAGATTGCAACTTTTGAAAAGCAACTAAAATTCTTCCTATTAACACAACCAAGAAAGTTTTGTGAAATTATTATTGTCGCTTAAATTTAAACTCAGATATAAACTTTAACTACAATTACAAGTGTTTATCTTCAATATTTCCTCACTCTCTATCTCCATTCACTTCATATATTTATGTATAATACAGTGTATTTCTTATTTGCCGAAATAGGTGTTGGGGTAAATTTATTCATCTCTGGCATGAACGATTTTTCGTATTTATAACTAAAAAATTAACTTTTATACGTTGTTCAGGATACAAATTAATAAATTATTATTTCTGTGCCTCTTGATTTTGGGTTTAATACTGATTGTAGAATTCATTTTCATAGAAGAAATTGATAACGTATTTGAATAGCTTCTTTACATTTGACATAACAAAATGACAAATGACATTTGCATTGTAACGTCAACTGATGCCGTTGTCAAGTATATTTAAACGTGAGAACGACACAATTCGATGATTTTAGGAACGGTGCTTGAGAATATCATTTTTAGGCAGTTTTCGCAAATAGAGCATTCACAGTATAACGTTGGGAACGATGTTAAGAATAGCTCCCCGGTTAGAGATTCAGGGCGGATGAAACCACCACATCTGCAAGAAATGAATCATTGGTGGCGACGGTGATTTTGTTACCGAAATATCGAAACCACACAAGACAAACGTTAAACTTTAGAAATATTTTTACGAAAGTTACACGTTTTATTTTTTAGAACTGAATATATTTTTAATAAATACATGAAAAATTATCATTGATGCTATAAATGGAAGGTCATATATGAATTATATGGCAATTGTATGCATCATTTACCCGTAGATAATATACTTCTTAAGTAAATAAAAAAATAGAATTACGGGGAGATGGAAAAGTCGAAATTTTCGGTATAAGAGTGTCGGCCGTCCAGCGCATTATGACAAAAATATAGAAGAGGG
Source organism: Galeruca laticollis (assembly GCA_963921935.1). Taxonomy (NCBI): domain Eukaryota; kingdom Metazoa; phylum Arthropoda; class Insecta; order Coleoptera; family Chrysomelidae; genus Galeruca; species Galeruca laticollis. The sequence continues at coordinate 174,862,163 of OY998179.1, read as the reverse complement.
CAAAGTCGAGACGTGACATGGCGCGAGTGACGAGCAGAAACTCTTGATTCATGCCATAAAGTAGTTTAAATTGGATATTGAAAATTTCAAATTGTTATAACTTTGTTATAAACAAATTGAAAAAAAATCTCTGAAATAAAAGTCCATATTGCGCATAGTAATTACAATTTTTTTTAAATATATAAATTTATCTATTTGTTTTGTTTTTTAAAGTTTAAATTATTATCCCTTACCTTTTATCCGCCCTAATTTCACATGTGGAAAACAGAACATTTCAGTGTAAAAGATAAAGCTCAACAACTTTTGTTAAAAAACGTCTTTATGTAACTCAAAGGTTTTGCGTAATTTAAAAAAAAACACCTTATTTAATTTACTTCAACCCCTTTCCGGGGTTTGAAACAGAATCACATACATGTTTCGTTTTTAGACACTTCAAAGTAAATTATGTCAAGAATTCAAGACCTCTACTCAAAATTTTGATTTAATCGACTTTTTTCTTGGACTAATAATAAACCCCAAATATCTTTAATTTTATATTTCTTCTCCCATCAGTGACTGAGGAATCCCAATTTTATTTCGCAGACGCATTATTATGTCTGCCTCAAGAATCCAAGATTATCAAAGAAATTTATGGAGGTTTTACTCGGACATTCATTGTGTAAGAATACTACCAGGGACTCGCCAAAAGTTATAGATAGGGCTTGACTCGAGCGCGTTACTTTTTGAGAGGAGACATTTTACTTTTCCGCCCAACCTATCTAATATGCGAGAAAAGTATTGGTTTACCCCAAAAAAATTGGAAATTTGAAAAAAATGTTTGAGTTATTTTTACGTTTTCCATCAACAACAACACGAAAAAATGGTTTTTAGAAAAAAAATCCTGTGTGTATGTCGTCGTCGTCGTTGTCGTCGGCCACTTTTTCTTACATGTCTTGTTAGCACGATACAGCCTCCGGAGTACAATAATTCACCAATTTTATGATTGAATATTGTTAAGGACATGTCACAGATGAACCCTATTGATTTTCAGCTCACCAGAGCCAGTACAACGGGTGCTATGGTACTTGAAGGACGACAATTAGTCATTCTTTGAGAAATTTCAATTTGTTAGCACGATATAGCCTCCGGAGTTCAAGAAGTCACCGATTTTATGATTGAATATTATTCAGGACATCTCACTGATGAACCCTATTGATTTTCAGCTCTTCAGAGCCAATACAACATGTGCTATAGTACTTTAAGTACGATATTTTTGTAATTTTTGGAGAAGTTTCAGTTTGTTAGCACGATACAGCCTCCGGAGTAAATACAAGTGACCAATAATATGATTGGATATTATTTAGAGCATCTCAAAAATGAGCCCTATTTATATTCAGCTCACTAAAGCTAGTACAACGGGTGCTATGGTACTTGGAGTACCAAATTTTTGTCATTTTAGGAGAATTTTCAGTTTGTTAGCACGATACAGCCTCCAGAGAGTATACGATTGATAAATTTTGTGATTGAATATTGTTCAAAGAGTCTTACAGATGTACCCTATTGATTTTCAGTTGACTAGAGCGAGTACAGCGGGTCCTATAAATCCAGATATACTACATTTTTGGTTATTTTTAGAGAAATTTCGGTTTGTTAACACGATACATCCCCCGAAGTGTATACAAGTAAAAATTTTATGATAGAATATTGTTCAGGGCCACAGATGCGGAAAAGTTAGTTTTAATCTTTAAAACCATTTATTTGAAAATAGTTCAGACTATACCGAGACCACGTACGTTGAGACCCGAGAGTCTCTCAAAACTTTTTGTTGATAGTAAGTATTCTTACTAGGGAAATAAAATCACTATAGTCTATTTCAGAAAGATATATAACATTGGTTCCCAACCCTAAATGTCCTTTAATTTGTCTTCTGCTAAACTCTTTTCCTTCCACATATTGTACCACAAATCTAATTCTGCAGAGACATCACCTAACCTATAAAATTCCATGAAATATTCTGCATTACTTTTGAAATATTTTGAAGCCATTTTGAGCATGCTTGAAAGATGAAGATAAGTTAAAGCAAAAACAGGAGTATTTTCGTTTGAAAATCTAGCATCCAAAGACGAAGTTTAAGAATCAATATATGGGATGATTATTGACCGCTTCCAGTATTCAACTGCAGACTCAGATGGTGGATTACTTCTGTGTACTTGCTTTTGAGTGACTCGTGGTACTGACAAATCAACCCCTACTTTCTCTGCGATATCAAGTGATTTTTAAATAAATCATAAGAAACATTTTCGACATCTTGTCGATCTAGAATATCATCAATATGTTTCTTCACCATAACCAAATCCATACTTTTACCTTGTAAAACGTTTACAACGGATTCCAAAATTGCAGAGTATCTTGTAATTATGTTTAAGCCTAAGATTAATATTGGTTTAGTAACTGCACAGTCCAACTGGTAGGCAGATTTTCTTGTTGCATAGTTTCCTTCGACAGATAGATGTTCTAGTGCTTTAACAATGTCAGTGAAGCTTTCTGAAAATTTTTATGCTCTTATATTTTTCCGACCATCTGGTCTCACAGAGCCTTGAAAGATTTGGAACCGATTTCCTACGGGCTGGCGATTCACGAAAAAAGGTTATTGCTTTTAATCGTTGCAATTGTGTTTCTTATTTCTGGTAGCTTGCTAGTATCATCGACTACAAGATTTAGTCTGTGGCTGGAACAATGGAAAAATAAAGATTTAGCGTACTTTTTTTTAAGAATGGCCTGTACACCACCTTCTTTGCCGGCCATCGTGAAACATCCGTCAAATACGAATCCCACATAATTATCGGCGGAAAAATTATTATCTCCTAAAAAACTTTGAATTGCGCTAGCGATTGTGGAAGCATCTTGACATTTTAACTCAATGTAGCCTACAAATTCCTCCTTGATTATTTTTGGGCTTTCATCATACAACCTTAATCCAATAGAAAGCTGATCTTTTCCAGCGATATCTGCTGTTTCATCAGCCATTACAGCATAAGCTTTTGCCCGTTTACAGTCTTCGATTATTTTTCCTTTGATAACTTCACCGCATAATTGTATGATCTCATTTTGAATTGTTGGTGAGGTATAGACTGCATTTTTTGACATTTATCCAAGTGGCTCTTTAGCTTCTCATCACCAGAGTCAATCGACAAATTTAAAAGATCAAAGAAAACTCCCTCATTTCCTTCTTTTCATCTAAGCGGCAAATCATGAACTCCACAAAATATTATACATGAAATAATTGCTAACAATATTTGTTTATTTTCTTCAATCGTCTTATGGTGCCCTATTTGCAACTGGACATCAACAGGAGCATTTTCAAGAAATGATTTTGCAGCAGCTGTTGAATATTTGTGGTAATGGCTGCCAACGTGCTTTCTGCAATCTTCATGTACATCTTTCAACTTCATGTCTTACCATAAATGACCCCAAAACTCCTTTAACTGTAGCAATTTTTGGCGGAAATAAAACACAAGACAAACATAGAGCACCTTTCAAACGATTTGAGTACACCAGCCATAGAGTATATTGATCTAACCAGCGATGGTTAAATTTTCTTTTCAAGTGAATGGCATCAGACGCAAAATCGTAATTGGTTGATGGAACCCAAGGGTTTGTCAACAATTCCTTCTTTTTTTTTTAGAAGGCAAGCTATTGGCACAACTAACATAACGACCAATGTCATTTTCATGGTAGCCATCGCGTTCTTCAGTTTGTTTAGAGGTCCCAGTTCTAGAGACAGCTTTATGTAGATTTGAAGAACTACTTGAGCCTCCTTCAAAAATAGATTCCGATTTTGATGTTCCGACCATTATATTTTCATCTTCATCACAATCATTGCTTCCACTTCTGTCATCATGAACCTTTTTCCCTTTTAGAGATTTTGACCTAAAAATAATAAGCTAATATCATTCTTGTTCTTAGTCCCTAGTATAAAAATTAGTATATAACAAAACTACTGTGTAATGATAGCTTATAATGTGGTGTGGATATACTTTATCTGATGTTAATATTTTTTCTCTAGATTAAAAACACAAAATCAAATTAATAGCATGTATAAAGTGCTGTTTGATCTGTAATATGTGTAAATTTCAAGTTTTTATATTTAGTCCAATTTGAGATAACAGCTGTCAAAATCGGTGCATTATTGTAATTTTTCTTATAATTAGGTTGGAGGGCAAAAAGTCGGCATAATAATAATGAAAAATATTTAAAATTATAATAATAATGCACAAAATCTTTTTTCTACGACCATAAAGAAAAATGTATATTTCAAGTGCGTGTTCGATTAAGAAACCTACCACGTGGTAGAGATGTTGGAATATCTAATGAACAGTAACCCCACCATGCGCAGACGATGAATATAGGACTCCGAGATACCTACACTCTTAACTGAAAATATCGTCATTTTATTTTCTTTCATCGTATTGAACCGATCGTATATTTGAGGTGTTAGTGAGCTTATTATTTTCTGTGTTTATTTTAAGGGTAACGCGTTTTAATATTTAGTGTTTGATTTAGACAGTATAGTTATTAGTTAAAAGGAGTTTACGATTGTTATAGACTTATAAATTTAGTTATATACGTATATATTATTATTATTATTATTATTTTGGTTACATATTTACGATATGAAATATTATTTTATTTTTCCCCCAACGCAATCTATGATGCGAGAAAAGTATTGGTTTACCCACAAAAAAGTTGGATTTTTGAATTTTGTTTTGAGTTATTTTCACGTTTTTCAGCGATTAATACACGCCTATCCTAACATTCAATGAGATTTCTTCAATTTCTTAAAATCAACCAATTAACTATCATTTCAAATGATGGAAAATCTACCTAGATTTCCCAATAACTGATAAATATGCGCCTTGCTGTTAATCAACTATGCCGTGAATGTTACTGTCAGATTATTTTTGAGTTTTCCTAATACAACGTCTTTTGAAAATGGCAATATTTGGCCAAGAATCTCTAGAAAATATTGAAAAAACTGTACAGAGTGTTACTCCGAGAAGTACAGTGAATTAATTGTCTGCATTTATATAGTTGTGTATTTATCTTCCTAAAATACATTCGAGATAATTTTTTTAATCGAGAAATACATTACAAATTGTATTCAAATTTTAATGTCACGGCAAAAATTCTCGATTCAAGAGAAGTAAAAAAAAATCACTCGAGCAAGCTCTCGTGATTTTTTCACTCTCTTGATTCTCGATTTATTGCCATGACAATAAAACTTTCATACAATCAAACATGTATTTATCGATAAAAAAATGATCTCTTATGTATTTACCCCCGAAAAAAGGGTTTTTAGGAAAAAAATCCTGTGTGTATGTCGTCGCCGGCCACTATTTCTTGTTAGCACGATACAGCGTCCGGAATGCAAAAAGTCACCAATTTTATTTATGATTGAATATTGTTCAATATATCTCACAGGTGAACCCTATTGATTATCAGGTCATCAGCGCCAGTACTATGGGCCCTATAAAATAATAATTTTTTTACAGACAAATCTTCAATCATGAGCAATTCTAAACGAGTGCTTCACAGCCAGAGTCGTGAAATAATTTATAACGTATATAAATTCATGAAAGAAGAAAAGGAACAAGATAAACTTAAACTTCCCCTAAATCGGTTCCAAGAAAGAGTAGCGTTAGCTACTGGTGTTGGGCTGAGCACCGTAAGAAGAATAATTAAAGAAGCTGATTTAAGAAAAAGTGGTGAAAAGTCTAAGTCACCAAGAAAAAATATTATCAAACCGTGCACCCCAAGAGGATCAGTAGATGAGTTTAAAGAGGAAAGAAATTATTAGGAGAATATTTTATTCATAGCAGCTATTCACAGACGAAGACCAACGATAAAAGGTGTGTTTGAAGAAGTTAAGAAGGAAGAAGGGATTAATTTTACAGGGAAAATCGATTCATTTCGAAAATTAGTGCGAAAAATGGGATTCCATTGTAATAAAACTGAAGACAACCGAAAGGTCTTAGTCGAAAAATTTGATATTAAATCCAAACGAGTCGAATATTTAAGAAAATTGAAAAAATATTAAAAAGAAGGGCGGGAGATTTTATACTGCGATGAAACGTATATTCATGGTTCACATACTGTACCAATGGCATGGAACGATGGAACAAATAATTGTCTAAAGTTACCTGTGTCCAAAGGACAACGACTCATAATTTTACACGTCGGGGGTGTATCAGGCTTTGTACCCGGAGCTCTACATACTTAAATCGGGTCTTAAAACAGGCGACTATCATGATGAAATGAATCATAATAATTGCAGCAAGCGGCTTAAAGAAAAATTCATGGTAAACGTCACAAATAAATCTGTCCTTGTGATAGATAATGCCTCTTACCATAATGTTTTGGTCAAACCAATTCCTAATTTTTCATGGAAGAAAGTATCTATGCAAAACTGGTTAAGGGAAAAAGCATTTTCTTTGGAAGAGAAGGCAACGAAGGCTGAACTGCATGCAAAAATTCAATTAAACAAGGCAATTCACTAACAACATGCCGTCGATAAAATTTTAGGAGAACGGGACATTCCAGTTTTATGTTTACCACCATATCATCCTGAGCTTAATCCTATCGAAAAAATATGGGCACTGGTGAAAAATCACGTCGCTGCATGTAGTAGTACGACGTTTAAACTTGATGAAATGTTGAAAATGAACGAAGAACAATTTAACCAAGTTGGGAAGGAACAATGGGAAAAAATGTATGCTCACGTTGAAAAAGTCGAAAAAGAATATATGCGGAAAGAATATATAAAGGATGAAGTGGAAGATTTCGTAATTTCACTAAAAGACGACAGTGAATCTGATTCCTTGTTATTTTCGGATGAAGACGACCCTGAGAATGAGGAGGAACTGGACGATTTGGGTTGCCAACCATTAATGTGAACTTTCATGTTTGGCTGTTTTTACAATGTTCTGGAATTATCCTGTGTATGTATTTTCTTTTTCTTTTTTTTACATTAGAATTTTGTGCTAATTAAATTTGTCAAGATAACTCTATGGCCTCTTAGTATGATTTTTTGTCAAACCCCATACTAACAGATTTTCAAACTTTTGTTTTTTTCTTTCTCTAAATAACTATTTTTTATTAATATTATAACGTGTAATATGACAACTTTGTTATGATTTTTTATTGATCAGGTATATAATTCTTTTTTTAATAAATTTCAAAGACAACAAAGCTTGTTTGTTTTTTACGTCCGTAATAATTATATTATAAATGCAGTTAAATAAATGGGTTGAAACGCGCTACCCGTTTTATACTTTCAATTAAAACACTGAAGTACCTAGACCCTAGACCCAAGCCAATATTTTTGGGTTTCACTTACAGAGTGTTAGCCGACTTTCCACTATCGCTTTGCGCAGGAATGGTCAAGGTCACTGTTCACGAGATAATCCAATACCTATAGTACAGATTTTCATTTCTCACGGGCTAGCTGTATCGAAATGTTTCATTTCCCACGACTTTCATAAGCTACTAGACTGTTATTATATTATAATATATGATCGAGTCATATTTGTTAACGTCTGTCTAATAATTTGACATTTCACATCAGTGTTTACAAAATTCATTTATAATAGTACATTATACACCAAGCGACTAAAGTGACCCATTTAATCCACCTAAGGGATTACTGTCACTTTAGACGAGAGGTGTATACAATATTTTTTGCAATTCTGGTAATTCTACATATATTTTTAATAAAAATAAATACTACTTAGGATGGACTGTTACTTAACTTGGCTGGGCATCGAGCAGGGACTTTTACGAAACTTGGCTGGGCATCGAGGACGGACTCCTAATATGCATCGCGGATATACGGTTTTACTTGTACTTCAAATCCCTTGGGATTTTAACTGCCACTTTATATCCTTGGGTCCAAAAGTGACACTTTAGTTTCTATCATGTGGGAGTAAAGTGACCACTTTAGTCTCGGAATTGGCACAACTAACATAACGACCAATGTCATTTTCATGGTAGCCATCGCTTTCTTCAGTTTGTTTAGAGGTCCCAGTTCTAGAGACAGCTTCATGTAGATTTGAAGAACTACTTGAGCCTCCTTCAAAAATAGATTCCGATTTTGATGTTCCGACCATTTTATTTTCATCTTCATCACTATCAGTGCTTCCACTTCCACTACTGTCATCATGAACTTTTTTTCGTTTAGGAGATTTTTGACCTAAAAATAATAATCTAATATCATTCTTGTTCTTAGTCCCTAGTATAAAAATTAGTATAAAACAAAACTACCATGTAATGATAGCTTATAATGTGGCGTGAATATACTATATCTGCTATTCTCTAGATTAAAAACACAAAATGAAATTAATAGTACGTATAGTGCTGTTTGATCTTTAATATGTGAAAATTTCAAGTTTTTATATTAAGTCCCATTTGAGATATCAGCTGTCAAAATCGGTGCATTATTGTAATTTTTGTTATAATTAGATTAGAAGGCAAAAAAGTCGGCATCACAATAATGAAAAGTATATAAAATTATAATAATAATAATGTACAAAATCTTTTGCTAGTAAAGAGCAATAGGCAATTTTGTAAAGGGCTGCAATTGAATTTTTTTCCAAATGTTGCGATACAAAAACGGCCGACAATTAAAAAAAATAATTTTGGACAAAAATTAACATCGGATATAACATATCTACATTATAAGCTATCATTACATGGTAGTTTTGTTTTATTTCGTGCTGTTCGAGCAAACAATTTTCTGGACCATTTCTAATGGAATGACTCTAAAGTTTTAATTAAAAATTTAATTTTCTACTGAAATTATTGAACTTGTTTCTTGTACCTCGCTTTCTATTCGCCGTATGCAACTTCGTATCCTGCACTATGTACTGTACTGTCTGTCTTCGCGCCGGATAGGCAACTAACTTTATATACCCTTTTGAGCCTATAAATTGCCAGAACATTCGCATCGCCGGTTCCCGTATATTCCTCACTTGTATCTCGATTTTTTCGAACTCGAAGAAAACCAGTGGCGTTTCGTTACACTATTAAGTAGAACACTGTCGCTAGACAAGAGTATTTATTTCGGATTCTGATGTAGGATTGTGTATTGAATGTTTCAAAATATTTCATACTAAAACCACTTATTGAGTAAATTTATTTTAATTATGTAATAGGATTAAAAAATGTACAAAAAGAAAGTGACCATTTTTTTACTATTTTTCTCAAAAATGTCCCGCTGTTAAGTGGTTGAATCGAACACTAAAAATTGACGTATTCTGAGAGTAAATCGAACACTCCTTTTTATCCAATTCTGGTGTGGGACAATTCTGGTGTGCACCAATGCATATATCGAAAACGCTATTAATATATATTTAGCACTATGTCAGTTTTTCAAATAGTTTTGTTTTTTGCCGATGAAATATATTTTAGTGACAAAGGACACGCGAATAATTTTATTTATTAGAGCTTATCAATTAATTTTAAAATGTTCATAAAAGCAACCAAACGACCCCAACAACAAACAAAATATATAAAAGAGATAACAAAAAAAATATACAGAACAGAAAAATATGTATATTTTAGATTCAATATTTTGTTTATTGAAATTTAAAAATTATTTAATTTATTTTTGCTTTCAGGGGGGGCAGCTGCCCCCCCCCTGCCCTTCGCTGGCTACGCCTATGCCAGAGTATATTTCACCTGCATCGGGAGGAGTAGGGGTTCTGTTATCTGCCCCAGATGCCAAAAATCAGGAACCAAGACAAAATCAAAACACAATTGGATTTTTTAATTTTTTTATCTTTTCGGATGATTTATTCTATGGTTTTTGACAGTTTAAGAATCGAGTCGCAACTCACCTGCCACCCTTCTGCGACCCACTAGTCAGTCGCGACACACCGGTTGGGAACCCGCTTGTATAGAGCAATAAAATCTCATTAGGTATGCAAAGGGACTACAAAGTGATCCAACGAATATTTAAGCCTGTTTCGTAGTCTGACATTGATTTCATTGTAAAATTTTTTCTTTTTATCAAGTGCAGGTAGTGCCACCCGGGTTTTGGGTCAATTTATGGATTTTGCCTTCTTGGTTACCATTAACAAACACTGAAAATGGTGTGCCAAAGGCGTGCCAGTAGGTAAAAAAGTGCACTGTACATATAATTATGACACTTATTTTTTATTCAACATACAAAAAATACATTATATAGAAATTAAATCATAATATTCTTCGTCATCTGAGGAAATGTCATATTTTCTGGACGTTATTGGACGATTATTAGTCTCTTCCCTTTACCTTAAGCCTTGAGGCACTTTAATATCCGTTGACACGCCTTCCATGAAAACTTAGCGAGCACTGGTTATATTTTTGTCTTGCCACATTTTTGGTACTATATAACGTTCATTAATCTACCTCTCATCAAGATAAAATATTTTCTTCTGCGATGTTCAGTGCTGTTTTATACTTCTTAAGTTCGTTCGTAGCCTGCAGACAAAAGTGCTTTACGCAGGCAAAATCCATATTTTTTAAAGTGGTCCATAAAAATGTTCTATTTATCATCGGAATGCTGTCCTCTTGGCCAAGCTCCATTAAAAATTGTATCTAGGGTGGTTATTTCTTTTTGTTTTAACAAAAAGAGTAAATTATTCTTTGAATTACACTTTTGGTGTCCAAGGACTTTTACTGGTCTGCCTGGGCTTGTCTTGGGAGTCTCCACTTAACCTCCTGCCTTTTTCCCCCGCAATAATTCAAAAACGGTGAACTTTCCAACTCCAGTCATTCGGGAACATCGGTCAACAGTTTATTGCATAGACAAATCCGGGTAGTCGTATTTTAAAACGATAACTTTTTCACTCACTGATAGTGGAGAATTATTGGAAAATCTTTTCGTTTGTATGAACATCGCCATTTTATTACTAATCTCATTATACTGTGAACACTATATACGGCTTAACAGCAAATACTGATGCGTTAAACTGAAGAAATATACTTACAAAGGTGACATAATAAACTGATGTCCCAGGAACCTTTTGCCTGAGATTTATGCAGTGGGTCAGTTTTACTGCAACGTATTTCTAACAGCTTAGATTCATAAATAAATTTCGTAGAGAAAAACGTGTTTTACTAAAGTAATATAATCTACTACCTAACTAATCCCAACACAATATTTTTGTCTAAAGTGACCCTTTTATAATTAACTTTATTGGTTTGTACTGGTTTTGTGTTCCCTTCATGTTTGTGTAGTGGTGGTTAATTTCCTAATGATAGGACACAATGGATTGGATGGAGTTTAATTTTTTTAGTCAAGTTTTGTTGGCTGTTTCGTAGCAGATAGCACTAAAGTCCAACTTGCTGCTATCAATTATTTGTATAGACTGAGTAAGATTGCAGTGTCTTAGAATGTTTCTGAAAGTTTTTATGAACGACCCAGCGACATCAAGAACACAGATAACCCACAGGTAGATGAGACACTGATTGTGGCGCCATCTAAAGAGCCTCTCGACTAAACAATTGAGTGATGTTAGAACGATTTCTGTAATTTTAGGTTTTGTAGGTATATTCAAATTCACTGAATTCTAATTATTTTATTTCAAAATAACCATTTATAGTCCACCATTTGACATTTCATTCAAATTAACTCTATTAACTCAATGATGATTAGATGTTGAGTTAAATTAAATGAAATATCAAATGATGGATAATAAATGGTTGAATTGGAAAAAATAAAACAATAATCATATAAACAGTTTATTGATTTTCGTACAAAAATACACAACAAATAATTTCTTTCACAAAGTACTTTTCTTAACAAACAGAATGACAATAAATAAACTATAATGTAATAACAAGGCAATAATTAAAAAATAATTTGAGTAACATACATTCTAGATTGGAGTATCATTAGATTTTTAAATTATGTTAAATTAAGACAAAAGTAGAAAATTATTTATGATAAGTTTTTATTAATTTATTTATTTATTATTATACTCCTATAAACACACAGAGCTGGACAAACTACTGGAGTATAACTGCTAACTACTTAATAAAAAAAACAGTGTTAGCAATGAGTAGTTAACTACTATTTTTGGCATCTTTCTGTGAAAGAAAATATTTGAGTATAATTACTGTAACTGTTAGAACAAAAGTAATTAAAATATTTTTGAAGTAGTATTTAACTACTGCCCAGCTGTGTAAATACAAGGTGCCAAGTAATTACATATAAGAGTGCTAAACAGCACTTGTGACTGTACAAATTTTAAAATAATATATCTAACATTTTATTTCCACTTAAAACACATCTTTATTTCTTTACTGAAAGTATTAAATAGGGCTATATCACAAGCTTAAACCTACTATATTGCATATTTGTATATTTCTACATTTAAAAGCATTTGGGTCTTATGAAACCATCGCATAAGTCTGTTTAAGTATTCTGCAGTTCCTGGCCGTCTATGATTCTTAAAATGTTCCTTAAGGGCTTTTAAAAATCCCACCGTCTCGTCTAAGTCCTTTCTCGTTTCTGGTTGAGCTTCTACAAGTAAACACACAAAATAACAACAATAAATCAGTAAACACACAAATATGTTTGAAAATTCATATCAACAAAAGAAAACAAAATGCGCTTACTATTGAAATAATAAGTTTACACATGTTTTTGTACTAAGCCAAAAAAAATATCAAACATTTTGTGAATGTATTTAAATTTTTTTGAATTCCTTTTATTGAAGTTTTTGATTTTTTGTCGGTATTCTTGATTTTTTTGTTTTTTAAATGTTTTTTAGATTGCTGAACATTTTTTTGATTTATTGTTTTTTTTTAAATTTCTGTCTTTATTGGATATTTTGGATTTTTGGTTACCGCTAGACCAAATACTTAGACGTAATGGCTCATCAAAAGTTAATACTTAATGATCAAGACTGACCGCTGTGCGAACAGCTGGCCTTTTGTTTTTAATATATTAACTGTCGGTTTTAAATATAGTTGAGGTTATTTTCGACATTTAGTAAGCAGAAATGAAAAGATTAAATTTGTTGTAGGTACTGAATAATGTCTAATTAAAATATTGTAACATTTCAATAATGAGAGTTTGTATTTTTTTCTGTATGGTAATTGAAAAAATATCTCTTCTCTTATGAAGCCCTAATTATCGAATCGAAATAATACAGACTAACTTTTTAACGAGTTTTGAAAAGGATTTTAATGACATGGCACAGTTATTGAATCTAAACTAAAACTAAACATTTTTATTTTCGTAACTTACCCTTATAGGACGCCATAAAATCAATTTACTTTCTTTTAACCAAACTGGTGACAGTGCCCGAGTATTTCGGCCAACCACTGTAAAAAAGAAAACGAGAAATTTTACTATACTAAGATTGTAAGTTGGTTATATATGAAAGGCTCCGAAGAGATTTGCTCGCATCGTAAGGATCAGTAGGCTGACCCATTATCTGTTATTCTGCGATCGTTCCCAATATAAAGTAGGACATTATGTGATACGATAAAGTGGTATTAAGGTCTTATTGAGGGTAGAGAAAGATTATTGATGTTCTTTAGGGCGTAATGGTTTATTGTGAAACTAGAAACATATTCTTTATAGTTGAGAACCGCTAGTGTTTATTTTTAATTCTAGTTTATATCGGTCTCTAGATATCTCTAGAATATTATTTAATTCTGCAGCGCCATCCATTGGAAATTTACAATATTAATTCTGAAAGGCTGAGTCGTTATCGCGGCATCCAGAATCTTTGAGATTTTTTTGGTTCGAGAATAATGTTCTGAATTTAAATCAAATTCATTATTACTATCCGTATTATTATTATTACTTTACAGGGTGTCCCAGGAACGAGAGGCAATGAGTAGATGGTATGAAAATAATGTCAGCACTATATATATATATATATATATATATATATATATATACGTTTTTTCCTACGAGCCCCACCTTTCTTGAGTTATAGGGCTTTAAAGTTAGAAGTTAAAATTACATTTTTATTTCCTACTTTAAAACCATGTTTCGGCAGTTTATGAAAATTTGGTGGATTGTCAAGCATATCAATGCATTTATTTTCGCAATATAAGTAAGAATACTTGTATTACAGAAAGTCGGGATTGGACTTTTCTTACTACTTAAAAAGTCAGAACTTTTACAGTGATTAAGTAACGAACTTTCAAATACTGTCAGTTCATTCCCCAAATAGTTTTCCACATAAAAGGTGCTCTTTGTCGAAATCGATAAAATTAGTGACACCACAGAGCACGCATTCATCTACCATCACTGGACAAATTTGTACGAATTAGTTTCTCAAGGTACTTCTATTAAGAAGGTTTATCCTACCTCTAATAGTTAACTATTCGCCACTTCGCTCGCTATTACTAGAAATGTTTTTTACTTGTTCTCAACCCCTCGCCCTAGTCAGTATAACTATGGTACTCATAGTGTCCATATCGCTATTGGAAATACCGCAAACGCCGCTTTAATAACACGCTTCTTTTATGTAGTATCTGCTGTTCCAGTATTTTCCAAGTTAATGTAACTCTATTAATTCGAGACGAATATAAATACTTCTATTTTTATTAGTAATTGTATTTAATGGTGACGTTGATTCTGAGACAATCTAGTGTAAAACGCACTATGTTGCCAAATGGTTCAACTGTTTAGTGAAACCTAAGTTAATCAACATCCTTTTTTATTCTCGGGTTTCCCGAGTGATTCTTCACGCTAGACTATCGATACGGAGAATAAGAGACGCTATACCAGAACCTTAGATATCCATAAAGTCTGCTTCTCAATAGTTTTCCCTTACTATTAATATTTTTGGCCCTTCGAGCCGACTACTCGAATCGTTACGAGTGTAAATTTTAACTTGAGCGGTAGGCGAAAGAACATGACTATTTTTTCCAACAGCCGATAAAGATGTTAGCACCTGAGAACAATGAGTTTCATTTGGTATAATAGTTGTGGCGGTATTCGAATTTTGCGCGGGTTGCGAATTTACTTGAAACCTACCCTGGGCATCTAGATGTTGCGGATGATTATTGTCTGAATGAATTAAAATGTGATGGTTTTTGTTACAAACCTGACACTAGATGTCGATTTGCATGGGGATACACTGTAAAGATTACTTAGGCAATTGAAACAAAGAGATTTTGATGTCACGTAACGATGATTTTCGAACGGATATAACCCTGCGACGGGCGCGCCTAAGAATTTCACATGAGCAGGCGCGCGGCGATACACCGTACCGCTATACATTTTTCATTTTAGGCATGAAATAAAATACAAATTAAAAAAATATAATTAAACATATCTCAAACATAAAACACGACAAGGAACTCTAAAAAACAAATAAAAATCAAACATGTTATAAACATAAATTATGGCAAGGAACATTAAGGAAAGGACAATAGAAAATAAAACCAACTAAATATTTGACATACCTAATAGAAAATTAAACATCACTTTCGTCAGTCTCTAAATTATTACACATATTACCATGAACTCTATGCTCACTATGTTTTTTACAAATAAACTTATTACACAAAATACAGGAAATAGTAGTTTTATTATTCAATTTTGTACCACGCAAATGGCAGGCTCCAACTCATCTTTTGGGAGGAGGCGACTCTCTCTCAAGACTGCGATATTATAAAACAAATTGGTATACATCTTTAGGAAGTTACTTTTCTTGGGCTCTCTCTTTCAAATCATCTTTCATAAGACTAAGAGCCAAATTGTTAAGGAAAACTCTTCTTCTTGGTTGTTTCTCTGAAGCTTTGTTTGCCCAATATATAAATTGTGAGTTTGTGCCTGCAATGTCCAATATTCTGAAAAATGCAGCCAATGGATATCTTCTTGTGACTCTTTGCATTGAGCAAGAAGCACATAACCCTCTGTAAGGGGGTGCTTACGGATTGCCGGGTAGGGTTGTACAGTCAGAGACAGGATCCCAAAATAAAATAAGTTTATTCTTGTAAAAATATCTACAGACGCTATTTACATATGTACAAGATCAATACCTGGCCTAAAATTAAATATTTATTATATCGGTCCGGATAAGGTTGCGTATCTAATTATTTCTCGTCGACCGGGGAGATATACCTACGGAATAGTGGTTTGAACGATGCGAACGCTGAGACTTCGATATACGGGTATAAGCGGTGATGCGGGTTCTGGATGCTCGGCAGAGTCAATACCTCGGGCGAGACGAAGTACCTCTAAGTCAGTACCTTAGAGGCGGGAAGTACAGGAATATGTGAGAGTCAATACCTCTCACACGGGTGGTCATCGTTTGGTAGGTCAATACTCCACCAAATGGAAAGAGGGATGCTCGGCAAGTAATTACCTTGCCGACGGAAGGGTACAGTCTAACGAGTCAATACCTCGCCAGACTGAAGGAGGAGTCCTTTCGAGTCAATACCTCGACCGGACTGTCTCATTGAAATTGCTGGTCGGTTTATATATCCATAAGCTGTCGATGAAAACTGGATTGGTGCGAACCATAGGCGTATCATCAGCGGTGTTCACCGGAACATCGTTACAACTGGTCTACAGTATCAATGCCCCCTTTTTTACTGTTATAGTCCAGTATTATTTCCGGTTTACCGCTTATTTCATCGATTTCACCAGTATCGTTCATAGTTGATAGCAGTAATACAACTTTATTTTTTTTTGCTTGGCAAGTTTATTGGGTATGTAACATTTCGTCTATGTTCACATGTTCACCAATGGCATAATTTTTTTGGCAGTTTTCAATAAGTCTAGTATATACGTCTCGAATCGCTGCAAGCTCACGGTCTTTCCTTATAAATCTGTTATCAAACCTGATAGCACGAAGTAAAAACATATAACTAAAGGTAGCTCTCAGTATCATCATACCAGTCCCATCTTTAGACCATAATTCCATAACATTAATTGTATTACCTTTTTTACTCCTATAAGAAATTACACTATACAGAGACAAAATTTCACTCTTGCTTGTTAGTTTACAGTCTCTCTCTCTCTCTCTCTCTCTCTCTCTCTCTCTCTCTCTACTGTATGGCACGTCTTGCTTTTTTCGAATATATAAGTTTGTATTGTTAATGATATTATCTATTGTTTCGAGAGATATAGATTTTAAAAATGCTTGTAATTCTTTTTCAGCATTTCTTGCACCTCTGACAGGACCGGGTAATATTTTCACAAGTTTTTTCGACTTAGTTTTGCTCACAGTAGCCAAAGAATTGCTAATCCATAGCGTTTCACTGTCCTTCCCTATATAAAATTGATAGTCAGATGCTTTTTGGGCAAATTCTTCATCACCACTTCTTTCGGATTGTTCTGAAGACGTATCACTTATTTCTTCAGTTAGTATAAATTCTTCTTCGCTTTTACTATCATCTATCAAGTCTGGTATGTCTTCCACATCTGACAAATGATTTGCCACCTCCTCTAGCTCATCTGGATTAAAGTATTTTCGACCCCACATTTGTTTCCTGAAATAATACCTGATGTAAATTAACAAGTAAGACTGATATAAAAATAAAATAACAACAGAAATAATAAATAGTCATACATAAAATAAAAAAAATCACCATAAAAAAGATTTACATTATAAGGCGCCCAACGGTACGTAGTGCCAAAAACTGAACTCTTCGTGTTTGATGTTGAATTGAGACTGAATAAGTGTATATAAAGTAACTGTGGCTTCAGCAGTCACTAACGGATATAGGCAACACACATTACTTAGAAGTATAAGATGTTTCAGGTAACAGGAGACGCGTGGCGTTCAAAACAGAAAAACTTCGGTACACAGTGCCTGCACGAATTTGAATTAACATCCAACTTCTTCCTGTAAAATCTACTTTATCTTCTCCCTGTATATCATAATTTATATATTCCACATACATCATAAATAAAAATATCATTCTTCTCAACTATTCAAATATTTCTTTAAATACGCAAAAATTCATTTTAACGTCCCTCTCATATAAAAAACACAGATAATTATTGCTTTAAAATCTTCTCCACTCAAAACATTCCATATCAGTTTTAACCTTATCGCCTCATAAAAACTACCGCAAAAACCTTTCTTATTCGCAACGATCAAACGCTTTTTCGTATAAGAAAAAACTCCCCTGCTTACATTCATCAACCGTTTTGTACGGCCTCTCTTCTCCCATTGGTCAAATCCTCACACGATTCTCCTTTTTCCCACCCACTCTGAACGACATATAAATATGACTAACACCTAACTTTTCGAGCACTTCTCAGTCAACTTTCGCACAACATGTTATTTTCGTTTTAATCACCGACCGGCTTTTTGCCCCAGTATAATACATTATACAACCATTCATCAATATCAGAAAATGATACTTTAATACATCTTACCGTTAACAGTATTGATATTCTCAATTGCTAAGCAGAGTGAACAAATGTAAAATAGTTTTGCCATATACGTAATGTAGTACGTAGTAGTAATGTATTTTTTTAAACGACATCTCCTATATAATAATAAATAATTAATAGCCGATTCCCAGGAGTTTTATTTTTAAATATACGTAAGTGCAAGTGTACAACGAATTTAATTAACCATCTTACTCCTATAAATCTACAGTGAAATATTGTCGCGAATCAGCGGCTGGTCCGTCGAGATATAATAAAAGTAATGAACATACAAGTGATTAAACTTCCCGCATTTTGTTAATTCATGGAAATACCATGATATAATGAAACATGGTCCTCCGAGCCGGATCAGCAAAAAACATGGCTCTAGAGAGCCAGGATAGAACCAGAAAATAATGAAGCATAGTTCTACCGACCAAGAGAAAGCAGTTTAGCAGCCCGTGGAGTCCAGAAAATGTAAACCCTCAGCGTTTCCCGGAGAGCCGGCCAACACTTCGAGAATTTCAAGGTAGCAGTCAGCAGATAACGAACTATTACTTGCACTCGCATACAATTGCACCTTACTCACACTTATACTCGTAATCACATTTGCATTCACATTTATTCGCACTTACTCGTACTCACTTGTGGTCGCACTTACAATTCACTTGCTCTAGTTTCATGATCACACTCTCTTACTCGCATACATTCCTAATATAAATTATACTCAATATATTCACAATGAATTCACAATCTTACTTACACTCTCACTTGAATTCACAATCTAACTCCAATTCTAATCGCACTCGTAGTAGCACTCACTTCCAATTGTAATTATAATCACACTCAAACTTTTAAATAAATTTAACTTGAACTCACTCTTATACTCATAATATTGCTAGCACTTGAAAACTTATTGGCACTCTCTATTGCATTATACATGCATTACAATCTCAATCATACCCGTAACTTACTCACAACGATGGGAAGTTCCGAGGTTCCTGGGACGTTACTCGTCAAACAAACTGCTACCACACTCCGAGGTTTCTGGACCGTTACTCGTAAAACAAACTGGTACCACACTTGTCGAACTAGAATCGACTTAAACATCTCTCTTCTCATAACTATAACCTTAACCTTACTATTCTACAACGTAATCGTTACTTCTTACTCACTTACTCTCTTACCATCAAATGTTATTTCTCTCTCTCTTATTATCTTACACGCATTCTTATCATTATGGAGGCTCTCGTATGTTTCTAGAGTACTCACTTATTTATTTACTTGAAATAAGACTCTAGCATATTTCTAGAGTACTGACATTCGTACCTCTAAATATCTCTAGCATATTTCTAGAGGATTTATTAATTCTCACCATTGAAAGAGACTCTAGCATATTTCTAGACTGCTCAACCATTTACTTTAAAAACTTTAGCTTATTACTAGAGGAAGTTCATACATTCCTACCCTTAACACCTCTAGCATATTTCTAGAGGACTTAGTTATTAAATTCATTCGTACGCTTAAAAACTCTAGTATATTTCTAGAGTACATACATTCTTATCCTTAAAAAAAACTCTAGCTTATTTCTAGAGGACTTACATACATTCTTACCCTTAGACAAATCTAGCATAGTTCTAGAGGACTTACTCATTCATTCTTACAAAAACAAGATCCTAGCATATATCTAGAGTACTTGTTTAACCATTTATTTCAAACTTTCACTACTCCTGACGTTAGAGCCCTTACAACACTCTGACATCAACGTAGTCTTTACAACTCTTAGTAATTTACTTATACATTAATATTTACACTTCTCACTTTCATTTGCACTCATGTATCAGAGCCCTATACACTCTCGAGTTGCATAAATCTTTTCCCTAATATTATGATTCGATGTCTGATTACATCCATCTCTCATCTCTATTCCTTTTTTCACGTGTCCCCAATATGTACGAATTTGAATTAACATCGAACTTCTTCCTGTAAAATTTACTTTATCTTCTCCGTGTATATCATACTTTATATATCCCACATACATCATAAATAAAAATATCATTCTTCTCAACTATTCAACTATTTCTTTAAATAGGCAAAAATCCATTTTAATGTCCCTTTCATATAAAAAACACAGATAATTATTGCCTTAAAATCATCTCTACTCAAAACTTCAAAGCATTCCATCAGTTTTAACCTTATCACCTCATAAAAACTACCGCAAAAACCTTCCTTATCCGCAACAAACGAACGTTTTTTCCTATAAGAAAAAGCTCCCCTGCTTACACTCATCAACCGTTTTGTACGGCCGATAAATTTCAAACTCTCTTCTCCCATTAGTTAAATCCTCACACGATTTTCCTTTTTTTCCCACCCACACTGAACTACATATAAATATGACTAAGACCCAACTTTTCAGGCACTTCTCATACAACCTTCGCACAACATGTTATTTTCGTTTTAATAACCGACCGGCTTTTTACCCCGGTATAATACATTATACAACCATTCATCAATATCAGAAAATGATACTTTAATACATCTTACCGTTAACAGTGTTGATATTCTCAATTGCTAAGCAGAGTGAACAAATGTAAAATAGTTTTGAAATATACGTAAGTGCAAGTGTACAACGAATTTAATTTACTTAACCAACCTACTCCTATAAATCTACAGTGAATTATTGTCGCGGATCAGCGGCTGGTCCTTCGAGATATAATAAAAGTGATTATACTTCCCGCATTTTGTTAAATCATGGATATTCCATCATATAATGAAACAGTGCCATAGCGCGTCCGCCGAAGGGTTAAAGTCGTAAACTTCCGATATTTGTAAATGGAATGCGAGCGGTCATTACAATATATACAACTTTTATTACTAAATGTTTACTTGATCAAGTGCGGTGTATCAACATTAGATTATAAATTTACATTTTGCGCATTTTTCGCGGGTTCTTATTAATCATAGAAGATTTGGTTGAGGGTTTGAATGTATTTAAATTTTCTAGGACGGTATAACGTTTCTTGGGAAACTCGAGAAATGCTTCCGTAGTAGGGGAACGGTGTACAAAATGCTCCCTCGAGGTAATATGATCCCCCCTTGTTTAGGTGGTGTACTCTATGTTTTTACGTTGGATAATACTCATAAAAGATTCTCCAGTTAAACATAGTAGTGTGTTGTAATGTCAACGTCAGCGGACTTATAAAATTAGATTTACTTTATAATAAGAAGAAGATATTTGTGCCATCTGATCTAAGGTAAGGCATTTTTGATTGCAAGTTTTTTTACTCTTCCATTACTTTTTCTTGGTTAAACAAATAATGGTAATTATCACACATGTAGTAAGCTTTCTTTAGTAGTATCATTTATGGAATTATTTTGAAGGTTAGTACGCTGTAATGAAACAAATTCAAAAGCGCAGTTGGGGCATAATGATCATCCAGTGTAGTACAAAATGATCCTGGGATCATTTTACCTCATTGGTTGTTTTACAGATTATCTACAATACCACGAAACTATGTCCGAAAGACAAATAGGCAGAACTGGACGCCAGAAGCGATGACGACTGCTCTTCAAGAAGTTGCAGAAGGGATGGCTTCCAAAACGGCAAGTAAACAGTTCGGTGTCCATTGATGTCCTTGAAAAGGCGTGCCAAGAACAAAAATAAAATTGCTGTACGTAATACAAAAGGCCTAGGCAGTCTACGTAGTGTATTTTTCGGAAAAACAAGAACAGGAATTAGTTCGACACATATATGATATGGAAAGTCGCATGTATGGGTTTACAGTACGAGATGTCCTAGCATTAGCATATCAGATGGTGGAACGAAATTCAATTACACATCCGTTTTCAAAAGTTGAAGGTCTTGCTGGTAAAGACTGGCTTCGAGGGTTCCGTTCCAGGCATCCGGTTATTTCCTTGCGTGCCCTAGAGGCAACGTCTGTAGCCAGAGCATTTAATAAACCAGTGGTAGAGAAGTTTTTTACTTTACTTACTAGCATTCAAGATAAATATCATTTTCCGCCCCATCGAATTTTCTATGTAGATGAGACAAATATCTCTACAGTTCCTACCAAAAACACAAAATGTTTTGCAAAAACTGGCCGGAAACAAGTTGCAAGGGTAACATCTGCAGAACAAGGCAATTCAACAACGGCAGTTCAGTGTATGTCAGCTGCTGGCAATTTCATTCCACCGATGCTAATCTCTAGTAGAGTTCGTATGAAGCCCGAAATTATGGACGGTGCTCCCCCTGTCTCAGTTTACGTATGTAACCCATCTGGTTGGATGAGAGGTCTTGGTTTGACCATTTCCTGGGCCATACAAACCGACCAAGGCACTTCTTATTTTAGACGACCACTTATCGCACACAAAAAACTTGAATGTCATTTTAAAAGAAAGGGAAAATAATGTAATCATACTATACCTGCCACCACACTGTACCCACAAGATACAACCTTTAGATCTGAGGAAAAATGCATGAACAATCATCCAGGAAGGGTGGTGACTGTGTTCCAAACTAGCCAAATTTTCTCAGAATCCTACCTTAAAGCTGCTGTTCCCTCAAATGCCATTAATGGATTCAAAAAATGTGGCATAGTTCCTTTAGACCCGGATGTCTACAATGAAACAGATTTTGTAGCTGCAGAAACGACTGACCAGAACTGGACAGTCAGCTAGTAGGTGGACAACTCAAAGAAACTTCACAAACCTCAACAGCGGATCATGTGCCTCTAGTATCCCAAGAAACTTGACAGATAAAAGTTCCAAATTATGGGAACTTGCAGATTAGGGTTTCGCCTATTCCTTCCACATCAAAGCAATCAGTTTTCGGACAGCTCATTTGGTAGTGTCGGTCCGTCTAGCATCATGCCAGCTCCACAAATGACTGAGAGAAGGTGCACCAAGAAAAAATCATCGGGAGGCACAAGCATTCCTTATAAAAATCAATTGGAGGAAGATAAAAAAGAAAGCTGATGATGAAACGAAAAAAAGCAAATCGGGCAGCGAAAAGAAAAGCGGGATTTGGGAATAAATTTGATAAAGAAAAAAATAGAAAGTTAAACGTGAAAAGTAAAATAAAAGGAAAGAGGAAGATGCATCGGAAACTTCATCTGATGACAGCAGTGATACTGAATGTTTATATTGCCAGAATAAGTTTTCTAACGATCAGCATGGAGAAGGTTGGGTCCGATGCATCATTTGTACGAAGTGGGGCATGAAGAGTGTGCTGGGATTGAAAGTGGTGACGCTGATTTTTATACCTGTGAGTTGTGCCGCGATATTCGCATAAAAATGTACGTAAAAAAAAGACTTGACTAAAAGATAAGTTATCAATATCTGTAGTGTTCATATAAACGTTATTTTCTATTAAAAGAAGAATATATTTTGTTTTCATAATTTGTTAGAATAATAGTTAATTTAAATCAAGATTAAATAAATCTGTTTTGTAAGTGGTGGGTAAAATGATCCCGGAGGAATCATATTGTACACCCTAATGTACACAATGATCCTTTTGTAACATTGTGTATTATTTTTCCCCACCTACTGCCATTTTGCAATAAAAATTCACTACATTAGGAAGTGAATGTGAATGAGGGATACTAGTTAAACACCAAGGGAATTTTATTTTGAACGGATATATATATATATATATATATATATATATATATGAGTTATTTGCTGAATTTTCGTTAGGGGGATCGTTTTGTACACCTTTCTCCTAGGTAGCGTTTTCAAGTCGCGGTCAATTTCAAACGCTCGTCTACTTTAATAATCTACTTTCTTTTCTAATAAGAAAACGATAAGCGTATCAAAAGCTACTTCAGCAGATAAATTCATATTTTTAAATAAATCAAGCGTCTTTTTGCAAGTAATATAGAACTCCCTTAACTCGTTTAATACAACGAATTTAACAATTTACTTTTATCTTCATAATTGCCTGGGGGAATTATTTCATACAAATTTCTCTATACAGGCAGCGCGCGCGGCGAATTAATTCATAACGTTGAAAGATGAAATGAAATATAAATTAAAAATTTTCTGTTCAAGATAGCATTTCTCTAAGTGTAAGGGATTGAGTAGTACTTTTTTATTCTCGGGTTTCCCGAGTGGTCATTCACGCTAGAATATCGATAAGCAATGGGAGAATAAGGGACGCTATACCGCAACATTAGATATCCATAGAGTCTACTGTTTAATAGTTTTCCTTACTCTAACAATCAATACTTAGGGAATGTGCTTTTACCCAGTTCATTAACGATCCTTTGTGAACTGTAATTTTATCAAGTAGACAGCTGTTTATTTGTCATATGCCGCAGCCATTCTGTACGAAATTTTCATAGGAACAATTCTAATAATAATAACATTTTCCTAAAAACGTGTATTATCAAGAATGGCGTATTAACAAAACACATACAAAAAAATGTAAAGTAAATGTTCAAAATGTACACCTCTACACATTTTTTAAGCCTATATGTTTCGTTGTACTTGAAACAATTCCGGGACTGTTCCGTATAGCATCGCAATGGAAACGAATTCTATCAATTAATTCATTCCTAGTTTGTACGTGTGCTTCATAAAACAAACTTTTCAGGTAACCCCAGAAGAATGAATCCATTGAATTTAATTCCCAAGTACGCGGAGGCCATGAAATTGGACCTCCTTTTCCAATCCATTTTTGGGGGTATACAACATTTAAGTGAGCACGTACCACATAACTAAAATGAGGTGGAGCGCCATCATGCAAGTACCACATATTAATTCTGGTTTGTAAAGATACTTTGCCCAATAATAAATTGAAACTATTCTGCAAAAAGTATAGATACAACTGCCCATTTAAAGTACTAGTTTAGACTATAATTTTTGTACGACAATTAAATAAAAAACAAAACTACATATATTGAATTATTAACTCCTTAATTTCTGGAGGAGTTGTGGTCAAATCATCACTGCCATCAGTATCAAGCACTAAGAAGGCATAATACATAATAGCTATTATTTAAAAGAAAATTATTTAAATTTACTTAATTTTATGATGTATTAATTAATTTTAATCTAACATTTTTGAAAATAGGTAACAATTTTGACAATCAACATTTTTGACAGTTGACAATTGTTGTTCTTTTTTTCTCAAAAAGTGCCACAATAGTTATTTGTGAAACAAGTGTCACAATGACTTTTTGTACTACGAGTGCAGTTTGCGCAACGAACCGCGAAGCGGTGAGTAGCGCAAAGCACAAGTACTACAAAAAGTCATTGTGACACAAGTTTTACACAATACTTTTTATAATTCGCATTTATTAATTTTTAAAATAAAATATAATTACATTATCCCTAATTTTAAACTAGGTGGATTGATTTCAATTTAAGTTATCACTTCTGTAGATTCCGCATTGGTCAGATCACAGATGGTTTCACTCAGCACTTCTGACATATATTATGATCGAATAACTGTGTAAATTGTAAACAAACTTTCATTTAGAAAATAGAGTGTGATTAATTTCTTTATGTGAAAAACTAGCTGGAGCATCTCAATGTTCAATGATACAAAAAATGGTTAAAGTTCCATTAACAATTTTCTCCAAACTTACTAGCAAAGATGGCAACCTTAATCACCACGAAAAGACTAAATATCACATTGAATCAGTTCTAAAAAGTAAAAAATTTAGGTACAACATTTTAAAAAAAATTCACTTTTTTATCATTAAAATCACTAAATTAATTTTAGGTATGTTTATTTACTTATTACTCTTTTAGCTGAAATCTTTTTGGCGATTTACGATAAACCAGAACTAGACATTAGAAATAAACTAAGTGAAGAACGAGCAAAACAGATACAAGAAAACAGGCAAAGGTTAGTGCCTATTTTAAAAACAATTATATTTCATGGTCGACAAAACATACCATTAAGAGGACATGGCGATAGTGGATCCCTATTAAGTAAAGATGGTGATTTTAATTTGGTAGAAAATAATTATGGTTGTTTTAGAGCACTTCTTAGGTTTAGGATATATGCTGGAGATGTTCAATTAAAAGAGCATTTTGAAAACACTGGTGCTCGTGCCACTTATATTGGCAAAAATTCAGTCAATGGGCAGGAAATTCAAAAAGGGGCAAAACATGTCAAAATTTGTCCCTGCTATAATCACAGGTTAAATTTAGTTTTATCGCAGTCGGTAAAAGTACAATAAGTTAAAAATTGTCTTGGCAGTATCCAAGAAATTGTAACTTTTTTTAATCTTTCGTCCAAACGGACCTGTGTGTTGGAAAAACATTTAAAATCCAAGTTTAAAAGCACATGCCAGACACGATGGATTAAAATGCACTATGCAATTTTACAGTTTGCAACCCTTATTGTCGGAGCTTTGAGCGATATTGGTCAATGGGACGATAATTTGTCCTCCAGTGAGGCAAACATTTTATTAAAAGTTGTTTGTGATTGCAACTTCATATTTACAGTGGTTTACCTATCAGATATGTTTAGCGTCACTTTACCTTTAGCTAAATACTTACAAAGTATTAGCATCGACATTAATTCTACCAGATTAAAAATAGAAGATCTTTTGAAAGTTTTAAACGAAAAAAGAAGCAACGCTGATAAATACTTCATGTCAACAATTTTTCCGCAGGTCGAAAAACTTAAAAATATTGGAGGAGAAGCGTATATATTCCGATATTGGATATAATTCTTGGAGACATAAATATGCGTTTTAACGATAAAAATATTATATTCTTAAATCTGTATCCACTTATTCCTAATTCGCTAAATAGAATCAATAGTCAGGAAGCCATAATACAGGTTTTATCGGACATAATTTTGGAGTTTGGAGATCTGATGGGAAATCCTTCTCTAGCGCAATTGCTGGGAGAAATTCAACTGTATAAACAACGAATGGTAGAAACCAGCAATGGCCTTGAAGCGTTACAAAAGTGCGATAGAAACGATTTTCCAATAGTTCACCAAATTCTAAAAATGTGATGCAATCTCAGTATATCGGTAGCTTTTCCGCCTTAAAGTTAATAAAGAGTTATCTGAGAACTACTATACTATGGCTGAAGATTGGTTAAATGGATTAGCTTTATTACATATTCATAAAAATTGTGAAAGTATTATAAACCGATTCGCTAATAAAAAAAGGAGGCTAGAATTTACAATTTAATAATAATAAGTTTTTTCTGATTTTTTTTGTGTTTGTTTAAATTTAATTTGTATTTGTTTTAACTTAATATTTTTATGTTTTCTTTTTTTTTATTTGGTTATTACCTACCTACATGACGTATTATTTTCAAAATTTGGTTAAAGCGGTGTTAAAATTTACAAAAAGAATTAACACAAAATAAAAGTGAATTGTCAGTTAAAAAACAATTTAAAAAGTTTTTTATAAATAATATTGTTCTTCAATTTAATTATTATGATCATAATGTCTGAAAGCTTTTTTTATCTTAATTATATTATTATTTAATGTAAATGATGTGTTAACAAATTTTATTAAATATTATCACAATAAAAATAAACACTTTGTATAATAAATAATTGTATATATAAATATAAAATAAAGCCTATACCGATTGTTTATTTTAATTGTAACAATATTTCATGTAATTCTTTTAGTATTAGTCTCTTTTATACTATCAATAATTTTTTTATTACCGAGTTTATTATTCTATTATAAAAAATAAAAAAAATTAATAAAATATATAAAATAATTATCTAAATAGTTGAAATTGTGGAATTAACTAGAGACCGGGAGTTTCATTTTAAAACACTATCTAAATAGTATTAAAAAATATATTTTTTGAATATTCTCTTTTAATTTAATAACATACCTAACTTAGAATATTGTGTGCCCTAACCCCATCCCCCCTCCAAGACCAAATCCTAAAGCCGGCTTCAGACCTCACTAGCAATATAGGAGTATTAAATATATGACAGAAATAATTAAAATATGCTTGTTTACCTCTGAGTATATCTAATAAATTGACAGCTGCCTACGTAATAGAATTACAGTTCCCAATGGATGGTTAATGCAGAATATGACAAATAATTGATAGCGGCCTGTTGCGTAAAAACACATTTCCTAAGTGATACTGGAAGCTGAATGTGTGCTTTGCGGTGTCTCACAAAATTTCATATTTCTCAGAAACCACTTATTTTATCGATTTCGACAAATATCATCTTTTTTGTAGAAAAATATTTGGGGACAGTATTTGAAACTTTAGTTCTTCATTACCGTAAAAGTTCTGACATTTTAACCAGTCTGCCAAGTTCAATCCTGACTTTATGCAACACTAGTAATCTTACTAATAGTGCCAAAATAAATGCATTGGTATGCTTGACAGTCCACCAAATTCTCATAATTATCCGAAACACAGAGTCAGAATTATAAATAAAAATGTATTTTCAACTTATATCTTTGAAACCTTATAACTCAACAAAGGAGGTCCGTCGGAAAACAGGTATATAAAGTGCCAACATTATTTTCATGCCATCTGTCCATTTCCAAGTGTTGGCCTCTCATTCCTGGGACACCTTGTATACAATGTGGCCTACTTAAGATCGTAAGGACTAGATTTACTTATTAACATTTGATCAGTAGGTCAGGAGCGTACATTTTTAGGAGGCTTCAAAATGTCGATTTTTCAAAAAAATATTAGCGATTTTTTTATTGGATTTTTGGTTCCCACACTATAAAGAATATTCCTTGAAACACCTAAAAGTAACTTTTGAGTAATGTTACTAGTCTTGAAAATACGGCGATTTTCCGGTGAAATCACTGTGATTTTATGCGGTGATTTGAATCACTGCGGTGACTGAGTATAAATAGTAAAGGCAAATCAAAATACAAGAACAGAGCGGTGACTGGCGACGAATACGAATAATAATACCTATAACCTATAATATTATATCGGCTTAAATGACCGTTTTCTCTTTACATATTATTATTTGTAAATAATCTTTTTTCAACGGTGCGGTCTTCCACTTCCAATTGTGGTGTCGATGTCAATTTCAGTATTTGGTTCGAGATTTCGGACGGGCGAAATTGAATCACCGATCACCGCAACTGCAAAAAGTGAATCACCGGTAGCTATAGTGATTTCCCATTCACCGGTGAAATATCGCAGTTACCGATATATCGCCCAACACTAAATGTAACTTCACCGGTGTCTGATATCTACCTCGTCAAACTTTTATTTTTTTATTTTGAACGTCACTTTATAACCGTTAATTCGCGTTTTATGTACTTCAAATTTTTATGAACGGTAAAGGTTGATTTATATTATCATACACCCATGGTATCCAGCACGATGCGTTTCGGTTTCTGCAACTACATTGACCATTCATATTATCATACACCGATCGTATCCAGCGTGAAACATTTCGCTACGAAAACTACTGGGTCGACACACTATTACTAAAGAAAACAGTGAACTGCTTAACTAAAAAATAATTTGCAAACATTCTAATATACAATTTTAAGTTGTTATAATATAAATTAAAATTTCCGCTTGAAATCTTTGTTTTCAACTAAATTTAAAGTTACCACTAAATTAAAGATGGTCAACAACTTGTATAAAACACCGGCTTAATTGTTTATTATACAATATCTAACCTACATGTGTTGTTTTTCAACGTTGTACAAAGATACACTGACGTATCAAAGACTAACCATGCCGGATTCACATTCACACAATCAGTCATACAACGTTCAAGCACGTAGCGTTCCGTAAAATCTTCTTCCCGACAATTCTTGACTGAAACGTTCCCTACTTGACACAATACGTAAAGTATTATATTGTAATATTTTTCTTATTTATTAAAAGTTTTTATTACGAGTGGGATAAATTTTAAACAATTGGTATGGCTACTTACTAATTTATTTAAACACTAAACTAATCACTAACACTTAATTTATATATACTCAACTAATCACTTAAATTTAATTTATATGCGAACCTACTTGATTATTAATTTATATTAGCAGTTTACAGTTCAGTGTATTTTTGTATATTTCTCGAGATCACTTTATCAACTAAACTAAACTCTCTCGGTCATTTACTTATATATACTAGTGCCTTTTTTACTAGAAAATTCCGGACTGCGGCTTACTCAAAAACAATTGATTTTCTGGCATTTTATAGATAAGACAAAAACAAAAACAATGTTTAGATAGGATAGTCGCAAACAGTTATATAAAAAAACCTGCGTATCCGCCATAATCTTTACTTTTATACCTGGCTTAGACAGAGTCGGATTTAGGGACTATACCAGCGTGCTGTTTCGTAACATTTCTCGCCTCCTTAAATAGACGTTCCTCCTGGAACTTTTGTGTAGCCGAGACTGGATGTTTGAATCGGCAACTAGCCCCATTTCTACACTTTCCGATCTTATGGAAATAGCAGGGCACCGTCTTCAACGGATACTCATAACGGGGGTTGTAGCTGCAAATTAATATCTGGACACCCGTATCTTGAAAGATAATCTCTACTATGTTCCTGATGATTCGCCAATCCAACTGGTTACTCGCTATCTTATGCATAGCCAGTTTCTTCACGTTGGATTCCAACACATGGTCTCGGAGGTTTCGAAGTGCTTCCCACACATCGCGGTAGGTAGATCGATCTTGAAATTCATTATTAGTTACCACGTAGAACACGTACCGCGAATTATGTTTCAGTTTCAGTGTCTTGCTTATGCGATATATAACATCATTGATCCTTTTCTTGATTAAGTATGGACCTTCCCAGGATTTTTGTAATTTTGGAGAAAATCCTTTTCCTCGTCGGGTTGTGTAACTATACTTTGTCCCCTTCTTTGAAACCGCTTTCTATGGCCTGTGTGTCGTACTGACTTTTGATTCTGAAACTGGCAACTTGAAGATTTGTTCGAACTAATTCATCCAGCATTCTTCTAAATTGGATCACGTAGTCTTCACCTGCTAGATCTTCTCCAGGCCGACAGCCAAATTGCAGTTCACAAGAAAGCCTCATTTCACGTCCAAACAGGATTTTCGCCGGTGTTTCACCCGTGGACTCATTGACGGCAGATCGATAAGCCAAAGGGAATAGGGAAAGATACTGGTCCCAATCTCTCTGATGGCTGGATACTACTTTGGACAGGTATTTTCCAATAGTCATGTTCATTCTCTCGACCATTCCATCTGACTGTGGATGTAAGGCTGTTGTCCTGGTCTTCTTCATTCCCATCTCCTCGCAAATCTCCTGGAATAGATGACTTTCGAAATTTCTTCCCTGGTCGCTGTGGACTTCCAAGGGCACTCCATATCGGCTGATAAATTCTTTCACCAATACATCTGCTACAGTTGTGGCCTCTTTGTTCGGGATAGCGTAAATTTCCACCCACTTTGTGAAATAATTTATTACAACCAGTATGTATTTGCTACCGTTTTCTGTCGTCGGAAATGGTCCAGCGATATCTAAAGCAATCCTTTCGAAAGGGCGTCCAACATTGTACTGTTTCATTGGTGCCTTTCTCTTGCGATGTGGTCCATTACTCGTAGCACAAGTCGTACATTTCTTACACCAGTCCTTCACATCGTCGGAGCTATTCATCCAATAAAACCTTTCACGGACTCGCTGAAGGGTTTTCTTCACTCCCAGATGATGGACCGAATTTTATTCGCCAGGCCTCTCATTATTTTTATTATTGGTACATTTTTACTTTAGTTTGCCTCACTTAATTATCAAGTTGTTAGTTAAAAATATATTCACACAGCATGAGATAATTTCATTAAATAATTTGTTGTTTTATTGAAACTGGACATAAAATGGCGGCAAATACATTAGTCATGTTTTCACAAGTTAACTTTGATTTAATGATATTATCCGTATGATAAGAATGAGAAACATATAAGTAGTTACCTACTGGACAAACGAAAAATATTAAAACATTTTTATCAGTCTAATACCGAATAAGACATGCATTAATAAATAAGTAGTCACCTGTGTTCTCGTAAAATATTTTGAACGGTGGTTCGACATATACCTAGGTCTCTAGCTATGGCTCTTGTGCTTGAATGAGAGTTAACATTGACATCTAAAACTTCAATGACATTTTCTTCTGTTCTACCTCTGCGTTGTCTTCGGCACACAGGAAGATTCACATTTCCAGTAGTACGCACACGGTGTGCGAGTCGGAGAAAAACTCTTCTTCTGTGATGCCGTCTGTTTGGGTACTGCAGTGTATACACTCGAGCAGCAACGGTTGCATTTCTCATACATTCAAAATAAACTGCTTGTTTTCAAATGGGAATCTATTTTGTACCTTATAAGGCAATCTTTACAAATTTTGTTGTCATCAGTAAGGGCGCGTTGTATCAAACACCTAAACTCGGTTTAATAATAACTCATGGTTAGACTGTGACAGATTGATGTATTTATTATCCATCAATTATATCCATCTAAACATCAGTTATCGTTAAACCGAGTTTAGATGTTTGATACAACGCGACCTAAATCGTAATTCATATTTTAAACTGTATTTGTTGTTGCTGGGCAAATATCGGTATTTATTGATATTTTATCCTTTGGATTTACTAACACATGGCTTGAAAACAAATAGAACATTCTTATAAAATTGAAAAAATGTAGCACAACTTACTTCACCAGCCTTCTAGACGTTGGCAGATCAATTCCCGCCATTTACCTGTTTCTTACGATATCTCAGGATAGAAAAGAGATATCGCCTTGCGGTTTGCACTGTTTTATTACTAATTTGGTCTGCTTTTTAAAGATCTACTTCAATTTGTATGCTTCCATCCAAAATTGTTACTAGAAAACACAATATTTAAAAAAAAAACAGCGCCCTCTAGAATTTATGTTATTAATCAGATTACTTCATATTTACAAAGTTTCGATTGTTCAACAAAAGCTCTTCCAAACAACATCAAGTTCATTAAAATCGGTTAAGCAGAACAGGCGTTTTTTCGTAACAAGGTTCTCACTCTCCCCCCCCCCCCTGTCATGTTAAAAATATGCTCCTCAATTGAGTAAATTTTGAAATATTTGCATTTTAAAATTTTAACTGTCAAATGCGCCCTCTAGCGGTGGACCTACAATTCTGAAAATAACTTCCAGGCGTTTCTCGAGGCCACTTTGTTATAAAATATTTTTTTCCGAACCTGTACTATAATCCACTCCTGAGATATGGCCGACGGCCGTTCTTAGTTGGCCACCCGGTACCCCTCATGAAATGACTGGTAGTTACATAGGGGTTTCTAAGGGTGTTTTTTTATAGTGGAGTTACAATTACTTTTATTTTAAAACACCGATTTTTGAAATCCCCTAAAGACGAAGGCTACTCACACAAACCAAATATTGTTAAGGACAACCACTCAACTAATTATCTTTTATTGATCACAAAAATTTGGAGTTCATGAATCGTCAATTAGCGTGTATGTAGGGACGTTCAAAAATAAAATGTTTGACGACGTACTTCTCAGACACTGGTGAAGTTACATTACTCAAAATTTAACTTTAGGTATTTCAAAGGATACTCTTTACAGTATAGTAAACAAAAGCTTAATAAAAAGCCTTTTATACTTTTTTTTGAAAAAACGACGTTTTGAAGTTCCCTAAAAATGTACGCTACATATATAAAATGTTACTGAGTAAAAATAGTCCCTTTGTCGACCATTTCAGACTACCACAATTTGATGTTCATGTCAATTAAAAGCTATAACTCTGTGTTGCGATCTTAACTGGGTCGCACTGTATAAGGGCGTCACATTAACTTGTGGCTAGGACGCCAATGAATCTGACACTGGATACGATAGTAGATAATTTATATAAAAACTTAGTCGTTCCTTTTTGTTTTGGATGTTTTGCTTAATTCTTATTACAAAATAAATATGCGCTGAAAGGATCAACCTCGGTATAAAGATTATTGAAAAACATAGATTTCAATCTAGATAAAACACTCATACAAGAAATAAAAAAAATTGTTACTTAAAGTACTGTACTGTAAAGTCGTTTTACTAAAGATGGGAATAACCAGGTAAAAAATACCTATTATTTTTTTTAATGTAACTGGTTTTTCAATTTATACATGGTGTTCAGGAACTTAATGCCAGCAATTCGTGAGCTAGTTGCAGAGTTCAAAATAATGTTAGAAGTTCAAATACGTTTTTGTCATAAGAACCTTCGTTTCGGTGTTATAGGTCTTTAAAGAATCAAGATAAAATCTTATGTTTAGACATAATTTCTAATTACACACAGAAATTCAGAGGCGAGGCTCTGGACACCATGTATATTCTGTTTACTGTAGAGCGCCTGTAATGGCAGAACTTTTCCTATTCAATTAAATAGTTGTGACAGTGACCTTATTATGGCGTTCTTTGAACTTTGTATCAGAACAGATTATAAATGCGATGGGGATGTATTATATAAACCGCCCATTTTCATTCAATCTTTGACAACTCTGAAAAACTTCTGGCATCAGTTTGAAAGAAAGTTGGTAAAAATGCTTCGAAAGATTCCTCGTTCGGGTCATTATCCTTCTGCAAAACTTAATAAAAGTTATACACAACAAGTCATATTAGCCTTACGTATATGTTTAGATATTTTTTCTGTCATCTCAAAAGTACAACAAAACGAATTTTGTAAAAACAATAAGAAACTTATAAAGTGTAATATAATTAAAACTTATTGGATTATATTATCAGCCAGGAATAACAGAAGATTCTTTTGAAAACTGGATCTGCTTTAAGCTAATAAAAAACTATAACAATAAATTAGTGGATCAAATACTAATGAAGCAAGAAATTCTAAAGGTATAAAATCCAGCTCTCATAGACAAGTTGGTATAAGAGTTCCAGCTCTTCCAGATGAGGTAAAAATCAAAGCAAGGTATCTAAGTTCTATACTGCTTTCCTTTATTTCTCAATTTGTACATAATTTTATTTAATGAATGATTGTGTATGTGCAATCTAATTAAGGCTCTTAACAGATTATTCATCAAACAGAAACCAGCGCGTAAAAAGCTCTACTGCTGCAGTGAAGATGGGAGTTCCACAAGGGACAGTGTTGGGCCCAATTCTGTTTTCCATTTTTATTAATAACGTTACATAGCTTTCAGACACATAAGTTTACGGTTGAATAATAATCTATTAACCTTAAATGTGTTAAAAACAAAATGTATTACTTTTAGTGTAACTATCGTTACCATCTATAACATTGGAATTAAATTACAAACCAATGACTGTCAAAAAGCCGATTGTTACTGCCAATTGATACATAGAGTCTCTCAAACTAAATATCTAGTTGTAATACTTGATCAATACCTGCGTTTGTCAGAACATATTATCTATGTTTTTATGTATATAAGTTTTATGTTCTCAGGGTTATTCTGTCACAAAAAAATTACTAATACTTTATAACTCCCTGGTTGAATATCTATTAAGGTACTGTATAGTTGCATGGGGACCAACATTTAACACTACTATTAAAATTCTACTATTATTCATCATACATTCCTGAATTTGTTTTTTGTTCATCAGTAGGATACTACATTTACAGTTTATTTGAAAATACATGATAGCATAGTGTTTATAGCAAAGTTATACACAGGATGGTTCAAAGCAGAAAAAAGTCAATATTGATACCTTATTATCTGAACTTTCACTAGATGGTATTATGACCACACCGAAACTCCTCGAATACAATACATTATAAGCAAATCCTGAGTAATTATACAATGATTCTACATCTCAGTGACTGGGAACACGAAATATAAAAAAAAGTCAATATTAAGTACCAACATTTATTTTTATAAAAATAGTTCACTATATATTAGCTTAGGACATTTCCTTACAATTTAATAATAAATATACTCACAACCAAATTCATATGGAATCTTTGCAAAAACAAATATTTTCTCATAAAACACTCATCTCGTTTTTAGAAAGACAGTGTGATTCCATATAAATTGGTTCGTTTGTATTTCGGGTAGTAGCGTCATATAAACTTAATATAAATATAGAGTTATTTATCTAAATAAATAAGTCGCTTTCTTCCGATAAGGAGTTATCATTATCAGTTTCCTCACTCCCCACACAAATAATTGGTTCTATTGTTTCCTCTATTAACATATCAAGTTCCTAGAATGACATGTCTTATAGCGTTTTTTGCCAATTGTCCGGTGAAATTTTTTATATGGAGTCATATAATCGTTGACGAACATATTGAAGTTTAAATGTAGTATTGTTTCTCGCGACATATCACTTCGTTTGAGCCCAGATTACTTCAATGGGGTAAACCCTAGGATGCATAAATGAAATTTCCGACAAGAATGCATAGCATGAGTCTCCAAGACTCTTATTTAAAAAAACACCAATTTATATTTTACGTTTATTTATCATAATAATAGGTTAAAAACAAGCGTTAGAAATTGAAATATATATTAAAATTTTTAATTCAAGCATATTGTGCATACTAAAACACTGTGTTCTTTGCATGTCGGTTTATTACACTTAGTACAAGTCAGTGTACGCATTCTTCCAATTCGTGCAGGACATTGCGAACATCTTCTTTTCTTTTCCAATACTGAACCGGCTAAGATATTCTCTTCTTCCGAAAGCGTAATAAAAAGTTTCATACTACTTCTTACAGTATTTGGAAGTTTTGTTTTTTTGTGATCTTCTTCTCATAAATGGTAAAACTAATTCGGTTGCTAAGTCTTTGAGGAACATTCCTTCTCTTGTTAGTTTTTCCATCATGAAATTTTTCATTTTCATGGGTGTACATAAAGTAAGCATTTAGAGCTGCTAAAACCATTATGTTGTACTAAACACTTATTTCCTTAGAGACTTGAATTTCCTTCTTGTTTTTGAGCAAAGTTCCCACACAAGTTATTCCAATAAGCAGCAGATGTTGTGTTAGTGAAATACTTGTAAAAACATTGTCAACTGTTAAGTTCCGTCCTGAGTTTTTTATGGAAACAGTTAGAGCTTTCACAACATTTTCTGCTACGTTGTGCTGTACTGGTTCTTCAGGTTGGCGTTGTCTATCAATGGCATATCCTGTTTCACTTTCACAAAGCCAAAAAAACTGTATTCCATACTTTGCTGGCTTTGAGGGCATGTACTGTATGAAACTACAACGACCTCTAAGAGAAAGCAATTGTTCATCTATGGTAACGTACTCCTTTGGAATCATTTGTGTTCGGCACTGAACTAAAAATAATTCCCATATATGACGGATATGAGCAAATTTATCAGTTTCAAGTCTAACCGAACGGCTTCTTTTGTCATCGAACCGAAGATACTTTTTTATATTTTCAAAACGATTTACTGCTATTGTAGCTTTGTACATTGGATTCGACATCTTATCAAGAAATAATTCTCTTACATGAGTATTCCAGTTTTTTCCAACACCAGCCAACAATAGCAAACCGAAAAAAGCATCTAACTCATCTCTTTCGATTTGTGTCCAAATCTTACCTTTTTTTTTCAAATTTGCGTTTTGCTCCTCGATTAGTTCAAAGTATTATTTAATCAACAATTTCAGGCATAATAAATTTATCCCCCCAATTTTGAAATCCGATACAATGAACACTTACGAGCCAACAGATTAAAACAACCAGATAAATCTCACTACGCCAGACATCTACATGACACCAATCATTCATTGACACCTAACACAGAACTAAAAGTACTACATATTTGTGATAAGAAACAAGAACTGGATTTCCTTGAAGAATTGGAAATTAGAAGACACTGAAGAAACCCACAATATGAAGTCGTCAATGAACAGATAAATCTAGAGAGTTCTCCACTTTTAAACTGTCTTCTTAAGTTATAATTGTAAAGATCAGCAGATATAGTTTTCCTGGTTTGCTATATCATTGCACAGTTATAAGTTATACTGATCTTAATTGAGAAAATGATATCCAGGATATCCCCATAGGGCTAATAATATCTAAGCTTCAATATTTGTAATATCATATCTTCTTTTTTCTATTAACATATATTAAGTTAATCACAAGATGGGTCATTCCTTGGACTAGCCAAAAATAATTAAACATCAGGTAGGCATCAAATGAAATGTAACTTCTGTCATTCTGACGATGATATTTAGGTAATATCGACACAATTGTCAATTTTTTAGAATTTTCAACAATTTTCAATAAAATGTGGAGTTAACTAGAAACAGTAAATTCATTTAAAATACTAATACAGTTATATACATTTAAACTAATAATAAGCAAATTCTTAAAATAGTAATGCTGTAGGTAAAATACATTAGAATTTGTATCTATTTAAATTTGCTCTCTCTGAGACTCATGTTATGCATCCTAGGGTTAAGTCAGTGATAAGGTGGTAACCGCAAAACTTTAACTCCATGCTCTTTTGCTATTTCATCTAGGTACACTATACTTCTTAAACTTTCGTAAAGTTGTTTACATAACTCCAATAGCTCTTTTTCGAGTACTATTTTTTGGGTTATTAGCCAATCGGAGAGTTCTTGCTTTTCCAATTAAGTGTTAAGTAATGGTTTCTTTAATCTTGAATGGTAAGTGGCACCGTTCATAATTATTACAGAATTGGAAGGTAATAAATCTATCATTTGACTGAATATTCCTCAAAAACATCAGCAGTCATTTCTTCAATAATAGTCTTTCGTAGAATTTGAAACACGTTCTAACAAGCGTCTGTCAACAAATCCTTTATCTCCTCCAATATGAGTGATACTACGGCTACTTTTATAATTTGGACATTTTAAGCTAGTAGACAAACCTTCTACAAATGTCTGACGAGCTTCTGTAACCAGTTTACCTTGCCAAACTTTTTTCCAAAATGACCTTCATTTATCTAGGTATGTTTCATCCAAATAAAAAGTCTTGTCTTCTTAATTTTCTAATTTCCCTTAATAATGCCTCATCCAACAAATAATATCATATTTTTCTATGATCGCTGATTTTCTATCGTTGTTCTCCCAAATGAAGTATCATTCATGTAAACTTTTCGAAAATGTGTCTCTTTTAATGTTTGAAGAAGTTTTATCTCCATTAATGTCTACTAAAAGTTTATCCAAGGTAGTTGTCTTTTTTTGTATATAAAATGAATGCACTTTTGTTCGGATCAGTTGTTTCATAGTACTGTCTATTTGATGGGTTTTCTCCCGGTTAATGTTTTAGGTGCTACTTGTAATACTTCCATCCTTCCGTTGCTTCAGAAGCAAGCAGACATATTTGAACACAGAAACTCTACTCCAAACAGTATTATTGAAGTGTTCATGTACAAGATCGTCATGTTCATTTAACACTAAAGTTTTCATATGCACGGTAAATTGCACTTTATTTTCACAGAAGTATAATTAGACGTTTGTGCCATTTTTATTGCACATGTTTACTTGACCAATATCGCTTTTTATCGCCTGTTATTACAGAACTAACAATTCTGCGTATTACAATCACATAATTATACAAACAGAAATGTAAATCTTAACTAAAATAATTTACAATCTGCATAACACTTCCTGCCGATTAGAAATTTTAATCCTTTCCAAGAAAGTTGAGCGCTATTCAAATTGATCTTGAATATTTACAAATTTAGGAAGAAAACCAAAGATTTTATGTCGGAACAAATAATGTTTTGAATATTTTATTTTAGAAATCTCTATCACTGATCTATGATATTATGTAGGGATTTACCTCCTGGGTCATAAAAATTGTGCTACCTTTTTCAAATGAACTATAGTGTTAGTTTAAACAATAACGAAAGCGGATGGATAACCTGTTCTAATATGGTCATACTCTAGTTATCAAATTGTTAATTCTATACAATAAAGAACAATATGAACAAAACAGTTTATTGAAATTAATTGTGTATCAATGAATTAGATGGTTAAAATGATGTCCATTGAGTTCCATACAATTGTTCGAATTTCTGTCAAACTTTTTGACTCATTTCAAGGGTTATTAGACTCCATTCATGTACCATTCCTCGTCTTAGTTCTTCCAACGAAGCGGATTCCGTAGTATAAATCTTGCTCTTTAAATAACCCTACAAAATAAGTCCAGGTGCGTTAAGTCAATCACATCTAAAATTTCTCTGTACTGTCTACATAAACTAGACTTTTTAAAACCCCTCATCAAAGCAATCCACCTTTATGGTTTTATTGAACTTATGTTACCTATAGGAGGACACAATTAGATATAGGCTTAATTGTCAATTCAACAATGCTTCTTAATATTTTTGCTTTGTTTGTATCGTTTTAATAAGTCCGTTTCTTTATTTTTGTAGAATAAGCGAATATTGGTATATACTATTTATTTAGAATGGAAATCTTGGGAAAGTCGGAGAAATTTTTTTGAATAATTGGTTTTCCTTGAAGAATGAAATACTGATGACAGCAGTAAACTAATTTCGTAACAAAAAAATAATTCATCACAAATTCAATCACATTAATAAAAATAATTGTTGGAAGCTAGTTATTTTCTTTTCCATTTTCTTAACAGTAACTATGAAATCTTTTATATGAGACATCTTTTGTTTTTATAAATGAAATTTTGCCGATTCTTTTTCATTGTAAAAACCCTTAGGATCTGTTTGTCTCACATTTATCTTCCATCTTTCCGTTAAGGACGTAACGGCTTTGTCTACAATTGAAAAATGGTTGGTCCACTTTCGACACTTTTTTTATTGATGACCTTAACTTCACGATATAAATAGGCAATTCCTCATGACTTTTTTTAACAAAGGTCAGTGGAAATAGGCCGTAACCCAAATCATTACCAAAAAAAATGCTAATTCAGGGTCGACACTGAACTTTTTAGTGATAGTTATAAATAAAAATAAAAAAATGGGACAAATTTTAATAACGGCGAGTTGCCATACTGTCTGTGTTTAATCAATAATGTTATATCTTTGTTAGACATAATTCGATTGATTTTACTTACGACCCTCGAAAACATTAAGACAGATATTAATAATCTAATTTAAACTTACATAAACCTTATTATTTCAAACACTTCTCGATGCTAAGTTGGTTTCAATATCGAGAATTTAGCGTATTAATTTATACAAGGTAACTAGGTTGTGCTATTACCATATAAAATCATTCGTCACTCTGTCATTTACACTGTCAGTTTTAACTTTCGTTGATCTTGATGATTAATGATTGTATTAAATTAATGTGGTGGGAGTATAATTAACAACTTCCAGCTGGGATATAAATCTAGATTTATTACAAAAGCCCTTTTTAACTAATTTTGTGGAATCTACTCTTATTAGTTTTTGAAATGAATAACTCCTCAATATATTGAAAAATGGTAAACATTCTAAAAAATTTAACAATTGTTTCGATATTGCTATCATCGTCAGAATGACAGAAGTTACATTTCATGTGATGCCTGATGTTTAATAATTATTTTCGGCTAGGCCAAGAAGTGACTTACCTTGTGATTGACTTAATATATATGAATAGCAGTAAGTAAAACTCAAAATCAGTACTGCAGCATATATTAGTAAAAGTTGAAAGGGGAACTAGTTTCGGCTCACTGAGTCATCATCAGGCCTATAAAAGGTATCAAGATAAAAAAAATCAGAAATTCACAACATGTCAAATTACCTTAATGTGTATCAATCCATATGTAAAGTATTGAAAGAGAAAGCCGTCACATGTCCGTGGCATCAAGCAGACTCCAACATATGTCAGTAGACAATAAGGGGATATACTGTAGGGGAAATCATCAATAAAAATAGTAATGAAAAAATCTTCATTACTATGTAAAACGTCGTGCACAATAAAATAAAATTAAATAAAACAGGACAACATTAAGAAAAGACATAAAAAATTTGTCAAAGTATAAAGAAATAGAAAACAAAACTGGACATCGTCATATGACAGAATATGTCCGAAGCTAAAAGTCCAGTATTGTAGTATGTAAGAGCACTAAGCACAGTGACTCAGTAAATCCCAAATATACAAGATGGTCGGAGAACTGACAAATGACAAGGACCAATGACGGCCCTCAATAACAAAATGAAAAATCTTTCAAAACCGAGATGAATGAGACACATTAACTATCATGTAAAGAAATTATCTAAAACACAGTATAATACAAGGGCACAAAGTCTTTTAACAATATCATAAAGTAATCGTCAAAACTATATTAAGCCGCGACAATTAAGAAAAGAAGAATGAACATAAAAGGCCAAAAACATTGTAATAAGTCGTGACGCATAAGTTAAAATTTATGAAATGAGAACCTTGAAAGAAAATAACAATTCAAGCATAGCAATAAAAATCAATATCAAAAATACATCATAAGTGTAAAATAATTGTGACTGTCTGAAATATATAATAGGTATTTATCAGTATAAAAGAAGAATCAGTAAAATGACAACAATATTGTGAATTTTTAAATTTAACAATTACTATTTTAGACAATGCCCGGGTTTGGCTATGGGTATCTGTTTATCTCCCTTTTTGGCGGATGTATTTATGAATAATCTAGAGAGAATTTTTTTAAATAACCCAAATTTCATAGATTCAATTTTGTTCTATTACAGATATGAGGATGATTGTGATGTCCTTTTTCGAACTAGTCATTCAGATGCTTATTTCTTTCTTGATTTTTTAAATAATGTTCGCCCACGAATTGGCTTCACTATTGAGTTTGAGGTTGATAATTGCTCACCGTTCTTGGATTTACTCATCATGAGCAACATTCATACCTCTAGTTTTCAATTTGATATATATAGAAAACCTACTACAACTGATTCAATTATTGACTATCATTCAAACCATCCCTCTTCCCAAAAGTATGCAGCTTTATATTCCTTTCTTACTAGAGCCTTCAAAATACCTTTTTCAGATTCTTCTTTCAATAGGGAAATAAGTATTCTTAAACAGATAGCATTAAACAACAATTTTCCTTTGCGCATTTTCAATAAGATTTTTAACAAACTTTACACTAAGATTAGACCATTCATTTTCAGGTACCTTGAATTTCGTGAGTCCATTATCCTATAAAATTTCTACCATTCATAGAAAACATAGTGTTGAAGTCGCCTTTAAAACCAATTCTAACTTGGGTTAATTTTTTATCAACACTAAGGATGAGGTACCTATATTCCATAGGTCAGGGGTTTATCATCTACCTTGTGGTTCTTGCAATGCCGTATATGTGGGCCAGTCTGGACGCAGGTTAGAGTCTCGGTTGAAGGAACATCAATATTATATCAAAAGATATATGAACACAGACATATATAATACTCCTTCATCATTTGCAAACCATATTTTATCGGAATTACATGATTTTAATTTTCAGGATGTCAGACTTTTACATCAGTGTGTGAAGGGTGTTTGACTTAACCTTTTAGAGATGTCTGAAATACGTTGCATATATAACGATCATTCGATCTTATGTCTGAACGAACAATTACAACCTTTAGGAAACTATTTATTCCTTGACTTTTAAAGCTCTTAGTTGATAACACATAATTTATTTGTTTATCAGTCAACTTCAGTTACGTTCTTTCTTCTTTCACAATTACTGTCAGTTTACTGATTCTTCTTTTATACTGATAAATACCTACTATATATTTCAGACAGT
The DNA here is from genome assembly GCA_963921935.1 of Galeruca laticollis. Taxonomy (NCBI): domain Eukaryota; kingdom Metazoa; phylum Arthropoda; class Insecta; order Coleoptera; family Chrysomelidae; genus Galeruca; species Galeruca laticollis. The sequence continues at coordinate 174,818,211 of OY998179.1, read as the reverse complement.
CACAATTATTTTACACTTATGATGTATTTTTGATATTGATTGTTAATGCCATGCTTGAATTGTTATTTTCTTTCAAGGTTCTCACTTCATAAATTTTAACTTATGTGTCACGACTTATTAGAATATTTTTGGCCTTTTATGGCTTCTTTTCTTAATTGTCGTGGCTTAATATAGTTTTGACGATTACTTTATGATATTGTTAAAAGACTTTGTGCCCTTGCATTATACTGTGTTTTAGATAATTTCTTTACATGATAATTAATGTGTCTCATTCATCTCTGTAATGAAAGATTTTTCATTTTGTTTTTGAGGGTCGTCATTGGTCCTTTTCATTTGTCAGTTCTCCGACCGTCTCGCCTATTTGGGATTTACTGAGTCACTGTGCTTAGTGCTCTTACATACTACAATACTGGACTTTTAGTTTCGGACATATTTTGTCATAGGACGATGTCTAGTTTTTTTTTTTCTTTTATACTTTGAAAAATTTTTATGACTTTTCTTAATGTTGTCCTGTTTTGTTTAATTTTATTTTATTGTGCTCGACGTTTTACTTAGTAATGAAGATTTTTTCATTAATATTTTTATTGATGATTTCCCCTACTGTATATCCCCTTATTGCCTACTGACATATGTCGGAGTCTGCGTGATGCCACGGACATGTGACGGCTTTCTCTTTCAATACTTTACATATGGATTGATATACATTAAGGTAATTTGACATGTTGTGAATTTCTGATTTTTTCTATCTTGATACCTGTTACAGGCCTGATGATGGCTCAGTGAGCCGAAACTAGTTGCCCCTTTTCACCTTTTATATGCTGTAGTACTGATTTTGAGTTTTACTTACTGCTATTTACCTGCAGACTACATTAGAGAGGGATAGTCTTTTTCATTTAATATATATGAATAGAAAAAAGAAGAACAGATGATATTACAAATATTAAAGCTTAGATATTACTAGCCTTATTGGGATATCGTGGATATCTTTTTCTCATTTAAAATCAGTATAACTGCAATGTTATAGGAAACCAGGAAAATTATATCTGCTGATTTGCTAAATAAATTACTTAATAAATAGAGGAAAAAGTGGTATTACAACTAATATTTCCTAATCAAATTAAAAAAAATTACAGAACCATTATATATGTTGGTAATATTTCTAATAATAATTCAAAGGTATTATTTTCAGTAACAAATACAACATTTTCTTTTAAAACAGAATGTGAGTAAAAAATTAATAAATGTAAAAACAACAATATCCTCATTAAAGAAGTCTGGTATATATTAATTAAAAAATCCAGAATGTAACGCTGTCTACTTGGATCAAACACACAGAAATTTTGGAATTAGATACAGTGAACACTTACGAACATACATATTAAAACAACCAGAGAAGCCCCACAACGCAAAACATTTACTTGACACCTAACATTAATTGACACCTAACACAGAACTAGAAATATTACATATTTGTGACAAGAAACAAGAACTGAATTTCCTTGAAGATCTAGATATTAGAAGAAATTTAAGAGACCCACAATATGAAGTCGTCAATGAACAGATAAATCCCAAATATTAAATCCCCCTAATAAAAGAATAACAAATCGAGTTTTTCATACTATTATAATTTCATCTTTCAACATTAACCAAATATTACTCTATTATCTTCATAACGTATCTCATTGTTTTCCAAATAATTACTAATCTATTTATAATATACTATCTACACTAATATGAATCCCAATACAACACTATTAATTCTACAATATCTATTTCTAAAATTTCACGTGATTTCTATTTTCATTTTCATAATTACTATTTGCATATCTATAATGTGTACTATTGTAAAACCCTTGTTCCTATATTCTCTATTTCTTTTTTTATATTATTTGTTAATGATAAAATTTCTATTTATACTTCGTTTCTATATCCTTCCCTTACCATGCAATTCCTTTTCCGTTTTCTAGATTTCGTTTCTATACTCCTGTCTTATTATTCAATTTACTTTTCTTTTTCTAAACTTCTTTTTATTCTCTACTCTTACTGTTTGATTTTCTCTTCGTTTCCTAATTTTTTTTCTATCATAATTCATTACTTGATTTTCTAGAGTGTAGTTTGTTCTTTCATCATTTCTTCTTTCAAAGTTTCTTCTATCTTTATGATTATTTCTTCCTGTTTTTCTATTTTGTCTCCAATTTTCATTATCATTTCTTCTATCAAAGATTCTAAAATCTCTTCTATTCTCAAAATACTTATTATCATTATTTTTATCTCCATTTCCTTTCTTCATTTCTGTAATTTCTATTCAGTTCCTCTAATTTCCAATTAAATTGTTTGCCTCCATTATTATTATTATTATTTCTTTTACCATATATCACTATTTGTCTTACTATATTACCGTCTAAGTCTTTTATTTTCCAATAAATATTTCTTTATAAATTTATATAACTTCCTCGCTTCCTAGTTTCTGTAAATTAATATCTACCATTTCCTTATTTGTCCGTCCTCGTATTTTTATAAATTGTATTTCTTCAGTTATATTCTCATTTTGTTTCTTTACTTCCATTTGAATTGCTCTAGATAAATTTCCTTCTAAGCATCTATCTAATTCTTCTACTACCTGTTTTTAAAATTTTTCCTTGATTTTAATTCCATTTTCTTCAATTTCTATTTTCAAATTCTTATTTTGTTCTTCCATATCTACTTTCACCTCGGCCAATTGTTTCCAAAATTGATCATTTTCATCCTAAATTTTCTTAATTTCTATTAAGGTTTCCATTTTTACTTCATCTATTTCCTTCATCAACTTATTACACGTTTTCTGTTCTACAGTATCAACATTTATATTTCTAGTCTCATTCATATCTACATTAATCTTGTCCTGTCCCTTTATTTCTTGTATCATGCTATTCATGTTATCTAACATATTATCCGTCTTTTCCTTAATGTTCTCCTCTATTTGGTTAAAATTTTCCGCCATCATGTCTGATTGGATAGGGTACGTTTCGCCGGTAACGTTTCGCCAGTGTCGATTCGCCGACAGGTACGTTTCGCCCGGGAATTTTTCACCGGTAACGTTTCGCCAGCAGTGCATTTATGAAATAACTCATTTCCACACAAGTATTCTTTTTGAAAATATCTTAGAAAATATATTATGTACAAAAGTGTTATAAAAAACTGTATTTTAGAGCATTTCAAAATTGTGAGCTAATCCTCGCAAAAAATCTAAAATATTTCTGTTACTAAAATCTTCTACAATTGTGAGAATCTGTCGCTCTGTCCTAATATAAACGTCTTTTTTTTATTGGGTTCATTTCCAGCAACTAACTTTTCGTAAAAAATGTCCCTATTTTTTTAAATCTTCTTCAGTTCCGAAATGAATTTCCAAATTGTGGGGCGCTGTGAGCGCAGTTGTGCTTGAATTCTTCTGTGCGCAGCCTCTACTATATTGTTAGTTTTCTATAAAACACATCTATTATTATTTTTAATAATTTTGGTTCCATTATTTTACCTCTATTGCATCCAAAACCCGGTTATGCAAGTCCCAAGTTCCTGGTGGAAAATTTGGAATACGTCTACCATTTCCCCTCCTATAACGAACTCCCAAATAATTTGTTTCAAACCAGTTTTCAACAGGCAATAACGCTTCTCCCAGATGATCATAGAGTAAGTCGAATGAATCACTTAGATTTGGAACAGGCACAAAAGCCAATGCAGTGATCATTCTAGCTTGTAACGCAAAATCTCCATTATTTCGATATACTGTAAAATAAAATATATATAAATAGGAATAAAAAAGTTAATTTTTGTTTTGTTTTTGTAAAGTTACTACAAACCTTGTTAAGTGTTCTTGTCCAATAACTTTTTTCAAATTTTTCACAAGGTGAAAAAAGCATCCATCAATAGACATTCCTGGAAATATTGCACGGAAAGCATTGTGTGTTGCAAGCTCAAAATCGACTGACACTCTTGATGGATTTAATAAAGGCTCTAACTCGATCAGCATTTGGAGTATTTTTTCATAAGTTCTCTGTCTTTTATCTGGTAAAAGTATATACACGCAAGGATGGATGCTTCCATACTTTTCACTCATTATATCAAACACCTGGGCAAATAACGTCGGTGAAACGCTAAAGGTGCCATCAACATACCACCTAGACGATGTTTTTAACATGTCAATTCCTTGGCGTCTCCCAAATATTAATAAGCGTGGTAATTCTGGGTAATTGTCTGCTAGTAAAAAACGTTCTGTTGTGTTGTCACCGTCTGTGGAGTACTCTTTATATTCTTGAGGCATTTCTAGTTCTTCCAAAGAATTAGGTGCAACGGGGGCATGATTGATTACCTTCCGTGCTTTTTTTATTTGCATCTTTAAACTTCGATCAGATGGGCAAATTCCGGTTGCAGAAATGGTGTTTGTTGACAGTTATTTATGATCACAGTAGCAGTTTCTTGGCTTTCAACTGCTCTCTTTGTAAGGGATGTAACCATTTTGGACACCTAAATTCATAAAATAAAGATGAGTTAAATTATCTAGTTAAGACTTCATGATAAATCACTTATTTAAAAATGAAAGGATTTTACAAGTAAGTAATAAATTAAAACATTATATTTACCTCTACTTTGGCGGCTGAATCATCATGTACATGATGTCCAACTTTTTTAATTATTTCACTATTTAATGATAAGTGCACTCTGGCTTTACATCGTATATCTCTTCGTCGGCAACGAGATTATTGTTTGTCACTATTTGCACTCAAAGAATCAAAAATATACATAAAACCGTCTTCGCTAAAAATTCGGCTACTTCTTTTAGTCTCCATGACTGGCACTGCACTAAATTTGATGCAAAAGGTACCTAACTAATAATTTTAGAAAAATTCTGCAAGTTTTGGTGCCCTTAATGGGCGGTGGTGGTAAAATTTTTCAAAAGCAAGTACTGGATAGACTTAGTAGGCGTGACTTAACATTATATGACCTCTAATACCATTTGTTGGATAGTAGGCGCGACTTAACATTATATGACCTTTAATACCATTTGTTGGATAGTAGGCGCGACTTAACATTATATGACCTTTAATACCATTTGTTTGATATTCCCATTTGTTTATCGGTTAATCCGACAACCCTGCAAAGTACAATACAACTTTAATCTGATTCTGGGTTTGCAATTCGTTCTACCTAGCAAGATTACTGGGAAAAGTACATTAACGTTGTTATACAAGCTTAACTATACCTATTTATCCATCTTAACCCTGCTTGGTGGTTTTTTCTATTGTTTTTTCTGTTGTCTTAATTCGTGGGCACAATATCTGTGGAAGAGATAACTAAAGGAACCCGCCGGCGAATCGTGAGGTCGGCGAATCGTGCTACCGGCTAAACATTCCCGGCGAAACATTACAGGCAAAACGTTACTGGCGAAACGTTGCCGGCGAAACGTACCGTTCCCTGTCTGATTTTCTACTTATTTTCTTAAAATCTCCACTTATTTCTTCATTCATTGAGTCCAATTTCCCATTTAAATCTCCCCTCATACTATTTCATCTCTCCCCATTCTATTACACCCCTTACTCATATCTTCCCTAATACCATCCATATCTCCCTTCATTAAAATTAAAATTTCCATTATCTGAACTTCTTCATCTCTTGTTATAGTAATTTACGTAACAAGGCCGGAAAGTACTGTTTTTTTCGGACGAGTAGACAAGATTCCAGGGCGAGCCGCAGGCGAGTCCTGGAAGTCTGGGAGTCCGAAGAAACAGTTTCCGGTCGTGTTGCGTACAATATTTTTTCGGCAACCGTGTAGACGTCACATTTCTTCATTATACATTTTAATTCTTATTTGAATTACACAGAACAGAAAATACTACATATTAAAAAAAACATTCTAATTCTAATTGCTAATATTGAAGGGATTCAATTTGTTTGAAATGCTTGGTATATTTAAATTGTTGAAGCCAGAACAAGAAGGCAAAGTTTCCGTTTCACATTGATTGTTTTCTTCTGATGATTTTTGAATGGTCTTGGCAATTTTAATTTTGTTTGTAAGTGAATTATCTATATATCCTTCAGCCACATTGGTAGAATTCCAGCCACCGTGTCTCCTCAAATTTGTGATGTTTCCACCATTATCATCATATAACGTTCCGAAGTTCGACGAATACTATGGCCTGTGTAATTTTTAGGATTGGGTGAATGTAAAAATTCTGCGATTTTTATTCCGAGACTCCCATAACTGTGGATACCAACAGGCTGAGTTGAACATTTTCCTTTTTTGTAATTCACGAATAATCTGTTATGTGGAGTATGGGATGGCCGTAAAGATAATATTGCCTATACAACAGCAGGTTTTCTTGCCCAATTACAACAAAAGTTCTCTCAATATGTGTTTTGGAATCTGGTATTTTCACAAGCAACATGTCTTCCTTGTCGTTTATTAGATCAATTGACATTTTTGTTAGTTCTTCTCGTCTACACGCACCGGCTAACCCAATAATTGTTGCTACCTGAAAATTAAGTTGATACTTTATATCCTACAATCGTAATATTTTGTTAAAATTACCTTCAGCATTAGATATGTTTCATTATCCGCTTTCCTAATGAATTTGTTGATCTGCTCACTGCTGAAGACTTCTGATTTCTTGGCTTTGTAACCAACATTCTTCCTTTTGAGAAATGCGATAACCTTAGGGAAAGTGGCTATGTTCACATTTTTCTTCACTAAAATGGTACTTTTCAACATAGAGTATATGCTCCACAGAGTAGAGGATTTGACAGTTTCAGATTTTTGCGCTACATAAGCCAAAAATACATCATCTGTAATAGTTTTGCATTGCTTCATATCCATCCAATTTGTGAACAAATCATAAACGTTTTCGTACCTGGATTTTGATTTTTCAGGCAATAATTATGCTGTAGCAGTAGCTGCTATATTGGAAATTTCCCAGGACACATTTTCAAAGTCACTATCGCTGCTTTCCATATTTTATTGCGCTCAAAAAACATGGAAACTTATGACAACTAATTTCAGATGAACTGTCAGCCGTTATTTCGTTGGTATGGTAACGACTGAATCTTTCCGGCCTAGGCCGGGAAGTACTACTTCCCGGGAAATGCTACTTTCTCAAAGAAAAAGCGTCCGGGAAGTGAGCACATCCCGGACGGTTGCCGAAAAAATATTTTTCTGCTTGTTGTTGACCCTGCTTTCCGTCCCTCAATGTCATTCTCTTTGCCATTTTCATTTTATTTTGAATATTATTAAAGTTTCCAAAATTATGTCATAAGCATTTTTTTATGCGTGCCCCTTTTTACTATTCGTGCCTCACGTTGGTTGTGACAATTTTGTACACACGGCTTAACCACATGTATTTTATATATTTCAAACTGACACTTATTGTCAAATAATTTCAAAAGAAAATTTTTAATTATATCGGAAGATGAGTTTATTTATTTAGAATTATTATTACTCTTATCTCAGGGTGGTTTCAATTCGTTATAATAATTTTTTTTTTAATTTTAAAGTATTGGCCAAATTAAATATTACCTATAATTCTTATTCCTGATTATCTACCCAGTAGTATCGTGTGACTGTTTACTCTAGATTATACAAGCTATTTAATTCCTTTCTGACATTTACTATATTTCAATGAATTGGTTGTCACCAATAATCAACCAAATGTCCATTAAATTTAATTTTTATCAAACTTTTCCATATAATATATTATAAACGAATTCCACAGTAAGTTAAAATTCGAAAGTTTATATACAATTACCAAATCACAAAACAAATCCTAGTTTTCCTTTTTTTAACAAATAACAAAATCTTATCTACAATAATAGAAATTAAAATTAAATAAATTACTAACTAGAATACGTAATATCTATTTATGAAAGCTTATTATAAATTTATCGAATTGTTCAAATGATTTTGAAGTGTCACTTGAATTAGCAAATGTCAAATACCCGATCACAGTCCTAAAATTTTTTTAATAAATTCTTCAAATTGTTAAATTGTTCAACACGAATTCAAATTTATATTTTTATTATTTAGATGCATCTATTCATAATTTTGCTTAAGGCCTGATGTGTTCGATGAAATAATGTAGTATTTAACTACCAATAATCTGGAACGGACTCACCATTAATCTGGACGGAAAAACTGCAATCTCGTACAATTCTAAATATAATTTGGAATTCAGGATCTTTCACTTTTTCGAATGATGAATAAATATTCCAAAAAACACACGTACAGAATTTAAAATGGGTTACCGAATAAAGCTTTATACTATTAATTACTCTATTCAAATGACTTTATACTACTTTACAAATACTTGGAGAAATCTTAGATGTGATGTTCTCCGTTCGGAATCTCAAATTAACCTAAACTCTTTTTTTTTTAAAAAAAGTTGTGTTCTGGTCCTTTATTTTTCCATAATTTCTATCTACAAACAGATTTGTTTTCTTTTATTATTAATAAATGCCTACAGTGACCTCTGTTTTCAATTTTAAATATTTTTTTATTATATTATGACATGCATTGTCTATTATCCAATATATTCTGTAAATGTGATCTGAAATTAAAGCATGCCAAATTTGACATACACTGGCTAATTTAACCATTTTAATATCGTATACAATACTGGGTATACCAAAAGTATTGCACATAAATAATTAAATAAATGAAATTAACTGTCTCGACCCTTACTTCGTGGAATCTGCTCATATTAGTGTTTTAAATGAAACTCACGGTTTCTAGTTAAATCCACAATATAATAAAAGTTATTGAAAATTCTAAAAAAATGACAATTGTTTCGATAAATCAATATCATCGTCAGAATGACAGAAGTTACAATTAAATAAATGATTTTTTTACATTTAAATGTAGGAACTGTATTAATATATATATATATATATATATATATATATATATATATATATATATATATTAAAGTGGAATATATCTATTAGGTTATGTTGAATCATTATCATCACTCAGAAATGTGAATCTAAGTAATCGTAGTAGTGAATATTCGATAAAAGGAAATAATCCATAAAAACATAGCTTAAATATGACAAGAAATATTTACAAATAGAATACAATTGATAAAATTATATAGAAGATTACTATTTAATTTTGTAACTATTTTTCTTTAAAGTATAATTCAAGATATTGAAAATACAATAGTAACAAGTAAATTACGTCAAACATAAATTTTATACATAACTATGATCATCACTGTATATGGTATCACATGAATTTTGAAATAAAATTCAATTATTATAATTAATAATTTGTAGACACTTTCAGAAACCCTGTATATTGCATAAACTATTCAATCATTTGTATAAAACTTCAAGGTCAAATATCAACGCGAAATAACGTTCTGTTATTAGTTCGAATAGAGTATTTCGGAGTGACAGTGGAAGCGCATAAAAACAAAGTGAATTTGTCTACTATAACGCAGAAACAGATATTTTGATTCAATAACAACAATGTTTATTTATCAACAAATGAACGATGAGAAACAAAAATAACAAACATTGGAAGGTTGTTGATTTTGAGCTTGAGAGGCGGTGTAAGTTTAATAAATGGAGGACGTGTTGAATTTATTTCCTCTAAATTTTTGTAAAAAACTATAATGATTTAAAATATATCAAGTTAAAAAGTCAACTAAAGTGCTTAGTGAAGTTTTGAACAATAAACTAACAAAAATTTATCACTCGTATATAAATAAATAAGTGCAAAAATGGTGATAGCGTCTAGATATGGTAAGATGAACAATTACCTTTATTAATATAATCTTCGATAACTATTCACATATCTTGTTGTGGATAAGATATTTCTACTGATGAAATAATTCACACCACATCATTTTCCACATCTGAATTTCGCTTATTCGATCATAGGCGATCGTTTTTCTCCGATGCACCACATTCAGGGTCAAGAAGAACCAACCATAAACTCTATTACCCATGTATATAGTGTATTTCTCCTATAAAACATTTTGATATATTTATATGTTAGGTTATTTTGTTTGATATCTATTAATTAGTAAAAATATTAGTATTAGATATTCAATCTCTACTAAATATCGGACACAGAACACTAAACACATATTATAAAAATTAATACTCACCAAATTCTTACATTAAATCATGATAATACATCCCAAACACTTTGCTTTCTCCTTCCATTTTGTAAACTAAATAATAGTCATCACAGAGTACCACAACACAACGCCAAGGTTAACAATAGCGAGAGTAGAGGTTGAGTCGTTGTGAATGCATTCAGAACTTTTAATAATAAGTAATCAAGCGAAACTTACTTGGTATGTTGGAATTTAATAATATTAATAATTTTATGAAAAGCGTTTTTGTGTGAAGATTTCCATCAATAATTTTTCTTTTGAGTTTGATATGAATTATAAACTTTTAACTCATAATAATTTCGTTATTTACATAAATATGTTCAATTAAAATCATTTGTCTATGTTCGTCTTGCGTTTCTTTGATATCTTACCTACAGTTTCCTGTTGCTGACAATCGCCAAGTGCCGAATCTCATCCCTGAGATACAGTGTTAAAAGTTAAACAAATTTATAATATTTTCTAATTTGTGTAGTATCTTTGAATTGGGAATTCGCAGAAAGCGAACCAATTCTGGCGCCCATACAATCATTATTAATTAAAAATATACAATAAAATAGCTCAACGTAGAGGCATTATTTATAAATACACAATAAAATGGCAAGCCCAACGTATGGCGATTGTTAAACGACCGGAATAACGCTCGTTCAACAAACTAGTAACAGGAACAGGTTATAACATTTTTGAGATATCTAAAGGAAATTTTGCAAACTATAATGGCAGACAAAACAATAAACATCGACGAACTGACAGTAGAAGACTTGAAGGAACTTTTGAAATCCAGGAACATGGACACAAAGGGAAACAAACAAGTACTAAGGGAACGTTTGACGCTAGCTATCCAAGCTGAAGAAGCAGCGGAACTGGAAAAAGGAGATAGTATGGTGGAAGAAACTCATCACTATACAAAACCTAAACCAAATGAAAATGAAGAGTTGATAAATATGATGAAAATGATGATGGCTGACATCAAAAGCACAAAAGAAGACATCAAAAACACCAGAGAAGATATAATAAAAAACACAAAAGAAGAGATGAAAGGTACACAGGAAGAAATTAACAGAAGGCTAGACAAACAAGAAGAAACATTTTCAGAACATATGGTGGAAATGAAGAAGCAGTTCGAAGAACATAAAAAAGAACAGGAAGAGAAAATGAATAAACTATATGGACATTTAATACAAGAAGGCACCATCCGGAAACAAGAGATAGAAGACATGGGAAATAAACTACGAGAAGAAGGAAAGGAACAGATAGACAAAATGGAGAGAAACATCATGAAAACCAATGCCAGGATAGATGATGTAGAACAAGGCATCCAGTTGAATTTATCGATTGCGGAGGAGATGAATTTAAAGACTCAGAAAGAACTAATATGGGAAATGGACAAGTTAAAACAAATCAAGGAAGATAGGAATGCACAAGATTTTACAAAATTGGAGAGGGAAATTAAAGAAGACTTTAAGAAGAAAATGATGGAATTAGAAAAAGAATTTGAAACCATAAAAAACAAGGCGAATCCAAGCATCAATACTCAAGGGGTAAATTACATCTATAACCATGGGGAAAATAATCTTAAATTTGACGGGGATACGAGAAAAATGCATCCAAAAATTTTCTTGAGATATCTTAAAAATAAATTAAAAGGTATCAGAGAGATAGAAGATTTGAAAGAGACAATTAGATCTCATTTGCAGGGTCAAACATTACTTTGGTTCACATGTAATGATGTAAATATAAATAATTTTAACGATTTTGAAAGTAATTTTTTGAAACAATACTGGGGGGAAACAGAACAAGGCTATGTTAGGGAAGAGTTATATTTTGGGAAATTTGATAGTAGAAGAAGCAACAACATGAGTAGTTATGCTTTGTCTTTATTTTCTCAGGCACAATATTTAGAGCCAGTAATTTCTGAGCAAGAAATTATAATATTCTTATCTAGACATTTTAATGACAATATTACTCAAGGTATAGCAATACAAAATATTACAAATTTCCAATCTTTACTAGACTATTTGAACCGAGTACTGAGAACGGTGCACAACAACAATAGACGTGACTATGATGACTATTACAGAAACGTCAACGATAGACGAGACTTTAATAGAAGTAACAATCATAGACAAAATAATAATCACTATTACAACAACACAAATAACAATAATAACAATGATAGACGATATGACCGAAATAACGATAGGACAAATAATAACAATAACAGGTACACAAATTATCCAGATAGGAGACAGCATAATAATTATAATAGAAGAGAAAGAAGAAACTCTGACGGAGACATAAGAAGGACGAATAATATAAGACGTGACACAAGAACTAACAGGACGAACAGCCTAGAAAGAAACACAACTAATCGTAACACAGACTTTAATCGAACTAATACAAATAGCAATAATCATAATGATGATAATGTTGTGGTTCCCGTGTCATCTTCTGGTACGGAACAACAGTTTTTCCACTAGAGGGTGAATATGGTAAGTTAAGTTGGTGCAGCTATGTTCACCCACGCGAATTTCTAAAGGTACAGGACCAGCTAGAACAAAACAATGGAACATTAATTTATATATACGGAACGATAGAAGGCACTAGCATAAAAATATTAATCGATACCGGGTCAGAAATATCTTTAATAAATAATAAATTTGTAAATGATTTGACAATATCAAAAGAAAATTTCGTCAAGGTGCCAAAAATAAATTTAATCGGCATAAATCAAAGTAAACTAACAACTTCAAATACTACGATAACTGTAGCATTAAGATTAAAGGAACGAGAAACTATGGTACAACTGTTAGTAGTGGAAAATATGGAATGCGAACTATTGTTAGGATCGGATATCTTATATGAAAACAAAGCAATTATTAATTATGAAGAAATGTACATAATCTCTAATAAAGAGAAAGTTGATTTTAATTATGAAGAGAAAAATGATAATTCGAGGAAGAATGAAGAGTTAGTAGAAGAAGTGGATAGAAGTATTAATTATAATAAGAAATTTGAAGATGATATGGAGAAGAGATATGATTATAGGCAGGAAGGAAAAATGAGTGGAGATATGATGCTGGATGGCAATGGAGAAATAAATAATAATAATAATATGCCGGAATGGAATTTGGATATAGATGGGAAAATAGAATGGAAAAATGAAGTAAATGGAATACTGAGAGGACATAGGAATTTAATTAATGAGGAATCTCGAATTGCAAGAAATTATGTACATAAAATTGAAATGAAAGAAAATCAACAATTCCAACAGCGAAGTTATCCGATACCCTACAAATATCAAGAAGATGTGAAGAAAACTGTAAATAAATTATTAGAAGATAGAATTATAGAACATAGTACCACCTCGTATATCAATCCAGTTGTTATAGTGAAGAAGAAGGATGGAGATTTAAGGATTTGCCTTGATGCACGAAATTTAAATAAATGTACAATGCCCGAGTATGAATCGCCTTTAACTATCGAATCGATATTAGGAAAGATAAGTAAAGTTAAAGTTTTTTCTAAGCTAGATTTGAAGCACAGCTTCTGGCTGATACCACTACATCCGGAAAGCAGAAAGTATGTAGGATTCAAGATTAATGGGGAAGTATATCAATTCCGAGTAACGCCATTTGGCATACAAAGCGCTACATCAGCACTATTAAAAGCGCTGAATAAAATTCTAAACAAATATGACCAATTTACAATACACTATGTGGACGACATACTTATTTTTTCAAACAGTATAGAAGAACATTTAGAACACCTCAGAACAATCATAGCGGAACTTGACGAAAACGGACTAAAACTGAACATACAAAAATGCCAATTTTTAAAGAAAGAAGTAATATATTTGGGTTACAAAATCACAGAGACAGGAATCGAGATGGATCCGGAGAGAGTAAGAACCATTAGAGATTACATAAGACCGAAAAATTTGAAAACTCTTCGAGGTTTCCTTGGGATGCTAAACTATTTCAAACGGATGCTGGGAAATCTAACCGATGTAGAATTACCTTTAATGGAATTACTGAGAAAGGGAGTGAAATGGAATTGGACCAGTAAACAAGAAGATGCTTTCAATGAAATCAAGAATCAGTTCATCAGAAACATAAAATTATATCATCCGAACTATGAGAAAACTTTCATTTTAAGGACAGATGCATCTAAAAACAGACTAGCTGGAGTTTTAATGCAAGAATATGATGACATGTACGTTCCCATATCATTTGTCTCTAGGATAACAAAAAGAGCAGAGAAAAACTATGGAGTAAGTGAATTAGAACTTGCTAGCATCATATACTGTGTAAATAAACTAAGATACTTTTTATTGGGAGGAAAATTCATAATTGAAACTGATAATCAGGCTCTGCTAACGATACTAACTAACAAAATGAACAATGCCAGAATACATCGATGGGCATTACTCCTACAGGAATATGACTTCGTGATTAAATATATTCCAGGGATTCAAAATGTAGTACCAGACTCGATCAGTAGAATGGATGGAGAGAAAAGAAAAGATGCAAACGAAGCTAGAGTGGGAATTAATATCATGAAACAAAGTAGTGGTATGTTCTCGCTAGAACAAATAAAACAGGAAGAACTATTATTAGATGAGAAATACAAAAGAAGATGCTCTGAAAATGATGGAGTAATATATAAATTAGTACATGACAAGGAATTATATGTGATATCTGAAAATTTAACAAAATTAATTGTAAAAAGAATACATTTAGATTTTAATCATTTAGGAATTAGAAAAACTCACATGATATTTCGGGAGAATTATATATCGAAAAATGACATTACTATCATAAAGGATATTATTAAACAGTGCGAACTATGTCAACTATCCAAGGAAAAGAACATTCATTATGAAAATGTACCGAAATCCATCATAGCGGAAAATCCATTAGATATAATAGCGATAGACTTCATATCAAATCTTATACCAAGTTATAATGGTAACAAACACATTATGGTAATCGTAGACATTTTTTCTAAATTTATTAGCACATATCCATGCAGTAAAACAAATAAAAATTCCATTAAAGAATCGCTAGGAAACTACTTCGAGAAATATGGGAAACCAAAGAAATGCATAATGGACAATGCAACATACTTCAGGAACAAAAAAATAGAAAAATGGTTGAAAGACCTGGAAATACAACAAGTTTTCACAAGTATAAGACATCCTAGTAGTAACCCTGCAGAACGAGGAATCAAGGAAGTGATCAAGCATCTGAGGATACTTACATACTACGAAAACCGTATGTGGGAAGAACGATTAAAGGAGACCACAGATTTTATAAACAATATACCAAATATCGTTACGGAAATAGCGCCTATTTCTTTATTCACAGGAATAGAACCAGACAGACCATGGTCCAGTGAAATTGACTACAACAAACTGATTAAAGTAGCCAGAGAAAGACAATCAAGACAAGCTGACAAATACATTAAAAGGAAACTAGCTAGACTTAGAAATAGGAAAACATTTAAAAAGGGTGACTTGGTAATAATAAAAGCATTAAGAGTACCTAATTATAAAAAAGGAATATGTTCTAAGTTACGAAGTTATGAAGGTCCTTATTTAGTAGAAACCAGTCATGGTATAAATAGTTATAAGTTGATACATCCTGACACTCATCGAGAACGTGGAGTTTTTCATATAAACCAGCTGCATCAATTTAACACCAACCAGTCGTAACTAAAATTTAAGAAACAATAGAATTAGAAATATTATTTATGTAATCAAGTATAAATTAATTTAATTTAGTCAATCTTAACTAAGAATTAGAAATAGTGGAATTAAAATTTATTAATAGACTAAGCATAAGTTAATTATGAGAATTTAAAGACTTCTTCATGAAATTAAGAAAGAATTAAACTGGGGAATTAATTAAATAAGTAATATATAATTATGAAATCAAAGAGAAAAATCAAGGTAAACTTCTATACAATATTCTTGTCGAATCAAGAATAATTCTATAGAATTTTAGGGAATGTTAAAGTGAAATATATCTATTAGGTTATGTTGAATCATTATCATCACTCAGAAATGTGAATCTAAGTAATCGTAGTAGTGAATATTCGATAAAAGGAAATAATCCATAAAAACATAGCTTAAATATGACAAGAAATATTTACAAATAGAATACAATTGATAAAATTGTATAGAAGATTACTATTTAATTTTGTAACTATTTTTCTTTAAAGTATAATTCAAGATATTGAATATACAATAGTAACAAGTAAATTACGTCAAACATAAATTTTATACATAACTATGATCATCACTGTATATGGTATCACATGAATTTTGAAATAAAATTCAATTATTATAATTAATATTTTGTAGACACTTTCAGAAACCCTGTATATTGCATAAACTATTCAATCATTTGTATAAAACTTCAAGGTCAAATATCAACGCGAAATAACGTTCTGTTATTAGTTCGAATAGAGTATTTCGGAGTGACAGTGGAAGCGCATAAAAACAAAGTGAATTTGTCTACTATAACGCAGAAACAGATATTTTGATTCAATAACAACAATGTTTATTTATCAACAAATGAACGATGAAAAACAAAAATAACAAACATTGGAAGGTTGTTGATTTTGAGCTTGAGAGGCGGTGTAAGTTTAATAAATGGAGGACGTGTTGAATTTATTTCCTCTAAATTTTTGTAAAAAACTATAATGATTTAAAATATATCAAGTTAAAAAGTCAACTAAAGTGCTTAGTGAAGTTTTGAACAATAAACTAACAAAAATTTATCACTCGTATATAAATAAATAAGTGCAAAAATGGTGATAGCGTCTAGATATGGTAAGATGAACAATTACCTTTATTAATATAATCTTCGATAACTATTCACATATCTTGTTGTGGATAAGATATTTCTACTGATGAAATAATTCACACCACATCATTTTCCACATCTGAATTTCGCTTATTCGATCATAGGCGATCGTTTTTCTCCGATGCACCACATTCAGGGTCAAGAAGAACCAACCATAAACTCTATTACCCATGTATATAGTGTATTTCTCCTATAAAACATTTTGATATATTTATATGTTGGGTTATTTTGTTTGATATCTATTAATTAGTAAAAATATTAGTATTAGATATTCAATCTCTACTAAATATCGGACACAGAACACTAAACACATATTATAAAAATTAATACTCACCAAATTCTTACATTAAATCATGATAATACATCCCAAACACTTTGCTTTCTCCTTCCATTTTGTAAACTAAATAATAGTCATCACAGAGTACCACAACACAACGCCAAGGTTAACAATAGCGAGAGTAGAGGTTGAGTCGTTGTGAATGCATTCAGAACTTTTAATAATAAGTAATCAAGCGAAACTTACTTGGTATGTTGGAATTTAATAATATTAATAATTTTATGAAAAGCGTTTTTGTGTGAAGATTTCCATCAATAATTTTTCTTTTGAGTTTGATATGAATTATAAACTTTTAACTCATAATAATTTCGTTATTTACATAAATATGTTCAATTAAAATCATTTGTCTATGTTCGTCTTGCGTTTCTTTGATATCTTACCTACAGTTTCCTGTTGCTGACAATCGCCAAGTGCCGAATCTCATCCCTGAGATACAGTGTTAAAAGTTAAACAAATTTATAATAGTTTCTAATTTGTGTAGTATCTTTGAATTGGGAATTCGCAGAAAGCGAACCAATTCTGGCGCCCATACAATCATTATTAATTAAAAATATACAATAAAATAGCTCAACGTAGAGACTATAATAATAATACACAATAATATATATATGTATATATATATATATTAGAAAGAGACAAATACATATAAATTCAGTGTGTTATTCTTTTTCGCTAACAGGATATCATAAAATGGAAAAGGTGCTATAGATCTAAACGTCTGGTAGGCACCGCCCTCGAGAGGCGTGTCCATAACGTCAATGTGTAATTGTTTCTATATACGAACTAGTTAAGAGAAACAGTGTTGCCAACTTTCATTGTATATTTATATTAATTGTAAAATGCATTGTTCTAAGATGAGAACAAGTTATAAGAAGCTCTTAATTATGATAAAACAAGAGGTTGTAACAGATCAAGATAGTTAATCCCATCTATTTGTTGAACATTTTATTGTAATGCTAGAAATTGTTCTAGTTTCAAAGCGGTTAAAACCTTTTTTCAGATTTGGCAACGTGAAATTTGTCTCTGAACATCTGGGATTTGAATGTATTAGTAAAAAAAATTTAGTGTTCTTTACGTATGTTTCCAAATGAGAAAGGAATACGGCGCACGTGCGATTCGTATTCGTCTGGTATAATAATCTACGCTGGCTTTTGATTGTCTGTCTCACTCTTGTCTTTCTCTAACACACTGGTAATGCCATGTGACCCTTATATTTTCTTGTAGTAATATTTTTATTTAACAACAAACAAAAATATTACTAAATGAAAATAACATGAACTATTTAAAGTATATAATAATACGTAATCCGTGTTCGCTTCTACCCTTCACCATGCTACTATGTATAGGACTAGGTTACATCACTATCGGTGTGGTGTAAGGCGATTCGAGTGGCGCCATCTTACCATTTATAACAGAGTCTTAGACGTTGTGCGGGGCATCTACATGAAGGTGGTACTGTAGATAGAGCTGTATAGCCTGGTAGGGATCGTTCTGCTATAACCTCCCCCTCTAGCTTCGAGATCGTCCCGATGAGAGGCTAGCACACCAAGCAGGACGATTAAGGTTGCTGTTTCTTGGGTCTACCTCGTAATCCTTTCTTCCTTAGGGGTGGATTGGCAGGTGATGCTACTTCCTCCGTGGTCATATAGTTCCTCTCTGCACTCGTTAATAAGCGACTCGCATACTCAATCGGGTGTTCGGTTGCTCCCTCCCCCTGGACCAAAACTGCACCGATGGCATAGCTACTGGCGTCGGATTTAATAGTGAAGGGTTCACTCTCATCTGCTTGTTTGAGGATTGGAGCAGTTATCTTGCTCAGTTGTTACCCACTTCCACGGAGTATTCTTCCGAGTCAAATTTGTAAGAGGTTTTGCAACGCTGGCAAAATTTGCAATAAATCGGCGATACCATGAACAGGTTTGGATAAATCTTAGGAGATCCTTTACATGGGTAGGCACAGGTAAATCCACAATTGCTTGAATTTTGTTGGGATCCATCGTGATCCCATCTGGTGTCAGCACGTGGCCTGAGAATCCAATGGTCGAACAAGCAAAACGGCATTTAGTTCTATTAATACGGAGTTGGAAATCGTGTAAACGTCGAAAAACTTGTTCCAAGTCCCTCAAGTGGTCTTCAAACGTTGATGAACGAATAATCAAGTCATCTAAATATACTAGAAGTGTTATGTGACTGAGACTAATTTTAAGCCTATCCATTAATCTCTGAAATGTTGCCGGAGAATTTCTTAGACCGAATGGCATGCGCATGAAGCAGTAAACTCCAAAAGGTGTAATAAACCCGGTTTTCTTCTTATCTTCCTCATGCATTCTTATTTGCCAGTAACAAGATTTGAGATCCAAGGTAGTCATATAAGGTTTGCTCTTTGCTGTGTGTAGCAAATCGTCGATTCGAGGAAGTGGGTATCGATCTGGTATCGTAATCGAATTTAATCGGCGATAGTCGACGCAGACCCTAACATCGCCATCTTTCTTTGGTACCATGACGACGGGGGAAGTCCACGCTGTTTCACTTTCCTCGATTATTCCATTAGCCAACATCTCGTCGAGTTTGTCGCGTAAAATGGTTTGCTTGGTGACATTAAGACGATAAGGCGCACTGGAAATTGGTCCACTAGTGCCTGTGTCTATTCGATGCTCCGCCTGCGTGGTAGGAGGGCCATGTTCCTCAAATAAATTTGGAAATTCCTGCAGTATTGCATTCAGCTCGTTTCGATTAGTCGGGCATAGCGTTGCGGCTTCGTTTGGTTGCAGGGAGACATCGAAACTAAATAACTCAAGGATGTTTCGCTTGGTGCCTGTTTTCTTTTGTGGCGAGTAAGTGAGAGGTAGGCTGTCACGAAAAATTTCATCTATGTCTTCCGGTGCATACGCATTACTCGTGTGCTTGTTTTCTTTAACATTTGGGAATCTGGAGTCTGGAGCTTCCCATAACTCATCCCGTAAGGGTGACGTGAAAAACTCTAAGAATGGAGATAAAACGTCATCATTCTCGTCAACGTCCGTGATGTTAAGTTGTATTCTAGGATCTGGTACCTTAGTTGGTTCGCTTTCGATATTTAGAGATTTCTTCGGCTTCTTCGATTCTGCTGATTGATCTCGTGGTCTTTGTATTAGTCCTTGATACTGTGGTTGAAACTCAAAACGCTCGAAAGGCCGGTCTGCGTAGTACCAGCACCGTTGTCCTAAGTCTAACACGATGCCAACTTTTTCTAGGAAATCTATACCTAATAAGATTCTGTTGTCCACAGCGTTAGGCAGCATGACAAAGTTGATATTATGAGTTCTACCGCCTAACTCTATAGTAGTAAATGTTGTCAGTAACTCTGTTTGCTTTTGAAGTCCATCAGCGAGTGTGACTCGGGCTGTGGTTTTGGTGAATGCACAATTCTTGTCTTTTAAAAGTTTGTAGAGGGTGACGCCAGCTACGCTTGTTTTAGCCGCAGTATCTATATGTGCTTGGCCCTTAATACCACATATTCTTGCAGGAACTGTTGGGCCTTCAGGTGTAGATCTTGAAAGCGTATTTATCGAATAGAAGTGGACAGCTTGGGCATCGCCAACTTTGCCGACATTAGTGCAATTGGGACAATTGCTGCGGGAATATCCAGCTCTGCCACATCCGTAGCAGTGAAGGTGACCTTTGTCGGTTTTGGTAGCGGTTGATTGTGTAGGCTCCGTATGTGTCGCAGTCGTTTTAGGTTGGTCTTGCTTCTGCCGTTTACGACATTCTTGTATGCTGTGACCTTCAAAATTACAAAACGTGCATCTTAATTTGGTTTTCTTCACCGGTAGCGTATCGGTTGATTCATTGCGTCGTAAAGTAGACGTATCCTTGAGTTCCATTTCTAGATGCTCAACTTGTCTAGCTTTTCTCAGCAAGTCAGTAAACGTAGTGATTTTTCCTCTTGGGATTTTTCCCCTAAGTCTAATGTGCATAAGACCGTAGATTATATCAATCTGTGTTTCTTCGGAATGTCTTCGTTGTGGAAGTTTGGAAAGGAGTGCTCGTTTTTGACAAACAAATTCGTCAGTAGGTGCCGAGATTCCTTGAGGGGACTTGAAGATATCTAGGTAAATTTGATATGCAGGAGTTGCCGGAGAGAAAGTGGCACGGATTAATCGAATAGCATTATTCCAGTCTGTTGCTTCTCCTTTTATGCCTTGCCACCAAGTAGCTGCAGTGTCAGTAAGTAGTAGTGGCAAGCCTTTAATTGCGTCTTGGTCTGTGATTTATTCCATATCCTTATAGACTGCTATGGTGTTTAGGAAATTGTCGACTGTCTCATGACAACGTGTTCCGTCGAATCGGGCCGTGCATTTGCTCAAACTCCCTTTCTTCCGATTATCTGGTTCTGTCCTTATGCCGGCTACGGCTTGTAGAAGCTGTTGGAATTGCTCTGGAGACATCGCCATGGTTGTTTGGCTTGCAGCAATGCGTTTACTTCGACGCGGAATATTTGGTGAAATCGGATTGGATAAAGTCAACAGCGAATATTCCTGTCGTTATAACTGGAAAAAGCCGGACTGACGAAATTCCAATCTGTCAAATGTGACAGTTTCGATTCTACAAGACAAAAAAATGTCGAAGTATTCACGAAACTCTCACTTGCATTCAGGAATCCTTAATTCGAGCCCCACGTTGGGCGCCAGTGTAGTAATATTTTTATTTAACAACAAACAAAAATATTACTAAATGAAAATAACATGAACTATTTAAAGTATATAATAATACGTAATCCGTGTTCGCTTCTACCCTTCACCATGCTACTATGTATAGGACTAGGTTACATCACTATCGGTGTGGTGTAAGGCGATTCGAGTGGCGCCATCTTACCATTTATAACAGAGTCTCAGACGTTGTGCGGGGCATCTACATGAAGGTGGTACTGTATATAGAGCTGTATAGCCTGGTAGGGATCGTTCTGCTATATTCTCGTTTACTATGAGAGAATTATCGTTTTACGTTGAAATTTAATGGAAAATAATTTCTTTCATAAATAAAAAGGAATATTTGAAGGGCACACTTCCAACGTGTAGATTGAAAATGAAGAGAGGGTATAGATAAAAATAGGAGAATCACGGCTGTAGACGAAATCGTTTTATCAGGAGCGTTGGACTTACAGGCGGTTTATTATTACAATACAAATATTAGCATACGACTTATTTCGTATATTATGATACCCTGTTAAAGGAAATAGGGATACACTGAATATACTTGTTTCATTACAACATATTGTCGCTTATATTCATTAATTGCACTCTCAATATCGACGAATGGCATTTTTTTAGCTTTTCACCGATTATTGATATAAGTTAGCAATCAACGCTATCCTCCAGTGGTTTTTTAGTGGCATATTATATCATCCAGTATAATTCCATGAATTGTTGATGCTTATTGCCATTAGTTGAGAATTTTGTTTGATAAAACGGCTCTTTGAATAATTTTAATATGTAAATTTCCAAAACTCTGGTAGTTGGGGAAGCATTTTTTTTCGTAATATAGAATCACTTATTTCAAATACTTACTAGGTAGGTTTTAATTTTTTAATACAATGTGGAATTATTTTAGAAACAGTTAGTTTCATTCAAAAAGTAAAGTCTTTCGAACATTTATTTAGGTAAGTTATATAAGTAATAACGAGCTAGAACTTGCTTTTTGAATATCTATAAACCCGAGGTAAAGTTTTCGATTTGTTTTCAGTTTTTCTTTATTACCTTTTTCAGTGTAAATACATGGTCTTGTGTTGTTCTTCCTTTCCTAAAGCCGATTTGTGATTTTTCCAATTGGTTCCCTATTATTGTCCGGACATTTAAGATACTTTCGTGAACTTTCAGTAGGTACCGCGCTCAGCAATGTTACGCCTCTACTATTAATACAATTAGTTTTGTCACCTTTCTAAAAAGTGGTAATATGATACCTACTTTCTTCTAAGATTTGTAACATTTCTCAAGTAATACTGTCTTTACCCGCTGTTTTACCTCTTTATAATTTTGTACTGCGTATTCAACTTCTATTTGTACCAGTTGTTAATTTTCTTCGTATTCCAGTTCCTGATGTCTTTCATCTTCGAGTTCCAGCTGTTCTTCTATCTCTAAATTAAGCAATTCCTCAAAGTATGTTAGGTGCGAAATTTAGGGGATGAGACCAGTGATTGTGCACTAGTGTTCCTCGCCTCTAACTGTCCCAGTAGCTCAGTCGGGTGTAGATTCGACAATAAAAATTGATTTCGATTTTACTGAAATGTATAGGGTTGAATTTTCCAGACCGCCACGGATTTCTAGCAAGTCAAAATCCGAAACCACCCAGATGGGATAAGACAACCCACTGCACTAATATTACTTAATAATAAAGATTGGCTACAAGGCTATGTAAATCTCATTAAAAAAATAAGAAAATGGTTCTTGCTCACCTCTGATTACCGGAGTACCTGGTATTATTAACTTGGAGCAGAACAAAGAAATAATCAATAACTTACTACACAAAATATATTGAAACGGTTATAATGTACTGGCACAAATGGAGCACACAACAATATTCAGTGGTTGTAAATAAGTACCCCACCAAATGAGTGGGTAAACTATGATTGAGAAGGATGTATCAGCTCAATAAACAAATATCGCACCTCAATTGAGACTATCTGTGACGTCACTATGATAGCTAACAGCTATGTACTAAAAAAATGCCTTAAGGGCGGTATCAAGACTTAGCTGTTATTATTGTATGGTAGTGGTAGTGGACTCTCAGCTTCTCAATATGTTTACCCAAGAATCCAGTGCATTGGTGAGTGTGTGGACTCTAGAAGGTGTACAACACACGAAGACAAGCACGTAGTTACGAAGGAAGTAGAAGGTAGACTGTGTGAGGACAAATACTATGGACAGCGGAGACAATACATGCTGACAATGATATGATGGGTGGTCGTTGAATATGGAGCTGGCACCAAGCTGGGAGCTGAAATTCGAATGCAGTGGCTTCAAACTCGATATCCGAATATGAATCTCCAACCTGATGTGAAGGTTGTACGTTGACTTGATGGTAGAACGTGGATTGAATACGACCAGATGGTCGAATGCACCCTAAAATAAACATTACCAGTCTAATTTCCGATTCCAATTGAGTACGGGGGCTCTTATTAGTCATAATACTAACCTCAATGTGGCAGAGGGTTCTTGGATGGCCCTATTGATCTATTTGCCGTCTGACAACCAGCTCTTTTTCCGTGATTAAATCAATTAACTAATATACTTCCTAAAATACACAACGCAAATTCTTAGAGCCATGCTCGAGAAGTTCTACGAAGAACTTACCTTGACCCCCAAAATCCCGTAAATCGGATATATTTTCTTTAAAATATACAGCGTCTATAATCGCAAACAATATAAGGAAATCTCTCAGCTAGAAATTTCTCAGTACCATCCAACTATGAACTATATAATTGAAAGTTTCCAGCGAAGGGTTAGGAAATTCGACTCAGCCAATCTTCTTCCAACTCAACACGGAGATTCAAGCATAAATGACAGAAATTGGCAGATGTGTACTTAAAGTTATCGGTCACCCGCCAAGGTGCGATAGCAGTATACTCCGAACTTGGAACATAGAATTCCAATATTGAGTAGAATACAAATGTCATGACTTTATCGAATTTTTACTGCAGATCATGCCTCTTACATTTGTTTCCGATATAAGAGACAATGAATAATCAGCCATTTGTCATTGAAATATAATGGTTATAGCAAGACCAGGAAAATTTTAAAGTAGCCAATCACGCCATCTCTGGCCGAACCAACACAACTACAATAAGGCTTGTGCCATTAGTCAAATCACATAGACAATTAGGTGTTATGGAAAAACCAGAGATAGTCGAGGTGACCTCAAGGGCACAATAACATTTGGAAAACTAAGCTGGCTTGCACAATAAACAAGAGTAATGTTAGGTTCATTCATATGTATCGAAGTGTAGCTCTTTCCCACACGTAGTGTAATTTACACTCAATACCTTACACTCGATACTTAATATTGACTCATTCCTAACTGCACTGAACTACACTCTACTCAAAGTGTGGTGGAAATTACGTTGCACCACGCTACACCTTCAAGCAATCGTAATGACCAATGGCCATGGTCTGTTGATTCTAATCATAGAACAATCGGAGTAACCGGGAGTACAAACTAAAGGACCAATTGCCATGGCCTGTTAGTTCTAATCATAGAACAATCAGAGTCAGCAGAAGTACAGTAAACAGGAGTGAGTTCGGTTATGACGAAAGGTGAAGAGTTTGTCTCTATCGAATTATAACATATAGATCAAGAAAGACATTCTTCTCTTAAACAAAAGGAAGGGTTTCATTGTGCAAAATGAACCCATAACAAGTATTCTCTCGATCGCTCTCTTGTCTTAACTTATTAATAAAGATAGAAAATTAATGTCTAATTCATTATCCTCTATATTATTCTTGCTTTCTCGAGATGACTGTTATTTCTGATCTCTTTTGTAATTATTCGACTGAAAACTGTCCCTTGAAGAGCCTCAGATGAAGTCAACCGACTATTTTTTTAAGGAAGTACAATAAAAACAAACCCTCTTTTGAAATTGATGATCCTAAGAACATATTTCAAACGATCCCGTGTAGTCATTTGGATAATTCTCTGGAGTCCAAATGGTTTAAAACAATACCCTTTGTTAAGGAACACGCTATGTGGGTCGAAATTCTCATTTACTCTAAAAAGGGAAGATTAATCACATTTCGCAAAGTAAAGACAACCTAATTGCCGCACACTGTTCTGGTATAAATAAATCATACGAAGAGTTATTAACATTACCTGCAATTGAAAGACCGAAGTTAATATCCGTCTAACTTCGATGCAATTAGGTATCGATTGATTGAGAGGACGAATCTGTCCAGCCTTTCAAGAAGCTTAATTAAAATCACTAATTTATTTATCTTTATTAACTATATTATAGTGCGCGCGTAATGTATAGAAACATGAAGACATCTTTGTCACCTCGTAAGATACAGTAACAAAATTTTGGTTTAGGTGGACCACCGATTTTAAATTTTATATTTTCGACGTTGCTAAATGTACAGCTTTCTAGATATATGAACAATATAATGGGACAACTCGTATATTTTTCAATTTCCTGTTAAAATTATTTCATTGTAGATCCTGCATACGAACTATTACCGTAAAGAGAAAATAAAATGGTCCAAATCGTATTTCTTAAAGTTTAAAAAAGTCTTGCTGTTTTCGTAATGATAAACATTATATGAATCTCGGTTTCCAAAAATTATCCAGCCTATTGGCATTTCAAATTAAGAGGAAAAAAATAATTGAGGGTGGTATTTACCATTATACCAAATTTACCCAATCTTTTGGTACAAAAAAATACTTCTGTTTCCCAAAAATACTAAATGCTCAACAAAATTAAGAAAATACATAATCTTAGAGTGACAACTAAATATATTCTTCATGCTAGTCTCATATTATTTGTTCCTAAAAATAACTTGACACTCAGATACTTAATTTTCGTCAATGCCTTACACTATTTAGCAGTTAGAAAATTATGTTTGTTCACCAAAAATAAACAACGTTTACTATATTCTATACCACGCTCAATTTCTAAAGTATGCCCAGATTTATAATTCTTGTCCAAATTTTAACTAATAAGGAAAATCTATCTTGTATTATTAGATCTCAATTATAAATAGGGATATAGTAAATAAGTCTGAAGAATTCTTGGGAATATATTGTATTAGTTTATTGTCATTTATAAAGAAATTCTAGAATTTATTATATTATGATCAAAATATTACACAATAATAATTTTTTTTATTATATCAATTTATATGGACTCTTCTCAGGGTAGGGTTTCAAAAACTATTTTATTAATAATTATTCCTCGCTAATTATTATAATTAAAACTTTTACAAAATATCTATTAATGAAATAAACACCTTTTAAATACGCTTAACACATTTTTTATGTTATGCCAAATCAAATTTAGAGATCTGTAAGAAAATTGTTTTAAACGGTACCTTTAATTTTCTAAATTTCCTCCAAACCAATCTTTACTCTAAATTTATCCTATATCTTTTTAAACAGTTTCTTCATAAACCAGCTCAATTTACAACTTACAAATTTTGTTTATGATCTTGACCAAATATTTTCATTACAATCCTTGTTGGGAACTTGTAGATATTTCAGTTGATATTCTCAGTTTTCGATTCCAAAACTCTTTTCAATTCTCGACTTCTATCTATTTTATATATTTCTTTTCAGAATTCGTTTATAATTCTCAATTTGAATCTACTTTTTATGTCTATTTTCCATACTCGTATTAAATTCCCGATTTCAATCTACTTATCTTACTACTTTTCTTAAACTTCAGAACTGACAACCCACTTTTTTATTCTAAAATTGATAGATTTCTTCCTCCAAATTTTTATATCGTCTTGACAACAAAATATCCTACTTGATTCCAATTAAAATCATATTATTTATCTCAAATGTCATATGAAACTCTATTTATTTAGGCTCTTATTAAATTTAAAAACCCAGGAATCATTAATTTATTTATTGAAACCAAACTACCAAATTTAGCATATTGTATATTTTAAATTAAATCAGTTGTTTTGTAGCCTTACCTTGCTGTTGCTACTACAAGAAGTGAGGTTACATTGCCAAAGGTTCGCTTTTCGCCGGAGAGCATAAGGCCGTGTGTTAGTGAGGAATGTTTGAAAGCTGGTCCTGTATTATTTTTTTATGGCGCCACTTGATTAGTAGCACATTCAAGAAACTCTTACTGATTAATCAAGAAACCAATAGTGAATAAATTAGCTATTATAACTTTACAAATATGTTATTTATATTGTTTTGCCCTTACGTTTGTGAATCAAATAAAACACATTTTATTACCAATGAATCAGTTTAATTAAAATTTAATGGTACCCTGAGCAGATGATGTAATAACCTGTCTCAATAAATATAAGGTAACCGTCTCTAATTATGAACTGATAATCAGTTACCAATGGTTGGTTAATTTAAAATGTTTAACAGTTTCCAATGTTATCAACTATCTGAGATCATCATGTACAATATACTAAATCTTTAGTAACATATAAATGGTATACCAGTTACAGCCTTACAAACTGTAAAAATTAACAAGATGTCACCAAATAGATCAATAGTGTCTCTTATGTAGTAAGATTAAGCTGAAATATGATTTCAGGGCGATATGCAATAATAAAGTTAATATTTCAACTTTGCAAAGTTGAAAGAATGTAATAAGAAAATTGTGAATTGGTAGACGTCTATATAGAAATGTGAAGTTACTAAATATTAAAACATAAAAGTTAATGTGTCGTAAACGTTAAAATATGAAATTACAAAATGAATAAATTGCTTAAAGATTAGATGAAAACGAATAAAACTTGAAATGTTACTTGCGGTTAGTGTCTAAACTATTAAACGTCAATCGGCTTAATTGACAAGCCACATCTGACTTGTGGAACAAGTATCAGCCAACCTATTAAAAATCGTTGTCCATAATGGAATCATTCCGCAATTGGGGCTATATGAAAATATACGTGCAAGACGAAAGCTTACCTTGTTACCAAGGGCTTTTCACCACGATAGTCCTGAAAATAAATGGTATAAACCATGTGCCACCGGCCATTTTCTATACTTCCGTCTTGTCATACTCGACACTCGACCTAACAACTCGAAAAGTATCAGACAAGTGATTCCAATTTATCTTCCCGTTACTTTTGACACCTGCAATCAGTGTTACCACTGACAATCAAATAAAATCCCCACAGAAAATGATCAAATTCTCGTGGATTGGTTAAATCACATGAAAAATATTGATAAAAATATTACTCTAGACACCCATTTAATTATTTAAATCGCATTATTCCAGGATATGCTTAAATAATTTTAAACCCCGTAGTTAATTCCCTTATGCAACCATCTATACAGAAGTGTGTATAAAGTTGCATACTCAGTGGGTGAATTTAACGAATTATCCCATCACCTCCGTGAGTTATAATACAATACAAAAGCATTGTATTTTTATCATGCTACAGTTTGTTATATTCATGATTTTAAGAGCTTTACATACAAACTACATACTCTTTGATTATATCAATGTTGGTTCCTCATATTATTAGAAAAATTATTTGGGCAACCAAACTTGTGAACAAATCAACAATCTAGATTTTTCGATGTAGATTAAGATTTATCCCACCAATCCATGAGACTATATAAAACCAAAATAAAAAAACTTGTGCAAAATGCGATTTTTACTCAATGGCTTTCGACATGAAACCAATAAACCTTCTGACGTACTGTTTTGTATCACAGGTGCTAAATTCGTCGTCGTTCGATCCATATTTCACAGTCTTTGCCGCTTTTACTTTAATCGGATTCTAGAGGATTTTCAGCTTCCAATTCATGTTCTCATGGAGCTCTTGCTCACCCCCGACTTTTCTCCATAAATCGCAGTTACAGGTACAGTTTTATTAAAAGTATGATACCTTCGCATCATTTAGCATTTAGAATTTTTAATCCAAGCTGTGCCTTGCTTCATAGAATGGAAAGCAGCCTCACCTGATGGCTTTCACGTATTGCAGTGATACATATATTCTATTATAAATCATTAATTATACAAAACAAGTCTTTTTTCAACTTCAAATATACCCCTACCTCTCTCATCACATTTGATATGTTCTTAACTTCCCCCAAATTTAATTTTATACCAATCAATTTTATTGGATTTTGTTAAAATTCAAATTTACTTATTTTTTTATGAAATAAATATACACATCTTCTATTCTAATTTCCTATATCGGTCTTTCATATACTTTTTCTCTCCCTTTTTAATACTATGTTTTTCTTTATAACTTTCATATTCTTCATAAATAACACATCATTTCTACCAATGTCAATACAAATGTTCGTCAATTTTCCCACCACATAATACTTTCCCTCTTATTCACATTCATTCTCATATTTCATATTCATAATTCAATACTTTAATTATACTATATATTATGTACTCATGTTTCATATTCATTCATCATTACATAAATTCTTATATAATTGTTATTTCACCTTATTGTTAAATATTTCTCCCATATTTTATCTTAAATAACCCTTCTTATTCTATTTTCATCAAATATCTCACTTCTTATATTTTTTCCATTCATTACCTCATTAATTGTATACTTAAAGGATGTGACAATCTATTTTTCAATTTCCTTTTCTTATAAACATTAAAACACATATTAAACCTAATAATTATCCTATAAGGTAAACCCGGGGAAGTGTGATTGTGGAGCAAGTGTGACAACTCTTTATAAAATGTTCTACGATGTAGTAATACTAGTGACATCTCGTAGGTAGATACTAAAACTCTTGAAATAGCTGCCTGTGTGAATTTGAAATTTATCCAATATGGCGAACAACGGTATTTAGGTAGTTTGTTTATGGTGGTGCAATTACACTTATCCATACAGTATGTAGACTTTGTTTAGATATTCTGTGAGAACTGATTAATACGAAGTAAGTATAGATTTTACGGTTGACGGTGTTACATAAGAATGGGAGTATAAGTGTGTGCATGAAGAAATGTTGTTATTTCAATTGTAATCTAAATTACGACTTGGGTCACACTTACCCTTTCATATTGGAGAGTGAGGTAAATGTGATCATCTGTACAGGGCAAATGTGAACTTATATTTGTGTTGAAACGAACTAGCTTCAACTTTCAGCTTTCAGATTAAGTCATGGTTAGACACTACAAAAGGAAAAGCCATCGAGCAACCAAATATACTCGAGATTACTTAACGCATGTAATTGCAGATATAAAAAGAGGTGCTTTTTCGATATACCGGGCACATAAAGTGTTTGATATTCCAAAAACCACACTCTTCTATCATCTGACTGGTGCTAGAGGTGTAAAAAGCAAATAACAAGGTAGAGCTCCAGCAATTCCGCTAGAAGAGGAGACGAGATTAGCTGAGGGACTGAAGATCATGGAGCAGGGGGGATTTGGAATATCGAGATTGGAACTGTTAGAGCTTGTTCGTGAATATGTGACTAAAAATGAAATAAAAACATCATTTAAATATAACGTTCCTATAACGTTCCTGGGAATGAGTGGTTTGGCAGTTTCAAAAGACGCCACAAACTCAGCATAAAAAAGCCTCAGGCTGTGGAATATTCACGAAAAAAGATGACGGTTCCGTTTATTGTTCAAGAATATTTCGATATCCTTAAAAAAACATTGGTGGGGCTAAAGTTGGAGGAGAAGCCAGAGCAAGTATGGAATATGGACGAAACATCCTTGTCACATGATCCCAAAAAAACCAAAGTCGTGGGGGCCAGAGGTAAGCCATGTTCCAGAGCAACATCCGGACCTGGAAGAGAGAACACCACAGTCCTTCCAGCAGTTTCTGCGTCAGGGATAAAGGCGCCACCACTAATTGTATTTAAGGATAAGGATATCTGGTATTCCTGGCTACCAGATGACAAAAACTCGTTTCCAGGAACTGCATATCCAGCTAGTGTCAATGGATGGATGGAAACTGACATATTTTACAATTATTTTCAAAAAACGTTCATTCCTGCATTGGGACCAAATAGACCCGTATTGCTAGTATATGACGATCATAGTACACATATTAGCATTGCACTGGTTGAACTAGCACAAAAAAATGACGTAATACGGGCCTCAAAATTCCAAAAAAAGAGTTCTCTCAAATGATAGGAGCTACATGGAATAATGTAAACGTGGAAATTATCAAGAGTGGATTCAAAAAAGCTGGTATTTATCCGTTCAACCGCCATGTCGTACCTGAAGAGAAATACCATCCTGAGAGTTTGAAGAGATGGAGAGAACAACAGGCTTTAAAAGACCGAACAATAGTTGTAGCTGACAACGGGACCTCAAATATTGATGTTATTACCAGTAATGGTGCTCAGTCGACAGATGACAAAACTGTGGAAAACCCGACAAGTAACATTGTTGATGCAGGTCAAGTAGCTCAAAACTGAGTTTTAAGGAGCTTCTATTGAATACCGTAAAACTCACCAACAATAGTATGTCAGTCACAAAACGAAAGAAGGTAGCAGCAGGTGCAGAAGTCGTGACCTCGAAAGAAGTGTTGGATAGACGCACAGTTGAGAATAAAGTGAAGAAATCAAAATCAAAAGAAACACAACAGAGAGAAGAGAAGAGAAATGCAAAAGGAAAAAGAAAGAGGACGTAAAATTGCTCCAAATTTAGAAGAGAGCTTTAGCAGTTCAACTTCAGAAAAGATGGTAGAATATGTGAAGAAGAACTAGTTGTTGAAGAAGAGGAGCAAGTTGTTGAAGGTGGAGAAGAGTTAGGGGAGTCCCAAATTGCAGTTGGAAGTTGGGTCGCTGTAGAGTATATTACCTCACAAAAACACGTGAAACGTTTTATCGGAAAAATTTACTGCAAAATTGACAATCAATGGATAATTCGTTTTTTGAGGTATAAGAAGAATAGTAACAACTTCTTCTGGCCTGATATAGAAGACACAGATATGATAGTCGAAGCAGATATTGTAAAAATGTTGCCTGAACCCATGAAATACAGAAGGGACCACTTGACTTTCAGATCCAATTTTGCAGGACCGAACCTTTAAATTTTCAAAAGTTTGTAACTTTCTTATTAATAAAAATATTAAACTTGTGCAAACACCAAAAAATTTGTCTCTCTTTGTATTTTACAATTATTCACATTTGCCCCAAACATAAAACAGTTTGACTAAGCTGAACTTCATTGTCCCAAATAAACGGGAAAGTGTGATAACTTCTATATGTGATGTTATAAAAATACCTACATTTGGAAGTATATTATTTTTTTGTCGTTCTTTTTATATACTCCAGCTTTTCTATAACCTTTTCATTGATCTCTTCTGTTTCTTTCAACCTTTTTTTAAACTGTCTATCCTCACTAAAATATGAGTCTCACCCGCCGCTATATGATTTCGCTTTTTATGTTTTCTGCATACTTTTTTACGTCTGATCCTATTTTGTTAATAGCTTGTAGAATATCTATTGACTCCGAATCAATTAGAGACATTATATTTAAAATAAATTTACGTATGAACTGCTTTAATCTGTAACTTTGCGGTATATTTCTATATACTTTACTTTGTCTGCGCACTATCATTCGAGTTGATAAAAATCTTCCAATATAAATTGAATTTTTATGTTATCTGATTAACGAATATTGAATTTCAATTATAACTGTAGAGTTTTCAACTTGAAGGTACTTTCCCACAATTGTATGCAACACTAATACTTCACTTGAAATAATTTAAAATTACTTAATTCTAATAAACTGCACTGATTTGTGAGGAAACTCAGGAATGTATGTGTTTTCAGAAGCGCGTTAACTACACTTAGATATAGAAGGTGATATGCTGCAGTGCCCCCTGGTGCAAAGTTACAACAAAAAGAATAGCAAATACCAATTCTGCATTGAAAAATTCATATATATATATATATATATATATATATATATATATATTATTGCTTGTTATAAGAAAAAGAAGAACTACTTCCTTTTTATATAAATATATATATATATATATATATATATATATATATATATACAGTGTCCACCATAATGTTGGCTACATATGGGAAAAAATTTTAGTTGTAGTATATAGGAAAATTTAATATATGCGATCGATCCTGCATGGTCGCTAACCTAAAATAACATTTTGACATCATTCACGTGAATACTGTCATGGCCGCAAATTAGAAAAATTCAATGGGAAAATGCGAAAAG
This sequence comes from Galeruca laticollis, assembly GCA_963921935.1. Lineage (NCBI taxonomy): Eukaryota > Metazoa > Arthropoda > Insecta > Coleoptera > Chrysomelidae > Galeruca > Galeruca laticollis. The sequence continues at coordinate 174,784,011 of OY998179.1, read as the reverse complement.
TGGAGTTAGATATCAAAATATCGAAAAAAGTTATTTGGAAAAAGTGATTAGAATGATATTTTAGGAGTGAGTGCGAAATTTGAAGCAAAAACAACAAAAAATAATAAATTTCGTATTCTTCCCTAATGCGGTCTTCTGAAATGATATTGCCCGAATTTCTTTGTTGAAAGACTTCAAGTAACACAATATGTAATGTATAAACGTAAAACTATTCAAAATTATTTATGGAAATCGTTCGTAGAGAATTAAATAGAAGTATTAGTTAAGCAATTGTAACTTTTCTGTAGCAATACCCTGTATCTTGTCAATTTGTGAAGTTTAAAATAATTTAGTACTGATACCACAATTGAAAAGAACCGTTTTTGATATTTTGACGAAATATTTCATTAAATTATTAAAACTCATTACTTACTCATAATAATAAAAATAAATTGAATTAGTTGACCAACTTATTACTATTTTTTGAAACAATATTTAACAGATTACCCACTAGCTTAATACTAATAAACAACTCATTATTTCAAAACACAAATTCAAAGGTCTACATGCCCTCCATCTCGTTCCATACATTTTACCGTCCTGAAATTCATTTCTCTTTGAACATTTCGGAGCGTACTTTGGTTAATAGCATATACGCAATCCCTTATGCATTGTTCTAAATGTGCGACGTCTCTGAAGGGTCTTTCTCGATAAACTTTGTTTTTAAAATACCCCCTCAAGAAAAATTCCAGAGAGCTTAGGTCTGGGGTCCTAGCGGGCCGATGATTTACTGAATAGCGACTTATCCAATGCTCACCAAATTCATTATCTAACCATCCTCTTACTTCTCGAGTTGCCAGTGGGGTACCATCCAAAAATTGGGTTAATTCGTTTTACAACAAAGGTAAATAAGCCTGACATTGATGTTTTCTCTAAAGAAAAATGGACTAATAATTTGACAATTCCAAATTCCGCAGCATACATTAACCTTGAATCTGTATTGGTCTTTATTTTCTATAAAAAAAATGGGGGTTTGTGTCTGCCCATCAACGACAGTTTTGTGAGCTTACTGTTCCATTTTTTGTGAAATTTGGATTATCTTCTATAATTCCTTGATACCAAGCCCAAAAATCAAACCGGGCGTCATAATCTCTATCCTTCAGAACTTAAATAAATTTAGGTTTGTATGGGAGAAACATATTGCTTTTCAAAATACGGCCAATTGAGGTTGAAGAAATATTAATGTTTTGGTAAACTTGCGCTGTGGATACTTCAGGATTTTCTTCAACGGCCAAATGCACTTCCAAACTATTTTCTTCATTAACCACAGTTTTTTCATGAGGCACTTTAAATTTGTTTTCAACTATGAATCAGTTTCCTCAAAAGTCTTTATAATCTTGCTACAGTAAAATGGACATTTTGGACAGTATGTATTTGGTAAAAATATTAGCAGCTTCTCTTGAGCATTTCGAATTTTCTCCACAAATTAGAACCAACTCAATGTTTTCTTCACGTGACAGTATAGAAGGCATTTTCAGTAAAAATATGTTTACAGATTGTGTAAATAGAAGTAAGTAAACTTAACAAAAACGGAAAATTACGGTTCAAATGTCACAATTATGTTACATGTCTATTAATTTATGATTAGAAGGACCGCTCAGTTAATTTAAAATTTTGTATTGCGGCAAAATTGCTAGAAAAAATGGGCTCTAGGATGGTGAAATGTAGGGAACTAGGAATCGCTATGAAATGTATGTAGACATTTTAAAGATAGTAAATTATCTTGTAATAATATTAGCGCATTGGGTTTTTGACAATATTATTTCAAAAAGGAAATATTACGCTTATTAATAAATAATAATTTAAAAATTACTGTAAGTAGTCAATATTTTGAAACTTTGATGAAATATTACATTAAAACATTAACAATGGCTCTTTTCAATTGGAATGTCACAATTAAATTATTTGAAACCGCACAAACTGACAATATACAAGGCATTGCTACAGAAAAGTTTCATGCCCTCAACGAATATTTTCATTTTATTCTCTAGGAATGACTTAAATCAATACTTCTGAATTATTTTATCCTTACACATTAAACACTGCGTTACCTGAACTACTTCAACAATGAAATCGGTGCAATATCAGAGGGCCATGGGGAAAAATACGATTTTTTTTTATTTTTTGTTTTTATCGCTCCAAATTTCATACGTGGCCCTAAAATATCATTCTGATCAGTTGTCGCATTTTAACATCCAATTTTTCGAATTTGCCGCCATGACAGTGGCCACGTGACTGATATCAAAACGTATTTTTAGATTATCGACCATTCAGGATCGATCGCATATATTAAATTTTCCTATATACTACGACTAAAAATGTTTCCCATATGTAGCGAATATTATGGTGGACACGATATATATATATATATATATATATATATATATATATATATATAAAGCTGAAAAGCGAAAAACGCCGTGATCGTTGCTGATCAATTAGAACACAAATTGACCCCCGGTATTCTCTTGAAAGTTTCAATTCGATTGTTTCAGTGTCTCGCGTCATTGCAAAGATCGATTCTTTTCATTCATTCAGTAATGATGAATGCTGTACTTAACCTGACATTTTCAGTTTCCGCCATTATTCTCACAAGTCCGCGTGGGTGTGTGGATTTTCGATTTTTAATGTTTTAACTTTTTACTTTTTAATAATGTTTTAAATTTGAACCAGTAGTAGGCAAATGTATTGCCGACTGGACCTATTTCTTTAATGACTTGCTGTTGTACACTTTTCCTGTATTCAAGATCTATGATGCAATCTCGATCAATGTAAGTTGTAGAAATGTTTGTAAGAACACTTTTTATAATTTATGTTTTTCTTTCCTTATTGTAGTTCCCTGATGATGTAAATAAAGATTTACGAAAGCTTGGAGAATTGAATAGAGTGTATTTTTCTTCTTTTGCTGCAATCCCCAAAAAGATATTTTTCAATTTGTGTATATATATATATATATATATATATATATATATATATATATATATATATTAGCACATGTATTCTTGGGAGTTAGGTTCAAATTGATAACAATATAGCTATTAATCTATTTTAATTTCTCATTTCTATGCAACGTTTCGACCGGCATCGCTGGTCTTTGTCAAGCCAACTAAAATTGCTTTAATAATTCTTTAAAATACTTTTCACACAATATAGGTTTAAAATTGTCTTACCTTAAAAAGATTGGTTCCAACAATTCGGTTAAAAAGATTGGTATAGACGTACACAATAGAAAACTTAAAACATATATTTTTACAATTACTATAACAATTGCAGTTTTACCGGTTGTAGGAAGACAGGTATTTGACCGGATCTTCATTATCACAACTTTTGTTTTTAATATATTGACCATTGCCGTAACATATTTTTATTATAATGATTTTATTTACAACTTGTATTTAAATATTTTAACTACATGCAAATATTCTATAGGTAACTGAATTTAATTGTTGTTGTTGTTGGTTTTTGAATTTTTAGATTATATTTGAATAAATTTCACTTATTGGTTTTATATCTTTTTTGTCATTTATTGCATTTTGATTCCTCTTTATTTCAATAGCTTCTTAAATTTCTCTATTTCTTGAGTGATTTTCTGCTTTTAGGATTTTGATTTGTTCATAGTCAAAAGTCTGTTTTTTTGGGTTTCGTGTTTGGTTAATACCGTTTTCATTTTTTTATCATATTTATGTGTTCTTATCTTATTCTGTAAATATTGACTGGTTTGGCCTATATAAACCCCTTCGCAATTGCTACACGGTATTTCATAGACAATATGAGTTCTTTTTAGTTTGGCTGTTTTTTATTTAGTTTTGTAAAACAGCTATTGAGGGTGTTATAGCTTTTGCTGGCTACTAGTAGGTTGTAGTCATTGAGCATTTTCTTAATTTGTTCAGATAATCCTCTGATATAGGGTAACACGATGTAATTATTTGCGTTGCTTTTATTTGATGTATGTTGGATTTTATTGTAAAATTTATGTATTCTTTTTTTAAAAATATGATTGATGAAATACTCGCACTGATAGTCTCCGAACAAAATTTCTCCATATTCTTTTAACCTTTTTTCTATGGTCTTGGCCATTATTTTATACACTGTGTCCAGTAGCGCAATCCCTCTATAGTTTCTGCATTCGTCCTTCTTCCCTTTCTTGTAAATTGGTACTGCTATAGAGGTTTCCCACACCTCTGGCATTGACTATTGTTCCCATATATGCGATATCAAATGGTTGATCTTCGTCTTTAGTACGTCTCCGCCGTATTTTATCAGCTCTGGCTCTATTTCGTCTTCTCCAGGAGAATTACCGTTCTTTTGTCTCTATATTATTTCTGAGATTTATTCTCTCGATGGTGGTGATATATCTCCGTCGTTATGTCTATTTTGGGTTGTAAGCTCCTCCCGCTGCTCATTATCATTTTCTTTATTTAATATTTCTTTGAAGTACTCTTCCCGTCTTCGTATCATTTCGCTTTCATCCATTATTATTTCTCCTTTTTTGTTCTTTATACATATAGTCTTCTGCGCAGTTTTCCCTTTATTATATTTTATTTCTTGGTGAACGTTCTTCATTTCTTTATTTACAAAAAATTTTTCTATACGTTTTATTTTGTCCTCCATTCCTTTTCGTTTTTTTGCCCTTCATATCTTCTTTGTTCTTCGTACTGTCTTTTGGCTTTATATGTACCAGTTTGTAACATTTTCTGTTTGACTTGGCTTCTCTTTTTAATTTCTTGTCTGAATTTTGCATCGAACCATTCTTCTCCTTTTTCCTTTTTTATTTTCGGTGGTATTATTTTCCATGCTGTCTTTTTTTATAGTTTCCTCTCAATATCTCCATTCGTCTTTCACATTGTGGTTCTGTTGTTGTATTAAGGTTTCCTTCAATTCTTCGTATTTTTTTTTTCGTTGTTTTATTATCTATGAGCATTTCCACCAGTAGCCTTCTTTTCCTTTCTTTGTTTACTGTTCTGTATCATTTTCGCGGCTACAAAAAAGTGGTCGCTGTCCACATCTGCTTCTCTACGGGTTCTCATGTTCCTTTGTGGATTTCTTTCTGTTCAAACTTTGTGCTGACAATAACTAGCCCCATCTCGGTTGCAAAATTAATCAGTCTTTTCCCATTATCATTTGTTTCGTCGAGTTTGCTGTATCTTCCAATTACTGGTACATATTATACCCTCTTTGCCGATTTTTGCATTGGAGTCGCCTATTACTATTTTGATGTCTTTCTTTGGTATCATGTTCAACGCTTCTTCCATTTCTTCGTAATATTTTTCCTTTTTTTCATCTTATTCCGTTTCTGTTGGTGCGTGTATGTTTAAAATGCTCATATTTTCTACGTCTGTCTTAATTTGCAACTAACACATTCGCTCTGATATCGCTTTAAATGTTTTCACTTTCCCCGCATTGTGTTTGCATAAATCCTGTTCCCAACGTTCCTGTTGTTCCTCCACTATTGAAGAATATGTAGTTTCCTATTTGGCTTACAAACTCTCCTTTTTGATTTGTTTCTGGGATTGTCAATATATTAATTTGATATCTGTCTATTTCCGGTGTCAAAATTTTCAGTACTCCTTCAGCGTACTGCGTACGTACCTCTTACATTCCACGTTCCTATTTTTAATATTGCTTTTACCACCCTGTTCGTTGATTCCATTTTCGTTACCTTTTTCATTGCTTCTTCTAGCTTATCTTCTTCCACGTTCCATCTCCATTCATGTGATTCTATGTATATTTTCCTGTACCCAACCTTTACCCTATTTCCCTTCTCTTCTTTTGCCTTCATTCGGATTTTTTTTTGTCATTCTCGATCTTTCTGTGACAGATCATCCTGTATAAACAGTCTTTCTTCTTTTATAAATTTTAATTTCCGTTTGTTCGTCATTACTTTTTTTTCTCCTCTTGGTTGGTCAGTCTTACTAGACAAGTTCTCTCTCCAAACTTCATTGCGCTTTCTACTGCTGTCTTTATATGTAATGCTTTTTCCAGAAAATTTTACATTGTGATTCTGAGCTCCTCTGTATTATGGGTTTCTATTTTCACTCCTTGTACAACAACATTATTTTTTCTTTTCTCATTTTCCAATCGTTCAAATCTATTGACTATTTCTGTTAAAATTTTCTTAATTTTACTGTTATCCTCAGTTAACTTTTGGTTTTCTTTCCTCGGTTGTTTCATTTCTTCCCAGTATTCTCTATGTTCTTCTCGCGTTTTCTTGACCTCCTCGGCCATTTCCTCCACTTTGTCATCATATCCATCATTTTCTCTATACTAGCTTCTAGGTTTCTCGAATTCTTTATCGGCACCTCCTTGTTTTTTTTTACTTTTTTATATGATTCCTCTTCAGTATCCCCGTCCTCATCTCTGTCGCTTTTCCTCTTTTTGTAATATTCATTGTCGCTCATTTTTATTTCGAATTCACTTTCTTTAAAATTCCTAAGCCCGTCTCTGTCTTAAATATTTCGTTCACCGCAAAAGGTTCCGGTTGTTTGGTTTTATCTACAAATTAATTGTTCTTATCGCTATCACACCGCAAAAAAAACCTCGGCCGGCTATTCCGTCGGACCTTGGACCTTTATCGATGATATTTGGCTGTCTTTTTTTAATTATAACTTGCAACGGTTCATTTTTAATTGAGACCTTTCTTTGGTAACAAATATTAAATTATCATCAGTTGTTATAAGTATTGTAATTAAATTATTATCATTTATTTATTTTTCCTATACTTACTACGTAAGAACTGATATTTCCGTAAAAGAATTCTCTTGGGACATTCCGTATGACCTATCTGACCTTTATTCGTATATGCAAATATTAAATTTGGCACATCCAATGCCACCTTGGGCCAAGGTACCTAATTAGTAGAATCGATCTACTAAAACTCGAAGCTCGCTTGTAGCTACCTCGAAGCATAATACTAGGCAGTACCTACCAAATCTTTCGCGTGAGGGCAGAAGACACCCATCCGTGACGCATTCTCAATTGTAGTCTGGGAGTAGATGGTGTGTAACACCAGTTGTGGTTTTTAAACTTTTGATTTTGAAGAATCATCCATTCGTGGGAATTATTTTGAAACCACTTGATAAGTCTGACCATCGTAGTTTTCGATAGATTGTATATTTTTGGTGTGTCAGACTTATAAACCTGTTTTAAGGGATTTTGGATATCTACTTTTTCAACTACCATTTTGGATCAGAACCGTTCATAATAGGTATGTACTGGTTGTCTTATTCTTTTTTTCTGCTACCAAAACTATCTTTCTTTGGCTATAAAGTTTATTACTAACTCTAGAAAAATTGTTCGGCTCATTTTTCTATTTTTCTTATCACAAATAGATTCTCTAAAGGAGCGAACGGTCTTTGAGTTACATCAGACCTGGTAATTGGAGTCACTTTAGATTGTCTTACATAAGTAACCCCGTGCATAAGGGTAAGTGATTGTTTATTATTCATATCTTTCGTTTCAACAGCAAATACATGTTTTGTTATCCGTTTTTTTTCCTATCCTTTTTATACCTTTTTTTTGAGTTAAAAATAGGAAAAAAAGGTCAATCCATTCGTTTAATTAGAGTTTAACTCGATTTTAAGTGATATTTATTTTCATTTGTATGTAGATTTAAAAACTGGGAGAAATTGGCAAAGTTTCACATTAATTTTGATATAATTTTAACATTTTAGTTATTGATAAGTAATTAGTAAATAATTATTCTAGATTTAGGTTTTAATGGCGTAGCATAAAGTGCTAGCTAATTGTCAAACTGGTATTACCCCCCCAAGCTAGCTCAAGAAAAATGCTATGTGTTTTCGGTAGAGTAGGGGTGGGTAAATGTAAAGATGCAAGAATGCTTCACAGTGTAAAAGTAATACTTTAATATCACCAATTGACTCTTACGATGTGATTAACAACAATAAATCAGTTACCCCAAATGGTACCAGTTGGTTCCCAACGAGTATGTATAAGCAAACTCATGTGATATGTTATTATTATTATTAAATGTAAATGTCAAGTTTGTGGAGTCCTCAAGGCCAATAATTATTTGGAAATATCTTACTTGATTGTCTAGTGCTTCTCCAATTAAGGGTAGAATTGCTGTGAAACAATATCAGTGTATGGTCTGCGTGATTCAGTGCTGTATAGATGGCTGACTGGTGGATAGGGATGCAGTTACGAAGTACAGATAATGTAATGATGAAAGTAAGAAGAAGGTGGGAACTTAAAGGCCGATGATGTTGTGTGGCCTAGATGGATGATTTTATTAGTTGTTTAAATTTTCGAATTTCATCAGCGAAATACAATTTAAAATAACTAAAAGTGTTTCTTTTCTTTTTAGATATTAATCCTAGAAATCCTAGAATGTTAAGCTCTTGCTTAAAATCAGAAACCCAAAAGAAAGGATGTAAAAAAGAACTCAAAAAAAAGTTGAAATGTTGGAAGTTGAAATTCCACACCAAGGAATTTCAAATAATATCCCCTGACTAACCTTGAAACGTACCTAATCATAGACTTATATGTGACATAGAACCAGATTAGATTTTCAGAATTAATGAACACAATTATAAGTTCCATGAAAATTTTATGTCAATTACTACCTATAACCTGTACTCATAAACAATATAAACATTAAGAACATTAAAAGAGTATACTTTAAATAATCCATCTTATTCTGATTCATTTCTTTTTATTTATTTTTTTATTCTGGCATGATCTGGTAAGTAATTTAACAAATAAATTTAAGGACTGTTACTTTTAATTCGTAACACTGGGAATTATAATTTTTGTTGTTGTCTTTTGAATACCTGAAAAAAATAAAACATTTTCTGTAGGGTTCACGTAAGGGACTGTTCCTGTTGGCATACCTAGTTCTTACTACTTGGAGGGGTGTTCCAAAGATTGGAAGTTGAACACGAGGAATCAGTAGCGTACTTCGTCAGGGATCATCATTACGCAAGTTTTCATTATTTTCTTTTATTACCAAGCATAGTACGGTCAATTCTTTATTTGATTAAACTAAACTATCAAAAGAAACTCTTAATTCTAAGAAATAAACATATAGGTTTTTAATTATTTCTGCGTTTTAGGGTGTATACTTTTATTAATTGTTAAGCGTTAATTAATGCTACGGATTTCTTTTCTAATCAATTGAAATATTACACCACATACCGATGATTACATAGATTTTGCGCATGCGCCTGAGCTCAAGCGACATTGTTTTATTTTTTTTAAAGGATGCATTAATATCGCCTGTAGTGAATTGGTTAGTAGTTTCGTAATTGTAGAGTTACTTGATCTTTGTTTAACTATAATTTATAATTATAACCAATAATTTATAACTTATAATTAGTCTGTAAAGTCAAGTACATGCTTGTAGATGCTTTATCGAATTTTTATATACTGAACTGATATTGTTTGACTTACGATATTATGCTTTCTATGTGGGAAAAGCTACTATTTTTTTTTCCTTGTGTAACATTATCTGGGTTCCATAATTGCTTAATAGTAAGTGTTATCGCTAATTTTTTTTTAATTTCTTACTATCGCTGATGACTTTTAGTTATCTCACATGCGTTATTGACTACTGCTGCTGTCTAATAAACGTAGTTAAGAGATTCACGACTTTTATTCTTTTTGTATTGGCACCTATTTGGTAAGTTTAGAGGTGTTGGATGAAAATCAGGTAGTTGCGCGGGGCAAACTTATCTGGCGCCCTTATTAAGATCATTATTTTTATTTGAACACAATTTTGAACCCCTCCCATTACCGCGAGAGCTGGCGGCAACTCCTACGGTCGTAGGTGGCGACTTAGGTTTTAACGAAGTTCAGCTGGTATTGTTGAAGGATTACTTTTTATAGGTATTATCATAGCAGCTGTCGGTCGCCAACTTTTATAAATAGTCCTCAATTAAGTCAATAAACAATGCTAATCTTACTTGTAACTAATAGAAGAATTATCCACTTGACACTTTAAACTGTTATTTACTACGAAAAACTATTTAGTTGATTTAATTGCTCGTAATTCTCCCGAAAAACGAAGTTTATTACGGAGCAGAAATCAACTGAACATCTCGCATATATACCAAACACCAACAACAATTTTGAGTGTGCCATTCGTCTTCATATAATTGTATCGTGACCCAATACTTGCACAAACACATTTTGGATACTTTTGGATGCGTCGCATATCAAAACTTTACAAGTTAAATATTAGGAATACAGTGCACTGCAGGACCAATGGAGTGAAAATGTTTATCTCTTTCATTGGTTCCAACTATGAGTTACTGGAAACCCCTGCCAAACAAGGTCGCGTCAGCATGAATAACATTGCATTGACGCGATAGACCAATCAAATATTTGGTCGATAACAAAAATCTAAAGCTTGGATTCGAGTCTTCTTTAGAAACTTCGTAGGCAGCAACAAAAGCTTGATTATCATCGGAAGTAATTTCTAAGTTGGTCATTAACCAGGATTCAAGCTGATTACTGCAGATTCATACTTCTTCTTACGTAAAATTGTAAGATAATTGTGCAATTGTTTCATAGACGGTAGAGTCAATCCATGTATTTTCCTCAAATTGCTCATAATAGTATAATAGATTTGGTCTTGAAACGTAATTCGAACAAATCGTCTATTTCTTTGTCTCATTGCTCAATCCACATTTCGATTGGTACTCGAAAGTTTGATGATCGTGACCTTTTTCAGTTCGAAATAATATTATCTCATCGCCAGATGCATCAAACAATAAATAAATTGCAGCTGAATATTTAATTGCCCATCTTTTGGCTTTATTACTGCGATATTATCACTCTACGCCTTCTTCCGTACAATGGCATTTGTTAAAAGACCACAATTTTTCATTTGTATCAAATTTTTCTTAATTTTTAATGTTCCAAAATTTTCTCTCAAAACACCACATCCTACATTGTTTGTGCCCTCTTTTAGGCTGTACCGTGTCAGCTTCTCCATTCGTGTGATACACTACTCGGCCCCGATAAACTGTCATGGGTCATTTTAGTTTATCATATAACAATACCCTGGTTACACTCACTGTAAAAGGTAAAAGCACCGTCAACTATTGTTCACAAAAATTTCAACACCAATAGAAGTAAATAATTCATATTGTAAAGACATTTGAACAGAGTAAAAGCTAGAAGTCCTGGTTGCTACATAAAAGGAGAAAAAATATACGTCAGCAACGACATCTATACAGCGTTACAAATTTTGAAGATGAAAATGAAAGAAAAGTGAACATTAAACCAACATCCAACGGCAAAAACCGTAACATTAGGGGAGGGGGGCACAATGATGCAAGGGGCACATAGATACACAACACATACAATAATTGATTGAATATATTCGAGTGGTGACATCTCTAAAACGCTCATAGAAATGTTTGAAAGAATCCTACTTGTTCGCGCCAACAGTCGGTAACGTGTTTCGAGTGCGGCCAACTCACAATAAACGTGAAATGTAAAAGTATTTTTCCGGTCTTTTATACCATCTTGTGAAGATCTATATGTACCAAAGGTGAGTTAGGGTGTCGAATATTATGGATTTACTATTTTATTCCAAATAAATCAGTTAGTTTCTTCAGTACAATTTGCATTTAAGAAAATATCTGTTGGAGCTCTTAGATACAGAACAGTACGGGGCAACATCAATGTGCCCCGTGTGTATCAAGGTGCCCCGTACTTTACTGTATCTAAGTAGCTCAACAGATTTTATAAATTTATACAAAATAACTAACTGATTTATTTTGAAGAAACTCTAAATCCATTCTACAAGTTGTAAAATATTTTGAATTAAAATTATATATATTATGTTGTTATCAGAAAATGGTGCGCACATACAAGCCCAAGAATGAAAGGCGTAGTTTGGATGAAGAGAGGATCAAGACGGCCGAATCTGAAGTTATTTTGAAGGTATCATCTCTTAGAAAGGCAGGCGAAAATATGGTATTAAATCTGGAACTCTGCAGGATCGTGTTGAAAAGTTTCTGAAGAAAACCAATCGTCATCTTCTAATTTGTATGGGTCAAAGTATACTGTTGCTCAAGTATTTACTGTCCAGCAAGAGAAAATGTTTTCAGAATAGTTGTTGACTTGCAGCAAGATGCATTATGGGTTATCCTTGCAGCAACTTTTGACATTAGCTTATGAGTATGCAGACTATTTGGGACGCAAATATCCAGAATCATGGAAAAAGAATAAACGCGCCGGGAAAGATTGGGCAGCAGGATTTAGAAACAGGAATCCGGAGCTCAGCCTAAGAAAGCCTGTAAATACAAGCGCGGCAAGAAGTTTTGCATTTAATAAGACTGCAGTGGCTGAATTTTTTGACAATTATGAGCGTGTACTGTTACAGGAGTACAATTATAGCAATTGTACTCCTGATCGTATAGTAAATTTGTATGAAACAGGCATTAATACAGTCTTACCAACGCCTGAAGTTTTGGCTGAAAAAAAACAGAGGCAAATATGACAAATTGTTTCAGCTGAACGAGGAGAACTAGTAACGTTTTGTGGAATAGTCACAACAACAAGCTCTGTTCTTCCTCCTGTCTATATTTTTCCTCAAGTCCATTTCAAAGACCCGTTTTTAAATTGAACTCCCCAAGGCAGTCTTGGTTTAGCAAACAGAAGCGACTGGATGACAGTTGAATTGTATATACAAGTTTTTTCAACACATTCAACGACACACACCATCTACTAAAGATAACCCAATTTTAATCATTTGTGACAACCACGAGTCACATATTTCTATTGAAGCTGTCAACTATTGCCGTGACAATGGGATTATCCATCTTTCTTTGCCACCATACACGTCACCCAAATTACAACCGCTGGATTTCAGTGTTTTTGATCAGTTTAAAAATAAACTAAAAATAGCATTTAATGATTGGCACATTCGAAATATTGATAAGAATTTATCTATATATATAACATTGTTGAACATTCAAGATCCGACTTTTTGGAGTACTTTACACCCAAAAACATCACAAGCGGCTTTTCAAAGCCAGATATTTGGCCATTTAACAGACTTGCATTCGGAGATGATAATTTTGCACCTATAGAAATTTTCAGTGAGAGTTCTCAAGAGGAATACAAAGAAAATAATCTGGAAATAGAGAGACAGGAAGTAGATTTTGTGGAGCCGGAAAGAAGTCAAAATGATGAAATTATTGATGAAAGCTGCAACAGAGACGAAGTAGAAACAGAGCCTTTAAGTAACCAATCGAATTTTCATATTTCTGCGAATATTACTCCATCTCTGAATGTTTCATCGCTTCTAAAGGCTGGACTAAGCTTTCAGACTAATAATAACACAGTGTCTCCAGCAGCTGTACGACCATATCCAAAGATGGCTTTTATTGACAAAAAATTTAAGAAAGGAAGAGAAAAAGGAAAATCCAGGGTTTATACTGACACACAAAAGAAAAATCGGTTAGAAATATTACACGAAGAAAAACAATGAAAACAAGAAGTTAAATTGATGAGGCAAAAAGCAAAGGAGCTGAAAACAGTAAGAAATTTATTGGGACTTACAGAAACTAAAAAACCTAAAAAGAGGAAAGTCTGTCTTCGTTTGAAGCCAATGTCAGATTCGGACTCCAGCGAGGATCACTTATTGAAATTAAGTGATGATGATGGTGATGATGAAGAGCCAGGCGAAGGAGATAGAGAAGAATTAGACATTTCTAATCCTGAAAATATACATATCGGGGATTTCCTTCTTATTAAGTTTGAAAAGAAAATATCTGTAGTTCATTATGTAGCCAGTCATTACTAAATACAGTTTAACTGAATAGTTGTGTTATATCTAAGAAAAAAATCCAAGTTCTTATGTTTTTGTTTTTCCTAATGTAGAAGACCAGGCAAGCGTTGATTTTAGAGATGTTGTTTTACGCTTGTCAAGACCAAATTTTACGAAAGGCACAACTCGAACATCTTTTATGTATACTTTTTCAGTTAATTTAAGTGCATACAATGTGCAATAGAAACGTTCTTAATAATATTTTTTAAGTTTGCAGTTATTTCACGATTGTTTTTGTTTTGATTATGTACTGAGTTTTATTTGTTTAATAAAATAGTCTTGGCAATCCTGTTCGGAAGAATAAATATACTATTAATTGTTAATTTGGTTAAGTTACAAGTATTTTGTAAGACTAATTACAATATTTCCACGATAATAAAGTATTATTTTCATGAAAGTGTTATAATTTAACCAATTTCGTACAATCTCCACTTTGTATTAAAGTGTCCCATGTGATGTATCTAAGTACCCCGTTGGTGGACAGAATGATTCAAAATCCAGTTTTTACGAAACACGTACTAATTCTTTTCTTTCTCATCTTAAACTGTTTTTATCATTGACATTATAGTATTTATACATTTAGCTGAATGCTGACTGGAACAATAATCATAAATGTGACATTTATCAAGTTTAAATTTTTATGCATCAATCTACCCCACCTACCCCTAAACTCCCTAACAAATCTGCAAGGACAAGGATCGATTCAGTATCCAAAAACCAGAAGTCGAGTTGCCCCAATTACAGGCAGTTCTGAATAATCCTGGAAAACTACAATATCTCAGACTTTTCGTGAAACTGTTTTTAATTGTATTATTACTTCTGCTACTTTTTAATTTTATTTAATCGCAAATATAAAATTGAAAATAGCTGGTGCATCTAATATACAAAAACAAAATTTCGATTGCAATTTTTCTTTATTGACTCACTATTTTCGAGCTCATTATCATAAGTGCACAGCTCCTTCTCTTCTAGAAAAGATCAAACGTTCATTTTTTTCCAGAAAAAAATTCTCTAAAGTAAGAATGTAATATTAACAAAAGTATTTCTAGATTAACTTATTTTACACTCATATTCTATAATGACGATTTCTTTTCCAGGTCAAAGATATCTGCAATGAGTTGGAGATCCGGTCGTTGTGTCACAAGATTCTCCAAAACGTGTGCATGCTGCTCCACGCCGACCGCGGTTCGCTGTTTTTGGTGGAGGGTGATAAAAACAGCGGTTGTCCCGTCGCTGCCGGTCACTACAGAGATCGCTGTTTGGTGTCCAAATTATTTGACGTTTGTTCCAAGAGTACGCTGGTGGAGATTGAGAAAAAAGAAGAGATTAAGATTCCTTTGGGAACCGGTATTGTGGGATACGTAGCAGAGAGCGGGGAACCGGTTAATATACCCGACGCTTATCAGGTAAGATTTGAACTTCCTAGTGAACCAATTAACTCAATATTAACATATATTATTACAAAAGTAAAGTCTCATCTATTTCTCAAATGTGACTGATAATAAATTGAATAAAACTCAACCTATTTTCCCAATTAACTTTTTCCCCCTCTTTGCCACAATTATCTTCTCCAACAGTGCTTTAATTGGGACATTTTTGCCTAAATATTATGTTTAGTTAGGTAGTGTTTAGCAAACTTGTAATATTGTTTCTTTTTTAATTCAAAAATATCTTTGTAGCTTGAGGATGGCCAATAAAGGCCGAAACTAGTAGCTGAATTTATTTTTAAGGTTGAGTTTTAATTCAAGTTATTATTACGTTGTTTATTACTATAAATTGAAACAATAGTTGTTTATTTCAAATAGCTCGTATGCAACATACCTTCGGTGATGCGTAGTAAAAGTTATATTTCAAATTATCACGGTAACAGTGGCAGTGGCGTAACTAAGAGGAATTTGTGGGGGGATGAACTACCGGGGGTCCGGGTACTGGAATTTTTTTCAAATTTTAAGCCTCTAAAACTGCATTTTAGTTTTGTTTTTCTTATAAAATTGTAGCCTACAGTTCCTAACTTTTAGTACATTTCAATCAATAGGTTTGATGTTACTATGTTTTAGACTTTTTTTCATTTTTAGGGTTCTGGGGGTTCAATCCCTCTCATCGCCCTTTGTAGTTACACCACTGAACAGTGGTGCAGCTGAGCTTAAAAAATGTTGGGTAACCAAAATTTTCAAACAAATCTTTTAAAAGACTATAGAATGGTTGTCGCCATTTATTAATCAAACATAGTTATCATAAATACCGATGATGATAGCGATTAGAAAATCTTTGACTTTAAATGTTTTCAATAGTTTTTCTCCGCTACTGTTTTATAAGTACGCAATGAATATTCGTCACGCATCGTTTATTGATTGCAATGAGCAAAAACATTGTTAACGCTTCATGATAATAATGTTATCATATTTTAAGGCAAGTATCAGATTGATTTTAAAGTACGCCTGCAAAGATAATTGATATAAATACCAAGAATACTGATAAGTATTTGCGTAGACTTGTACATTGATGAAAAGTACATAACATAACTGTCCCAAAATCCGACACTTTAAGATATGGACGACAAATTATACAAGTTAAAAAATAGATAGTATCAATAGATGATGAAAGTAACTGTTTCAATAGCTTAAATAGAATGTGAAGAGTGTTGTATTTGTATATCTTTTATGTATAATTATGGCAACTAACATGAAAATGATGTTAATATTAAAACTGACAGTGACCTCAAATTCGTCACCCAATTTTGTAGGTTGTACAATAATTCGACAGTGAACTGAACATAAATTCAACAGGTGTCTCTAAATCAGACACAAAGATGATCTCAAATTCGTCTGCATTAAAATATTTAATTTTTCCACAGTTGTTGACTTGATTCCCAAGAATAAAAAAAAGGTTATTAGGGACAAAAAGTAAATACATTATAGTGCAAATAAAATACAAAACTATTTATGTAGACCCTGAGAAAACAACTTAATTTAACAAAAAATTTTGGTATCGCTCAAAGTCTTTAATTTCAAAAAACCCTCTTTTGTTTATCTCCAATGGAGCTTCAATTTTTTGTAGGATCTCTTTGAAGTCGTAGAATATTTCATCTTTTAGGGAAGGCCATTTCCACTTATTCAAGCCACTTCTTGTCATGGTGCTTATCAAATATTTATCATTTTCAATTTCAACAATTCTTCCTGAATAGTAATCATCGAGATAATTTACAATAACGTAATCATTAATATTGATATCCGTCTTTGTTAGTTTCTTTTTATTTGGCAAGTCCTCTTTGGTTACAGGTACATCGTCTTTATTTTGATTTGCTTTTGATTCTGTTCTGGTTCTTTTATTTGGTCTTTCTATTTGCTTCACCTTTTCCTCTCTTTTTCGCTTTCTTTCTTCTTTGGCTCTTTCAATTTCCTTTTTTTGGTTTTCTTTTTTGAAATAGTACTGCCTCCATTCATCAGAGGTCCCCACAGAAGGAATTTTGTAAGGAAGTTTTCTTTTGGTTTTCTTGACGTTTGATGGTCCAGGCCAAAAAAGTGCGGTCTTAAATGGAGATGGAACTGTAATACCGGGTAAAACGTTCTCATATTTATTCGGCTCTATCCTCTCAATTGTTTCTGGTGGAATAATCTCTTTGTGTTTATTTTCAGGTGTCTTAATATTATTTTCTGGTAACTGTTTGTTATGATTTGTATTATTCTATTCGCTACTTTCATCCACTGTCTTTTTCTCTGTAGTTTCTGGTTTATTATTTTCTATGAGTTTGTTTTCAGGTGTTTTTATATTTTCTGGTAACTGTTTATTATTATAATTTGTAATATTGTATTCGGTGCTTTCCTCAATTGTCTTCCTTTCAGTAGTTTCTAGTGAAATATTTTCATTGAGTTTGTTTTCAGGTGTCTTTATAATTCCTGGTAGCTGTTTAGCAACATCTTTTGGCTTCAAATAAGTTTCATTATATTCAACAGTATGTGTAGCATATCTTTCTTTTAACTTAGTCTCATTCTCAGTTCTTTCTATTAAAATGTTGGTGCTTCTGTTTATTTCAACAACTTTTTCTTTAGTATCTACAAGCCTTTGCACTTCATTTTCTTTATCTTCATTGTTATTCAAGTTTGTGTTAACACTGTCTTTTTCACATTGTTATTTTTTTGATAAGCTGGTTAGTTCATGTTGATCTTCTGTAAGACTTTTATTATTTTCGAAATTTTCAGTAAATACCTCGGAATTCATTAACTTGCACTGTTCTGTTTCTTCACTATTTTCTTCAAGCAGCTTCTCTATCGGTTGAGTTTCTTTATCGTTGAATTCATTTGTTAATCTATTGTTCATCTCATTCAATATATTGCTATCTTTATTTTCGAAGTCCTCAGTGATTATTGTATTTTTCCAACCTTCTTCTAGGATAAGTCCTTCTATTTCTATTATCACAGAAGCGTTTTCTTTTTCCTTAAAGCGTAATCCTGAATTTTTAAATATTTTGAGCCATGTCTGATAAAGACCCGTATTTTCATCGTTGCGATTCCACAGATCTCCTTGTCGATTATAAAACTCTGAAAGCAGGTTCGGTTCAATATATGTCTCTAAGAACCTCAAGTGATTCACAATGTCTGAGTTTTCTGTTTGTGTTACCGCCTTTTCCTCCTCATTTTCATTAGTCAAAATCAGTTTATTGTAGTGCACATTTGAAGAGTCAAAGGGAAAAAGCCCACAAGATCTAAAAGAGTTTTGGAATATGCGTTCTAAGCCTGACATACCCTTAAAAGCCTGTTCTAATACTGGGGCAAAATTTTCTTTATTGAGAGCTTTGCTGTTATTCTCAGTTTTAAACTTATTAATTGCTTTTTTCCAACTATTTTTAAGAGGCTTAAAGAAACCCACGTCTAATGGTTGCATAACATGCGTGGAATTTGGTGGCAGGCTTATTAATATTATACCTTTTTCCCTACAAAAATCTGTCAAAGGCATTGTCACATGCGACTTATGCCCATCAAGATATAATACGACCGGAAATTCTATAGACTTTGTTATTAGCCATGGATAAAATATATTTGTGATATATTCAAAAAAAGACTCGGAGGTCATCCACCCGCTATCCGATTTTCCGATACCCCATCCACAGGGCACTTGTAAAACTATGTGTTTAGGTATTTGTTCATACGCGTACATTATCATTGGTGGTGCCAATTGGCCACATGCATTTCCTGTAACTAGAACGGTGAGGCATTCCTTTTCATCCCCAGCGCGATCGTATACTGTCTTAGTGCCTTTTTTTGTGAGAACTCTATTCCCTTTAGGAGACAAAAACATAGCAGTTTCGTCAGTATTGAAGATTCTATTCGGATTGGTAATGTTAATATTGGAAGTCCTAAAGTATTCACTTATTTCTTCAAACCAAAATTGGATTTTGGTTTTTGTAACTGCTGCTCTTGACGAAGTTATATTTTGTAACAGTCGTTGAGTTATATTGGGATGCCGCTTCAGAAAGCCGTCAAACCAATGACGCCCGGGACGTCCATCAGCGAAATTGTTTGGACGATTGAGTTTTTTCACTAAGAGTGCTACACTGTCGAGTAACTGAGTTTTCGAGACTGGAAATCCCATTTTCCCCAAGTTAATAATCCAATTTATCAAAAGATTTTCTTCTTCAACAGTTAAAATTGTTGGTGCTCCATTTCGACAGTCTTCTGGGTATTTTCCCTTAATTTTACCAATTAGTGTCGTTCTTGGCACCCTATACTCCTTTGAAGCTGTAGCACAAGGTACTCCATTTTTAATGGCCTCTAGGACATTCTTTAAGTCATCTTTGGTATACTTATAGTATTTTCCAGTGGACATCCTGATTTGCTGAAAAAATTTTGTCTACTTAAGAACTCAACTAGTTATGATATGTAACTATTTACATCAACCACATTCAAGTAAAATTTTCAATACTAATTTGCATTAATGTGTCAACCACATAATTCCGTCACATATCGTACCTAAATTCGACACCCGTGTCGGATTTATGACCCAGGGTATACAATGATCTTATATTTGAAGAAAGTGACACAGAACATATTTTTATTAAGAAAGAAAAAGAAAACATCAAACTTTAATACAACGCACAGTGACCATAAATTCGACACTGCATGTCGGATTTAGGGTAAGCTTTATATTGTCAGTACATAAATCAGACACTCAAAAGTTTTAAAAATGCAAAAAAAATTACACGTTAAAAACAAAGTTTAAGTTGAATTGAAGTATCCAAATCAATTCTACACAAAAATAATAACAGTTCTGTTAAAAATAGAGATATTATAAGAGTTTCAAATATGCATGTTTCTCACTTACCTTAGAAGGAATCAATAGGTTCTTCTACACAAACAGAAAGAGGTGTGAACATGTGAAATTGAAGGTTAAGATGTCAGACTTTTTGTTGGTTGATAAAGTAGTTACCTTTTTAAAACTTAAATATAATACTTAAACATGCCTCTAGATGTCTTTATATACCTTTATTGTTAAACGATTTCTTATTTTAATTAAAAAAGGAATAACATGTCGAATTTTGGGACACTGTCGGAATTTAGTACGTTTACGTTACAGTACCTTGACCATATTGAAAGAAAGAAATAAGTAAAACAATTTTCGATTTTTCGTATGTAAACTTTACAAAATCACACAGACTAAAATAATGCAAATATTGCGCTAATATTCTAGAGAATTATTGTCAAAATATGTATCTATAAGGAAATAAATCAACAGTATCCAAAAGTAAGGAATAACCAAGATAAAAAGTGTCCAAATTGACATATCGGAATCGAGCTTCATTTTCAATATTTTACCATAAAAAATGTATCTTTTTCGCTTTATGATTTTTATATCAAAAAATTTATCATTGATTTCATATGCAATCTAATAAAAATTTTATGAAAATATATTTTTACGTAATTCATTTTAAGTAAGACAATTTTGGAATTTTCATATAATAACTCGCGAAGACTAAAATAATGCTAATATTGAACTGATATTCTGAAGAGTTATTCTTAAAAGATGTATTTATAAGGAAAAAATCAGCAGTGTCCTAAAGTAAGGAATAACTAAGATATGAAGTGTCAATATTTTACAATAAATAATTAATCTTTTTGGCATTATGATTTCTATATCAAAAGACCTATTACTGATTTCAAATCAAACCGATTAAATATTTTATGAAAATAGATTTTCACGTAATTCATTCTAAGTAAAACATTTTTGGATTTATCGTTTGTAAACTTAAAAAATCGCACAAAATAATGCTAATATTGATTTGGTATTCTAGAGAATTATTCTCGAACGATATATCCACAAGTAAAAAAATCAGCGGTATCCTAAAGTGAAGAATAACCAAGATAAGAAGTGTCAAAATTGACATATAGAAGAATCGAGCTTAATTTTCAATATTTTATAATAAATAATGTATCTTTTTCACTATATGATTTTTATATTGAAAGATCTATTACTGATTTCATATCAAATCGATTAAAAATTTAATGAGAATAGATTTTAACGTAATTCATTCTAAGTAAAACATTTTTGGATTTATCCTTTGTGAACCTAAAAAATCGTACATACCAAAATAATGGAAATATTTTTCTGATATTCTAGAGAATTATTATTAAAAGATTTCTCTGCAAATGAAAAAATTAGCAGTATCCTAAAGTGAGGAATGACCAAGATAAAAAGTGTCAAAATTGACATATCGAAAAATCGAGCTTAATCTTCAATATTTTAAATAAATATTATATTTTTTTCTGTGACAGGAAAAAAATTTGACATTTTATCTCTGTTGACAGGTGACAAAATACAACTTTTCACGAAATTACTTTTTTTCCCACGCGAAAAAAGTGAGTACTTTTTTCCCGGATATATATACATATAGATAAAGGAGAATATTTGATTTTAGAATATTTTATTGAACATAAGTTACATTTCTTTCCTCTCAAGAGTCAGAGAAAACTCGGAATCAGCCATTTTTTAACTTTATATTTTCCAAAATAACTCCTAAACAATCACTGAGTTCGCCATTTTTTAATCAAATCACAGAATTAAATTGACATATATTTGATTACTTTGAAGTTTTCCTTAGCAACACAGGTCTAATTGTCGCTATAACTACAACAGCTTATTAGTTTAAAAATTCAAATTTCATATCGATAACATTCTGACTTTAATATATTGTAATAATATGTTCTTTCACTATTGAATCGTCGTTTTTCCTGTCACAGAAAAAAATAGTGTATTATACACGGGAAAAATATTAGATTTTAGCTCTCGGTTTGTAACCTCGAGCTAAAATGTAATACATGATTTTTATATCAAAAGATACATCAGTGATTTCATACCAAATCGATTAAAAATGTTATGAAAATATACGTTTACGTAATTCATTTTAAGTAAGATAATTTTGGAGTTTTCATATTATAACTTAAAAAATCGCACAGACTAAAATAATGCAAGATTTGAACTGATTTTTTTAAGAGTTATTCTCAAAGGATGTATCTATAAGGAAAGAAATAGCAGTCTTTCAAAGTAAGCAATAACCAAGATATGAAATGTCAAAATAGACATGTCGAAGAATCGTGCTTAACTTTCAATATTTTATAATAAATAACACGGGACAACAAATATATTTTTCTTTAGCAACTATAAACAGTTTTCGTTTCTTTTATAGTTCTAATAAAATACTAATAAAACCAAATTTTTTCTGACACGTCAGATTTTGAAGAAAAAATTATTGAAAATAAATGAAATATTATTAATTATTAGGTATGTACATTAGACAAAGCTGTATGCTATCGTCCTGTTTAAAAATGTTTTTCTTTTTACTTTTCTTTTATACAGTTCTGATATCAATGTCCAACAATAATTAGCAAGCATTTCACTGTTCCACTTGTCCTGGTAACGTTTTTCAATAACAGAAACGTCTTGATTTGATGAAACCTTGCGCCGTGTTCATCACTGACGTCGCCGAGGTTCGGTGGAAATAAAATCCAGGTGCGAGTGCAAAAAATTTATTTTAACGCTCATATTACAACCCAATTTATGATAATTTCTAAGAAGTTCATCAACCAGTTGTATATAATAGTTAGATTTTGTGTTTCCTAGAAAATTTTGGATCACACTTTTAAAAACATTCCAAGCAACACGCTCCAAGTCACTTGAGGTTTCTTCAAATATTGTATCTTGTTGCATAAATTTAATTTGGGATCCTACAAAAATTCCCTCTTTGAGTTTTGCATCTGAGATATTGGGAAATTTTTGTGTGAGGTATTGAAATCCACGGCCATCTTTATCCATTGCTTTGACGAAATTTCTCAACAAACCTAATTTTATGTCTAATGGCGGTAAAAATATTTTATCAGGTGCCACTAGTGACTTATGAAGTATATTCTTTTGTCCAGGAATATACTGAACCCTGACTGGCCAGTTTTTAACAATGTAGTGGGAATTTCTTGCTCGACTGTCCCACTCATAAATAAAACAGCAGTGCTTTATATACCCTAGTTGTAAACCGAGTAGAATTGCTACAACTTTGAGGTCTGCGCTGATATACCATTTGTACAACTTGTAATTGATTCTGTCGAGAAGACGAGTCATATATTCATACATTTCTTGTGGATTGCGTGGCCAACGGAGATGGATGGATAAACGTTTCCTATGTGAAGTAGCACAGCTTTCAAACTCTAATTTCGAAGCATCGATAAAAAGACGCCTTCTGGATGGTGTTGGTGACCTAAGGCCAGCATCAAATCGTCGACAATATTGCAGTATGAAAGACCCTCGTCGTTTGAAAAATACTGTGATAGTTCTTTCTGACGATTGCGATATAAGAAATTTGTGTGCCTGGAGCTAACAGTTTCCATCCTTGGAGTCTAGATCCTAGTATATTTGCTTTAGTTATTGACAAATTCAGATCTCGAATAAGATCATTTAATTTTAACTGATTTATTAGGTGTGGTCCGTCCTCTTGAGATGGCAAAATACATCATCGCTGGTGGATAACATGACAGTTGGTTCTTCTGATTTTGTACCAACATATCCTTCACTCGAAACACCTATGGGTCTTGGTACTGGCAAGGCTTCCGAATGAGGTACTAGACGAGTAGCAGAGGGAAGACTAGCATAACTAATATTTTTCTTGGAAAAACCAAAAGTTTTCGTGCTGCAAAAGTAGCAATCGGTCGAATGGTCTGTTTGTTCACGCCAAAGCATAAGTCTTGCAAATGGCATAGCGATGTTCTTACCGTTTGACCAGCCCCTCAGAGTAACAGGACAGCGTGCACAGCAGATGCTGGGAGCCCATGCCTTGTCTTGGTGTTTAATGGTTAAGCCAAAATAGTGAAAATATAAGTTTTCTATTAAAGGTGTAATATTCCGCGGTCGGTGGGTAGTGAATTCTCCACATATATAACAGAAGCTGTTTGGATTATTTACACATCTACGGGACATTATGACGTAAAAGGACGTTCAGCTATCACAAACTGACTTACACTGAATGTTTGTCTGAACAACATTTGTTGCGGTATCTTTCTTATATAAAAGTAACTTAGAATGTAAAATTTAATGCATTTTTTGAAAAACCTATTTAATTTCTCACAATCCTGACGTGATGGAGCAAATTTGAAATCAGAATCAGCATGACAAAAAACATTAATTACGCGTATTGGTGTATAAGAAAACCAAACTGTGTTGACCAATGTAATTAATCTTTTTGGCCTAATGATTTCTATATCAAAATATCTATTATTGATTTGAAATCAAATCGATTATAAATATTTTATGAAAATTTATTTTCTCGTAATTCATTCTCAGTAAAACATTTTTGGATTTATCGTTTATAAACTTAAAAAAATAGCACCAAAATAATGCAAATATTAGTCTTGGTCGATATATCGGTAACCACGATATTTCACCGGTGAATGTAAAATCACTGGCGCTACTGGTGATTCAGTACTCGTAGATGCGGTTATCGGTGATTCAGTTTCAACCGAATACTGCAATATCGGCGTCATCGATTATCGACACTAGCATTGGAAAACCGCGCCGATCGAAAATCGATATAAAATATCATTATTTACAAATAATATGTGACGGAAAAACGGTGATTTAAGCCGATATGATATTATTATAGAAGGCCGCAATCCGTATAGATAATATAAGTATATCGGCGGTGGCGAGCGCCACCAAGTCAAAGAGAAAATACAAGCATGCGGCCCGACCCGATGCCGATAAGGGCAAACGTGCCGCTTTTTTTGTGAATTATTTTGTTTATTTCGGGGACAAATGTTAATATAAATTTGAAATCAGGATAACATTTACTGTTTTAAAATAAACCGATAAGAGATATATAAATAATATATTTGTATGCGTCGCCAGTCACCGCGCGCTGGTCTTATATTTTGATTTGCATTTTCTGTTTATACTCAGTCACTGCGGTGATTCAAATCACCGTTTAGAATCATGGTGATTTAGAAATCACTGTCGCCGTTTCACCGTATACCGGAAAATCATCGTATTTCCCAACACTAGCAAATATTGATCTGATATTCTAGAAAATTATTCTCAAAAGATGTATAGATATACAAGTAAAAAATCAGCGGTAGTCTAAAGTGAGATATAACCAAGATAGAAAGTGTCAAAATTGACATATCGAAGAATCGAGCTTAATTTTTCAATAGTTTACAATAAATAATTTATCTTTTTGGTGCCATTTTTGTATCGAAAGATCTATCAGTGACTTAATATCAAATCTATTAAAATCTCAACAATAACGATCATACCTATCCGTAATTAAATTAAATCGATTCGTAATTAAATAATATCTTTAATGGGACCGCACATAACGCAATAATTCGAGTTATTTCAATACGTAGGAATGCGATACGAAGGATCGTTAGTGAGTTATCGAAACAATTTTAATTATTCTCACTTATATTTCATAATGGACAAATTTTTTCGAGTTAAAGTTAACTACAGAATAGATATTGAGAATGTTGTACTTATTTATTTATGGCATGGAATACAAACGGGACGAACCCAAATACAGTATTCACAAGTATATAATTAATAAAATGTAGTCTGATAATTGTAAATATTAAATCATTATCATTATGAAATTAAAACGCAGCTTTATCACTCAAATACAGCTTTTTTAGCTTACTACAAAAAGTGAAAAATTTATCAAGAAATATATCAATATCAGCGTGGTTACAAACTGAGTTAAATGATTTACAGCACCTATGAAGAGGAGAGTTTAGATAATAATTGTTAGCACTGAAATTAATATAAAAAAGTTTAAAATCTCTTGTATCATAGGCCGGAACATTGAATCTAATGAGGCTGGTAATCTCGTTTGAGTCAATAAGATTATTAACAATTTTATATACAAATTTAACATCGTTTATTGGACGTCTATCTTCCAGGGGAATTAAACTCAAGTTCCGCCTAACTGAAACAATATTATCCTTAGGAAACAACTTCTTCCTGCAGTACTTTATAAATTTATTCTGGATATGGTCAAGTCTATAGATGTAAACAATATACTGTGGATTCCAAATTATTGATCCGAAGCTCAAGACGCTATTTACATAGGCCATAAATAGAAGTTCGTAATGAATGTGAGGTCTTAAAGTCATGACAAGTCCTGATAATAAACCCCAACGCCCGATTATCTTTTTTTGATATATAATTAATATGCTGGTCGAAAATAAGTTTTGAATCGAAATAAATTCCTAGATCTTTTATTTGTGATACCTTTTCTATCTGATGGTTTTCAATAAAATATTGATAATCAATTATGCATCGTTTTCTAGAGAAAGTGATCGCGAAGCATTTTTTTAAATTCAAGGAAAGAAAGTTTTTTTTGCAATACGCAACAAGTCTGTTTAAGTCACTTTGTATCAATTGAGAATCCCCAACATTACCAACTTTGAGGTACATTTTTAAATCATCCGCATATTTTTTGTACTTAGAAAATTTGAAACATTGAGATATGTCGTTTGTGTAGATATTAAATAATAACGGTCCCAAGTGGGATCCTTGAGGTACCCCTGAAGTTATATCACTGAAGGGTGATACATATTTACCTATGACTACTGTCTGTGACCTATTACTTATGTAAGATTTGAGCCATCTGAGTAGATTACCATGTATACCGACTGCACCAAGTTTATCCAACAAAGTAGAATGATCAATTTTGTCAAAGGCCCTGCTGAAGTCGGTATACACAGCATCCACCTGAAATCCTTCATGCATGTATTCTAATAAATATTCACTATAACTAAAGAGGTTCGTTTCAACAGAACGTTTTTTCATTAAACCATGTTGCTCCTCATCAATAATGTATTTAACATCTCTAAACAAATAATCAAAAATAATTGATTCGAATAATTTGGCAATAATAGAAAGTTTAGATATAGGACGATAATTTTCGACTAAATATCTACTACCGGATTTGAAAATAGGAATTATTAAGGCTGTTTTCTATACTTACTGTATACTTTATTTTGTAAGTTTTATGGGCAAAGAAAATTTTTTTTAACAGAAACAATATTTAAAACGTTGTTTGTATGTTGTTAAAGGTCGATATTGAGTAATTACATCATTATTAAAGCAGTTTTCTACAATTTTGTATACTATTTATTAACAATCAGATATAATGTTTATACATAAAACCAAAATAAAATAAACCACGTATCAAAAGTATTGTTACGAATACATACTTCAAATAAAGTTGCTGTATACAGTTTGTTCCCAAAAATTTGTATACAAATGGACAACTTTTTTTTATCAATTTCAGGCACAAAGTAATATTTCTTAAAAATCTCTGCAGTCCTTAACCCTTTCGTGCCTAATGGGACATACGTGTCCCATAAAAAAGTAAAAAAATCCTGGTGGCAACTAATAACGTTATAAACTTGGAATAAGTGATCCCACTCGTGTGTTTAGGTCTCTACTATGCAACCAGTTTCACAGATAACCACATCATTTCAGCAGACAGCTGTTTGTATAGTCACGTTTTGATGGTGGTCTATTTCGTACGTTATTTTCATTGTTTTTGTGATATATAATGGACAGACGGGACAGGTAAGAGTTACTTTTTGTAACTTCATAATATTTTAAATCATTGTTACCCAGTTACCAAAGATCAACACACGTGTTTTCGATAATAATTGGTTATGGGACGTCAACGACGACATCCCAACAGTACTTTTATGTGGGACTGATGATTCCCTCTCGTAATTTATAAATATTTATTTCAGAAAACGTCCTCTAACTGCAGTTGGCAGACTGTGCTTTTGATTCTAATTCGGAACCTTATGAAGAAAGTGAATTAGAATATGAGCCAGAAAATGATGATGGGTCGGTTAGTGATGAAAGTTGTACTTCTACAACTGTTACCGTCTTAACTGTTCGGTACCAATTTTTCCAAGTTTCTTTGGATGGGACCAAGATAGCGATTTTATTTGGAACGATACTGGGCGATAAACAATTAAGACGTATGCGAACGGTTGGAGAGCTAAAAGTCGTGGGTTTATTTTCGGAACGTTAATCAACCGGAAAGGTAATAAAAGGGCGCCAGAAATTTTAATTATCAGGAAAAATTTCATAAACTGCGATAAGCGAGAGAAATTATAAAAAGTGAGGTATTTTTGGTAGTGTATCTGTGGAGGTTTAGGAAGTACTCACTAAAACGCGGTTCATTGAGTTAACCAGTTTATTAACAGGTTTTACCAGCGTCAGTGAACAAAACATCAAAAATATTTACAAGATGGGTACATGCATAACCTGGTACCGCAAACAAAATTAATATATACATAAAAGCAATAGAACAAATTATCACTAAACACTACTCGGTAATTTGTTCGAGAAATGAATAGTCTCCAAGAAACAACAAATATACAAATCAAAATCATATACATACACAAATGATAAATGTCGCAGAGTTTGCGAACTAAAAAATTAGTTTATAAACGAAATTATTTTCCGTTTATTCAAAAAAGAAAATGTAGGATATTATATTATTAAATTACTTGAAAACAAAAAACACATAGGCTTTGTGAAAGTTATGTCAATATCGGGAAAATAACTTAATCTAGATTTGACGTGCACGACGAATTTCCTAACGATTATTCTATAAAACATAAACAAAGGTTCTCTAAAACAATGGCAATATTAATAATCAATAAACTCGTTATTGTAATAAAATAGTTATGACCGTATAGTTCTTTCGCTAAAGAAATAGCGTGACACTAAATTAATCTTTCCACCATTGACTAAGAAAGGGTGCGATTACCCCAGATAGGAGAGATACTAAATAATCATTATCGATACTTGAGTCCAATTGTTTCCATCCAATCACCAAATTACTACTCAAGTGAAGATACTGGCATCAACGCCGGAGGCGTGGTTTCTCGATTAGGTCGATTTAAAAAACTTACGATAGTACTTGTAATAAGTAATCTACCCTCACCGCGTGATGGAACAGATCACAGACACTCGGAAATCTTTGGTAATTTAATGAAGGTAATAAGCACTATAAACCTATACTCCGGTAATTTTAATTCGACTATGAACACAGGAAATACCGATACTTTGGTACGATACGATACGATAACTAAGAAAATCACCACCGCTTCGGTTAAGTAATCTTCGTAGGCTCAATCTCGATAGCGGCACTAAATAATGATACGATAATTCACGCTGATACTACAAGAAGTTTTTCAACTACTTGCCTTGAGAATCGGTCGCAGACTGACTCTCGTGACGAGATTTTTGGGGATGGATAGCCTTCTTTTTGAAATTCTTTCCGAAAAATAACTGTAAAATTAGTTACAAAAGCCATATAACAGCCATATAAAAAGAATCGGGCAGTGAATGCACAAATTACGCTGTCTACCCAGAATTTCAAAAAAGGTACCCTCCTTCTCCGAAGGTGATTCTAAAACTATTGTGTACTCATCGTACATCTTTTAAGGGCGGTATGAGAAGTACAATAAATTGTCACTTTGTTCAATTGATAATCCCTACTGAGCCGTAATAAACCTTTTTCGGCGTTCAAAGATGTATTATACTCCGGTAATTCTATGTTTATTAGTAGTATAAAACGATCTTCTACACAGTCCGAAGTAAATATTGTTACGTCAGGGCCGCACTGGGATATCAATTCTAATATAAAAAAATTAAAATCGTTACACAACTAATATCGAAGGAGTATTTCATAGAAGAAATTAAGACACTGGGGTTGATAAAAATTCTGATTCAGAAGTTGAAATGTCCAATATCGATGAACAGGATGATGATATTCATTCTGAACAACCTTCCGTAACCGAAATTCAGTGGTGTAAAATGACTGATATTAATTTCATTCCTCGCAAAACTATACCAAAAATGAAGTCGTGCATTCCTTTGATTCGTTGTGATCGATCTTCCAGGGAATTGGATGTCTTTTTGAAATTATTTCCACGTAGCCTACTGATATATATTGCAGAATGTACAAATCAAATGTTGAATATCTATAGAAAAACAACTGCGAATAAAATAATTCCCGACACAGATGCCCCTGAAATTATGATCATTTTAGGATGCTTATTAGTTATGAGCTATAATCATATACCACACTTACATGATTACTGAAGTACAAATACTTCGTTGGGAAATATGGAAATAACGTCGGCAATATCCAGGGATAGATTTATGTTGTTGATCTCTAAATAATACTTCAATAATCCCGAAAAGCTTCAAGAATCTTCGAAAACATACTACATCGATTAGCTCGTTTCATGTCTAAAGAGTACTTATAAAAAAGCAAGAACATAGCCTCGTTTCCATCCATTGACGAGTCAATGGTAAAGTTCAAAGGACGTTCCACAATGAAACAGTACCTTCCGCTAAAGCCTATAAAGCGAGGTATAAAAATATGGCATAGATGCGATGCAGCAACTGGATACGTTTACGACTTCAATATATACTCGGGAAAAAAAACAACAACAAGAAGGAACACTGGGTGGAAGGGTTGTCCTTAAGTTGACATCAGCAATTGAAGATCCTAATGTAGTTATCTGCTTTGACAGATACTTTACATCCGTAAATTTATTGACTCAAATTTCACTTGCAACTGTAGGAACTTGTATGTCGAATCGGAAAAATTTACCGGTTCTTAGGATTTGTAATGAACTAGATTAGTGGAGTGGACTGTTGAGTTTGTCGTTCACTACTGCACCTAAGTAGATGTGTTGTTTGTTTTACTTCGATAAGGTTGTGGAAAGAAGGACCAGTCGTAATTTTGAGTAATGTTTAATAAAACACTCAAATTCAACAATTTTATACACGTAAATCACTTAAAGATACTAAATACTCGTGTGGTAGATATGTATACTTTTCCGCTAATTCTCGAACGAAGTCACAGAAATTTGCACGTTTTTATATTGCGTCGTAACGCGAGTGATATTTAAACACTTCAGGTTAAACAAGATATAGTTCACGCACACTGTATGTATCGAGCGCGAGAAATTGTCACACTTTTTTATGCCGACCGATACATAGTGGATTTAGTTTTGTACTGCTTGAAGTTGAGA
Organism: Galeruca laticollis; assembly: GCA_963921935.1. Taxonomy (NCBI): domain Eukaryota; kingdom Metazoa; phylum Arthropoda; class Insecta; order Coleoptera; family Chrysomelidae; genus Galeruca; species Galeruca laticollis. The sequence continues at coordinate 174,752,589 of OY998179.1, read as the reverse complement.
AACTGACTCTTTTTAAATTGGTTAATTTCTGTAGATATAAGTTTTTTTAGGGGGTAGGACTTTCTCTTTCAGACTATAACTTGTGTCAGTTGAATGGTGATATTTTGTGACATAAAGTTAATTACCCACTTTACCGTGAAGCGATAAATAGTGTCCTGTTAGTTAATTTATGTCAATCCATAAAATATTCATTTCGAATACTTGATTCCCTATTCATTTGTGAAAGGATTTGAAATATTGTTCAAGGTGCTAATTGAAGTTATTTGTAGTAACATTTTAATAGTTTTGGAAAGTTCCATAATCTCTATTTTATAAAAAGACTTTTGTTAAACAGGTACTTAAAGCTAAACATTATTTTACTGATGGGCGTTTAAGACCATTAAAGTGAATAATAAGGGTTTGACGTTACAATAGATTCAAACTTGTCATAGAATTCACAGTAAAGTGGAATTTATTACGATTGATTTGTCATCGTGATATATATATATATATATATATATATATATATATATATACAGCATGTCATCTCACAACACCGGTAATGGATACTAAATTACAACATAAAGGTGATTATGAATTTTTCTGGAGTAACGCAGGCTTACTTGCTTCAAAATGGAAAGATACAAGGAGGTATTGGTCCTCAGCAATTGTCATTATCCAACAGCCATTATCATTTCTAGAAAACAAAAAGATGGAAGAAAAGTTGAGGTTGCTTGTCCAGAATCAATATCATTTTGTAATGATCATATGGGTCGGTCGATTTATCTGATCAGTTGGTAGGAATTTACGACGTCGACCGTAAATCTGCCAAGTGGTGGAAAAAGGTATTTTACAAGTTCCTTCTCACAACAGTCGTAAACGCTTGGATTTTATACAAGGAAATAACCCATAAATCAAACTTATCTCTAAAACAGTTTCTAGTTCCCTTGGCGGAACAACTGATTGCCCTAGGCAGACAATGAGCAAAGGTAAAAAGACGGCATATGTATGGCCGACCTTCTAAAGTGAGATGCCAAGAAAATATGAGTGAGCATTTACCTGTCCAAGGTACTACTAGAAGAATATGCCACATCTGTCACAAGAAAAAAATTGAAAAAAGAACTAGAATATCATGTGTCAAATGTAATTAATATTGCCTTATGTATAGAATGTTTTTCATAAATAATATGGTTCCTATGATTTATTAACAGCAATAAAAGTTTGTTTTGATTTATGTACAAAATATTATTTATTCACTATCAGTGGGATGTACATTACAGTAAACTACTATAGGGACATATATGTCCCGTAGTATAATACTACAGGGACATATATGTCCGAAAAAAACCAGCCATACCAAAATTATATGGCTGCTGTAATGTCTACTAGTGAGCCCAATTAACGTTTTCAGTAATATAAAAATGACCTAAACATAAAAACTAAAAAGTCGGCACGAAAGGGTTAGAACCCAAAATGCAACTTTCAGATATTATTTTTTTTTAGTTGTATACGATGTCTGTAAAAAAATATGAATTTTGTTGCAAAGTAAAGTACTCTTATTATTGGTTTAAAAAAAAGTTATTTGAGAAACATGTTACTAATGACATTTTAGGTGAACATAACGATTTTGAACCAGATATTGTGACTTTAGGAAAATATTAGTTTATAAACATTTTTTAGTAGGTACATAAATGACAATTTTGAATTCATTTTTGCATTTTAATTTATGCTGAAAAGTAAAGTGCTTTTAAATGTAATTTTAAAACAATCATAGAAACCTCTCAAATCTATACTAGACTTATTTTATAAGGAAAAACTTGATCCGGATTCACATTTTTCATTTTTGTTACTCTTAATTGTTAAACACGTTTTTGATAGAGGGCATTGCAATATCTAGCAACTCTCAACAAATTCAAACGTGCCTGTAATAGATAAAAATTCCAGTAAATAGTATTGAAGATAAAATTGAAATTGTTCTTATTGTTGAAGAATATAATAAAACATGTAGGGAAGTGGCGGAAATATTTAATAATAGACACCCTGATAAAACAATACATTTGACAAAATGGAGTAATGCTATGTAGTGGAAAATCCAAAATTTTCACTTCCAATTAAATCAAATTGATTGAATATAAGTGAAAGTACAGTTGCCAGAATTTTCAAGTCAAATAAATTTAAACCATACACACCCCAATTCACCCAAACTTTAGAACAAGGAGATGTTGAACGAAGGTTCTAATTTGATGCTCGTATCCAAGGAGAATTGGGAGATATAGATTTATGATGAAACAATTACACCTAATGGTACAATAAAGACAGAATTGTTGGACCATCCTTTTTTCGAAATAACCTGAATGGAGACATATACCTAGAATTTTTAAATAATCAGTTGTTTGAATTTATTGACGAACTACCTATAAACAAAAGAGAATAAAAATATTCGGGATTTTCTGCTTCACATTTTGGGGGGAAGGGGGGTGTCGGGGTAGGCACAAAAGAGTAGCATGTGTTTTTCTGGATTATAGTTTTTTTGTGTGGCTACTATGCCCGTCTAAGATCAGTAATGCAGGATCTTGCGCCGTTGGTTTAATATAATTTACAAACTAATCTAACGAAATCGATTATATTTCAACGACCAACAATGCACTATCGCTGCAAGCAAAAATTGTTCCCTCTTTCAATTCCTCCTTCATGCCTTTCTGCGAAAAATTATTAATGGCGTTTTCACCAGCTGACTTACAAATTACTATGGTAATAGATATTCCACGATCTGCTGAGGTGATCCATGAAACTTGATTTCGACCTCTCAATGCTAGTATTTTTGAATTATGGCCTAAAACTATGCTTAATGAAGTCTTGTCGACGTTGAAGATTATAAGAGCAGGAAATGGATTCTGTTTTCAAAAGGACACAAAATGTGTTGACAACTACCTTGTTAAAACCTCCTGCTTGTGCTACTGATTTTATTCTGCACTCCTTAGAAATAAATTCGGATGCCTTTTCCGAAACTGAGAAAACCACTCTTTACCGGCAGGTTGACTCACTTGGTTAATGGCTGTGTGATATTATTTTTCTCATTTTACTGAATGGCAACGCACATCACGCGAAGTCAAACCATACATACGGGTTTCCATATCAAATATATAGTGTTCAGCTTCTTGGTGTACAGTTTGTTGTTCATATATATATATATATATATATATATATATATATATACATATATACATATAGGGTAACTTTTTTATTGGGGAATGCGGCAATGTGATAAAGAAAACTCTGTTTAGTTAATCCTAAGCTTTCGTCTATATACATATATATATATATATATATATATATATATATATATATATATATATATATATATACATATATATGTTACGGTTAAAGTATTTACTTGGCTAGTATATAAACTAGTTGGATAGTATACAAACTGCCCAACTGCCTGGTTATTTTGATGAATAATCATATTTTCACTAAAATAGCTACTATACAAAATTTAGCGCTGAAACACAAACCACAAGGAAATTACACAAATTAGCTAGTATTTTTGGCTAATTTGTGAACTATCCACATTAGTTGGATAAAGTGTGAACTTGATATTGGTAGTAATACATAATAACCAACGAGTTGGTTATTATGTATTACTCAACAAACTAATCAATTCTCTTGGGTTAATTAAGTTTAGGATAGTAAAACCCTTAGTCAAAAATTATTACTATTATTACTTTAGAAAAAGTAGAATAAATATAACTCAAATAATACCAGGTGACAAAATATTAACAATAAAATATGTCAGGACATTAAAACCACCAAACAAAGAACAGTATTATTTGTTGAAGCAAGTTGCACTGTTGTGGCACTTACTATTACACGTATATCCAGACGCAAGACATTTACACTTTTTATTCGCACAACTCTTCTTGCAGTGACATCGCACATATCCTTGGGTTGAAAAAATGGTATTTCGCGAATCCGGTGATTTCGGAAAATTTCCTTTTTACTGAAGTGTTCTGGATAGGGTATCTTCCGAAAAAGCATATAAGTACAATTTTGGCTAAGACAGTTTTCATTTCCAACGAGCTCAAATGCACTGTTATATGATTTTTTTATAAGTCCGACCCTGTACATTATTTTTCCTTTCAAATTTACACTCATGTTGAGGACATGTTAGGTTATTAGCCCTACAAAAAGAAATTAAATTGCCCAAAAAGCAAAAAAAATGTACTCCTTTATTTCGGCCCACAGTATATATATATATATATATATATATGTATATATATATATATATATATATATATATATATATATATATATTTCAATTTGACAGTAGTTGTCAAACAATGCCCGGCTATGATAAATATTATTTTTGTATTTGGAAAGATGAATTTATTCACAATGAACTTTAATCACTCTTATCTCAGGGTGGGATCAAAATTGTTATTAAAATAATGAATCAAATTTTATAATTTTAAAGTATTCTCCCAATTAAATATTACTCTATAATTCAGATTGTTGACACAAGAATCTCGAGTGACTGTTTGTTCAATATTATAAAAGGCCCTTTAATTACCTTATGATATTTATGATTTTTCTGTCACCAATAATTATTTGAATGTCACTGAATAAATCAAAATTTTATTGATTGCGAAATGTTTAATTCTATGAAAATATGTGCTAAATGAATACCACAGTGAATTAGATTAAATTTTTCTATATCAAATAACAAATTTTCTAAGGTTAGTATTCCCCAATAATATCGTTAAAGAACAAAATCATATTTTCTACAAACATTAAAATTAAAACAACCTATGTACTAGAAAACACCTAATTAAATACTTTTAACAAGAATTCAAATTGTTGAATTTACACTTGACGTGTATAAATGTCAAATACCACGATCTCCGATCAAAATCGTCGATTTCCCAAAATTCGTCGCTTGATGTAAATTTTCATATGTAATGTTTATTTCGTTTGAATTCAAAAATATCTTTATAGATGCATCTATTTAAATTTATTCAAAAGGCCTGTTATTCTCGAGAAATAATTAAAAACTGGAGCGGACTCACCAATACTATGGGACAGGAAAATACTCGTACTATTCTAAATGAATTTAGAATTCTGGATACTTTCTAAATATAATTTGGAAATCTGGAACCACTTAAACTGAATACGATACAATTTCTCTTCAAATTATGCACGCAAAAAGTGAGACAACTCTAAAATACGATGTTGTCTCGTGGGGGTTTCAAATGCAACTAACTAAACTTTCTTCAAATAAATAAATCTCTTCTCCTGTGGTTACGAAATTTTCTTTTTTTTTAAAAAATACTAATAACAAAGGTTTATCAATTTTAATGTATCATCTTGATTTATATAAAACACTTATGAATTAGTTAACAACATTTATCTTGACACTATCGTACTTCTTAATTGAACTGAACTTGTCCATTTTGACAACGTTGTGCTGTTTATTTTGAAAATGTGACGTTTCCAGACCTGAGTCGAACTTTACAGGTTCTTCCTGATTCCTCCAGGCCAAGTATCGACACTGCGTCCTTGAATTTCTAGAAAATACCACTTGATAGATACGCTCGACAATGTAAACAAACATCAGGTCCAGACTTCCAATGTTTGTAAACATAAATTGTTTTGACCACTTTGGCGTATATTTCATAATATAAGAAATATTTTAATTTCTTCTCTTTTCAGGACGAACGTTTCAATCATGAGGTAGACAGTCGGACGGGATACAGGACGAAATCCTTATTATGCATGCCTATCAAAGACACCAATGGTGATGTGATAGGAGTAGCACAAGTAAGTACATTTCTGATTTAAAATTATATACAAAAAACAAATTGGTTTCGCGTGATCAAAAAATTATATAAAGTAAAATTACTACTGTTCGAATTATTTCTGATTCATAAATTTATTTTTAATCATGAGTTTTGAAACTATTTCGAAGTCGCTGGCTCACATGTATTATAGTCTGAGAATTAGAACTTACGTAAATGTTACTTCTACCCACATAGTATGAGTGTATTCAATCGCTTGATTAATGTTTTCTCAATACACATTGAACCGTTCAAAGAAAATGTGTTTTAGGTAAGGAGAGCATACAATTTAATTATAATTTTTAGTAGCAAATTCGCCATAATGTACCTGCGCTCCTATTTAAAGGAAATTTTCGTGGTTATAGTCAACTGAATATTTATTTTAAATTTTTTCGAAAAATCGAAGTATATATACACCGTGTTTTATTAACAATGGGACAACCGTTAACGGTCAAATGAGAATATAATAATAATTTTTAATGTATTAACACGTTCGTAAAGGATCAATTTTGGGAAGAGTTACAAGAGGCTACAGAAGGAGCCAAAGGAAGACTGTATGTATTAGGGGACTTTAATTGAAGGGTTGGCATTGGAGATCAAATGTATAGAAATTAATTAGGAAAACATGGCGAGCAATGGAAAAAGAATGGTAGATTTTTGCAAGATAAATCAATTAGTAATAACAAATACGCTCTTTGATCTTAAAAATATACATAAATACACCAGAGAGGAGAAAAATCAATAATAGACTAATTACTAGTAGAAAAGAACAATACAAGAGTAGTACAAAAGTGAAGAGGACCAGAGATAGGCAGTGATCATTATGTAGTACTGTGTACTGAGCACAATAAAAGAGTAAGTAATTCAAAACCAAGAAAAGGACAGCCCAAAAAAGAAGAATTAGAAATAATAAAAACGTATACCTAAATTAAGAAACATAGAACGTCGGCGTACATTGCAGTTAACAATTGTGTGGATATTGGGAGATCGTGGATAAATAGGGAATATAGCAAAGGTGATAATACAAAACCTTGCGGTACTCCAGCTTGAATGGAGTACGGTCCGGCTGTGAAATTATCAATTTTTGAAAAAAATTTCCTGTTAGATAAATAAGAATTTAATATTTTAATTAAATAATCAGGGATTTCAAGCTATATCAATTTGTTCATCAAACCCTCGGGACATACGGAGTCAAAGGCCTTGTGTATGTCTATTGTGACCATGATGGCTTTATTTTGTTTTTGTAAACCGTCCCTAATGTAATTTATTAGACGGATTATTTGAGCTACGGTGCTGTGGCCACACAACAAAGTACTTTAATCTATATAGAATAATTTTGTCAATCACCTTTGCTATATTATTTAGAAGGGATATTGGCTTATAACTATCTACATAACATGATTGTTTATTTGCTTTGATGATGGGGATGAGATTGGCTATCTTGAGTATATCGGGATATTGACCCGTTTTGATAATATAATTAGTTATATGTGTAAGATGTACTATAACTTTTTTGGGGATGTTTTTAAGTAGAATGTTGTGTATGGTGTCTGTCCCAGGGGCTGTTTTGTTTTTGAGTTCTGTATTGTGTTGTGTATTTCAGTGCATGCTGTTACATTTTTTGTATTAAGTGTATTAACTTAGTTTATGTATTGTTGAACTGTATGTGTTATCTTTTGATGATATTGTGTGTGTTGTGAGTCATTAACAAAGTTGCTTTGGAAATACTCTCCGAACTGTTCGGCGATTTCTGGGGTATTGATGTATATTTGACCGTTGTTAACCCGAGAACGCTCGCGCCTGAAAAGTTACGTTGATGCTCGCGGCTGGTCGTTTTGACCGACTAGGAAATCCTTAAATATGTCAGTATTTGTGTTGTTTATTAAAAGTATTGAGCTATTGATATACTTTTTATAGAAACTTTATTGGCTATAAACATAAAGTAGGTATGTTTTTGAGCAAAAATGAAAATGACAGACTCTTAATACAATAAAAAAAACAAAGTGATATTCTTAACAAAAAAAAAAGGTGCTAATTTTCTTCGTTTCCTACGCACCTTACACAAATATCTACCCCGTGTTCCTTGCAAACGTATCTTGAACAAGTTTGACAGGTTGTGGTGGTTTTCCTATTTTTCTTTGAGCTACAATATCCACATCTTCCTACAACACTATCAGCTCTTGTGGTTGGCTGCACAGGAATTCTAAGTACGTTGTGAATACTGGTTCGAATATTCAAAGGTATATCCATTGTCAACCGTCTGTGTATATGCTCAGAACATAACTCCGTGGCAAGGCTCCTCAAAAATTCACGTCTCTTCTTGATTTTCTTTGCTTTGTTGTTGAACTCATAAATGACCTGGCTGTTGATTCCGCCAATATTCATTTCACAGAAGAAAATTGTTAGTGGCCACCTAGCAGTTTTTCGCGAAACTGAATAACTGCCTTTCATCTCATCGACTTTATCTACACCACCCTTGGTTTTATTATAATACATTACAATATAATTTTTGGTTTTCTGTTCACAGATTCCTCAACCTCACCCTGATGATGCATCGTCGATATCAAATCAACCGTCTTACCTTTTTTAGGTACATAGGAAAGCAGAGTTATGTTCTTTGTAAATCCAAAAATTGTGCTTTTCACTTCCCTTTGTTTAGAATTGACGAATTTTTTTGGAAGCTCCCTTTTATTTCTTCTGATAGTCCCGACAATTGTTAATTTTTCCTTTAGTAAGTCTTGAGCCAGGTCAATAGAAGAAAACCAATTGTCCATGGTTATATTGCGCCCTGATCCCAGAATAGGGCCAACAAGCCGCTTGACAACGTTGGCAGGACTATTATTTAGCAAGAAAGGACCCTCTGCCTGTTTCCCAGCATAAATTTCCATATTATAAGTATAATAGGAACATGAGTCCGCTAGAGAAAAAAATTTAATTCCATATCGGGCAGGTTTACTTTTTATGTATTGCCGGAAACCGCAACGTCCTCGAAAACCTTCCAGCATTTCGTCTATTGTAGTATCTGCTCCGATAGTGTAATTTTCTTGACATCTTTTTACAAATCCCTCAAACGAATGCCTAATGGGAGCTAACTTATCTGCTGTTTTTCGAGCTTCTCGGTCATGTATATTGTCGAACCGGATACAGCGCATTATAAACTGAAACCTAGACAAAGTCATAACACATCGGAAGTATTCTATTCCGGTGCCATCGGTGGCCCATAAATCCGAAATATTTAGGTGTGAAGCACGTGAAACGCCGGCCAAATACAACAATCCCATAAATGCTCTTACTTCAATAGCGTCTGTATCTCTGGCATCTCTTTCCCGTGTATAGTTAGCACGAACGGACTGAATTTTTATATTTGTACATACCACTATTTCTTCTATAACTTCATCAGGGAAAAATAACTTCCAAGAGGTTAGTGGTGTTACAGCAAATTTCGATTTGTTTGTGGGACCTTCCCGAAATCTTACAATATTCGCTGGTTTTACTTTTGCGACACGGCTTATCGGAGGATATTTACACCACAACATCCCAGATTTTCCCACATAATTCTCAAGGCGTTTAGACAAAGGCACATCGTCGTATGACTCATCCTCATCACTATCATTCTGATCAGGATCTGACTGCTCCGAGTTCGTATCATGGTCGCTTTCTTCTAGAATATCTTCTTCAGGGTCCGAATCACCTCCAACTATCTATTCGTCTGTTTCTATTTCCTCATACAATCTTTGTAAACGTTCGATTTCTTTTTCATGATCCATTCTACAAAATAAATAGATTTCTATAATATGTTATCTGCTATTATCTATTTGATTTTGCCACATTTATTTGATTATAACACCCAATTTCCCTGTAAACAATTAATAATTTGGTACAAACCTTAAAATGCTCGCGCGTCGGTTAAAACGACCAATTATCAGTTTTCAGCTTCTAGCAACACTCTCTAACAAAAACCAAAAGTAGACTGGCCCGCCGGTTCGACTTAGGACGACTCCAAAACGCGTCGTAAAATGACGGCCCAAATAAATGTGGGAGAGGGAAAAACACATCCTTGGCGGCAAATCGACCATGATGCGAGCGTTCTCGGGTTAATAATTTTATTAATTTCATTATGTTTTTTTCTGAAATGAAGGGCGACTTTCCATAGTGAATTGTCGTCCGGTTTCAGGGTTTCTAGGAATTTTACCCATTCATTATTTTTATGTTCAGTTACTAAATTGTTGGTGATGTTTTAATGCTTGATGATCGTTAGTATTTCTTGTTATTTGCCATTTTTTTCTTAATTTATTTTTCTCCTGAATTATTTGTATGAGGTTGTCGGGTAAAGTGTTTTTAATATGAGTTTTTTGTTTAATTGAAGTTGACTGATCTCTAGCGTCGAGGATTATTTTTTATTATATTAGTTAAATGATTTGAGTTATCTACTTTATCAATTATTATTAAGTTTTCTTTTATATATCTAAATATCGACCATTTTGTTTTTTTATATTTAAATGTTTTAGTGTTGTTAGGGTTAATGATATTGTGGGATAATTTTAGGTGGGTGAGGACGGGATCGTGGTCTGAGGTAAGGTCTGAGAGTGTTTTTATTTTAGTTAGGTTATTTATATTTTTACTAATCGCTGAGTCCAATATAATGGGGGTGTAATTCGCAGCTTATGGGAAGTATGTTGGTTCTATAGTGTGATATATATTGCAGTCCGAGTTATCGCAGAACTTCATGAGAGTTTTCCCATTTGCGTTAGGGTAGTGTGTATACTGTTCCACTGCGGATGTTTGCAGTTGAGATCACCAACTACCAGAACTTTGTTATGTGTGTTGAAAATGTTGTGTAGATCTGTGTATTTGAGTTTTTTGCTGGGAGGGCTGTAATCTCCGACTATTTTACATTGCTGCAAGAAAAGAGAAGTGACACTGTAATGTTTTCTTAAAATTTTTATGATAAAACTTTTTTTAAAAAACTTACAATGGCTATATCTTTAGAAAACAAGATAATATTAAAAAAAAATGCTCAGACAGGTCGATTTTTGTTTGGACGGGAAAACTTTTTCTTATTTTCAGCATCGGTACTCTATATATACCACGGTTGAGAAGTAAGCCATTATATACCTCACACATTATATGTTTCGGAGCTCCGTGCCTCGGGATATAAAAGTGCTCGTTATATAATGGCTTCCTTCTGACCCTAGGTGTATAATGTACTATTTTTAAAATTTAAGATATTTGTTTGTTTGATTTCTCACCACCTTGTATAGAAATTTTTAATTATGATGTAAAATAATATTCGAAAAGTTAAGATAGGGACATGTAACACGTTTTCTCAAATTTTGAACTATTTTGAGACAATAGTTCTGATACCACGTAAATTCCGTATCTAGAAGTCAAAACTTTCTATTTCAATAAGTATTTTTTAAATCTTAGGTTATAAACAAAGTAGGCGATCAACCGTTCACAAAAACCGATGAAGAAGTATTTTCCAGGTACCTACAATTCTGTGGTATCGGCCTAAGGAACGCACATCTATACGAAAAGTCACAATTAGAAATAAAAAGGAACCAAGTTCTTTTAGATTTGGCTAGGATGATATTCCAAGAGCAATCTACGTTAGAACACGTCGTTTATAGAATTTTACTGCATGCACAAAGCCTCATTCAATGCCAAAGAGTACAGGTAAGTCGAGAAATTATTTATTTTTATTAAAAAACTATATTTTTTTACTCCTAATTCTGAAATGCAACTTTACACATCGATAAAGATGCGCCAAGTTCAAATTTTAATACCAGTGCGAAAGTGCAATGCTATTCTTATGAGATGTATTTTACGTATCGCAGTCATAAGAGCTAATAACACTTTTTCGCGCAGATGAAAAATTCAGACAGCTGTGCTTTAGAAATTATTTAAAAACGTCAAACTCATTCGCGTTTTTCTTTATGTGTTGTGCGCTCTAATTATCATGGAATCGAGTACTGAACGACCGTCTACTCCATCAAATATAACGGGTGCAGCAAACGCAGCAAGTACATCGTTATTGCTACAAAAATATCTGCGGATTCATGAGAATACGTATTAAAAATTTATGTTGCGTACAGAGTAAAATATTCATTCGTTTTCGGAAAATGTCATGTTAACATACTTGTCATAAAAACTCCCAATCATCAACACTTTGGAGTCATTATTCTATGTTGAAGAGTACCATCAGGATCAAACATAATATTGTAATGTTTTTCTTATTTATTTAAACAGTAAACAGGTGGGATAAACTTCAAACACACACGGTATGGCTACTTACGAATTTATTTAAACTCTACAATACTCACTAACACTTAATTTATATACATTTAACTATTCACTTGAATTTAATTTATATACACATAACCTTAATTAAATTAACTGTCTCGACCCTTCCTTCGTGGAATCTGCTCATATTAGTGTTTTAAATGGAACTCACGGTTTCTAGTTAATTCCACAATATAATAATAATTATTGAAAAATCTAAAAAATTGAAAATTGTTTCGATAAATCAATATCATCGTCAGAATGACAGAAGTTACATTTCATGTGATGCCAAGAAGAGGTGATGTTACAAATATTGAAGCTTAGATATTATTAGCCCTATGGTGATATCCTGGATATCATTTTTCCAATTAAGATCAGTATAACTGTGCAATGATATAGAAAACCAGGAAAACTATATCTGCTGATCTTTACAATTATCACTTAAGAAGACAGTTTATTAGTGGAAAACTCCTTAGATTTAACTGTTCATTGACAACTTCATATTGTGGGTTTCTTAAATGTCTTCTAATTTCCAATTCTTCAAGGAAATCTAGTTCTTGTTTCTTTTCACAAATATGCAGCACTTCTAGTTTTGTGTTAGGTGTCAATGGATGATTGGTGTCAAGTAGATGTTTTGCGTAGTGGGATTTATCTGGTTGTCTGACCCAAATAGACCGCATTACATTCTGGACATTTGAGTTTATATATACCTGACTTCTTTAATGGTGGTATTTTTGTTTTTACATTTAACAATTTTGTACTAACGTTACTTTCTGTTTTAAAAGAAATTGTTGTATTCGTTGCTGAAGATATTATCTTTCAAATATTATTAGAAATATTTCCTGCATATGTGATGGTTTTATAAGTCTAATAATATTTCAAAGATATCATCTTCAGCAACGAATACAAGAATTTCTCTTAAAACAGAAAGTAACGTTAGTACAAAATTGTTAAATGTAAAAACAAAAATACCACCATTAAAGAAGTTAGAAACCACCAAGAAAGAAGTTCCAGAATGTAATGCTGTCTATTTGGGTCAGACCCTCAGGAATTTTCAAATCCGATACAGTGAACACTTACGAGCGTATAGATTCAAACAACCAGATAAATCCCACTACGCAAAACATCTACTTGACACCAATCATTCATTGACACCTAACACAAAACTAGAAGTGATGCATATTTGTGAAAAGAAACAAGAACTAGATTTCCTTGAATAATTGGAAATTGGAAGACATTCAAGAAACCCACAATATGAAGTTGTCAATGAACAGTTAAATCTAGGGAGTTCTCCACTAATAAACTGTCTTCTTAAGTGACAATTGTAAAGATCAGCAGATATAGTTCTCCTGGTTTTCTATATCATTGCACACTTATACTGATCTTAATTGGAAAAATGATATCCATACGGCTAGTAATATCTAAGCTTCAATATTTGTAATATCACATCTCCTTTTTTTTTCTATTTACATATATTAAGTCAATCACAAGTTAGGTCACTTCTTGGTCTAGCCAAAAATAACTACTAAACATCAGGTAGGCATCACATGAAATGTAACTTCTGTCATTCTGACGATGATATTGATTTATCGAAACAATTGTCAATTTTTTAGAATTTTCAATAATTTTTATTATATTGTGGAATTAACTAGAAGTTTCATTTAAAACACTAATACAACCTTAATTATTTACATCAACCTTTACTGTTCGTTTTTACTAGATAATTTTAGATTGCGGCTTACACAAAAACAATTGGCTTTCTGGCATTTTCTAGATTAGACTGGTCACAAAAACAATGTCTAGATAAGATAGTCACAATCGTAAACAGTTCTGAGGAATCTCTGCGCATCCGCCATAATTTTAAATTTCATACATGGCTTAGACAGAGTCGGATTCAGGGTCTACACTAGTGTGCTATTCCGTAACATATCCCCTCCTTAAATGGAAGTTCCTCCTGGAACTTTTGTGTAGCCGAGACTGGATGTTTGAATCGGCAACTGGCCCCATTTCTACACCTTCAGATCGGGGGTTGTAGCTGCAAATTGATATCTGGACACTGGTATCCTGGAAAATAACCTCTACCATGTTCCTGATGACTCGCCAAGCCAACTGGTTACTCGCTATCTTATTCATAGCCAGTTTCTTCACGCTGGATTCTAACAAATGGTCTCGGAGGTTTCGATTTGCTTCCCACACATCGCGGTAGGTAGATCGATCTTGAAATTCATTTTTAGTTACCACGCAGAAGACCGCAAGTTATGTTTCAGTTTCAATGTCTTGCCAGGGGCTGGAATCTGGTCTTCAAGTTTTTCTAATTGCCCGAAGTTCTTTCGAAAGACGGATTCCAACCCTCGTGCGTTCTTGATACGGGCGAGCATGTTGTACGCCAGTGAATAATCTTCCGGGAGAGTGAACAAATCTTGTCGTTGTTCTGAAGTGACTCCATACCTAGCTTTCCCGGCACCTCCATACGCGCCCATAAATTCATCGAAGGTAGGGTCAGACATCTCGAAAATGGTTTACTCCTTTCACTAGGTCATGGCCTCCTTCGAATGGCGCTAGTCGGTTTTGGTGAACTACTTTTGGTTTTCCGTTGGGGATCTTGCTTATGCGATATATAACATCATTTATCCTTTTCTTGATTAAGTATCGACCTTTCCAGGATTTTTGTAATTTTGGAGAAAATCCTTTTCTCCTCGTCGGGTTGTGTAACCATACTTTGTCCCCTTCTTTAAAACCGCCTACTGTGGCCTGTGTGTCGTACCGACTTTAATTCTGTCGCTGGCAACTTGAAGATTTGTTCAAACTAATTCATGAATATTATCCAGCCTTTTTCTCAATTGGATCACGTAGTCTTCCCCTGCTAGATCTTCTCGAGGCCGACAGCCAAGTCCAGGTCACAAGGAAGCCTCATTTCACGTTCAAACAGGATTTTCGCAGATGTTTCACCCGTGGACTCATTGACGGCAGATCGATAAGCCAGTGCGAATAGGGAAGGGTACTGGTCCCAATCTCTCTGATGGCTGGAAACCACTTTGGACAGGTATTTTCCAATAGTCCTGTTCATTCTCTCGACCATTACATCTGCCTGTGGATGTACTGTTGTCCTGGTCTTCTTCATTCCCAGCTTGTCGCAAATCTCCTGGAATAGATGGCTTTCAAAATTTCTTCCCTGGTCACTGTGGACTTCCAAGGGCACTCCATATCGACTGATAAATTCTTTCACCAATACATCCACGACAGTTGTGGCCTCTTAGTTCGGGATAGCGTAAATTTCCACCCACTTTGTGAAATAATCCATTACAACCAGTATGTATTTGCCACCATTTTCTGTCGTCGGAAATGGCCCAGCAATATCTAAAGCAATTCTTTCGAAAGGGCTTCCAACATTGTACTGTTTCATGGGTGCATTTCTCTCTCTCTTGACACTTCTTGCCAGGTAGGTCGCCGAATTTCTTCCTTCCATTGCCGGATCATCTTCAGGTGAGGTTCATTCTCCTGATCTTCTCTGATCCTGGTGGGTGACCATTTTTCGTTGACTACAGTAGATCTTGAAACTGCAGCCTCCCTGCCTAATCCAGATAAACAGTGACTTAATGAACTTCAAAACATAATTGAATCAATTCCAGCCCAAAAAATTATAATCGGCGATGTCAATTGTACAATGTTGCCTGGGTTACGCAATCTACCAACAGAAATGATGGCTCTCTATCAAATATCATCAATAACAATAAATTAATCCTTTTAAACTCCGGTAAACCTATGAGGTTTAATGCCTAGAACGGTACCATGTCTGCCTTAGATTTATCTCTCTGCAGCGATCACTTTCCTATAATTATAAACCATACGACAGATATAATTTCTGATGCAATACCTCACAAATATGAAAAATAAAAAATGGAATAAATTTGCAGATTAGATAGACCTCTACACTTCAAGCTACACAGTAACATCTAACGTAACTATTAGCATTATGCCCTTAATGAAATTGTTACAAAAGCGGCAATTCAAGCGGTAGGAAAAACAAAAATGATCAAATTCCCAAGTCCCATGGTGCAATCCAGAGGTAGCAGAAGCAATGGAAATCACCAAACATGCGTTTAACAAATATAAAAGGCATAAATCAGCGGATAATATTATCGACTTCAAAATATGTAGAGCTAAATCCAGATACTTGATTAAGAAATACAAAAAACAAAATTCGATTTAGTACGTATCTACAATAAACTCATCTACACCTCTTAATATGGTTGCGGATAAAATTAGAAAAATAAAAAGATCAACTTCAATCAAACTCATAAATGAAAAAGACTATACATCTCGAATGTAGTCTGTAGATAAATAGCAATAAGTAAAACTCAAAATCCGTACTACAGCATATATTAATAAAATATGAAGGGGGCAACCAGTTTCGGCTCACTGATCCATCCTCAGGCCTGTATACCAGTTATAAAAAATTTTGTATGGGATATCTGGCAAAAAAGATGGTAAGGAACCAATTTGCTACATAAAAAAATCATTTCATCAGTAAAATCCAGACTAACACTTTCATAGAATAGAAAAGAGCAGGTTGTTTTAACCCTCGATCACTCGCGCCCCAAAAAATTACATGAGCACTCGCGTGTGAGAGTTTCTCTCACACCCAGACTAGATCAAACTTATGTTTGATGTTATTGTTTTTAATTAATGTTTCGAAAATAAAACAAAAATATAGATAATGTTGAAGGGTTTATTTTATAATATTAACGAAAAATAAAACTGCCAGTATACTTTGAACAACACAAATAAACTTGTGCAACAATGTGAACACAACAATGGAAACAACCCTGTATATATCTTTTAAATGTTACTGAGATAAAAGTTATGTTAATATAGGCTAAAGTAGAAACAAATGATCATAAAAATTCAATTATCTGAATTATCACTGTTGTCGTTTACACCACAACACGTTCGACATGTGAATGTCGTATGCTCTGTGCAAATCGCAGCGTTGCAGCTAACACATCGCTTTTTTGACTTCCTGTTCTTTCTCCTGGGACAAAAAGCACAAAAACCTGATGAAACATCTCTGTTGTGATCAATCTGAGGCAAATTTAAATATGACCTCAACATGCTTCGGATATCAATTGGCAAGGACCTAATTGATGAACGCCTAACTAACAACGGCTTGATCAAATCTTCCGCCAGTTTATTCAGATGAATTCTACGTTCTTCAATGACGCCGGTATTAGTTTTACAAACAATATTGGAATTAATGGCAGCAATGTCTAGAATTGTAAAAAAAATTCTAAGGGGCCAGCGACAAGAAAATCTAGAAACAGAATATATTGATTTTAACTCATCAACCACGTCGACGCCACCTTTGGTTAGGTTGTAAAATGTGATAATCTCAGGTTTCTGCAGGTCGCCAGACTCAGGATCTATTTTGTCTCCAGAATGAAATGTAGACAACATCAGCACATTTTTTTTGGGTTTTGGTTTATATGACAATATTACAGTGTCCTTCTGAAAACCAAACATGCTACTAGGTACAGGTCGCTTCGCATTTATAAACACTGGTGGAATTTCCTTTTTGTTTTTTCTGAGGGTACCAACGATAGTGGTTTTTCTACCAATTAGTTCTTTGGCTAACGGCATTGACGTAAAGTAATTGTCCATAGTTATATTTCTACCTGCATCTAATATGGGATATGCAATACGCTTTACCACAGCAGAAGCAGAATTGTCAAGTTGAAAAGGCCCAGCCGGCTGTTTTCCTGCATATATCTCTATATTACTCGTATAAAACATCCTGGAATCAACTAAGGCATATATTTTAATGCCGTATTTGGCCGGCTTATTGGCTATATATTGCCTAAATTTACAACGGTCTCTAAAGCTCTCTAACATTTCATCCACTGTACAATACTCTCCAACTTGATAATTTTCTTGACATTTGGATACAAATTTTTCAAAGATTTCTCGAATGGGAGCCAAATTATCATACATTTTTCTTTGGTTTCTGTCATTGATATTGTCAAATCTCAATGCTCTACCTAGGAGATGAAATCGTTCTCGCGACATCGTGAGCCTAAAGCAAGCAGGTGCAAATATTGAATTATCCCAAAGTTCTTTAGTATTCACGTATTGAGCCTTCCGTACCTCAACCATGTATAGAATGCCAATGAAGGCATTTATTTCTATGGTATCCGAGTCACGGCAATCTCTTTCTCTGCTATAATTATTCCGTAATTTGGCCAAGTAAATATTAGTGCAATGTACAATTTGTTCAATAATCTCCTCTGTTATATATAATCTCCAGCAAGTTGCCACAGTATTTGCATTTTTTGCAATATTTTTGACCGCAGGAAGATGAGTGATAATATTCCTTCTTGGTGTTCGTACATTAGGTCGTGGAGGATAAGCCATCCAGTTAGTTTTTTTGTCTTTACCAGTAAAATGGTGTATAGAGCCGTATGCACGATTTTCTTCAATCTCCTGGACAAAATTTTCAACATCTTCATCACTTTGTTCCGAATCAGTATTGTGTTCACTATGTTCACTGGCAGTATCACTTTCGATATCTTCGCGTTCATGATCTTCCATAATTTCTTGGTTTTGCTCGCCTTCTTGACCCGTCCATGGTATATTAGCTAACATCTGCTCTCTTTCACTCTCTTCATAATTCAGTCGCCCTAATTCCGCAAGCATCCGTCCTCTACTCATTGTTTATAATCTAAAACAATAAATTCAATGTAGTAGGACACTTTGTATATAGAAAACAAATTCACTTACCAACACGAGTTTACTCGATCACAAAAAATTATAAACTACGTTAGAACTCGCGCGATGAGAGAAACTCTCACGGAGGTCTGCAAAGGTTCAACAAGTATCTGGTAACTAATATCAATTCACACTAAATATTGCACATGCCGATGCATATTCAAGAAGAGCTGTCGAAAGTCAGCTAGAAGTGGGGGTAGCAGTATATGTGATTTACTGTTCATAGAATGTGCGTTTTATTAGCAGGCGTGAGAAAAACGCTCATAGCGCGAGTGATGCAGGGTTAAACATGTTAAGAATATGAGGTTCAGCCCTCACGCACCAGCATTTGTTAAATCAAGAACCACCAAAGCAGTGTTTAACGTGTGACGTGCCTCTAACCTTAAAAAATATAGTATTGTAATGTTTTTGTTATTTATTTAAACAATAAACGAGTGGGATAAATTTTAAACACTCGGTATGGCTACTTACTAATTTATTTAAAACACTAACCTAATCACTAATACTTAATTTATATATACTTAACTAATCACTTAATTATTAATTTATATCAACAGTATATTCACTCAAACTTAATTAATTTATATCCACTTATTTATTTGTTTATTTCACGATGTCAAATCATCAACTCCACTTACTCTTCCTGATCAGTTCCTTATATATTAAAGCCGTTTTTACTAGATAACTCTGGTCACAAAAACCAGTTCTAGATAAGATAGTCTCAATCGTAAACAGTTTTTTATAACTGCGTATCCGCCATAATTTTAACTATTATACCTGGCTTAGACAGGGTCGGCTTTAGGGACTATACCAGTGTGCTGTTTCGTAACAGTATTGAATTGTACAAATGTAAGTGGTAGAAGAACAGTTAACAACATTCCGCGTAATATGAACCGCCCATGAAGTGAAAACTATGAAAAAGTGGTAAAATTTCTGAAAGACTTCAATTTCTGTTTTAAAATATAAGTATCTATTGTATGTTTTTTTTGGCCCCGCCCATAACCCTAGTTACTTATCAGATATTTTGAACTATTCAACTCCCATTGTATTTCAATAAATATGTATATCAAAATGATCTTTTCGTTTGTAAAACAAACAATTTAATTGAATTTGTTTCACAAATCAAGTTTTTGTTCTTCCGTTACTGCTATTAAATTCAGTACACACATTCTCCCATCAAGGCGTCCGCGGAATACCGAACGTGCTGGAAAAATGTAAATTCTCATTTTCAAGGCACGTCTTTCCTTATCTTGGCACATAGAATATCATTCAGTAATTTTTGGCAGTATCTTTGACTCTAAATTCACCCTAATGGACTAAAATACATAAAACTTATCAGTACAGGGTTATCCCAGTTCAACATCTACATATCTTACTAGAAATTACATGACTGTTTCTCTCATTAACTATATTTCGTTATTCTTAGTCCAGTCAAATATTGAAATGAATAAACATTAAATAGGGATGTTGACAATTTTTGGGAAAGTATTTTTAACCGTGCATTAGTGCCTAATATAGTCGCAAATATATATTATTTTTTTTAAATATGACAAACCTTGAAAATCATGTATTTTAAATAAGGTTTCAAAAAAAACAGAACTTTTATTACAAGATCAGGCATCTTATATAAAACTAAATAAAGATCCTACTATGTCAGTTCAAAGAAATTATAATTATTATTTAAAAAATTAAAAACAAAAAAAGAATTCTCCGATAATATTGCTGAATTATTTATTCATAATTCTAGTTTTCCAAAGCTATATTGTTTGCTCAAAATACATAAACCGGATATACCGTTACGTCCAATAGTTAGTTCAGTTAATTGTACTACTTATAAATTCGAAATATTCGAAAGATATTTAAAAAAATTCATTTGAGGATCGTACTAACTATAATACAAAAGACACCCTTTCCTTTGTTGTTGCTATTAGAGGTTGTAAATTACCAAAAAACTATGTATTGGTGTCATTGGATGTGGTCTCTTTGTTTACTCTTCACGCCAACACCGTTCAACCTATCATCATGAAAATTGACAGTGTATGTATTTTTTCACGGAGAAGGTTTTTGAACTATCCTCTTTGCTTTAACTCCTCACCAGGTGGCGCTGTCGCATATCAAATTCTACATCGTTCAACCGATCACCCTGAAAATGGGCATATATTACTATTTTTCTACGGAGGATTTTGTTGTAACTTGCACCAGGGGGCGCTGCAGCAAATCAAATTCTTCACCGGTCAACCGATCACCATGAAAATTGGCATATATATATATATATATATATATATATATATATATATATATATTTATATAAATTTTCTTGGATTTCAGTCAATTAAAACATTATGGAATGATTAAAATGTCATTTTACTAAAATTCTGTCAAACAATGGTGACGTTTCAGTCTTAAATTTAGACCTTTATCAAACTAAAATAGAACAGAATGCATATGGTAAACAAACTATTGGAATACAAAAAACAAACTTACCCCAAAGTGTAGTCAGCGAATTTTCATTAAACATTAAACTTAAAAACACCTTCACATCATTATTACACATTTTAAAATCATTGGATTACCTTCCATTCATTAAGAACACATATTTCAATAACAAACCATTCATATTGGTAAAAATATAATAACATAGTTAGTGACATTGAACTGTATTAATGTGAGACTAATTGTATTGCTTATAGAAGTGGGATATATGCAGCGCTGAGTTTATTTACATCTTTTTTGTCATTTATACAGAACGTCGATTTTTGAATCGCTATCATTTCATAAAACTCTCTTTTTTTCAAATTATTTTCCGTTTTTAAGATTTTAGTCCCTGCATAATTAAACTGATGGTCTTTATTCCTTTCATGGTTAGTAAGGGCAGTAGCATTTTTTTTATCATATTTATGGCTTTTTAGTCTATTTTCTAGATATTGACTTGTTTGGCCGATATAAGTAGCTTCACAGTTGTTACAAGGAATTTCATAAACAATATTACTTTTCTTTACTTTTGGTGTTATAGATTTTAGTACAGAAAAATGTTTTGCCAATATGTTATGCGGTTTATGACATATCTTTATGTTATGCTTCATAAACAAATGCTGGAATTGTTGCGACAATCCATTTATGAAGGGAAGAGAAATAAAGTGTTTACTGTTATTCATATTAATATTTTTCTTTTTATTTTCTGAACTATTGTAAAACTTGTGTATCCTGTCTCTAAAAATTGTATCTACCAATTTTGAAAATAGCACACATAACGTTTGAAAATGTAAACTTGAAGTGTAGGTTTGAGAATCACATTTTGCCTGATTTCATTAAGAATACCCTCAATGTTCTTATCACAGACACAACAATTAATATAAATAAAATCAAAAATACATTGAATCAAAACAAAATTCTCATTTCACAAGAACTTCCAAATGACCTATCTGATAGATTTATTGAACTTTGTAAAGAGAAAAATGAAAACCTTTTCAATAGAATTAAGCAAAAAAACAAAAATAAACTTAATTCTTTAATAAAAAAGCAAAAAGAACCAGAAAACAAGCAATTAACGTCATCCTTGTGGCTTGAAAATCTCACAGGTGAGGAAATTCCTGAATATGTAGCAGAAACTTTGAGTTTAGGTTCAAATTTTGCAGTAGCCATAGATAAAGAAACAGACATACCGGTTCACGACATTCTATGTAACATCTAAAATGGGATTAGGGATTTGAGATGTGACGAAAAAAATAGTATACGTCATAAAACTAGTAATATTTTACAAAATATTAAAAATAAAATAAAATCTCAAAATAACAAAAAAACTAATATCAATGATCGAAACTCTAGGAAAACAAAGAAATTTTTGAAACAACATGACCAGATTAAAGTTTTGAAAGCTGATAAAACAAACAAAACTGTTTTAATGCAATCCAGAGAATACGACCTAAAAATGAAGGACATACTTAAGGATAAAAAAACCTACCAGCAAATAAAATTAAATCCAACAAACCAACAACAAAAAAAGAACAATGAACTAATAGATTCATGGGAAAAAAATCTATATATATCTCCAGATGTTGCAAAAAAACTAAAAATTCGCAATGCATTGCCACCAAAAATTTATGGGTTGCCAAAACTACACAAGGAAAATGTACCCCTCAGACCAATAGTTTCATGTGTCCAATCACCTTTTGCCCCCCTTTCTAAGTATCTATCCAACATATTAAAGAACATAACCAACAAGAACAGCCACTACATAAAAGACTCCTTCCATTTCAAAGAAAAAATAAAAAACGTACAGATCCCTAACAATTATTCACTAATTTCGTTGGATGTTATCTCCTTATATACTAACATCCCAATTTCATTAGCCACAAAAATTATTAGAACAAAATGGAAGGAAATAAAAAAATATACTGATATTCCCCAAAATGAATTTGTATATGCTATTGAACTAACACTTAATTCCACTTACTTTTTATACGAAAATCAGATGTACAAACAAATAGAAGGATGTACCATGGGGTCATCAATCTCAAGTGTGATAGCACAGATAGTTATGGAAGAACTTGAAGAACAAACAATAAAAAATCTCAATTTTGAAATTCCATTTTTTTATAGATATGTGGATGATTGCATAACGGCAATCCCTAAAAATGAGGAAGAAAATACGTTGAAACTCTTTAACAGTTTTCATAAAAAATTGCAATTCACCATAGAACTTGAGGAATGTAATAAGATTAATTTTTTGGACACTACCTTACATCACATAAATAACAATATTAAAACAGAATGGTACACTAAAGCCACATGGTCATCAAGATATATCAATTTTAAATCAAACCACCCTTTATCCCAAAAAAAGTCTGTAATGATGGGCCTTGCAGATAGTGCTATCAAACTCTCTGATGAAGAGTTTTGACACACAAGCATTATCAAAGCCAAAAAGGCATTAATGTGCAATGATTATCCCACAAAATTGGTAGATACAATTTTTAGAGACAGGATACACAAGTTTTACAATAGTTCAGAAAATAGAAAGGAAAATATTAATATGAATAACAGTAAACACTTTATCTCTCTTCCCTTCATAAATGGATTGTCGCAACAATTCCAGCATTTGTTTATGAAGCATAACATAAAGATATGTCATAAACCGCATAACATATTGGCAAAACATTTTTCTGTACTAAAATCTATAACACCAAAAGTAAAGAAAAGTAATATTGTTTATGAAATTCCTTGTAACAACTGTGAAGCTACTTATATCGGCCAAACAAGTCAATATCTAGAAAATAGACTAAAAAGCCATAAATATGATAAAAAAAATGCTACTGCCCTTACTAACCATGAAAGGAATAAAGACCATCAGTTTAATTATGCAGGGACTAAAATCTTAAAAACGGAAAATAATTTGAAAAAAAAAGAGAGTTTTATGAAATGATAGCGATTCAAAAATCGACGTTCTGTATAAATGACAAAAAAGATGTAAATAAACTCAGCGCTGCATATATCCCACTCCTATAAGCAATACAATTAGTCTCACATTAATACAGTTCAATGTCACTAACTATGTTATTATATTTTTACCAATATGAATGGTTTGTTATTGAAATATGTGTTCTTAATGAATGGAAGGTAATCCAATGATTTTAAAATGTGTAATAATGATGTGAACGTGTTTTTAAGTTTAATGTTTAATGAAAATTCGCTGACTACACTTTGGGGTAAGTTTGTTTTTTGTATTCCAATAGTTTGTTTACCATATGCATTCTGTTCTATTTTAGTTTGATAAAGGTCTAAATTTAAGACTGAAACGTCACCATTGTTTGACAGAATTTTAGTAAAATGACATTTTAATCATTCCATAATGTTTTAATTGACTGAAATCCAAGAAAATTTATATAAAAAAATATACGTTTAGTCAAAGAACCTTAAAACTAGTAATATATATATATATATATATATATATATATATATATATGTATGTATTTTCCTATGTAGAATTTGTATTTGCCATCCTTTTCGTTGCAACTCGCCAACGCCAACGTATACAGTAAAACCTCGCTTAACGCGCCATCAAAGTATAGCGTAATGCGAAACAGCGCTAAACGAGACTACCTTAACATGTAAATAATGTTGTTAGGGGAAGATGGATAGAAAGTTGGTTATGTATTGAATTTAAAAATTATGTTTTTTTTAATAAAAATAAAACCAAACATTTATTTCTTAGAAAAACCAGTCAAATCATTCAGTCTATTCTGTGTTTCCAATTTTCTTCTTTTTTTTTGTCAAAAAGCCATCTAATGTAGTTTTCCTTTTGCGTTCTGTTAGAAGTTGTTGATAAGTGGATAAAGAATCTATAACACCCCGTCTTGCTTTTGAACTCCTATCAAAATTGGATCATTTTCAACAAATTGGTCCATAATTTCAGTTATAGTGGTCAAGCTCCTTTTTACAAACGCCATCTAAAGTTCTTTTTGCTCTTCTTCGAAATCATTAATATCAATATTTTTGTCTTCTTCTTCCTTAGTTAATTCCTTGAGTTCATCATTAGAAAGACTAGCTGCTGTTTCTTGAACGATTTCTCCGACGTCTTCCACATGTACCTCATCTAAACCGGTTTGTTTCGCTAATTCCATTGGTTGGATTAAGGCAGTTTTGTTAGGCGGCAAGAAAACCACCTCGACTGGAATGCATGTTGTTAAGTCTGATAAATGTGTTGGGTGGCTTGGAGCATTATCAATTAATAGTAGTGCTTTTGTTCAAGTTTTTAAATTTCGCAATAACGTTTAACAGACGGGCAGAAATGTTCAGTGAACCAATCCTGGAAAATTTTGATAGTTATCCATGATTTTTTATTAGACTCCCAAATTACAGGTAAAGTTGATTTAGATATGCTTTTCATCGCTCTTGGTGTTTTGGAGTGGTAAACTAGTAGTGGTTTTCTTAATTTTAAATCTCCGCTTGCATTACCATCAAGTAGAAGTGTTAAGCGATCTTTTGCAGCTTCAAATCCTGGTACTCATTTCTCTTCGGGATAGAAATGTTCGTTTTGGCATTCTTTTCAAAAACAGGCCTATTTCATCAACATTAAAAACCAATTCTGGAGGATAGTTTCCTTGTTCTATTATTGTTTTTAATGTCGCTGGGAATTCAGCCGCCGCTTCCGTATCACCGCTTGCTGCTTCTCCCGTAATCTTTATGTTGTGTAGATTATTTCGATGTTTAAATCTATTAAAACATCCTCGACTAGCAACGAAAGTTTCACTTGTGTCACTTGCCTCAGCCTGAATGTAATTAAAAATTATTATAGCTTTTTCTATTGTGATATTGTAAATATCACAGATATGGAAATATGGCCCTTTTCGGGAGCGCTCTATCAGTGGAACGGTTATTTTTACAAAAAAAATTATCGAGAAAAAATGTAGTAAATTTTGTCTACTATAATTTTGTGAAGAGTGGATTTGTCGAAAAACGCTTCCCTTTTGAGATATAGGCCGAAGACTGAAAAAATGCCAAAATTTGTTCAAAAAGTGCCCAAAAAACAAATTTTTTCTCGCAAACTTCAAATTCACGTTCAACGACCCAAAAAATATAAAGAGTGAGTGTAACGTAATGTTTCTTGTAAAATGTTTTGAGATGTGAATACAAACTCACTTGTTGTGAATTATAAGTTTTATTTAAGTTTACGCTGATTACAATTACAGTGTTACAAAAATATGACATGTATGTATGACAGTTTTTCATAAACTTCTCGAAAATGACTTTTCTACAAAAAAAGTGCCATGTTGCGCGATTGGGCACATTGTCCTGGAAAGTCCAAGTACTTAACATACCGCCCACCTTGAAACTGTTGAATAGTTTCAATAAACAAATGAACAAATAAGTAAATTAACAGGTATTCAAAAATTAAAAATGAACAATAGTAATTTAAAGACAGTTCTGCAATAATAGCAATGTACATATTTCATTTTTCAATGGGAAGTGGACAGATTTTAGCTATGGAGCGTTTGAATGTGCCGTTCGCGGTTTTCAATGTAACAACTCTCACAACACCATCACTACCGGGATGAATGTCAATTATGCGCCCCATGGTCCACTGAAGAGGATGTAGGTTGTCTTCCTTAATGATGACGAGTTGGTTAACTTCAATGTTAGGTGACTTCCTCCACCATTTGTTTCGGGACTGCAGCCCATGAAGATATTCTGTGGTCCACCTGGACCAAAAATCTTGAAACATCTTTGACAGCATATGAAACCTTGTTAGTTGGCCAATGTTCCGATTAGTTAGGTCAAGCTCTGGCAGAGTATGAAGAGGGCCTCCAATGAGGAAATGAGCTGGGGTTAATGGTAGAAGGTCATCGGGATTATCGGATATTGGAGAAATAGGACGCGAATTTACACAAGATTCGACCTGACATACCAAAGTGTGCAATTCCTCAAGAGTAAGGATTTGATTTCCGATGACGCGTCTTAAGTGATACTTCACATTTTTTATTGCTGCTTCCCAAATTCCACCCATGTGGGGAGAACGGGGTGGTATGAAATGCCACGTTATTTTTAATTTCAACAATTCGTTGGAGATTTTTTTATTTGTCGCCTTCAAAAAATCGTAAATACTACCGATCTCATTATTTGCTCCTACAAAATTTGTGGCGTTGTCAGAATAGATTTTCGCGACCAAGCCTCTTCTTGAAACAAATCGCTTAAAGGCATTTAAAAATGCTTGAGTCGTGAGATCGCTTACCACTTCTATATGTATTGCCTTTGTGGCGAGACAAACGAAAACACAAAGATATGATTTTAAAATTGATTTTGTGCGCGTGTTGTGCATTTTAATAGTGAGTGGGCCAGCATAATCAACTCCACTGTTTAAAAATGGTCTAGAGGGGGTAATTCTCTCGCGGGGTAATTTTCCCATTAAGGTTTCGATACTACGAGGGTTACACCTAAAACAAATTGTACATTTTCGTAACACTCTCTTTACATTGTTTTTGCCATGTATAGGCCAAAACTCTGTTCTAATAGCGGCAAGTAAAGCTTGAGGGCCTGCATGTAGCATTTTTTTATGAAAATGGGAAATTATTAAATCAGTGAGTGGATGTTTATTTGGTAGAATAAGGGGATGCTTTTGTGAAAAAGGAGCCGCTGCATTCTGAATTCTTCCGCCCACCCTGAGCAATTGGAATTCATCAAGAAACGGGTTCAAAGAACGAATTTTGCTTTTAAGAGAGATGGTTTTTGACAAATTTATGGCCTTGATATCATCGAAGAAACATTGCGATTGAGCTAGCTTGACAAGCATGTTAGAAGAATGTTGTAATTCGGACAGCTCGAAAGAGGGTAATACTGGGTTAGATCTTCGAAATGTTTTGAATCGAAATATGTATGCTGTGATTCGTTGTAATTTTGCAAAGGAAGAAAATTTATTGAATAAGTCAAAATCAGAGATTTCGGAAACCTTCAGGCACGTTTGTTTTTCTTTTCTTTTTTCCGGAATTTCTGTATTTAATCGAATTTCATGGGAAGGCCATTCATCCTCATTAAGAGAGAGCCATGAGGGACCATTTTTCCAAAGGGGTGTTTGTAATAATTGCTCCGGGGTAGATCCTCTAGACAATACGTCTGCAGGATTATTGTGTGTTGAAATGTGACGCCATGAGGCTGGATCCATAATTTCATGGATTTTAGACACTCTGTGACTGACATATGTTTTCCATTGGCTAGGTTCACCCTTTATCCAACAGAGTGCTACGCTGGAGTCAGTATAAAAGAATACTTGGTTAATGTGTAAACTAAGGGAATTTATTGTAGAGTGGTAGAGTTTGGCTAACAAAAGGGCTGCACAAAGCTCTAATCGAGGAATTGTTTGAGTTTTTATCGGACTGACCTTGGTTTTAGCACAAACTAAGTTTATAGAGTGATTATTGTCTATGTTTGTGGTTCGGAGGTATATAACAGCACCATATGCTAATTCACTGGCATCTGCAAAACCATGAAGCTATATATTGACAGTGTGGGGACAAGTAATAAACCTTGGAAATTTCAGCTTGTTTATGCCTTTGAATTGCGATTGAAAGTGTTTCCACTTTTGAGAAACATTATCCGGTATGTGTTCGTCCCAGCCAACTCCAAGTTTCCACAAAGTTTGCATAAATATCTTGGCCCTGATTGTTATGGGAGCCAACATGCCAATAGGATCAAAGATCTGGGAGATCGTTGCAAGTATCATACGTTTCGTGAACGAAGTAGAATTGAGATGTCTATCTTTATAAGAGTAAAAGAAAACATCCTCTGTAGAATGCCAAGATATTCCCAAAGTTTTGGAATCAACATTGGTGTCCAAAATTTTTAAAGATGGATCATCTGCGTTAGAAGTAATTATTGAATTATGATTTGACCTCCATTTTCTCAACGGAAGTTTTCCCTGGTCACAAATTGAAATTATGTCATTTTTTAGTTTTATGGTTTTTTCTAAAGTGGATGCTCCGCATAGCAGATCGTCTACGTAGAAACAATTTAGCACGGCATTTGAAGCATCGGGCATCTTTTCCTGATTTTCCAAAGATAATTGTTGCTAAAAAAGATGATGGAGCTAAACCATATGTGACGGTTTTAAGTCTGTATTCCTTTATAGGTTCGGATACATCGGAACGCCATAGTATTCGTTGAAAGTCGCGATTTTCAGGGTTAATATTAATTTGCCTGTACATTTTTGTAATATCGGCCGTCAAAACATACTGATGCTGCCGAAACTCTAACAATATGGCAAAAAGATCTCTTTGAATAACCGGACCAACC
The DNA here is from genome assembly GCA_963921935.1 of Galeruca laticollis. NCBI lineage: Eukaryota > Metazoa > Arthropoda > Insecta > Coleoptera > Chrysomelidae > Galeruca > Galeruca laticollis. The sequence continues at coordinate 174,722,950 of OY998179.1, read as the reverse complement.
ATTAATATGTCATTTAGAGATTGGTTAGTAGATGTTTTGTGGCTACCATCAAAGACACATCTTATTTTTGTAGTAGTACTTTCTTCTTTAAAAACGGCGTGATGAGGTAAGTAATGCGTTAGTTTTTTGTCGTCTTTTTCAGGCACCATCTCCATGTGATCTAGGTCAATGTATTCCTGCATAAAATTACAGTACTCAGTTTTTAAGTATGGTAGTTTAAAGAATTTTCTTTCCATTGATGTCAATCGGTGAAGTGCAGAGTCTCGTGATTTACCAAGTACATTTGGGTTCTCCTTGAATGGTAATGATACTTGAAACCTTCCACTGGGCTCTCTAGTATGAGTAGATATGAAATGCTCTTCGCATGTTTTTTCTTCTTTAGAATATGCGGGAGTAAGTGTGATTGGTAGGCATTCTTCTATAGTCCAGAAAGCTTCTAACTGATTATGTAGTTCAATGTTTGAAAAATAACATTGTGATTGATTTGATTTACGTTGAGTAATTACGCCAGATAAAATCCACCCAAGTTGGGTTTCTTGTAAAGTTGGAGATCGAGCGTTAAGTTTTATTTGATTAGGGCATAAAAGATCCCAAAAGATAGAAGCACCGAGAAGCAAATCAACAGGGCCTGGTTTGTAAAATGTCTGATCAGCCAGCTGGATATTGTTAGGAAGTTTTAAATGAGATATGTTAATGAAGTTCGACGGAAGAGTGTCAGCAATTTTGTGCAAAATGAAAAAAGATTGGGCTGACCGATAAGAAGTACGTTTGGACTGAATAACTGCATTTGTTTTAGATAAAGTATTTGTTTTAACTTGATTTATGCCAGATATGGAATGTTCAGAAACTTCAATTGGTAGCTGCAGCTTATCGCTCAGCTTCTGAGAGATAAAATTCATTTGTGAACCTGAATCAAGGAGCGCGCGAGCTTCATGAGGTTTGCCTTCTTTATCAAATATATATAAAACAGCAGTTGACAAAAGTACTTGATCAATATTTCTGACTACATTTTCAAGTACTGCAGAAAAGGAACTATTTTGTGTATTCTCTGGAATATTCGATATTTGGTGAAATTCCGAAGATGTGTCAACGCTAGCAGACAAGGCAACCTTTTCATTTGACCCTTGATTATGGAAACCCTTGAAATTGCTGTCATGTAGACAAGTATTATGTTTTTTGTTGCATTTTCTGCAACCTGAAGGATTACATGAATTATTCTTGTGACCAAACCTTAGACAGTTAGTACAAATATTCAGGTTTTGTAAAGTTTCAAATTTAGTTTTTGTAGACATGGTTTGATGTGATTCACATTGATATATGTAATGAAAATTTTTGCAAATAGGGCATGTATAAGTTGGATTTTTATTTGTGTCTGTGTTTAGGAATGAATGATTTTTTTTGTATGTTTGTGTATCACTCCGTTCGTTTGAATGTTTAGACGGGCTTTTCAATTGGTATGATGACTTATTTATAGCTTCGTAATCATCCAAGAATTGAATTCGTTCATTTAAAAATGTTTTTAAATCTTCAACAGATGGCATATCTAATTTTTTTGTGAATTTTTTCCACTCCTTTTGAGTAGATTCTGGTAGTTTTTTCAAAATAATGAAATTAAGTAATGGACCCCAATTTTGGGTCGAGACTTAAAGGGCTTCTAGAGCTCGTAAATTTTTGTTCAAGGTGTCGAGAATCCCCTTTAGACGATTACACGATTCTTTATTGATAATTTCAAAATCGACAATAGATTTAAGATGTTTATGTATAATTGCCTTTTTATTTTCAAATCGTTGCTTTAATAAATCCCAAGCAATTTTGTAGTTTTCGTTTGTTACCTCTAAGGATGCAATTACCTCAGCGGCTTCGCCTTTAACAGATCTGCACAAATAATAGTGTTTCTCAATGTCAGGTAAATCACTTTTGTCTATTAGCGCATCGAACATATCTCGAAAAGAAACCCATTTATCATAATCTCCGTAAAAGGTTGGTAATTCTATTTGAGGTAATTTAATATTTTGTTTAGTGTTGGGTTTATTTTCGGAAATGTCTGCGATTGAAGATTCAGCGTTTTTTATTTCATCTTGTGCGGTTGCGAGATGACTAAAATATGCGTTTTCAAATTGAATTCTCACATCATGATGTTCCTCAAGTTTTAATATTTCTGGATAACATGATGCTAGTATTTCAATTTGATCTTGTAGCTCCTCAAATTCTCTTAAAACTGGAATGATATTATCTACGCGTAATTTTAATTGATCTAATGACATTTTGTTGTCATCAAACGCTTGGATTGACGTTTCAAATCTAGTTAGTTTTCCTCTAACTAGACCTCTCTTTGCGACTAAATTTTTTAAATTTATCTTTAAATCATTTAGCTCCCTTTGTTGTGAATCTGTTAATATATCTGGCATTGTGTATTTTTAAAAGTTTATTTGAATAATGAAATTAAGTCGATGCCTTTTTACTGTATGCAAATATTGATATCTTGTTTGAAATAATTGTATGAAATGTACTATGTTAAAATATGCTGAACTGTTGAATGTATGCTAAAATATGTAAAAGTTCTTTAGTTATTTTTATTTTATGCTAATATGTTAACAGATTCTTATGATTTTTATTGATTCTTGTGCTATGTTGGCTCGATATTTGCTAATGAAATGGAAAATGTCACACTTTGGCATGTGAAGCAAATCATGCATAAATCTCCAATTATTTAAAAGAAATAGTTTAAAAACATGGAAAAGTCTGACCTTATTTTCGCGTTAGAATCGTTGCATCACCTGCTCTTCTGTTCTGATTATGGGAAACGCATTACCATATACCAATTTTATACGTCAATGCTTGATACACTTTTAATTCTCGTTTATTGTAACATCCGCAGCTCGATAGGACCAGAATGTAACGTAATGTTTCTTGTAAAATGTTTTGAGATGTGAATACAAACTCACTTGTTGTGAATTATAAGTTTTATTTAAGTTTACGCTGATTACAATTACGGTGTTACAAAAATATGACATGTATGTATGACAGTTTTTCATAAACTTCTCGAAAATGACTTTTCTACAAAAAAAGTGCCATGTTGCGCGATTGGGCACATTGTCCTGGAAAGTCCAAGTACTTAACAGTGAGAAAATTAAAACTATATCAAAACTTTATTCTGAGGCCCAATTTTTTTGCTAATATCCCTAGTCTAGAAGTATTTTGAATTGTTGCTGAACAATTCAGATTCAAACAAACTGTCTTTCAAGTAATACGAACTAGAATCAAGTATTTCTTCAAAAGCTTCTTCATTCTACAAGTGTCATATTTATTTCACTGTTCTTATTCCGATTTAACACCCGGTGGTTACTTTGTACTCGATATCTCACCAATAATAAGTGTTTTATAGAACAAATTTTATGATCGCTCCTCGTATGATTGAAATCGATCATTTAATTGACTGTCTGAAATTACATCGTGAAACATACACCTATGAAGCGATTGATGAGTTGTGGAGAGCTGGAAATGTATTATAGAGAGCTATTTAAAGCTGTGCCTTCAGTGCCAAAGTTGATTATCCCTACATGGGCTTTTCGATGGACGTGATAGTAAATGATGGAGGCGACAAAAGTTTTGCATTACAAAAGAAATATATCATTGTAAACGATATTTTTAGATATGATCGTTTTTCTACTGGATGTTCCACTATTAATAAATGGAATAAAATGTTAGTGTTTTTAAATGAAACTCAAGGTCTCTAGTTAATTCCACAATATAATACAAGTTATTGAAAATTCTAAAAAATTGACAATTGATTCGATAAATCAATATCATCGTCAGAATGACAGAAGTTACATTTCATTTTATGCCTACCTGATGTTTAGTAGTTAATTTTGGCTAGACCAAGAAGTAACCTAACTTGTGATTGGCTTAATATATGTTTATAGAAAAAAGAAGAAGATGTGATATTACAAATATTGAAGCTTAGATATTATTAGCCCTATGGTGATATCCTGGATATCATTTTTCCAATTAAGATCAGTATAACTGTGCAATGATATAGAAAACCAGGAAAACTATATCTGCTGATCTTTACAATTATCACTTAAAAAGACAGTTTATTAGTGGAGAATTCCCTAGATTTAACTGTTCATTGACAACTTCATATTGTGGGTTTCTTAAATGTCTTCTAATTTCCAGTTCTTCAAGGAAATCCAGTTCTTGTTTCTTTTCACAAATATGCAGTACTTCTAGTTCTGTGTTAGGTGTCAATGAATGATTGGTGTCAATTAGATGTTTTGCGTAGTGGGATTTATCTGGTTGTTTTAATCTGTATGCTCGTAAGTGCTCACTGTATCGTAATTCAAAATTCCTAAGGGTCTGACCCAAATAGACAGCATTACATTCTGGACATTTGAGTTTATATATACCTGACTTCTTTAATAGTGGTATTTTTGTTTTTACATTTAACAATTTTGTACTAACGTTACTTTCTATTTTAAAAAGAAATTGTTGTATTCGTTGCTGAAGATATTATCTTTGAAATATTATTAGAAATATTTCCTGCATATGTGATGGTTTCATAAGTTTTAATTTCATCAGCTTGTTTAGGATATATTAGTTGTAATGCCACTTTTTTCTCTTTTTTACTAATTAGCCTATTTATCATATCTAATGGATAACCGTTAGATGTTGCTATTTGTCTAATTGTATTAGTCTCTCTATCAAAATTACATTTGTTCATAGGAACTGAAAAAGCTCTATGTATCATTGAATTATATGCCGCTAGTCTGTGTGAGACAGGGTGATTAGAATTGAATGGAATTGTCACATCAGTCTGTGTTGGTTTTCGGTAAATTGAATAATCAAGTACATTATTAACTCTTTGAATTTTTAAATCAAGAAAATTGATTGAGCTATTTTCCTCAATTTCTAATGTAAATTTAATTTTCGGGTGTAAATTATTGATGTGGTTGAAAAATACATCTAATTGTCGTTCACTACCCATAAAACAAGCTAATATGTCATCTACATATCTATACCAAAATAAAATATTTTTCGAAATATTACTTTCAAAGATCTTTCTTTCTAAATTGTCCATAAAAATGTTTGCTAAAATAGGTGATATAGGGCTTCCCATTGGTAAACCTTCATTTTGAATATATATCTTATTGTCAAAAGTGAAATAATTCTGATTAATGCATAAATCAAATAAATTAAGTATATCTGATATTATTCCTGGATTAATATTTTTATCTTCTAGTAATTTTCTTACAAGTATTAGACATTCTTTAGGAGGAATTTTAGTAAACATATTAGTTACATCGAACGATATGAGTTTATAGTTATCTTGCAAGTGGATTGATTTCAACTTTTTGATTAGTTCTATTGAATTTCTAATTGAGTACTGAGATTCAATAGAACTAATCAAAAAGTTGAAATCAATCCACTTGCAAGATAACTATAAACTCATATCGTTTAGACAAATAGCAACATCTAACGGTTATCCATTAGATATGATAAATAGGCTAATTAGTAAAAAAGAGAAAAAAGTGGCATTACAACTAATATATCCTAAACAAGCTGATGAAATTAAAACTTATAAAACCATCACATATGCAGGAAATATTTCTAATAATATTTCAAAGATAATATCTTCAGCAACGAATACAACAATTTCTTTTAAAATAGAAAGTAACGTTAGTACAAAATTGTTAAATGTAAAAACAAAAATACCACTATTAAAGAAGTCAGGTATATATAAACTCAAATGTCCAGAATGTAATGCTGTCTATTTGGGTCAGACCCTTAGGAATTTTGAAGTACGATACAGTGAGCACTTACGAGCATACAGATTAAAACAACCAGATAAATCCCACTACGCAAAACATCTACTTGACACCAATCATTCATTGACACCTAACACAGAACTAGAAGTACTGCATATTTGTGAAAAGAAACAAGAACTGGATTTCCTTGAAGAACTGGAAATTAGAAGACATTTAAGAAACCCACAATATGAAGTTGTCAATGAACAGTTAAATCTAGGGAATTCTCCACTAATAAACTGTCTTCTTAAGTGATAATTGTAAAGATCAGCAGATATAGTTTTCCTGGTTTTCTATATCATTGCACAGTTATACTGATCTTAATTGGAAAAATGATATCCAGGATATCACCATAGGGCTAATAATATCTAAGCTTCAATATTTGTGATATCACATCTTCTTCTTTTTTCTATAAACATATATTAAGCCAATCACAAGTTAGGTTACTTCTTGGTCTAGCCAAAATTAACTACTAAACATCAGGTAGGCATAAAATGAAATGTAACTTCTGTCATTCTGACGATGATATTGATTTATCGAAACAATTGTCAATTATTTAGAATCTTCAATAACTTGTATTATATTGTGGAATTAACTAGAACCTTGAGTTTCATTTAAAAACACTAATATGAGCATATTCCACGAAGTAAGGGTCGAGACAGTCAATTTCAGGAATAAAGTGTAATTCATTTCAGCAACATCGATCTTTTTGTAAGAATGGGTAAACGTAAAAATAAATTAAAGGAAAATATGTAAAATATGTTTATTCAGGACTTTTTTGTGACAATTGGTCTTTCATCAACGTATACAGCAGTAAATCCTAGTTATAACTTATTAGATCACTCTCCAATCATCGCAACTATCAGCTCAGCACCTATAACAAAACAAGAGGAAAGTAAATTGTATAATTTTAAAACTAACTGGGAAGAGTTCAGAAATTTACTGACAAATAGTATAAACCAAACGTGAGATTGAAAACACCCGTAGACTTAGACTCAACACTAGACACGTTGGTAACTCTGCAGTGCTATCCACTCCACCTCAAAAACCACAAAAACATGTCGGCAATATTCCGCTAGAGATAAAACGTTTTCTGAGAGAAAAAAGAAAGGCTATAGCAACATGGCACCGTACACGCATCCCGATCGATGAAAGCAGATTCAACCAACTAACATATAAATTAAAAACTAAGCTTAAACAATACAGAGAACAATAATTTACCGATTATCTAAAAAACCTAAACCAATATGATCACACAAAATGGAAACCTATTGAAAATTTAAGAAAACCCAAAGACCCAGTACCACCAATTAGGCTAACAACACCAAACATAGGATCCTGGGCAAAAACTGACAAAGAGGAAGCTGAACTCTTTGCACTCTATTTTTCGAATACATTTACACCCCACGATTACGAAATAAATCATGAAATAGAACGCCACTTAGAAACACCTAGAAGAACAACAACCACTTACACTTACCACTCCGGAAGAAATTAAAGAAGTGATCAAATTATTGAGACTAAAAAAGGCACCTTGGCCAGACAAAATTACACCAAAAATTCTAAAAGAACTTCCCCAATAAGCAATAGTGCTACTAACATACATATTTAACGGAATAATAAGAATGAAGTATTGACCAAAATACTGAAAATATCACAAATAATTGCAATAGCCAAACCAGGAAAAGAACGCGCAAAAGCAAACTCCTATCGACCAATAAGCCTCCTATCAGTACTTTCCAAAATTAATGAGAAACTTATACTATGCAGAATAAATAATTATAGAAGAATGATTAGTGTTTTAATTGAAACTCACGGTTTCTAGTTAATTCCACAATATAATTTAGAATTTTCAATACCTTTTAATATATTGTGGAATTAACTAGAAACCGTGAGTTTCATTTAAAACACTAATATGAGCAGATTCCACGAAGTAAGGGTCGAGACAGCTAATTTCATAGAAGAATGAATCCCACACGAATCCCACACCATCAATTTGGATTCCGCCAAGTGCATTCAAGACTCAACAGATACATCGTATAACAGATCTCATCAACAAAGCCTATGAAGACAGAAGCTATTGTTCAGCGGAAATCTTGGACATGAGCCAGGTATTTGACCGTGTCTGGCATAATGGTCTAGTATACAAAATCAAGCAAATCCTTCCTTCTCAGGGTATCCTATTTAAATCCTACCTTAGTAATCGTCAATTTGAAATGAAAATGGGAAATGAAAGATCAATACTACTAATAAAAGTCCCGCAAGGAAGTGTCCTTGGGCCATTGCTGTACGTATTATTCACATCCAACTTGCCAACCTTCAAACACACTACACATGGAACATTTGCCGCTGATTAAGCTGTATTATCAGTGAATAATAATTCCGATAGAACAGTACTAAACTTGCAAGAACACCTCAAGATTCTACAAAATTGGTTTGAAAAATGGAGAATCAATATAAATGAAAGCAAATCCAGCCCCATCACATTCACACTATATAAAACCCCAACGCCTGAAGTTCATATCAATAACATTCTAATTCCCAAAAATAAGAAGTAAAATATCTAGAAAGTACCTTGGACAGTAAACTAACAAGCAAATAAAACAAATCGACTTAACTACTAGTTAAATAAACTGGTTAATATGGAGAAGATCGAAGCCAGCCGTGGAAAACAAAATACTGATCTACAAAACAACAAGCATACCTATTTGGACTTATATCTTTGACATATGGGGCTGTGCTAGCAAATCTAACATAAATTTAATCCAAACATGCTATTCTAAACTTCGAAGATCAATATTAGATGCCCCATGGTTCGTCTCCATTGAAACAATTCATAACGATCTCAAAATAAAATTTGTAAAAAATTTCATACAACAAAGAAGCAACACCTACCACGCAAAAAATAAAAACAATTAAAACCCAACCCTAGAACTCCTTCTGATAATAGAAGACAACAGAAGACTCAAAATAAACTGACCAATTGACTTGCTATGAAGTACCTGAGGTTTCGTCAATGGACGAATAGTCATAATATTCTTATGAATGTTTTCTGATTAAATTATAATAAAAATATACGTTTTTAAAGATTATAACTAACTTTTCCGCATCTTGAGATGCCCTGAACAATATTCTATCATAAAATTGTCACTTGTATACACTTCGGGGGATGTATTGTGCTAACAAACCGAAATTTCTCCGAAAATAACCAGAAATGTAATATATCTGGATATATAGGACCCGCTATACTCGCTCTAGTCAGCTGAAAATTATTAGGGAACATCCGTGAGACACCTTGAAAAATATCCAAATATAATATTGGTCACTTGTATAGACTCCGGAAGCTGTATCGTGCTAACAACCCGAAATTTCTCCAAAAATGACCAAAAACGTGACACTTCAGGTACCATAGCACCCGTTGTACTAGCTCTGGTGAGCTAAAACCAATAAGGCTCATTTATAAAACGTCCTGAACAATATTAATTTGTAATATTTTTCATTTGTATACACTCTGGAGGCTGTATCGTGCTAACAAACTGAAATTTTTCCAAAAATGATAAAAATTTGATACTTTAAGTACCATAGCACCCGTTGTACAGGCTTTAGTGTGCTGAATATCAATAGGGTTCATCTTTGAGGCGTTCTGAATAATATTCAATCATAAAATTGGTCACGTGTATATACTCCAGAGGCTGTATCGTGCTAACAAATTGAAATTTCTCCAAAAATGACAAAAAATATCGTACTTAAAATACTATAGCACCTGTTGAGCTGAAAATCAATAGAGTTCATCTGTGAGATGTCCTGAATAATATTCAATCATAAAATTGGTGACTTGTTGCACTCCGGAGGCTGTATCGTGCTAACAAGACATATAACGAAAAGTGACCAACGACGACGACGACATACACAAAGGTGTTACTTTTCTAAAAACGGTTTTTTCGTTTGTTCTTGATAAAAAACGTAACAATAACTCAAAAAAAAATTTCCAACTTCCAATTTTTTTTGGGGTAAACCAATACTTTTCTCGCATATTAGATAGGCTGGGCGGAAAAGTAAAATTATTATAAAACGTCATTAATGACGTGTATACATTTTCATTACATATAATCATTTTTACATTAATCCTTCTTCTTATTTCTTTTTCTATAAATACAAATTCGTATTTTCATTTACCCCTACCTAGTTACCGCCCATGTTCGATATTCAATTGGAGTCGACAAGACAAGTGATGGGGAGTGGAGAGTCGTCGTAGTGTATGATTAACGATATTCCCTTGTAGATTAATGAAACATAGTAATTTAAGTACGGATCGATAGTAGCTGCCGTGTTAATGTGATGAAACGCAAATATTGACCAGTCGTAATAGAGAGATAATAACTAATCAATTCAACAAGCAGGAAGTCGTCTATCAACTTTGTTATCGCATTATATATAAAATTTTAACAGTTCTATTTCATTTAGTAATGGAAGCAATTTCTGTTAACATCGTATGTACATCAGTTCTTTTCTTCAACTAAATTCAACTGAAGTATCAACCCTATAACAAAATTATTCTTTTTTTTTCTCAACATTCTTATTATTTAGCCATTATGGCCCGGTTACACCTGTTTAGTAAGCAAGTGTTTAGTCAAGTATTTAGTTAATTTTGATGCGTCTAAGTCAAGTTTTTAGTACAGTTAGGTATTTAGTAAACCGAAGTGTATATATAATATAATATATTGTGCACACGGCTTAATGCACCTTATGTTATATGTTTCAAAATGTACACTGACACTAATTGTCAAATCATTTCCGGCTATCAAAATTTTATTGAAATATAAATTTAATGTAGAAATATTCTAATTACTCTTATCTCAGGGTGGGTTCAATGCGCTATCAAAATAAAAAAATTTATAATCTTCAAGTTTTGTCCGAATTAAATATTAATTATAATTCTTGTTCCTGATTTTCTAACCAGTAGTATCATGTAACTATTTAATTGCTTCATGTAACTATTTAATTGCTTTATGACAGTTACTATGTTTCAATGAAATTATCTGTCGCTAAAAATCAACCAAATGTCACTGTCAGAAATAAAAATTTTATTGACTAAATAAATTTGATTTTGATCAAACTTCCTCAAATATGTTATAAACGAATTCACAGTAAGGTAAAATTCAAAAGTGTATATACAATTACCAAATCGTAAAACAAATCTTAGTTTTCCTTTCTTTAAAACACAACAAAAATACTTATCAAATGCAAATTAAAATTAAATAAATTACGAACTAGAATACCTAATCTCTATTTTAAGTTTACCAAATGGTTCTTAATTGTCACCTGAATTGGCAAATGTCAAATGCTCGATCACAGTCCTAAATTTTTGTTATATTTTCTTCTAATTGTTTGTTCGATACGTATACTTATGATTTTTTGTTATTTTGAATTAAAATTTATAAATTTATGTTAGATGCATCTATTGTCAATTTTGATTTAAAGGCCTGATAATTTAGATGACATAATGCATTATTTAAATCTGGAATGGACTCACCATATGGATGGGAAAATACAGCAAACTCGTACAATTCCAAATGAAATTCAGAATTCAGGATCTTTTACTATCCTCGAATGATGAATAACTTGTCAATAAAAACACACGCACTGAATTTATATTAGGTGTACCGAATAAAACTTTATACCAATTAATTACAATATGCAAATTACTATAAACTAATTTACAATTCTTTGGAGAAATCTTGAACGAGATGTTCTTCGTTCGGATACTCAAATTCAACTAACTATTTTTTCTCAATAAAATAACCACATCATGCTGTGGTTACAAACTTTTATCTTTTTTAACAAAAAACTAAATTTGTTATTTTCATGCTAAAGAGAGATTTGGATTTCTTTTATTTATCAGTAAAACGCCCACAGTGACATCTGTTTTTAATTTTAAATATATTTTTCAATTGTGACATGTAAATGTCATCGGAAATTAAATAGTACCAAATCTTACATATAATGGGTTTTTCAACTATATTGATTACATAGATAATACTGGGTTGTTCAAAAGTATTGCATATGAAAATATTAAAATGAAATTCTTTAAAATTTAAAATAAGGGAACTGTATTAATATGTATATGCCTAAAAACATCTCGAACTTCCACGTTCAATTCCGTTACACTGCTTAGGGGCTCATTTGGTGGGACATAAATATATTTCAAACCCATTACCCCTATAGGAACTCCAAAGATCCCCAGAAAATTACGAGTTCAGCATTAATATTTAGCGCCTTAAAAAAGGGGGAGGGGTGCTCCCATACATCATTGTAAAGGGTTTGACCTGACAAGTTGCCCCACCATACTTATAACCCGAAATTCCAAAAAAAAATTTATTTACTTTGAATTTTTTCCTGTATATTTCCTCCCATTAACCCCCCTTTTTCATGTGTCTTATGTACTTGTCGAGTTATTCTCTTTAAAACGTATTTGGTAGTTTTCCGCTACCGTTTACAGTAAAAAAAGCTCCAAGCCCTAAATATCGAAGTCGAAAAAACTTGTTTTTTTACCATTTCTAGACCCCCTAAAAAGGGGGATCGGAAAGTTTTGTTATATGTTTTTGAAGAGGGTTTGATCTGATTACTTACTGTTAAAATTAGTGGTTGAAACCGAATTTGGCTGAACTTGCAGTACACTCTTTATTATTATACCTGTTAAAACGCAGCAATAGTAGCAGTAGTGGTAGTAGAAGTAGTAGTATTCAAATTCCTAATATAAAGTAATATAACTAATTTTATAAAATTCTAATAAAATATTACTTACGGTTGCCTCTATCGTTTCAATTTCTCAAATGACAAATTTTTTCTGACATCCTTCAAATTTTAGTTTGAAGGTAGTATCTACACTACTTCGATAGAAACAACTTAAAGTCTTACAGTATAAATTAACGTATTCTACAGTATGAAATAATATAAAACAATAAATTAACAATTGCATTTAAAAAAGTTAGTTAGCGTACTATTCTTCACACTTATACTGGCATATTCGTTTCAGGAAATTCGAAAAACAAATTTTTGCAATAATAATTTTTAATTTCTCCCTATACAATTCTTCAAATAAAAAAATCGGTTTATTAGCCCTGTGTACAAGTCGGAATTTTGTCTTTCAGAAATATTTTTTATTTTTGAGCTAACTTGAATAATAAAAAAGTGAATTTACGTTGCAGAGCATCAGTTAAGTTGAAGGGGGGGGGGGGGAAGAGGGTCATATTTTTTTCCGTAACGGCGTTGAACCAACGGGCTATTATTTTGAGGTCGGAAGTTGATATCTCAAACCGTCTCTGAGATAGCTATAGTGATGGCGAGGGGGTGGCGGAAAGATTAGTTTGTTTGAGTTTTTTTTTCCAAATTAAATTCTCTACAAGCTCATATAAATTTTTCTCGGTGTGCGGATTTCTAAAAAAACGCTCTGGTTCCCTTTTAATGGCTCGTTCTCACTTGGCAAGTTACTTGAAGCGAAGTTGATGTTCCTGCTCCGCTAATTTTTCCGCTCCGCTCCGCTCCGCTAATTTTTCTTTTCCCAATTTTTCTGAGTTGTGCGAGAATAACTTTATTTCGGGTGAGAAATTGAAAAAAATTCATGAAAATGGGATTTTCCGGAAAATTACATATCAAGATCACAAACTGACATGTTTTTTGGATTCTCCGGCACAAAATACATAATTTTTCCATACATTCACTACAAACCCACATTTTCAATTTTATGGTCAAAAACCAGAAATTGTTTGACATGCTTCCAAAAAAAGTCTATAATTCTAAAACTATAAGCCTACTTTATTCTTACGCCATTCGATAGAGGAAATGTGTACCTTGATTACGGATCATATTTGGTTCCTTTAATTACATATTTGTAGAAAATAATATATACAAGGTAAAAGTCGGTATACAAAATTTTGTTAAAATTACAATAAAAAAATTTCTAGTAGTCTATTGAATGGAAAGACTAAAATTGGTGAAAACTGAAAGAAGCGTGTTCATACTATTATAAGAAAAATACAGCAACTTTCCACAGATAATACAAACCGAGTTATAAAACATCATAGTTAAACTTTTTTTTAAATTCCTATTCCAACATTTGATGAAATTTTGCATACGGGGGCTTTTTGATACGAGAATTCCCAAAAAATGGTCGGTTGTTTGAGAGAAATTTTGTTTTTGGTCAAAAATTTGGAAAATTTCACGAAAATGAGATTTTCAAGAAAACAATAAATAAAAAACTCTCCGATACAAAATATAACATTTGTGAATTGCCCTTATGCTGGTCCAAAATAGTGGAACCGAAACGTTGGAATCCAAGTGATTCTTAATGGTAATGAAGGGAAGTTTGGCAAGAAACCATTAAATATTTAAAACATTCAATACATAGTACAAACAAAAGACAAAACCTGAGTGAACGAAACAGTTAATCATTTTTAACATAAATCCAATATTTATGAGCTTCCCTAACTTTTGTGGAATAGATTATTTTTTTTAATTTAAATCTGTTGTATGAAAATCAAAACAATCATTCTCATTTCAATTCTGAAATTTTAATACTTATAATACAGGATGTTGGTTTGGAACAAACTTAAATTTCTTGTGTCTGGAGTTCTTTTAATTATTGTTTGAATGCATTAATTGTAAAATTACAATCGATGTTTGTTTTTCAGATTCTTTTAACCCATCAAGATTCATGTGCTAGTTTTTCACGAGTTTTTGATTTTGAAGAAAACGACGTTAATATTATCGAATCTGGAGAGAGTAGAACTAGGTAAATATCATTTTTATGTAGCAATCAATTGTCGTTATTTAATTTTTATGAGGTTTTTCGAAATAGCAAAGTAGCTCGTTACAAACACCAAAATATTTTTCTAAAATAAATTATTATTACCAATTTTTTTACTTTAAACTTAAATAATTTGAACAACAATATTTAATACTAAAAAAAAACAATTCTATTATATTTAAGACGTATATTGAAAAAAATTGATATATTTTCAGTCCAATGGAAGGAAGATTTCCAATTAATTTGGGAATAACTGGACATGTTGCTACTACGGGGGAGGTACGTTTTGTAACACATATATCCCTTTCTTTATCAAGGATATTAATAATAACGGATAAAAATTATAACAAATATTATATTAATTGGATTTTCAGACCGTAAACCTGACGAACGTGTACGACGATGCACGATTCGATCCCGAAGCGGACCAAGGTACGAACTTCAAACACAAAACCGTTTTGTGCATGCCGATAAAAAATAGCAAAAACAAAATAATCGGTGTTATACAATTGATCAACAAATTCAATGATCTCCCTTTTACGCAAAACGACGAAAACTTCGTTGAAGCGTTCGCCATCTTCTGCGGTATGGGTATACACAACACGAGGATGTACGAAGAAGCCACAACGGCTGTTGCTAAACAGAAAGTTATCTTGGATGTGTTGTCCTACCATGCGACTGCCAGTGTTGAAGAAGCACAAAGATTAAGGGTAAGGTACTGTTTTTTAATTTAATTTTAAAGTTAAATAATGCAAATTTAAATGTATTGATGAATAAACATTGTTAATTTGATTACGTAAAATAGCACGTAGAAGAGAAATAAAATTGGAATTTAAAAGGGTCATTTCAATGTGGTTTATTTTTTATGGAAATATTATTTAGAATAAAATTGAAAAATTCGATACGTTTAACTGAACTCGAATAACAAAAATATGAGAATAATTTGAAAGATTTGAGTTTTCATATTTTTTTCAAATTTTCCCTTTTTGCCAATTTTCCGATAAATTTATCAATATTTTTGCATATTCTTTTCGATTTTTCCTAATTTCCTATAATTTTTGGAATTTCTTTTTTTAATTCGCATATTTCAAGTTTGCAGATTTTTCTAATTTCACGATCAATTTTCGTTTTTTCATTTTTTTGTATATTTTTTTTTTCGAATCTTCCAATTTCCTAAAACCCCTGGATTTTTTAAGTTTTTCCTGTTTTACACATGTTTCAATTTTTTTCGAATTTTTCAGATTGTTTTCAATTTCCGATGGTTTTTCATTTTTTTTTCAATTTGCTTGATGTGAAAAATTAAGTTATGGAATCGTAGGATATATATTTATATCCGTCGGACAGCCCTAACTCGGTGTGGGTGACGTCATATGCCTAATATCAAGAACCATTCGAAAGCTAGTAAAAATCCCATTTTTTTTGGCCCTATCCTCTAGGCACTCCGGTCCCAGGATGACATTTTTCGAAACAATTTCACCTATTGGTTTGATCGTGAAGCCACATAATACCACACATAAAGCACTACTACCCAGGTCCACTTGACTTGTATTTATTACACATTATAATTTTTCTTCGAATTTACCAATTTTTTTTTCAATTTCCAAGTTGATTGCATATTTCAATTTTGTTAGAACTTATCAGTTTTTTTTTTCAATTTTACGATAATTTTTCGAGCTTAAAAAAATCGCACTTTTCAGTTTCCATCGAATTTTCCGTTTTTTTGTTTTTTTTTCAATTTTCCAAGAATTTTACACGATTTTCGAGTTTCTTTTGACTTTTTTGCATATTTCATTATTTTAAAATTTACCATTTTTTTAAATTATCCAAAGATTTAACGAGTTTTTCAATTTTCTTTTTAATTTTTATTTGCATATTTGAATTGAATTGAATTTGAGTTTATTTTCAATTCTCCAAGGATTTTACTAGTTTTTCAAGTTTAAAAAAATTATATTCCAGTTTTTTTTCGAATTTCACGGTTAGGTTAGTTTAGTTTTTCAATTTTTTCCGAATTTTCCTAGAATTATTCAAATTTGGGAAGGGAATAGGAAAAACACGAATCTTTCAAACTCCCCGATATATTTAGAGTTTTTTGTATTTTTTTAATTTCTCTTGCATATTTCACTTTTTTTCGAATTTCCCAGATACCGATAAGGATTTTATGAGTTTTTTAAATTCCTATCCAATTTAAGAGATTTTTTCAATATTCGGATATTTTTCCATTGTTTTTCAAATTTTTTTGCTCATTTGTATTTCCTTCGAATTTTTCCTTTTTGTTTTAATTGTTCCAGGGGATTTTCGGTTTATTCGCATTTTTCAATTTTTTCTGAAAATTTTTCGAATTTTTTATTCCTGTCTGTCAATTTTTTCTAATTATCCGTTTTCTTTGATTTTCCAAGAAAGTTACGAGTTTTTTCAAAATCTCTTGCCTATATAATTTTTTTCAAATTTTCAAATTTTTTTAATTTTCCGATAATTTTTCGATTTTTTATAAAATGTTGTTTATTTTACTCTTCTTCGTATTTGCTCGTTTTTTTAATTCTCCAAGGATTTTACGGGGTTTTCAAATTTTTTTGCATTTTCAAATTTTTTACGATTTTTTTGAGAAGTTTACGAGTAGGAAAAAACGAATTTTTCAAATTTTCCGAGAGTTTTTCGAGTTTTCAATATTTATCTTCGCATATTTCAATTTCCATCGAATTATCCAGTTTTTTCGACTTTCCAAGAATTTTTAAAATTTATATTTCATATTTCAATTTTTTCGAATTTTCTAGATTTCAATTTCCGATGTTTCTACTTTTTTAAAAAAATCTGAATATTTTAATTTTCTTCGAATTTCCCAGTTTTTTCAGTTTTCCAAGGATTTTCCGAGTTTTTCAAATTTCTTTTACTTTTTAATTTTTGTTCTACTTTTCTACGTTTTTTTCAATTTTTCGACTTTCTTAAAAATCCCTTACTTATTTCAATTTTTTTCGAATTTTTCAGATTTTTCAAATTTCCGTTAATTTTCCAAGTGTTTAAAAAATTTCTGTATATTTTAATTTTCCTCGAATTTTCAGACTTTTTCTACTTCCCGATGATTTTTCCAATTTTTATGAATTTTTTTGTTTTAATTTTCTTCTAATTTCCCCGTTTTTTAAAATTTCCAAGGATTAACGGGTTTTTCGAAATTGTCCCTAATTTTTCTATTTTTTTCCAAATTTTTGGGAAGATCTAATAATAGGAAAAACACGAATTTATCAAATTTTCCGATATTTTTTCAAAAATTTTGCATATTTTGGTTTTTTCGAATTCTCCATGATTTTTTTTCTAATTTCCAAGGATTTCACGAGCTCTTCAGATTTTTCAGTTTTTTTCGAATTCCCTTTTCATTTCGCAAATTTTCAAAAATGAGAAAATTCTATAAAATTCGAAAATAATTATTACAAACTGTTTTTTGCGAGATTGTGGACATTATTTTTCGAAAAGTCAGTTATGATTAATTAACTGACAATCTGATTTCCGACAGCAATGATTTTTTTACGCGCTGTCACATTGTCAGTTTTGTAAGAGCAGCAAATATATTCATTTATATTTATGGTATGAATAAAATTTTGCATTTAAAGTAACCAGAGGTTCCAATGTCATGTGAATATTCTATCTGGCCGCGATGTTGCCAGATTTTCTTTGAAAATCTTATTTACTAATATTTTCTGTGTGAGATTTATTTAGTCATTGATTTTACTTCCAATAATTAACTAGAATTACAATATCAATTATTTTGTTTTTAAAACTACTTTAGACGTGGATTTATTCTTAAATTTTCTTGATTACTGTTAATCGTCTACAAAAATCGATGCAACCCTGTTTTTCTCTTCCTTATATTTTCAAAATCACTTCCAAACTCCTAAAGAAGAATAAATAAGAAAATCATTTTTAAATGTACATCTTTTAAATGATCATTTATAAAATTGATCACTATAAAATCTCATCTCAATGAAAACTGGGCGCTAGAGAAAATATAAAACATGTGGGCCGGTTCTACATTGTTTCGTCATTATTAAAAGTGCTTCCTTGCATTGAAGCATCTAGATGCTCGAATTGTGTTATTTTCATTGTCAATTTTTGTTGTTGTTATTAGTAATGATTATATAACCCAATTTTTACTCCTAACATCTATTATTTTTTATTTCCTTTCTACGTTCCCAAAGTATACTTTATCATTGACCTATCATTTGCGTTTTTCACTCCCTAATGTTCAGTACTAGTAACTTAAAACTAAATAATATGACCATTTATACAATCTTCTTGACATAACTAATAATAGGATTTTATTTTGCTGTATGTATGAATGGCCTATACCCACATACTTGAAAACCGTACAAAAAAGTTTTTAAATCTGCATTGCACAAAGCTTTGACACATCCTTTAGAACTTTGAATATTAATTTGCTTCTAATTTATTTGCCAGTAGTTTTTGTTGCACAATTAAGATACTCATATTTCAAAAACCGTGTTTCCGCAACAACTATTCAAAATTAAGAGAAATTTTTTTTATAAAAAGGCGGTTAAATCTCTTGCAGTGTAATAAGTATTTCTTCGAAGACGCGGACCACGTCAGGAAACATTCAGTAGTGTCTCGAAACGTATGTATTGGTAATTAATATATCTGTTTTACGTTTTTCATAAAACACCAACAAAAAAAGAAATGTACAGATTACAGGTATCATGCGATATCAAACGTTCTATGTCATTTGTCATTTAGATTCAGCATCGACAGCAGCAACGTATTTTTATTTGTTGCTTTGTTTTGTCATGAAACCATTTTGTTTGTGTCACGTCATGCATTAATATTCATTTGCATCACAGCTTCAGCTTCTTCGCATTTAAATATTCGTTTAAAGCTCCTGGACTATATATTTAGAAATTGTTGTTTATACATCTTTAAAATGATTATAGGTCATACATTGTAAGAATTGATGAACGTCATCGTTGAAGTAAATGGTTTCAAACATGTGGTCAAACAGATCAAATCTGTTTCTTCGTAAATTTTGATATAATAACTTGTTAAACCATATAATTTCGATATTATTTTGGACTATATAAAAAAATTACAGTTATTATACATAAATATTTATATAAAATATTGTACACGGTTGGTCGCGCAACTCAAAAATATGTTCAATAAATACACATTTTAACAAAAGACATATTTTAGGATGAGTAGAACAATAGACCTCAAATATAAACAAATGAATATATTTATTAACAAATGCTCGAATTAAGGACAAAATATTTTTATGATAGTATCAACATGACCTCATCTTTATAGCGTAAGACCTATATATCTACTGCCAGACTGTTTTAATATACATATCAAGTCAAGTCAAAAGAAGTTGAGGAAGCTAAATTATAGATAAAATAATTAAGTTCAGTCCATATCTGTCACCTATCTATGATACTTTTTAAGACTTTGAGATGGCGCTCAATCACTCAAAGGTCAGAATGTATGATAATTTTTCACGAAATGTTATTTCTCATCATCGACGTTTTGTGTTTCTTATATTAACACTGAAAGTCTCAATCAGCTTTCGTTTTTTATACATTTATTTGGTTGTTTCTTTCGTAGTATATTTATTAGTCATTACGTCATACTGCCTACGCCACGCACCACTATGATGCTGTTTGTTCCGCCACACCTGGCACAATAAATCAATATGGTCGATTGTCCTCTCTGAACAACCTTCATCAATACTATACCCTGTATATTGCCTTTTTTGGTATGATTACGACTATATTAAGTATAATTACGTGCTTCCCTGTATAATCAAACAGCTATTCGATCTTTACACTTATCTCATTAGTCACCAGTTAGTGAATTAGTAGCAGCTAACATCAGAGAGATCCCGCGGACTTCAAAATTTTCCCATAGTGCCCCAATACCTACTTCATTGTTGGAAATATCCAAGATCAAATTTTGCCGGGACGCCATTGGTGGAAACGTTGACAAAAGTTTATTAGAGGAAGGTTGTTTGAGAATATAATTTTTTTTATTTTATTAACATTCTTATATTTAAGAGAAACGCATTGTATTATTTGGGGTCTAATTCTATTTTTATAATACCTTTTCTTATGGTTGATAAAATTGTAAAGCCTTAGAGTCAAATTCTTTTGACAAAAATATGTTAAGAATAACAAGTTTCTTGTCGTACTTGTCAAAAATTTCTTGAAATATTCAAGTACGGTTAATGTAAACTAAACATTTATATAATTTTATAGTTTGTTGCGTTTTCTTTGTATCTTTCAATTTTGCTGAAGTATTTGAAATACCTTATCCTTTGTACATTCACGACATTTGTCGCCTATTATTATACTTTGACTATAGGACATACCGGCTTGCTAACAACCAATCGGTGAAAGGCACTTTCTCCAGTCCTCACTAACATTTTGAAGCCACACTCTCTGAAAATTTTGTATTTAAGTGACAGCTTCGGGCGTAAGTTTTATCTTTAGATCCTTCATTACTATACAGCAACTAAACCAACAACTATTCAGTATCAAGTATTCAATGCTTCTTACTAAATGCGTATTGCAAATTCAAATCAAATTAAGTTCGTTATTTCTAAAATGGTTACCGGGTGTTGTGCATGGGAAATAATTTGTTGTGTAAATAAAACTGAGAATATCTTTACTTCTGAGTTTTATTCGACGTCAACGCATCCGAAGACCACGCTTCGAAAACCAGCCAACAAAAAGAATACAATCCACTTTGTTCGACTAGTAAAATGGTCACACTGACGGAAGCCGACGGGAATGTACTAAGTCCTCTCCGATTCCTCACATACATGGACACGCCACTCCACTTTTGCTACTCTCTGATTGGTCGCGCAGATATCATGGGTGGTGGGGTATACGGGGTATGACATAATTATACAGGGTATAGTCGTAATGAAGATCATACCAAAAAGGGCATTAGCATGTCATTATTGTATTGGAGTGGGAGGCATTCAGCGACGTGGCGTGCTCGCTAATCATACAGGGTGTAGCCATAATTAAACATTCCATTACCAAATAATGCATTATCTGTTATTTGGATAAACGGCATAACGGCGGGGTGGAGTTGATGGGGTGTGGAATAATGTTATTATTGGTCAAATATTTATTTGGGGATGACGTAATTACCTATACAGGGTGTAGTTGTGAAAGAGATGTTCATTACCAAAGTAATCGTAATGAATATCATATTAAAGTGATATTAAGATGTATCTTTGTTGGTTGAATATCAAAAATGTATTATCTGTTATTATTATATATGCCAAGGCTACAGAGATTTTTTCATATAAGTATTAGTAGAAAACCAGCTGTGCCAATGTTTGGAGAATAGTTTTATATGATATAGTGAGATGTATTTCACTCGACTGTTTTATTCATAACTTTGTTATTAAAAATTTTATGCAAAAAATCGCTTCTTTAGTTTTTTGCTTATAAAATTAGAACTGGTAGAGTAATAGTGATGACGTTCAGAGATAAATTGTAAAGAATAAAAACAAGAAGAAAACGAGAGGTCGAACAACTCGGTGGGACCTTTAGTTCAGGAGAAAATCGGGAAAAACCAGCCAAAGTTCAGTTTTTTCAAAAATTAATCTCAGTTATTTTAATATAAGCTTTATATGGGCAAAAAGCAGGTACTGTTCGATGCATAGTTTTCGATAAGTGGCCATTTAAATTTTTTTACTATGGAATTTTTCATCAGGCCTAAATGTGACAGGTGTGGACCCATTTCAATTTACAAAAACGATTTCGAAAGTAGAATTTTCATACTTTAAAACGTTCATCTTAGTTTTCTGATATTCTTATTTGTTGCTGAGCCGGCAACAGTATCACTTTACACATGTAGAGATGGCAACGATTAATTACAATAGAAGAGTTAATCGAAAATTAATCGATTAATTCTTATATTTGTCTACTTGAAAGTGACGTATATAAATATAACCTAGAAATTATAAAATTCAAAGAAAATACATGTGCAGTTTTCTATTATAAATAATTATTTTTATGGTTTCTTTCAGGTATTTTTTTATAATTTAGACAACATTTTATTTAAAAATATTAAAATTATGTCACCGTCTAAAAGTATAGTTTCATTTCATTTGCTTAATCGTTGAATTGTTATAAAACAACCGATTATTCTTCTGAGTCAATTAATCGTTCCCATCTCTACATATATGTATATAGTAATACTATTGCCCGCGCGTATTTCATGAAAACTCCTTCAATGTAATTATTCGCTGGATTCACCCATGTAGTAACGTATTCGCCAGTCTAATAACCCTAAAGAAAGCATGCGCCACTGTGATAACCTAGGATATGTCTCTGCTGTCAAAATGTCCCTAATGGACCGAAAAGGCATCGTAGCTGGCTGTCACCACCTACGATTTCGTGGGAAACAGGAGTCGACGGCTCCTGGAAGAAATATCCGAAAGGGTTGGCTTCGGCCTCCGCTGCTACCAGTTATTGTTGGTATTGAGAGGTCATGTGTTATAGGGATACGTCAGTTAGAGGGGCGGGTTGAGGAAAAATGTTAGGTGTAGCTCTTATGGGTATATGTTATGTAGTCATATAATCATGCTCTCCTGGTTGAGAAAATAAACTAACCGACAATGATTTCTTAAACGAGTTTAATATAAAAAATAAGAAAATAAAAATAAATTACACCAATTGACAAAGCGTCAGGAATAATTGTATGTAGAGTCTTGTGACTGTAAATAATTAAAACGAGTGATAGGATCGATAGAAAACTTACGATACCCTTTTACATTAACGCGAATGAATCGCAGAATAAAATGAAATTTGTTAGTTTGAAAATAATCGCCGCAACCTAAATAGTTTCGCGCACCCTATGTATGAAACTTTGAAATAAGCAATTTGATATTCAATCTCAAATGTGCTCCCTATTCCTGATTCATACGGAGAGGTATCACCATTAAATACTCGTATGCGATATGAAATAACATAGATTAAAATTATATAGATAGTATCATAGATGCGGGCTGGCAATGTTATTAATTTGAACAAACTACAAAAAAGTCACAATACACAGTTAGTATAATTTTTAAATTAGACTTACCAATTTCCAGACTGGGTGTTCACAAAAACGCCGGCGGCCACGACTCGCGTTTCGAACAAAAAAAAGAAACCCCTTCAGAGCGCGTACAGTAGACGCTCCCTTGTAATCTTCTTTTCCCCTTTCGAAAAAAATTACACTTATAGCTAAAACACTACGTCAAAAACTAGACCGCTCCCGACCGCGAGTTTTTACCAACTTCCACTTCAATTGTTACATTTTCGTGGTTTCGGCATTTCTCCCTATGTCAGCATCATTTATTTTTTGTACCTGTTAATTTTCTGATTGGTGGAACTTATCGTTCGACGTAATTGTGTAATAGGTTTTTTACTTCGATTAACAATGAATTTTTATTTGATTCCGCAAAATTTCGTTATTTTGACGCAATTATTATTTCCTGTTAAAATATTATTTTTTTCTTTTTTTTGCAACAAATTCAGACTGCTTAGCTAAGTGTTTTTTACATTGTATGGATGTTAACGACTGCTTTCTATAGTTTAAACGTTACAATATAAAAAGTAATTTGTTATACAGGGTGATCCTCCCTATGTTTCTTATTTTGGTACTTATTACAAGATGAACGTTTTGAAGTATGAAAATTCTATTCTACTTTCGAAATCGTTTTTGAAATTGATTGCATAGTAAAAAATTCAAATGGCCAGAAATCGAAAACTGTGAATTAAAAAGTGCCTGCGCATATATATATATATATATATATATATTATATATAAAATCATATTAATAACTAATACTGGCCGAAGTATTTACGCTACACCTCCAAAAATAACCGAGTTATGAATTTTTGAAAAAACGGCACTTTGGCCGGTTTTTCCGATTTTCTTCTAAACTAACGGTACGATTGAGTTGTTCGACCTCTCATTTTCTTCTTGTTTTTATTCTTTACAATTTCTGTCTGGACGACATCGCGACTAACGTAACAGTTTTAATTTTATAAGCAAACAACTAAAAAAGCGATTTTTTGCATCTATTGTCTTATTGTTAATAACAACGTTATGAATAATAAAGTCGAGTAAAAAATCATATGATACTATTACCCAAACAATGGCGCAGCTGGTTTTCTTCTAACACTTTTTACACAAAATGCTCACTCCAAATCTCTGTAGCTTGGCCTAATATTGGAGTGCATAAACTTGTCGGTTATTCTTATTTTAACTGCTATTCAACTTTTTTACTTTCCCAAATTGTCTATTGGAGATGTATTAGACCATGTTGATTAAGAATCCGTTTATACCTAAGCTCTAGAATTAATTTAATAATTACTGATTCACTTTCGCTAGTACTGAAACATATTATGGCTTCCTAGCTGTCACTTTCATATATCTCTTTAATAATATCTCTCATCATGATTCTCAAGTTGATGCAGATTTTGATTCGTCGATTATTTTAGGACTTACGGGTACCGTCAAATGTAAAGTTTGGGCTCCTTGATTTCGCCTTCGATGACATCCGTTTGAGTGACGACGACACTTTAACCGTAAGTACATTGTTTTGTTAGTTTTGCGTAAATCCTCAGCTTTAATTGGTTCAATAAAATAAATCATTAGCTAAATATAACAATCATAAGTACTCTGAATCAAAATGAGAAGTTGGATGAATAAAAATGAGGAGTGGGCAAAATGAAAAGTGGGTTGAATTACAATCAAAAGTGGTAAAATGAAAATCAGAAGTGGGCAAAATCAAAATCAGATGTGGGCAAAATGAAAAGTGGGTTGAATCACAATCAAAAGTGGCAAAATCAGAAGTTGGCAAAATCAAAATCAGAAATGGGTTGAATAAAAATCAGAAATGGGATGAATCAAAATCAAAAGTGGTCAAAATGAAAATCAAAAGTGGATAAAATCACAATCAAAAGTGGGCAAAATCAAAATCAGATGTGGGCACAATTAAAATCAGAATTGGGTTGAATAAAAATCAGAAGTGAGATGAATCTTAATAAAAAGTAGGTTGAATCAAAATCAGAAGTTGGTTGAACCACAATCGGAAGTGGGTTGAATCAGAATCAGAAGTATGCTGAATCAAAATTAGAAATGGGCAAAATAAAAATCAGAAATACGCAAAACAAAATCAGAAAATTACAATGTCAAAATCAAAAGTGGGTTGAATAAAAATCAGAAGTGGAATCAATCAAAATAAAAAGTGGGTTGAATCAAAATCAGAAGTGGGCAAAAATCAGAAGTGGGATGAATCCAAATAAAAAGTGGGTTGAATCAAAATCAGAAGTGGGGAAAATCAAAATCAGAAGTGGGCTGAACCACAATCGGAAGCGGGTTGAATCAAAATCAGAAGTAGGCTGAATCAAAATCAGAAGTGGGCAAAATCAAAATCAGAAATGGGCAAAACAAAATCAGAAATGGGCAAAATTAAATCAGAAATGGGCAAAACAACATCAGAAATGGACAAAATCAAAATCAGAAATGGACAAAATCAGAAGTAGGTTGAATAAAAATCGGAAGTAGATTAAATCAAAATAAGAAGTGGGCGGAATCAAGATCAAAAGGGGGATGAATCAAAATAAAAGGTGGGCAACATCAGAAGTAAGTTGAATAAAAATCAGAAGTTGGATGAATCAACATAAAAAGTGGGTCGAATAAGAATCAGAATTGGGTTGAATAAAAATCAGAAGTAGGCAAAATTAGAAGTGGGCAAAATCCAAATCAGAAGTGGCTTAAGCTAGTATCAGAAGTTCTAGCCAACTAAGACACTATAGCTTACCTGAATTATTATGTTATAATGTCGAGTAATCAAAATTTAATTTTTAGGCTTGTTTAAGAATGTTTCTTGATCTTAGTCTAGTCGAAACGTTCCACATAGACTTTGACGTATTATGTAGATGGTTATTATCGGTTAAGAAAAATTATAGAGACGTTACTTACCATAATTGGAGACACGCTTTCAACGTGGGTCAAATGATGTATTCAATTTTACACGTAAGTGTCATAACGACAACTCGAGACCTGAGTTCTGAGTTTCAGTGCCGTTTATTTTGTAGGCTACCAGATGGTGGGAGCACCTCGGATCAATCGAATGCCTTGCACTGATGATTGCTTGTCTCTGTCACGATCTGGACCACAGGGGAACGAACAATTCTTTTCAGATGAAGTAAGATTGTTTAACCGGCTTCAAATGATAATTTTTCATGTTTATATTTTTTATTCTCAGAATTCACTCGCCCATAGCGCAACTTTACTCTACTTCCACAATGGAACATCATCATTTCGATCAGTGTCTGATGATATTGAATTCGCTTCAGCTTCTATCGAATCTTACGCCAGAGCAGCATTCGAGGGTGATCAGGGTATTAGAAGAAGCCATTTTAGCCACAGATTTGGCGATATATTTTAAGTGAGTATTTAGAATTCTTGACATATACATTTTTATTCAATATCCTCAACGACACGATGCTATTTGAATTTTTTTAGCTGATCATCTCTAGTTATATCGTTTTCGTCCACATCTAAAAGTTTTTTGTGATTTCATCATTTTTATCTTTTTAAAATTAGTTCTAGAAGGTCGTTAATAACATTTATATAGACCTAGCTTTTGTTTGTGCATGACCCTCTCATCTGATATAAAGCACTTAGTATATATACAGCACGGGGTCGGGACCATTCCTTAAGTAAAATACCATAACAAATCGCACTCTGCATTTTTTACTAATCTAAGAGGTCATTCCAAGCGGCTGTGACGTCATGCCCATAGATCTTTGGGCGGTGCTGGTAACATGCACGCGTTGTCACTTCCATCTGCGCGTGATGTTATAGCCCGACAAATAAATAGGGCACATATTAGATGACAACTGACACAAAACACGTGCCAGATGACATGGACCACGCGTGACAGATGACATAGAACATACTTGACAGATGACACAGACCACACGTGATGGAAGACATATATAACAATCGATAGATGTTAGATGACATGTAACGCAGAACACGTGAGAGATGACTGGAGACAGTTGGCGCCACTTCCGTCGCACTGCATGGAATGGTCCCCTACCGTAAAGAAAATGATGAGAAATTTACGAATATTAACCTCAAATCTATAAACAGACTTATAAAAGTCTATTATAGAAAAACCACTTCTCGATAAATTATCATTCACCACCATATATAGTGTAAAATAATCCAAGATGAAAAACTAAAGAGAGTTAGGTCCATAAATTCCAAGAAGAAGAATAAAATGAAAATAGAAATTTACGAATATTTTCTAGATAAGTCTCGATATGTATCCAAATGGTTATGATTGATTGTTTTAGGAAACGTGTCGACTTTTTCAAGATAGCTAGCGATGGTTTGAATTGGAAGCGGGAGGAGCACAAAGAATCTGTGAGGGGTATGTTGATGACAGTCTGTGATTTAGCGGCCATAACGAAGCCGTGGGATGTAGAAAAACGTATAGCGGAATTAGTTAGTGCTGAATTCTTCGAACAGGGTGATTTAGAAAGGGAAACTTTGAATGTTACGCCAATGGTAAGTTTATATTATTTGTTGACTTTGTGCAATTTCGATCACTTTTTCCTTTGAAAGAAATGTTTTTTCCTTTCTTATATTAATCTATTTAATAAATTTAGGACATAATGGATAGGACGAAAGCTGAAAAATTACCAATAATGCAGATCAACTTTATCGACTCGATTTGTCTGCCAATTTATGAGGTAAGTATAATTATGGTGAATAAACTATCGTGCTTAGAGCATTATACGAGATGAGATAGGGCGATGCTTTTAAAAATTCCTTTTCCGTTAACTTGGTCTCGTGACCAGTTTTTTCATTTCGGTCCCGTTAAATGGGAAAATGTCTCGTTTTAGTCTCGATGCCAGTTTTTTCGTTCCGGTGTCGTTAAATTAAAAAAATAAGTCTCGTTTAGTCTCGATCTCGTCAAACCAAAAAAGTCTCGTTTTAGTCTAGATTTCACCTCGGTTTCTTTAAACCACAAAATAAGCCCATCTTAGTCTCGCGACCTGTTTTCTCGTTTCGGCCTCGTTAAATTAAAAAAAATAAGTCTCGTCCAGTATCTATGTCGTTAAACCAAAAAAGTCTCGTGACCAGTTTTCTCGCTTCGGTCTCGTTAAATAGGAAAATGTCTCGTTAAACCAAAAAAGTCTCGTTTTAGTCTAGATCTCGTTGAACCAAAAACAAATAAGTCTCGTTTTCGTCTAGATCTCGTATCGGTTTCTTCAAAACAAAAAATAAGTCGGTCTTAGTCTCGAGACCAGTTTTCTCGTTTCGGTCTTGTTAAATTAAAAAAAAATTCTCGTTCTAATCTCGACCTCGTTAAACCAAAAGAAGTTTCGTTTCGATCTCGTTAAATGGGAAAATGTCTCGTTTCAGTCTCGATATCGTCTCGTGACTAGTTTCAGTCTAGATCTCTTCTCGGTTTCTTTAAAGAAAAAAATAAGTCTCGTTTTAGTCTAGATCGCGTCACGTGACTAGTTTTCTCGACTCGTTCTCGTTAAATTGGAAAAAAATAAGTCCCGTTTCAGTCTACATATTGTCTCGGTTTTGTTAAACCAAGAAATAAGTCTCGTGATCAATTTTCTCGTTTTGGTCTCTTTAAATGAAAAATAGTCGTTTTAGTGTCGATGTCATCTCGTGACAAAGTCTTTGGTCTTTTTAAATTAAAAAAACAAGTCTTGTCTTAGTCTCGATCTCGTTAAATAAAAAAAGTCTCGCTTAAGTGTAGATCTCGTCACGTGAGCAGTTTTCTAGTCTCGGTCTCGTTAAATTAAAAGAAAGTCTCGATTTCGTCTCGTGACCAGTGTTCTCGCCTTGATTACTTTAAAATAAAAATAAAATAGTGTTGTTCTAGTCTGGAGACGAGACGAGATCAGTCTCGCGTTCGGGGGTTGAATTTAAAATTTTCACATTCAAGTCTCGATCTTTTGTCGTGACCACTTTTCTCGTCTAGGACTCGTTAAATTAAAAAGTCTCGTAACCAATTTTCTCGTCTCTTTTTTTAAATTAGATAAAAAATAATTCTAGTTTTAGTATCGAGATAACGAGACCAGTCTCGCGATCGGGGGTTGAATTCAAAATTTTCAGTTTTAACTATTTTCTCCGAATTAACCCCAAGACACACATAACCTTAACTGCAACATGCAGACGTTCAACACACAGCAGTGATACAGTTCAGGCGCAGTTCGTCAACTGTGTCTCGACCTTTAGTCATTAGGGATCTATTGACCATAATTTTATAAAATTAACTGTCTCGACCCTTACTTCGTGGAATCTGCTCATATTATTGTTTTAAATGAAACTCACGGTTTCTAGTTAATTCCACAATACAGGGTGTCCCAAATAAGAGTGACTGATTTTAAACATAAATGCCCAGCTCATTAATTGCTCCAAAGAGATGGAGTTTTCACTAGTTTCACTAGTTTATCAAAGAGATTTTTTTAGACTTGGCTAGCATTTGATCTCATCAACACAGGGTGTTTTACTAATGTTGGTCAAATTCAAAGGGGAAAATATGTATTATTTTAAATGTAACACCCTATAATTTTTGATCTCATTCGAAAGAGCAATCATTCTCCTTTCCAAAAATGTATAGTTTTCTATATTTTGTTTCATTAACAACAAAGATATTTGAGGTTTCATGAAGTAGTACATTTTTAATTAGTAGTTTTATATAAACGTATTTTGATGCCTAAAATCAACTCATGCTGTGACCGTTTGACAATAGTAATTTTGTTAAGTCATATAAGTCGGTTTCGAAATGTTCTATACAGTGAGTGAAAAAGCTCAAACTGTAATAATTTTTGCAGAAACGAAATCAATAATTCAAACAAGGAGGATATTCAGAAGGAAATTTATGAAAAATCCGCCGTCAGTGAATATAATTAAAAAATGGTATGTGCTACAATCCTAAGCCTAACAATTTAGCAGAACTAAAAAATAATATCAGGAACATTATTGAAGACATTCCGCAAGCAATGTTAGAAAATTCATTTGAAAATTTAGAATTTCGCTTACAGGTATGCATAAACGAAGAGGGTAGGCATATGCAGCATTTATTGTAACTTTTTTGTTCGTCGTTCTTTATATGTATTGAATAATGTTATTATGTTTTCTTGCTAAATAAACTGTTTGTCAGATTTGTTGGCAATTATTTACGTAATTAAAAATGCATACTACATGAAACCGACTTAAATGATTTTGTTATGCGTCAGACGGTCACAGCATGAGTTAATTTTAGGCATCAAAATACGTTCATATAAAACTAGTAATTAAAAATGTACTACTACATGAAACCTCGAATATTTTTGTTGTTAATGAAACAAAAGATAGAAAACTATACATTTTTGGAAAGGAGAATGATTGCTCTTTCGAATGAGATTAAAGACTATAGGGTGTTCCATTTAAAATAATACATATTTTCCCCTTTGAATTTGATCAACATTAGTAAAACGCCCTGTGTTGATTTTAGGCATCAAAATACGTTCATATAAAACTAGTAATTAAAAATGTACTACTACATGAAACCTCGAATATTTTTGTTGTTAATGAAACAAAAGATAGAAAACTATACATTTTTGGAAAGGAGAATGATTGCTCTTTCGAATGAGATTAAAGACTATAGGGTGTTCCATTTAAAATAATACATATTTTCCCCTTTGAATTTGATCAACATTAGTAAAACGCCCTGTGTTGATGAGATGAAATGCCAGCCAAGCCTAAAAAAATCTCTTTGATAAACTAGTGAGACTAGTGAAAACCCCATCTCTTTTTGGACCAATTAATAAGCTGGGCATTTATGTTTAAAATCAGTCACTCTTATTTGGGACACCCTGTATAATAAAAGTTATTTAAAATTGTCAATTTTTTAGAATTTTAAATAACTTTTATTATATTGTGGAATTAACTAGAAACCGTGAGTTTCATTTAAAGCACTAACATCATTTTATAGTTTGTCTTTTCTCATATGTGCATCAAAAATACCATTTCTATTTATTTGTTGTAGGCTTTTGCAGATCTTTCAGAAAACCTGCAACCGCTTCTCGACGGCGTTAAACAAAACCGTGACCATTGGTTGGAAGAGGCGCAAAGGGCACACTTAGTACCGGATATAGATGAAACCGAAGAAAAAGATAATAATGATAATGTATCGAAGCCCAGCAGTCCTGATCAAAAACAAAGTCCGTGCGAGAACAATTGTCAAGAAATTACCAATTAGTATCGAGGAATTTATTGTAAATATTTTAAACTTATTGACAAAAATAATTATTTATTTTTAATATATTTTTTAATGCGAAAACTTGAAATAGATCGCGAGTTAATTGTCACTATCTTATACTATTTGAATTGATTATAATTTCATATGTTCTAAATTGATTTTTTCTTCTTAAAAAATAATGTTAATCACTGTTTTTGGAATTTGGACTGAAAATAATATTTTAAAGCACTATTTAGCTTAAGTTTCTACTCAATTTATGAGCTTCAGTTGGGTGCAATTAAAGCAGTTACATCTTCGAAATTTTCAAAAATATCTTCGGAAAATACTACAAACGTTGACTTGGGGGATAAGAGTCCCAAAATGGGGCGAATTTGTAAAAAATCAATATAGAATATGACGTATTTTTGGCAAAAAATTACTAGAATTTATTGTAGTGAGTAGACAAAAAAAATAACATTTGGATAAAATACCTGTGAGATCAAAATCGTGATAAATTTTAATTCGAAATTATACATTACAAGGGTTGTTCGAAAAGTTTCCCATTTTATAAATAAAAGAGGCATTTTTTCTTGCAGTATGATTTGATTTCTCGAAATTTTAAGTCGATATATTTTTTTTCAGTAATTTTTCATATTTATTATTTCTTTTTTCTTTCAGCGATTTTTAACTTTTCTAGCTTTTAAATAATAGTTTTCGTCATTCTATGCAAAATAGGCTTATGCTATCACTTCTTTGTTCTATGAAAATATCTGTTCTCAAGCCACATTTTTAGGTTTGGAAACAGAAAAAGTTACTGGGTGCCAGATCTAGAGAATACCGTGGATGGTCAACTAATTCAAAGTGCAATTTCTGATTTTTCACTTTTAGGGAGTGTTGCGTTTCAAAAACAATTATTTAATGACAGCTCTGTATTTAATTTTTCCAATTTCTGTGAAATCTGTTATAAAGATTTAATCAGTGTTTGAAAACTTTCCCCCAAAGATATTTCAAAACCCTTTAAATTCAAACCGAAACTCCCCAGCTGTGATCTGAGTATTTGTCACTTTCAATATAACAGAACAAATTAAAATTTTATTTAGTATTATAAAATAATATAATAGTATTATAATTAAATAGATATCTTACTTAAATCCTATTAAGTGTGAAATGTGAATTCATTTTAAAAAACACAATTAAACTTTTATCAATAAAAATACGCACTCCGTAAAATTTTACCCCTAAAAATATACCTCCACAAAACTCTATTCGGGATACTAGGGAGCATTGATACGAGTTATTATATTTTAGAATATGTATTACAAATTTACGGATTGTAATAATCAGTGAAAGATAGGAAAGACAGCTTAATAAAACACTTGTGCTAATTTATTCATCTATCAAATAGTTGCAGCTTTATTAGGTATCACAAACAAAAAACTCTCAAAACACATGGTCTTGCAAAAAGGTTATCATCGAGAGTAGGCGTCTCAAAAGGTAGAGGGACTGCGCGCGAAATCATATGATTGCTCTAAGCGACTCATAGATGGTGCCTCTGAATGGGCCAAATAATATTTTTCTGACACAAATATTAATATTATTCTCAATATTATAACAATATCTTCGAACCAGGTCATAGATTCTTATTTTATGTATACACAAAAATATAAAAAATCAAATTTGTATCAACCCTCCCACATTATATGGGAGCCATGATACTAGCTTATGGTTTGATACACCAAAAGGAGGTTTGATATTATAAAAGGATGTTTTGATAAACCATAATAAAACTAAACTAAAACAAAAGTAAACATTTGTAACACACATTTTTATATTGGCAAAATTAATAGAAAATGTTTGGTAAACCATAAGAAAACCAAACTAAAATACAACAAAAATTAACATTGTTAACAGACATTTTCATATTTGGTAAAGTTAACAGAAAATCCTAATTTTTTGTGTTCTTGTAGTACCCCCAACGAAGCATGGGACAGAAAGCTTTGTGATGTTCATAGCTTGTATAACGGATGTGTCACCCGCATCCGGATACACAAAATAATAGCCGTAAAAACGTAACAAAATATTCTTCACCCGAATGGATTTCTAAAACTTCAGCTACGAAATATTTGATCGTTTTTTTGTTGAAAATTTTAGCAAGGCGAAGTCGTTTATTGCGACATTGCCTTGAATATAGTTAATTTCTTCAAGCTCTTCACGCATATGCTCTTCAATGTCCATTATTTCAGATGAGCCAGATGATGCAATAGAACAGAAATCAAATATCTGAATCGTCAGGTGCATTATTTTTGTTCTGTTGACATTTTATAACTTGTTTCTTTATTTTATTTTTAAATATCTTTTTTTTTCACATTTTCTTTTTCATTCTCGAGTCTGGCACAATCGTCTTTTATTTCTTGCATGTTAGGTATTGTTCTGTTAGTAATGATTGTTCTTAGGGTTCTTACACTTAAACATCTCAAAGTATTCACCTGTTTCATTATGTAACGCATAACATATAGGTTATCTGTATATCCCCGGCCAGAGAGCGATCTGAGTCAGCTGTTCTCCCATTACGCCCTACCCAAACTCCCTGGCAGAATTGCCAGATAGTGCCATATTGCAATCAGCTGATAGTACATCTCCCTCTTTACAAAGGCAAAATTTAAAGACATATTTTATGATAATACATAATCTGTTAAATATGCGGAGCGATTAATAGGAATTCTTTTGGAAAGTGAAGGTACCGTTTCTGTACGGGGGACTGTCCCATTTACCTTTTCCTCACAAACCGATTCCCCATTTTCCACATAATTATTCCCATCACTATCTTCCCCACACGATAATTCACTTTTATGGGTAATACAATCATTGTCAGGAAAAGACAGTGTTGGAGTAAATTTATGTTCTATATGATAAGGTGCTGGAATAAGGCCATGACGGTTTCTACTGTAGTTTCCAAAATTTGTTTCTATCATATAGGATCTGGGTTCATTTAAAATGGAAACGACTTTGCCATATAACCTTAAGTCAATTACCCAAACACTGTCTCCTAGAGACAAATCAGGTAAAATTCTGGTCTGGTGTCTTTAATTAAACTGAAGAGATGATTTTTCTTTAGCTTTACTCTCCATTTCAAAAACTGATTCAGTACTAATATATGTATTTGATAACTCTGGAATAACTGGCAAGGGAGACCTTAAGTTGCGGTTCATTAATAATTCCGAAGGAGAAAATCCTCACTCAAGGGGTGTGGTTTTGTAAGCTTGTAAAGCTAAATTAAGATCTTAATTTTTCTTTGGGAGATTTTTTTCTATTTTAACTGCAACTTCTATACACCCATTTGATTGGGCGAAATAAATGCTACTCATAATATGTTTAAAATCAAATTAAGAAACAAATATTCTGAATTGGGTGCTAAATTGTAGACCATTATCCGAACGCACTACCTCTGGAATTCCGTATGGACTGAAAAGTTCTTTTAATTTAGATATGATTACCGATTCCGTCATAACAGTTAACTTGGAAATTTCAAAAAAGCGTGAATAATAGTCAGTGACAATTAAATACCAGGAGTTAGTTATAAATAAGTCTAAAGAAATTAACTGTCTCGACCCTTACTTTGTGGAATCTGCTCATATTAGTGTTTTAAATGAAACTCACGGTTTCTAGTTAATTCCACAATATAATAAAAGTTATTGAAAATTCTAAAAAATTGACAATTGTTTCGAAAACTTTGTAACATGTCATCGTATGTAGTAGGGGTTGTTAGATGATATTGATTTATCGAAACAATTGTCAATTTTTTAGAATTTTCGATAACTTTTATTATATTGTGGAATTAACTAGAAAACCGTGAGTTTCATTTAAAACACTAATAAGTCTAAAGAAATTTTCTGCCAAGGACGTTCAGGAAACATATCCTTATAAAAGGTTCTACAGGATTTGTCCTATGTTCAATGAATCTAGGGCAGTTTCGTGCCAAATCTTCTATTTGGGTAGACAAACCAAACCACCAAACAGGTGCTTTTGCTCGTGTGCGACGGTTCACAATACCCAAGTGGCCTTGGTGAATAAATTCCAAGCATAGCAACTATACACTATTGGGAATAAAAGTCCTGGCGTTTCTTAATAATAAATCATCATGAGTAAAGGATAACTCAAAACGGTAAGTATAATAGGGTCTTGAATAGTCCTCAATTTTATTTTTTTAGGCCAACCAGAAATACAATATTCTCTAAGTTTAATACAAATAGGATCTTTACTTTGCTCATTTTTGATTTCGTGTTTGAGTCGCTTGGATTTCTGCTTGCTTGGCTGCTATAATGCAATCCTTCAAGGACAAAGTACTTTGTAGTTGCAAAAGTTCGCTGGTTTTAGTATCCAACATT
Organism: Galeruca laticollis; assembly: GCA_963921935.1. Lineage (NCBI taxonomy): Eukaryota > Metazoa > Arthropoda > Insecta > Coleoptera > Chrysomelidae > Galeruca > Galeruca laticollis. The sequence goes on along the minus strand of OY998179.1, from coordinate 174,686,681 downwards.
CCTACCACGATTCGATCTCTGATTAATTCTTCTTTAAGGGCACCATACTCGCAATTCACTGTCAATGAATGCAAACTGGTGATGAAATTTTCAACAGTTTCACCTTGTCTTTGAGTTCGGGAATTAAATTTAAAACGTTCAAATATAACGTTACGTCGAGGAATAAAGTGGTTTCGAAAACTTTGTAACATGTCATCTTCTCCCATATATATCAATATGTAGATTTTGTCTTTTTCAGGTTTTGTATCTTGTCCAGATACCGACATAAACCTCTCGAATTTTTTTCGCCATTGCAGTCATGCATTATGTGATGAAAACGTAAATTTTTCAGGTGGACTTACATGAACAGGCTTGTTAATCGTAGCTGAAACTGCTTGATTTGGATCTGGGTCCGGCATTTTGCTTACTATTTTTTTTTCTCTCAATGTACGTGTATGATTTTAACACAATATACACTACCACGACCGGCGTTGTAATGCGATTCACCTCAATGTGTAACTTTTACAAGAATCACTGAATCAATGATTATATCACTGAATCACATAATTTTAAGATGAAAAACGCACCAGCTGCCACCATGTTCTGTTAGTAATTATTGTTCTTTGGGTTCTTACATTTGAACATCTCAAAGTATTCACATGTTTTAGTATGTAAGGTATAACATAGATTATCTGTATATCCCCGGCCAGATGAGAGCGATCTGACTGTCAACTGTTCTCCCATTGCTCCTTACCCGAACTCCCTGGCAGAGTTGCCAGATAGTGGATATTGCCATCAGTTGACAGTACAGGTGTATCGGACTTACTTTTTACTGGTTTCCTTCCTTGCTGTGTCTTTCTAGGTAACACTTTAGGAAAGGGGCTTTTCAGGGGTTTTTGTTTCTATAAAAAATATTTGATGGTTCATGTTGATTTTCGATCTTTGTAAGCTGTTCTTTATTATTTGGGTTTTCAAAAACGGCTGCTTCCTTAGAAAACGTGGTCTGTTACCGAAGAAGTCGTAAAAACTATATCAGTAAAGTTGTTTAGTATTAAACGGTCATATATGCCCGTCTTTAAAAATCCACTTATAATATTGTTTGGGGCGAAAGCTCTTTGATGTGCTTTATCAACCAGGCCAGCAATTTCTTTCAACGTAATTGTTTCACCTGGAGGTGACACCATAAATCTATCTGACTCCTGATTAAAGTAGGTTTTAAACGGCCCATAAACAGAAACATCCAATGGTTGGAGTTTGTGGCTCGTATGGGATGGTAGAATCAGTAATGTAATTCCATTTTATTTGCATATATCAAGTCCACGATGAGACATGTGACTACGGAGGTTGTCCAAAATTAGTAAAACTTTATTTTCCGTGGAAGCTCTCGTGAATTTTATAAAATGTCGAAGGTACTTTTCAAAGTTCTTCTCCGTTATCCAACCACTTGATTGTGTGGCTACTCCAGAGCCTGGAGGTGCGCCTAATGTCATGTAATCTTGAATGATTTGCCTCGGAAAGATAAAAAACGGAAGGATAAAGTTGCGTCGATAGCACAACAAACTGCTGAAGTGACCTTTGTGACTTGCTTTTGATGTTCCTTGGAGATATTTTTTCTTGGTTTATACGCAGTTTGCACACCAGTCTTGTCAAAATTGTGAATCGCTTCAGGGCCATATAGGTCGCATTCCAAAACATTTCGCAATAAATTATTAAATGCTGTGACTGTGTGCTTGTTAAATGCCGTTGAATAACTAAGGCTAGTGGCTTCAGGAGTTCTAAGTGAGAAATATCTATTACGTGACATAAATCCACGTAACCAATCGTAGGAAACTCTTTTCTTTTTATTTCATACATCGAGTATTTTGATATGATTTTAGCTAGCAAACATATAAGCCAGTCCCTTGGCTGTTTTTTTTTGTTTTGTTTTATGGCGTTTGGAGGTATCCATGCAGCCAAATACTTGATGTTACAGTATATATAGTGATGTATTTGAAGTTTATATTTGAATCCAATTTCAATTAAGTGCCAATCAGAATCGATACTGAATTTGTTATTGATTTTCGTGTTGTGGATATGTATCCTATTACTTAAGCGAGCCCTAATTTAACCTGTTAAACTATCGTCGTCTGCGATTCAAGTTAATACCGCTTTTCGATCAAAGGATTGGCACAGGGTTACAAGTTTTCTCGCCCAGGGGTCGTTCAGGGCTTTATTGGAACACATACAAAGGTAGACCACGGATGGAAGGTATAAACATTTGGGTTAGGGTAACAAAGCTCTATATAACAACTATACCGATATGTTAGTCATCCTTAGAAATTTTACTAGGCAGTCTAATATTTTGATGTTATTCAGCGCCAGTAAGTGTAACATGTTGATGGGAGGGAATATTTTTTCATGTATTATGTTATTATAAAGTTCTTTTGTGACATTACGATATTCCAAGCATTCAAAAAATATATGATCCAGGTCTCCTATGACATTACAGGCTGTGCATAAGTTTGATTCGATTACGCCTATTTTGCTTAAGTGCTCTGGGTACGACGCGTGTCCAAATTTCATTCGAATTATACAGCTAATTTCCCTACGTGAATAATCAATTCCTTTATACCACTGTTGTTTTGGTATTTCCCTATGCAGTAGTGTGTATCTAGTATGCTTTGTTTTTACATAGTGGTCCCAGTTCTCTTTCCATGCTGCTTGAAATTTTCTTTTGTATTTATTTAAGCAATCTTGTAGTGCCACTTCGTCGGTTGACATTCATCTTTTTCAGCACTTGTTTTGGCTAACTGATCAGCTTTTTCGTTGCCGTAAATTCCATAATGTGCTTTTACCCATATTATTTGAACGTCACTCTCTTTAGTAAGTTGGTGTAATAGGGATTGAATTTTCTTAATGTGCGGGTGAGTGACCCTTGGCTGTTAGTCCATAGGTAATTCATATTACTTGATGTTAGTAAATACTCTCTCAATAACTGTTCCTGAATGTTGCTAATTATTTGTTTTGTTTTATAATTCGGAGAAAAAGAAACCTTTTCTGATAAGTCCTGACGATGGTCTTTGTATTTTTTGATGTATCGGCTCAAGGTCATTTTATTAATGTTGTACTTTTTAGCTGTAGTTCGAAACTTCCCTTCTTCGTCACTGACGTCTTTACTGCCTTTTTCACTGGTTCTATGGAAAGAGAAACCTTTTTTGTCTTTTTGACTCAATTAATAGCATTGTGGTTCTGAAAATAAATGTTTTGTTAAGAATTTACAATAATGTTTATAATAATTGGTTGTATTTTGTGAACATTAGATTAAATTTTGGAAATATAATATGGAAACGCTTTTCCCTATGACCACATACGAAAGCTAAGTAAAATACAAGGTTCACTGCTTCGGAAAATACAGCTTATCACGACGTCTGACCTGTATATTAATCTAATATAATGAATAAATGAGGTAGGGAGGTATGATGCACTTATGGGAAGCGTGATACACGTACCATTCCTCCAAATGAGAAAGTATCATTGCTCCCCTACAATCCTATGTTTAGAAATGATGATGATTTCTGTCATCTAACCACATAACCTATAAATTTCGCATGCTAAAATAATGACAAATATATGCCGAATCCACTGAATACAACAAATTCGCGCAATTCATAAACAATTTGTAGAAACATTATTTAGCTTACCTTATTAAAATTATAATTTTCCCACTGAAAATCTGTTTATCGTCACTTTGTACCGATAATGACAGCTATTTTACACCAGGTTAACTCAATTGACTACTGAGCGAATAAATGATAATTTAATAACGCAACACAAGACCATATGCTTCTGTTGGCGGGATTTTTTAGAATGTATCAAGGCTCCATAGTTCCCCTATGGTTATTTTCTACTTAAATTTAGCAAGAAAACCGTTTATCCCTAAAAATACCGCCAAAAAAATTGGTACCCTCAAAAAAATTAATCTCCTATAAATACCTAAAAAAACACCTTCTACCTAAATTTATTGAGAAATACTTTTATCCCTAAAAATACCCCTCCCCCAAAATTGACCCTCAAAAATGCCTTTAAAAAATTCCCTATATGGTTATTATCTTCTCAAATTTAGTGAGAAAACCTTTCATTCTCAAAAATGTCCCCCCAAGAACCCCCTAAAGATACCCCCCAAAAATGTACCTCCCTAAAATCTCCTTACATGGTTATTTTGTCCTCAAATTTATTGGGAAAACTTTTTATCATTGAAAGTTCTCCCCCATCAAAAAATCAAAAAAATATTTTCCTTCTAAAAACTTCCTCTATAGTTATTTTCTCTCAAAATTTATTGAGAAAAGCTTTAATCCCTAAAAATACCCCCAAAGAATGTACCTCCTAAAATGCACCCCTCCCCTCGAATTTACCCCCAAAAAACTTTATATATAGTTTTCTACCTAAATTTAGTGAGAAAACCTTTATCCCTAAAGATACCCTGAACAGATTTAACCCCTAAAAACCCCTATATAGTTATTTTCTCCTTAAACTTAGCGAGAAAAACTTTTATCCCTAAAAATACTTCTCAAAGAATTATTTACCCCCTAAAAATACTCCGCCAATAATTACTACCGAGAAATTCCCTACTCTTAAAATAAAATTTTAATACTAAAAAATCCCAAAAAAGTTACCCTGGATAATTTACCATACCCTCCAAAATGCCCCCCAAAAAGTGTACCTCCTAAAAACTCCTTATTTAGTATTCCCCCCAAATTTAGGGATAAATCCCAATGTTGACGACTTACTCAAGTCTCAAACATCAAACAATGCAAAATGGCTGAAAATTCAACACATTCCCCAGATGAAATTGAATCCAATTTAAAAAAATTCTAAATTTTAGCGCTAACAGTACCCCCAAAAAAAACCAAAAAACTGCCTGTATAGTTTTCCTCCCCCCAAATTTAGGGAGAAAATGCCGATGTTGGTATCATTGTGACTTACCCAAGTGATTGTCAGAAAACTGAACAATACCAAAATGGTTGAGATTTCAACACATTTTCCAAATGAAATGCAAATTCAATTTAAAAAAATTTGATTGAAATATTATCCCTAATAAACTCCCTAGTTAGTTTTCCCCATTCCATCACTGCGATTCACTATATAAAGTGATTAAACAACTGACAATTCCCCAACTTTGTCTGAAAAGGTTTGCCATTTTAATATTCACGTCGGGAACTTTTCCAACCACCCTCGTACTAAAACTAATATCGCATTACTTACAAAACATAGTTAACAAGCTCTACTTAGAATCGTAAAATAAAAACATTTTTCAAAATTTTACGTTTATAAATGATTGTACTTATATAAAAAAAATATAAAAAATGTACCAATTTATCAGCTAAGAAATTTTCTAAAATTTATTGAAATATTAATTTATACTATAAAATTTTAAGAAAATATATCTGTGAGCTTGACCAAAACAAAATTTAAACACTTTTCCCACACCAACCCCCATATTTTTTTGTTCCCACGAAAAAAATTTGATTCTCCCAAAATTACTTAAAACATATATTTTCCAAATACATTTTCTTTGAAAATAAACCACTGACATCTGAATCTTTCTAAAATAAAACTGTTGAATGAAGCTCATCTAATGACACATCAGATGATACATTTAAAAACTGTCCTTGTGTTTGTAATCAAGCCTCAGATAAATTTTATATATATAAGAATATACTACAGCTAGGTGGAGTCATACAATTTTTATTAATTACATTTAAATTTTTTGTTTCTTTATGATTTACAGACAAATTACACTACACTAAAGTATATATAATCGGAAATTTTAACATGATTTAAGTACAAATGTCATTTTAATTGATTTCAGGAGGAATTAATAAAATATCGAACTATAGGGTGTTTCAAAATTGGCCAATAAATAAATTGAGAATTTAAACCTCATTAAAAAAATTGATATATAAAAAATGTTCAAACTAAATCACCTACTATTTTATATTATATATTTTCACGATTTATCATTGAGTCACAGCATATAAAACACAGCAGTCTCTTACTTGGCGGGAACAGCATGCGCAGCTATTCGCGCATACACGCCTTCCGGTGTAAAACGTCTCAGATCAGTGACGAGAATGCAGAAGGAGCTAGTCGTAACCATTGTCGTACGTAGTTGGGAGTCTATTAATCGGTAGTTATAAAAATTCGCTTCGTTACAAACGAATCGAACTACCTACTTCTCAACACGGTTATATATAGCTAAATAATAATAAATATCAATATTTCACATCACTAGAACATCTTACCTATATTCTATTTTTATAATTATCTATGTAAATTTAAATAAACATAATACTCTCATATTTACATTACATTTCTAAGAACGACCCTGCCAGTGGTACCAAAATAAAGTTACAGCCAACTCTGACATTTACACCCAAATGGCGTCCTCGAGGTCACAGATTTTCAATAAATAATATCAAAGTGCCGACGTTAAGAGTCTGGGCTGTGTGTTCATTAGGCTGTGATTGAGTCACGATCCTAACCCAATAACCAAGAACATTCTTTTTTCTTCGGTTTTCATTTGTTTTAGTCTACTGATTCGTATTCGGAATGTACGGGCGTTAGTTTTGGGACACCCTATGTATGTCCTTGTCAAACATGTACTTGGTAAAAAGTCTTAATGCGAGAGTAAATATAGAAAAAAAAAACTTTACGAAGAGAAAATTTGGGGATCACTGAAGGGCCGTAAAAACTACATTCTTAGGAAACTTTTTCGAGGGGTGACAACATCAAAATAAATTGCAACCCCTGAAGAGTTTCATTATGTCCTGACACACATTTACTAGGTAAAAAGTCTTTTAATGCGAGACCAAAATATCGAAATAGTTCTTTAAGCACTTTTGTAGTAGATATTTTCCATCATGAATTTTGAAACACTCTTATACAGTGTTTACCAAAAGTATCGGGACATGGCCATGTGTTAAACCAGCGAAGAAAAAATTTGAGAGAGAGCGAGACTTGATTTCTTCATTTTTGGTTGACGGGTCTGCGGTTGTATTATTCACTACTGTCGGCCATTTGGCTAATAAAGGAGTTTACCAGGTTACAGAAAAATCGCAGAAAACTTGCAACACCGACGGGTAGATAGGGAAATTAACAATATTCGTACTTTTAGAGACAATCTCTCTTCTCAAAAAGATAAATTATTTTAATGATAAAATTAAATCTGTAAATTCCTTTACGCTTTTTCTTCAAGCTTCTACTTTCTTACAACGTGGATTTTTTATGAAACTATTTTCGATTATATACAAAAACATTAATTTCCATCCTCAGCCTTATCAATAATAGCTTGTTTGAAATGTCGCTTTCGTTATTAAAAGTGACATTTTAGTCCTCAAATGCTGAATATTTTTTATCCAGATTGTATCCGTTTGATTCCACCGTTTGCCTGATGAGATAATTTTATTAAAAACGTTATTGCGTTTTAAGAAGTTTCGCATTTTTCAATTAAAGGTATCAACACTACTGTAAATTTAGATGATAATTTTCTGATTTTACTATAAATTATGACAAATAAAAGGTGCTAGAATGTGAAAGTGTAACAATGATAGTTAGATAATTATTTGCAAAATCTCATGAAATCTAATTTATTGTGTGGAAGTATTGTTTAAATTTAGCTCTCTTATGTAAGTAAATTTTATTCTGTAAGTTGTGTTTGTGATATATTTATTAAGTTTTTATTGTAAGAGGTTTCACTTATAGTTACCTTTATTTTCCTTTTTGCCTTTTTCTGGATTTGTTTCTATATCTTGTTAGTTAATTGAACTGAGTTCGTGAATTTTAAGAGAATTGGGCTGTTAAGTTGTCAAAAAACATTGTAAAATTTAATCAGTATCTGAAATTTCTCTAAGCCGTTTGTAGAAATAAACTAAAATATATTCCCATATATTCTAACATTATGCAGGGACAATTAAATTATTATATCTGTGTGTTTCAGTCTTTACTTCTCCTAGTTCTTACTAAAAGTAATTTTTGGTAATTTTGAATCTTTGCATGTTTCATTTATTTTTTAATCAGCTTTCATCTATCATAATTCTTCCATTTTTTCAAATTGAGGATCTTCATTTACATGCAACATCTTGTTTGCTCCATTTTTTTCTAAAAATGACATCGATTTCTGTTAAAACATCTTCTTTGTTCCAAATTTTACTTAATAAACATCTTGTTTATTCCATTTTTACTATAAATCCATCCATCCATTAATTACGCCACCCAAATTTTACGATTTTTACCCCCCCCCCCCCTCCTTTTATCACAATTTTATATTTAGAAATAATTAAAATAAAACAGCAGTTTCAATTTTTTTTATTTCCATTATATGATTTTTAATGAAATCAGCACGAAGTAAAAAATTTGACATAATTGACGTGACAAAGGGCTAAATTATGAAACGATTAATTACGAAATAAAAAATTCAAAACTTAATTTAAACTATGACATGTGACATCATAAAGTTGTTGACCATCCCCCTGCCCCTTGTCACACGATGTCAAATTTTGTTGACTAACTCACACCCCCTTGATGTGTGACGTAATTTATGGATGGCCAGTAAATTATCATCATCTGTATTCCAATTTTTAGTACAAAGAACTTCCAATCTGTTTCCAACCATCATGTTTGTCATATTTTTTCTTCCTGAATACTTATCTAACATCTTGTTTGCTTCATTTTTTCTACAAATGACATCGATTTTGTTAAAACATCTTTTTTATTTCAATTTTTACTACAAATGAATTTCTCTTCAAATATCTCCTTTGTTCCATTTTTACTACAAATGACTTCCCAAACATCTTATTTGTTTCACTTTTCACTTCTTAAACAATTTATTTTTTGAACTTTTACTACAAACGACATCTATTTCTTTTAAAACTTGTTTGTTTCATTTTTTACTCTCCGAATCTCTTGTTTGTTCCATTTTTACTTCCCGGGCATCCTGTTTGTTCAAATTTTGATAGAAATGATTATCATCTGTTTCCAAACATATTATTTGTTCCAACAACTTCTTTATTCCAATTTTTACTACAAATGACTTCCAATCTCTTTCCAAACATATTGTTTTTGTTTGTTCGATTTTTACTACAAACAACCACAATTTATTCCCACCCATAATGTCTGGTCTATTTTGACTTCCCATACATCTTGTTCATTTTTGTAAACGATTTCAACACCAAAATTATAAACTTACAGCAGCCCTTGTTCTCTATAGACATGAAATAATTCGTATTTAGAAGTTTTAATGAACATATTTCCAGAAAGTTTGTGCAAATAATTAAAATAAAGAAGGCATGCAAAGGTGTTAGTTTACTCTTCTACCATACTTATTGTAGCAAGAAGCAAGAACGGTATTTTAAGATGGTATTATGTATAATTGACAACCAAAGTGTATTTTTTCTTTAACTAATTAAGTTGGAAAACTTTTAACATTGTAATTTTAAGTTAAAAAGGAGTGAGATTGCTATTCTAGTTCTAGGTAGATTCGAGTTTTTCTTATTAAGAGTCCTCTATTGTCTTTTTTGTAAGATTAATATATAATATGTACAGATTATGTAAAAAATGACCACCAATAATAATAATATATTTATTACAATCAGTTGTTTTATTTAAATCGACGAAATTGATTTGAAACAGACCAAATCACCGACGAATTTTTTAATTTATTAAAAAATATATTTTATTAATTGTGAATTATCCCCACTCTGGATCAATCATTATTAGGTTGCTGTTCCTTATAGCTCATCAGTCAATCTATACCAAAAATGGCAATCAGAGGAACTAAAAATACTAGTTCCAATTTATTTTATGAATGGGTATAGGGGGTCCACTTAAGAAGGAAAAATAAAGTCCCTCCAAAACTTGATGCCGCGGTGGTGGGGTGGAGGGTGTTTTTAATTGTCCCATTTTTTCACTTTTTTTGCTTATAACTCGAAAATGATGTGTTGCAGTGAAAAAGTTTAGATATATACATTTTTACGAAAAACTGGACCGTTTTCGTACTACCGGCTCTGTGAAGGTGGTAATTTTCAAAAAAAAAATGTTTTTCACTCATGTTTTTCGTATATTTTTGTCTTCTAGATCCTTACCTTGTTAATTTTAGGGGAAAATCATCTCAATAAATCTGGAACAGCATAGGCATCCATAGAAGTTAAATCGGGCGATTTGCTGACGATGCGATAGAACCACTACGGTCTATCCATTGTCCGGGAAAACAAGCATCTAAAAAGATGCGAACTCTTACATCATAATGAAGAGACGCTCCATCCTGTTGGAAAAAAAAGTTGATTTTCCCATCAATAACAAATGGCCCGATGATGAGATCGCCCATAATGCCTGCTCAACATTCAATTTTTGGAGCGTTTGTGTAGGACCTTCTCAGAAAATGTGGGAGTTGGTATCACTCCAATTACGTCAATTATGCCTGTTGCTTTCCTTATCCTAGGTTCTGATGATGTCGGTAACTCTACTTGACACATTCCTGAAGCAAGCCGCGTTACCAATCATGAACCCGATGGTGTTATCTGGCGTTAATGGCTCTCCCTAGTTGTCCACCAATTGCACCCTTTTTTCCTCGAAGCTTTTGCAGTAAAATACTGTGTGTTCAGTATCGTCTACGCTATCGTCGCACATCTACGTGTCGCTTGGGCGACGTCTTGATTTTGAGGGTGAATTTCGCAAACGCCCCTTGTCCGCTCAAGAATTGAGTTAGGAAGTAGTTGGTGTGCTTGCACTTACAGTTGATCCTGAGCTCTATGTTAGGGATTAGTCAATTACGCCACTCTTTCCTCCTTGTTCCAGTCCTGCCACATCCCTAGTGTAATGTGTCTCTCTGTTGTTTTCCTGAGATTACAATGTCCGTCACCATGTCTGTGGAGCCTCGCGCGCTCATTTATCAGTAGCTCAACTGGGGCCACTCCCGCTATTACCTGTACCGCTGCAGTCAAGACCGTCTTATTTGCAAAACACATCCTCAGAGTCATTTGACGCTAAGTCCTGGGCAGTAAGTTCCTTTCCACTCTGAAGATAAGCGCGTCCTCCCATGCCGGTGCTGCATACAGCAGGATGAATTTAGTAACTTCAAGTAGCATCCGCCCCTTCCCAGTACTGGGCCCACCTATGTTTGGCATAATTTTCATAAGGATGCTGGCTTTATTGCGCGCTTCACGGATATGTTTGTTAAACCGCCATTTGTCATCCAAGTGGACTCCTAGGTACTTAATCGTCCGATTGGGGATAACATCTGTCCCCTGCACCCTGAAACGGATGCTGTCTCTTTTCAAAGGTACCTTGATTACAATCGCGTCCGACCTATGGCCTCCTATTCACAATATATTGAAAAAATGGTTAATATTCTAAAAAAAATGTTAGTTGTTTTGATATTGCTATCATTCAATTGATTGCTGTAATGATGGCGTTGTTGCTAGTATCTTGTAGAACATTGGAGTCTATGGCTTCCACAAATATGGCCAGATCATCAGCAAATGCCAGGGTAGTGCACCCTCTTGTAGCTCTAGCCTCAAGACGCCGTCGTAAATAATATTCTAGAGCGCCGGTCCCAGAAACGAGCCTTGGGGCTCCACTGCGGCCCCTTCCATCTTCTGTCCTGGCGAGATTTCCACATATCTCTCTAAAAGGTAGTCACCAATTATGTTCAGTAAGAAAGCCGAGAGACACTACTGCCGTGGTGGTAGACTAGCCCTTCCTGAAGCCAAATTGTCTGTCTGACAGGCTTCCTGCTCACTCAAGCCCCTCTTTGAGTCGGTTTCTCACTATCTTATCTAATAGTTTGCCTACGGTGTCAAGTAGGCAGATAGGTCTATACGAAAAGGGTTCAACCTCTGGCTTCCCATATTTCCACACTAGCGCCAGTCTCGCAGTTTTGAGATGCAGTGGTATCTTTTCTTGCTCCATCGTAGTATTAAATAGAGATACCGGTATTTCCTGCCCGGTCTTGACCAGTATTTTTATTTCCATCCATCCAGTCATGGGGCCCTGTTGTTCCGCATCTGCTCACTAGCTTCCATCAGTTCACCTGTAGTGCATTTCTGGACTTGCGTCCCTACTAACCTTATACGCTTCTCTACCGGTTTTCTTGGGAATAGGGCCCTCGCTATCTCCCACTTCCTATTGGTTGTTGGCTCGAACGGCGCCACACCTATCAAGAACCTGTTGGCTATCTATTTTGTTGCCCTCTCCCCATATGTCTTCCAGAGCATCCTGTTCTTATAGTTTATCAGCCTCTTCAGCTCGCCTCTTTCAGATATCAGATCCGCTCGTAGCATATCCTATCTCACCTCTTCAATTCTCGCCTTCACAAACACGCGTCTGGCAATAAGGAAATCCAGTCTTGCAGTCTGGATTTCCTCCGTCCACCCAGATAGCTCCGATCTACGATTTCCCGCCCCCTTCTCTTTGTTGACTTTCTTCTTGATCTGTCTCATATCTCTAATAAGCTCCTCTACGGCGGGGTTGGTTGTAAGTTGGCCATTGCTTTGTAGTTGGTTTGCTTATTTGTTTGCTTGCGCTTTGCTTGTCTGCTTGTAGGTAGCTTTCTGCAGCCCAATGGAGAAATGCAACCATCGAGTGTCTGCCTCCTCGTGGCACCGCTGGATACGTTAGCACTGTTGATCATCAGTGACAGCAGTGTTGACCAACCAAATAACACTCCAACAACCCAAGCTAAGGTGTGAGGAACGTGCCGATGGCTGAATGGTCGCAGGGAATGCGACCACTAATGTTCCCCTGGGGGTACCAGGCGACACCCCCTTGTAAACAGCCTTTCCCTGGCATGCGGGGCTCTGCCAGGGATGACGAACATTTCCCTACTCGTGGGACCAGAATGGACCAACAACAAAAACAAAAACCGGAGGATGAGCGAGAACGCTTACCTCCAATACCAAAGCACCGTCGAGGAAAAAGAATCTGCGGTGCTGAGGCAAAGAGAAGGAGGAAAGCGAGGCAGCAAGCTAGCGTCTCTACAGACACCACTAGCGCCACTCGCCCCTCCCTTTCTAAACCTGGCACCAGCGGCCAAAAACTTAAGGGTGGCGAAGGCAGTTCCTCCTCCAAAAGAGGCCCGGAACGCGTCGCCCCCCAAGTAAAGAAGCGCATCCGCTCCAATACCTCAGAGGAAAACTCTTCCAGAGGAAAGAGGACGCGCATGGATGCTAAAACCATAAGCAAAAGCTACAGCGATGCAGCTACCAGCCACTTACGGGTAGCCATTATAGATAAGGCCGATCCATACGGTAAAATAATTACCGATAATGGAGACCTTATCAAAAAACGACTAATGGAGGCTTTGGGCATAACCCTTATGTCCGCCTCCAGCAGTCAGAAAAAGCCACCTACTCTCAGGTCATGGTCGCACTCTGGTGAAATAATCAGAGTCATCTGCGATAATGACGAAACGCTAGAGTGGCTAAGGAATACAGTTTCAAAACTGAAACCGTGGAAGGAGGCTAAGCTCGACGTGGTGCACGTCGACAACCTCCCCCAGCTGACAAAAGCCCCCCTCTGGGTCCCCAGCGAAGCTCACGCTGACCTGGGTGACAAAGAGGATGTGCTGCGCCGGCTGGACAAACAAAACCCAGACCTTCGGGTGGATGCATGGTTTTCCTTCCACCACGAAGCAGAGGTCAATCCCAAAGGACACCTATTCGTCTTTGGCGTAAGAGACGAGGAAATTGATGCCCTAAAAAAACGATCAATGAGGATGAGCTACGCGTTCACCTCATTGATTGTTAAAACCAAGAAACTGGACCCGGAACGGAGGGGATCGAGCACGGACTCCCCTCTCTCACCCGAGGAACTCCAAGGAGCTGTTGCTTCTGCGGAGACTGTCGAACCATCCTCCAATATGGCGACCGACAGTCTCCTGGCGAACTAACAGCTCTAATCCAGGACACAGGCGACGTCAACACACCTCCAAGTGAGGAAGTGGAGATGGCCTAGAAGAAATACACATCTCACCACCATCAAGCTGAGATGGACAATGAAAAGGTAAGATTTATACAGTGCAACCTTCAACAAAAAAAGGTGGCTTCGGCAACACTCTGCCGCCACCTGGATGTGATGCAGGACACAATAGCACCTATCCAAGAACCCTGGATAAGACAAACCAAAATCATGGGTCTAAATAATCCAAAAGGTTCAATTTTCAGCTTTCCAAGCAATCAGCAACCTAGGACGGCCATATACGTCCCTAGAAATTTTAAGACCTACCCACTGACGCATTTTTCGCCCTCCGACCTAACGGTAGTGAAGGTTGAATATGCACAGAAAGGTCAAAAGAAAGTGTTAATACTGGCATCCGCATACCTCCCCTCAGACGCAGCTAAACCACCACCAACTAAGGAGCTGGAGGACCTTGTGGAACACTGTCTCACCCAGAAGCTTGAACTGGTAATATGCTGCGATTCAAACTCTCACCACGTAAGCTGGGGCAGCAAGGATATTAACACTAGAGGTAAGTCTTTTTATGATTATATAACTAACAAGAATCTTTGTATTCTAAATAGAGGTACTGAACCAACTTTTATTAACTCTCGTAGTCAAACGCGAATAGATATCACCCTATCTACTATAAATACTTCGAATATAATCTCCGGCTGGCATGTATCCGACGATATTTCAATGTCGGACCACCGCTGGATAAAATTCGAAATAAAACTTGCGCTCACAACCTCCACAATGACTCGCGACCCCAGGAAAACGGATAGGACAAAATATGTCCACTGTTTGAAAGGGGATCTGCGAGGAGTCGAGGATGTGTTGCCCAACAATAAAGGAGATTTGGAAAGGTATTATGAAACAATTCAAAACTCCATTATTAATGCCTACAAGATGTCTTGCCCACTCAGGCGGATCGATCTCGATGGAGCCTCCACTTCGTGGTGGTGCCATGAGATTGACCAGCTCATGGGGACGGCGAGGAAATCTTTTAATAAGGCTAAAAGAACAAGACTCAAAGAGGATTGGAACTCATACAAGTCTCACCTCAGAGAGTATAAAAAAGTCATCAGACAAAAACAAAGAGAGGCATGGAGAATCTACTGCGAGGAAATCGAGGATTCCAAGCAGCCAGACTCCAAAAAGCCCTCTCAAAAGATCCCCACCGTCATATCGGTATACTAACCAGAGAGGATGGCACTAAAACTGCCAACCTAAAGGAAAGTCTTCAATTATTGATGTCA
Organism: Galeruca laticollis; assembly: GCA_963921935.1. Classification (NCBI taxonomy): domain Eukaryota; kingdom Metazoa; phylum Arthropoda; class Insecta; order Coleoptera; family Chrysomelidae; genus Galeruca; species Galeruca laticollis. The sequence goes on along the minus strand of OY998179.1, from coordinate 174,671,475 downwards.
ACTCACTTCCCTGATTCCAGAACCACAAATACGGCGGCCTGGGAGGATGAGGAGAATCACTACCCGACGGACGATGACTGGCGTATATCACGACAGATCGTCGACGCGGACAGACTGAGGTGGGCCATCTTAGGCTTCTCCCCCTTTAAATCCCCGGGAACGGATGGCATTTATCTAGCCCTAATTCAGTGGGGCCTGGATGACCTAATGCCGCACCTGGTAGGAATCCTCAGTTCCTCACTGGCACTGAGGTATATTCCAAAAGGTTGGAGAGAAGTCAAAGTCGTGTTCATACCAAAACCAGGAAGAATGGACTATTCCATCCCAAAAGCATATCGACCCATTAGCCTCACATCGTTTTCAATGAAGACTTTAGAGAGGCTGTGCGAACGATACATAAGAGATGTGGTGATAACACGAAATCCACTGCATCCAAATCAACATGCATACACTCCAGGGAGGTCCACCGATTCGGTTCTTCATCTCGTGGCGGGCCGCATCGAGAAATCGTTGGAAAATAAGGAGTCCACCCTGGGTGTATTCATAGACATAGAAGGCGCATTTGATAGAACCACTTTTCCTAAAATAACAAATGCACTTTCCAACAAGAATATCCCCCAAACCATTAATGGCTGGATATATAACATGCTCTCAAAAAGAGCAATCAAAATCAGTGTAGATGATGTAACCATCAGAGGCTTGGTTGTAAAAGGTTGTCCACAGGGAGGGGTGCTCTCACCACTACTATGGAACATGGTCTTAGACTCCTTGGTCAGCCACCTCAATGATAACAACTTCTACACAATAGCATACGCAGATGACCTAGTGATTCTGCTAACAGGAAGATTCGAGGAGACACTCTGCGCTTTAATGCAGGAGGCCCTCAATATCATAGAACAATGGTGCAGAGACCATTCGCTGTCAATAAATCCAAAAAAGACTGAGATGGTCCTCTTCACGAATAAAAGGAAGCTTGCAAAACATCAAGCCTCAAAGCTCCTAGATACCAAACTTAATTTCTCTTCAGAGGTGAAATATTTAGGGGTCACCTTTGACAGTAAGTTAACGTGGAACTCCCACTTAGAAAACAGAGTTAAAAAAGCATATATTTCTTATAAGCAGTGTCGTGGAACCATCGGCCGCACCTGGGGAATGTCACCTAAGGTTGCTGCCTGGATCTACACTGCCATCATCAGACCTATGCTAACGTACGGTGCGATTGCCTGGGGAGCTAAGGCAAACCAGCTGACAGTCGTCCGTAAACTGGACCAAATCCAAAGAGCAGCATGCCTCAACACAACAGGAGGCATGAGAACCACACCAACAAGAGCTATGGAGGTAATCCTCGGTCTCACTCCCCTTGACATATACATCAAGGAGGTTGTTTTGATGACCATGGCACGTCTGCGCTCTACTGGTATACAACCTGATGTAGGATCCGGTAAACTGAGACGTAACTTGCGGCATGAGGCTCTCAGGGAGATCCCACTGCTGCAGGCCAATACGGACTCGATTCCACCGCGATATGCCTTCAACAGGCCCTACAAGGTAATCTTTAAAAACAACTCACAAGACCTATTGGAAGAAGGCGCAATCCGCATCTTCACAGACGGGTCTAAATCCAATGTGGGCTCAGGATGTGGTATTTTTTCCAGATCCCTGAATCTAAACATAAAATGGGCAATGGGCTGCAATGCAGATGTTGCTCAAACAGGGCTCACTGCTATCTGCATCGCTGCTAAAGAGATTACCAAAAGGAAAACCACAGGTAATAATATATACATCCTTACGGACAGTAGACAAACACTACTAGCCCTGAACAGACCACGTATTACATCAGGCCTAGTACTAGAATGTCACATGGCCTTAATTGAAGCCTGTAACAACAACACGGTCATTTTAGGCTGGATCAAGGGCCATGAGAAATCGAAAGGAAACCCTATTGCAGACTCGCTAGCCAGGAAGGCAGCCTCCCAAAAACTCTTGGGGCCTGGCACTTTCATAGGTCTATCGGCGTCAGCAACGGCCGACCTATTAAAGGAACACTCCCTTAATAAGTTTAAGGGTAGATGGGACGACGCAGAAGGCTGCAGGCTTGCCAAGGAACTGCTACAGTATCCGGATAGCAAAGTAGCCAAAAAATACGTGACTATGAACAGGCGGAACCTACGAACAACCACGGGAATTCTGACTGGTCACTGCCACCTACGAAAACACCTTTACAGACTGGGTTTATTATAATGAATCTATTTTTTTTTAAATAAGTAGACTGAGACTTGATAAACGTTTTACTAGTAATTTCATACATAATGTGAAATGGAAGTGTTTCAGGTATACAAAATTTGAATAATTCTCGTTTTCGTTTTATTTTCAAAAATATTATTGATTATGTAACGTACTTTCGATATGAGTTTTTTTAATGTACCGAATAATCGTCTGTGCACATTTAACGATTAGATATCTTCACCCGGTATAAGCACCGACAGATCATCTCGCTCCAAAAATGTTTACGGATTTTGTAAGCACTTACCATATTATTGCAATTCTCTGCAGATACTAAGTGTTATCTTCCTGCAGTAGGCTGACACAACGAGATACGGTATTATCGTTAAGAGAGTGAGAAGTAGATGCAACATCACTCTTTGCCATAGATGGTGCAGTAAAAAAATCAGTCATACGACATGATTTAGCTAAAACTTCTTGAGTCTTCTTTTCTTTTTCAGCGGCAGCTTTCCGTTTTTCACTTCCGCTTAGATGTTCTCGCTTTACTCTATGGCGATCAGTACTGGACAAATAGCGGTCCATATTAGGTCGCTTCACCTTTAAAAACAAATTAATCCATACTACTAAACTTATATTATAAATGTGAAAATGTGTTGGTTTGTTTGTCCATCTTTCACGCCTAAACTACTGATCCGGTTTTAATGAAATATTATACAGACATAGAGTAGACCTAAAGAAAGGACATAGGCTACCTTTATCTTGAATTTTGACATGTTCCTCAAGGAGCGCGATATAACCGAAATCTACACGGGCGAGACTACGCTGCGGGCGGAGAGGTAGCATTTTAATATACCTACTAAGTATTCCTTGACAAATTTCGTATCAATGAGATAGTTTCAAATTTTTTGATTTCACTTTCATTATGATAGAGTTAAGCTTACATTGAAACCTTTGTTTTTGGAATTCTTGAAAGAACTGCAAAAATGACAAAGTTCAAAGTTACAGCCCTTTCGCATTGTACTAAACTATATTAAAGCCATGAAACAAATTAATCAGCAAACTTAGGCGGACAAACAAATATAATATAATAATAATAATATATAATATAAATAAAATGTTCTTTATTTCTACCAAGGTACATAGGTATTTCTTCTGTTAACAGTATTAAAATACAATAAAATACAATCAAAAGTTCACCGAGTAGGTACCCACTCGATTTTCCTCAATCTTTTTTTTTTGGTACAAACATGCCCGCATCTACTACTAAGAGGTATTAGCAGGAGGACTTACACAAGTAGTATGTGGTGTATTTGTGTTATAGAGTAATTTTTAAATTTTGTTATACAAATTAATGTCTTTGAGATATTTAATTAAAGCACTTGTGTTTTTGGTGAGCACATATCTAGAATATTCAGGACACTCTAAAATTATATGTTTTACAGTAAGAGAAACATGGCAATGTATACATTCTGGTGCTGGTTCTTTGTTGAGGAGATATTGATGTGTAAGGAGTGTATGACCTATTCGCAGTCGGGTTAAGACAACTTGGTCTCTTCGTTTTTCTGGTATTGATAGTGTTCGATTTGCTCATATAAATTTAGGAGAGAGAATGGACTGTAGTTTGGGGTTTAATGATATTAATAATTGTATTAGAAAAAATAACAAATAGTCGAGTTTAAAACAATATCACCTACCTTAGGATGTGGAAGATGGGATAAACGTTGATCTGCACCTTCGCTTTATGCACATGACAATTCACTTGGTTCCGGTTACCGATAAGCTCAATTAAAAACTATCCACGATGAGTCTCTTTATTCAAGTATATTTTATTTCGTGTATCGAATGTTCAGGTTATTTGTGCTAGGTAAAAAATTAGGACATAGGCGGAGGGAACTTTTATTTTTGAGGAAAGGAATGATTGCAATATTGCCAAGAGCTCGACCAATAAAAATTAAAAACTAACATAAATTCTAAAAATCGAACAGATAGAACTAAATCGACTTGTGGCTTAATTTCTTTCAGTTGGGATGTCGTATGATTCCATATTACTTGCCAAGAATTAAGTATATGTGTTTTGATTGGATTTGTATGGTCAGTGTAGGGAATTTTTTGAATGTAAGGTGCTTCTTGTTTAGATGTTGTAGCTACTGCTAATTGATCGACTTCATCGTTTCCTTTTATACCAGAGTGAGATGGAACCCACAAAAATGAGACGTTCTTTTGGCTAAGACGTATGATTTCCATTTCACTTTTGATTCGTATGAGAATAGGATGTGAAGGGTAAAGTTGTTTTAAGCCAAGTAACGCACTCAGTGAATCTGTTATGATGAGAAACTTGGTTGCTGTAGAGTATTTGCTCATTTTTATGGCTTCCAGAATTGCAGTGGTTTCTGCCGTGAATATACTACATTGATTCGGTAGTCGGATGGCAGATTTGTTATTTTCGCAGATGTAAGCTGTTGCAGAGGTTTTGTAGGAGACAGGGGTTAGTTGAATTTTTTGGATTTTGAGTGAGGGGCGTATTAACATCTGGCTTCTGAGACATCCAGGGGGAAAGCTAGAGTTTTGTTGGAGCGATAATTTAAATTGTTCAAATTCGTAGTTAGTTCGTCTCGTTCTCCCTCTAAAAGGGAGATTTTAAGTTGGCTTGGAGTCGTATATTTCGTCGGGAGGGGGGTTTGTTGGGAAAATGATTTGGAATGTATTATTGTTGGGATTAGCAGACATTTTTGCGGTATAGTTTAAGGAAAGGAATTGTCGACGTAAGTACAGTGGAAGTTCGTTTGCAATGACTAGGAGACTGCTGGTTGGGCTGGTTCTGAAAGCGCCCAATACACATCTCAGTGAGGTAGTTTGAATTACATCTAATTATTTTAATAATGTTTTTTTAGCAGTATCGTAGCAAATGGAACCGTAATCTAATTTACTTCTTATCAGTGATTTGTATAGGTTCAATAGGGTGATTGCACTAGCTCCCCATGTTCGGTTTGATAGAATTTTTAATATATTTATTCGGGATTGGCATGACTGTTGAAGGACTTCTATGTGTGTTTTCCATTTGAGAGAATAATCTAAAGTAAGACCAAGGAGATTCACTTCTTCTACCGGCGTTAGTGGAGTTCTATATAGAAACAGATTAAAATTATAGTTGTCTTTTCGTCTGTCAAAAATCATGTAGTGTGTCTTTTTCGCTTGAAAATTGGAATCCTGTTTTTGAGACCAGTTTTCGATTTGATGGAGGCAATCTTGAAGTAAAGTGGAGGCGAACTTTGTGCTTCTACTTCTTGTATAAATGATGAGGTCATCTGCATAAAGGCAAATTTTGATTGGAGGTTTTATCATTTCGGCTATGCTGTTAATTGCAGTGAGAAAAAGTGTGGGACTCAAAATAGATCCTTGAGAAATGCCATTTTTGAGAGGTCTTGTAGTTGAGATGTGGCCATTTGATCTGACTTGCATAGTTCTGTTGTTGAGAAAATTATTTATGAATGCTAGCATGTTTCCTTGTACTTCCCATGTCTGCAGTGTTTTTAAAATATTGTATTTCCAGGTTGTATCAAAAGCCTTATATAAATCGAAGAATATAGCGATTAGTTTTCGGTCATTCAAAAATGCATTATGTACTTCACTTTCAAAAGATATTAGATTATCAATTGTCGATCTGCACTTTCGGAAGCCACTTTGATAGGGCGTTAAAAAAATTTTGTTTTCAAGATGCCATGCTAGTCTGTTGTTTAAGATTTTCTCTAGAATTTTACACATACTGCAGGTTAGGGACATCGGTCTATATGAGGCTGGGTCGTCTTTTGGTTTGTTAAATTTACATATGGGGATAACTGTTGCATTTTTACAAGTTTCTGGAAACTGATGTTTTAAAAACATAGTGTTGAATAGATCTATGAGTATTAACTTTGTATTAAAAGGAATATTTTGCAGAAATATTGAGGGAATATCATCTGATCCAGGGGCAGAGTTTTTGGTGTTTTCGAGAGAAAATTCAAGCTCCTGCAGAGTTATGGGAACGTTTAGATAAGAGTCGGAGTCATTAATTTGGATTTCGGAAGTTTCAATCAATTCCTTGTATTGTATAAAGGATTGGTCCAAGCTCCGATCACTGGAATTATGTTAAAAAACATGTGCTATAGCCTCACATACATCTGATTATTATGGAATAAAGTGTTTATGTGGAGGAAATAATTTTGTCCTCTTATTTTTCGAATTTTATTCCATATCGAGTCCAGTGGGGTGAAGGGATTTATGGAGGAAATGTAGTTGCACCAGCTTTCTTTTTTACTTTTTTTAATTAGGAAACGGGTTTTGGCAATGAGTTTTTTGAATTCAAGGCGGTTTTCATCATTTTTATGTCTTTTCCACACATTATAGGCGTGTTTGCTTGAACTTAGACCTTGTGCAATCTCCTCATTCCACCAAGGGACTGGTTGTCTTTTGCACATTTTAGTTTTTCCTATACTGGTCTTTTTGCAGCTGATATGATGTTGTTCAGCTTCATGATATTTTCATTGATATTTCATTCAAGTGTGAAATTGGCGACTTTGTTTTCTATTTCCTTCCTAAATAGTTCCCAGTTTGCTGATTGTAGTTTCCAGTGCTGATATATAGGGTGTGAAGGAGGTTCATTTTCTTTCCATTGTATGGATATGGGGAAGTGGTCACTGTTATATAGATGGTTGAGGGTATCCCACTGAAGATCGGGTGTCAGAGATTGACTGCAAAAGGAGAGGTCGATAGCAGATAGTGTGCCATTGTATGAATTGAATCTTGTAGGTTTCCCTGTATTCATTAGGATTATGCTACATCTATTGATGGTTTTGAGAAGTAGATTTCCACATTTGTCATCTTTATGGCTGCCTCATGCTGCATTGTGGCAATTCAGGTCTCCTACGATTATTTTGGGCGATGGAATTTGCTCAATCAAGTTGTTTAACTCATTTATATCAAGTTCATTTGGGTGTGGTAAATATACTTTACATATATGTATTTTCTTACGAAAAATTATAGATACTGCGATAGCTTCAAGATTTGTGTTTATTGGAATTTCATTTGCTTGAATATTCTATTTTATAAAGATTGCTACTCCGCCACTGGCTTGTTGTGCTTCCGATCGGTTTTCGAGGAAGCATTGATAATTTTTCAACTTTATTGGTTGTTGTTTGAAGTGAGTTTCTTCTAGGCATATTATCGCTGGTGATTGTTTATTAATTAATAGTTTTAAGGAGTCAATTTGAGTACAGTAACCATTGAGGTTCCATTGAAGTATGAACGTATTATTCATTATATTAATTCTCTTATGAAAGAGGTTCGCTGTCAGATTCTTCAGTGGTGGAGAGGCTGGAGAGACTTAACTTTTTCTTAAGTCTTGTGATGTTATTTTTTATGCCATTTGTCGTACTATGTTTATATATGAAATTTAAAATTTCTTTTATTTCGGAGTCTTCGTTGGAATACTGCTGTGCTATCTCCTTTGGGTGTTTGGAGTTGATTGAATTTTCCAGAAAGTCACATATTTGGGTGAAGTTTAAGTTGAACGGTGGGGTTCTATCTTCAATTTGTTTTTTTATAGGGATTAGTATATTTTCTATATCTTTCGAAGACATTTTCGCTCTTTTTTTTGTTTCGAGGGTTTTAGTGGAGTAACAAAAGTGGGGTTGGGTGAATTTTCCTGAATATCAGGTGATGTGGTAATTTGTCTTTTAGTTGTTTGTGGATGGATGATTTGGTGGAGTGGGTTTAGATGTTTGTATTATGTCTATTGTAGAAGAGCTTGAGGATTGAAAGATTGAGGTGCTTGGTAGTGGAGGGTAAGATATTTGGGTAGTTTTTGCTGTTGGAAAGGTTGTGGAAGAGGGGATATAAATTTATGGTAATGTTACTGGGGAGGATGAAGTATTTGATGGTATTGTGGTGATGGAAATTTCTGTTGACGATGATGTTAAGTTATAATTTTTTTCTGTGGTTGGGTTAGATTATATTTCTTTGTCTTCCATATGTTCAGGAGGGTCTTGTTGAGCTAGGTAAGTTGGGCAGTCGGATTCTTTATGGCCGATTGTTTTGCATTTTTGGCAATTAGAGCCATCAATATATAGGTATAATCGATAAATGGTATTGTCATGGGAGATGTTGAAAGAGTCTGGTATGTTTGCGTGTTGTAGTGGTTTGATGTAAATTTGTCTTCTAAAGCTGAGTAGGTGGCTGTATTCAGATACTGGCATACCAATTTTCAAGAAGGTAATTTTAGATACTGCAGATATCCCCATTTTTCTCAGTTCTTCTTCCAAAAGAGAGTTAGGAATTGTTGGGCAAATGTTAGATATAACCAATCTTTGGGCTGGAGTTATTAATCTTTTTATTTTTACTTGAGTTCCATTAACTTTGATTGTGTTGTGGGTACTATGAAAATTATCTACAATATTTTTTGAGGAAAGATAGATGCAAATTCGGTTATTAGCAATTCTTGAAGCAAACAATACGTTTTTGGTTTGTATGAGGGATCCTATAGCTATTATGTAGTCGTGTGCCTTTACTCCATCCATTGCTGAGAGAACTACAGCTTGATCTTTTGTTGGGTATTTCTACGTATTTACTATACTTGAGTAGGTGGTAGTTGTCATGTTTTTATTGGAGAAATTATCTCCTGGTCGATTTGTCCCGTTCATTTTTCACATTATTTGAAATATATCTGAATCCGACACTATCTACTTACCTTTTACCTCTAGGGGGTCTTCAAAATATAAACCAAAAAAGGCGTGCAAAAGTTACTTATACCGCGTTCTCAAAAACCAGACGCAACTTTATTTTCAACGATTAACATAAAAAATCATCAATAACATAAACTTTAGGGATTAATATCTACACATTCATTACCTACTTACAAAAAAGAAACGAGTTTATTCAAGTACTTAATTAATATAAACCTGTTGACGTTTCGACGTTTGATACTCAACTGTCTATACAAAAAAACCAGCTTATTCATGTCGAGCGAGGTGTATACGTTCGCGCGCATGCGCGTTTTGGCGGGTGGGGCGTCGGCTGCGGGCGGCGTGACTTTTTTCATAGAGAGAGCGAGACGCCACCTTATAGCTTCATAAACGCCTCTCACTCGCTTTCTCAATGGAAAAAGGCCTGCTCTTTTAATGGCATAAATTATTCGCGCGCCGTGTGACGCACCATTTTACGCTGTTGCTATTGGCATAGCGCGACGCGGTAGAATGCGCGAAAGGCACCATTTGTGTTCATACTTCGTGCTGCTTGCTCTGGCACATTTTTAAATGTTTTCCCACTCAAAGATAAAATTAAGTTTTTCGTCTATTTGTAACAAAACTCAGTATTTTTTTGTTTCTACTGAGACTCTATATTGATTTAATTTAATCTAATTTTTTTTGTGGTGTGGTGGCGGTCGATAGGCAACGGCCTATGTTGCCTGTGCTTAAATCCGGCACTGTTCAGAAGGTCGGTGACACATAATTGAGGCATATTGTACCATGGCAATCCAATCTTCTCAGTATTCTCTCTTTAGATCTGTGGCAGGTGCTTTCCATACGCGAGATTTGGCATTAATCTCTCCCATTATCAGTACCTACTTCCACTTACTGGCTTCTCTGATGGTTTCTGTTACTTTATCGTTAAACTCATTTCTACGTATATTAGGCGGGATGTTGCATCCAATAAGCGTGAATTCGCCCGTTTCGACTGCAATGTATCCTCTTGTTCTTGTGATCTTCTCCACTTCCATATAAATAACCACATCTTAGAGAAAATCCTCTATCCGTTTCTGGTCATTTTTTATTGGGCTCAGACACCACCAGAGTGTTCGCTTCCCTTGTCTGCGACTCTAAATGAAGCAGATAGTGAGCTTCCTTGCCTCTTCCGAGGTTTACTTGTAGTATTCTCATTGGTGTGGTTTATATTGTGCCGCTTCCCCGGCCCTGATCGATCCCGGGGGGGGGGGGGTTCACTCGAATAACTTCTCGTCCATTTGCTCAAGGATAGCTATTGGTGGTTTCTAGCTTGGCTGATTGCCAGCAGTGAATTTAGTAGCTGCTACTGTCATCTATCTCCAGGACAACGGAACTTCGTCTGGTTGATGCTCATATCTTCCCTATTGCAACGTACGCAGCGGAAACATGGACTTTGAACAATGATGATAAAAACCGAATAGAGGCTTTCGAAATGTGGGTTTATAGACGACTCTTGCGAATATAGTGGGCAGAACACCGAACCATCAACGTATCCGTATTACAAGAAATTTGTCCACGTACAAAGCTGCTAACGAGAATAAACCGCACATATCTGCAGTACCTTGGGCATATGGCTAGGAAATTAGGAACAATGGAACGACTAATCATAGAAGGGAAAGTAGAGGGCAAACGCCCAAGAGGCAGATCAACTAGATGGGTAAACATGAGACTGCATGATGCCGAAAGGATTGCACAAGATGGGCAAGAATGGAATCATATGTTAAATCAAATATAAATGGTGTCACCACAACCTTTGAAGGATAACGCAAAGAGGACTGTCAGCCGTCGATAATTTTGGTATGATCACAAAATTCCCGCTGGCGTGGCGTTCACAGCAAAAGCTGATCGACGGCTGACAGTAGCGGCAACTAAATTCGCTGCTGGCAACCAGACAATGTAACCTGCGCTATGCCAAGCAATGAAAATTGTATCTCTAAAAGAACCAATCACATGGTCAGGCACTACTAGACTCCACAAGAATCATTAAATATTGACGCTTCTTGCGAGCGCGGATACAGCATGATGGAAGAAGGGAAAAACCGAATGAATATTTCTTTAGTAAAATCAGAGTTACAAATACTAACAAACTTCGATTTTTCATGTTAAAACTTTTATGATTTTGTGGTAAGAAACCGTCAATTAGATGCTTCTTGAAAGCAAAGTAAATATTGATTTAAAAATTAATAAATGATTGAAATTTTCTTTAACCCCCCCCCCTACTCGATTTCATAAAGAGTTGGCAACACTACTGTAAGTGGAAGACCCCTGCTAGAGTGAGATATATCTCAGAGACTTGGCCCCTTGAACGCAGGTGCTTCCAACAGAGTAGAGTTGACAATTTACGAATGGTAGGGCTGGAAGTCCGATATACACCGAATGTAACGTAAATGAATATACAGTGACCACGTAAAGGTGTAACGCGAAAAATTCGCCGAGCCGTTGTAAATTTAATTTGGCTAACCTGTCGACTGAGAGAAGTCACAGCGCTGTCGGAACCGAGTTAAAAATTTCAGTCCTCCATTTGCCGTCAAGGTGTGAACACACATCTGAACAAAAGATATTTGCATGTGCTCTGGGAGCCATAACGCTATTTCACGGAAAGCCTGATAAATTTTACATAGGGGAAGAAAATATCGCTCGATTTAACTAATCGAAGGTCTGACCCAATAATATGCTGGACCAGGGGGTGCCGATGACCGAAGGATTCCAGTAGAATTGATGGATTTAAGAAAACACGTGGAAAATTCCCGTAGACGGCGTTAGCTGGTCGGATTCAATAAAAGGTAAATGGTTGAAAGATACTTTCTCGGAATTAACAGATTTGTAGGCAATTTAACGTAGAAATTCTGCTTGATTCGTAATTTATTGGAGTTTGTAATCTGGGTTCGCGGGATAGATTCGTTATAATTTTATAAATTCTTATTAATTCATATTCTACATGGCTTTATATTTTGTTGAAATAAGAATATATCACAGGGGTTGTATAAACATTCAGGGATGTGTCCAACGACGTAGTTTTTATATTATGGGTCTTTATTGGTATCGTAGTTTTTTTGCTAAGCGGAAAAAAACCAGTCATATAGTTTTTATTTTCAGAGTAGGTGGCTTTTATACAGTTAAAAGTCATGAGGTGTAATTATTTGCGAATTTCGGGTATAGTTATTATAGTCAGTATGATGGGATATTACGGGGGTACGTCGAAAAGTTGACCGGGGTAAAATGTAAACCCTATGTAGAGGCTAATTCGTTTCTCTATTTTAGGGGGGTTTTAGTATATGGACATAAAAACGCTGATTGGAATTTAATGGGTCGGTGAGACCAGTTCCAGGAGGCCTGGATTAATCTGGAGGAATTTCAGTTCCTGTTCTGGTGCCGGGAAAGGAAAGGTTACAGTTTTCCTTTCTTATTTCTTTAAACTCAGTAGTAAATTCACATCTATGCTTCACAAATTACCGTTTTTTTTATATTAAGTTTTATTTATTTTTTTCCTTACTTGAATTTTGTATTTAACATATTTTGAAATCTTGCGCATAGATTAAGATACGCTGGAACACTTGGTACGTACCTAGTATAGCGGTATTTAGTAGTTTTTTTTTGCCTATTTCTAATGGTTTCTTGTATATAATTTTGCGCCGTATATAATTTTGAGCTGTATATTCTCCAGCAACGCTAAACTCGTTGTAATTTAAATTTCTGGCTTATGCAACCATTATATTGGTATAAATTGCGGAAGTGTGAACCCTTGTAACTGTACATTGGTGTTTTTTGGACATATATATAATATATTATCGTTGTAATTTTTGGAATTTTGTACATGAACAATTTGATCGATTCTCTAGAATCTTTGCTTTGAGACATCGGTGTAGTTTGGGGCCCTCAGCTCTACTGCACCCTGAGATTACAGCCTTCAGCTGAGCTCAGACGATTTTTTTTATAATATTTTTCTTTTGGTAATGATATTGTATCATATATTTTGAAAAGAGACCTTTGGTCCACCAAGATTAATTAAAATTTCAATCAGGGTGTATTTGCTGACTTTTATTTATTTATGATAATTTACCTATCAGTTTAACCTTTGGAGTGTGTAGTGAGTGTTGTTAACCCACTGAGGAGTTGTGGGCTAACTTAGGAAGTCTTGGGTGCTTGCCAAAACTTCTCTGGCGCCCTTTATGTATACTCAATAATTTTTTTTGAAGAATCCACCCCTTCTTCGACTCGAAGCTAGTCGACTGGCGAGCACGGGTTGTACCACGTGAGACAACCCGCATACCTATAACGAGCACTGTGAGGGTTTGTAGGTTTTTCTCGTTATATGTTTTTGGTGCCCATAACGTGGGGCCGTTAGTATTTTTTTTTATTGTCAGCAATACATATCCTGTAATTTAAACTTAAACTTTTGAAATTAAATTTTTTTTTAGCATCTTTGATTAAACTTAAACTTTAAAAATCAAAATTTCAGTTGTAGCCATTTGATTAAACTTGAACGTTTGATAAGTTAAATTTGCAGATTTATTTTCAGTTTATTTTTAGCACCAGATTTAAGTGTAATTGTTTTATTGGGGCGTACCTGGAAATAATTTCTCTTAATATGTTTTGATTGTGCCAGATTTAAGTGTTTTTAGTAAATCTGGGGTTGTGTTCAATTCGAAGGGAATTGTTTTATTGGACGTAATTTGTAAGCAACTTACCTTATTCTGTGAGATCATAATATATATCAAACTGAAAATTTTATAGTACAAATCAAAAAAGAGTTTATTGGTTCGTGGGCAACATTTATTTTCTTTTCATACTGATTGATTATTGGAATTTTGAAAAATTCAATATTGTAGATTTTATCTTTTTTTTAAACTTTGATAAATTTTCAACTTTTTCTTAGAAACTCAGTCATTGTAGATTTAACTTCAGTTATTGTATCTTTTGTAATCTATTGCACCAGATTTAATTGGGTTTTTTTATAGTAAATCTGGGGATTGCTTAACTTTGAAGGTAATTGTTTCAATTGTGGGCGTAACCCGGAAATAATTTCTCTTAATTAGTTATTGATAGTGCCAGATTTAAGTGTTTGTAGTAAATCTGGGGTTTGAGGTCTTGAAGGGAATTGTTTTATGGGGCGTAAGTGGTAAACAAATTCACCTAATTTTGTTAAGCAGTGTTAAATATTAAATTGAAGTTTCAATACAGGAAACGGACAGATTGTTCATTGTTTGATGCGTTTTGTTTTTTTTCTTCTTTTTCAGGTAGCAAGTGACTAAGAAGATTTCTGATATCGATATTATTGTTTCAATAAAAATTGTAATTTTGAAAATTTTATTTGATTATCTATTGTATAATATTTGTAATTTATAGATATTGTAAATTTAAAAGGTGAGTTACATATTGGGTCACACTGTGTATAAATTTTAGTATCAGAACAGTAACTGAATTCGTAAATACTTTGCTTTATGGTAAGTTTATTTGACTTTCGACGATTGTAGGCTGCATTGTGGGTTCGAACCTTAGCGGGTCGGTGTTTGGAAGTGGTGCCTTGGGCTTGTGGACTCCTGTATTTTGGAATCGCTTTTGAGGAAGGAACGTTGCGTCGGTTCGAGAAGTACACACTTCGTGGAAACTCTGTGGGTTGGAGATATTGTTTGGACAAATAGGGACTTTTGGACATTCGGTATCTGGATTTGGGTTTTAAATTCCTTATTAGGTTTCAGTTGGAGGGAGACCATTTGAGGTACAGGTGTGTCGGTGAAGAATTATTGTTCCGCTAGGTTGGAAATTGGTTTGTTGCCTGGATTGCTTGTCAGATTAAACTTAAAAAGAAGAAATGTCTCGTAGGTTTGTGGTTAATCGGTTGGTTCAGGATGAGCTTGTGTATGAGTTGACAATACGTGGCATTGCAAGTGGCACGGTGTCTGAGATGCGGCGTAGTTTAACTTTAGCGTTGCAGGTAGAGAAGGAAGATGATAGTATAGATCCGCCAGAGTATCCGTATACAGCTGCCGAAGACTTGAGCGCAGTTGAGAATAAGTTAGATCAGATTGAGCCCGGTGTAGAAGAGTTCAACGAAACTCGTGTGAGTGGTAGTTTCCAGAAGTTACAGAGTCAGTTGGTGCATGTCATAGGTCGGTTGGAACGTGCGACTAATTTCGAAGCAGGTGATGCTGGTGTTCGACAGAGGGCAAAAGTAGATGAACTAATGGCTAAAGCTCTCTCCTTATACGAATCATTGGGAAGTAAGGCTTCTAGACATGAGCGTTCTCGTCAATCTCAACCCCCCCAATTGGAAATCCTCTCTCAACCTGGGCCGTCCTTTGCAAATTTGTCAACTATCCGTAGATCGACTCTCAATGAAGTCAGACCACTTCCTAATCCTGGTAATGCGTCGAGGAACTTGTCTAGTATTAAGACGATCTTGCCTAGCAAGTGGGGTTTGGTGTTTTCTGGAGATCCCAAAGGTATTTCACTATCGAGCTTCCTGGAAAAAGTGGAAGAGTATCGAGTTTCGCGTAATGTGGATAAGGAAATTTTGTTAGCTAGTGGTATCGATTTATTTTCTGGTAGGGCTTATCAGTTTTATTTAGCTTATAGAGAAGAGGTAAACTCTTGGGATGAGTTCGTGGATCTATTACGGGAAGAGTATTTATCGGTAGATTACAATGAGAAACTGTTCGAGGAAATCAAAAGGAGGACTCAAGGTCCGGACGAAAGCATGGGAATCTACTTGGCTGTGATGTCTGGTTATTTTAAAAGGCTGTCTTGCCCTATTTCAGAGGAGACGCAACTCAAAATTTTGTTGAGGAATATCGCGCCGTATTATCAAAATCATTTGGGTCTAGTAGAGGTTAATAGTGTGCGGGAATTGTTGACTCTGGGTCGTAGACTGGAAGCCAGAAAATCGGCTATTGAAAATTATAGTGTACCTTCGAGGAGATCGAATTGTTTGGAGCCAGACCTCGCGTATGTAACCTCGCAAGTGGAACCAGTGGCTGAGATCAGAGCGTCACATAACTCCATCTCGTCTTCCGCCCCTAGAGAGACGGTGTGTTTTCGTTGTAAACAGCCTGGACATCGGGCTGTAGGGTGTCTGCAGGCTGCCAGTGTAAAATATTGTTTTAAATGTAAAAAGGAGGGATACACAGTTAGAACTTGTCCTGTTTGCTCTCCCAGATCCAACCAGGGAAACGAACCAAGACGTGCTTGAATGATCGGGTAGAGTGCGTCAGTGAAAACCCCCCGGTCGATGATTTCCGTGTCGCCATAGATTACGTACTGGATCACGCTGCGAATGATGAACGTCCTTATCTTAAGATAGATATCCTAGGGAAAACTTTATTAGGACTTTTGGATTCGGGCGCTTCAAGAACTGTTTTAGGAGGTAAGGGATATGAGGTAATTTCTTGTTTAGGGTTGACTTTGGATAAAAGTAGGACGACTAATTGTACAGTGGCAAATGGTAATGTGTTACAGAGTATTGGAACCGTAGTGTTGCCCGTGGTTTTGAGGGGTCGTATGCGGTTGATTGAGGCTCTGGTTGTCCCTGAATTAACTCATATTTTGATCCTTGGTATAGATTTTTGGAATTTGATGGGCGTCGTCCCAGATCTTCGCCATGACGAGTGGCATTTTTCGGCAGATCCTGTGTTGATAAATAGTGTGAAACATGTGTCGTCTAGAACGGTACTCACTCCTTTGGAACAGCAGAGACTTCAAGCGGTGATTGATAGGAATATGGAAATTATGGGAAAAGGTCTAGGGTGTACCGATAGAGTAGAACACGTGATAGTGACTTCTAGTCCCCCCATCAAGCAGCGATATTATAGGGTCAATCCCATTGTACAGAGGCATATCGATGCTGAATTGGATGATATGCTGCAGTTAGGTGTTGTAGAACCCAGCAATAGTCCGTGGGCTTCTCCAATTTTGTTGGTCAGGAAGAAGGATGATTCCTATCGATTTTGCGTTGATTACAGGAAGTTGAATGCTGTCACTGTTCGAGATAGCTACCCTCTTCCCCTGGTAACGGATACTTTAGAGAAGTTGCGTGAGGCTAAATATTTGTCTAGTTTAGATGTCAAGTCCGCTTATTGGCAAGTTCCGGTAGCCGAATCTTCAAGGCAATACACGGCTTTTACGGTACCTAATAGGGGTCTATTCCAGTTCAAACGACTACCATTTGGTTTACATAATGCCCCAGCTACCTGGCAGAGGCTTATAGACAATGTTTTAGGCCATGATCTTGAACCGCATGTTTTTGTCTATCTTGACGACGTGGTTATTTGTACGCAAACTTTCGAAGAACATGTACGGGTACTCGAAGAGGTTTTTAAGAGGTTAGCGGATGCTAAAATTACTGTTAGCGTGGATAAGTGTCAGTTCTGTCGTCCTGAAATGAAGTATCTTGGGTATGTAGTTGATCGTTTTGGGTTGCATGTGGATCCGGATAAGGTGAAGGCAATGTTGGAGTTACCGACTCCTCGTAATATTACGGAAGTTCGTCGTGTGGTTGGAACCTTCTCCTGGTACCGGAGATTTATACCTAATTTTTCAACCATCATGGTCCCCATTACGGGTCTTCTGAGGAAAAATCGTCCTTTTGTGTGGTCTTCTGAATGTGAGTCTTCGTTTCGTCGTGTTAAGGAATGTTTGGTTTCTGCGCCGATTCTTACGTGTCCCGATTTTAATAAACCCTTTGTTGTACAGACCGATAGTAGTGGTTATGGTTTAGGGGTTGTGTTGAGTCAGCCTCACGAGGATGGTGACAAGGTTATTTGCTATTTAAGTAGATCTCTTACTCGCCAAGAACGGAATTTTTCCACCACTGAACGCGAATGTCTCGCTGTGGTTTGGGCACTTGAACAACTTCGGCCTTATTTAGAGGGTGTTTCTTTTACCGTCATTACGGATCACTATAGCCTACTGTGGCTACAGAAGTTGCAGAGTCCGAAGGGTCGTCTAGCCCGATGGGCAGTCAAAATGCAACAGTATAGCTTCCAAATTATACATCGCAAAGGTCGTGAACACGTGGTACCAGATGCTCTTTCTCGGTCCGTCCCTGTGGTCGATGAGGTGTCTGTAGAGGTTTCATCTGAAGAGGTACCGCCCCCTCTGTTTGATACAACCAATGATAAGTGGTATTGTAAGATGGTGAAGAATGTCGCTAGTAATCAACTTAAATTCCCGGATTGGCGTGTGAAGGATAATCTCCTCTTCAAACATGTTGTCAATAAGTACACACAACCGCTGTCGCCTGGTGAATCTTGGAAACTGGTAGTTCCCAAGGCTGGTAGGTCGCGTATAATCATGGAAGCCCATGTCCCTCCCACATCTGGACATACGGGTATTTTTAAAACCTTCCACAGAGTAGCTGAGCGTTTTTACTGGCCGAAAATGAGGGTTGACGTCGCTAGGTATGTTAATCGTTGTGAGGTGTGTGCGGCGCATAAGGTGTCACAAGGTAAACCTGTTGATAAGATGGCGTCTCATCCAAAGCCTAGCAGGCCGTGGGAAATGATTTGCACAGATCTGATGGGGCCTCTTCCTAGGTCGAAACGAGGTAATTCTTTCATCCTTGTCGTTACGGATTATTTGACCAAGTATGTGCTGATATACCCACTTAGAACAGCGTCGGCAGCGGCCGTTGCCCGTAAGATTGAAGATGAAGTATTTCTTGTATATGGGGTACCCAAGGTGATTTTGTGTGATAATGGTCCCCAATATCGTAGTAATCTTTTCCGAAGTTTAGCTTCCCGATATAGCTGTCGTATCAAGCTGAATGCCAATTATCATCCGAGGGCTAACCCGTGTGAAAGAGTTAACCGTGTGATTAAGACTATGATGGCTTCCTATGTCTCGGATAATCATCGTTGTTGGGACGAGCATCTCGCTCAGATAGGATGTGCGATTAGAACATCTACTCATGAAGTCACGAAGGTAACACCGTATTTCGCTAATTTTGGTAGGTCTATGCTGTTGTCTGGGGCCGATTATGTTGATAATTCAGATTTAGATCTGGGAGATAGTGTGAGAACTCCCGAGAGTAGTCGTAATGAGAGTTTTAGGAAATTGTTCGCTGACATCAGGAAACGGTTAGAGGATGCCAATCAGAAGGCTTGTGATAGCCATAATCTGCGGCGTAGGCATGTTGAGTATCTCCCGCACGATTTAGTGTGGAAGAGGAATTTTGTCCTTTCGGATGCTGCGAGGTATTACACGCGTAAGCTAGCGCCTAAGTATATAGGGCCCTACTCGATAGCTAAGAGGGTATCTCCGTGGACGTATGAGTTACACGATAAGGATGGAGCTACGGCAGGAGTATGGCACTGCAAGGACTTGAAACCATACTCTACGCAACCGCCTGACGATGAAAATTAACCTTTCCGGGTTAATTTTCTTTGACGAAAGGGGGGGAATCTGTAACGCGAAAAATTCGCCGAGCCGTTGTAAATTTAATTTGGCTAACCTGTCGACTGAGAGAAGTCACAGCGCTGTCGGAACCGAGTTAAAAATTTCAGTCCTCCATTTGCCGTCAAGGTGTGAACACACATCTGAACAAAAGATATTTGCATGTGCTCTGGGAGCCATAACGCTATTTCACGGAAAGCCTGATAAATTTTACATAGGGGAAGAAAATATCGCTCGATTTAACTAATCGAAGGTCTGACCCAATAATATACTGGACCAGGGGGTGCCGATGACCGAAGGATTCCAGTAGAATTGATGGATTTAAGAAAACACGTGGAAAATTCCCGTAGACGGCGTTAGCTGGTCGGATTCAATAAAAGGTAAATGGTTGAAAGATACTTTCTCGGAATTAACAGATTTGTAGGCAATTTAACGTAGAAATTCTGCTTGATTCGTAATTTATTGGAGTTTGTAATCTGGGTTCGCGGGATAGATTCGTTATAATTTTATAAATTCTTATTAATTCATATGGCTTTATATTTTGTTGAAATAAGAATATATCACAGGGGTTGTATAAACATTCAGGGATGTGTCCAACGACGTAGTTTTTATATTATGGGTCTTTATTGGTATCGTAGTTTTTTTGCTAAGCGGAAAAAAACCAGTCATATAGTTTTTATTTTCAGAGTAGGTGGCTTTTATACAGTTAAAAGTCATGAGGTGTAATTATTTGCGAATTTCGGGTATAGTTATTATAGTCAGTATGATGGGATATTACGGGGGTACGTCGAAAAGTTGACCGGGGTAAAATGTAAACCCTATGTAGAGGCTAATTCGTTTCTCTATTTTAGGGGGGTTTTAGTATATGGACATAAAAACGCTGATTGGAATTTAATGGGTCGGTGAGACCAGTTCCAGGAGGCCTGGATTAATCTGGAGGAATTTCAGTTCCTGTTCTGGTGCCGGGAAAGGAAAGGTTACAGTTTTCCTTTCTTATTTCTTTAAACTCAGTAGTAAATTCACATCTATGCTTCACAAATTACCGTTTTTTTTATATTAAGTTTTATTTATTTTTTTCCTTACTTGAATTTTGTATTTAACATATTTTGAAATCTTGCGCATAGATTAAGATACGCTGGAACACTTGGTACGTACCTAGTATAGCGGTATTTAGTAGTTTTTTTTGCCTATTTCTAATGGTTTCTTGTATATAATTTTGCGCCGTATATAATTTTGAGCTGTATATTCTCCAGCAACGCTAAACTCGTTGTAATTTAAATTTCTGGCTTATGCAACCATTATATTGGTATAAATTGCGGAAGTGTGAACCCTTGTAACTGTACATTGGTGTTTTTTGGACATATATATAATATATTATCGTTGTAATTTTTGGAATTTTGTACATGAACAATTTGATCGATTCTCTAGAATCTTTGCTTTGAGACATCGGTGTAGTTTGGGGCCCTCAGCTCTACTGCACCCTGAGATTACAGCCTTCAGCTGAGCTCAGACGATTTTTTTTTATAATATTTTTCTTTTGGTAATGATATTGTATCATATATTTTGAAAAGAGACCTTTGGTCCACCAAGATTAATTAAAATTTCAATCAGGGTGTATTTGCTGACTTTTATTTATTTATGATAATTTACCTATCAGTTTAACCTTTGGAGTGTGTAGTGAGTGTTGTTAACCCACTGAGGAGTTGTGGGCTAACTTAGGAAGTCTTGGGTGCTTGCCAAAACTTCTCTGGCGCCCTTTATGTATACTCAATAATTTTTTTTGAAGAATCCACCCCTTCTTCGACTCGAAGCTAGTCGACTGGCGAGCACGGGTTGTACCACGTGAGACAACCCGCATACCTATAACGAGCACTGTGAGGGTTTGTAGGTTTTCCTCGTTATAAAGGTTGGAAAAAAATTGTTAAAAGCTTGATTTGGCCATTGAAGAAAAAAAGTACAGACATGTCGATTTTATTTCTCAGGTTCACATTTTTTGGTGTACTCACATTTTTGATGACGTTATCACTGTTCGGGTTATGACGTCATAATGATTTATTGAATGGTAATATTCTATTTTGATAGTAGGGGAGACCGGGGATGGTTGAGTACAGTGGTTGGTTAGCACACTGTCATTATTTGTGTAACATGCCGCTAGAGTACGACTTTACACCGTATGCTAGTCGACTGAATTGCTTTTCAGTCAGCCGTGAAACGTTGGTGAACGTGGTTGTGGCATTATTAATTCGGTAAGTAATTTTATGATATGACGTTGCATGAGTAAATAAAATTGAAGTGAATAAAATGATTTTTGTGTGAGAACTAATGATTTTTCCAAATGTTTTATATATGGTTTTGTAAGCTTAGGATATAAGCTTTCATGTCATTTTATGGTTTTTATCAAAGTTAGCTCAAGTATCAAATAATGACATATTGAATATTGTGAAACACTGTGGGGATGGTTGGCACATGTGCCTTGGAGAAGGTTGGCACAGCGAGCCAACCAACCCCCGTTATACACCAAACTTTGGATCTCCTGTCTATTTTAGAAAAATGGTGAGAAATCCAAAAAGAAAAACTGCGAGAGCTAGTAAACCCCCTGATACTGTGTTAAGGGCAATTAAGGAGGTTAAAGACGAGAAAATAAGCATTAGGGCTACTGCTACTAAATATAATATTTCGTTCAGTTCTCCTGCAAGGTATTGCGCTAAAATTCCTGATGAAAAACTGAACGTTGCAGAATTTGATCAGGTTATTGGCTACAAACCAAATAGAAAGGTATAAAAAACAACCGGTTTAAGGTTTTTAATTTGTGTTGTTTTAGACTTTTTCAACCTCTGATGAGGAAGAATTAAGTAAATACTTGAAAAAAGCAGCGGATATGTATTTTGGCTTTGTCCTAAAGAAGTGCGTAAGTTTGTCTACCAATTATTTTTAAATAAAGAAATACCTTATTCCTGGAAAGAAGTTAAAATGGCTGGTCCAGATTGGTTCACCTCTTTTTTAAAAAGGAACTCTGCTTTATCTATTCTAACTCCTGAAGCCATTCAACGTCCATAATGTTAATGCTTTTTTTGATAAATTACAGAAAGTAATGGATCGCTACCACTTGCAACCATGCGATATTTGGAACATGGACGAAACTGGTATCACCACAGTTCAAAAACCGGACCGTGTTGTTGCTCGGAAAGGCTTTAAACAAATTGGCAGAATCACCTCTGCTGAAAAGGGGGCACTGGCAACTATGGCAATATCTGTTTCAGCAATAGGTAACTCGACTCCTCCGTTTTTTGTTTTTCCACGAGTCCATTTTAAAGACCATTTTTTAAACGGAGCACCTGCTGGAAGTGCCGGTTCCGCCAATCCTTCTGGATGGATGCAAGTAGATCAATTTGTAAAGTTTGTTCAGCATTTTGTTAGAAATGTCAGATGCTTTAAATTTTATAAAAGGAAACGGAGTCAGCGTTTTGTCAATTCCACCTCATTGCAGCCACAAATTACAACCACACTGGATAGAAGCGTATATGGTTCTTTAAAAAAAATTGTTAATACAGCATGTGATGCCTGGATAAGGAATCATGCAGGTTCTACAATGACAGTTTATGATATTCCTGGTATCGTAAATACGTCACTTTCTTTGGCAGCTACGCAGATGAATATTATAAATGGTTTCGGAGTATCAAGCATTTTTCCCTTCAACAGATTAATTTTCGATAATTCTGAATGCTTACCTAGCAATGTAACAGATCGAAGAGATCCAAAAGAAGGCACTTCTGATCGGTCAGATTCAAAAGAAATCACATCTGACCAGATAAATACACATGAAGGCACATCTAACCAGTCAGATCCTAAAAAAAATGATTCTGGTCAGCCAAAATCAGAAGAACGGACACCTGAACGACCGTTCCCAATTAATCAGTTTGGGGAAAATACTTTCAAAGCCTAGGTTAGGTTTATAATGAGAGTGGGTCAATGAGGCCCTCCACTGCGACTCGTGAGAGTATATTGTGGCTAAAAGCCTTTCAAAGCCTAACAGCCCTGTTATGTCGCCTTTAGAGAACCTCAGACCTTTACCTAAAGCTGCACCAAGGAATAATACAAAAAAAGGTAGAAAGAGAAGATCAACTGCTATACTGTCTGACACCCCTATAAAGGACGCACTAGAACAAGAGCAGGCTGAAGCAAAAAGAAACCGATTATTTCGAGAAAATAAAGAAAAACCACATAAAACAAAACAAAAAGATAAAGAGAACATAAAAACTGAAGAAGCAACTGATGACGACTGGGATTCTGGAACTAACAGCGATGACGAAGACGTAGACTGGGCGAATATTAACCCTAATGATTTTGAAGAGTTGCAGAGAAATCCTAAAAACGATGATTTTGTGTGAAATTGCTAGACAGTGAAAATACTCGCTCAAAGAGAAAATAATTTATTGAAAAAATTATTGGCCAACGGGACGTTGACAAGGAATGGGAGGTCTTATTTTTGCGTAAAAGTGAAAAAGTTAGTGGATCCTTCATATTTCCTGTCATAGAAGACATATCTATCGTACATTGCAATGACATTAAAATTATTCTACCACCACTTTCCTTTTCAGGGGGAACTATAATAGACTTCAATGTTTAAGTTCGAAGTAAACTTTTCTTTGCTAAATATGGGTTAATAAAATAGTTTCTGTATAGTTTTTTATTATTGTTTATCCTGTGCCAACGTACCCCTTAGTCTGAGCAACCAACCCCAAAAGATGGGTAGGTTGGTTCACTAAACAATGGATTCAAACAATACTTAGGAGGTGTCCCATTTGGTCACTTATTTTTCATATTCTCATACAATAAAGGTAAGACTTCAAAAAAATTCTTTTTTTTCTAAAATTTACCAACCACCCCCGGTCTCCCCTACCATGAAAAAGAACGAATTTTTCTGTATACGGATATCATATTTTTTCATGTTACATAACCATATGTTAGAGAAAAAAAAAGATATATGATTCATAATAATGTAATTTATAAAAATATAAACAGTACTTAATAAACCTACGTAAGTATAAAATTTAGTGCTCAAATGGCAAACCACTTATTTCTGGACAATATTCATGGCAATTTTGAAACTCTTGCAAAACATTATTATGTGTATCAGTACTAAATTAATTTCGATTCGCATTAGTTCATCAATAATATTAGGTCTCTTAACTTTTCATTTCAGGTATCCCAACAAAAAAATTTAAAGAGGATAGCTCAGGAGATCTAGCTGGCCACTCTAGTAACCCTCATCCACCAATCTATCTGTTGGGAAAGATATAATGCGGTGACGCTTCATCTTGCTGGTACCATAGTGAATTATTGTCCGGTATCATAATTCACGATTTGGTAGACGTGAATTTTTAGAGTTGCCAGCTAGATCTCCGGATCTATCCCCATTAGATTTTTTTGAGGGTTTACCTTATGTCAAAAGTTTATGTTAACAAACTTAATAATATTGATGATCTAAAAGAGAGAATTGGATCGAAATTAAATCAATTAACACTAATACCCTGAATAATGTTTTGCAAGAATTTCAACATCACCTTGCATATTGTCAAGAGGCAAATAATTTGCAACTTAAGCGTTCAATTTAATACTTTGTAGGTTTATTTAGTCTTGTTTATATTTTTATAAATTACATTCACATGAAGTATCGTTATTGTCCCCTTCACAAGAACAAGAGCACTGAGTGGTCCCAAGCTTAATAACGTGGAAATACTCTTCTCAAAAGAGGTCACGTACCGGCGAGTCACTTTTCGTCAAAAGCTGACCTGGGGTCCACATCTCAACAAGATTATCCAATAGACAAAATTTTACTACGGTTACATAAAATGGTAATAAGATCAATGATAACCTATGATTCGGTTGCCTGGGGTGCAAAGGTCACGAAGGCCATAGCAATCAGAAAACTTCAAAGTGTGCAAAGGCAGACATGCGTATGCATAACGGGGGCAATGAAAAGAACTCCATGCCATTAGACAAAACAACTCCTGTTTTCATTTTCAGCAGGCACTTTCGGATTGACATACCGAAAAGGAAAGCCCTCCAATTAAAGCAAACCAAATCTGGTATACTGATGGGTCCAATACCAACAAGGGTTGGTATCTACAGAGGCATACAAAGGGTGAAGGTATCGGTAAGTCTCGGCGTTTTAGGCGGAAATCGCCGTAATAATGCTCTGTGCCACACTGATAAAACAAAACAAAGTTAAGAGTAAAAACGTTTTTATTTACTCGGACAGCCAAGCGGCCCTAAAGGTAATCAGCTCCCAGATCAACTACAAACTGATCAGCTTGTCTAACAAACTTACTATAGCCTGGGTACCTGGCCATGAAGGCTATCTAGGAAACAAGGGGGCTGATGACTTAGCTTTAGCTTAAGCAGGTTTGGTCACAACAGCTTTCAAGAACTGGATAGACAGAGTTTCTGAGCTGGTGGCTGCAAACGCAAGGACAACGGCAGGCAAAGCAGTACATTAAGCACTGCTCGATCAAGTTCACATCACACCTACTACGCCACAGCTAAAAACTTCTAAGGATAGTGGTAGGTCAACTAATGGGGCATTGTAGACTTAACAAGCCCCTAGAAAGAATGATCTTCGCGGGTTATGCCAGGAGGCGGAAGAAACTGCCGTACATGTACGGCGCCATTGCGAAGCTTTATGCAGGCTTAGGTCTACAAGGATGGGAGAGGAAACGCCCAGACCGGCAAGCTATTTGGAGTACCCAGTGTCACGGCCGTGGAATCGAATCAAAAGGACGGGCGTAGACAGCACACTCTAAGGTCATATAGGAGACATCACAATAAATCCGTTAGGGTTGAAGTGGTGGGGGACGCATCGGCGCCATTTCCATTCAAACAAATCTAGTGTCAAATCTATTTCATTCAGTCTGCATATTGTTTTTAGTCTGTCTGTATACTTTTTATTGTCTACATTTTGTATTTTTAATTGTAATAAAAGTTTTGAAAAATAAATTTCGTTTAACAACATTGCTCTGAAGCTTGAACTAAATAAAATATGGAATAGCGATCGTTGATAATTCAAAGCGATGGATAGTTCTAACGAAGAGTTGTATTTATTCAGTCTGTTTCCCGAAGAATTAAAACAAAATAGAAATGCAGTATATAGGTTCACGGAATTTGCTAGAAAATAAATGTATGTTGAATTTCACACCCTTTTTAAAGATAAAGTATTGTGAGCATCTTGAAATACTGCTCCCATCTTTAATTAAACAAACAACCAATTAGTCCTGAAGAATGCTTAGCAGTTTGTCCGCAGTCCGTTGTAACTGCGCCTTCCAACGTATATTGAGGCGGGCATAACATCCCCGAAAAAATACATCTAGCATGCGGCCCGCCTGTAGTGTGATAATTGATATAAAATGTACGAAAATGATGTAGGAAGATTTTTGTTATGCGATGCAGGGCGGCCCGCCATAATGTGTGCTAGCCTTTACATATACATATGATAGGAATCCCTGACTCGAAGACGGCGGCGATGGCCTCGCCTACTGAAGCCGTAGGTTAAAATGTCAGGGTTAATTTCTGGACAGCCCTCATATAAATTAGTAATTTCTACAGGGGGATATTAATTAGATCTACCATATGCGTCATTTTTATTTATCGAAATTTTAGTATTGTTTCTGTGACGAAAGAAGATTTACTTTTCCGCCCAACCTATCTAATATACGAGAAATTTATGGATTCACCCCCTAAAAAGTTGAAATTTTGAGTTATTTTTACGCTTTTAATCAAAAACGGTTTTTAGAAAAACGGTTTTTAGAAAAAAAAATCCTGTGAGTATGTCGTCGGCCACTTTTCGTTACATGTTTTGTTAGCATAATACAGCCTCCGGAGTGCAACAAGTCACCAATTTTATGATCGAATATTGTTCAGGACATCTCACAGACGCACCATATTGTTTTTCAGCTCACCATAGCCAGTACAACGGGTACTATGGTACGTGAAGTACGACATTTTTGTCATTTTTTGAGAAATTTCAGTTTGTTAGCATGATACAGCTTCCGGAGTGCAACAAGTCACCAATTTTATGATTGAATATTATTCAGAACCTCTCATAGATGAACCCTATTGATATTCAGCTCACTAAAGCCAGTACAACGAGTGCTATGGTACTTGAAGTACCAATTTTTTGTTATTTTTGGAGAATTATCAATTTGTTAGCACGATACAGCCTCCAGAATGTATACAAGTGGCCAATTTAATGTTTGAATATTATTCGAGACGTCTAATAGATGAACCTTATTGATTTTTAGCTCACCAGAGCTAGTACAATGGGTGATATGGTACCCGAAGTACCACATTTTATGCCATTTTTGGATAAATTTCGGGTTGTTAGCATGATACAACCTCCAGAGTGTATAAGGTAACGGCACCTATATCGGCACTGACCCCTTTATTGGCATAGTAGCCACATTTTCATTAATAACAAAGTTACATTACATATTAGACCTATTGTAAACACTTCTCAAGGTTCTTTGTTCCTTCCCTTAAAATTATACAAACGCGCATGATCAAGAAAGTGTAAACAAAAATTTGAGGGAAAAAAATGATTAGGCAGTACAGACGTGTCATCTAAAAAGTGTAGAACGTTTCCTCGCAAGAACAAGAAACATATGTAAGTTGCTGAACTGATTTTCTTTCTAATAAATACGAACTAGATATTGCTTATACTTTCATATCATAGTTCTAACTAATAATTATTGATTTTAATACTAAGAAACTAGTTTTGTAAAGTGATTTATTAAAAAACGAGTGTACCGCTAATAGGTGCAGGTGTCAGAGATATTGACTATATTACCGGCAGGGGGGCCGATGATATGTTAAGTGCTGCATTGAATATTTTAGTCAAGTTTATACAATTTCTTAACCTTTAATATAATTTCAATCAGTAGAGAAACATTTTAACAATGTTTAGACCTATTTTCGGCACCCTATTATGTTAGTATTAAGAATTTTATTTAAACTAGATTATGAATGCAGATAATAGGATCAATTATGTGCCGGTAAAGGGCTATGTCATGCCGATGATAGGTTAAATGTAACATCGAATGTTTTATCGATTTTAGATCATTTTTAAAATGCAATTATAAATTTGTAGTCATCAAATAGTAGAAAAATATTTCAATATTACGTAAACCTATTTCCAGCACCACTATTTGTTAATAATAAGAACTTTATTTTATTGTAATAATAAGTGCCGATAATACAGCATAGGCATGCCGGTGATGGGTTACTTTTATTGCAGACACTGAAATGAAAGTGAAGAAACTTAGGCTTCAGTACACTCCAGAAAATCTCAAAGTCGCTGCTGAGGCAATCGAGGGATGCATGCCTTTTAAAACTGCCAGCAAGCCATATGGTATTCCCCGATCCACTTTGCAAGACAAAGTAAAAGGCAAAACCCCAATGGATAGAGTGGTCCAGAAACAGTTCTGACCAAAGAAGAAGAATCCCATCTCTTAAACTGGTTGCTCCACATAGCTAGCCGCGGATTTCCAGGAACCAAGGATCGGCTGTTAAATAGTGTAGAAATTTTAGTTAAAAACCTTCAAAGACCCAATAATTTTACTGATGGAAGACCTGGTAGAAGGTGATATGAAGGCTTCATGGCTCGACATCCTGAGCTATCGACAAGAGTTTCCCAAAATTTGAGTAGTTCTCGGGCAAACCTAACTGAAACACGTATAAGACAATGGTTTTCTGAAGTAGAGACTTATTTAAAAAGTAGGTACTAAACTTTGAAATATTGGTAAGTTCAGACAGAGCTTTTAACTGTGACGAAACGGCTTTCTATTTGAGTCCAAAAGGCGATAAAGTGTTGGTGAAACGAGGAGATAGAACCGTGTACTCATTTATAAATAATGATGAGAAGGAGTGCCTAACAACTTTAATAACTTGTAGTGCCTCTGGGAAATTACCACCTCCCATGATTGTTTACAGTTATAAACGAATTTCAAAATCTGTAGTGGACATGGTTCCAAAAAACGGGTGCATTGGACGTAGTGAAAATGGCTGGATGACAGGGAAAACTTTTTTTGAATACATTGCAAATATATTTTATCCTTGGCTAGTTGAGCAAAAAGTCATGTTTCCAGTAGTTTTATTTTTGGATGGCCACACGTCCCATCTTACAATGGCTTTGAGTGACTTCTGCCTCAAGAAAAATATTATTTTGATAGCTCTCTGTCCCAATGCCTCACGTGTTGCAGCCTTTAGACGTTGCAGTTTTCAGGCCACTAAAAATGGAATGGAAAAAAGCGTGCATTCCGGGCGTTTGAAAAATGATGCGCAAAAAATGAGCAGACACACGTTTGCCCCAATATTGGAAACAGCACTTAAGAAAATGAAAAATTTTCCGGATGTGGTTGCAAATGGCTTTCGATTATGCGGACTGGTGCCTTTTAATGTGGAAAACATAACATTTTCAAAGTACTTTAAGAGTAAGCCGAGTATGGCAACTACCGAAAATGAACCTAGCTAAAGTCATCCCCAAGAAGAGGAACAATACCTGAAAGAATCCTTTAAGATAATAGAATCTGAAATTAATACAGATACTTTAGAGCTATTTAATCTTCCGAAGTTGTCTGGAATGGTCCAATTGAAGACACAACTCTCTTTTTCCGATGGAGAAAACTTAAATCTCAAATTGAAAATAAACCTATTGCGATCAACGATGGTGAACAGGTAGATAATAGAAACGGTCTCTCATTTCCCATAATCATAGATGATCATGAAAACATACCAATTGATTTCATAGATATGCTAGAAGCTCCGGATTTTATTGCTACTGAAAACTCAGCCGTGGCTGAAGAATTGATGGATTTGAGAGATATTGATTGTCATGAAACAATACCTACTGAACGCTCAAAATCGCCTGAAAAAGTTCCAAATTTCACAGATGCACATATATGGATGCTCAACTTCTATTCCTGTACAAAAAGATTCTCTATTAACAGAAAAGGAAATAAACATTAATCAAAATGTATTGGAGCTAGTTTCCATCACACCAAAAATCCCACCTGAAAATATTCTGGCTGGCAAAGAAAAATTTCCAGATCAAACAACACCTTCTCCAGGTCATTCATCGGGAATTAAAGTTCCAACACCGTTTAAAAAGTCTCTGTTTTGGCCAGGACCAAAAAAGACTGAAGTGAAAAGAAAAGTTGCCAGCAGTTGCAACATCTTCTCAGTGACAAGAGTATATTGTCGAGCAAAAGAAGCAAAGAAATAAATTGAAGAAAAAAAGAAACTGGAGAGGCAGGAAGCTAGAAAGAAGAAAGCAACAGAAGCGGGAAAAAAGAATAAAAATAACGATGTACCTGAGACAACAACTTTACGTGAGGACTTCCAAAGAAATGATTTTGTAATAGTGATGTATAATGAACAGTATTACCCCGGTAAAATAATTGATATTAAAACTGAAAATGAGTGCCCCTGTTGCGAAGTTAGGGAAGGATGGGGTAAAAGCGCGCATGGGGCAATAGCTTTTTAACCCGTATGTTAGGTGGCGTAACGACTTTACTATAAGATGATGCAATCGTTGTCAAGATCGTCAGTTCTCCTGCGTTATTCAGCTGATGAGTATGAACTTTTAAAAAGTAAAAAAATTTCGTGGCGTCATCCCGTTGAATTCTCCGAAATAATTTGTGGAGAGATCAAAAAAATTGTAAGTATTAACTTTTTTACTCTTGGTATTGGTGGAATCGGTTGTCTGTCCTTTTATTTTTGTGTTTTCTGATATTCAGTGTACTTTTGTGAATAATTGTAGATTTTTCAATTATATTTTGTTTTATATACGAACGGGGTAATAGCGTGTTTTTTATTTGGGGTATTAGCGAGTGAGCGCTATTGCCCCAATGATCAGCATGACAAAAAATGTTCAATATTTTTTTTTCTTTTTTGAGTTGTTTCGTAATTACAAAAAGAAAGGCCTCCGGGCTTTATGGTGCACAGAAAATTTGGCAGAAGCCATAAATAAATCAAACACTATGTCAATCAGACAAGCTCCTTGTGAATATAAAATTCCACCATCAACCTTAAGAGACCATATTAATAACAGACGTAGGAATTCTTCAGGAATATCCGTTGTTCCAAAAACAGTTGGAAGGACAGTATTCAGTGAAGAAGAAGAGAATTTATTAAAACAATACTGTTTCAAACTATCGGGGCTGTACTTTGGATTGTCAATTGATGACTTCAGACAGGTGGCATATAGATTTGCTGAGAAGATAGGTGTAGAGAGCAGATTTATCAACAAAAAGGGGAAAAATTAGCTACGATTTCTATTATTATTTTAGAAAAAGACATCCAGATATATCGTTAAGGTCACCTGAAGCAACTAGTTTAAATAGGGTAGTGAGCTTCAACAAACCATAAGTGGATTGGTTTTTTGCAAATTTATCAGCTTTATAAGAAAAATATAAATATGGTGCAGTAGATATATATATATATATATATATATATATATATATATATATATATATATATGTTGATGAGAGTGGTGTTCACACACGGTTCATATGCCCTCTAAAATATTGGCCAAAAAAGGAGTGAAACAGATGGGTAAAATAACCAGTGGAGAAAGAGGATCTCTAGTAACAACAATATGTTGCGTAAGTGCAGCTGGCAATTACGTTCTCCCATTCTTAGTTTTTCCAGGAAAATTACTGAATGACCGTTTAATGAAAAATGCTCCACCTGGTTCAAAGGGAGCTTGTAATGGTAATGGATGGAATAATGAAGATATTTTTGTGGACTGGATGAAACATTTCATAAGTCATGTAAGGCCTTAAGGTTCAAATCGTGTTTGTTTAATTTTAGACAATCACGAAAGCCATATATCTTTACAGGCCTATGATCTCGCTAAAGCAAATGGAATTGATGTGCCATCACTACCACGACATTCATCCCACAAGATACAGCAGGCCGATTTAGTTTTCTTTGGACCATTGAAAACAGCTTTCGATAATCAATATGATTATTGGATGGAAAACAATTATGGACAACGAATAACAGTGTATGAAATTGCAGAACTGTTTGGTCAAGCATATCAAAAAGTTGCCACTGTGGATAAAGCAGTTAAAGGTTTTCAAAGAGCTGGTATTTATCCTTTTTAACCCACTGTTTTCAATGAAGAAGATTTCGCGCCAGCAAATACATTGATGAAACGTTCTGTTAATGTAACAAGTAATGAGACTGAAGCAAAAAAAATCATTGATGAACAGGAGAACGGTGATACACCATCAACGTCCACTGCATCGACTAGAGAACTGCACAGTAATACAACCCCACAAAAAATGGCAACTATGAATTTAAATCATAAAGACGTTCGCAGTTTGCCAAACCTACAACCAACACTGGTGACAAAAAAAACACAGAAATTTTAAGTTCTATTCCTATGAGGGAGGAATTAGTACTAAAAGAATCGAACAAAATTAAAAAAAAAGGAAAACGAAGTTGCCAGGATCAAAAGGAGATCAAAAACAAGTTTTGAAAAATCAGAACAAAAAACAAGCAAAAACTAAACCAAAGAAAGGAACAAAGAAAAAAGACAGTGATTTGGAAGATGGAGAAATTGATATTAAGTTTTCTGATGACGAAGTTGTGGATGAGGATGACATAGAACAGCCTTCCGACTTTGATGCATTAACCGAAGTTCCAAAGAAGCACGATTACGTGTTAGTGGAGTTCAAAATACGCGAAAACAATTTTGTATATTTTGTTGGAAAATCTTGACTGACAAAGATGAAAACGATGAATTCGAAATTTCGTTTTTCCGCAAAAGTATTAAAAACTATAATAAATTCAATTTACCGAATGTATTAGACATTGCACTCATTCCACTAACTAATATTAAAATGAAGTTACCAGAACCAGTTCTCCATGGGATGACTAAGCGACACACGGTGTGAAAAAAAGAATTTTCTTGTTCGTAAACTTAATATCTCACGTTTGAGTGGACCGAATTGGATGAAATTTTGTTTACATATAGTTCAAGTAATATGGAATAAGGGAAAATTATTGAAGAGGCCCAAAATAGTTTTCCAGGGCCCCAAAATTCAAGGAAAATAGGCCCCATTTGCAATATTAGCTACAAATTCGATGCCATTTTTATTATTCATGATATATTTTGGAAAAAAACTATGTTACTTATACATTTTAGCCTACTGAACTTGAATTCAACGAATAAAGTTATCAGCGAAATTGTTTCTTTCAGGAAAATTCACTTAAACATAGAACATCGTGCATTTCTTGGTAAAAAGACGCGTATATAATTACTGACATTTTTATTTTGATAGAAAGCATTATAAATATCATAAACTGTTTGGTATTAAACATTCCTAAGTCAAATAATAAAAGTAAATATGTAGCACAGCAAATAACTTGCTTTGTGGCCTGAAAATTGTGGTGCGCATTACTTTTTTCGTTAAATTTTTATGTTTTATATAAAATTATTACTTATTTAGTACAATCTTAAAAATGAGTTTAGTTATTCATTTGTTTTGGTGAGAAGAACAAATGAATACCTAAACTAATTTTTAAGATTGTACTAAATAAGTAATAATTTTATATAAAACATTAAAATTCAACGAAAAAAGTAATGCCACAAAGCAAGTTATTTGCTGTGCTACATACTTACTTTTATTATTTGACTTAGGAATGGTTAATACCAAACAGTTTATGATATTTATAATGCTTTCTATCCAAATAAAAATGTCAGTAATTATATACGCGTCTTTTTACCAAGAAATGCACGATGTTCTGTTTAAGTGAATTTTCCTGAAAGAAGGAATTTCGCTGATAACTTTATTCGTTGGATTCAAGTTCAGTAGGCTAAAATGTATAAGTAACATAGTTTTTTCCCAAAATATATCATGAATAATAAAAATGGCATCGAATTTGTAGCTAAAATTGCAAATGGGGCCTGTTTTCCTTGAATTTTGGGGCCCTGGAAAACTATTTTGGGCATCTTCAATAATTTTCCCTTATTCCATATAACTTGAACTATACGCAAACAAAATTTCATCCAATTCGGTCCACTCAAACGTGAAGTATTAGGTTAACGAACAAGAAAATTCGTTTTAACACACCGTGCGACAGCAGTCCTGTTTAGATTTTGGGGTGTCATTTGGCACCTTGAAAGTCAACTAAGTTCAACACCTGTTTTGATTCATTTGTCTGAGGTTTTTTAAATTTTTTAGAATATTTTGAAAATAATGATAATCATGTGGTTTTTTTTTTTTTTTTTTAAGTAGTTTGGTGGCTTTGGCAGAGACCAATTAGCCAGATTTAATTTGTAATCCGTTTTTACGGACGAGTTATTAAACAAAGTTTTCTTGTAAAGAATTATGTTAGTATGTAAAAACAAGGTTTTCTTGTGAACAATGAACATTTGCAGATATACCTTCTCTGTGTTAGTATGTTACGTATGTTGTTAGTACTTGTGCATCTATTTCTATTTTTTTTTTTTCTTTTTCTTTCTTTTTCTCTTTTTTCTTTCTAAATTTCTTTTTTTTTTCCTTTTTTTTTCTATTTTTTTTTCCATTTTTTTTTTCGTCGACGCACTTACAGGATATTTAATCGCAAAATTGCTTACAATGTATTTATGTTAGTATCAGGTTTTACAATTTCATTTTGCACCTTTTCAGGTGATTATAAAGACAATATAAAATATTAATGTTGTTGCTGAATACAATTTGGTTTACACATATAGGTAGTTTTGCTTTATAATTTATTAAATCCTCATAGAATGTATTTAGATTTACTTGGAATATGGAGCATTCTAGTATTACATGGGTTAAATCACCAAGTTCGCCACATGTGCAAGCTGGATTTTCAATTATACCTATTTTCTGTTTATATAGCGGAGTCATAGCATGCCCTGATCTTATTCTATTTATGGTAACAATGAATTCTCTATGAGATATCCCATAGAACCATCTCTTAAGTGGAATCTTGACTTGGCAGCTTTTGTAGTTCTGTCCATGAGTGTTACTTTCATAAACTCTTTTTTAAATTTTTTAGAATATTTTGAAAATAATGATAATCATGTGGTTATAGTTATATATTTCATTTGTTTGGAATAAACATTTTGATGTCTAATTATTTCCTTTTGCCATTTAAATGACATACTGGTAGATATGAGGCAAATGCGTTTAAACTATATGCTATTGCCCCAGCCACCTGGGGCAACAGCGTTTTCGGTGAAAAAAGTTGAATCAATATATTCAATAGAATCCACTGTGAATGGCTGGCTTTGCCATCTTTTCAAATGCGTTACAGTTACTGAAGTATGTGCGCCAAATCTAAACCAAAAATTCAAATAATCGTAGAAAAAGCGAGCGGTATTACCCCACCTTCCCCTACACATATGGAGAAGAAGGGAATTAATTGGTATTGGCCAGAAAAGATAGATGTTCTTCTGTATGAAAAAGATGAAATTGAAAGAAAGATACCGGAACCAGTTCCAATGAATAATGTAATAAATGAAATTTCAGAGTTTGCTGTATAGGTATTACCTATTCCTTTTTTTACGTTCGGTACCGTTATTAAGAAAATGTATTTTTTTATTTGTTTTTTATTAAGCACCTAATAAAATTAGTGCTTTTTTATTTACTCTTTCCTTGGGTACACCAGGTATTTTTAGAGCTTTTTATTTTTCTCATTTTTTTTTATTAAGTACACCATAATAAAAACAGTTATTTATTTTGAAAAACAAATAGTTAATTATAATAACCCTAAAATTTAAAAAAAATAGGTCTACTGCAATGTTGGTTTCTAGAACGTTCAAAATGAACTACATCCTTAAGGTGCCGATAATGGGTGCGTTTACCTTACGAGTGGCCAATTTTATAATTGGATATTTTTCAAGGTGTCTCACGGATGTACCCTATTGATTTTCAGCTGACTAGAGCGAGTACTGCGGGTCCTATAAATCCAGATATACTACATTTTTGATTACTTTTGGAGAAATTTCAGTGTGTTAGCACGATACACCCTACAAAGTGTTTACAAGTTAGTTTTAATCTTTAAAACCGTTATTTAGAAACACGAAATTAAATATTAAAAATAAAAGTCAATATTAATAATTATATAATAAAATATTTATTTGATTAATTATACATATATGGCAAATAATATACATATAAAATTTAACAACCTAATCAACATCACAGGATGTTGAGAATGATAATAAAAAAGTTTACATCAAAATTTCAAATGTGACTACCGTCATATTCGAGTCATTTCCTTTTAATGTAATAATTGCACTTTGTTTACAGCGCATCAACTTGCAAAATGTTACAGTAACATTTTTAACTCCTATAATAATATCAAGAAAAATCTAATTACTCAATAAATAATTATATCAGGAAATTTGTAAAGATGGGTTAAGCAAATGTGATGTATAAAGCGTTAAAGATCATCTACAGGGTACATTCTTAAAGTCCTCAAGTTGACTTTTTGTATATTGAACTGCTTTGATTATAATTTTTTAATCTCTTTATGAATTTTTTTAAATCACGCATGCCACGGCATCCATTTTGCTGGCCCCGTGCCGTTTACTATTTTTCTTCATTCCCAGCCAAAGTACGTTGCTAACTTTGGAAAACCGAAATTTTGGCGTATCGGCAATGAGTCAACCAGAAAAATGACTGTACCTGGAGCGGAATGAGGCCGGAAAGATCGTACTTTCGGCTAGGGGATGAAGAAATGTGTATTTTTATTCACCTAGCGAAAATATTGTTGACCTTGGCCAAAGAAAATGTGTTAAGCCTCCAGTTAAAGACGGTGACATTTGGAATGTCATGAATTACATGCGAGACTGTGTTGAAAGTAGGTTAAGTTATTGGTCACACGTCGACGCAGTCATAAATGTCAACCGGACATTACAAATGTTGTTGTAACAATATTTATGTCAATCTTTATCAACATCAATGCTGTCCAGCTTCTGAAAGTCACAAAATATGAGATATATGATCATCAGTTTTATGAAGAAGTTCCATTTATCACTAGAATTCTTGACAACATTCCATAATATACAGTGCGAGTCTCTAACTTGGAATAAATTCAGTAAATCAAAGACAGTTTTTTGTTACAAATATGGAATCACTGGGAATTTAAAAACATCGTAAATTGAGGAACTTCATGTCATTGCAATCATAAAAAATTAACTAAAAGTTGAAAATAATTTCAAACTGATCACTAATAAGCGATAATTACGATAAACAACAAAAATATCTTATATCAGATTACACTAATGTCTAAATGAAAACTACAAGAAAAGAACGATGTTTGACAGTTCGTTTTGATGTATCTTTTTTTCCTTTGGTCTTTATATATTTTCAGATGATATAGAAGAGATTAAGATTTTTTGTTGGTATAGTCTGTTACAAAAGTGACCAATCACAGTTAATTTCAAAAAAATGATAAATTGAATATCATGTGGTTGCAATAATCAAAAATGAAGTAAACATTTCAAACGTATCACTAATAAGAGATAATTCCGATAAACAACAAAAAATTAGGAAAATATGTTACTAAAATCGGATTATGTTAACATTTAACCGAAAACTACAAGAAAAGAACGGCGTTTCCAAGCTCATTTTGATGTATTATTCTTCCCCTTTGGTCTTTATATACTTTGAAATGATTTTGACGATATTCAGAATTTTTGTTGGTATAGCCTGTTTCAGAAGAAGTGAATCACAGTGAATTTAAACAAAACCATAAATTGAGTTATTTTTTTCATTTACAAAATCAATTAGGGTAAAGACGACAGTCGTTGGCACAACCATAGAAGTTGACATTATTTGTTAATGGGAATTGTTTCATTTAAAAATTGGCCGTTTGTTCTACTGGATTTCATATTTCCTGATAGGTATAAATGTTCAAAGTTTTGTTAATGTCAGATAAATTAGCGCGTTTTGCGAGACAACAAAATATTATTTGTACAGCGATTCTTATCATACGTAACAATTTATTCGACTCAGAATTCCATGTCCCTTCAGACGTATATCTACTGTTAGGTGCTGGAGCATATTATGAATTTCTACTTCCACAGGTCCACAAGTTAGGCTACACTTCCTACCCTCCAGTTAACAAGGTTAATCGATCTCAAGTCTCTCTTTTCTGTCAATACTTATCCAATCCCACTAATGCTTTAGATAAAGTCCTTGCCAAATTCTGGGAAGTCGAAGAACTCTCAAAAGTCAAGTCCTTGTCAGCTGACGAAGTATTGGCTGAACAAAATTTCATTCAAACACGTACGTTTGGAAGACGGACCTTTCCAAGTGAATATTCCTTTCAAAGATCCCACCTACAGTTATCCACTCGCATATTGCAAAAAGGCGATTTTTCAATTTAGAAAAACGTTTCCAAAATAACCCAGAGTTATTTTCAGATTATTAAATATTCATTGATGAATATGTTTCTTTGAAACATGCAACCTACGTTCCATTTGATCCCAACGACAAACCCGTTGAGAACAAATACTTCCTTCCACATCACTGTGTGATCAAACATTCCTGTGAAACCACTAAACTCAGGGTAGTTTTTGATTCTTCCAGCAAAACTTCGACTGGAATTTCCTTGAATGATATCCTACACAAAGGCTACGGAGTTCAGCCGGAACTATATGACATACTATGTCGGTTTCCGACTGCATAAATGGTCATCCAATTCCTCGCAATTTCGACAAATATATTGTGACTCCTCTAACCCAATTTAACACGAAATAGAAATGGAAGAAACTCCCAACGAAGTTTTGGGGTTATGTTGGAATCCGTCCTCGGACGAATTTGCCATCTCTTTACCTAAACTCATTCCTTCAGAAACTCCTTCTAAGCGCAAGGCAAAAATTCACATACTCCATTGACTCCTTAAGACGTTTGAAAATTCATAGATATCTGTTTTCCGATAAATCAATAATAAAGGTTCAAATTAATGGCTTTGCTGATAGCAGCGAGCGAGTTTATGGTTCCTGTTTATATTTCAGAACTATTTATTCCGACAACAACGTCTCCAACACTTTAGTAACTTCCAAGTCGAGAGTTACGCCTCTCAAGACGGTTTCACTTCCGCGCCTTGAACTATGTGCAATGGTACTACTTTCTAAGTTAACCCAAAGGATTCTCGAGATATTCGAGAATTGTGTAGAATTCGAATCCATCAATCTGCGGACTGCCTCCCAGATAGCCTTCTGCTGGATTCAATCACATCCTTCCTGCTGGCATACATTTGTAGCCAACAGAGTTTCCCAAATTCAAATTTCCATACCATAAGCTAATTGGAGACATGTTCGTTCTTCTAAAAATCCTGCCTATTTGCTGTCCAGATGAGTACTCGCTCCCGATCTCTTAAATTCCGAGCTATGGTGGCATGGTCCTGATTTCCTGTCCGAATTAAATGTCGACTTTTCTGAATTCACGTTAAAACCTCCGAATGTCGTACCCGAACAAAAGGGCAACAAGCTTGTGTTGGTGGCAACCGCCAACTGTTAATTCAAATTTTGGAACCCCATATTTGAAATGTTTTCTTCGTTCAATAAGTTGTTGCATGCCATAGCTTATATACTCCGGTTTGTGTCCAAGGGCAAGGACCCAAGGCTCCACGGCCCCTTGTCCATATCAGTAATAAATTCTGCCTTAGTGCTGGTCCATCGAAACTTACAGTTGAAATACTTTTCCAAGGAGATTTCAGAATTGAAATCCCTCAAACCCATTTCCGACAAAGGCGTATTAGCCCTCAATCCTTTTATCAATGATCAAGGACTCCTCTGAGTCGGAGGCCGTTTGCGACATGCAGACGTTCCTAAGCCTCATAAGCATCCCGTGCCCCTTCCTGCTAAAAACCACGTAGTTTCCCTCCCAAGAGAGATCATGTCAGATTGGAACACGCTGGTGCCCAATCCGTTCTTGCTAACGTCCGCTTGCAATATTGGCTCCTGAATGGAATCAGGGAAATAAAAAGAGTGATTCATGAATGTATGACTTGTTTCCGTTTCCGAGCTGTTTCTGCTCCACAAATTATGTCGGACTTGCCAGCAGACAGAGTCAAGCCTTCGAGACCTTTGAAAGGCATCGACTATGGTGGTCCTTTCTTTATAAAATCTTCCCGCCTCCGAAAGGCTCCTATCACAAAGTGTTACATGGCGGTTTTCATACGCATGACCCCAAAGGCCACCCACTTGGAGCTAGTGTTCTCCTTATCCACTGAAGCGTTTCATTTCACGTAGGGAAATTCCTACCGTTATCTACAGTGACAACGCCACCAATTATGTAGGCGCCAGAAATCATTTGAAGGAATTGCGCGAATTCTTCGCTAAATCCGATTTATCCAATCACATCAAAACATTCACTTCTGAAATCAGCTTCGAGTGAAAGTTCATTACTCCTCGCAGTCCCCATTGGGGAGGTCTGTGGGAATCCGCTGTCCGTGATGCCAAAAAACACCTGCAGCGTATCTCTGGAAACGCTCAACTCACCTTCGAGGAGTTGGGTACCGTTCTCACCCAAATTGAGGCAATCCTAAACTCTAGACCATTGTGTCCTATATTAGCCATCCCAATGACTTTCAAGTCCTAACTCCCGGCCATTTCCTGATTGGCCGTCCTTTAACCTCCTGTCCTGACCACAGTGTCACAAACCTGCCTGAAAACAGACTGGCATGTTCTGAAATGCAACAGTACTTCTAGAAAAGATGGACTACAGAGTACTTAAACCGTTTACAAAATCAGCCCAAATGATGGCAAGCCAAAATAAATCATGTATAGAACCACTAGATGGTAAGAATTATCACAATTGGAAGTTCAGGGCTGCATTATGTAGCTCAGTTAGTGATGGTTTATGGCTAAAGAAATTACTGATTGACTTTGGTGTAAATATAGGTCCGATTGTTTTCTTTGAAGAAAATCAGAGATGTATAGCTTTAGTCGAGAATTCTGCGAATAACAAACGAATTAAACATTTATTTATGAACATTAAGATAATAAGGATATAAAGTTAATATATGTAGAAACATGTCAGTAGCAGACTGATATACTAACCAAAGGTTTATGTTGTACAATGTTTTTTAGATGTAGGGATGCTATAGGCTTGAAAGATTTTAGTGGGGGAGGGTGTTGAATATACTACTTATTAGATCACTAAATCCTTTCTCTATGAATACAAGTTTTGTTTTATGATAGTTGGGCAGGTTTTGAATGTATGATAGTAGATAAATAAATAAATAAATAAATCTGTAATCATCCAGTAAAATAAAGAATTATTAATCAAACTCTGCATTTAATTTAAAACTATTTACTATGAAGACAAAGTGCCGACAACTGAAAACAGCGTCAATGACTATGAAATCTAGTCATTTCTTTTTATTACCGGAATTTTCAATACATAATGGAAATAGAGATAGTATATGGTATTGATAACATATTGTTTGAATTGTGGGCTATTTAATTATGCAAAGATCTAAACGAAAACTACAGGAAAAGAACGATGTTGAACAGTTCATTTTCATGGACCATTCTTCCCCTTTGGTCTTTATATACCTTGAGATGATATAGATATCTAGAAGAATTTAAAAAATTCTATTTGTATAGGTCGTTTCAAAAGTAATGAATCACAGTGAATTCGAAAAAAACATAAATTGAGTAATTTCATGTTATTGCAATCATCAAAAATGAAATAAAAGTTGAGAACCATTATTATATCAATAAAAAGTGATAATTACGCTAAACGACAAAAATGTAGTAAAATATGTTACTTACATCTGATAACATTAACATTTAAATGAAAACTACATAAAAAGAATGATATTTTCAATTTGATGTATCCCTCTTTTTTTGTTTGTACGAGTACAGCTTGTTTCAAAAGTAATGAATCACAGTGAATTCCAAAAAAATCATTAATTGTGTAATTTCATGCGGTAGCAATCAACAAAAATGAAGTGAAAGTTGAAAGTAATTTCAAATATATCACCAATTAGCGATAATTACGATGAACAACAAAAATATAGCAACATAGGTTACTTATATCAGATTACGTTAACATTTAAAGAAAACTACAGAAAAAGAGCAACTTTTCCAAACTCATATTGAGTTCCGTTTTTCCCTTTTGGTCTTTATATACTTTGACATGACCTAGAAGAATTTAAGAATTTTTGATAGTATAATCAGTGAATTCTAAAAAAAAATCATAAATTGAGTAATTTCATGTGGTTGCAATAATCAAAAACTGAATAAAGGTTGAAAATCATTTCAAACTCATCACTAATAAGAGATAATTATGATAAACAAAATAGTTGCTAATATCAGATTACTCTAACATCTAAATGGAATCTAGAGAAAAATAACGAATTTTCTAAGCTCATTTTGATGTATCTTTCTTTCCATTTGGTATTCATATACTTTGAGAAGATTTACAAGACATTAATAATTGTTGATGGTTGAGTCTGTTTCAAAAGTAATGAATCACAGTTAAAGGAGTAAAAGTTGAAAATCATTCCAAATGTATCACTAATAGATGATAATTACGATAAAAAACAAACATATAGCAAAATATTGTGTATATAGAAAATATGTCTAGTTATATAAAATAAATGAATTTTAAATAGTACAAACAGTAAATATTTAACAAGATTTCCTTTTATAGCAGTCAGAAAATAAATGACAGTTTTCAGAAAATGCGTTAGTCAATAATAAAGAACTATCAACGTGGGCAACCAAATTATAAAAAAATGCATTTAAACAAAACTCATAGATACAGATACAAAAATGGTGCATTACCCACTCAAATATTAAAATTTTACTAATCTCAATAAATAGGCGAAAAAGATTTTCTTAATAAAGACTCAAATTTTGTATCATTTTATTGAAGTAAATCACTTCATTCACCATTTCATAGTTATTGTGCATTTTGGTCTGTTTTATTTAATTTTTATGGAAGTTTAGGAGGATAGTTTATGGAAGGCGTATATTTCTTTTAGATCCAATTTTCGAATTTTTCAGTCTTTCCCAGCATTTCTTCAACATGTTCTTCACATTTTCTTCGTATATGAGCAAATCATGTCCAATCTGTCACTCTCCAATTTTTAGTGGGAAACACATTTCTCCCTGGGTTTTTTTTACTAAATTTACTAGCAGAATTTATCTCTAGATACACACTGTATAATAATAAAAATGCATTTTCTCCCACATATATATCACAAATTTGAAAATTCTATTTAGAAACGCATTTTCCGAAAACCGATTAAAAAATTTACTAATAAACAGGCACCCAAAGACCGGAATGTTCGTCCCTCCTAAAATAATGCGGCCTGTTATCCCTAAAAACAGTCACAGCCGGAAACGGATTCTCCTGAATGTATTTCAAAGTACCTCTGATTTGAGATACAAAATGAGGCGATTCTACTTCCGGCGACGTTGAAAGTTGATGCAAAATAAATTCGTCGTTTTGTTCCAACCATAATTCAGCTGCTCTCAGAGGATTGTAATTGAAAGGTCCTATTTTCAGCATACCTAAATTGCAATCATATATATCAATGACCTCCTCACCACCCGAACTCGAAAGATAACGGGCAGTGCGGAGATATTCTTCTGGACCTTTTTCTGGAAAAGTTGCTGGGAAAATTTCACCTATAAACAATTCCAAGTCAAAAATTCAACAAATGTTTAAGCAGGTAGTTTTACTTACCTGTTTTCATATTAACCCCAACTCCATATACGATAGGCCAAGGAATCCCATTACGGATTACCGTGTTCAAATGACCTACACACGTTAATGTTAAATCAACTTCTATTGGCAGTTTATGGAAGGCGTCTAGAATATTATAAAAAAGTTTGGCCGAATAACTGCTTCCTGTGTAACCTCCAACTAATTGTAATTCAATTCTACCTTCTGGATATCCTATTGCTAATTCTTGTACTTTTTGTATCATCATGTTCACAGCTTCGTAAGTTCCTATATGAATAATAATAATGCTTATTCATTAAATTACGAAAAATACAATAAAAAAATAATATACATAGACAAAAATTTGAATAAACATGTTTCCACAGAAGTAGTATAAAGCTATTTGTATTAGTGGATGAAAAATATCGATTTTTTGACATATCAGGTAAGACTCATTTAGGACAGAAACATTTTTTTGTTATAAATATGACATAATCAGGTAAGTTTATAAAAGGGCAGAAATGTACCCAATACATGACTTCACCTTATGTAATAAGGTTATTAGTAGTAACATTTTCTATGTTATATATTGATTCATTTCTTACGCCATTCGACACAGGAAAAATGCATCTTAATTAACGACATATATTTGAATTTATCCATTTTATATTTGCAGAACATATACAGGGTTAAAGTTGAAGTCTATGCTATGTTAAAACTGAAATTGGTGAAATCGAAAGAGGAATGTTAATACTATTATAAAAAAATACAGCACCTTTCCATCGATAATACAAACCACCGAGTAATGAAACATCAAATTGAACTTTTTTTAAATTCCGATTACCAAACCCCTGCCCTCCCCATAGATTAAAAATACAAACTAAAAAAGTAACCGATTTCTATGAAATTTTA
This sequence comes from Galeruca laticollis, assembly GCA_963921935.1. Taxonomy (NCBI): domain Eukaryota; kingdom Metazoa; phylum Arthropoda; class Insecta; order Coleoptera; family Chrysomelidae; genus Galeruca; species Galeruca laticollis. Next base: position 174,626,489 of record OY998179.1, on the reverse strand, counting down.
GTTTTTGGTAGGAGGATTCCAAAAAATTTGTCAATTGTTCGAGAGAAAAAAATATTTCGGGTAAAAAATAGAGTAAACTTATGAAAATGGGAAAACTCCAGTAACCTGCTAGCTACCAAAGAGAGCAGACGTAATTTAGTGATTTAGAGAACTCTAACAATAATCCAGGAGACAAAACATCACCATGAGTAGTTCAAGTGATGGATAATACTCAGAGACGGAAATAGAGGACATGGATAATACTCAGATACGGAAATAGAGGACATGGAGAAAAGTACGTCACAAAAGGAAAAGGCGAAGAAACTCCCCTACATCGAATAACCCAAAACAATGTATTCCTGATGCTGTAGATATCCACAGAGTGATATTTGGCCTCCCTACTATCAGCAATCAAGCAAAACAAGCTGAACACCAAATACACACAAAAAATTATCAGCCAAGCAGGAGCAATATCAATAAAAACATTCATGAAGAAAGCTCAATGGAAAATACACTGCAAGACAAAAACAAGGCAACAAATGAAACAAAACCCACAAACTCACTATAAAGACCAATTTTTTCTGCAAAAATGAGGGAGATCACAAACAAACCATTTAAATACTTATTCTACAGACGTATGGGAGATAGTTCATCCATACACAGATGATGTAATACTTTCAACAAAGCAGGGCTTTCTGCTCAAGTCCAATCTAAACAAAACAACTATAACACACTCTTAACCAACCAACTTCCGATAAAAAAATATCAAATTATAAGGAAACCCAAGCATCACAAAACACCCACTAAGAACTTACCTCACTGGTGCTTCATATAGTATCGTGATAGGTTTGGTCGAACACGACTTTTCTGAAAACGAAGTTAGTGAACACACAAAATGCAAAATAGAACATTATTATTGCAAACGAATTATATCAAGAGCAACAAACAAACCAACACTAATGATTAGAGTACTTACACCCTGTATGGAAGCATCAGAAAAGTTGCTGGTGGAGGGGATGTTCTATTAACACCCATACTACCCAGTTTATCCAAGCAACCCACCGGCACCAATCCCACAACCATGTTCTCGCTGTCAGGCATTCCCTCACGCACGTGAACACTGCACAACACCTATAAAATGCACCAAATGTGAAGGTCCTCACCACTATAGCAAATGCAACAGTCATCTACCACCAAAATGTGCATCATGCGGAGCTGAAGACCATTCAGCATGGTCCTTGAAGTGCCCTCGTAGACTAGCTAGACCAACTAAGCCAATCGAAGGAATTCCTAATAGTCAGATCAAGACACTCAAGAAGAAATCCCACGAAATCGACTCGAAAATAACCAAAAACTCCACAATACATTCAGCAGTCACAACTCATGATACGATCATAGACACATCAGTCAACAAACTAAATAAAATGAATAGCACCAACAGAGATGAAATAATTGCAAAGCTGAGGAAAAAATTCGTCGGCCAATACTCCATAGACACAGTTGCGCATTTCTCAGGAAATAGACTCTATATTTTGATATTAGACTTGCAGCAACCTTCGACGACTTCGCCCACTCAACCTATCCAAGGGAATAATAATATTCAAGTTCACGTCGACACTTAAAATCATGTACGCCAATCTCAACAGTTACTCACCGAGAAAAAACCTCATTAACAACATTATTGAGAGACATAAAATAAACTGTGCATTATTTGTGAAAACAAAAACAAAAGAAAATAGTAACAGAAACTACAGAAACTGGAACATTCTACAAGTAAATGGAAACATAGTAAACACTAATGCGCGTGGTGTAAGTTTGATACAGGCACATCCAGGACTAAAAATGCTAAAAGAAAACACTCACAAAATGAATAACCCGCTTAATTAGGTGCTTCACTTTCAAATTCCATTTCTAGGAGATAAACTACACATTTTTCTTGTATATATTCAACCAAATGCACCCATTGAACAAACGCTTTTCAACAAAGCCTCCCTATACAAATATGCTGGGATTGTAGGAGATCTAAATGTGAATCGGAATAAAAGCAAACAAATAAAGTATTTTATCAATAATGCACCCTTCGAAATGGCGTTTACTCCTCCAACCTTTAGAATGGCCAATAACCCAGACTCTACACCATATTGTGTAATATACATGAAAAACATCAAAAATAATATAGTAACAATAGAAACCCATCCAGATTTAGGAACAGACCATGATGCAATAGAAATAACCATCGACCTACAAAGACGAATCATAGAGCAAGAAATAATAAAAAATAACATCAAGAAGTGTGTTATAGACAAACTTAATGGAAAGTTGAAGGAGTACATTGATCGTATGGGGGACGATCCGATTGATAGAGGAAAAATTGAACAATTCAACACCACAATAACATCACTCACAATAGAAAACAGCCCAGACCTGAAAATAAAACACTACATCCACGAACCACCATAATACATTATCAAAATGATGAAAAACAAAAGAAAAATGCATAGGGGTTGTCTGAGAGATCCCAATGTTGAGGCAAAAACGCAACTAAACAATTACAACAAAAATGTACAAGCCCTAATTAGACAATTCAAAGAACACAAATGGGCTACAGTTTGTACTGAAATAAACAAAGGTAAAGGCAAAGGTAAAGATTACTAGCAACAAATTAGAAAACTAACAAACTACAAAGGAATATCAAAATCACAGCCAATTGAAGAAAACAACAATGTGTGTGCCACCGATGAAGAAAAAGCAGAGGTATTTGCAAATTACTACAAGGAAACGTTCAGAGAAAACCATGAACCCCAATACGACCAACAAATATATGATGAAATCGGACAGTGGTATGATGAATACTTTGAAGGGGAACACGGAGCACACAACAGTAATATAGAAGATGTGTATTTTGAAATATTAAGCTAAGGAAGGAGTACTGCTCCAGGACATGACCACATTACTAAGGATCTATTACGAAAACTGAGTAAAAAAATACACAGATATTTCATCAAACTATACGAGTACTGTTTGAAGCATCACTACTTTCCTAGTGAGTGGAAGCAGGGAACCATTATCACCATTCCTAAACATAATACAAACCATCATAGAGCAAAAAACGACCGTCCTATCACTCTTCTTTCAGTTTTGGGAAAGCAACTCGAAAACATCATGAAATATTTGTTACAAAATGAAATCGGACACAAAATTCCTGATTACCAATTCGGCAATAAACATCAAACTTCTACCATTCACCCAGTAACCATTTTAACATCCAACATTCAACCTAACCAACTAATGGGAAACCACTCTGCAGCCCTATTTCATGATAGAAGCAAGGCATTTCATAGTATTTGGCACAAAGGAATACTCTACAAACTAATGACACTAGATTGCCCTCGATATTTGATCCTGCTCCCGAAAGACTATCTTGAGAGCAGAACTCTGCAAGTCAAAATCAACGACCAATACTCGGCAACATTCCACAACAAATGAAGAGATCCAGAAGGATCGCCATTGTCTCCTCTTCTATGTAATGTTTACTGTCACGACATATACAACTACAGTCATCAACACGACTACTTCAATAACAATCGTTACATTTTGCAGTATGCTGATGACACGGCCTTGACTAGTCACAACAGAACCCTCTCGAAAACCGTTGAAAATCTACAAGTATTGTTAGACAGGACCCTGATTCTGGTTCAACAAATGGAGGCTGAAAGTTAATCCAGACAAGTCAGAATATATAATATTTAACCACAATAATTCACCAAATTCACCTAAAATAAATATAGATGGAAAAGACATTCACTGCGTAAACTACGCGCGGTATCTGGGGGTAAACATAGACCACAAATTAAACTTTAAACAACATGTTAACAACATAAAGAGGAAATGTAACAGTAGGAGCAAACACTTTCGGAGTTTAACATTCAAGAATTCAGGGATAAGTAAGAAAACAGCTGCACATATATATACATATATATATAGTTTAATATTAGTGTTTTTAAATGAAACTCAAGGTCTCTAGTTAATTCCACAATATAATACAAGTTATTGAAAATTCTAAAAAATTGACAATTGTTTCGATAAATCAATATCATCGTCAGAATGACCATTCTGACGATGATATTGATTTATCGAAACAATTGTCAATTTTTTAGAATTTTCAATAACTTGTATTATATTGTGGAATTAACTAGAGACCTTGAGTTTCATTTAAAAACACTAATATGAGCATATTCCACGAAGTAAGGGTCGAGACAGTCAATAGTTTAATATGCCGACCTATCCTAGAATATTGTCACCCAATATACCTTACTGTGAAGTGACCAATTTTATGATTGGATATTATTCAGGGCATCTCAAAGAAGAACCCTATTGATATTCAGCACACTAAAGCCAGTACAATGGGTGTTATGAAACTTGAAGTACCAAATTTTTGTCATTTTTGGAGAATTTTCAGTTTGTTAGCACAATGCAGCCTCCAGAGTGTATACAAGTGACCAATTTTATGATTGAATATTGTTCAGAGCGTCTAATAGATGAACCTTATTGATTTTTAGCTCACCAGAGCTAGTACAACGGGTGCTAATGTACCTGAAGTGTCACATTTTTGGAGAAATTTCAGGTTGTTAGCACTATACAGCCTCCGGAGTGTATATATGTGACCAATTTTATAATTGGATATTTTTCAAAGTGTCTGACAGATGAACCCTATTGATTTTCAGCTGATTAGAGCGAGTAGAGCGGGTCCAGATATACTACATTTTTGGTTATTTTTGGAGAAATTTCGGTTGGTTAGCAGGATTCATCTTCCAAAGTGTAAACAAGTGACAATTTTATGATAGAATATTTATTGTTCAGTGCATCTCATAGATGCGGAAAAGTTAGTATTAATCTTTAAAACCGTTTATCTTATTCATACATTCCCATAGCGATTTGGTTTTTATTAATATGATCCATATAATAATTTGTTTAACTTATTTTGCAAGTTTAATTAAATTGTTTTTATAGTAGTTAGGTATATATTTCTTTAATTTCACTATTTAAGCGTTTTTTCAGTCTGTACAGTTAATTTTTTTCCTTTATTGCATTAATTAATCCAAGTGTCATCCATTGCCTTACATATCGTGTTTTATTTTTGATATTAACTTTTTTGTATTTGTTTTCAATATAAAATTTTAGTTTTGTGAAAAATATTATCTACATTGTTTCATTATACAAAATGTCCCAATTTTCGTTTCTTAAATCGAAATTCAAAGTGTCATAATATGTAAATAGTTTAAATTTTCTAGAATAGGGATGTTGAAACTGATATTGTGTAGGTAGCTAAAGCCATGCTTTGACTTTAGCTACCTACACAATATCAGTTTCTGAACCATTGATAGATTTGTTTAGGCCTTCAAGGACTAGAAAATTTTCAATGGCAAACGACCATTCTTCATAATTTTCGCGATTGTATTATCCCTAGAACTCAAGGATCTGTATGAAAATAAGGGTTTTATGAGAAAAATTGGACTACTTCGTAGTTTAATATAGTTGAGACTAGAAAGTTGCTCATTCGTGGAAGAATATGTAAACCAAGTTATAGAGACCTCGCAGAAACTCGGCAGAACAGGTCTGAATCTTGATACGACATTGGTAGGAAGCTTACTTTTCGCGGGATTGCCTGAACGTTTTGCTCCGATGGTAATGGCGTTAGAATCGACATTACCACAGACTCCATCAAAACTAAGTTGCTTGACACCCATGACAGCTAGTTTGTTTGCCGGCAAAACAGAAAATAATCAGAAACGTCATATCAAACAGCAGGATAATCATGGATACAGAACACAAAACAAAAATAAACACAAGAGCTCGAACAAAAATGATATAATTTGTTACAAGTGCAAAGAATCTGGCCATTACATGTCACAGTGTCCTCCGAATCATAATAAAAACAGTCAGAGCAATCAAGGTAAAAATACTTATAATGTTACATTTCTCAGTGCAAAGTTTAACAACGTAGAATTGTACTTAGATTCCGGTGCAAGTATTCATCTGACTTACAGGTAAGACTGGTTGTTAGACAGAAGAGAACCAACTCTCAAGGGAATTATGATTGTTGACAATACGAAAATACCAGTGCAAAGTTGTGGCGAAATAAAAATATTTACAGCAGTAAGCAAAGGAAATTTTGAGATTGAAATCCAAAATGCACAGTACGTGCCAAATTTAACAACAAATTTGTTATCAGTCAGTGAATTGTTGAAAAATGGAAATTCAGCTGAATTTAGTAGATACTTGTAAAATTTATAATGTGAAAGAACTTTTAGTAGCTGAAGCTTTTCAAGTTGATGGTGTGTATAAACTTAACATGTCTGAAAAGTGCTTGTTTGTTGCACAAGCAGTAGCTACAGGTGAAATTTGGTTCAAAAGATTAGGTCACATCAACTCTACGTATCTAAACAAAATGAAAAATGGTCTAGTAGATGGAATAAACTATAGTGAATATGTAAAAATTGACAAACAAAATTGTACAGTTTGTTGTGAGGGGAAGCAGTCCAGACTACCTTTTGGACATGCTGGTACTAGAGCAACCGGCTTATTAGATGTAATACACAGTGATCTAGCAGGACCAATGGAAACTACATCAATAGGAGCTCAAAATGTTTTGTACTGTTTCAAGATGATTTTAGATGCATGTCCTTTGTTTATTTTATGAAATCAAAAGATCAAACATTACAGAAGTTTAAGAAATTTCAGTCTTTTGCTCAAAAACAGGTTGGTAGAAAAATTAAAATACTACGGACGGTTAATGGTACAGAATATGTTAATGCAGAATTTCAAAGTTATCTAAGAAAACAAGACATCATTCATCAGAGGACAAATATTTACATGCCAGAACAAAATGGGCTTTCTGAAAGGCTAAATAGGTCATAAGTTGAAAATTTGAATAAAACTTTTGTTGTATTTCGTGTAAATATTAATAAAATTTTTAAAATCGTAGCAAAACGCTTTCGACTATCAAGTCATCATCGGTGCTTACTCGTCAAATAATACTAGGATGAATCCACAAAATTGCCCATACAACAATAAACAGTTGAGCATATTAAAATACAACTAATTAATTAAAATATGCTTATATAAAACTCTTCCCTATAAGGGATTAATAAAGATTAAAAAATTACAATTCCAACATGATGTGGTGAAGTCGGCCGGCCGACAAATCCTGACGAGTAAGCACCGATGATGACTTGACAGTCGAAAGCGCTTTGCTACGATTTTAAAGATTTTATTAAAATTTACATGAAATACAACAAAAGTTTTATTCAAATTATATTGAGACATGTACACAGATTGAAGGTTTCTAATTAGTTAAAAAGTTCAGGTGTTTATCATATGAAGCAGGATTGGGAAAATGCTTCTGGGCAGAAGCCATAAACACTGCTTGTTATCTCAGAAACATATCAGTAGTATCTAGTATTACAAAAACACCATATGAAATGTTTTTTAATCAAAAGTCAGACCTAAGTTATATTCGAATTTTTGGCAGTACTGTTATGACCCATATTACAAAAGAGAAAAGAACAAAATGGGACAAGAAGTCTGAAAAATTAATTTTAGTAGGTTTTTTTGGAACAATTAAAGGCTACGGCTGTATGATAACAAAACAGGCAACATAAAGATAAGTAGAGATGTACATATTTTTGAAAATAAAAATGAAAATACCATTTGTTATGGTGAAGAAACTTCTAACGAAGAGAATATAAAAAAGTTCACACAAGAAAATATTTGTAATGGAATGAACTCATTAGAAGAAATTATAGAACAATCGTCAACAGATGACGAGCTACATGATAAAACATATGTTCTTGAAGAAAATATAAGGCAAAGAAAAGGAAAATTTTATGAAGTCTTTGTCACTTACTTCATGTCAGAAGGGAAACATTTTGCAGAGGTTCTAGCTTCAGTGGAAGATCCAAGCTCAGTGGAAGAGGCTCTTTCAGGGCCTAATTTTCAGAAGTGGAAATGTGCTATGAGAAGTGAAATAAATAGTTTCAGTGAAAATTGTGCGTGGGACCAGGTTGATCTACCTGAAGTTACTTTTAGTCTGTTCAACTTAATTTAGATGTTGTTACAGCGTTTTTGAATGGAAAACTGGAGGAAAATGTATTCATGGAAATACCAGAGGACTAACTAGTACTAACACCCCAAACAACCAAAATAAAAGCGTTTTAAAACTTATTAGGGCCATTTATGGTCTTAAACAGTCATCACGTGTTTGGTACAAAGAAGTTGAAGTTGTAGTAGATAGTTTAATCTATAAAAGATGTGATCATGAACCTTGCATTTTTGTAAAACATGAAAACAATTTTATGATTATTATAACGTTGTATGCAGATGCTTTTTTTTCTTTTTTCAAACTCTATGCAGGAAACAACATTTTTAAAAGTAGAGTTAGCCTTGAAATTTAGATTGAAGGATTTAGGTTATATGAAACAATGTTTAGGTATGAAAATCAAAGTTGATAAAAATAAAAATCAAATTTTGTTAGATCAGGAAGATTATGTCAATTAATTATTAAATATATTTAACGTGAGTGAATGCAAACCTGCAAGCACACCCATGGCCATAAACATGCTATGTTCACTCCCACTATAAATTTTGTCTTGTTTATTTAGTTATACCACCCGTCGCCGGTAGCGCTACATAATCAAGGAAGTGTCAGATTTTTAAAATCTCGCCATTTCTATAACCTCCATCTCATTTTGATACTTCGATCGCCATTATCAGCCATTGCTTTCGTTTGTATATTATACAGTTATTATTATATTAATTTGTATAAACAGACATTTTTGTGCTTTTCAAGTGATTGTGTATATTAAACATTAACAATATGGTTCAATACTGTATTGTTCCCACTTGTAAAAATACAAGTAAAGACATTAAAATGCATCTCCTTCCTAAAGATCCCGAGGTAAGTTTGTAATCTAATTTGTGTTTGATTTACCTAATGTTTTTTTTCCACTAAAACTTATTGTTCCACTTATAGCTGAAATAGACCGAATAAATAAAGAATAATAATAATTTGTGTATCAATTTGATTACTACATTATTATCCCATGATATACTATTACTGATAGTATATGTTAAATCATAGATTATAAATATATTAGTGAGTTAAATCACTCTTAACTAATCAGGTCATTGTATTTCAACAACTGCAAGTCAAGAGTAATGTTGACTATAATTTCTATAATTTTTTTCTCTTAGCTTTTTAGGCAATGGATTCGAATCATTCAAAGAGAGGATATCCCCATAACAAGGAGAAAAAATTCTCGAGTATGTGCTATACAATTTTCCGAAGAAATGATGTTTGTTGCACATCATAATAGAACAAACTTAAAAGCAAATGCAGTTCCAAACTTATATATACCAACACCAACAAGAAGTATGCAGGAATTACCTGAGAACAACCAGGATATAGTTGAATCCCATGTACAATAAACGGTTTTAAGGATTAAAACTAACTTTTACGCATCTGTGACTCTGAACAATATTCTATCATAAAATTGTTACTTGTATACACTTCGGGGGATGTATAGTGCTAACAAACCGAAACTTCTCCAAAAATAACCAAAAATTCAGTATATCTGGATTTATAGGACCCGCTGTACTCGCTCTAGTCAACTGAAAATCAATAGGGTACATCTGTGAGACACCTTGTACAATACTCAATCATAAAATTGATCAATCGTATACTCTCTGGATGCTGTATCGTGCTAACAATCTGAAAATTCTCCAAAAATGACAAGAATTTGGTACTTCAAGTACCATAGCACCCGTTGTACTGGCTTTAATGAGTTGAATATCAATAGAGTTCATCTTTCAGACGCTCTGATTAATATCCAATCATTAAATTGGTCACTTGTATATACTCCGGTGGCTGTATCGTGCTAACAAACTGAATTTTCTCCAAAAAATGACAAAAATATTGTACTTAAAGTACTGTAGCACCTGTTGTATTGGCTCCGGTGAGCTGAAAATCAATAGGGTTCATCAGTGAGACGCCCTGAATAATATTCAATCATAAATTGGTCACTTGTATATACTCCGGTGGCTGTATCGTGCTAACAAACTGAATTTTCTCCAAAAATGACAAAAATATCGTACTTAAAGTACTGCAGCACCTGTTGTATTGGCTCCGGTGAGCTGAAAATCAATAGGGTTCATCAGTGAGACGCCCTGAATAATATTCAATCATAAAATTGGTGACTTATTGAACTCCGGAGGCTGTATCGTGCTAACAAACTGAAATCTCTCAAAAAATTACAAAATGTCGTACTTCAAGTACCATAGCACCCATTGTACTGGCTGTGGTGAGGTGAAAGTCAATAGGGTTGAGCTGTGAGATATTCTAAACAATATTCAATCATAAAATTGTTTAACTCCGGAGGCTGTATCATGCTAACAAACTGAAATTTCTTAAAAAATGACAAAATGTCGTACTTCAAGTACCATAGCACCCGTTGTATTGACTCCGGTGAGCTGAAAACCAATAGGGTGCATCTGTGACATGTCCTTAACAATATTCAATCACAAAATTGGTGACTTATTGCAGTAGATATACTAAGCCGGTTCTGGGACGGAAGTCGGCCATGTTGGATTTCGTTGACTGTGCGCGCGCACCGGAAGTGGCATCCATCTTGTGTCAATGGCGGACGTGTTGGTGTGTCGTATCCATCTTGTGTCAATGGCGGGTCGTTGGCGAGTATTTCGAATGTCGCGACTGTGACGGCATCCATCTTCTGTGACGTCAATCATGGTCCATCCACATGTGTGACGTAGCACTTCCAATTTGGTGGGTTGTGTCGTTGGCGGGTGATTCGAATGTCGCGACGGCATCTTCTGTGACGTCAGTAAAATCCCTACGGCATCCATCTTCTGTGACGTCAATCGTGGTCCACCACAACACTTCCAATTTATAAAATTGAAAAAATGGTCGACCGTGAGATTCGAACTCACGACACACACAGCGACTTTCTCGTTCCTAACACAGTCCCTAACCGTTGCGCTATCGCAGGGGGTGAGAAAAATAATAATTACAAAGACAGTATTTAATGGATTAATGGGGAGGTGTGAGGGGTTTTATAACAAATTTCTTCACAGGTCTTTATGAGAAAAAACCGTTCCGTCCGACTAGGAGGTTGAGACATTATTGTGTGTGTGTGTGTGTGTGGAGATACACAAAATATAGGACACTAATATATCTGTAAACGAATCAGTTGTAGTATGTCATTAGTTGAGTATAGACGTCTATTTGAGGAGTTTATTATAAAAATAGATCGATTGAATAAGGATGTAATATTTTATGAAGAAAAACGAAGGGTTATGAAGCAAATTGCAAACCTGTGCCTTTCTGCTGCTGATACTACCGACTCAGATCAAAAGAAGTGGGAGAAGCTTACAATAAATTGGGTGCCAGACGAATTACAAAACGGAGCTCGACGACAGGAGATTTCAAGTGCTGTAGATTATATCTTTAGATGTCCGCAAACAACAACATATCCATTAAACAGAATTCAACCTACAAAGCTTTCACCATGATCAATATAACCAACACTAGCAGCATGTTCCATAGTATGAAAAATGAACTTAATAATATATTTTCAATGACTCTATGTATATTATTAGCATTCATATTCGTTTTATTATTTAAAATTTTACCAAAAATTGTTAAACGTAAATTTAAATCTTCATGTAATATATCCGCTGATGAGTAGATTGGGTGTTTTAATAAAAAAAAAATCCACTTTAAAAAAATAATTTATTATTGATATAATAATTACAAAGGTAATGTAGTATTTAAAAAACCATTGTTGGAGACGTTGTATATTTCTGTAGGGTCCTCCAGTGGTGTAGTAGGTTCAAAGTTTCCAGTTACCCATGATGTGTGTGTGTGTGTGTGTGTCATCAAACTAGTAGACTAAAGGGAAACACACGAGGCATTTCTTTAGTAGAAATTCAGCTTATTGCTGTGTGTTTGCAGCATAGTTTCCAATCATTTTTATTCTGTAATACTTGATGCCACATAAAAGAGTATCGAATGCCATGCTGTAATTTTTCAGCTGATGAGTAGATACTAGGTAATAAAAAAAAATCCATTTACTTGAAAAATTATTTATTCTTGATATAATTGAGTTATCATTGAACATTGAAGAAGATTTCATTTGGAAATTAACCTGATGTTTTACTCATAAAAAAAAAACATTGTTTCAATTAACAGAAATATTTATGCAATAGTCTAAAATTATATTGGAAAAAACAATATTTTACATTTTAATATGAAAGTATAGTAATATATGTTATAAATTAATATGAAAGAGTAATAATACTACAAACGAATGTCATAATTCACAAAGTAGTAATATATGCTATAACTTAATCCATTTACTTGAAAAATTATTTATTCTTGATATAATTGAGCTATCATTGAACATTGAAGAAGATTTTATTTGGAAATTAACCTGATGTTTTACTCATAAAAAAAAACATTGTTTCATTTAACAAAAATATTTAGGCAATATCCTAAAATTATATTGGAAAAAACAATATGTTACATTTTAATATGAAAGTATAGTAATATATGTTATAAATTAATATGAAAGATTAATAATACTACAAACAAATGCCATAATTCACAAAGTAGTAATACATGCTATAACTTAATATGTAATAGTTTAATATAAAAGTATAAAACTATATTTGAGTTCATATTATTATATATTTAAATATATGTGAAAAGTGAAAAATGGTTTTACAAAGTTGTATTCAAAAGTCAGCAAAAATAGTTTCATCTGAATCATAGTCAGAATCTTCAGGTTCTGTAGGTAAATTGAAATGAAGAATTAATCCATTTAAAATTTCTATTGGAAAATCAGTATATATGAGTTTTAGTACTCTTCGACAATCATTTTTAGATAGTGATCGAGGTACTTTAATCATTGCAACAGCACTTCGAAAATCTCTGATTAATTTACGTGATTTCTTAAGAAATTTTACACGCCGTTTGGCACGATCTTCAGTTTCGGGAGTAGGAGACATTTTTTATCTAAAAACAAAAAACATTATTCCAAAATACTGTAATGTCCCCATGGAAGCGTATCAAATGAATCGGGAAGTAATTTCCTTTTATCATCGTGAGGACTCAAAGCGATTTTTGTTTGTTCAATGCTATACACATTATGAGCGAAGGAACGTATCGTATTTTGAGTAATTGTCATCTGTTTCCAATTTTTCAAACAATCCACATAATCATCGAAAATTATTTTATTTTTCACAACACATTTTTTAATCCCCTTTGATTTTTTGACAACTTTGCCCCCCTGAACTTTGTAACTATACATTTTGGACCTTAAACCAACAAAATGGGTGATTATTTGTCCATTAGCTTCATCTTTCATCAAACCTAGTATTTTTTTATTAACTCGGGGTATGTTGTAGATATTGTTAATGGGATAATCTGATGTATCAAATTTGTCAATGTTTGCGTCAATTAACTGTTCGTATGCATCTTCACAAGTAAGTTGATAAACAAAACTATCAGTGTCGGTGTACATCAACTTACAATTGTCTACTCCCATTGTGGGAAGCATAAAATTGTAATGGAAGTCATACATTACAGTTTTCGAGATGTCAAGAATAACCATACCCACGTATATCGGTTTATTGAAAATTAGTTCAGACTTTTTCAATTCGATTGCCATCAAAGGTGGATCACCATCATCGAAAACTGTTCTATTGTGATAACGCGGACTAGCAATAAGATTTTTAGCACCATAACGACCCTCATATGTAGATACCAATTTACAAATTCTATGTTTACGGATGGATTCCATACATTTCCCAAACACAGCATTATTCATTAGTTTTCTCAAATCTTTCTCAAAGTCGCTGGTGGCTAAAGTCCTCAATCGATTGTTTAATTCGATGTAGGGTTGAAGCCATGCAGATTGTTGGAATTTCAAAACTTTGTGAACTTTTTCCAATACTAGTCCATGTTCTAGGGCTTGCTTTAAATTTCTATAATGTAAAGTGTAACTTTTTTTATCGTGTAGGGTAGTCATTAATTTTGTTAATTTTGAATCGGGTGGTTTGTGGTGTTCGGGACACATAGGAAAGTCTTTATGTAGATTATGCAACTTGTCTGGATATAACAAATCCACTTGAAGAATATAGCCTTCGGGGTTATCATCTGGGATGGATTTTATGAAATTGATGTCGTTAAATTTCTCCATATCATTTTCGATCCACTCGAAGCCATCAAAGGGCAAATGTTCACACATCGCTTTTCCATACAAATTATTTACATCTGTATAGAGAATATACATTGATGGTTTCTCAACATCATATTCAGACATATATTTATTATTTGCTTCACTGTACCTATTGCAACACTGTGATATTCCTCCTCTAATAGCCTTTTCAATAAACATTATCATATCAATATTTTTTAAAATTTGCAGTTTACATTTTGTAAACTTTAGCATCACATTCCACGCATATCCTGGTATACTGTAGAACCATCCAGGATCAAGACCATACGTTGCTAAAGCTGTCTCTCTAAAATTTTCAAACACATCTGCTAGAAGAAGAATATCGGTGCGCATGTATATATCGCTATATTCTCCAAGTGTTTTTACATTGAAAGACCGCCAAACATTTTTAGCGTGAGCATAATCATCATCAGTTACGTTCGCTTCATTTAATTTATTATAAAAACATTCAATCGGTGGTAATTTATCATCATTCAATTTTTCCAAGTTATTAATATAGTCATAAGGAAAGATACCTTTACGTGTCAATAATGTAAATTGGATATTGGTTAAATTATGGTTTTCTTTTTTCAAAATTTTCAAATAATTGGTGTCCAAAGTTTTAACGACAGCATCCAAACTAGATCCCAAAAAACGAAACGAATCAATAAATCTGAATTTTATGTTTGTTTCCGAATCGTATTGTGTGAATGAAATGTATTTTTCCTTATTGATTGGTAAAAGGCTGACTCTACCACGTTTGGCAATATCTCTTATGATAAAATGGCTATCATAACCAGACAAATTGTGAAATACAATCGGCACAACAAACAGTTTTCTAAAATTTAAATTGCAGGATTGGTGCGCAAATCCTCGAAACTCCCCCGTAAAATGATTGTGATCACGTACAACTATATCTTTTTTATTAAACTTTTTTTCACATATATGACAAACAGTTGCATCATTAGTAGTTCTTGGTTTGACTACCATTGGTACAATTATTTTAATTTTTGAATCTACAAATTTAGCTATATCAGTCATTTCGTTAGCGAACCAATCCATACAATCCACACCTCTGTAACTTTTGTAAAACGATAGAGAATCGTCAAAAGAACATTTTATATAGTAGCCTGCACTGTAAGTTTTATGATGTTGATATTTGTTTGTTGTTTTAGAAATGATTTCATTACATTGTGTCAATTGAGATTCAAAATCAGCATAAATAATAAAAGGACATTTTTGCTTGTATGTATAATTCTTAAACTCAACAAAATCATATTTGGGAAATGAAATCTTTTCATTGTTTAAATTCTCACAAAGTTCGGAATGATCATCCAGTCTCTCACGCAATGAAAAGTAATTGAGACATCTATCACAAACATATTTTTTATGATCGTTTCTATTTAACTGTGAACTAATTAAACGCGATAAATCTTTAACCCAACAATAATGATATTTTACCTCAACAATAGTACTGTAATCATTATGAGATGGCGTTGTTTCATATTCGTTTAATTTCGGAAAGTATTTATCTTGAATGAGTAATAAGTTGACGTGACGGTCTAATTTTTTCCTAGTCAATCTTGCCGGCAATACTGTGTAAAATGTTTTGTTCACTGTTTCATTGTACTCTAACATATAAACGTTTATGGAAATTTCATTTAGTGTTTCAAACTTCTTAATTTGAGGCAGTTTCATTGGCATATCTAAGCCTCGAGTTTTCAAAACGGTGGAATAGTGTGGATATGATGATGTTCGGCTCACCTGCCCTGTGGGAGCGTGTAAACCTGCAACAACGCTCCAGAAAAAACACGCTTCATCATTGTTCTGGATGTTGATGCATGCATGTTTTTTCTGTATCTGCTCAGGCAATCGAATGAAAGATGAACCATTACCCATTTCGTATTTGTTAATTGCTATCTCTAGTGAAATGATTTTGCTTAATGCCCAACCGCTCTGTTTCTCTTGAAACTCTGACATTTTATTCAAAATACGATCTACGACATTATTTTTAAACCATTCTATTAAATCAGTTCCCTCATCAATGATTGCATTGGGTGTACTAAAATGTTTTTGATTTACCACCTCCCGATCATTCGATTGCTTTATATAATCACCAATGAGAGTAGTATTAACTTTTATTATTTTTAGATCCTTCAATATTTGTGAAATTTTAACGTTGAATAAATTAAAAGCATCTTTGAAAAATTCATCGATTACTTTATGTTTCAAATTTACAATAAGCCCTGTCCTAATTCTACAATTAAAAATAACCCCAACATCTAACCATTTTACACTTCGTTTTCTCAACCCATAACCCATATTTTTTTTTGTAATTGAATTAATTTGATGACGTAATCGCTTAAGTTCCCCAATTTTTGATTGAATTTTTCTCTTCTCACCAATGGAAAATTTGAACTTAACCAAAGTCAAGACACATCTCCTAACATGACGGTCTATTAATTTAATTATTGAATTAGCTAGCGGTTTAGAATAATGTTCTTTTAGGAAAGTTAACGTTTGATCAGCTTTGTTCATTAAATTCACCATTTTTTCACTTTAAATATATAATATACATATATAATAAATAAAAACTCACCAAGCGAAAACTAATTTTCAACAATTTCAAACGATATTGCACGATTTGGTCTGCCCACTTCAATTAATCCTCTAAATATGAGAGAGTGCTTTTGAGCTTTGAAATAATCAAGTTGACATCGGTACTGTTCCGTCACTCTCTTGGGCAGGAATGTGATATTGTCTGCGAATTCTATCAAAATGACTTCACCACCAAATTTGCTTGAAACTAATTTTGCGCCTAAGATAGGGTATGCTTCCCCAAGCGTCAAATGTTGAAGTTTAATAATAGGCTTCTTCTCTGTAATTAACGACACTGAATTTAATGAAGGTAGATCCATCTACAAAAGAATAAATATGTGTTAATAAACTCTACCTTTTTAGTGGAACTTTATATCATAAAAAACAAAAGTGAACGATTTGTTATTTGAAGAAATAAATGAAAAACTTACTTTTTCTGAGTAGCCTTCACACAACACACAGATTAATTTTAATATTCTATCACTGTTCAATGATAACTGATTTGTATGATGTGAAATATCAAATTTATATGGAACGATATCCCCCACTATTTGCAAGGTGGTTCTCTCAACGATACCCACACAAATTAAAATTTAATAGCTTCTCCTAATATTGAAAAAAAGCAATAAACGGTGTTCCCACGAAAAAACGAACTACTCTGTACCATTATAATTACGTCTATCTATTAAAATGTTGATTAGAAATGTTTTATTTATTCTCAAACATACAAACTAAAAAAAAAGCAATTTAATAAACGATGTTCCCACGAGAAAACGAACTACTCTGTACCATTATAATTACGTCTATCTAAATGTTGATTTGAAATGGTTTATTTATTCTTAACCTACGCACTGAAAAAAGCAATTTAATAAACGGTGTTCCCACGAAAAATCTAATTTCTCTATACCGTTATAATTATGTCTATCCATTAAAGTTAAATATTGATTTAAAATGTAAATGTTTTATTTATTCTAAGACCCACACACACATATATATATGAAATATTATTCTCAAATATATTTCATCAATATAAAAAGTATTGTAATTTTCAAAAGCAATACATAAAAAATAATTAGTGATCTCCTTCTATCAACTTGGAAACATGAAACAAAATCATTGACAATTTTCGTTTCATTTATCAACTCACATACGATGGGAACATGAAATAAAACACAATAATTTTAATTAATTAGTTTTAATACTTCTCTAAATCACTGACAATGTTAACTTTACAAAAAAACATATATTCTCTTAGTGCAATGGCTAATTCGCTATTGTTGATGTCACACATTACTTGAATCAGTTCAAATTTAGTCAAATTTTCATTAGTTTGACTGAAATTTCTAATGTTTTCCACCAAATTTTCATAGTATTCACCAAAATTTATGGATTCTAAATGAGTGAGACGTGGGGAGATGAGGCAACGATCCGCTTGTAGTATTTGATAAACATCTTCTTTTCTTAAAGGTACACTGATATCATGTTTGGTCACCTCCAACCATTTAACACGATCAAATACCATTTGTCGAATGGTGCAGTAGTCTCCACAAGATAACACAGCTTCTTCTTTTTTTTCTTCTTCGTGAAATGATGCACTTATAAATGAATTATTATTTAAAATGTCGATAAATGTGAACCATTCGTATGAGCTGAAGTTGATTTTCTTATGTTTATCGGTGTATGATAGAGTGATCGCAGTACTGAACGTTCTTGCGGGGCTCAAACCACAACCAATTCGAAAATCTCCATCTGTACAATACTCTGTGTACAATAAGTAGTGGTTTTCCTGTTTGGCTGCCATTTCATACACTTGTAAAATATGATCTAATTGTGTGTCATAATTAACATGACTTTGTGTAGCACTAAAATAGCCGCTGTCTTGAGAACTCATATTGACGACTGAGAATCTAACCTACAACTCTCTCCTCTATTTATACTCATTCACATCTCCTACTACTACAAAACAATATATTCATGAGTAGTGAAGCGATGTAATTACGTGACTACATCTGTGCTTTGTATCCAGGTGTTGTGTTTTCTATCTAA
Organism: Galeruca laticollis; assembly: GCA_963921935.1. Classification (NCBI taxonomy): domain Eukaryota; kingdom Metazoa; phylum Arthropoda; class Insecta; order Coleoptera; family Chrysomelidae; genus Galeruca; species Galeruca laticollis. Next base: position 174,607,572 of record OY998179.1, on the reverse strand, counting down.
ACCTAACCATGTAACAAACATCTTGTTGCCTTTTCTTTTAAGTACTTTCTCCACCAAGTAAATGTGTGGATTTGACGTTTTCTGTAGCTCTTCTTCGTAAAACCCTCCACTGATTGGGATACCTTGCAAGTCTTCGAGCAAATATGTGGTGGGATTGGTTATTTTAACTTTAATGATTTTGAATAGTTCAGTCGTCCAATTGGGTGTGTATCCCTTTTCAAAGACATGTTTCGACTTGCTTATACGAACAATATCACCAACTTTAAATTTACGAAGTCCGGCAATCTTTAGATGTGTATAGGTTTTGTTTAAAATATCTTTTTCGTTGGATTTATTGACATTGGAAGGTTTATATTTGGTTGTTGAATGTTTTGTGTTATTGTAATCTCGTGTAATTTTAGGGAGAATGTCAATCCATCTATAGGTACCATTTAAACTGAAATGTTTGTAAAGCTTTAATTTCAATGTTCTAATAACTCTTTCTGCCATAGAAGCTTTTTTCGTGCTAAATACACTATAATGATTAATCCCATGTTTTTTCATTAGTTGTTGAAACTTCCTGTTGTAAAATTCCGTTCCTTGGTCTGATTGGAGATTTTTAGGAACTCGTTTTGTGTTGGTGAGAATGTCTGAGAATGCACGAGTTAACTCTTCACCGGTTTTTGTCTTTAATGGACGTGTCCATAAAAACTTTGAAAAGCAATCGATGACGACTAGTATCATTTTGTGATTTTTATTTTGATTAGCGTAAGGTCGCATTTCAGCTAAATCCATTTGCCATAAATCATCTATGCCTTTGACAATTGTACGTCTGCGTGGATAATTTTTACGTATAGGTTTATGGAGTTCGTTAACAAGCTGGACTTTGGATGACATGTTTCGTAAGCGCATGCACTTTCTAAACTGATGATCCATTACTCTTCTCATCTATTTTCTTCTTTTGTTCAATTTCATGCTTCTTCTTCAAGTCCCTGTCCAAAACTTGAAACGAACGTTCTATGTATGTATTATACATATCGATCTTATCACTGATTAGAGTATTACTTTTCGACAATTTATCCTGTATTTCTTGTTTAAAACTCTCCAAATCATTTCTCAAAAATTCCTTGCCCATAGCAACTACCTCGTCGACGTATATTTTAGTTGCCATATCTCGAGCTCTGACGGGAGGATTTCTCGAAATAAATGCAGCAATTTCGTTGATTTTATTTTGATGAGATACCAATTGCGTTTGTAATGAGGGGATTATTGTTTTTTGAAGTGTTTCGAGCTCATTATGGTACACATGTAATTGTTCATCAACATATAGTTTGTTAGCAACATCGCTATTTGCAGTCGGCATCTTTACATTACAAATTTTTACGTTTTCTGCATCAATATTACCGTCTAGAGTATGTGGATACGATACTTTCGGCATATACGGCTTAACCCGCTCATTAGCATGATTGCGGCGATGTCCAAACTTATCGACAGACATGATTGAAATGATTATGTTTTCCGTTTGTTATTCAATTATATTGGCCTCTTTCAACTCATTGATTATTGCAATTATCTCGTTGTTGTGTGAGAATGAGGTGTTGCCAGCTTCCTTGGATGCAATCAGTAATCTTAAACGGTCACACAGCTCATTGGGATCGTCCCAATAAATGTATTCCATCGGTTTTTCGTTGTATGACAAAAGAGGGCCACCACCACCGCCGCCGCCGACAACAAGACCTTTTCCTACATTAGTATATGGAGCGGTTTGAATGGATTGTTGTTGTTGTTGTTGTCGTTGTTTCTTTAATATTCGAGCTGATGGAGGTTTGGTTATAGTACTACTACTTATATTTGATGAGTCAGTTTTAAACAACGGTCTAATTATGTTGCGATACTTTTCGGTAGCAGTACTTTTCAGACGATCTGCTGCATTGAGATGAGCTTTTGTTATTGTTAGCAGAGCTTTGTAATTCTTCAAATCATCATCAGAGTATTCATTGGGATGATTGTAAAACACAAGCTGATACAATCCCGAAGTCCCCGGTATATTTCCTTCTCCACCCCCCTCATCCTTCTCTCGTAATATGTTTATATTACCGTTTCTTTTATCGAATGCAATTCTACGTCTGCCCAACATCCAACCAATTTCATCATTATATAATGGACCATAACTTCTATCAATTTCATCATCTTTGCGAAAGTAATCTTCAAGATATGGTTGACTAATTATTGGATATTGATCTAAATAATCTTCTATGACATCACGCGAAACGTTGGGATGTGTGCCTATATCATAATCATCATAATAATAATCGTCTTCTCCTTCTTCATCATCATAACGTATATTTCCTGATTCATCCGTCTCGGCTATGGGTTTTGTATTGAGAAATGATACATCAGCATTTTTTTCTTTTTTTGTCGTTGTTTCCTCTTTTGGAGGGATGAATTTTGAAACTATGGCTTGTTGTAATGATTTTGAGGATTTGACCATTTCTTTTAGCGGTACAGATATCGGTTTAAATAGCTTATTTAGAGATGTATCATGTTCTGATTTTCCTAATTTTAACGCTAAATATTTCTTGCGAATAGATCTCGCCAATTCACTGATTTTTTTCTTACGCATGGCAATAGCAACCTTATCGTTGGACATGGTGACGATGACTGAGGATAATGTCTAGTGCTTTATGAATTTATCGAATCCTTTACGGTACCTACCATTATTTAAAGCAAAATCTTTTACAATCACCAATGTTCCATAGTTGTTAGTAGTCGACCAGCATTCTGAGCAAATCTTTTTAAATTCTTCAAATGTCATGTCTGGTGACACATGTTCCTCAAATATATGTTTTAGATTAATTTCATCCTGCTTGAATAACACAATCATATTACAATTGTCACGTATGAGCTGTTTTGGTATTTTCGAATATGTTTGACATAAGTAGGCCGCGTCAATGAGCTTGTGCCTACACATTGAATAATATTCACGAATTTTCTGTTGTCCATCGCAGGCAACATCATCAAATATGAATATCGAGTTTGACTGCGCTTTATCTGGACTAATAATTTCCTCATTGTCTTTAAATGGAAAATAACCAACACCTTTAACTTCTCCTAAGACTTCTTGCAACAATTTATATTTTGGTTGAAATAACGACTTGGAATAAACGTAAACATTTTTGAATTTAGCACCATTTGGATCGAATAGGAGCGACAACATAACATTTGTCTTTCCACACCCACTAGGACCACAGATGATTGCACGAAAAGAATTTGGTAGTAGTTTACCATGTTTACCAACAGATGATGGATTAGAGGTAAAGTCCAAGTTTTCAATGGGTAGCGTCTGCTCTTGTTGAACGATCTTCATCTTGTGAAGAATTTTATTAGAGTGTTATTCTATAAATATGGATATCGCAGCATTATCATACATCAGTCTTAATGTTGGTGTTTGAGGGAGAAGGTCTTTTGAATTCTCTAATAAATAAACTGCCATTCGAACTTCACTTGCCTACCTACAATTATTGTGGTCGTAAGTGAATATAACTTGTCTTTTTTTTTCGTTAAACATATATTACGTACATTTATAGCTGGAACAAAACTACAAAAGCGACTTGCACGTGGTGACGCAGGCATTAATCCTTTAGACGACGCCTGCAAACAACACGATATAGCTTATTCGCAAAATAAATCTCTTGAAGAACGTCACAAAGCAGATAAGGAGTTGGAAGATAAGGCTTGGGCTCGAGTAAAATCAAAAGAGGGATCTTTTGGTGAAAAAGCTGCTGCATTACTTGTTACTGGTACCATGAAAGTGAAACGAAAGTTGGGAATGGGAAGTCGTCCAAAGAAACAACGACGTTCCTTTAATCGAGACGTAGTGCTAAAGGTGGGAAAATCAATGAAGAGAGGAGCATCTCTAAAAGAAAGCGCCTTGTTTGCCTTACGAGCAGCCAAATCACTTATTAAACAATTTGGTGGATCGAAGAAAATTGTTGTTCCTCGAGTGATACCAGTAAAATCTGGAGGTTTTCTACCACTTATACCTCTGTTTGCCGGTCTCTCAGCACTCGGAGCACTATCGGAGCACAAATAATGCTCGAAAAAAATTGGAAGAAGACCACCGCCATAATAAGGTTATGGAACATGTCGGAAATGGTTTATATCTGAAAAAGTATCCTAGTGGCAGAGGATTTGGATTGTATTTAAAAAAAAACTCGCGATAAAGCTACCCAATCGTCCACTGTACGACACCGATATTGCGCGTTATGCAAAATTATATAAAATCTCACACTTTCGTGGTGTTTTCATGCGTGACACTCTACCTAAATCCGGTCCTCGACGACAACAAGAGTGTGCAGTGGTTAACTTGGACTCATCCAAAAACAGTGGAACACATTGGGTAGCATATATAAAGAAAAACAATGTCATCGAGTATTTCGATTCATTTGGTAATTTGAAACCGCCCAAAGAACTTGTAAAGTATCTAGGAGGAGGAGGAAAAAATATTTTTTATAACAATAATCAGTATCAAAACTACGATCAAATCAATTGTGGACATTTGTGTTTGAAATTTCTACTTCAACATCCTTGGAACAATGGGAGAGGAGTGGGATGACATTAAAACATTATTAATGCAAAAGCCACGAAGTTTTACTGTTGATGCGCTGAAAAAAGTCCCCATTCAATATCTGATTGGGTTTGTCAGCCCGTCTGAATTGTTGGATATATGGCATAAACTACCTAATGACTACAAAACAAATTTTGAGCTACAAATTCGTCTGCCGTGCTTCGTTCACTACAACCGTCCCGATTGGACAACGCATTGGGATGGTCCTGCAAGTTCTCAGGCATCTTGTTTTCTATGTCAAAGTGTATTAAATAAATCTTGAACATAGTTCTGTGTATTATTTAAAGTACCTTCATCCCTTGACATGCATCAGTCATCATGTCGCAGTTGTTGAGAGTAAATAGCACAAATCACGTATTTACATTCCAACCTCCTACGCCTATTGTACTCTATCCTGAGAAAGACTATGAGTTAGCACTACGTTCCTTCCACTCATACCATAGTATACCAAACATTGAAAATCGCAAATTTCACTACTACGATGACAACAACATGATGCAGAGTTTTGATATACCAACGGGATGTTACGAAATCGCTGATATTGAAGCGTTCATACTAGACAAGTTAGGTGGTGGTGGTGGTGGCACCAGCAATCCATTTGAAACTGTATTTGCGTTAAAACCCAATAATAATACGTTACAATGTATGATTTACAGTAAATATAGAATTCCGTTCGGCGAGCAGGATACTCCCAACTGTCTTGGCGACATATTGGGTTTTTCTAGACAGATACTCGAAGCCAAAAAATGGTACTCTTCAGATCTACCCGTCAAAATTATAAAAGTATCTAGCATACGCTTCGAATGTAACATTACCACTGGAGCCTTTGACGCAGACAGACCTGCTCATACTATTTACGAATTAGTTATAAAAGTAGATCCTGGGTACGCCATTGACGAAACTCCACATAATTTACTTTATTTACCTGTTATACCACAACGTGAAATTACTAACGTTACTGTGTTGGCTTTGGACCAAGACGGACATCCTATCAACTTTCGTGGTGAAAAGAGTACCTTGGTGTTGGAGCTTAGAGCGAGAAGCAACAGATGGGATTGATAATTAATCATAAAAGACGTTCCGCTGCACATTCAGTTCCATTAGTTAAACGACGTCCTTCAAAGCAACAGCAGCAGCATCTTACGTTTGCTAACAAATTGTTCTTGCAATCTTTAGGCTTTTTGTTGAAAGAAAAACGATGACAACCATGTATGGAAAACGTTCTCGTATGAACGATATGCCTCCAATGTTTGATATCTATCGCAAGCCGAGATTCGATGAATCGATTCGCAAAGCTGAATACAGAACATATGCTCCGTTCATCAAATCGTTCAGTTGCAGTGACATTGTGGAATTTAGCATCAATCAAGTTGATTCGTTTTTTGCAATGAACGAAACATTGTTGTGCATTAAAGGTTCGCTCAATATACATGGAGCCGGTGATGTAAAGCTGGCAAATAATTTTGGTGCTTTCCTTTTCGATTCGTGCACATACAGTGAAAGCGCAAGAGAAATGGAAACGGTTCGAGATCCTGGAATCGTGAGTGCTGTACGTGCCATGACGTGCTACAATCAAGAAGATTCCAATCATATGGCTATAGCAGGCTGGAATTATCCCAAAGATCCCATCCTTAATGCTCCAGATAAATCATTCAACCTACAAATTCCTCTCAAGCACATTTTCAACATTTTCAATGACTATCCCATGATTACATGTGGACGGCAAACAATACGTTTGGTTCGAGCTCGAAACGATAATGATTGTGTATATATCACAGAAAAAAATGTTGCCGGTGTGACTTCCACTACAACTGTTAGCATAAACATTACCAACATCGAATTGAAAATCAAGCATATCTACCCTAATGATGATATTAAGTTGGAACTGATGAGGACCATTCAAAAGGATCAGCCTATAGTTATTCCATTTAGAAAGTGGGAGATACATGAACTGCCATCCATCACCAGAAATGCTAGACGTGAAGTTTGGGCTGTTAAAACTACAACTTCAGTGGAACGACCTCGTTATGTTATTGTTTTCTTTCAAACCAACAAACGTGACAACAACACAACTGATCCAACTTTATTTGACAATGCAGACATTCAAAGTATCAGGTTATCGCTAAATGGAGAGTATTATCCCAATGAAAGAATGCAGTTGGATTTTACCAAGAATGATTACAATGAGGCATATTTCAACTATACTGAATTTTATCCTAGCTATATGAATTCGACACAGAAGCGTCCTCTGTTGGATTATTCCTCATTCAAGAGGCGTGCATTGTTTGTTATCGATTGCTCGAAACAAGAAGAAAGCATGAAGGCATCTACAGTTGATGTAAAACTTGACATTGAAGCAAACATTGGTTTCCCCGAAAATACCAAAGTATATTGCATCATAATACACGATTGCGTAATGGAGTATTTCCCCCTCACCGAAATTGTTAAGAATTTAAACTAGAATGTGCTACTGCTGCTGCACGTTAGTATTCTAGCAATCATCATCATGAGAGTTGCATTCGTGGACATCCAAGGATTCGTCGTTGATGGATGCTTTGTTCCCAAAGAACTCACCATCGAGATTGGTTTTAAGCAGAGTCACTACATGTTTTTGCCACCTCAATCGTTTGATACATTAAGTCAGCGTGATAAGAAAACTGTGAAATACCTGGAAAAAAATGTGCATGGCATTCGATACTCTTCAGGTGACATCGAGTATAGCGAAATAAATGTAATATTGGAAACTAAGCTGTTGTATGCTGCAGACTTCATTTACGTACGCGGACAGCAAAAGGCTGAATTTCTACAAAAGAAATGTCACATTTTTAGTGTCTTTCCCATCATTATTGACGTCTGCAAGTTTGATGGTACATCATTGGCAACTGGAAACTTTGAACGTGATTCCTGTCACGCCACTGGAGGATCCTCCAGAAATGTACAATATCTCCGACAATGGTTTTTAAATATTGCGTTACCTTTGTAATTATTATATCAATAATAAATGATTTTTTTAAAGTGGATTTTTTTTTACACACACCATTTAGACGTCCCACTCAACAAACTAAATATCTTTTTTAACAAGAAACGTGAAACAACCCCTGTATACATTTTATGACAAAGAATCATAGACACTTTTGATTTCACTCGTATGCTGTGAAGGCATCAATCTTGGAATATTAAAATGTAAAGTGCAACTTTCAAAATTACGTGGGGTCACTGACACCCAACGCAAAGTGTTAAAACCCAAATAAGACAATTTATAAATAAACCATGATAGCGCAACGGTCACGGACTGTGTTAGGAACGAGAAGATGCTGTGTGTTCTTAGTTCGAATTTCACAGACATCCATTTTTTTTCAATTTTATAAATTGCATGATTTTTTTTTTCAAGCGGATTTTTTTTTTACATACACACCATATGAAATTTAGACGTCCCACTCAACTATCTTTTTTAACAAGAGCGCCAAAAGTATCTGGGGTCACTGACACCCAACGGATGAAGGTAAAACCCAAATAAGAAATTTATACATAAAACCTCGATAGCGCAACGGTTAGGGACTGTGTTAGGAACGAGAAAGTCGCTGTGTGTGTCGTGAGTTCGAATCTCACGGTCGACCATTTTTTCAATTTTATAAATTGGAAGTGTTGTGGTGGACCACGATTGACGTCACAGAAGATGGATGCCGTAGGGATTTTACTGACGTCACAGAAGATGCCGTCGCGACATTCGAATCACCCGCCAACGACACAACCCACCAAATTGGAAGTGCTACGTCACACATGTGGATGGACCATGATTGACGTCACAGAAGATGGATGCCGTCACAGTCGCGACATTCGAAATACTCGCCAACGACCCGCCATTGACACAAGATGGATACGACACACCAACACGTCCGCCATTGACACAAGATGGATGCCACTTCCGGTGCGCGCGCACAGTCAACGAAATCCAACATGGCCGACTTCCGTCCCAGAACCGGCTTAGTATATCTACTATCGACCCAACACAAATTTTAATCAACAAAGAACTTTTCATTTCAATCGAAATCGCGATTTTAACAAACACTCTCATAACAGTTATGACTATTATACAGATGATAGTCAAAATTATTATGAAAATCAAGAACAATACTCCGATAATTCACTTGATTATCAAGAATATTACCAAGAAATTAACCCCAGTGCTCCTGACTATTATACTGTCAATAGTGAAATAGAGGAAAACTATTATACTGCTGATAGTGATCCTAACTCTGATAATGGTGTACCAGTTTGCAATACGAATGAAGACGAAACTTTCGATTATAGCCATATCGAACAAGACAATTTTAATTATAATAATGAAAATGTTTATAACTTTGATTCTGATAACCTCCTAAATCCAAATTATGATTATTATCAGGATTTTCGACAAGGCCCTTTACAAACGAAACCCCCAGATCCGCTAAGCGACCAAACTTCAAATTTGTCGATCCCAGACCTCAGTTCACAAATTCAAACCATGAGTTTGAACAGTCCAGAATCGGACTGCCTCGAACAGATGTTCATGTAAAAAATACCTTACCGGTAAATTCTAAAAACTTATACTACATTAAAGACAGAACAAACACTTATAAAATTCTAATTGATACAGGTGCTGGATTATCAATTTTCAAACCCAAAACTTGCGAAAATTATAGAAATCGATCCCCTGAAAATGTAATTATTCAAGGTATAACGAACCAAAAAATAAGAGTTAACGAATCAACCCTTATTCCATTTAAACCTAACGATCCACACAGAGTATTCATTTGTAATTTAGATATTGATTTTGATGGATTATTAGGCATGGATTTTTTAGAACATTATAATTGTATAGTTGATCTAAAAAATAAACAACTTATTACTGATTTCAAAATTGTACCATTATTTAAAGTAACAGATAATGAAACTACCAATATTTCAATCGAAAACCAATTTCCACAAATTTACAAAAATACAATTTCCATTGAACCTAGGACTGAACAAATATTTAAACTAAAATGCGATTTAGTTAATACTGATGCTATACTGGTAGGTCAAGAAGTAGAGAAAGTTAAACTACCAAACGCATTAGTTAAAATAAATGAAAAAGGAGAATTTTTTGTTTCAGTATTAAATGTTAATTGTATACCTAAAACTGTAACATTTTCAAAACTTAACTTAGAACCATATGAAATAAATACTGTAAATAATATTCAACTAACTACCCAAGAAATGTGCACCGATAGAACATCGGAATTAAAAAATCAACTAAGACTTGATCATCTTAATGAAGAAGAACGAGACTTAATTTCCCAACTTTGTCATGATTTTTCTGACATTTTTTATTTAGAAGGAGACATACTTACTCTCACCAACGAAATAAAACATTCCATAGATACGCAAAATTCTAAGCCCACTTATGTAAAATCATATCGCTATCCCCAAATTCATAAACAAGAGGTGAAAGATCAGATCAATAAAATGCTTTCACAAAACATTATACAACCCAGCAATTCTCCATGTCCGTCGCCCGTGTGGGTTGTGCCCAAGAAGCTCGACGCATCAGGTAAACAAAAATGGCGTGTTGTCGTAGACTACAGAAAACTGAATGAGGTTACTGTAGACGACAAATACCCGTTACCAAACATTGGAGATTTATTGGACCAGCTTGGTAAGTGTCAATATTTCACGACACTAGATCTTGCATCAGGCTTTCATCAAATTGAAATAATGCCTGAAGATATACCAAAGACCGCCTTCACAGTTGAAAACGGACATTTCGAATTCCTCAGAATGCCGTACGGTCTAAAAAATGCACCTTCAACATTCCAGAGGGTCATGGACAATGTCCTTGCTGGAATTCAAAACGAGCGATGTCTTGTCTATATGGACGACATCATCGTCTATTCACCGACAATTCAAGAATATATTACCCGCTTAACAGAAGTATTCAAGAGACTTCAAAAAGCTAACTTAAAACTTCAGCCAGACAAGTGCGAATTCTTGAGAAAAGAAGTCGCCTACCTTGGACATTTAATCACGGAAGATGGCGTTAAGCCGTTTCCGGCAAAAATTGAATGCGTCCAAAAATTCCCTCAACCTACGAACCAAAAGGAAATAAAATCCTTTTTGGGACTCGCTGGTTACTACAGAATATTTATACCGAACTTCGCTAAAATTTCCAAACCAATGACAAAACTTTTACAAAAGGATGTCCCATTTAATTTTGACTCCGAATGTCAAAAGTCATTCCAAGAATTAAAAAATGCTCTTACTTCTACTCCGATATTGATATACCCAAACTTTGAAGACCGATTTCTTTTAACTACCGATGCTAGCGCATTTGCAATCGGTGCAGTTTTGTCACAAGGCCCAATAGGTAAGGATTTACCGATAGCCTATGCGTCCAGGACATTGTGCAAAGCAGAAACCAAATACTCTACGATAGAGAGAGAACTTTTGACAATTGTGTGGGCAGTTAAACACTTTAGACCCTATTTATATGGCCGAAAATTTACCCTTATAACTTACCACCGTCCACTTACTTGGTTATTCTCTATAAAAGACCCCGGTAGTCGTCTAGCACGATGGCGCCTCAAATTAGAGGAATACGACTATCAAATTGAATTCAAATCTGGCAAATCCAATAAAAATGCCGATGCCCTTTCTCGAATAAAAATTAACCACATAAATGACTGATTCATTTCGCTCAAAATTAGGAAATTTTAAATATTTACCTTACCCAATTTATCCCGCTCTTGAAGATGCAGGGCCATCCCAACAAACTGAAAATAAACCTGAAATTGACTGGGATGCCGCTGCAGAAGAATTTTTGTCTTTTGAGGAACTTTATAAAACAAAATCACTGATTGACTATTCTAAAATATAATATTCCAATAATCATCTACTAGACAAACAAAATAAAAACATTTTAACCTTTTTTCAACAAAACAATTTACAAGATTTTCATGAAAAAATAATTGAGGATATATTTGAGGAAAACCCCGACTTTTCTTATGCAAAAATTAATGTACTTAGCAGTAAAACTGTCAAAAATAGAAAATACCTTATTATTGCTATACCATGGGATCCAGACAGTATTAGTGAATACTTATTTGCTGCAATTTACAGAAATCGAGATTTATTTAAACCTTCAGAAAAATATTTTATCGAAAATACCTACCAATACTAGAAACACTATCATTTCTACTTTCGGAAGTTGACGTAAAATTCACTATTTGTCAAAATATTACTAAAGAGCCAGAACAAAATCAAATACCTATCATCTTAGATCAATTCCATAATGGCAAAAGCCACCTTCACCGCAGAATTAATGAAACTATTAGGCGAATACGACAAAAATATAATTGGGCCGGCCTCAATCGAGATGTCGAAAATTATATTAAGTCATGCCGGGCATGCCAAGAGACAAAAATATGTCGCAAAAATTTGGACAGTCCCCTCGTTATAACAGAAACGCCTAAAACACCTTTTGAACGTATTAATATTGATATTTTAGAGGTACCTCAAAAGAATTACGCTCTTACAATAAGAGACGAACTAACAAAATTTTCTCAAGCATATCCGCTTGAAGATAAAAGTGCCAAATCCGTTGTCACTTCATTATTCAGCATTTTGGTGCACCACTTCGCATTCATTGCGATGCCGGTCGCGAATTCAATAATGCGTTAATGAAAGACCTTTGTAATATGTTCGATATTAAGTTAACATATTCAAGTGTCGGTCATCCGCAAAGTAACGGATCTCTAGAAAGATTACATGCTACTCTGTTAGAAATGATTCGATTACATTTAGCAGACCACCCCAATGAACACCCCTTCAGTATTTTACCATTTGCTATTATCGCTTATAATAACTCTATAAACAAAACACACGGATTCACACCATACGAACTTGTATTTGGACACACGTCCAGTAGACCTCCCGAAAAATTATACAATGAACAAGAATTAATTACTAAATATATTAGAGATCTAAATAACCGCATATCCTATTATTATAAAATAGCGAGAGAAAAAACCATGAAGCAAAAAGAAAAAGCTAAAGATCGATTTGACAAACATGTCTCCGAAAACAAACCAAATTATGAAGTAGGTGACAAAGTTTACGTAAAAGAAACTCATATAAAAAACAAGTTAGAAAATAAGTTTAATGGCCCTTTTGAAATACTAGAGATACACAGAAATTCCGCAACAGTATTAAATTTAGAAACAAATAACAAATCAAAAATAAATTTTGATCTTATGAAACCCTATGTTGAAAATTAACTTATTTTCAGGTTTCTGCTGCTGATCGGAACAGCAACATGTCAATATAAAATCGAACCCATAAACAATACAGTTGGAATCTACTACCACGACGAAACCAAAATAATGGTTTCGAACGACGAATGGACTTTATTAGTGCATAAAAATATATCAGCTTTTAAACAAACTTTTGAAAGAAATAATAGAATTCTTGACACAATTCAAAATACCTTTACTTCAAACTTCTCCAGTATGAAGTCCTTCCGATCCGAAGTAAAATCACATTTGGCATTATTGCAACAAATTACAAAATCTATTGGCGATAAATTTAGTGAAATATCTTTCGATGTTAAAAGACAAAAACGAGGGTTAATTAATGGTATTGGCACCATATCTAAATCAATAACCGGAAATCTCGATGCGTCTGACGGTGAATATTATATGGACTGCATTAATAAATTGAAAACTGATCAAAACCAGATAGAAAACTTATTAAAAAATCAAATGTCAATCACAAGCTCAGTCATAACAAATCTCAACAGTACTATAGGACAATTAAAATTAAATGAGAAAATATTTAACTCAGATATAGAAAAAATTGAAACCACCATTCGACAATCAACAAACGAAATTGCGCTTATCGAAGCCAAATTAAATTTCTTTGAAATTTGCGAACAACTAATGGAGAGTTATTCGTATCTTGAAAATACTATTAATGATATTCTAAACTCTATCACTTTTGCACAGCTTCAAATAATTCATACTTCTATTATTGAACCAGAAAATTTGATCACTGCTCTTAAGAAAATATTTAAAAATACAGTAAGAAAAGGTTTACCGCTACCAATAAAATATTCTGAAATTTCACAGTATTTGGAAATAATCGATCTCGAAGCATATCAAACAAATTCAGATCTTGTTTTCGTTCTTAAAATACCTTTGATTGAACCACAAGTATTTACTTTATTCCACCTATACCCAATACCAATTTATGATAATAGAACTGGATTTCACCACATTTTATCATTTTCACAAAAATATTTAGCGCGAGATGATGATTCTTTATCCTACATTCCAATCCACGATTTACAAAAGTGTAAACAGTTATCTACGCATCAAAAGTTGTGTCGCGATGTTTACGCGTACCCTATAGACGATAACGCGATATGTGAAGCCCGTTTGTTAAGACAATATAAGACATTTCCTGCGAATTGTAAAAGTGCGGTAGTCAACGGACAAGGTTATAATGTGCAAAAACTCGAAGAAAACGTGTGGCTAGTGTCGATTGCCGAACCGGTACACGTGACCATAAGTCTTCCAGACACAAAAACGAAAACATTAACCGTAAATGAAAATTCTATTTTACAGCTATACTCAGGATGCTCCGCTTTTGTTGGCATTACTAAAATACAAGCTAGTACCAGAAAAACTATAAACATTCCTCATGTACTTCATCCCGTAATGGTTGATTAGACATTCCAAACAAAGTAGAAGTACCCAAAATAGAACCACTAGATCTTAATAACATTAACTTGAATGATCTGCAAGTGACAAAACACAAACTGGACCAATACTCAAAAAGTTTGGATGAACTCATAAACAAACCGTTTGTTGAGAAAAATATTTCGTGGTTCACATATACTACGATCTCACTCATCGTTGCCTTGATCGTCCTCTACACCTGTTATAAGTGTAGAAATATTAAATTCAACAAATCGCCAGGAAAGCCTGTTCCGGACCTACCGAATGATGTTTTTATCAAAATTCATAACATTCTGCCAAAAAGAAGACCCAAACTTGACACTGAAGCCTCTGAGGAAGTGGAAATCGAAAATTGACAATTTCATGGTTTAATGTATACCTTTATATTTTTATTTTTTGTATTTTGCGTATTTTCCTTTTAATCTTGAAATCTCTGTATATATTGTATTGTCTATTTTATATTTTATGTATTTTGGTTTTTATTCTCACTATTGTTGTTTATTAAACAACAATTTTAATTAAGGCGGGAGTTGTTATATACGAAAAAACGCTTATGTTTAAGTAATGTTACGCAATGTCAAACATCAGATTACGATTTCCGTATTTTCATGAGAACGATGCTACGTTGCGTTTTTATAAAATAAACAAATTAAGTAACACAAATATTATGTTACAGAAAAATAATGATTTCT
Organism: Galeruca laticollis; assembly: GCA_963921935.1. Classification (NCBI taxonomy): domain Eukaryota; kingdom Metazoa; phylum Arthropoda; class Insecta; order Coleoptera; family Chrysomelidae; genus Galeruca; species Galeruca laticollis. The sequence goes on along the minus strand of OY998179.1, from coordinate 174,592,519 downwards.
GCACTTTCATGGGAGCGACGCTACATCGAATTCTCCATGAAAATAAACGCTGACGTTGATTTAACAAATTCTATAAATTCTTTGACTTTATGTAAAATAGTTAGTTACAATTATAATTTCAACCTATTATTTCTTTTTTATATAACATAAAACTGTGTAACTCAATAAAAATTGTTTTTAAAAAGTTTAATGTGAATTTGTGAATATAACATATATATATATATATATATATATATATATATATATATATATTATATATTTTATATTATTTAATAATATTTGCCCCACTTTTGGTTGACAATTATAATATATCTAATGTGTTTTACTAATTTTATTATGATTTACATATGAATATGAATTTTATTTGTTGCTGTCGTCACAATTTGTGATAGTAACTACACTAATGTGAAAACACCTTTACCGCTTAATATAACCTATTAAATTTGTTTGACAGCAGTTGTCAAATTAATATGCCCAGCTCAGATAAATATGAAATTTTATATTATGAAAGTTAAATCAATGCACAATCAATTCATTCACTCTTAACTCAGGGAGGGATCAAAGATTTCAAATAAGAATTCAAATTTAATAAATTTCCAAATAATTTTCCAAATTACGTATTGCACTATTCAAAATCTAAAGTAACTGTTTGTCCAATACACTATAAGACAATTAAATTCCTATGACATATATGAAATCTACTGTCAGGAAATTAACCAAATGTCACTAATTATACTAAATTTTCTCTAGCATAAAAATTATCAAATATAATGAGAATGAATATGAAAAAAGAACCAAAGAGATTTAGAATTCAAATTTATATAATATATTATCAGATAACAATTACAAAATTAAAACTTTTCAAAAAATATAAACGCATAAACCAAAAATAGAACTTTCTATCAAACCTTAATATTAAACAACCTATAATTAGAAATATCCTATCTAAATAATTTAACCAAAAGTTCAAAAATGTCTACTTTCATAATTGATATATGTCAATGTAAAATGCGCAAATTTCCTTGTAAATTGTCTGTTCCAAAATAGTCTTCACTTGACGTAGAATTTTATATAAGTAACGTTACTATAATTTCAATGTAAGTAATCATAAGATGCATCTATTTTCGAAATATTTTTAATAAAGGCCTATTAATTCTCGAAAAATAATATATATAATATGGACTGGACTCACCAACTAGGTTCTGGTAGACTCGTTCGTATTCTAAAACGCTTTTTAGAATTTCAGGAACAACTTTTCTATATCAATAATCTAGAAACCGGAAAAACCACTCGCACTTTAAAACTAATTCTTTGTGAATAATACACGAGTAAAGGAGCAACACCGGTTCAGGCTCATTCCTTATGCAAATTAACATGGGAAATCGCCAAGGTCCATCGTGGTAATTTTTACTCAATTCGATCTGCGCATGCGTCGGCCGTCAGCAATTTTTGGTGTAAGAAGCGAAGGGGTTTGGGTAGCACGGGGGATGGGGGTTTCGGTTGGGGTAGCGGCTACGGGGGGAGGGGGGGCCCGGGCCGCCAAAGAAGAAGCGAAGAGGGAAGGGTAGCGTCTGAGGGGATCAAGTAAGGGTGTAAGAAGAAGCGAAGAGGGAAGGGTAGCACGGGGGATGGGGGTCCGGTTGGGGTCGCGGCTACGGCCCGGGCGGGGTCGCTCTTTGCGGGGGTTATGCAATGATTTAGAAGCAGCGAAGAGGGTTTTAAGGGTAGCACCGGGGTGGGTAGCGCCTACGGGGATTACGCAAGTAAGGGTGTATACAAGAGAAGCGAAGAGGGTTTTAAGGGTAGCACGGGGGAGGGTAGCGCCTACGGGGATTACGCAAGTAAGGGTGTATACAAGAGAAGCGAAGAGGGTTTTAAGGGTAGCGTCTACGGGGATTACGAAGGGTGTACGGGGGTTATGCAAAATTTAACCTACATTGGTGTCGCTTGCCGTCGTTACCATAACGGCGCTAACTATTTGTCACCAGAGTGCCAAAACGGCCGTGGGTAGTTGGGGTAGCGAAGCTACTTTTCTCGTATACTGCGCATGTTTTCCGTTACATATAGGTCTAAAAAGACACATTTCGACGATCTGCGCAAGTGCTAAGGGCCTTTCTTCATATCTCTGTTATTATTTGTCGGATTGGAGTCTAATAAACGCCAATATGATTGTTCGAATATTATCGTATACAGGATGTACAAAGATGCCATTAGGGCAGTAGCACATATCTCTGCTATTGGTCAGATTGAAGTCAAATAAACGATATTATATTTGTTAGAATATTATCGTATACAGGATGTGCAAAGATGCCAATACTAGCAAGTAATGACGGTAGCGTCTACGCGGGTTATGCGAAAAGTGTGTATGTTGTTATGTGTATAAGGTAGAGGGTGGTTTAGAAGCGAAGGGGTTTGGGTAGCGTCTACGGGGATTACGCAGGGTGTACGGGGGTTATGCGAAAAGTGTGTATGTTGTTATGTGTATAAGGTAGAGGGTGGTTTAGAAGAAGCGAAGGGGTTTTTAAGGGTAGCGTCTACGGGGATTACGCAAGTAAGGGTGTACGGGGGTTATGCAGAAAGTAAATAAGTGTATATGTTTTTACGTGTATAAGGTTTGGTGGGATTGAAGTGGAATAAAATACGAAGAAGACAAGAGGTAAACATGTAAAGCCATAAGGGCACCATGCTGATGACGTCACCCATGCTCAGTCGATAATGGGGGGGGGATCAAAATAAAGAACAATTGAATAAACATTTTATTGTACAATATAAAATTGAAAAGTATAATAAATGAAAATAATAACAATACTTTTTATATAAATCTTTAAGGAATAATGGTGTCAACATCCATGTAGGCATCAATGGAATAGTGGCCCCATGGTAAGGTTTCATCGGAACCAGGAAGAATAAATCGCTTATCATCCTCAGGACTCAACGCTACTTTATCTTGAACAATTGAATGGACTAGATGTTTGTCGGCATGAATTAGATTTTGGGAAACGGTTTTCTGTGTGAAGGTGTCAAGGCAATTTTCATAGTCTTCAAACGTGATTACGGTCTTCACAACTGATGATTTTACCCCTTTAGCTTTCTTAGTTATTCCAACGTTTCGAATTAGACAGTCTATTTCTTCTTTCTCAAAACCATCATTCGCAAGACGTTTTCGTTTTTCTGCTAGATCATCTTCAGAGGTAAGTAACCGTGTTGCATACAATTTAGACCGTAACCCAACATTATCAGTCATTATGATACCATTGTTCTCATCCTTCATCATCCCAAGAACCTTCTTATTAACTTGAGGAATTCCATAAACGTTATCAAGAGGATAGTCTGAGGTGTCGAAATATTTATAACAATCAATCTTCATTACTTCATATGGATCTTGATCTCGAATCTCATATATAAGACTATCGGTATCGGTGTACAGCACAGTACAGTTCTCACTAAAACGATTCATCATGTACTCATAGTGAAAATCATAGATCGTAGTTTTAGCCAGATCTAAAATTGCCATTCCTACATATATCGGTTTATTTAACCATATTTGCAGCTTCCGTAATTCGATGGCAATTAGGTTTTCGCTGAAAATCGTACTATTTTTAAACTCGGGCTTAGCTATGTACGATTCAGCACCATATCGACCACTCCAATGAGAAATTAGCTTTACATCAACACGTTTGCGCACGTTCTCCATGGTTTTACCTGCAACAATTAGAAAAAAGTGATTAGTATAGAAATATTTATATAAAACTAGCAATACTCACCAAACACTGCATTGTTCATCAGTTTGAATAGGTTCTTCTCAAACTCATTCTTCGCAGCCTTACGTAACTTGGTGTTTAAGTCAATGTAGGGCTTTAACCATGAACTCTGCTTGAATTTCAATACTCGATGTATTTTTGTTAATAGAAGCCCATTCTGTAACGCTTGCTTCAATGCTCGGTAATATATAACGTATTTTGTTTTATTAGTTAGGGTAGCCATTAACTTAGTCTCCTCATTTAATCTTGTAGCAGGCATCATGGTCTTAGGATTTAGGTGTTCAGGGCAAAATGGAATATCCTTATGCAAATCATGTAAATGAGAAGGATACTCCAAATCAACCTCGAGCATGTATCCCTCAGAAGCATCATCAGCAATTTCTGTAACGTCTATATTAGAGCCACACCATTCAAATCCTCCATAAGGGAGATATTGTGACATAGCCCATCCATATTGATTATTCACATCATTGTACATTAAATATTTCGGTGGATTTGAAGGATTATAAGTGGGCATATACTTATTGTTAGCTCGAGCACGACGTTTTCCGCAAACTTGACTAAGTCCACCGCGTATACCACGCTCAACAAACAAAAACATGTCTACATCGGTGAGAAGTTCCAATTCTTGTCCAGTATGTTTCAGCATAGCATCGAATGTAAATCCTGGTAATGTATAATAATGCGCGGGATCGATGTTATACGTAGCAATACAACTGGAACGAAACTGCTCAAAAACGTCAGCAAGAAGAAGGATATCAGTCTTCATATACAACTCTACATATTCACCTAAGGTTTGTCATTGAAACGTATTCCAGACGCATTGTGCTCTACTATAAAGTTTACGTGAGCAGGGTTTATCTTCGAGATTATTATAGAAAGATTCGATAGGAGGTAACCTTGTTTCTTCAAAGCGGTCGAAAGAAATGAAATAGTCATAAGGCATCACCCCCTTCTTAGTTAACATTGTGAATTCTTCGTCGGGAACACCAGAAAACTGTGATCTCAAATTAGGAAATTCGGTTAAATATGAGGTGAGTTTATCGAGAGATGATGCCATGAATCGGAAACTATCGATAAATCTGAATTGGATTCGTGCATCTTCAACATGTTTTGTAAAGGAAATATATTTTTCTTTTGTAATAGGAAGCAAATCAATAGAGCCAGTCATGCGGGTAGCAATGTCTTCGATGATGAAATTTGCATCATAACCAGATAAGTTGTGGAACACTACATTAACAGTAGGCGAATCCTGATAGTTAATATTGCACCCCTCATGCGCTGCACCTCTATAATTGTTTTCGGGAATGAGATGATCATGATCTCGGACTTTCTTATCAGTAGCGGAAAATGGTGTTTCACAAATATGACATTCGGTAGCAGCTTGAAACTGGCGTTCTTGATTAGGAGTCATATGAATTCCATAAGGACAAAGGAACACCATACTGATATCTTGAGCAAGCAGATTCAGCTCATCAGCAAACCAGCGCATACAATCTTCACCCAAATAACTCTTATAAAAAAGAAAGCGAATCATCATATGAACACTTGAAGTAATACCCAACGGCTGCAGGAATATGCTGTTGTGGCTTCTTAGAATCCCCAGTCTGCTTCAAAACACTCTCGAGATCTGCATATACTATAAAAGGTGTCTTTACCTTATTCTTATAGTTTTTGAATTTAAGAACGTTTTTCCCCAGTTCTGGCATCTTAACAGCACAATCATTCATTTTCAAACAATCTACAACGTGAGCATCCAACTGTTCCGCTGTAGTAAATGGCTGTAAACATCGTTCACATAAAAAGTCCATTCGACCCTTGCAACATTTAAGATGAACATCTAGTTTTTCATGGGATCTGAAATAGCGTAGGCAACGATCACAGAAGTATTTTTTAGCGTCTTCTTTACTAAGTTGTGAAGATAGAAGTCTTGATAGATTCTTTATCCAAACAAAGTAATATTTCGTTGGCGCTTCATCATATTTATCTTGCACCATCAACAAATTTACATGTTTATTCATCTTATTTCTTGTAAGGTAAGTTGGTAGAGTAATGAAGGTCTTTTTATCTTTTTGTAGAATGTAAACATTTACGGATATATTATTTTGCTTCTCAAAATTGGGGATCTGCTTCATAGTCATAGGAAACTGAATGCCCTTTAGTTTTATTATGGTCGAATAGTGGGGGTATGATGAAATTCTAGCTGCATTTTTCATGGCAGGAAACAGTGCCGACGTCACCGCCCAAGCAAAGCAAGAATCATCTTCATTATTGACGTTAATACATGCCTTCCTCTTTTTTATTTCTGCTGGTAAATCAATATACGAGGATCCCAGTTGTGGAGTATATTTATTGATGTTAACGCCTAAGTTCACCACCTTCTTCAATGCCCAACCACTATCACGTTCTTGAAACTCCTCCAGGTCTTTAAGGATAGGTGCAACGACTTTAGTATCAAACCAGTCATCAATGTTTGTATCTTTGTAACTTGGTGAATTGTTCGTTGTAAAATATTTAAACTCATTGAGAATCTGATCTCCTTTAACAATTTCAAATTCACCTCCGAAAGCCACATTCACCTTAACAGCTACCTCCTTTTTTTAATATATTATGTATACGTCGTTTAAAGAGAGCCCTACAATCTTTGAGAAATGCAATGGGATCCTTATGCTTCAGGTTTGAGATGCTACCAGTTCTGATGCGACCGTTAAATGCTGCATCCAGATCATCCCATTTTACACGATGTTTTGCAGTTTCAATATGAGATGATAGGTCTCCACCATGTTTTTGAATATATTTAAATTGGTTATGAAATGATTTGATTTGAGTTATACTAGTTGAGGAAGATATGATATATTCAAGTAATGATTCCAATTAACAAACAGTGATTGAAACAAGAAGTTTATGATCTGTATCTGTAGGCTACGATTTAGCTAGACTACAAATTCCATTCCGGCAACCTTCAGGACCATTGATTATGAGAAAAAATTACCATTCGAGGAATTTTAAAAGAATAATAAATTACTTATAAATTGAAAACTTTTCGCCTATTATGATATTTTTACTTGAGGAGGATATGATATATTCTAGTAATGATTCCAATTAACAAACAGTGAAATAAGAAGTTAATGATCTGTATCTGCAGACTACGATTTAGCTAGACCACAAATTATATTCCGACAACCTTCAGGACCATTGATTACGAGAAAAAATCACCATTCGACGTATTTTTTAAGAGAATAATAAATTATTTATAAATTGAAATCCTGAATTTGTCGATCACGAATTGTTTATTATTTTTTCTATATTGTCTATTTACCCATAGTTAAACATATACTATTATTTAATATCTATTTTTTATATGTGAGGTCGAAGGAGATTCTTTAATAGCCTTTAGGCAACAATTTTCCCTGATATGTGATGAAAATATACGGAAAATACTATATGCACTTGAACTAATAGATAACCGCATGTTTTGTAGGCATGTCTTACAGATATCCTAGTTAAGTACTTATCCCACAATGTGGTAACTGCCGTATTTCTGTGCGGAAAAAAGTCGATCCCCCGTTTTATATCCGAAGAGACCTCAGAAAATACTTATATGGTTAAGAGAAATCGATATACGAGACCCACTACTTTTTTCCGACCAAAAATTCAATTACAATTTAAACTACAATACATCTCAAAAATCTATATAAAATTTACATATGAGGTCATAGGCACTCTTCAATAGCCTTTAGGCGACTCTACCCCATAACAGAAGGATACTGTTCGTACATAACTCAAAAGGTGACTGCTCGGGTTGTAATCGAGTCTAACCGACACCCTAAGTTTTTTGTACTCCTCCCACTGTGTGGTACCTGTCATATCTCTGTGTAGGAAAAGTCGGTACCCTTTTTATACCCGAAGGAACCTCATTGTATGCTATCAAAATTATATATCACAACTAAAACAATAAATATTTTTAAAGGTAAATACTCAAAAGATACTTACTCGTTTTGCCTATTTCCTTCTGCAGCAATCTTCACCCCAGGCGCGAGCTGTTGTGTACCACACGTCATCGCCATTTTAGAAGAGCCCATCTAATTCGGACGTCAGACTAGAAATAAAAATTTATTAGTCTAATATTTTACTAACCAAAATTTTTAACAATTGACAATTAAACTTTTTTGCATAAATCTATCTACATCCCTTCACTTTTTATAACGAACAATGATGATCTTACCACACAAACTATTACATCGTCGCAGACTAGTGAAATTACTAGTAAAAACAATTATATATGGGTGTATATTTCCATATTAATTAATTTTTTTTTATGCAACTCTAAATAAAAAGGTTCAAAATATTCATAAAAAAAGATCTCCTCAGATGTCTATTCTACATAAGAATCAATGCATATTTATACTTTCATCTAAGTCGATGACGTCATAGATTCTCGTTACTAATAACATACCTTATCAACGAAAACCGACAAGTCCAAACAAGTTCATATTAAAACGGATACATGATTTCAAAAAACTTGGGTTATGATGAAAAATTATATGATTGTAACAGTGATTTTTCATTATGTCCAAAACATAATATTCCACCTAGTTCAAAATATAAAAAGTTATTGTCTACCCATTATCGTAAAAATAATTATTAAATTCACTACCGGACACTAAACGATTGACATTGAAAAAGATACATAGGTTTCTAAAATTCGAGCGGAATTCTTGGTTGAAGACATATTGATTTAAACGACCATTTGAGAAATTTAGCAAACATAAACTTATTAATAAAACAATGGAAAATTCTCGAAAGTACCGTTATGTTAAATTACTTAAATCTTGAAACGGCCGCTACAGCATAAAACATTTCATTGCAATTCCTTTGTTACATTATAGTACAATTTTTAATGAAAATCTAGTAGCTATTAAATTAAAAAGGGCTGAAATAGTTTTCGGTAAACCTCTTTATATAGGTGTGACTATTTTTGATTTTATGATACCGAAATTGGATCTTAAAGACGTAAATTACTAAAAAACAATATGTACGGCCTTATCTTCCTACATGAACTGATATTTTTGATCCAAAGACATATTTTAACCCCAAACTCACGTATACGTTAGAAGCGTAAATAAATTATAATCTACCCCCATCCTTCGTATGTATGAACTTTTTAATGAAATTTTCACTAAAAAACAATATGTACGGCCTTATCTTTCTACATTATTATACATTACCAGGATTTACATTCGATGCTATGCAGAAACATACTGGACAAGAATTGGAACTTCTCACCGATGTACACATGTTTTTGTTTGTTGAGCGTGGTATACGCGGTGGACTTAGTCAAGTTTGCGGAAAACGTCGTGCTCGAGCTAACAATAAGTATATGCCCACTTATAATCCTTCAAATCCACCGAAATATTTAATGTACAATGATGTGAATAATCAATATGGATGGGCTATGTCACAATATCTCCCTTATGGAGGATTTGAATGGTGTGGCTCTAATATAGACGTTACAGAAATTGCTGATGATGCTTCTGAGGGATACATGCTCGAGGTTGATTTGGAGTATCCTTCTCATATACATGATTTGCATAAGGATATTCCATTTTGTCCTGAACACCTAAATCCTAAGACCATGATGCCTGCTACAAGATTAAATGAGGAGACTAAGTTGATGGCTACCCTAACTAATAAAACAAAATACGTTATACATTACCGAGCATTGAAGCAAGCGTTACAGAATGGGCTTCTATTAACAAAAATACATCGAGTATTGAAATTCAAGCAGAGTTCATGGTTAAAGCCCTACATTGACTTAAACACTGAGTTACGTAAGGCTGCGAAGAATGAGTTTGAGAAGAACCTATTCAAACTGATGAACAATGCCGTGTTTGGTGAGTATTGCTAGTTTTATATAAATATTTCTATACTAATCACTTTTTTCTAATTGTTGCAGGTAAAACCATGGAGAACGTGCGCAAACGTGTTGATGTAAAGCTAATTTCTCATTGGAGTGGTCGATATGGTGCTGAATCGTACATAGCTAAGCCAGAGTTTAAAAATAGTACGATTTTCAGCGAAAACCTAATTGCCATCGAATTACGGAAGCTGCAAATATGGTTAAATAAACCGATATATGTAGGAATGGCAATTTTAGATCTGGCTAAAACTACGATCTATGATTTTCACTATGAGTACATGATGAATCGTTTTAGTGAGAACTGTACTGTGCTGTACACCGATACCGATAGTCTTATATATGAGATTGGAGATCAAGATCCATATGAAGTAATGAAGATTGATTGTTATAAATATTTCGACACCTCAGACTATCCTCTTGATAAAGTTTATGGAATTCCTCAAGTTAATAAGAAGGTTCTTGGGATGATGAAGGATGAGAACAATGGTATCATAATGACTGATTATGTTGGGTTACGGTCTAAATTGTATGCAACACGGTTACTTACCTCTGAAGATGATCTAGTAGAAAAACGAAAACGTCTTGCGAATTATGGTTTTGAGAAAGAAGAAATAGACTGTCTAATTCGAAACGTTGGAATAACTAAGAAAGCTAAAGGGGTAAAATCATCAGTTGTGAAGACCGTAATCACGTTTGAAGACTATGAAAATTGCCTTGACACCTTCACACAGAAAACCGTTTCCCAAAATCTAATTCATGCCGACAAACATCTAGTCCATTCAATTGTTCAAGATAAAGTAGCGTTGAGTCCTGAGGATGATAAGCGATTTATTCTTCCTGGTTCCGATGAAACCTTATGTTACCCAAAAAGTGTGGGTATTTCCCGGAAAACTAAGGGCGTGAATTCTTGCCAGGTTGTATGTGGTATTTGGGGAAGTAATTAGACCTGATCACGGATCTAATTACTTAGTTAGTTTAGATGTAATAACTTGAAAAATAACTAAAGTGAATATGGTAAATTGTTGGACGCCAGTTACTTTCTCAAAAGTAACAAAAACCCAAATAACACATACAAATTATTTTTTCCTTGTGAACCTGAAATTTTTTGGTTTGGTGTGATAAAGCAAAGTGGAAAAAAGTTCTATTTACAATTTAATAATTATACCGTATTTACAATAAATTACAAAGAAATTCACATGATTTTCTAAATATACAATAGTTCAGATGTAGTAAAATTATTTCTTTTCAGTTATATAAACTCCAAAATACTTTATAATATTATTGATAATAAAAAGATATAAAAAAAGTGAATAGTTTACAGGTTATAATTGAGTAAAGAGAATTGAAAGAAGTTGAATAACGATAGATTATAATATGATAAAAAAAATATGAACGAAGCTTGATGTGACGCAGTAGTTCAAAATTTACACTATACTTTAGAATTCTCAAAGAATGTAATTTTATACTTCCTTTCTATGTCTGCACAAAGCTAACATCCCTCAGGTAGGAAGTCCGTCGCAATGGTTGGAATGATAAGTTTCCTACTGCAAATTTACTATTATATCCCAGCTTTCATGGATCAGCAATTTATTTTTATAGGTATATAAGACTACTCAAATCTATATAAGTATACTCAGTTTTGTTGTCTCAACGTTGTATAATTCTACCCGGTTTTGCTAAAAAAACATAGTGCGATGTAATCAAAATTTCAAACTAAAGTGTCAGCCAGTTCAGACAAACCGCCAAATTGTTAGCGATTATATAATAATTTGCTCTTGGATGATCGCATAATTTTCAAGCTCAATACTACTATGTTATAATTTGCAGTCGAGTTACTTTAAATAAATCTATATATCTCTGAAATGAATGCAATTTACAATTTTAAATGCGATAAACTATTTGAGTAAAAACTATTGAACATCAATAAAAAGTTAACATAAAAAGTTGAAGAATTTACAATAAAATATGAAGTGAATTGAAAAACCAGAAGATATACTTGAGTTTTAGCAAATCATCGAGAATTTATCCACCACAATTTAAACTACATCTGTCTGACCTCTTGGCTGACGAAAAAGAAAAAAAATATAGAGCAATGTGCATTTTGTTATTGAGTGATTTTCTTGTAAAATTATTTTCACTATTAAAACTCATAGCTTTTACTTCAATATCTTACAATGCATAAATTTAATTGATAAGGAACATTTAAGAAATAATGACATATAAAAACCAGTTGATAAAAAAACGTGAAGTAAAAGGTTAAGTTTTATATATCATGAGACCAAATTAATATGTTAGATATGAATAATGACAACTTTTATTAAAATCATAGCATCTACATTCATATCTTACGATCGGTATTTAATTAGAAATAAACTTTTGGGAACCAATGATATCATATGAAAAGAACAATTGAAAAAGAGCAAGAAATGAGAAAAAGTTAAGTTTCATATTCTAAGACAAAATTTAAAATGTGAGATATGAATAATAATTATCAATAATAATAAGACTCTCTCCTAGACTTCTCACTGCCTGGAAACGAATATATTTAACATTGAAACAACCAACGTTGAAAGAAACTTGCTATTCTATTTGGATAAAATACGTCGTTAACTCGTGCTAATTTTTTTTTTAAACTAATAAAAATCATTAATTAAACGAAATAATTCTTACCAGATGTCTAATAGGATTGAACCATGATCTGCAGAACTATTGGGTTTATATTTTATGTAATATTATTTCTTCATCCACATGGACGAAATTATGTTTAACGAAACGCCAACTAGCACCTTTCACGTCAAAAAGAAAGCAATCAAAGCCAATCGCCCTACGCTAGTACACTCCGACAGCGCATGCTAATTATCCAATTATTGATTCTTTGCATATTCCGGTCTTTCAACGAGTTTTTAAATTTTTCATCGTGCCTCGTAAGCCGATACCGTGACAGTATTTAATTTGTTGTTAAATTATTTAGATTTATTTCAAAGTGTGAAATCCCCTATAAGCCGGAGAAAAAAAATATTTTTTTTTATTTATGAAAGACAGAAGAGTCGAGAAGATTTCTATAATATGTTTATATAAACATATTGTTTCATGTTTACCAGGAAACTATAAATTGGAAATAAAAAAATAATATTTAAACATCTGTTAATAACTGAAATGAAACCTACCTACACAACTATATCACTAAAACAATATTTCTACTATATTTACAAATCTAATATACTCTCATATGACTAAATGAGATAATCCCTATAGAAAATATGTACAACACAGATTGCAACCGCATCCAATTGCTTGCAAATTTTGAATTTAAAAGGAAAAAAAAATAACTAAAAAAATTAATCTCTCTTTTCGGAGAGTGGAATTGAGTTACTACAAAAAAACTTTACAACTGTACATTATATTATGTGACAGCTGCCCATGTACTATATGACGCAACCGAAAACAAACTACAACCACCACATACGGCAAGGAATCATCTGATTTTCAGATTTCCACAAATTGGCTACATAATTATGATTTCATATCATAATTTGTTTGTTTTCAACAAAAATATATACCTATTTATACGCAGAAAAATAATCCAACTATCATGACCACTAGGCTTGAACATGAAAAATTATTAATCATTAATCCAGCAACATTGCATTTGATTAATCACGATAAGTAACAGATAAGTTACAACTCAGCCATAAGCTGTAAATTAATCTTACCGCACTCTATGCAACGGATTTCCCTTACATCGGGCCACAATCTCCTGCCTTTAGAGAGGAGGAAAAAAATCTTCGTCTGTCTAATTGTTAAGAAACGTCAAAACATTTTCCAACGAAACCAATTATTCAAAATCAAAAGATAATAAAAAACAAAAATAATCATTTATCCTTTTCCTTATGACGAATAGGATCTACCTAAAGATTATATACGAAAGTCAAAATAGGGTAATTATGTCTAAACTGACATGGGTTACAATCAAAACTAAGACTAATACAATATTAGCCTAATTTCAAATTCTACGATATGCTAAAGTAAAATACAAAATCTTCAAGAAAATTTTAGGTACACTCTAAAATTTATAAATAGGTACAGACTAACTTTAGCCTCGAGAATTTGCATAAATTGCAATAACAACACTACAATACGTAACAGAGGGTTATGGTGGAATGAATCGACCACTAACGTATCAAATGACATCAATATTCGTGTGTTCGATTGCCTCTATATGACGTATGTAAATCCAAAGATGTTACTGGCGTGGCTACAGGACAGTATTACTAGCCTAGCGTGTAATAGCAGAAAAATGAAAAGGAAAAAGTGTTCTCATCTCTGGCCTGACAGAATAATAATATAATGTAGTACTAAATCACGAATAAATTTGCCTTTAAGTTTTATATATGTAGCAAATAATTTTCCGATAGAAAAAAAAATGTAAATTTGTGTGAACTGCAATATAGGAACATTAATAAAGAAAAAAAACAACGAAAATCGAACCATAGTTATTTGCCAGGAAAATAATAACGATGAAAACAGAATAAAAAAATAAGCGACCGATATTTAAGTATCAGAAACATCAGACGTTTCAGAGTCTTGACTTTCATCATCATCAGGTAAATCATGAAATTCTTTTAGATCTTTTACATGCCAACGGCCTAAGTCTTTACCATCGAGGTCTTCTAAGTCATAGGCTAATGGTGATATTACACTATGTACTTTACAAAGAATATATTTAGGCATAAATTTAGCTGTAAGATAATTAGCTTTGTCTGATTTTTGGTAATTTCTCTTCCAGACGTAATTCCCTACAAAAAATCTAATATCACGTTTGCGTAAGTCGTATCGTGCCTTGGACTTAGTATGTGCCATATGCAATCGCTTACGAACATCTTCAAACAGTTCAGGCATTTCCTGCGAGTCCTCTAGTCTGTGAACTTTACTAGAAATGGTAATCTGATTATTGGCATTTTCTGCTATTTTACCATAAAAATCCCCCGAAACTGGGACGTTCCGAGCAAAAACTAAAAAGGAAGGTGCTGTTTCTGTAACTTCATGTTTACTCAGACGTATTCCTTGTGCAATACTGTAAACTTGTTCATCCCAAGATCTATGGTCCATGTAACAGTATGATCGAATCGCAGTAACAATCGATTTATTAACACGTTCACTGTGATTAATCTGTGGATGAAAGTTACAATTGTACCAAATTTTCTGAACATTATACTTGGTCATTAGTTCCTTGAATAATTTGCTGGTAAACTGTTTGCCGTTGTCGACAGAGACAATTTGCGGTACTCCGAAGACCAAAAAAACATGATTTTCCAAAAATTTAATAATAGCAGGGGCAGTAGCTTTCGGTAAGGTTTGTACTAGAGTAAATTTCGTGAACCAATCCACAACCACAAAGACATATTGGTTACCTTTACGGGAACGAGGATACGGTCCCAATAAATCACAAGATATTAATTGGAAAGGAAAATTAATATTTATATATTGTCCCATAAGACCAGCTTGTGGTAGGTTTGTGGGTTTGCAAGCTGCACAAACTTTACAACGTCTAACATATTTATTCACGGACTTCCTCAATCCATTCCAATAATACAATTCAGATATTCTGGACAATGTCTTATATACACCTGGATGAGCGGCAGTAGGATGGTCATGAAATTGCGACAGAATTTCAGCTCTATTCTTCGTTGGTACTACAATTTTCCAACTAGATACATTACCAATAGAGGCGAACCTATCATACACATGTTTATAAAGAATATTATTTTCAACTTTGAAGTTTGAATACTTTTCCGGCTCAGTCTGAACCTTAGTTATCATTCCGAGATACCATTTATCTGGTTGGAGTGAAGATAACTCTAGAAGGTTAATTTCAGGAAGGCGAGATAGGGCATCTGCGACTACGGTTCCTGTGGATTTCCTATGTACTATTGAAAAATCATATTGTGATAATTGAAGAATCCACCTAGCTAAACGTGGTGAAGGTTTCTTCATATTATTCAACCAGACAAGCGAAGAATGATCGGTAATCACAGTAAAGTGACGTCCTACCAGATAATACCTAAAGTGATCAATGCCTATCAAAACAGCGAGTAATTCTCGTTCTGTGGTACTATACTTCCTTTGAACTTTCGTTAACTTCTTACTCATGTATGCGATGGGATGTTCTACCGAACCATCCAGCTGATAAAGTACGCTACCAACTCCTACGTCACTCGCATCAGTCATTAAAAAGAAATCCTTGTCAAAATCAGGACTACTTAATACAGGAGCTGTGGTCAGTGCTACTTTAATTTTTTCAAAAGCCTCATTTGCCTCCACGGACCAAGTAATGGGCTGATGTTTTCTTCGATCGTTTATTAAACCTGAGATAGGGGCAGACAAGGTGGAGAAATTCGAAAGAAAACGGCGATAGTAGGATACCATGCCTAGAAAACGACGAACTTGAGTTGTAGTTTTGGGCGCTGGATACTCACAGATAGCAGATACCTTCCGTGGATCAGTGCGCAAACCCTGTTCATCTACCAAATATCCTAAAAACCTAAGGGACGGACGACAAAAATGACATTTTTCAATGTTAACCGTTAAGTTAGCATCTTTTAATTTCTCAAACAGTTTAGTAAGCACATCAAGATGTTTTTCAAAATTGGAAGTACAAACAATGATATCATCTAAATAATAAAAACAATGAGGTTCTAATGAAGGACCTATGACTAAATCCATCAATCTACACATTGATGCGGGAGCTGAAACTAATCCGAATGGAGTGGTATTAAACTCAAATAGTCCCTTGCCTCTAACTGCGAATGCTGTTTTTGGCCGTGAAGATTCCTCCAAAGGAATTTGATAAAAAGCATGTCGTAAATCTATACTAGAAATGAAACGAGTATCTCTTAATTGGCTTAAAATAACCTCAATATGGGGTAAGGCATACGCATCCTTATTAACTGTGATACTGTTAAGCTTTCTACCATCAAAAACAACACGAACACCACCATCACTCTTAGAAACTAACCAGACGGGACTACAAAAGGACGATTTACTTTCCCTAATAATGTCTAATTCCAGCATTTTATCAACTTCATCTTCTAACTTCTGTTGTAACGCCTGTGGTAAGGGATACTGACGTTGCTTAAATGGGGGAGCATCTCCAGTGTCTATAAAATGAGTTATTAAATGAGTTCGACCCAGTCTATCTGTAGGACTAATACTTTGAAACTTTTCGATGACTAAATCCAACGCATTCCTTGCGGCCACCGATAAATGAGAAACATCCTGAATTGTATTAACAACAGATAAAGATAGTGAATTTACATCTAAAGAAAACTTAACAAAGTCAATTTTAATATTGAATGTTTTCAAGAAATCCATGCCCAATATGGCTGCATGTTTCACTGAAGGTATAAGATAAAATTTTACCAAATTTGATATATTACCTATTGTGATGAGAGTTTCAACATAACCTAATACATTCTGCAATTGTCCATCTGCAGTGCTAATTCGTAGATTATTATCTTTTTGAATTGTAATATTATTATTTGTCACAATATCGCATAATATTGAACCAAAAAGACTAATGTTAGCTCCTGTATCAATTAAAGCAGCAAACGTTTGATTGTAGATAGAAACATTTATATAAGGCCTGTTATCATCAACCTTTTTATATAGCAAGTATTCTATATTAGGATTAGAAAACTGTGATGTCATAGACTTTACAGAACTCTCCTTATAGAATTTTCGAACAGTTTGAAGCCATAATCTCCAATCATCTATACTGAATTTCGGAAGATTTTGCAAATCAATGTTTCTTGCATTCTGTCCAGTGTTCGCTGAGACATTACTGTTACAAACTTTAGGTATTGTATTATTTGTTTGCTTGGTGGTTTTGTTAAGCCCTGCTTTGAATTGGGAGGTTTTTCGTCGTTCCATTTCCTGACTCTGCTTTAGCTTGTTACCGTATCCGTATGTTTTATAGAGGCGACGGAAACACCTCTGCCTTCCCCGTTTTTTGAACACTTCGGACATTTTGGCTTTACGACTTCAGGAAGACCACAACCATAACAAAACATTCTCTTTGGCGACCTACATATATGGTAAGAATGTCCTTGCTTATTACAATTCCAACACGTCATTGAATTTAAAGTAGACATATTTCGAGTTGAGTGAGATTTAGGAATAAGATGTGTTGAAGAGCTCGGTAAACTTAGATCAGGTTCTAAAATTGCTACACCTTTCCTAGGGGAGACAACCTCAGCACTTTGACAGAAAACAAAAGATTCCTCGAGTTTACGACAACTTTTTTCTAAATCAGTTATATCATTAAAATCTTGTAATGCTAAATGTTGAACGAACTTTGGGAGCAGATTGCGACGAATTAATTTAATGATCTCCTCGTTACTAAGTTTAACTTCCAACCGATTACATAACCCTCGCATAATGTTAATGTATACTGTAACCTTTTCTTGTTGACCTTGTTTTCTGGCTTTGATTTCATCTAGTAAGTTTTCCTGATAATTATGAGGAAGAAAATCTTCCTTTAATTTCTCTTTCAATTCCTGCCAATTTTGAAAACCGTTTCTATTATTGAGATACCAAGTGAAAGCTCCATCAGTAAACAATTCAACGGCACTAAAGAAAATTTCATCATCGCTAACACCCCGCGAAACTCGAAGACATTCTATGCGTTCTAAAAAACAACTAACAGATTCTTGCTCTGAGCCCGAAAATTTTATTCCCCATTTATGAACCTGTGAGGGCTTAGAAAAAGAAAAGTTCTGAGCCTGTACTGGTGTGGAATGGGCGGGTACACTAGGTTTTTGAGTTTTGAGATCTAATTCTCCTTCTAAAGAAAATACTTCAATTAAAAAATTATCCTTATGTTCTTTTTGTTTGTCATCTATCCCTACAAGTCTATTGATTCTATTAGTAACATGAGTTAATCTACACATATAACGATGATACTCTATATCATTGGATGTTCCCGAAAACTCTTTGATTTTTTTAGTCAAGTCTTTAAGGGACTCAACTATTCCAATTTGTTCCTCCACGAAATTCAAATTATCTGCATATACAACTGAACTACGACCCGTATACTCTTGACTCAAAATACCACGCAAAACCTTCCTTCGATCGGCAGCTGACGCTGGAACCTGAATATTCCTATATTTAAGCTCATGTTCTAACTCGTGTGTTAACAAGTAATCTACAGTCAACTTAAAACCCAAAGCAGTCATTTTAAAGCAAACTCAAGACTATTCAAGATATATGCATAAAAATAAATCACTCAATAATTACAGGAAAAAATATCTCAATAAAGTAAATAAAACAGTATACAATAATAATAATAAACCAATAAAGATATAAAGAAGGTGTGCAAATTCTGAACCTTACTGCTAAAAGGAAGCTATCGCGATGATTTGCCTTTATACACAATACACCAAACCAATTTTCAGATCAGATGTGACCTGGCCCCACGTTTGACGTCAATTTTTTTATTTTGTTACCCAAAAAGTGTGGGTATTTCCCGGAAAACTAAGGGTGTGAATTCTTGCCAGGTTGTATGTGGTATTTGGGGAAGTAATTAGACCTGACCACGGATCTAATTACTTAGTTAGTTTAGATGTAATAACTTGAAAAATAACTAAAGTGAATATGGTAAATTGTTGGACGCCAGTTACTTTCTCAAAAGTAACAAAAACCCAAATAACACATACAAATTATTTTTTCCTTGTGAACCTGAAATTTTTTGGTTTGGTGTGATAAAGCAAAGTGGAAAAAAGTTCTATTTACAATTTAATAATTATACCGTATTTACAATAAATTACAAAGAAATTTACATGATTTTCTAAATATACAATAGTTCAGATGTAGTAAAATTATTTCTTTTCAGTTATATAAACTCCAAAATACTTTATAATATTATTGATAATAAAAAGATATAAAAAAAGTGAATAGTTTACAGGTTATAATTGAGTAAAGAGAATTGAAAGAAGTTGAATAACTATAGATTATAATATGATAAAAAAAATATGAACGAAGCTTGATGTGACACAGTAGTTCAAAATTTACACTATACTTTAGAATTCTCAAAGAATGTAATTTTATACTTCCTTTCTATGTCTGCACAAAGCTAACATCCCTCAGGTAGGAAGTCCGTCGCAATGGTTGGAATGATAAGTTTCCTACTGCAAATTTACTATTATATCCCAGCTTTCATGGATCAGCAATTTATTTTTATAGGTATATAAGACTACTCAAATCTATATAAGTATACTCAGTTTTGTTGTCTCAACGTTGTATAATTCTACCCGGTTTTGCTAAAAAAACATAGTGCGATGTAATCAAAATTTCAAACTAAAGTGTCAGCCAGTTCAGACAAACCGCCAAATTGTTAGCGATTATATAATAATTTGCTCTTGGATGATCGCATAATTTTCAAGCTCAATACTACTATGTTATAATTTGCAGTCGAGTTACTTTAAATAAATCTATATATCTCTGAAATGAATGCAATTTACAATTTTAAATGCGATAAACTATTTGAGTAAAAACTATTGAACATCAATAAAAAAGTTAACATAAAAAGTTGAAGAATTTACAATAAAATATGAAGTGAATTGAAAAACCAGAAGATATACTTGAGTTTTAGCAAATCATCGAGAATTTATCCACCACAATTTAAACTACATCTGTCTGACCTCTTGGCTGACGAAAAAGAAAAAAAATATAGAGCAATGTGCATTTTGTTATTGAGTGATTTTCTTGTAAAATTATTTTCACTATTAAAACTCATAGCTTTTACTTCAATATCTTACAATGCATAAATTTAATTGATAAGGAACATTTAAGAAATAATGACATATAAAAACCAGTTGATAAAAAAACGTGAAGTAAAAAGTTAAGTTTTATATATCATGAGACCAAATTAATATGTTAGATATGAATAATGACAACTTTTATTAAAATCATAGCATCTACATTCATATCTTACGATCGGTATTTAATTAGAAATAAACTTTTGGGAACCAATGATATCATATGAAAAGAACAATTGAAAAAGAGCAAGAAATGAGAAAAAGTTAAGTTTCATATTCTAAGACAAAATTTAAAATGTGAGATATGAATAATAATTATCAATAATAATAAGAATCTCTCCTAGACTTCTCACTGCCTGGAAACGAATATATTTAACATTGAAACAACCAACGTTGAAAGAAACTTGCTATTCTATTTGGATAAAATACGTCGTTAACTCGTGCTAATTTTTTTTTTAAACTAATAAAAATCATTAATTAAACGAAATAATTCTTACCAGATGTCTAATAGGATTGAACCATGATCTGCAGAACTATTGGGTTTATATTTTATGTAATATTATTTCTTCATCCACATGGACGAAATTATGTTTAACGAAACGCCAACTAGCACCTTTCACGTCAAAAACAAAGCAATCAAAGCCAATCGCCCTACGCTAGTACACTCCGACAGCGCATGCTAATTATCCAATTATTGATTCTTTGCATATTCCGGTCTTTCAACGAGTTTTTAAATTTTTCATCGTGCCTCGTAAGCCGATACCGTGACAGTATTTAATTTGTTGTTAAATTATTTAGATTTATTTCAAAGTGTGAAATTCACGTTACACTTACCATGGGGCCACTATTCCATTGATGCCTACATGGATGTTGACACCATTATTCCTTAAAGATTTATATAAAAAGTATTGTTATTATTTTCATTTATTATACTTTTCAATTTTATATTGTACAATAAAATGTTTATTCAATTGTTCTTTATTTTGATCCCTCCCCATTATCGACTGAGCATGGGTGACGTCATCAGCATGGTGCCCTTATGGCTTTACATGTTTACCTCTTGTCTTCTTCGTATTTTATTCCACTTCAATCCCACCAAACCTTATACACGTAAAAACATATACACTTATTTACTTTTTGCATAACCCCCGTACACCCTTACTTGCGTAATCCCCGTAGACGCTACTCTTAAAAACCCCTTCGCTTCTTCTAAACCACCCTCTACCTTATACACATAACAACATACACACTTTTCGCATAACCCCCGTACACCCTGCGTAATCCCCGTAGACGCTACCCAAACCCCTTCGCTTCTAAACCACCCTCTACCTTATACACATAACAACATACACACTTTTCGCATAACCCCCGTAGACGCTACCGTCATTACTTGCCAGTATGTGCTAGTATTGGCATCTTTGCACATCCTGTATACGATAATATTCTAACAAATATAATATCGTTTATTTGACTTCAATCTGACCAATAGCAGAGATATGTGCTAGTGCCCTAATGGCATCTTTGTACATCCTGTATACCATAATATTCGAACAATCATATTGGCGTTTATTAGACTCCAATCCGACAAATAATAACAGAGATATGAAGAAAGGCCCTTAGCACTTGCGCAGATCGTCGAAATGTGTCTTTTTAGACCTATATGTAACGGAAAACATGCGCAGTATACGGGAAAAGTAGCTTCGCTACCCCAACTACCCACGGCCGTTTTGGTACTCTGGTGACAAATAGTTAGCGCCGTTATGGTAATGATGGCAAGCGACACCTGATTTCGCATAACCCCCATACACCCTTCGTAATCCCCGTAGACGCTACCCTTCCCTCTTCGCTTCTCTTGTATACACCCTTACTTGCGTAATCCCCGTAGGCGCTACCCTCCCCCGTGCTACCCTTAAAACCCTCTTCGCTTCTCTTGTATACACCCTTACTTGCGTAATCCCCGTAGGCGCTACCCTCCCCCGTGCTACCCTTAAAACCCTCTTCGCTTCTTCTAAATCATTGCATAACCCCCGCAAAGAGCGACCCCGCCCGGGCCGTAGCCGCGACCCCAACCGGACCCCCATCCCCCGTGCTACCCTTCCCTCTTCGCTTCTTCTTACACCCTTACTTGATCCCCGCAGACGCTACCCTTCCCTCTTCGCTTCTTCTTTGGCGGCCCGGGCCCCCATCCCCCCGTAGCCGCTACCCCAACCGAAACCCCCATCCCCCGTGCTACCCAAACCCCTTCGCTTCTTACACCAAAAATTGCTGACGGCCGCCGCATGCGCAGATCGAAATTGCGTCAAAAATTACCACGATGGACCTTGGCGATTTCCCATGTTAATTTGCATAAGGAATGAGCTAGAACCGGTGTTGCTCCTTTACTTACACGCACTGGCTTTACAAAGGCAAGATATATTGAATTGATAATAATCATACAAATTACTCTGATATTCTGAATTAAATTTGAGACAACTCTTATTCGATTATTGTCTCGAGGGAATCTAAAAATCAACTCAATTTTAAATAAATTTGAGACAACTCTTATTTGATGTTGTCTCTCGGGAGTATCAAAATCAACTAACTAAACTGTTTCAATAAATAATTCTCCTCTCCTTTGGTTACCAAATTCTTTTTTTTAAAAAAATACAAATTTACGTTTTCATATACAAAGAGAGATTTTCATTATTTTAGTATAAATGCCATTTTGCCAACAGGGACATCTGTATTCTTGTTTTCAAATCGTTTTCAAATCTATCTATCATTAAGTCCATTCTGCATTGATGTCATAAGAAATTGAAATGTCAAATTTTATTGGTATATTGAACCTTTCAAATTATTGATAATACAGTGTGTATCACTAGTATTACAAGCACATTTTCTTTATTTCAATGTTTTCTTCAGAATTTAGGTAGAGGATATGTATTAATATATATATATATATATATATATATATATATATATATATATAAGATGTACGAATAGTGCGTGACATATGAACAATAAGCAACGAATAGATTAGTGGGTATTACACGCAAATAGAAGAAGGGGCTACTGAAAAGAGTGGTAACCGTAGACATGCATGTTTCTAGCTCATTTGCCGTCATCGGTACGGTACAACCAAGAAAAGATGTGAAACATGAAACCATCCTGCTGAATTCTGTTATATTTTCTCATGTTTCATTCAACACCTTTGCTCTCATGTTTCACATCTTTTCTTGGTTGTACCGTACCGATGACGGCTAATGAGCTAGAAACATGCATGTCTGCGGTTACCACTCTTTTCAGTAGCCCCTTCTTCTATTTGCGTGCAATACCCACTAATCTATTCGTTGCTTATTATATATATATATATATATATATATATATATATATATTTATATATATATATATATGTAAATATAAAACAAAATCCTAATATTACCCAAATAAATAAAGTCCCCGGTATAAGACTACCTATACATTTATCTATAAATTGTGCATTCTAACCTACCCCTGTATAACATGTAACTATCCCACAAAACAAAATTATGATAAAGCCCTCGCCTTGAGCACTTGAACTTGAGCACTTGAGCAATTGAACTAACCCCTTATCGCTTTGGTATTTCAAAAGTGCATGAGAGGCGTATGTTTTTTTCTCCTAAATTTGATATTCACCGGTGTCGAGACACAAAATAAAATATTATATGTATTTACTTTTTAAACCGAAATGTTATGCCAGCTTACGATGGTTTTGCGCCATTGACCTTGATATGAATATGAAAGTAAAATTTAAATCCTAACAAAATACTGCTGATCTAATGACAATAAAATATTTATCGACACTGGCGTTTCGAGTTGCTAAATTCCAAGTCTTTGAATCACCTACAACATTTATTTATTCTACTAATAAATAAGAAATTTCTGATCACGTCTGATAAAAATAAAACAATTTTTTTAGATTATTTGTCAGAACAAGTTCGCTGAAACCTGAGGAAAATGGAAAAACATACGCTCCGGCCCTTTTTCATACCACTTACAAATTAACCTTGCGTAAATTTCTATCTCCGTCCTACCCACGAGGTGGAAGCGAATTATGTGGTGCAACAAAATAAAAACTACTAATTAGAAAAGACCTAACTCTTGTCAGGTTGGCGAAACTTTGCAAAATTTGATTATATCATCACACACGGTAAATTTTATATATTACAGAACGAGCTGTGTCCCCAAAATTGTGAGCCTGGACATGCAATATTTAACTGAAAACGACCAGGTGTGTCCAGTTCCCTTGAAAGAACAGACAATCAACTAAATATATTTGTTATCGCTACTCCCTACGTATTTGAATTATAACTTCCAGGTTCAGAATCCAGCGCAAAATGATAATGAATAAATGTCTCATAAAAAAAAACAAAGTTTAAATCTCAATTTGTTCAAAAACTTACGGTGTTGGAAAACTTCCCTTCTCTGGCCTGGCTACTGCTTATTCTTCTTTTTAGCCACCGCGTGTAGTGCCAAGAACCGGTATCGTGCTATGTTGGAAAGAACTTATCGTAGAGGGTGATTCTCACCGTTTTGTGTCTCGAACGGGGGACACTGTTCACCGTCAAGGATATCTCAGTATCCCTATTACACCCTGACACAACGGAAGAGAACTTTACCTCTGATACCGCTAACACTAAAAAAACTGCTACCCGGTACCGTGACAGGGAAAGGACTTTTCCCTTCGCGTCTTCGGCCCGGCACTGTCTGTCTTCTGCCGCTCTACGCACTTCGTTTTTGCTCTTCCCCCGAATTAGGTTTGGGTTTTTTTTGTCGAATTGCAAAATCAACTTTTTATGTTTTGAAGCGTGCTAATTTTTCGTTATCAAATAATTGTATTCAAAACAATTATTTCGCTTTGACCCAGTAAAATGTTTTATTTGTTCCAAGCTGTTTTGATTTCGTATCATTTTGCTAAACAAAATGTGGGTCGCATTCTATTTTTTTATTTTGATTTAAAATAAAATATGTTTTACCGTGTGTTCTGAAATTTTCTACAATAAATTTATCTCTTTGGTATTCGTATTTATTACAGAACACATAAAAGTGGGGGGTTCATGGGGGAAATATACAGGAAAAAATTTACGTTAAATTAGAAAAAAAATTTTTTTTTGGAATTTCGGATTATATATATGATGGGGTAACTTGTCAGGCCAAACCCTTTACGGTGATATATAGGGGCACACGCTGCGCCCCCCTTCTTTTGGGGTTCCAGCATTCGCTAAATATTGATGCTGGAATCGTGATTTTCGAGGGATCTTCCGGATTTGGAGTGCCTATAGGCGTCATGGGTTTGAAATATTTTTAGGGCTCCCCTAATGGCCCCCCAGCGGTTGACTGAAATTGAGCGTGGAAGTTCGAGATTATGTGTTTAGGTATACAGTGTTGGGAGCATTACGAGGGAACATACGTTTTACCTTCAATGTGTTAGAAAGAGACAAAATACATATAAATTCAGTGTAACATTCTTTTTCGCTAACAGGATATCATGAAGTGGAAAACGTGCTTTTACTGTATTTCTAATGGGGTGTCTGCCAGGCACCGCCTTCGAGAAGACTACCGCCTAGTAAGTTCTAGGGTCACGGATGATCCTAACCAATGGAAATTAACAAGAATAACATTGTCGACGATTGAAGCAGCATTGCCAAATCGAAATCATTATCTGATGGAAGATTATTTTAAGGTAACAGAAAATAATTGTTACAATAATAAAAAGTTATTGGCGATTTTAAAACTCTTCTAACTATACTCGATTCTCTAATTTATTCATTTTATACCTTTTCAAATATATCCGAATATTTTTGATTTGCAAAAATTTTGCTATTCTGAGGTATTTTAAGTTTTAGTATACTGGCATTGGCAACAATGGTACCGGACTTTTAAATAATTTTGTAAGGTTCTGCGGAATGTAGAATAGAAATGTTTATCATTGTGCAAGATTATACGAGTATGTAAATTTTATTTACGTTCCTTGATTATTGTGTACTATTTTATTCAGTTTTTGGTGCCAAACTATTTTCTCTATTGATTATGAATTTTGAATGCAAGGAGTGCAAGAAATCGCTACCTCTCCAATTATAAATCTTAAGACAATTCAAAATTGTGACATTTTCCCATACAGAGATGGGAGTTTAACTTAAAAAATTATAAATAGTGATAAATTGACTAAAAATTTATTAGGAAATCTCTTGCAGCTGACTAAAAAAATGTAAAGGTTTGATTACACCCCAGAAAAAAATATCTACGCCGCTTATTGGAACTTTTCTGCAGAGTGCAATTTAATCTACGTATTTTTCCTTTTTTCATAGAGTTTTATGAATTCTTCATATGCACGTAGTCCAAGAAAATTTCATTGAAGAGGACTGCATTCTCAAATAATTATGTAAAAAGAATAGTTCAAATTATTTGAATTTGAAGAGAAAAAAAATGGACTTAAAATAAAGTTTTTGTAATTTTTTTTGGGTTACAACTTCATTGGAGGAACTTGAGATTGTAGATAAAGCTATTGCCCCGATACCACCAACTGCAGCACTAGTGTCTAAACACCACTTTGTTAATTCTGGTCCTTCGCAAAATATTAATATTCCACACAATAAAAAAATAGGTTGTTCAGTACGACAAAGAAGAAAAAAATATAAAAAAGTGGTGTTTGTAAGCCCAGTCATGAAGAAGTTGAAAAAATAGCTTTAAATTTGGCATCCAACAATGTATAAATAAATCATAATTTATAAGACAATCCCAATAACCTTGGTAGTTTTTTTGTCCTGTGAAATATTCATATTTCCTTATGACAACAGATATAGGTAAAAATAAAACAGTATTTTTCTCGTTTCAAATTTAATCAAAGTAAGAATTAGAATTTTCTTAACCATTCCATTATTTTTAAATCTCAGTTAATCTGCGCAATTCGATCACTAAGTCATAACGACATATGCTGTTAAACGATTTTTTGTTGTTACTATATCAATAATTATTGCTAATATTGCTATAATAGCAAATTTATCGATACAATGAGAAAATAGAAAAGTTAAATTATTTTGGCTATCCTACTAAACGATTTATTTTTTAATTCGAAAAATGAAATACCTACATTAGTTTAAGTTTATCGATAACTCAAACATGAATGAGTAAATTAACATTCCAAAAAGGTTCGTTTAACCGTTAAACAGTTTTTTTATTCAAATTTAACAGATTTTCTTAAGTTGAAATAATTGAATTGTACTATACTGATAGCTTAATGCAATGAATAATAAAAAAATCAACATTACTTTCGTTTATCCCTTCATGATTAATTTACGAAGAAATAATTCAGTAGTAAGAAACTAATTCACTATATCAGTTCGGGTAGTAAACGCTAATATGATTTGAACAATAAATTAAATCCTAACTAATAGGTATTTGAAATAAGTACCACTAAAAAATCACTAGAAGATAGCTAAATAAATTACATTCGGCGATATTGAGGGTACAATTAATGAATGTAAGCATAATAATTTTCATTAACATCATAAGGAATAATCTATGGCAACAATACAGAGTCCAAAAGCGACAATATGTTGTAATAAAACAAGCGTATTCAGTGTATCACCATTTTCTTTAACATGATATCATAAAATGAGAAATAAGTCGTATGCTAACATTTGTTCAACTGCTTCTGGTTTTAAAAATATCTCAATGTAAACCGCCTCTGTTTCCTACGCTCCTGATAAAACGATTTCGCTTACAGCTCAAATTCTTCTACTTTTATCTGTCCGCTCTATTCATTTTCAATCCACGTGTTAGATTGTAGAGTGCCTTTCAAAAATTCCTTCTTATTTGTGAGAGAAATCAGTCACATTCAATTTCAACGTAAAACGATATCCTCTCACGGCCAAAGAGAAATTATCATGGTCACATGGCGTTACCAGTGTGTTGGA
This sequence comes from Galeruca laticollis, assembly GCA_963921935.1. NCBI lineage: Eukaryota > Metazoa > Arthropoda > Insecta > Coleoptera > Chrysomelidae > Galeruca > Galeruca laticollis. The sequence goes on along the minus strand of OY998179.1, from coordinate 174,564,090 downwards.
GTAGGACAATCATGAGACAGAGAATTAAAAGCCAGCGTAGATTATTACACCAGACGAATGCGAATCGCGCGTGCGCCTCTTGAAGATGTTCAACTGTACAATCTGGGTACTTCACTAAACGTCTTATTAAAATGAGTATGCAAGTACACCATAAAGTGCAAATTGTAAAATGGTACTACCAGGGTCATTCATATCGAGAAATAGCAGAAAATTTGTTTATTGTGGCATTCGAAAATGCCCAACCAATTAGCAAAAAACAAGTGAGAACGGTTATAAAAAATTTTGAAGAGCATGGATGTGTCAATCCTACTAAACATGGAGCGCGTACACAAAATCGTCAAACAAAACCTGATAAAGAAGAAAGAGATGTTTTAATTTGTGCCAGTGTGGAAAATAATCCCCTACAGTCGTCCACTCATTTAGCAAAGGATTTTGATGTTGATCCGAGAACGATTCGGACTGTATTAAAAAAATGGTTATCGTAGTTTCAAACTGAAAAAGAGCCATGCAATTTTTCCAGACGATCAATTTCGTAGAATGGAATTTTGTGAAATAGTTATGGAAAGAATACAATTGGACGCAAACTTTTCGAAAAATATTTTGTTCATAGATGAATCGACTTCTCCCATACACGGAGCACATAATTCATCCGTTATTCGATATTGGTCAAGGACAAATTTACATAGACATTACAATAATAGGACTCAATATCCCCAAAAGTTAAATGTTTGGGCTGGAATATTAGGTGAACATTTAATTGGACCATTTTTTATTGACGGCAATTTAACCGGCAAAAATATTTGGACATGCTGGAAAATCAAATTACTTCTGCCCTTATACAATTAGGTGTCAACTTCAATGATATCTGGTACCAACATGACGGTTGTGCATCACATAATTATCGACTAGCAATTAATTTTCTAAATACACAATTTTCTAATCGAATAATCTCCACGAATGGTAACATAAGATGGCCTTCGAGATCTCCAGATATGGCTCCCAACGATTTCTTTTTCTGGGGTTATATAAAATCGAGAATTTATGGATTTCAAGAAAACAGAGCCTCTTCTCCAAATGAACTAAGGGAACAAATTTCACAAATTTCACAAATTTGTATGCAAATAACACCTGAAATGCTCATATGTGTTCGTCAAGAATTTTATAACCGTCTTGGTTACTGCCTACCTCAAAATGGGGGTTTATTCGAACATTTGATTTAAGCTCATTGAAGAATTAAGTATTATTTTTTAATTTATTACATATCATAATATTACTTTTATTTAAAAACTGTAGACATTAGAATTCGATTTTAGTTTTATTTTCGTTTTTTTTAATTTGTACTGTGTGTGTGTTTACACAGAGAATTCGTTCTCATTTGCATACAAACGATACAGATACCAATTTTTTTTACTAACATTCGAAACACAGCAGATGTTTCGAGACCAATTTCACGTTGCCAAATCTAAAAAAGTAAAGGTTTTAACCGCTTTCAAATTGAAAACTAGAACAATTTCCAGCATTACAATAAAGTATTTAACGAATAGATGGAATTAATTATATCTTGATCTGTTACAACATCTTGAATTGTCATAATTAAAATCTTCTTATAACTTGTTCTCGTGTTAGAACAATGCATTTCACAATTAATATAAATATACAATGAAAATTGGCAATACTGTTAGTAGCTGAAAGAATATGTAAAACGCTGGCGTTCTGGGCATGTATTTTTCACTTTATGAGATCCTGTTAGCGAAAAATGAGAATTGAGATATTTGGAAACACATATTAATATTAATACAAATTTTATTTCGCATTTTACGGTTATTTGGGTTATTTATTCCAATACTAACCGCAGTAATATAGTGAATTTTATTACTACTGAATTATTTCTTTGTAAATTAATCATGAAGGGATAAACGAAAGTAATGTTGATTTTTTTATTGTTCATTGCATTAAGCTATCAGTATAGTACATACAATCTTATGAATTCTCAAATAATAAACTAAACTGTTCACATTACACATCTGTATTTCTAACATTAACTTCTTGAATTGCACGTCTTCCACTTTATGATATCCTGTTAGCGAAAAAGAATGATACACTGAATTTATATGTATTTTGTCTCTTTCTAACACATTGACGGTAAAAAGTATGTTCCCTTGTAATGTTCCCAATACTGTATACTGTAAACAACTGTAAATCTTCCTTAAGTTACGTCCCAACGCAGTAATAAAGAAGAGTAACTATTATCTCAGAGTAATTATTCTCTGACTAATCTAAGAGTAAGGTCGGAGTAAGAAATTTTTATTAATAAGACCGTAAGGGTTTAACACAAGGATTAGTTACAACTTTAGGCAAAATAAACATAATTCTTCACAATAAAAATACAGCTTTTAATCACAATTTTCAAGTAGCTGAAGAAAATTTTCCTATACCCACAAATGGAATAATAGGTAGAGATTTTATTACCAAATATAATTGTATATTAGACTACGCGCAATGGGAATTACGTATAAATAGTAAAGAAAAAAATACAGTATCTGTTCAGATTTTTGAAAATCCAAAATACAATACATTAGATATACCGCCTAGATGTGAAGGTTGGTAAAAAATTTCAAAAAGGTAAAGAATGAAAAAGTGGTAGAACATCAAGAATTAGAACCGAGGTTATTTTTATCTAGAGCAATCATGTCATGTAAGAATCCTTATGTTAGAATTTTAAACACGAATTACGAGAGTATTGAAATAAAAACGAGAAACATCAAAATCTTGGATTTAGAATTGTTCAATGTATACACGATGAAGAGCGAAAGTAAGAATCGAATGAAAGAGTTGAGAGAAGCGTTAGACGCTAGTAGTACCGGAATATGTAAGAAATGACTTGACGTGAGAATTACTCAGATGTATTCGGTTTAAAAAATTACATTTTAACTCATAATAACTTTTACGAACAAAAGCTATTCGTAAAAGACAATACTCCTATATATTTAAAAAACTATCGCACCCCGCATTCACAAACGACTGAATTAAATCGTCAAGTGGAAAAACTCTTATAAGGCAAGGTGTAATAGAACCGTCAATTTCTGATTATAATAGCCCAGTATTATTAGTTCCCAAAAAGTCCACAACCCAGGACAAGGCATGGAGACTTTGCATTGATTTCAGACAATTAAAGAAGAAAATTGTCATGGATAAATTTCCTTCACCTCGTATCGATTCAATCTTAGATCAATAGGCAGATTTAAATGGTTTTCAGTTTTAGACCTTATGTCAGGTTTCCATCAAATTCTTTTGGTGCAATCTTCTAGAAAACCCACTTCCTTAAGTACAGAAAAAGGTTCATTCCAGATTACAAGACTACACTTCGGACTGAACGTTTGTCCAAATAGTTTTGCAAGAATGATAACCATAGCATTTTCAGGTTTGACACCAGATAAAGCATTTCTCTATATGGATGACATAGTAGTAATAGGAGTCTCGGAAAAGCATCATCTAGATAATCTCAGGAAAGTTTTTGACGCTTGTCGCAAATACAATTTGAAACTAAATCCTCAAAAATGCCGATTCATCAGGCGACAAATCACTTATTTACGTCATAATTTGTCAAATGAGGGCGTCTCCCCAGATAAAGCAAAGTATTGAGTAATAGAGCAGTACCCAAGACCGAAAAATGCGAGTGAGGTAAAAAGATTTGTTGCACTCTGTAACTATTACAGGCGTTTCATTTCGAATTTTGCAGAAATGTGTCCACCCCTTAATAAATTATGTAGAAAAAATGTGCAATTTAATTGGTCTTCAGAGTGTAAAAATTCATTTCAGATTTTGAAAAAAGCATTAATATCACCGCTCATATTAAAGTATCCAGATTTTAACAAACAATTTATCTTAACCATTGACGCATCAAATAAGGCTTGTTCAATAATATTGAATCAAAATTACGGAGGTATTGACCTACCTATAGCATTTGCTTCACGCGGATTTAAAAATAGCGAGATTGACACACCCGCCATTTTAAAAGAATTATTAGGAATACATTGGGAAATTAACAATTTTAAATGTTACTTGTATGGAACTTAAAAGTTTATAGTTAAGACAGACCGCAAACCATTGACACATCTATTTTCAATGAAATACTCAACTTCAAAATTGACACGAATCAGATTAGATTTAGAAGAATACAACTTCGAAAGGAAAGGAAAAGAAAACTACGCAGGCAGTATGTCAAGAATTTCTATAGAAGAGTTTAAGATTTATATATAAATAACTCTCACTCTCACAAAGAACTCGTTCCGCTTCGCTTCACTCGTGCCTAGTAAAACTCGTGACTAAAGTAACCGTTTTGACACTTTGTACTTAATATACTATTATAGAAGAAAGTAAAAGAGAATTGAAAAATGTACAAATAAGTATATGTAGCGTTCCAAAAGTAGTGGAACAGTAAGAAGAAATAATGAAGATCCTAGAAAGATATCCTCCAAAAATTTTTGGAGAACATTCAGGAAATAACAGACTTTTAAAGAAGATGAGAGAGAATTTTAGATGGAAAAACATGGAGTGAGATGTAAGAGCATATGTTAAAAAATGTCATGAGTGTCACATAAATAAAGCTAAACCACAACACAAAGAGAAATTTGTTATAACAGACACGTCAATGAAACCATTTGATATAATATAATATATAGGCACAATAGGTCCATTTACTGAAAGTAGCAACGGTAATAAGTACTGTATAACAATATTATGTGAACTCACGAAGTACGCAGTAATGATACCAGTTAGAAATAAAGAAGCTTAAACAAAAGCTAAGGCAATATTAGACAATTTTATACCGAATTATCGTATCAGATCGTTATCAGATCAGGAAACAGAGTATACAAACGAGATAATGCATAAATTAGCAGATCTTCTAAAAATAAAACATAATGGAAGCTGTGAGAAATTACATTCAACGAGTATGTTAGGAATTTCATAAATGAGGCTAAAGATAATTGGTGTGAATTGGTCAGAATGTTTGCATATTGTTGTATATGGTAGGAAATCGAATATACCCGAATTTTTTAACCATAGGAATACAACCATGTCATAATTTAGAAGAGTACAGTAACGAATTGAAATACAAATTGCAATACGCCCACGAGCTAGCTAGAGAATTTTTGCTAAAAAATAAGATAAATAGGGAGAAAAATAGCAAAGTGAAAGCTTCAACAAATCAATTTAATATAGAGAACTTAGTCCTGCTTAAAAAGGAAGAAAGGCTGAAATTTGACCCGCAGTACCTCGGGCCGTTTAAAACAACCAAAATAATCTGTGTAAACTGTGAGATTACATCTCAAAATTGTGATAAAATACAAATTGAACATAAGAATAGACTTTGTTTGTATAATAGTCAATAGTTACCTCATAAACATGTATGCATTAAACAAATAGCAGGTACTGATAAATGGACACAAGTAGTGTAAACAAGACAAATAAGTGAATACAGTAGCGTAAGGAGATTAAAACGCGGAAAATAACCAGGGTAATTTCCCGCTACTGGGAAAGGATGGTGTAGTGAATCCCTATAAATAATTTAGGCATTTTAGAAATTGAAACCCTGAAGGTCATAAGACAATTAATATTTTTAATTAAAAGTTATTTCAAGTGTATTGTAAACAGTGCGCGATGATAAGTATATACAATCCAAATCATAGTTCATGCAAACACAGCGTTCAGCCATGGAATTCACCTTGACTGAAATCACGCCACCTTGATCTCTATAGAATATAAGTCGTTGACTAGCTGATTGCAAAGAAGTAGTAGTCGTAGTAATAGTAAATAACTATGACGTAGGTTAGTGTTACTCATCGTATCCTCAATATATATTTCTACATCGTTAACTAGAATTTAAGTTCTTGGTTATTCTATAGTTTAGTCATAGTAAGTGTTATTCCTCTCAATGTAAGTACAAGTTTTAGTTATAATAAACCCACCAATGATTCTTGTATGAAGACGTTTTATTGATTCCGTTCCTGCTACTAGGTTTAACGGTAGTGACACGAACCTATTCCTGTCGGGAATTGGTGTCAGCGCTCCAGGCCACATTCACCACATCACAAGGTGGTTTTTCAATATTCTGATGTTTCTTACTTTTTTGGTATTGACCAAAACAATTGATCTTTAAATAAATCATTCCCCGGCAGACAAATATTTTGTAAAATCATTTTATATTTCCTTTGTTATTATTTACATGATTTTCATAAACTTGCAAAGTAGCGTCATTATTAGATTTATCATTTTATTGAATCATATTATTTTCATTTCCTTTTATATTTTCATTTTCCTTTTCGTCATTTCCTTACATTGTTTCATATTGTAATGTTTTTCTTATTTATGAAAACGTTTTATTACGGGTGGGATAAATTCATACACACGGTAGGTTCACTTACTTAATTTATTTATTCACTACACTATTCACTAATTATATACACAGTATATTCACTTAAACTAATTTATATAAACAGTTCACTAATTTATATTCATTTATTTACTTGTTTATCTCACGATGTCAAATTATCAACTGAATGTATCCGCTGATCGGTCCTTTATATATATTAGTTCCTTTTTTAGTAGAGAATTCTAGATTGCGGCTTACACACAAAAACAATTGGCTCTCGCATTTTCTAGATAAGACTGGTCACAAAAACAATGTTTAGATAAGATAGTCACAATCGTAAACAGTTATAAAAAAACCTGCGTATCCGCCATAATTTTAACATACCTGGCTTTCATACCAGTGTGCTATTTCGTAACAATATTCTTGTGGGACGTTAATAATTTCATCATTTTCTGCTTTCAGTATAGCACTCTCATTGCGGTTTTCACTTATTTCATTTTTTTTGTATCAATATTTTCACAATTTCGTTCAAATACTAATATATCATTAATTTTATAATCATGATTCTGTTCAGCAACTTTAACATCTACATAGTTTGCCTCGTTGTTCTGAGTCATTTCTTGTGCGTTTTGCTTCGGTTTTTAAAATCATAATTTTCTTTCATTATCTCAACTATGTTATTGACTTCAGTTTCACTTTGAATGTTTCCTTCTTTTCGGTCTTCTTGAAATTCCCATGCCATGCCGTTCACCAATACTAAACTATTTACTTCTTCAAAATCATTGTCATTAACATTAACTCCCCACTCTCAAGTACATCATAATTTTGTGTCACTGCTGAAGTTACGTCAAGTGCCGTTTTCTCTGTTATGTTCTTCATTTCGACAATAATATCTGGAATATTGGCTACTACTCTATCAGAAAGCTTATCTTGAAGTTGGGTTAGCTCATCTTCAGGAATTTCCAATTTTTATCTTGTGATACTTAGATTTAGCCGGTTTTGAATACACTTACTGCAGTTTACTGGGTTCGGATTAAATGGAAAAAGCCCACATTTTCGAAATACTTTTCTCATGGTTTCTGATAAAGACGTATTAGTTCGAACAAAAACTTCTTTCAAAAGTGGGCAGAAGGTAGTTTTACTCATAGCGGAATTTACGTTTTCAGCTTCTGACGGCCACATTCTTAATGTGTTCTTCCATTCTGTCTTGAGCGGTTTAAATATACTTACATCCGCCGGTTGCAGAATATGAGTACTGTTTGGCAGAAGGGTATACACTATTATTTTGTTCTTACTGCAGAATTCGCTTAACTCAAAGGTTAAATGCGACTTTTGGCCATCGATAAGTAGCAATATGGGCCGGGAATTTTTTTTTCATTTAACCATTTTTCTTGACCATTGGCTGTATATTCACATCCATCCACTCTCAGATTTACCTACAAACCATCCACTTGGCAAACTATCAATAACCGCTTTTGGTGGTCGTGTATAGGTAGGGGAAAACCATCATAAGATGTACTGTTTATCCTTCTGCATTAAAAACATGCAGAACCGTTATGGATTCTTTTTCATTTCCTTTTTTATGAACATAAAGGTTTTTCCATCCCCTCTGTACAACAAACCTTCCCAGTCTTTGGGCATATTGAAAAGGATGTTTCATCGCCATTTAGAATTATTGCGGGATCATCCAAAATGTCAGCTGCGTCGTTTTCAACTTTGAAGACTTTTAAATCTTCGAACCTTTTACGAATATAGTATTGTGTTATTAAACTTCTAGCTGGTGTCAAATCTTCCGGCACCCGAAAAGAGAGATCCTTGGGTGTTTCAAAAAAAGATCTATACCATTTTCGCCTGGTCTTCCATGATTGAATAGTGTTGATCGCTGCTGTTTGAGAATAATAGTCTGGACTGTATCTAATGAGTCCACCTTTTTTTGTGGAAAGCCACTTTTAGCTAGTTCCCATAACCACTGGGCCAACTGAGTTTATTTATCAGCAGTAAGTACTGTACTTGAGCCCATGTTGTGAGGACCCTCGGTTATTCTGCCATGAATCCTATTTAGTATTGTGCTCTTGGGAACACCAAATCTTCTCGCGGATTCCCTGACTGAATTTTTCTCTTCTCTGATTGCTTTGCATTTGATAGCGATTTTTTTGAGTCTTGATATACTGGTCTTCTGCAATGGGGCATTTTCACTCACTAAAACACAAATTAATCAATAAGTTTTGAAAAATATGTAGCAAAAAAACCATTTATGTGGTCGAGCACTGGAGCCAGTAAAGTCAGAACCACAGAACAGACAAGATAGAACGCAATCAGCCAATGGACAGCTTGACACCTCTTTTAATTTTAGTGTTGACACTAAAAATAGATGGTGTACCTTACCTTGTTTGTCAAAGGGTTAGTCAATCGATCACTATAAACCATTTATCGTGGCCGAATTTCCTGTCAGCTAAGACCTTAAGAAAAAAAGAAACTTTTATTGGTTTGATGTCACTACATTCAACATCGGTTAAATTTTAACCTCAGACGCGTTGTTGTGGCCTTGTTTTTGAATTTGTAATATTACCTCTGTGTTGTTTATTCGTTTTTGATGGTTGAAATTTATTTCATACTATGTTAAAACCATGTATTTATTATTTTGTGGATATGGATCAAAGAGCAACCGATCACTATAAAGCATTTATCATGGCCGAATATCCTGTCAGCTAAGGCCTTAAGAAAAAAAGAAACTTTTATTGGTTTGATGTCACTACATTTAACATCGGTTAAATTTTAACCTCAGAATTCCCTAGTTTGTTTTGACGATTATTGACATTCGATCATCGTCTAATACTTACAAGTTTTTTTGGTGCTTTTAAATTCATTGCTTCTTTAAGATTAAAAAAAAACAGCTATTTTTATAACTAATTATTTAGGCAGATCTGCAGTGTGTGATTAATAAAATGCGGAGGCAGCTGAACAGAAAATGTCAAGAGACGCTAACATCTAAGTTGAGCTATTTTCAACGAGAATGCAGAAATGGGGGCCCGCTTCTCCCGCTTACTGCTGTAAGAGACGTACGTAATAGGATAGTATAGTAATAGCATAATAGAGGTGAACAGGCTAAAAGCCCACCTAGAAAGAGACAATGCATAAAACCTACTGTTGAAATTGATAACTTTGATCAAAATGCTTTCAGAAATGTTATATACGAAATGTATGGAAATAGTGAGTTTATTGAATTTACTGTTTTATTTTATTCACAATTAACTAACACAATATTTTTTCAGAGGAACACATAACCTTGAAAACTTTAAGAGACAAAGTCCAGGAGCGTGAACTTTTTAATGGTTATTTAACATCACTCTGGAAGATAGTGGAAAATATTGGATTCAAATAGCAAAAAGATGATCCTCGTCGTGGTTTAATGGAGCTGCCACATATTGCATTAAAACGTGTACATTTTCTACATGAATATGTCAAGATAAAAACGGAAGGTTTATATTAATTTGTGTTTTTGGATGAGACATGGATATTTAAAGACGGTACTGTTGGACGTTCTTGGCAAGATTTTAATCATAGAAGCGTGAAAAAACCAAAATTGGTGGTCCAAGTTAATTGAATAATAAAATTTAGCAATTAATTTATGATGTACTAACATTCCTGCCATGTCAAGACCTTTTCAAATATTTACTAGTCACACTATTTTATTTAAATCTATATAATTATTAATAGTTGTTTTGAGCTATGCAGTCTATCTAAGAAACCTAGTAGTAATTTGTTATTTCCTCATTGTAGGTATATAGTATTGCATGCTGGTTCCTCTTCTGGATTTATTCCTGGAGCAGGGCTGGTTTTTTCTTCCAAAAAACAAGATTACCACGGTGAAATGAACCGAGAAAATGTTTTCCATTGGTTTGAATACCAGCTTTTAGTTAACTTGGAAGAACCTGCCACAATTGTAATGGATAATGCAAGTTATCACAGTACAGTGACCAATAAAGTACCAACAACAGCTACCAAAAGGCTGATATACAGAACTGGTTGATACAAAATGATATTCCTCTTGAACATACTTTCCTCAAAACCTAATTATTGAATTTAGTACAACGGTAAGTTGATATAAACATTTTTCAATATATTATGGTAATACTTAGATAACTTATTTTGTTTAAATATATGAATTTTTGTAGGAATAAACCACCAACAGTATATGAAGCTGACATATTTTCTGAAAAATATGGTCACAAAGTGCTTCGACTTCCTCCTTCAACCCAATTGAACATATTATGGGCATAGTTGAAAATTTTTATAGAGATCATTTGGGAACTGATGGTTCTTCAACAGAACAACCAATAGGTGTATGGAAAAAGTCTTTAGAAAAAGTGACTCCTTATATTTGGTCAAAGACAGTAGAGCACACTGAAAAAATTATACAAGATGGGTGGGATAGAGAAGTAGTATTTGATAGACAGGATGTGCATCCACTTATTACTAATTTTGACAGTGACGATGAAGATATTGATGATTTTGTAATGGAGTAGTGTTTTATTTTTGTATATTTTTATCCAATTTGCTTTATTTCCACCTTTTCAAAATCACTAATAACTATTATTAGATTAATTAGGTACAGTTATTTTATAATACACAAATTAAAACAACAACAGTATCTCTACATAAATAATACTAATAAAATGGGAGATTTTTTATTTTTATATCTAAAACAAAATTTTATTTTGGTATCTATATTTTTCTTTTCCATTCTATTTTTATTATAATAAATATAATAGGAAGAAACAATATTTAAATTTGCATGAAGATGATTACAGCTTGTATTGATTCCTTTTAGCGTAAACCCTTGCAGTGCTCTTGAAGATGGTTCTATAGAGCATAGAATAAAGTATAAGGACCTACAGTTTGTCATTTAACCCTCTTCTATGTAAAATAATTGAATGTTAATTCGAATATAGAATGTTTGGTTACTGTTTCTTGTATCTTATCCATAGTTTTTCATGAAAAAATATTTATATTAAATTAATCAAGCCTATCATACAAGCCTTTTATTTTTATATAAATATTTTTGACTTACGCCCTACGAGGCACGGAACAATGAAAAAGAAGAACTGTCAATCTAACATCAGAATGACTTCTCTAGTTTTCGTTAAGTAAAGGAAAAAACTACAGCTTGGCAACATCACAATATATTGTTTTGCAACGTCATCGTCTTTTTATCGTAAATAAACTATACTTAATTACTACCCATCCGGTATGGGAATCGCGCAATGATGCAGTTAAAATACCTTTTTTTTTACAGTTAAAATACCTTTTTTTTTACAGCAATTATTCAACTTCATTGAAAAACGTTGCAGATTTTTATCATCACTAGATTACAATCTACCTGATGTACCCAAACGTAACCTCAAGTATAATGCTAACAAACAATGAAAGTCATTTTTATAACATCATCAAACAAACTGAATTGTAATTTGTGTAACAATAATCACACTTTATAGTATTGCCCTGAATTTACAAAGCCATCCCCATCTAAGAAATTGGATACTGCAAAACGTTTACGCCTATGCATCAACTGTTTAGATTCGAATCATCGAACTAAAGAGTGCAACTCTACAGGTTGTAGAAAATATGGAAAAATACGTCACACATCACTTCATTTCCCAAATTCACAAGAAAATGAAAATCAAATAGATGTTATTGAATTGAAAATTGATAGTCCAGTAACTTCAGGTACAATTTAGACTCTAGTAACACGCATGAAAACTAGACTTTCTACATCACCCTAGTTTCTACAGCCCTCGTTACTTTTTTTGACAAACTTAAAAATCCACATTAGTGCAGGATATTACTTGATAGTGGAAGTCATGTAAATTTTGTTTCTAAAAAAATGTGTAACACTCTATAACTAAACAAAAGACAAATTGACATTTCAGAAATTAGTCAATGATCAATTTTCAACCTTACTAAAATTTAAATCAAATATCAACAACTTTTCAAAGCCAATAAACTGTACTATTTTACCCCAAATTACAGCCCATTTGCCATCTTTACCACTTGAATTGACTGCACTATATTCCTGAGAAAATCACGCTTGCTGATCCCAAGTTCCATCAACCTGTTCCAATTGATTTGTTGATAGGAGTTGATACCTTTTGGGAACTATTGAGCATATGCCAGAATAAACTGAGTAATAACCTACCTACTTTGCAAAAAAACAAAATTGGCATGGCTAGTTTCAGGCCACATATTTACTAATAATCAAAGGTTTCTCACACATCACTGTTCTCTCTCCACTAATATCCTAGGTTCTAAGATTACAAAATTCTGGATAATTGAGGAGGTTCCAAAGGCTTCATACCTTTCTGATGAAGAAAGGCTCTGCAGGGAACAATACAAAATCACAACGACAAGACACAATGACGGGTGCTTTATAGTCACAATACCACTAAAAAACAATCCTCCTGTACTTGGCGACTCAAAAAACACTGCCACTCGCTGTTTTCTAGATTTAGAGAATAAGCTTGATAAAAATCTTAACATGAAGATACAATATCACAATTTCATTGAGGAATATATACAACTTGTGTGACGCGATTTTGAGGTGCTGTGGTATCAGTAGCAGCCTCTTGCTCTACCTCTTAAGGCCTCGGAACGTCACTTCTGACACCTTTGAAACCTTACACTTTCTCGGGCGCCAGATTTTTAACGTGGTTGTCTCCACGGCCCCTCGACTTCACTCGTCGAGAGTTCCAGGTAGCCTCAGACGGAGGTACGGAAAATTCCAGAGGTCTACTGTCGTCAAAATCCGGGAGGTTATTTCTAAATATAGAAACGTTCTCGCTAGTCCTGAAATAAATATTAGTATCCTGATCCACACTACGGGGAAGCTAAAATACGTGCTGCCTAACAACTACTCTACCATAGGGAGGTGCTAATCTATAGTAGGTCAATAAAACACAAATGTTTATTTAGGTTTTATTATAATTATATTTTCTACCAAGCCGTTTTATATATATAAAAAAAACAATACTCATAAGGGGAGACAATACCCTTGTATCCCAAAAGCACATATGTATTATTTAACTCCTATAAAAAAACTATTAGAGCGGGAAAGATACTAAAGATCGGGAACGTTAGATTTAAAATATCAGGACGCCCTAGCGTTTATGTATGCCTGGCGCAACCGGAGATTTCAATCAGGATTCGCCCTATAAAATCGGAAAACATAATACTAGGGTCGGGGCTCTAGACTTAAATTGTTAGGAATCTCACTAAAAATAAAACAAAATCGGGAAAGGTTCTAAAGATCGTGGACTCTAGATTTAAAAAATCAGGAAGCCCTAGCGTTTATGTATGCCTGGCGCTCCCGGAGATCTCAATCAAGATTCTCCCTAAAAATCGGAAAAGTTATCAACGAACGGGAACTAATATCAGCAAGCTTACTTAAAAGAAAAATCGGGAAAGATACTAAAACTGGGGATTCTAGATTTAGAATATCAGGAAGCCCTAGCGTTTATGTATGCCTGGCGCTCCCGGATATTTCAATCAAGATTCTCCCTACAAAATCAGGAAAGGTATTAAAGAACGGGGGCTCTAGATTTAAAATATCAGAAAGCCCTAGCGTTTATGTATGCCTGGCGCTCCCGGAGATTTCAATCAAGATTCTCCCTAAAAATCGAAAAAGGTATCAAAGAACGGAACTAATATCAGGAAGCTTACTAAAAAGAAAGATCGGGAAGTATACTAAAACTGGGGATTCTAGATTTAAAATATCAGGAAGTCCTAGCGTTTATGTATGCCTGGCGCTCCCGGAGATTTCAATCAAGATTCTCCCTACAAAATCGGGAAAGGTATTAACGAGCGGGGACTCTAGATTTAAAATATCAGAAAGCCCTAGCGTTTATGTTTGCCTCGCTCCCGGAGATTTCAATCAAGATTCTCCCTAAAAATCGGAGAAGGTATCAAAGAACGGAACTAATATCAGGAAGCTTACTAAAAAGAAAGATCGGGTAAGATACTAAAACTGGGGATTCTTGATTTAAAATATCAGGAAGCCCTAGCGTTTATGTATGCCTGGCGCTCCCGAAGATTTCAATCAAGATTCTCCCTAAAAATCCGAAAAGGTATCAAAGAACGGGAACTAATATCAGGAAGCCTACTAAAAAACAGGAAAGATACTAAAACTGGGGATTCTAGATTTAAAATATCAGGAAGCCCTAGCGTTTATGTATGCCTGGCGCTCCCGTAGATTTCAATCAAGATTTTCCCTACAAATCGGAAAAGGTTTTAAATCAGATGAGATATAAAATGGTTTGCCACACTCCGGCGTACAAAGATATTCCAACTTATTCTAAAATGAGAATCAACTGCATGGATATTCTAAATTTATAATTGAAAAGACAATTCATTTTTCGGATTTTTATTACTAAAAGTTCTTACCTTTACAGTAACGGAATTATCGAGAAATTTTTAAAGTGCGGAAAAAACTCGAAAAGAAATTTATCAGTAATTTGCAAAACAAAGTCAAACAACTTTCGGCGGACGGTGCACAATTGCTATTTCCAGCTCCGGTTAGCCAGCACTCCCGTTCGAGTCAAAATCTACCTGCCTTCAGCCTTACTTTTCCACCTCTCTCGATTAGTTCGACCTGCGCGCTTCTACCAGTATCTATCTCGTTGCAGTGGGGAAACCAGTACATTGAAATGTTGAGTTTCAAAATCGGAAAGGAAAGAATATATAACGGGGATATGTAATATGAATGAATATATATACTCGGCGACCTAAACTATAAAATAAAAATATACTCGGCGGCATAAACTATAAAATGATTTGTATACAAACGAAAGAATATATAATGGGGATATGTAATATAAAAGAATATATATACTTTGCGACATAAACTATAGAATGAAAATATACTCGATGACATAAAATATCCTTTACGTAACGAAAACCTCGTTACACTAGGTCACATTTCTTTTGCTCATTCTCAAGATGAAGATTCAGGATTCTTCCTCTCACACCACTGTGTCTTAAAAGATAGCTCAATCACAACCAAATTACGTGATGTTTTTGACGATTCAGCAAAAACAACCTCTGGACTATTACTCAATGACATCACTATAGTAGGCCCTAATATTCAAAACAACTTATTTTACATTCTTTTAAGTTTTTGGAACCATAATTACGTTTTGAGTGCTGATATAGCGTTATGTATCACCAGGTATTAATAACACAACCACAAAGAAACCTACATAAAAATCTTTATAGCGATTTACACCCGACGACGACATTAGGACAAGTCAGCTTAACACTGGGACTTACGGCACTGCATCAGCAGCCTTTTTATCTAATAAATCACCTAATGAAATAGCTCATCATCATTTGAATTAATCAATTGATATCTGTAGCATTATACTACATGATTTCTATGTTGATGATCCCCTCGCCGGTGCCAATTCGGCAGATGAGATAAATAGCATTAAAGAAAGGCTTTCTGAACTTTTACTGAAGTATGGCTTTCCTCTATGAAAATGGAGTTCTAAAGTAAATGATTTTGACCTTAACGCGTACTTCAGTACTCTACATATCGGCGATGAAACTCAGAACAAAACATTAAGCCTGCTTTGGAATCCTTATAATGGCTGCTTGCAATTTTCCATTAATATTTCCAATTTGTCATCAAATATTACTAAAAGACAAATACTATCCTCTACTGCAGCGGTTCCCAACCTTTTTAGCTTGGGGGCCAAAAAATCTTTTTAAAACAAATTTGCGGCCCACCCTGATATATATATATATATATATATATATATATATATATATATATATTAAATAGGATTTAGATTTTATATAGTTGTAATTTAAATTTTCTCCACGTTTGGGAGACAAATTTATATTGGATTAATTTTATTTTAATTGTGAATTTAAATTGAATACGAAATGTATTATTGTTGTGTAACTATTGAAATATTATACTTTTGGGCTAGCTAATTTATATTTACACCAAATTTTTATTTGTATATATTTTATCCTCAATTTCTCCTATTCATTATGCTATTTTATATCATGTGGTTTCATTTAATTCCAAAATTTTACCTCGGCTGCTCTTATTTATACACAATTCTATATCTCAGTAGGGTCCCTGGGCAAAGTCATAAGAAAATCAACCTCACTAATCAATGTAATTTATTTTATATGATTAATTAAACGGAAGAACAAAGTTTTGAAATTTTCAATAGTAATTATACATACAGTGGACGCTTTAATTTTGTTATTGGTGTCATATACCTATTATATAAAAATAAATGATTACCCTTTTATTAAATTGCTACAAAATGTTGTTTTTTATTCACTATAACCTTATCGTCATTGATTTAATTCACTAGCATCTTCTTATCATTGTTTTTTTCATGTTATTGATTATTTTGAATCTTCCGATTGGTCAATGTAAATATACAAATTTTATACTTCCTACAACCTAAATATTTACATAATACATATGGATACAGTTCATTTCTTATTTTGTTTTCTATTATTACATCTATATACATAAATTAGGTCGGTAATCATTTATTTTTATTCTTATATTTCATATCAAATTACATTTTATGTTGGTATACTTGTCGTCAACTGTTATATTTCGTTTTTGATTTTTGACATTACCTATAATTACAGTTTTCTACATATATTATTATATTTCCTATTAACTTTTATGATTGAATATTGACTAACATATCTTATATATATATATATATATATATATATATATATATATATAACAAAAACAGAATTAGCGGGCATATCACGCAAAAGAGGTTACAGAGAATGAGTGGTAACCGTAGACATGCATGTAGACACTCATTCTCTGTAACCTCTTTTGCGCGATATGCCCGCTAATTCTGTTTTTGTTTTATATTTCACGCGTTATTCTTTCATCTTTTTATATATATATATATATTTTTACTAATTCTACATTTCATTTATTATTCAATCATTGTAGCACTGTTGATTTTATTATTACTATTCTATTTATTCTTTAAATATAAGCAGCTCCTTTAGGTGTCTAATATTCCGTGTGGCGTCACGTTATTTTATTGATCTTCGTTTGCTTGTTAAGTTCTGTCTAAGGTTTTTTTTTAAAATACAGAATTATTTCAAAAATGTTTATCAATAATTGTTTATGAATTCTTTTGATTTTCTTATTTATTTTCTTTATGATTATGCCCATTGATTCTAATTGATTATGTTGTTATATAGAAATTTTATCAATTTTGGTACTTTATTTACAAATTAATTTTATTGATAGATATTATAATTTTATACTTTTATTGGGATTCTATGAATGTTATATGCTCGTTCTATCTACAACAACATTCCCAAAATTTGTTTTCTTGATTTATTTTATATGTAAAAGAAATAAGAAAACTAAATTTTACTTATTTGATTAATTTATCATAGCATGTCATTCTTTATTATTCTTGTTATTTTAATTATTAGGTCTGTTATCCTCAATTCTTTAGTAATAATTTGTCAAATGTCTTTTAAATTGTCAGTCAATGTCTGTTATTATTAACTATAATTTAATTACAAAATCTATATAAGTTACTGATATGAAATACTCCTCTAGCTCTATTACTAATAGCATCTTTCAAAACATAGCTATTCACTCCATTTTCATTGTCACTATTAACTTTTATGATTGAATATTGACTAACATATCTTATATATATATATATATATATATATATATATATATATATTGTTGTTATTTTTTTTATACGTTTATTATAGTTTATTATATAATTTTATTAATTTTTCTTTTTTTTTTATTAATGAGAATGAAATTTATTTATCTATGATTTTTAAATTCTATACATATATATATGTATGTATGGCTAGCTCAGTGATCTTTATATTGTTAATATTTTAAATTGTTATATGTATTTATATGAATGGTGAGCATGAGAACACTTTACTCTCGTTGGGTCCCGGATGATATGAAAATATATGAAATTGTATAGTTTGAATATTGTCTTACCATAATTTACTCAACATGTGCTTTGAATCTGAGCGCGGAACATACCTATTTAACCTCTATGATATCACTCATTTTATGTTCTGTGGATGGTAGAAATGAAATACAGACAAGTCAACAAAATTTAGTTTATTTAATGGTGAATCGTGATAAAATTGAAAAACATTATGATTATAATGAAAAATTTGTGAAAACCCTTACTATTACTACTAAATTACATGAAATGGATATTATTAAATTGCTAAAAATTGTTCATAGTGAAATTTGGCCAAATAAATTATAAGTCTGACTTTTTATTATGGTATACCATGTAAATTATTAAAAAAAAAACACTGACCTGTGTATCACTTAAAAGTTTAGTAAGTGCACTCTGTTCCCGATTCTTCCTCTGGTATCAGGCTGGACTCTCTTCTGGAATCGTGGACACCAACTCGATATTTTCGAATACAGGTAAGTCAATAAATTTATTAAATTGTTAGCTATATTCGCCTTATACAGTTTAAAGATGCTTCTGAATGTTCTTCACTATCAATTATAGCTTTAATGTGATAATATAATCAAAATTCTTGCATAGCGTCCCCAATCAAATTTTAAATTCTATATATTTCCACAAATAATTATGTTTTACGGTTAATTTCTGGTTTAAACGTTTCTCGTATTCTACTTTATCTTTTGTATTATGTTTTTATTTCAAATTTACATGATTTTTGCATAATTTCAATAAAATTTTAAGAAAAAATTCTCTTACATGTTCATCCGCTTCGGATCACCCCAGATACCTTCCTTCTTTTTTAAATCAACAACTCCCGGTTGCTAGCCTTGTTATTTCAAACAAAACACTACCAAGTTGCTAGATATTACAACCTTGTTTATTAGATGTTTTATATTAAATTTATCTTTTCTTTCCCTCATTATTATTGTTCCTAATTATTTGTGAAAATTTTAAAATAATTCATTATACTTTTCTACCTCTTAAATAGTTCCAAACTATGTCTTATAATTTAATACACTAATAACATCTCTCCCACTTTAAATGAACATATCAATAAATCTACAATCAATAATTCGTTATAATCCTTTATAATATTTTTCAAACCCTTTCTGTTATTTTACTAGACCATTATCTTATATAAACTCATCCTATTATTCAGTACAATAACCTTTTTTATATAAACAGCTTTAAAAAAAATCAATACTTCAGACTTCGAAATATGTCTGTGGTTGACTATTCTGCTATTAATCTTCTATGATATTTTTCATCCGCTTTGAATTGACATTTCAATAGTTGACTTTCGACAACTGTGATTAATTCGTTTGTATATTCGTATCAAAATTTTCTGTTTATTATTACCCAATAATAATTTTATTTTATTTCAGATTCTTTTAATATTCTAGGTGAAATATACGTGTCATCCTCTGTGCTGTGAATAAATTATGAATTTATAGTGTATCAAGGAATGAAATTTGCTTTGATGACTCACGATGTTTACAATATGAAAAATTCAGGTACTGATTTCTAATAATACTAGTGTATTTATAATTATAAAAGATAATTGATATCATAGACGTTCAATTGGATATGAGATATATTTCATTATATCGGTTCATACGTAAAAATGATAATTATATATATTTTTGAGAAGGTAACCTCTATTCGTCCTTTGACAATGTTACAATTTCATATATTTTTGTGAGTTATTCTGTTTAAAATTTATGACGATAAGTTTAAATCCCCTCAAATTTAAATTTAATAAATATTAACATAGTTAATCTTTGTTTGAATTTGAATTTCCCCAAAAACAACTTATCGTTCCATTACTATTTGCTCACATAATTGGCAACTTCTATACTAATTTGGTTGTATAACTATCCTATCTTAATCTACTATTTACAAACAACTTATTTCCTATGAATTTGAATGTTTGTAATATTATCTATTCATCGTTTTTAACACCTATTCTTTAAGAATAGAATTTATAAATGTGTTCGATATTAAATATACCCCTTAATATTTTTGTATTTGGATATACTAATCTATAACTATTCTGACCATTTTCTGTATCAATGATATACGGACCTTCGAATGGGTATAATAGTTTCGCACATTGACCTTCCTCTTTCTTCGGTACCTTTAAAGATTTGACAATGACCATATCCCCTTTATTAAACTTTATTGGCTTGGGCTTCTTTTTGTCTTGTTTCTTAATATATTTCTCAGCATTACTTAAGATTCTTTTATTGACTTTTTCAAGTACACTTGCCATTGTTGATTGTCTATTTAAATTCCAGTGACGTTCAGGTTGTATACCCTTCATGATATAAATTGGATTCTCACTCGTTACTCCATGTGGTAACTCATTTATGAACTTTTCGATAATATCCAATCGTTCATCCCATCTTTTATGATTTTCTTGGCATAACATTCTTAAATACTTAATGATTTCTTTGATATATCGTTCTGCTGGATTAGAACTCGGTTTTCTTATACTTATAAATTGTAACTTTATCTGTTTATTGTCAGTATATTGTTTTAGTTTTCGGCTCTCAAAATACGTCGCATGATCAAGTATCACGGTTTCTGGTGTTCCAACCTCTTCTATGTACTCTTTAAAACAATCAATTACGACTTTTGCATTTGTCCTCTTACATGGATATATTTTCACATATTTACTATATACATCTACCATTACTAATAAGTGTCTATTGCCCATTGTACTTTTAATTAAATTCCCTATAAAATCAATTGCCACTATTTGCAACGGTTTACTTGTTATAATTGACTTCGTTGTCATATAATTATGAAAATTCTTTTCTTTGCCTATTTGACAAAATTCACAATATTTACAAACTACTTTTACAATACTTAAATCTTTCTTAGCTATATAATTTTCTCTAAATAACATCCACAATTTTCTTGTTCCTATATGTCCATTTTCTATATGTAAATGTTTAATAATCTCCTTAGCATAATCTCTTGTTATTATATAAACTTCTCTATCCTCAATCTGTTTATACCATACATCTCCAATTTTCACTGCTCCTCTAGTATTTATACTATCTATTTGTCTTTGATCCTCTTTTACTCTGGCTAGAGTAAATATCCCTTCAGTTTGGTGTAATGTATTTACTCCTATTTGATATTTCCTTGGCTCGTTTCCACTATCGTTTACTCTACTTAATGCGTCCGCTACAATATTTAATTTTCCAGGTACATATTTTATATCAAACTCATATTCTTGTAGGAGTAGAATACATCTATGTATCCGATTATTAGCATATCTGTTTTTTAACATCGATGTTAGTGCCATATGGTCTGTTTCTAGTGTAAATTTCGCTCCTAGTAAGAAAAATCTTAGCTTACTTATACAAAACACCACACTAGCCATTTCCAACTCAGTTATGGAATATTTTCTCTCCGCTGCTTTTGTTACCCTGGATATGAAACTTATGGGAACCTCCTCTTCATCTTGGATTTGTATCAAAACTCCTGCTAATCTTTCCATAGATGCATCTGTTTTCAAAATGAAAGGTTTATCATATTGTGGGTGATAAACTTTGAGTTTCTTCAAAAATATTTCTTTTAGTTCCTGGAAAGCTTTGTCCCGTCTTTCATCCCATTTCCATTTTATGTCCTTCTTTAATAGTTCAATTAGAGGAATCTCTCTTCTACTTAAGTCTGGAATTAGTCGCTTGAAATAATTTAGAAACCCAAGGAATCCCCTCAAATTTTTTAGATTCTTAGGTGTTTGATATTCCAGTATCGCTTTAACTCTTTCTGGATTCATCGTTACTCCTGTATCACTTAGAATATATCCCAGATATTCTACCTCCTTTTTATAAAATTGGCATTTATCCAAATTTAATTTCAATCCTGCTTCTTCCAATTCTTTAAGTATGATTTTTAAATGTTCCTGATGTTTTTCTTCTGTTTCAGAAAATATAAGGATGTCATCGATATAATGCAACGTGAAGTCTTCATATTGGTTCAAGATAGTATGTAGAGTTCGTACCAGTGCAGCACAAGAACTTTGTAACCCGAATGGTACTACACAAAATTGATACACAATTCCATCCACCATAAATGCTGTATACGGCCTACTTTTTGGATCTAAAGGAATTAACCAGAAGCTGTGTTTAAGATCTAGTTTTGAGAAAATATTAGCTTTTGTAATTCTACCAAAAATACAATCTATGTTTAATGGACTTTCATATTGTTTCTTTGTATAACTGTTAATATTTCTAGCATCTAAACATAACCTAATTTCTCCTGTTTTCTTCTTAACACATGTGATGGCACTGATGTATTGAGAATTTGATCTTTCAATAATTCCATCATTCAACATCTTTGTGATTTCTTCATATACTTCCGTCTTCAGCCTGTATGGTATTGGATATGTTTTAATTTTGAAATTCTTTATCTCTGCTGTTACTTCCAATTTATGTACATATCTGGATGCTACACGAACTTCCTCATTAAATAGTCGCTTATGATGTTGTAGAAGCTCATATACCCTATCTTGATACTCCCTGTGACATAATTCTCCTGAAACTTTTATTTCTTCCCCAATTTGATTTATTTCCTCAATATCAGGATTTTGTATATCATTGTTTGTATATTGTTTCATAAAATTTATATTTGAATTTTGATATCTAATGCATCCCTGATTATAATCTATAATTATCCTATGTCTATTTAATACATCATTACCTAATATTATATCATATTTTAAATTTCTAACGATTAATAGTTGTACTGGAATAATATTTGCATCGATTTTTAAATTAATTATAATAGTTTGATTTGTTTCATAAAGTTTTTTATCATTCGCCCCTACTAATGATATCTTGTTAGTATTAATCACCGTAATATCATCTTGTTTTATATTTTCTATTATATTATGATTTATAATTGAAACTTCAGATCCTGTATCTAATAAAATTTTGCATTTTACATCTAATAAATACCCTTCTATAAATATTAATGTTATATTTTCATTACAGTGTGAACTTTCATCTATAAATTCTCTTGGGTGTTGATAATGAGAAGAATAGATAATATTACGAACGCAAGGACGATTTATGCAAAATTTCTTTGCAAATTTTGCTCTTGATTTGGATCATTGTTTGATCCTTCCTGCTCTTGTATGATGTGATTTACTTGTCGTCTATCTTCCTCTCTATGGTTTTCTTCTTCATAGTTTCTTTCTGGGTTCCTTTGATTATAATTTCTTCTATCATTGTAATTGTTTCTTCCTTCCCCTCTATTCTGTCGCCAATTTCCGTTCCTATTTCCATCATAATTTCTTCTGTCGAAGTTCGCTTGATTCCCTCTATTTTCATATTGCCTACCACCGTTATTTCTATCTCCATTTCCATGATTTCTGTCTCCATCTCTATGATATCTGTCTCCATTTTCTGGATTTCTTCTATTCTCAAAATTCCTATATCCATTATTCCTATTTTCATTTCTATTATAATTCTCTCTTCTGAAAATTCCGTTTCCATTCTCTCTTGTCCTATCATTTCTTATGTCTTCATTTCTATTCTGATACCTATTTATCCCATTTGCATTTAAAATACTTCTCTCCACTCTCTGTAGGTAGCATGACAAATTATCCATGGTTTTAATGTTGTGGAGTGCAATAGTCTCCGATACCTCTGCATTAAAGTGTCTACCTACGTATAAAACCAATTCCTCTTCTTTCATTACCGGTTCTAAATACTGTGCCATATTATATAATTGCATTGCATATGAATTTAAATTTTTCCCTTTATTATAATCAAATTTGCCAAAATATAATTTTTCCCGGAAATTTGCTTGTTGTAATTCCCCCCAAAAATAATTTACAAATTGGTTTTCAAATTCCTCCATATTATTTATTTGTTCCTCTTTATTGCAGAACCAGAGTAATGCATGGCCTGATAACATCCCTCTTATCGCTATTTTTTTTTCCATCAAATCCCTTATTCCCCTCAATTTACTTTTTACAATTTTAATAAATACTTTTGGGTGTATTAGATTAATATTTCCGTCAAATTTAACCCCTAAATCCATATTCCCATTGTATATAACTCCTCCTCCATTTCTTCTGACAGTATCCTCTATTTCTTCTACCGTTTCTAGTAGTTTCCTATTCATCTCTTCTAATTCTTTATTAAATGATCTACCCATGACTTCGGACCTTTTTTCATTTGTTCCTGTTTGTTCATCCAGCCTAACATTTAAATCCTTAACTTTTTTATCTACCTTCTGTATTATTTCTTCATTTATTTGTCTTTGTACTTTTATATGTTCTACTTCTCTGATTATATTTTCATTTTGTTTATTAACTTCTAGTACAATAGTTCCTAATAAATTTTCTTCCAAAC
This sequence comes from Galeruca laticollis, assembly GCA_963921935.1. NCBI lineage: Eukaryota > Metazoa > Arthropoda > Insecta > Coleoptera > Chrysomelidae > Galeruca > Galeruca laticollis. The sequence continues at coordinate 174,539,314 of OY998179.1, read as the reverse complement.
CTCTACCCCATTCTTGAATTTCTCCATTAACATGTTTTTCTATCTCTTCCCGGATTTTTATTCCATTGTCTTGAATCTCCGTTCTTAAATTTTTATTTTGCTCCTCAATATTTTGTTGCACCTTATCCATTCTTCTTTGAAATTCTTCGTTTTCTTCCCTGATTTTCTGGATTTCTTTAATACTTTCAGATTTCACATCTTCAATTTTCTTTTCCAATTTGTCTATGTTTCCACTCATCTGGTCCATTTTTTTATTCAAAGTACCTTCTATTCTGTTCATATTCCCATTTATCATGTTGATATCTCGTCTCATTGTATCTATGTTTCCATTTATCTTCTCCTCCATGTTATTCATATTTCCACTTATGATGTTGATATCTCCACTTAATTTTTTTTTTATTTTATTCATATCTCCCCTCAATTCGTCCTTCATTGTAATCAAAAATTGCATAAATTGATCATTGGTAACTGTTCTTCCTTGCGATTCCCTTCTTCTATCTTCCTGTTCTTCTACTTCCTCATCTCCTGTCGAGTCTTCCTCTGGTACATTCCCTCCAGATTGTTGTCCCTGTTCTAAATGGAATACTTGGTAATCTCCTCTACCACTACTTTCTTCTCTTTCTTGCTCAGTTCCACTTTCTCCTCCTACTTGTTTTCCGTCTCTCAGTGTCATCTTCCTGTCCATGGTATTTATTTATAATATCGTTACTAATTTTATTTAATATTACTTGTATATGTTTTATTTATACTCCTCACTAAATCCTACCAATTATTTCTAAATCGCCCCACGTTTTTGGGTGCCAATCTGTTGTTATTTTTTTTTATACGTTTATTATAGTTTATTAAATAATTTTATTAATTTTTCTTTTTTTTTTATTAATGAGAATGAAATTTATTTATCTATGATTTTTAAATTCTATACATATATATATGTATGTATGGCTAGCTCAGTGATCTTTATATTGTTAATATTTTAAATTGTTATATGTATTTATATGAATGGTGAGCATAAGAACACTTTACTCTCGTTGGGTCCCGGATGATATGAAAATATATGAAATTGTATAGTTTGAATATTGTCTTACCATAATTTACTCAACATGTGCTTTGAATCTGAGCGCGGAACATACCTATTTAACCTCTATGATATCACTCATTTTATGTTCTGTGGATGGTAGAAATGAAATACAGACAAGTCAACAAAATTTAGTTTATATAATGGTGAATCGTGATAAAATTGAAAAACATTATGATTATAATGAAAAATTTGTGAAAACCCTTACTATTACTACTAAATTACATGAAATGGATATTCTTAAATTGCTAAAAATTGTTCATAGTGAAATTTGGCCAAATAAATTATAAGTCTGACTTTTTATTATGGTATACCATGTAAATTATTAAAAAAAAACACTGACCTGTGTATCACTTAAAAGTTTAGTAAGTGCACTCTGTTCCCGATTCTTCCTCTGGTATCAGGCTGGACTCTCTTCTGGAATCGTGGACACCAACTCGATATTTTCGAATACAGGTAAGTCAATAAATTTATTAAATTGTTAGCTATATTCGCCTTATACAGTTTAAAGATGCTTCTGAATGTTCTTCACTATCAATTATAGCTTTAATGTGATAATATAATCAAAATTTTTGCATAGCGTCCCCAATCAAATTTTAAATTCTATATATTTCCACAAATAATTATGTTTTACGGTTAATTTCTGGTTTAAACGTTTCTCGTATTCTACTTTATCTTTTGTATGATGTTTTTATTTCAAATTTACATGATTTTTGCATAATTTCAATTAAATTTTAAGAAAAAATTCTCTTACATGTTCATCCGCTTCGGATCACCCCAGATACCTTCCTTCTTTTTTAAATCAACAACTCCCGGTTGCTAGCCTTGTTATTTCAAACAAAACACTACCAAGTTGCTAGATATTACAACCTTGTTTATTAGATGTTTTATATTAAATTTATCTTTTCTTTCCCTCATTATTATTGTTCCTAATTATTTGTGAAAATTTTAAAATAATTCATTATACTTTTCTACCTCTTAAATAGTTCCAAACTATGTCTTATAATTTAATACACTAATAACATCTCTCCCACTTTAAATGAACATATCAATAAATCTACAATCAATAATTCGTTATAATCCTTTATAATATTTTTCAAACCCTTTCTGTTATTTTACTAGACCATTATCTTATATAAACTCATCCTATTATTCAGTACAATAACCTTTTTTATATAAACAGCTTTAAAAAAAATCAATACTTCAGACTTAGAAATATGTTTGTGGTTGACTATTCTGCTATTAATCTTCTATGATATTTTTCATCCGCTTTGAATTGACATTTCAATAGTTGACTTTCGACAACTGTGATTAATTCGTTTGTATATTCGTATCAAAATTTTCTGTTTATTATTACCCAATAACAATTTTATTTTATTTCAGATTCTTTTAATATTCTAGGTGAAATATACATGTCATCCTCTGTGCTGTGAATAAATTATGAATTTATAGTGTATCAAGGAATGAAATTTGCTTTGATGACTCACGATGTTTACAATATGAAAAATTCAGGTACTGATTTCTAATAGAACTAGTGTATTTATAATTATAAAAGATAATTGATATCATAGACGTTCAATTGGATATGAGATATATTTCATTATATCGGTTCATACGTAAAAATGATAATTATATATATTTTTGAGAAGGTAACCTCTATTCGTCCTTTGACAATGTTACAATTTCATATATTTTTGTGAGTTATTCTGTTTAAAATTTATGACGATAAGTTTAATATATATATATATATATATATATATATATATATACTTTTACTAATTCTAAATTTCATTTATTATTCAATCATTGTAGCACTGTTGATTTTATTATTACTATTCTATTTATTCTTTAAATATAAGCAGATCCTTTAGGTGTCTAATATTCCGTGTGGCGTCACGTTATTTTATTGATCTTCGTTTGCTTGTTAAGTTCTGTCTAAGGTTTTTTTTAAATACAGAATTATTTCAAAAATGTTTATCAATAATTGTTTATGAATTCTTTTGATTCTCTTATTTATTTTCTCTATGATTATGCCCATTGATTCTAATTGATTATGTTGTTATATAGATATTTTATTAATTTTGGTACTTTATTTACAAATTACTTTTATTGATAGATATTATAATTTTATACTTTTATTGGAATTCTATGAATGTTATATGCTCGTTCTATCTACAACAATATATATATATATATATATATATATATATATATATATATATTTGTAGCAATTCTTAAACCATTGTATGTATTTATCATTTTGGATTTTTCTTTTGGGTATAGGTTTCGTTGAAAAAATACGACGTTCTTATAACGTTTCGCCTATCATAGTAGGCTTTTTCAAAATATTTTTTTATTATGTTCGAAATACCTACAAGTGAAAGTAATCAAAACATGTTAGCTCACAACAAGGACATTAAACAATTAAAACATTTAAACATTAGAACAGTTTCACATGTACGAATAAAATCTCTAAATTGAGTTTTATAGTGGTACGTACCTCGATTTTTACATGTTTACGTTGAAATATTGAATGGAAAAGCAGAAGGCTCTATTATTGTTTTGGTTTTTTCTACTTAAAATATGTGTTCAGGTTTTTGTTTGTTGGTTTTCAATTTTGTAAGAGTAAGGTGTATATCAATTAACAAAACAGAACAATACAAGGTGGTCACAAATAGAAATAATAGTTATTGGCTGTTTATACTATTAAATTATGATAAATATGACTTAGATGATTCGTGTCTTGTTTATCATTAACTGTAAGATGTTCTTTTTTTATGTATATCATTTCCTTCATAAGCAATTTTTGGTAATTGCTCTCTTGCGTTAGAATTTCAGTGTTTGAGAAGTCAAATTCATGTGTTTCGCTGGATTCGTGCTTGTGTAAGGTTGTTGAGGCATTTTTAGTGTATTTATGACCGTTTAGCCTACTGTTGAGGTATTGTGTTGTCATGCCAATGTACTTTTTGGGGCAATCTAAGCACGGTATTGAATAAACGACATTCGATCTCATTTTCGTTGGAACTTCACTTTTCAATGATGTGAACAAGGACGATAATAAATGTTGTGCTTTGTGACATACAATGATATCATGCTTACCTAATATATATTTCATTTGTTCCGATAATTCTGCTGTGTAGGGCATAGCAATATATTTTTTTATGCTTTTTTATTTATTTCTACTCCATCTGTCATGCCACTATTATATAATTTGTGTGTACGTTGCCTTACTATTCTATCTATTAATTTTGTAGGGAAAACATTTTCATAAAGAACCTTTTTTACTTTCCTTAAGACCTCAAATCTGTATTCAGGTGATGTTAGAGTTAGCGCTCTATCAGCTAAATTTATGATAACACTGTTTTTTTGCGAATTTGGGTGGTGGGAATTGTAATTCAGGTAGCGATCCGACCATGTGTTTTTTGTATATCATTTTGTTGTAAGTTTATCGCTGTCTTCTTGTCGTATGATTGTCATGTCTAAGAAATTAATTTTTAGTTCAATTTCCATTTCTGAAGTGAACTGAAGTTTGGGATGAAAATTATTAAACTCGTTTAGAATTTCGTTAATTTGATTTTCTGGTACGGCAGTGATGCAATCGTCAACGTATCTTTTAAAAAATAGTATGGGGATATTGGTGTTGCTCAGAACCTTCTCTTCTAAGTTCTCCATGACAAGTTGTGCTACAGTTGAATATATTAGAGAGCCCATTGCACAACCATCTAATTGTTGGTAAAATTTGTTCTTATGTTGAAAATAATTGCAGTTCAGTGTTAGATTTAACGCTTCAATAAACATGTCTTGGTTAAGGGTTGTATATTCTTTTAGAGAGTTCCATTTTTCTTTAATGATTTTGGTCAGTAATTCGTTCGAAATATTAGTATATAAGGATACCACGTCTAATGAAATTAGTTTGTATCTGTTCGGTATTTTTGTTGTGTTAATAAACTCCTTGAAGCTAAAAGAATCTTTTATATAGTAGTTATTTTTGCAAGTTATTTCTGATAGACAGTTACCTAAATACTTGGACAATCTATAAAAAGGTGACTGAATAGATGAAACTATAGGTCTTAATGGAGTACCTGGTTTGTGCAGTTTCGGCAACCCGTAAATTTTTGGCGCTACTGCATTGTGAATCATTAACTTTATTACCTCATTCTCAGAAATAAGTTCTTTAGATAAAAATGTTTTTATTAGTATGTTATTTTTTTCTTGGTATGTTTTTGTCGGATCGTTGCGTAATTTTTTGTAAGTTTGGTTGTCAGAAAGCAAACTATCCATTTTATTTTCGTAGTCAATCGTATTCATTATAACAGTTTTATTACTTTTATCAGGTTTCAAAACAATAATATCTGGGTTATTTTTATTAAAATGTTTGGCTCTGTTAATTTGTTTGTTGACTTTTAGTTGAAATTTATTAGTTTTTGTATTTTTGTGTCTAATTTTGATTTTATGGTTAGTGATTACAATGTTACCACGTATCGTGTCTTTGATTTCGCTTGGTTTATCTTTAATAGCAGATTCAACACAAGCTATATATTCTGTTACAGGTAGTTTACTTTCTTCAACCACTGGTATAGAGAAGTTATCACCAAGGGCTAAAACTTCAGCAACATCTTCAGGTATTTGTTTATCAGAAATATTGTCTAACCCAGATGAAACGTTGATTTTATTACTAGGTACTGTACTATTTGATATAAGTTTGTAAAGTTTTTTTTGGTTAGTTGTCTTGATTTTATAAAAAGTTTTTCCGTATTTGACATTCTCTCTTCGCATGAAATCGTTAAAAGTATCTAAATGTAATATCTGTTTTATTTCTTCTGTTAGTGATTCAATTTGAGAGTTAGGGTTGTTTATTTTGTGAGTAGACTCGGTTATTGTAAGATTTAGAATTTTACTCTTAGTGTTATTAATAATGCTATTGAAATTATTTTCGAGGTGCGTACCTGTAAAACAAATGTGTGACACTTTAAAATTAACAAAAGTCGGGTATACATCAAGATGTTTGCATCTTAATAAAAATATTCTCCGGTTCCTCCGCTTCGCTAGCTTGTTGTAAGAATTAGATAAAATCTTTAGCTTTCCAGCCAAATTCAGTCCATAGGTAGTCCGTATTGTTTGAAGGAACGATATGTTCGATGTAACTTGCATTTTTCACCCTTGCAATTTTATATTTGTGGTGGGAATTGTAATTTAACAATTCCCACCACCCAAATTCGCAAAAAAACAGTGTTATCATAAATTTAGCTGATAGAGCGCTAACTCTAACATCACCTGAATACAGATTTGAGGTCTTAAAGACAGTAAAAAAGGTTCTTTATGAAAATGGTTTCCCTACAAAATTAATAGATAGAATTGTAAGGCAACGTACACACAAATTATATAATAGTGGCATGCCAGGTGGAGTACAAATAAATAAAAAAAGTATGAAAAAATATATTGTTATGCCCTACACAGCAGAATTATCGGAAAAAATGAAATATATATTATAATAGAACAAATAACATAAACAATAGAAATTATAACAATGGATACTATAACAGAAACAATAACTATAACAATGATTCTGGAAATAATAATAATCATAACAGAAATTTTAACAATCAAAACAACTATCACAGAAACTTAAGATATAATAATAACAACAATAACAATTATAGAGAGATGTTACACAAGATTTGTAAACCCTATTGTGGTCGTAAAGAAGGCAAATGGTGAATTGAGATTATGCCTAGATGCAAGAAACATCAATCAATACACTGTACCACAATACGAGGCTCCGATGAATGTGGGAGCAATTTTTGGGCGCATTACGAATACCAAAATATTTTCTAAAATTGACTTGAAGCACAGTTTTTGGCTGATTCCTTTGGATGAAGATAGTAGAGATTACACAGGTTTCTCTATTGATGGTGTGTTGTACAGATTTTGTGTAACTCCTTATGGTATACAAAGTGCTTGTTCTGTCTTGGTTAGAGCATTACACCAAATATTGAATAAATTTGAAGACTTTGCACTTCATTATATCGATGATATATTGATCTTCTCGAATGATGAAGAAGAACACCTAAAACATATTGAAATTATTTTAAAAGAATTAGATAGAGCAGGTTTAAAAATAAATCAAAATAAATGCAAATTTTATCAGGAATAGATATGCTTCCTAGGTTATAAAATAGACCAAAATGAGATGTCCATGGATGAAGAGAGGATACAAGCTATAGTAGAGTATAAGAGACCATCAAACCTAAAATCTCTGAGAGGTTTTTTAGGGATGATGAACTATTTTAAACGTCTGATACCTGATTTGAGCATGAAACAAATACCTTTAATAAAGCTTTTAAAGAAGGACAATAAATGGAAGTGGACTGAGGAAACAGAAATGGCCTTTGATGATTTAATGGAAGCATTTACAGAACAATTGAAGGTTTATCATCCTAATTATAATCTACCATTCATATTACGGACGGACGCATCCAAAGAGAGGTTTGCAGGAGTACTATTACAGATACAGGATGGCATGAAAGTACCCATATGTTTTGTATCAAGGGTAACGGAAAATTATGAGAGGAATTATGGGGTATCAGAGCTAGAATTGGCAAGTGTAATTTTCTGCGTGACAAAATTTAGATTTTATTTATTAGGAGCAAAATTTACAATAGAAACCGATCATTCTTCACTAACAACAATTTTAAAAAACAAATTTGGCAACAGTAGAGTTCATAGATGGGGTTTAATATTACAGGAATATGACTTCGAAATTAAATTAATTCCAGGAAAAACAAATGTAGTGGCAGACGCGTTAAGCAGAGAAAGTAAGGGGGATAATAATAAAAATAGAAGAATTGTGAAAATTGGGGTAAATATCATGAAAGATTCAGATGGGATATTTTCTTTAAACAGCATTATCGAAGATCAAATGGGATTAACTGAAAAACAGAAACGAAGAGGACATTTGAAAGAAGATACATGGATAAAGAAAAATGGGGAAACAGATTTATTTATAATAACAGAAAATTTAGCTAGGAAAGTTTTGGAGAATTTACATAAAAGAAATGGACATATAGGAGCTAGGAAATTATGGTTACTATTTAGAGAAAATTACATTAGTAAAGGGGACCAAAGTATCGCAAAATTGATCACCAGTACATGCCATATTTGTCAATTGGAAAAAAGCAAACATAGAAGAAATGAGAATATAGCAAAATCTATATTGACAACGAGATGTGGGGAAATAATTGCTATAGATTTCCTAAGCAATCTAATACCCAGCAAACAAGGAAATTGTCATATTTTGATAGTGGTTGATCTATTTTACAAATTCGTAAAACTGTACCCTACAAAAACAACAAAAAGTAAAGTCATTATGGAAAAACTATCAGAATATATACAGGAAATTATAAGACCTGAAAATTGTATAATAGATAATGCTACCTATTTCACAAATGAAAGATTTAGAAAATTCTGTGGTAAAAATCAAATAAATTTTAAGACAATTAGTATTCGACATCCATCTTCAAATCCATCTGAAAGGTACATAAGAGAAGTGATAAAATTTCTGAGAATATCTTTGTGGAATCAAAATCATAACAATTGGGAAAATCACATAGAAGAAATTCAAAATTATTTAAACAATTTACCAAACACAGTTACAATGGAAAGTCCAATTTATTTGATGAGACAATTGAGACCTCAAAGGAAATGGGAAATAAATACTACAGAAGAATTTGAAAAGGTATTAGAAAGAGTAAATAGAAATTTGCAAAACAATGCAAATAAATATCTACGAAGAATGGAAAAAAGGGGAAAAGTTAAAACGACATTTAATAAAGGAGATTTAGTAATCGTCCGCGCTCTAAGGGTATCAGACAAAAATAAACAGATATGTGCAAAATTGAAACCACCTTTCGAGGGACCATATGTGATAGAAAATGAGAATGGAGTAAATAGCTATGTTCTAAGATATATGGAAAGTGAAGAAATAAGAGGTGTTTTCAACATAAAAGATTTATACAAGTACAATAATTGATGGAGAAGTTTAAAAAGGAAATATTTGAAGTAAAATTTGCGTTCATAAAATTTTTCCTAATATAAAAATTTGATAAACGTAAAATTTAGTGGATGTTAACATAGAAAGAAACCGGCAACACTCTGTATACTATAATATGGAATGAAATACTACGCTTTATAAGCAAATACAAAATTTTAGAATTTAAATTTTTTTAAATCATCCTATATGAAGACAATCTGTATCATTCATTATTCAATAGAGAAAGAAAACAAGAGTCAAAATGTAGAATTATGAAGGAAATTTTAAATACACTTTGTAAATACATATGTGAAATATATAACATGATTTTAGCCTTTGAGAGAGAGAGAATTTTGAACGTTGCATCATATAAATTATAACAATATATTTCTCACATAGTAAAAGTAAAAACATTATGATTTGTTTTCAAAAGTAATAATTAGATATTAAAAGAAGTTTTCTGATAACATTGTGTAATTAATTAATATATGTCAAGGTAGTGTAACGAAGTTACATTTTCAAAGACCGGGCAAAAGCACAATCTTCCGTATAATATAAAATAAAGCGTTCAAACACCGTATTTCTCCGTCCGTTTCGATACAAAGTAATATAAACATCGGTACAATATAACATAATATAATTTATCAAACCTGCACCGACAGTCGGCGACACTTACGACTTCGCGCCGTATCCCCAACAAGCCATACCGTAAAGCAGAACGATTCTCAGTGTAGTCAGTCTATCCGTAGACTCAGCTCCTCACCCGCATACGCAGGTGAGAATTAAATCTAAGAGCCTTCATTGTGCTCATAAAACCGTTCTCTTTCAGAAAACAGATTCCGTTAATTCGACCGTACCGTTTACCGAGGTGAGTGATATTCCGAATTTTATACCTTAGGGTATATGGTTCTCGCCGTACAATCCGATCAGGGGAAGTAAAGGGGAACCGTGTCCGCTGCTAGAACGTTGAGTTCTCACATCCTAGCAGCGGCCGTGTTTGGGCCTTAAGCCATCCGATCGAGGGGAACCGTGTCCGCTGCTAGAACGTTGAGTTCTCACATCCTAGCAGCGGCCGTGTTTGGGCCTTAAGCCATCCGATCGAAGAGTACCGTGTCCGCCACTAGAAAGTTGAGTTCTCACATCCTAGTGGTGGCCGCCGCAACTCCGAGATTTCGATACCGCGGAAACCGAGAGCCATATCCCCCGAGAGTAGAGCTTTGATTAACCTAGAGGGTCGCTTGCAATCCGTAGTAGTTCTGCCCACTTCCGTCTAACCGTCCACCGCATCCTCGCCCCATTTTTGCTTTCGCTTGCAATCCGCTTCCGCTAACCGTCCACCGAATCACCCGACTTCCGCTAACCGTCCACCGCACCCCCGCCCATTTTTGTTGCTTCCGCTTTTGATAGCTTTGTTTTACTCACCGTAGTAGAGACCGTTTTGAACCAGTAGGATAGTAGTTAGTACTAGTGCTTTTGCCCCGCCTACCCGAATTAGAGGACATTTAGTTTAGTTTTCCGTTCAATAAAGACTCTTTGTAAATAAGTAACTTTTGGTTTCTCTTCTCTCCAACTCCAACTACCAGTAAACCTCCGTAAAAAGGTAAGTACGTTAGGCAGCCAATACCCAGGTTACGAAGCCGGGGAGGCAAGTAAAATCTGCCCGACCGGCCGCAACACTCTCGTCACCACCATAAAGTGACCCCTGGAGTATTTTAATTCTTCACTGACGCTGCCCGGTGCGAGTGGAGCATACCACTTTAATAAACTGGCGCCCGAGGCAACCCGTCACCTGTAGTTAAGGCGCCAACCCGTCAAGTAACGACGCAAGAGCGTTACAAATTTGGCGCCCGAGCAGGGACCGTTTTATGGTGTACCGTATCCGCTAATTACCAGAAGTCGTAGAAAAACGGTTTTGGAGTTGGTGGAAGTCATCCAAACGTTACAGAGAGGTAAAAACCGTTGCAAACGTTTTAGTAGACCGTCTTATATCCGAATCCGTCGAAATCCGCCGACCTGTCATTTTTGACAGGTTAGCCGTTTTTTCGCGGAAAAGACCATTTTTATAGTGTACCGAGGCCGCTGATCACCGTAACTTGAGTAAAACCCGTTTTGAGGTAGTGAAATTGATTCCGTCACTTTAGAGGTCCGAAACACACCGCAAACACTTCAGGGCACCGTAATATACCCAAATCCGTCGAAATCCGCTGACCTGTCATTTTGACAGGTTGCCAGCTTCGGCTAAACCGAGGACCGACCCCCTGTGCGACCCCTCGTTTAATAGGTTACCGAGTACGTAGAACCGATTCGCACCATCCGTTTATTGATTAGAGTCACCCGTCTAGAGATACGAGCAATTGGTAAGGGAAAAATAGGTTTCTGACCGTTGAGCAAGGAAGCTATACCAATTCCGAGTATTAGTAAAATGGCTACTAAGAATTCAGTACCCGCAAACACTCCGGACGAAGCTACCGCCGCCCAGAACCCGCTTCCGAGAGAAGAACCGACTGATACCCGTGTTGGATGGGTATACCTCCTAAGAAAGGAGGAACTAGACGTGGAACTAGCCAAATTTAGGCTAGAAGTCACCGGAACCGTAGATGATAAGAGACGCCGCCTTTCCAAGTTCATCCGTGAAGGCCGCGCCTCCCCCGCACCGACCGCCGCAATGCCGTTTGTATTTTCCGTCACATCCGGAGCAACCACCGCCACCGCCGCACTACCGACCGTCACCGTAACAAGGGCAGAATCATACGGAGCAACCACAGTTACCGCCACATTACCGACCGTCACCGTTACCAGTGCAGAAGAACCCGCAACAACAAACGTGTTCAATGGTACACTGGCAGGAATCCAGCCTACACCAGGGCCAATCTCAGGACCAATGATGCCGTCATTAAGAACCAAGGATTGGAGGATAAGCTTCAATGGATCAGGAGACCCCGCTGCTTTCCTCGAGAGGCTTGAGGAGATTTGTGAGTCACAAGCCATATCTCTCGACCGGCTACTGCAAGCTATGCCCGAGCTATTACATGGAATGCCAGCACTTTGGTTCCGGAACAACCGCAAATACTGGTCTAACTGGCAAGAGTTCTGCACCGCCTTCCGAGATTTTTTCTTTCCGGTCAATTATCTCGTCGATTTAGAGGTAGCCATCAGTAGAAGAACTTCAAGAGAGTACCGCCACATACATCACAGATATGCAAACGCTCATCCGTCGCCATGGGAGTATCACCCCGGAGCAGGAATTGAATTGGCTGTACCGGAATCTCCACCCAGAGTTTCGCCGTCAGATTCGTAGAACGGACTTCTCGAATCCGCAGGAATTTGCCAAAGCCGCCCGGGATTACGAACTGCTACGCTCCGAGATTGAGCAGGCTCGTGGACAAACCGATCGATCCAATCTGTATCCAGTTCGGCAGCCAACGGAGAATACGCGTAAGCTGGACTATGCAGCCGCTTCTGCCGCCACACCCTGTCGCTCTCAGCCGCGCCCGGCTGCAGCGACCGCATCAGCGACCGTTAGGGCAACCCATCAAGGACCTGCGTCCCCAACTCGGCTCACTGGACGCCGTTTTGACTCAAAGGATACAGTAACCGCAACAGCTCTCAACAAGCAACCAACCGGCAGAAACCAAGAATGTTGGCGATGTGGCCAGACCGGACATTTTCGCAGTCAATGTCGAGGAACTCCCAGGATCTTCTGCTCCCGATGTAAGAGGGACGGAGTTATGTCCCGAGACTGTCCGTGTCCACGGCCGGAAAACTGCTAAGGCGCTGCGACCACCCGAGGCTTGCGCAGCAAAGCCCTCAAAACGCCTCAATTCCCCCCACATCAGCTGACCTAGGAAATCGCCCACCTAGGACACAGGCTGGCACCAACACGTCGAGAGTCACGACGAATCACCGTCCCGTCCCAAAGGAGACTCGGCCCGTACCGTGCCTTCCTATTGGGATCACCACGACAAGACCGCCGCTAACTCTCACCAAAGATGAAGAAGAGTGTCTACAGAGATTTCTGCAGGAGGAACTACCGTCATTTGAGGATATTCGAGGGGTAACACCGTTGATCGAACACAGGATCCGTCTCACCAATCCTAATCCAATCAAACAACGTTATCGCCCTCAGAATCCCCGAATGCAGGAAATAATCAATGAAGAGGTGGACAAGATGTTAGAGGCAGGGATTATAGAGCCGTCAGCGAGTCCGTGGAGCTCTCCCGTCGTCATCGTCCGTAAAAAGGATGGCAAGCCCCGGTTCTGTATAGACTTTCAGATTATCAACTCTGTCTCCATGAAAGATGCTTACCCACTACCCTTCATCAACGCCGTCCTAGACAAACTCCGAAGAGCCAAGTTCATATCCAGCATCGACCTCCGCCAAGGCTACTGGCAGGTAGCTCTGACAGAGGACAGCAAACCGATTACCGCCTTCACTATCCCGGGAAGAGGATTGTACCAGTTCCGAGTAATGCCTTTCGGACTGCACGCCGCTCCCGCCACATTCCAACGTCTCATGGACATAATAATAGGACTCGAGATGGATCCATATTGCTTCGCATACCTGGACGACATCATAGTGCTCGGAGGAACTTTTGAGGAGCACCTCGCTAATTTACGAGAAGTTTTCCGCCGCCTTCGAGCCGCGAACTTGCGAATCAACCCCGAGAAGTGCCACTTTGGGAGAAAATCTCTCAGGTACCTGGGCCACTTAGTCACATCGGAAGGGATCCGCACGGACCCCGAAAAAGTAGCCGCCATCGCCGAGATGGCCGCACCTACGAATGTCAGAGGGCTTCGACGCTTTCTAGGAACAGCCTCGTGGTACAGGAGATTTGTACCGTCTTTCTCCGAAGTAGCAGCACCGCTGCACCGACTACTAAAGAAACACCACCGATGGAATTGGGGGTCCGAGCAAGAAGACGCTTTTCAGAAGCTTAAAACTTGCTTAACAGAAGCTCCAGTTCTGGCCTGTCCCGACTTCGACAAACCCTTCGTTTTACAAACCGACGCTTCCGATCACGGTCTCGGAGCCGTTCTTACCCAGGCATCGGACGAGGGAGAACAAGTAATTGCCTACGCCAGCCGATCGTTAACTTCCACTGAAAACGCCTACTCCGTTACCGAAAAGGAATGTTTAGCCATAGTCTGGGGAATCGAAAAACTGCGCCCCTACTTGGAAGGTTACCACTTCACCGTGATAACGGACCACCAGTCGCTCCGTTGGCTTCATTCGATCAAAAGCCCAGCCGGACGCCTTGCCCGATGGAGTATGTTCCTCCAACAGTACGACTTCGACATCAAGTATCGCCAAGGAGGGTTAAACAAGGTGGCCGACACTCTATCCCGAGAACCCCTAGATAATACCGAGGAAGGCGCTGAAGATATAGCAACCCTAGACACAGTGAGCGGATGCCCCTGGTATGATCGAAAGAAAGAAGAAGTACGACGGAACCCTGAAGCATTTCCCGACTATTGTATCCGAGAAGACCGTCTGTATCGACATTTTTGGGATTCGAACGATTTCACTGAACCAGAATTAAGCGACCCCTGGAAATTATGTGTTCCCAAACCGACCCGGCTCAGCATACTACAAGAGATGCACGACGCGCCCACAGCCGGACACATGGGAATCGCCAAGACTATCGCCCGGATTGCAACTCGCTACTATTGGCCTGGAATGTTCCGCGACACCGCTAAATATGTACGTAGCTGTGACTTGTGCCAACGGTATAAGTCTTCCCAAATGAAGCCCGCAGGAAAGATGCAACCGTCGCCCAATCGTCAACCCTGGGAATGCGTCAGCGCCGACCTGGTGGGTCCCTTACCACGATCTACGCGGGGACACTCCTTTCTCATCGTATTCCAGGACCGCTTTACGAAATGGGTACAATGCCGTCCGGTCCGCAAAGCAACCGCTAAGGCCGTCGCACAAGCGTTGTATGAAGATATAATAACCCGCTTTGGTTGTCCCAAGGTGATCCTCACCGACAATGGAACTCAGTTTACCGGCCGGTTGTTCGAAGAATCGCTAAAAGAATTCGGTATTCAATACCGTTTGACTCCGCCATATACTCCGCAAGCTAACCCCGTGGAGAGGGCCAACAAGACATTGAAAACCATGATAGCGCAGTTCTGTGAAGAAGATCACCGGAAGTGGGACCTGCACTTAGCCGAGCTTTCGTTCGCTATAAACACCGCACGTCAAGAATCCACCGGATATTCCCCCGCGTTCTTGAACTTTGGAAGAGAATTAGAAATTCCCAAGGCTATATACCGCCCAACCTCCCCCGTTGAAGAGGGGAACGTAAATACCAGTCAAGAGGATACCACTCAGCACACCGACAGATTGTCCCGTCTAAGGGATACATTCGAGATGGTACGGGTAAATCTGGCCAGGGCATTCACCGTTCAGAGTCATCATTACAACCTCCGGCGCCGGGATTGGCGTTGCCAGGTAGGCGATCAAGTCATGAAACGCGAGCACCACCTGTCCTCAGCGGACCGAGGATTCGCCGCGAAACTTGCTCCCAAATATTCCGGCCCCTATACCGTTACCCATGTCCTCTCGCCGGTAGTATACAACCTCAAAAGCAGAACAGGCAAACGACTCCATCGGATTCATGTCAAAGATCTACGACCAGCACATACTTCCGACGAGCACTAGGTAAGAAATATCCGTTTTCCTTTCAGAGATGACAAGCCGATGTCCAGGAGAGCCCCCAAGAGGAGCCGCCTCACCGCACTCTCTGCGTGTGCCTCGACAAGAGGGGTTACTGTAGTATAGTTGTTCTTCTCTTCCGAATTATAGTCTTCCGTAGGTTTACTTGATTTCATTTTTGTAGATATATACTAGAGTTGTTAACGTTTATATATTTGAACCCGTTTCCGTTATATAAATTGCGTCCGAACTTCATTTAAGACAATCCGTTGTTTGTTATCTCTCCGCCGGACCGTTTATTTGGTTAGAATACTGATATGCGTTGACCTTTCAGGAATCCCGAAACCATAGAAGGAGAGTGCTAGAATGGATCCGATTCCCGAAACCACGTCAACCGTACACAACGTCGTCGCTGACCTTCTGTAGGCCATGGAGGAAAGCCAAGACACCCCTAGTCGCCATGAGGCCGCCAACCCCGGAGTTTCAGTGTCCAAAGCACCTTCCAGCGCTGCCATGCGCCGTGCCCCGCCTGCGGATGTCAGCATCTCTTCAAGACACGTCTTCACTAGAAGTCGGAAGCCCCACCCTGGTCCGACATCAACCGAAGAACCGAGAAATTGAACTTTATTTTTCTTTTGAGTTTCATCTTTTCATTTCCGAAAGTTTGTGATAGGTGTACCTACCCCCAATAAAAGGGTTCGGCCGAAAAGGGGTAGGCGCTTAGTCGGTTTATTTTTATTGTGGGATCTTTTCTCTTTCATAATAAATAGTACGGGGAAGTTTTAGAAAAAAAAAATATATATGCATACATTTTTTTTCCCCGAAGTGGGAAGGGTGTGTAACGAAGTTACATTTTCAAAGACCGGGCAAAAGCACAATCTTCCGTATAATATAAAATAAAGCGTTCAAACACCGTATTTCTCCGTCCGTTTCGATACAAAGTAATATAAACATCGGTACAATATAACATAATATAATTTATCAAACCTGCACCGACAGTCGGCGACACTTACGACTTCGCGCCGTATCCCCAACAAGCCATACCGTAAAGCAGAACGATTCTCAGTGTAGTCAGTCTATCCGTAGACTCAGCTCCTCACCCGCATACGCAGGTGAGAATTAAATCTAAGAGCCTTCATTGTGCTCATAAAACCGTTCTCTTTCAGAAAACAGATTCCGTTAATTCGACCGTACCGTTTACCGAGGTGAGTGATATTCCGAATTTTATACCTTAGGGTATATGGTTCTCGCCGTACAATCCGATCAGGGGAAGTAAAGGGGAACCGTGTCCGCTGCTAGAACGTTGAGTTCTCACATCCTAGCAGCGGCCGTGTTTGGGCCTTAAGCCATCCGATCGAGGGGAACCGTGTCCGCTGCTAGAACGTTGAGTTCTCACATCCTAGCAGCGGCCGTGTTTGGGCCTTAAGCCATCCGATCGAAGAGTACCGTGTCCGCCACTAGAAAGTTGAGTTCTCACATCCTAGTGGTGGCCGCCGCAACTCCGAGATTTCGATACCGCGGAAACCGAGAGCCATATCCCCCGAGAGTAGAGCTTTGATTAACCTAGAGGGTCGCTTGCAATCCGTAGTAGTTCTGCCCACTTCCGTCTAACCGTCCACCGCATCCTCGCCCCATTTTTGCTTTCGCTTGCAATCCGCTTCCGCTAACCGTCCACCGAATCACCCGACTTCCGCTAACCGTCCACCGCACCCCCGCCCATTTTTGTTGCTTCCGCTTTTGATAGCTTTGTTTTACTCACCGTAGTAGAGACCGTTTTGAACCAGTAGGATAGTAGTTAGTACTAGTGCTTTTGCCCCGCCTACCCGAATTAGAGGACATTTAGTTTAGTTTTCCGTTCAATAAAGACTCTTTGTAAATAAGTAACTTTTGGTTTCTCTTCTCTCCAACTCCAACTACCAGTAAACCTCCGTAAAAAGGTAAGTACGTTAGGCAGCCAATACCCAGGTTACGAAGCCGGGGAGGCAAGTAAAATCTGCCCGACCGGCCGCAACACTCTCGTCACCACCATAAAGTGACCCCTGGAGTATTTTAATTCTTCACTGACGCTGCCCGGTGCGAGTGGAGCATACCACTTTAATAAACTGGCGCCCGAGGCAACCCGTCACCTGTAGTTAAGGCGCCAACCCGTCAAGTAACGACGCAAGAGCGTTACAGTAGAAAGTCAAATAATAACATTAAGTTTATAAAGTATGACATTTGTGAAATGAATTGTCATTCCGCATAGATCTAATTGAAATAAAAAGAGCTGTCATTTCTAAATATTTTGGAATATAATTTAAAGGAAGTAATATATAAGATTTAATCATTTAAAGACTTTAAAAGAATGTCCTAGAACGATAGAGGAGCAATTTATAACCTGAAATGAAATTTATCAACATGAATTTTTATAGCCAATTTTTATTGGTGGAGTCGATTTGAAATATTTTTTTATCAGCGACAAGCGTATTATTAACTAAAAAAAAATTGAATTAAAAAATTTGTTGATAATAGACACTATTCACTAGCTAGACTTCTTTTTTGGTAGAGGTGAATGGGTGAAAGGCAAAATTTTTAGAAAAATAATTCAAACTTCTCGGAAAGCAGCATATTGGAGTGGTAACTATAAAAGAAATGCATTATTCTTAAATGTGACGCAACAGATTTATAAATCAAGTAGATAAACCTAGATTTAACAAATAATTGATAAAAATTATAGAGTACTGACCGTAAAATTTCATCTATATAACCAAGTAAAATATCGTATCGTGGGAATGGTGTCTTCACGATACATTTCAGAAAGGACTGGACTATGGAATTCCTTTTAAAATGTATTGATGTGGATGAAATGTAAGATCAACTTTAGCTATTATCCAAGCACAACAGGCTGTTTGGCTTTCCAGGAGGTAATCTAAAAACAATTATTGAGGTGTATTAGTATGGAACAGTGAACAGGTATTTAAAACTATTTCATTCATATAAAAAAGGTTAAATAAACTTACTTGTGTTGTGCAAAGATTTGAACTTTGATATTTCATATATGCTAACAATAATTATTTTCGCCATTTTTATTTCGTAGACAAAGATTCGTTTTTTTAAATGTTGCCTATTTTGTAATCACATATAATAATAATATTTCATTTGAGTGTATGTTTTGTTGAATGAATGATCATCATAGATAGTTTGTTTTCATGAGCTTTTTGTAAAAGAATGATTTATTTGTTTTCAAAATATTAAATAACGTTTTTCCACTTGAAAGATTTGAAATTATATTGTTGAGAAGCTTCATTTTTTGATGATTGCTCCATCTGTATTCAGCAGTTGGCAGTATTGACCAGACATTTTTGAATCGTGGAGGGGTTGAAATCAAGCATACAGGACCGTCTTAAGGATTTTATTAAGAAATTAAAGCAAGTATTTTCTTTGATTTTTATTTATTTAAATGCATGGATTTTATTTTATTTTGGTGCTCATAATTGAAATTAAAATAGTTTCGTTTTAACATATGAACCCTACTTTGAGATCATAGAGTTTTTCATGCAAAGTATAATAATTTTATGACCTATTTTAAAAATTTATAATATACCGGGCAAACAAAAATTAATAATTCATATCAACTAAACATTAACAATAATAATTAGGTTTCTCACACATACCAATCCAGTATAATATATATATATATATGTATATAATATATATATATTATATATATATATAAATATATATATAAATATATATATATATATATATATATATATATATATATATATATATATATATATATAAGAGAATGATAATTGGTTGATACAGGCAGAAAAAAATGCTACTGAAGAGGAGTGGTACCCGCAGACATGCATGTTTCTGGCTAATTAGCCGTCCTCAGTACGGTATAACCAAGTAAGGGTGTGAAACTTGGGAGCAAAGATGTTAACTGAAACATGGGAAAACACAGACAACGGATTTCTGATTTCTAAACTCCTCTTCGGTAGCCTTTATCATTCTCTTTGTTGTTTACATTTCACGCAATAATCTACTTTTTCTTTATGTATAATGCCCATATATTTCAGTAAATATTAAATTAAATTAAATAACTAAAACATACCATGCAAAAAGGAAAAAAGAACTTTTTACCGAAGAGCTTTTAATTATTAATAGATATATTAACATGGCTGTCCAAACTTAATGGGATTTCGGTCATTGTTTATCCCCTCCTATTGCATAAATATCGGGATCGAAACTTGACAATTTCAGCCTTAAGTCACTCACCATGTTCAACTTATCTCTATACTTATTTTTCAAATAAACTAAAGTAGAAATGGCTCTTTCACACAGATAAGTAGTTGAAAATCCCATCAATAACCTCGTTGCAATTATGCCAATCCCGGGATAGTCTTTCCGCACATTTATCCATAAAGGAATCAATAGGGTCGTTTTAAAATTTGATTTCATATTCTGATCACAAGACAGCTCAATTAAAGAGTCTTCTTCACTTGAAGACATATTAACTTTTTCAAGTAATCTTCATCACAAGGATTTCTAATCCATTGGATGTCGCCTTCAATTTGAGGGAAGTAGTTCCTTCCTTAAAGAAATAAGAAAAGACTTAGTATCTTAGTTACTGTGATTCCTCAGTCCAAAAATAAAAAGTACACACATAGCATAAGATAAGACAAGTAATTGAAATAAATTTTGGCCTTGCTTTGATAAAGTTGACGATTTTTACTGCATCGTCAAGAGTTTTTTTAGATACTAGCCCAAACCTTCAACTGCAAGAGCTTCTCTATGTATGCTGCAATGTGTCCACTTGTCAAAGGGAGGCTACTGCCCTAACTCTGGCGATTAACCCGGTATGAGTACCAGACATAGCTCTTGCTCCGTCAGTTGTCTAATCTACACACTTTGACCAATCCAATCAATTTTCTGTTATAAAATTGTCAAGTGACTTGAAAATTTCCTCGGCAGTGGTTGTTGACGGCAAGTAATGGCAAAACAACATTTCTTCTTCAATATTTCCATTGACTTCAAAACGAACAAAAACTAATAAACTTGCCTGGCCAACTATGTCTGTGCTTTCATCAAGTTGCAGCGCAAAATATTCACTTTGTTTCAAAACTTTAATGACAGCTTTCTTTACATATTGTGACATCACATCATTTCTTCTTTTTACTGTAGTATTTGATAGTGGAATTTTACTTATTTTTTTGGTACTTTTTTCAACAAACAGAGCATTATTTATTATTTTTGCTGCAGGTATAATTAGGTCTTCTCTCACAGTGTGAGCTGATCCCGTCTTTGCAATTAACAAATATAGTTCATATAAAACTTTGGTAGTTATTTTGTTTTGTTTGGAACATTTTTCCATGGTAGATTTAGTTACTGATAAATTTCTTTTTTTAATTTGAAAATAATCGAGGGACTTTCTCACACATTCTGGATGTTTAGTTGATAGATGCCTTTCAAACTTTGACACTTTCAAACATTCATTGGGTATCATTTCAAAACAAATTACACACTGGGGCAAATGCTCTTCTTCAGAACCAGAACACATGAAACCGAATTTCAAAAAATCGGGATTATATTTACAAAAGTATGTTTCAGTTTTCTTGGATATTACGTTACTACTCGAACTTGGCTTACTTACAGTCTCACTAATTGTAGAACTGCATGTGGAAGGTTTATCATTTAACACATTCCTCCTACGGCAAAATTCTGTCCGAAACCAAGCATCATATTGACGTGAAGCAATCAATAATAACTTACAATCACTGCCACTAATAATGTTACTTCCAGCAGACACAACGTTAAAATTATTCGAAACAACAACACAACTACTGTCACAATGCAACTCGCCATTGATAATGACGAAGGGCAGACTGCAGAGTATCGGTTTTGACAGTTGGCTGGGGGCAGGCGGGGGATGTGGTGGGAGAGAGGAGAGAGCGATCACCTAACTAGGCGACAGCCTTGACGAACAACAAACAATTAGCGCTCTTGCTCTTCCACCAAGTTGGTTGAATGACTAAATTTACGCTATCAAAGAGAATGTCTAAATTAATATTTCTTAATGACGACCGATTTATTAATACCGTACTTATTTTGCACTATTTTAATATAATTTCTTGAATTTCGGTCAGCATCCACGGCCCAGTAGCGAGCTGCC
This sequence comes from Galeruca laticollis, assembly GCA_963921935.1. NCBI lineage: Eukaryota > Metazoa > Arthropoda > Insecta > Coleoptera > Chrysomelidae > Galeruca > Galeruca laticollis. The sequence continues at coordinate 174,517,395 of OY998179.1, read as the reverse complement.
CGCGGCCCACCGGTTGGGAACCGCTGCTCTACTACACAAAGATATGACCCACTTGGCCTACTACAGCAAAAATAGTTTTGCAAGAACCCTGGAGCTAAAAATTTCCTGGAATGAATCTATACCTAGCGACTTGCATACTACTTGGTTTAACTACCACTCTAAATTGCGCAATATCAACTGTCTAAAAATACCTAGACAAGTCATACTGTCTAACTTTGTCACAAAACGGATACACGGATTCTGCGACGCATCACAAGCAGCATATGATGCTTCTATTTACATTCGCTGTTACGATTCTCTGGGAAATTGTACTTCTAATTTACTGTGTGCCAAAACACGTGTAGCACCAGTCAAATTGATTACAATACCAAGACTTGAACTCTGTCCTGCACTCTTATTGGCAAACATAATTCAAAAGGTATCATGTGCTTTTCAGTCCATCAATATCACATATTGGACTGATTCATCGATTTGCATAGCCTGGATAAATTATTCGCCGCACACTCTCAAAAGTTTTGTCGCCAAGCGTGTATCACAAATTCAGAATCTATCTAAAGCGAAATCATGGAGACACGTGAATACCACAGATAATTCAGCTGACTTATTATCACGCGGAATTAGCCCAACAGACCTAATAAATTCCGTATTTTGGTTTCACGGCTCATCATGGCTAGTAAAACAAACTAGATATTGGCCGTCATGTGACTTAACAAAGGTTAGCGCTTTTATTCATGATATTCCAGAAGTTCGTACAAATATTTCATCCTTTGCTAACTATATAATTGAATTTGAAAAAGACATTATTTCGTGCATCGAACTGTTTTCAAGTTTCACAAAGTTTCCGAGTATTTTTGCATACGTTTCGACCTAGAAACAAAAACGCTAAAAGACTTGGATCACTGGCAATTCCTTGAATTTTTTGGTTCGTTCCATACAGTATCATCATTTTTCCAATGACGACCATAATCTACTCAACTCTAAGCCACTGGAAAAAGGAGCAAACTTCTTAGCCTAAATCCTTTTTTTGACCATTTGAATTGCATAATACGGGTTGGCGGTCGCTTAGACAATTCTACTTTCATTCTCCCGTATAAGAACCGCTCAACATTAATCTTAGCATGCTCTGAACAACCCAGACTTTTACATGCAGGACCACAAGCTGAGAAATATTCTGGCCACTACCTGGCCGCAGGCTAGTTGAAACTGTCGTATGTGAATGTGTCAGATGTTTCAGATTTAATGCTAAGCCTGAACTTTAATGGACAAACTGTCTTCACCTGGTATCACACCATCTCGTCCATTTTCTGTCTCCGGTCTAGACTACGACGGCCCATTCTAACTTCGAGATCGAAAGGGAAGAAACCCTAAAACTATCAAGGCTTATGTAGCATTGTTTGTTTGCTTTGCTACAAAGGCACTGCACACAGAAGTTGAAAGTGACATAACTACCCAGGGCTTACGACGTTTTGTGTCTAGGAGAGGTAAATACCATGAACTCTATTCAGACAATGGTAACTACTTTTGTTGGTGCAAACAATGAAATTAAGTCATTTTCTAATACTAACAATAAATATATATCAGACAATCGTTCTAAGGAGGGTATACAGTGGCAATTAATTACCCCACAATCTCCTAATTTAGGAGGGATATAGGAATCTGGTGTAAGGTCTACTAAGCACTACTTAAAACTTGTAATGGGTGATGCAGCTCTTACTTTCGAGGAGTTTGTGACTGCATTATGTCAAGTAGAAGCCTGTTGAAACTCCCGACCACTTTATCCATTATCTAATGATCCAAATGGTGCGAAAACAGACTTTTGCGTTTTCAAAGAATACAACAAATTGTTCAACACTTCTGGTCAAGGTGGACCAAAGAATATATTTCACACCTTCAGACTAGAGTCAAACGGAAGGTAAATCATCCTCAACTGCTTCCGGTAGGTACGTTAGTCATAGTCAAAGAAGACGACCTTCCACCACTGGAATGGAAACTTGGACGAATCCTCCAAATCCACCCAGGCGTTGATAATATCATACGTTCCGTAACCATAAGAACTGCAACAAAGGAGCTGAAGCGTCCTGTTGTCAAGATATGCATTTTACCCAACCATATTTTATATTTTGAAACCCTAAAGTGTTGCAGGGCGGGCACCTATGTTAGTGTCAAATAATTCAAACGCACCACAAGATTCCAGTGACCAAAGAAACAAAATTTGTAACCTAACTATTGTTTATATGTATGTTATTTTTGTTTTATGTTTTGTTATGACAGAATACTTTTGACTGTTCTTGAGTAAAAAATAGTACCACATTATTTGTATAGTGCAACATTATTCCACACGTGAAATTCTAAAATTGTAGACGATCCCACAACACTGGTATGTATTTTTTGTATCATGTATTAGATAGCCATCGATGTAAAGTTTACATTTAATGTGCAGAGTTTGTTATTATTATTTTTTTGGATTTCAAAACCAACTGACAGGAGTACCTCTATTGCTAGAAATGAAGCTATCGATGTAGTACCGTGTGATAATGCTGATAAAAAGACGTTGAATATCAGATTTGTTTAGGAAATAAATATGTAAAAGTGATTAATTGTTTTTATTTCACCTTTTACCCAATATATTGTTATGTACACACTAAATTATGTGAAATTATTCACTTTTCCTGCAATAAAAAATAAAAAAACGTCTCATTATAGAAAAGTAGATTTTTTCACAAAAATTAGTTTTATAAAACATGTATGTACCAATCGGAAATAATTATACATTTGATTTTGCCACCAAATGTAACTATAGTTTTGACACTGAAAAAAAATGGCGTTGCACGGCTTCACAGCACAGTACAGCAGACTGCGTTCTATGTTGTCTGTTCTGTGATCGGAACTCGACCCGAAACTTTATACAAGTTTGCAAATTAATTTTGGCAGTCGGAAGTTTGGCAACTTCCGATGCGCCGTAGCATATACGTATGCGGATTGCAAGAGTCCACTTCGCTGGCAGAATTCGTAAGCTTCGTTTCGACAGAACCGCTAAGAGAAAAGTGTGATTACCGGGGTTGTACAATACTCACTTGTTATGGCGACTCCAGAAAGTAAAGTTGTTTATAAAAAGTTGAATGAGCAGTGTCGTGAAATAATTATGAACGTTTTAAATTTCATGACCGAAGAGGCAAACAATGGCAAGTCGACAATTCCATTAACAAAGGTAAGTTTTGATTATTGCAATAAAATTTTTAATTCAAAGTAATTATTTAACAAATTTACACTCGATAGTAATTTTTTTAAATTGATTTTCGTACATAAAATATTTATTTGTTAAACGATTTAAAAAGTGACATTAGGGCGAGACAAAGTATTTTATGCACTCATGTGTCAATTTTATGCACCGTTATGTCATCATTACAAACAAATCGACGCCATTTTTAGTCCATTTAGAGCAACCTAAATGAGAATTTTTTCGTTTTTGCATGCATGCGGCTCATGCCTCAATTTTTCCATTCGTGTTCCATAAATAACTATTCTGTTCCTGTCTACAGGAGTATATAAAAGGGCACATGTTTATTTTGTGTGAGATACCTATTTAAATGTAATAGGTTTTTTAGCTTATAATTATAATTATTATACTCATTTCATACCTATCTCTATTACGTTTCGGTTTTATTATTTGTTTTGAAGCATCTTCCGATTCCAGTTTTAATTGCGGTTTGGTCATATTAAAATATGTTTGAACTAAAATCTAAAGATCGTTAAAAACAACTAATGAACTGAAACGTAATATAGTATTTTTGAATTTACAACATTTATATCGACTCATTTTATTGTCCCTTTATTGAACGAGTTTCTGCTGCTACGAAAGTTAGTCCCGTATTAAAAAAGAAGCTCTGGCAGGAAGCAATGCTAACACTGATGTTCCTACTAAAAAAGAAAGAACGCTCAGTATCCGTATGGATCAATTCAACAAACCTGTGCTTAGAAAGTGCATAATAAATTATAACATATCCCAGAAAAAAGTACCCACGTTAAGAAATGTACACCAAACATTTGCAGATAGTTATAGATTCGCAGGAAGTCGCGAATCTCTGCGGAAACAAATACATTCTTTGGGTTTTTGTTGGAACAACATGAAAAACAACAGAAGTTTGTTGATGGATAGTCCCGAAATCAGACATTTACGCCTACTATATTTTAAGAAACATAAAAAAGTGCAGACCTATCATTTATATGGATGAAACATACATTCATTCATGCCACACGCACCTTAAAGGATGGAGCGACAAGAGTAACGAAGGATTGAGAAAACCCGTTTCAAAAGGTAATAGGCTCATCATTGTGCATGCAGGAAGTGAAAATGATTTTGTACCTAATACTGGTATTATGTGGAACTCCCAGTAAAAAACAGGAGATTATCATATTGAAATGGCGTACGAAAATTACGAGAAGTGGGTACAAGAAAAACGTATTCCAAACCTACCAAAAAACGCTGTTGTGGTAATTTATAACGCCCCATATCACAATGTTCTAAATGAAAAATTACCTATGAATGCTTGGACTAAACAACAATTAAAAAACTAGCTTTATGAAAGAAACATATAATACAGTGAACAAATGTGAAAACCGGACCTTTATAACGTTGCAAAAATGTACAAACCGCAATATAAAACTTATAAAATTGATGAATTTTTTATTGCACATGGATTGCAAGTTTTAAGGCTACCCCCTTATCACCCGGACTTAAATCCAATCGAAAGTGTTTGAGCGGCACTTAAAGACTATGTGGCTAAACGAAATGTTACCTTCAATTTTTCAAAGGTTAAAGAATTTTTTAATGAATTTTTTGACACATTTTCTGCAAATGATTGGAAAGTAAAATGTGACCATGCTAAGAAGATTGAAGATGAATTTATGAACAATGAACCACTTTTAGATTCTGTTGTAGATAATATTATTATTAATTAGGCCGAAGACGGTGATAGCGAGGATGATGAAGTTGATATAGAAAGTGATTTTGAAGAATCATTTGTAGATGCACATCATTATTTTACTGTTGATGATCTCTGTACATCTAAAACATATTTTATTTGTAGGTGGCATGACTGAATACATTGAACGCAACAAATGTAAAAAGTTGTTATGAAATTGTAGATATAATTTGAGGTATAATTTGAAGTAAAGGTGAAAGTTTATGTCCCTTGGAATCTATTTATTATTTACATCACATAAAATAATAAAGGGTAATTATTGAATTCCCCGTATGAATCCTGTAGCAATAAACAATTATGTCTGTACAAAAAAACCAATTTTCGTACAAAAATCTAATGGTTTTTATTTCCTTATTCACTGAATTAATAATAAAGAACACATTAATGTTATTTTGTTTTGTAAACTCGATTTTATATAGCATTATACATGTGCCACAATTTATTATTTTCAAATCCAAATTCAAAATATTGTGGTACCCTCGTACGTATTAGCAGGCTCACAACCTTTAAAACTTTGCATGCGGAATGTACATCGCCTGCTCTTCCCGGTAACTGCGTTTACAACGTTGTCAAGTTGTATGGCTTTCTCGCGCATCGTCAACTGCCAAAATTAATTTGCCAACCTGTGCGTGGTCAATTACTGAATTTTATTATTGATACGGAATTGTTAGTAGTACCTTATGCACCAAGAAAGCGTTTGTGGCGAATTCGAGCTGCAGGCCCGAGCGTAGGCGCTGAAGTCAAACGAGCCACGAAAGAGTTATCGCTCCCGTGGTGTGCATATACTATTTTTTGTGACGAAAGACGCTGTAAATGACATGATTTTTGTTTATATTAATCGTTATTAATTATAGAATTATAGAATAGAATTGAAAAGAAAGATTTTGTTGAGCAAAAATAATTTTATTTTAATTTATTCATAAGAACAATTTAACGAATAGGAGTAGGATAATGGAAAACTATACATTTTATTGCATTAATTATACTACATGTGATATTTGACATAAAAATATAATTAAATTAATTTATCAAACAAAATATTTTATTATTTCATTTTTTTGAAGCTTATTGATAGCAAATCATTACAAAAATGTAGCATTATTATTAGATAAAAATACAAGTAATGTTCATATGCAAAACACAAAATCTCGTGTGGACTTAGTCCGATGCACGACAAGACTGACCATGACTTCACTTGTCTCTAAACGATTGTAATCGTGTTTACTTCTAAGTATAATCGCGGCTCCTTTTAGATACCCAAAATAAGCGTTTTGCGCCCTGATATAGGATGATAAATAGAGACGAAAATTGCCAATAGGATAAGAAGCCTGTAGTCGTCCGGGTGATCAACTGTAAGATTCAATATTTTTTGGTATACCAGTGATCGACCATTATAAAATAATAGTTCTGAAGAGAAATGATTGGGTTTTATAGTTTGACTTTTTTTAATAAATACATTAGTAATGTCACGAAATCGTAAGATATTACATAATCTTTTAGGATATATAATTATTATCTAATCTGGTAATGGACATTTCAAGACCAAACTTAAATTTCATTTACCTAATCTCGTCCACAAAGACACTACTCTCATCAACCATGCTATGCAAATATAATTTTTAGGTAATGTTGGCGTTCTTCCTTAACAAGGCGGGAAAGGCCACACCGACTGTATAGCTCGTATGAAACTAGAACCAAAAAGTTTGAAAAGTGCAATGACCTCCGCTTCTACCGATTTAGGTCTTGCACAGTGGCGTGGACGTTTTTTTGAAGGGATAAAAATAGCATTGTTACATTTTCCTGGACTATTTTTTGGACGTGGGAAACATTTATTGAATAAAAAAAATCTCCATTTAAAACAATATGATTTTTTTACCGATTTAGGTCTACCGATTTAGGTCTTGCACAGTGGCGTGGACGTTTTTTTGAGGGGATAAAAATAACATTGTTACATTTTCCTGGACTATTTTTTGGACGTGGGAAACATTTATTGAATAAAAAAATCTACATTTAAAACAATATGATTTTTTTTTTCAATGAAGAAAATCATAGGTAAAAGAATAATTACAAAAATAAAACTCGTAACACCGAAAAACAATGTTAGAATTTACCCATTGTCATTTCCCGATTTTCCATCATCAATATCAGATATTGAAATTGATATAATCTATAACTTTATTAGCCATATTATCTACATCCCACATATTCTTTCCTAAGTTTAGAACATGAGCAAATCACTTTCTCCAGTTTTCTCTTGTCACTCGTTCCAATGACTTCTTAAGTAGGTGTTCCACATCGGCTAACTCAAACGTGCCACATTCCCTTTAACTTGTGTCCAAATTAATTCAATTGTATTCAACTCATAGTGACCCTGGGTAACCTTAATAGACGACCGGAGTGATGACGTAAATTGGCTATCTTGTTAGGGTTTTCAGTGTCTATTTTCCAAACAAAGTTTGTCGATTTTGTGATTTGCGTATCTTAAGAATTATTCTTACAACGTGGTTTGATTTTTTTGTTGTGTAAGTATATTTTAAAATAAGTGCTGTAATGTACTGTTGAATATCATTTAAATAAACTCCAATAAGATGCATATACAGTATATTATATAAGTCAGGTTATATTTATCACAATTTTAGAATATGACAACAAACCGTGTTTTGTGGATTTCTTCCAAATATAAGTAGTATGCAAAAATTACTTACGGTTACAATAGTAACAAAATAACTGCTAAACACTAATTTTACAAAACTTTCTTATAACACAATAAACGCTGTCAAAAGTTTGTATGGAAAGGAATTCCTAATCTGCCAAGATCTACGTCACACTCCGGTTGTCTATATAGTAATTCCATGGCTCAATGCTAATTCATGTACAACAAATTTCTTATATTTATAGGCACGTATCGTCACAATTTGAAGCAATTCGTTCTTTATACTGCTTTCATCGTAAGGGATGCCATGCCTATTGTGGCGTTTTTTCGCAATGTCGACTGTGGTAAGGAGCATTGTCCATAACAACGACAGTTCCTGGTTTCACATTTTCAATAATGCGTCCAAACCACTTCTCGTACACCTCTGCGTTCATCTCTTCATGGTAGTCTCCCATTTTCTTAGACTTAAATATTCATTCACCATTTTTAAACCGGTTGACCAGTCTTCAATAGCTGCTTGCGGTGCATTTTTCACATTTCCATCTTTCCATACATTTTTCCTCGTATGCCCCTCGTTGGCCCATATTTCATCCGTATAATAAATATTCCTTCCTTACTTCCGAAACTTGTTAATTTTCCTTACATACTCTCTTCTCCACAATACTATTTCAGATCTTTCAATAATAACACTCTTTCTATTTATTTTCTCATAACTAAAATTAAAACCATGTAATATTTCCCACAACGTTGTCTTGCCCATTTTAGGGATGATCTCATTTTCACTAACAGCTTCCAGCACTTTCTTTAATGTTTGTACTTTTATTTCATGAAAAACCGTATGGACAGTTATTCGTATAGAATATTTCGCATCTTCGTCGACTTATATTTTTGCCTCTTCTCTCTTCCTTTTTGGTGCTTGTACTTCTCCATGTATTTTCTATCAGATCCAAAGGTGGATGTTATAACAAATCCACAGCTTGTCAGTTTAGGTGATCTTACAAGAGTGTGTTAATAAGATCAAAAGTTAGAAGCGGAGGTAATTGTACACATTTGGAACAAACTCCCATTTTAATTGTGTCCAGTAAACCAGCAAAAACGGATCCCGTTTGTCTGATAAATAATAGTATTCCTCAATTTGATGAAAATAACGAGGCAAGGATGAACACAATTTATGACATATTTGAAAATATCGTCAACGATCATGAATATATTATGAATCAATTTATTTTGTTCGACATGTAGTGAATAAATTATCACATATATAGCTGGGTTTGTTGTTTTACAATTGAGAAACACCTTGAAATGCGAAGCATGTGTTGGAGCATTATCTGGACTTAAAGCAAATTTGCTTAATTCTCTGATTGGTCATAAAAGTGAGGGAGGATTAACATATGCTTCAAATGGTGTTATAAGCATTTATAAAATTTCTGGAAGTGTTTCAAGAATTCTTGAACAAAATCTGCATTAGAAAAAGTCCTTTGAGTTGTTAACTAACACAGTTATGAACAAAGGTCTAACCATGGATTTGTCTGAAGGTTTGAATAAGCATGTGTTGGAAAATGATGTTAATCACATTCACTTTTTAATAGCCATATGCACAAAATACCTAAAAACCAGAATACACTTTTTTGTTAAGAAGAAAAGTGAAATTAAGATGCCAATTGGAAACCATTTATCTAAAATGATTTTATACTCCGGACAATATGAGATGAGAATGTCATGTATTCATATTTTTCTATTGTTTATTTAATTTTTATTTATAATGTACATATTTTTATAATATACATTGTTTTGGTTTTAATAATGTGTAAATTTATTTCTTGATAGACGTTCTAATTTAACCTTTGAAATCTGTATCACAGATAACCCACAGATAGATGAATCACTGATTGTGGCGCCATCTAAAAAGCCTGTCGACTAAACAATTGAGTGATGTCGAAAAGATTTCTGTAATTTTAGGTTTTGCCGGTATATTCAAATCTACTGTATTTTAATTATTTTATTTCAAAATAGCAGTTTATAGTCCATAATTTGACATTTCATTCAATTTAACTCCATTAACTCAATAATGATTAGATATTGAGTTAAATTGAATGAAATATCAAATGATGGACCATAAATGCTTAAAATTGAGAAAATAAAACAATAATCATAACAGTTTATTTATTTTGGTATGAAAATACACAACAAATAATTTCTTTCACTGAGTACCTTTCTTAACAAACAGAATATATAATGAAAAACAATGCAATAATTAGAAATAATTTGAGTACCATACATTCTAGATTGGAGTATCATTAGATTTTCAAATGATGTTAAATCAAGTTAAAAGTACAAAATTATTTATGATAAGTTTATAGTAATTTATTTATTTATTATTATACACAGGACGGGACAAACTAGTGGAGTATAACTGCTAACTACTGTGACTGTTAGAACGAAAGTAATTAAAATATTTTCAAAGGAAACGTAGTGAACCACTGCCGAGCTCTGTAAATACATGGTGCAAAATAATTATATATAAGAGTGCTAAACAGCACTTATGACTGTACAAAATATAAAATAATATATCTATTATTTCATTTCCACTTAAAACACATCTTTATTTATTTACTGGAAGTATTAAATAGGTCTTCATGGCTCTTAAAAATCCTACCGTCTTGTGGAAATCCTTTCTCGTTTCTGGATGAGCTTCTACAATTAACAACAGTTATATAAGTAAACGCAAAAAATAACAACAGTAAATAAGTAAACACACAAATATGCTTGAAAATGTATATCAACAATAGAAAACAAAATGTGCTTACTATTGAAATAATAATCAAAAAATATTTGAATATTTAAATTTTGGAGTTTTTCATTTTTTTTGAATTAATGACTTTTTTTTATTTCTGAATAATTTCTTATAGGTTTTTTTTTCATTGTATGTTCTGGTTATCGCTAGACCAAATACTTAGGCGTTGTGGCTCAACAAAAGTTGATACTGACTTTTCCATAAATTGCCATACCATTGGCTATATATGATGTGGCATGATAAAAATACAATGCTTTTGTATTATACTATAACTCACTGGGATGTATTATAATTCGATTAATTTACCCACTGAGTATACAACTTTACACATTTCTGTACGATTGGTTGCATAAGGGTATTAACTTCGGGTTTTAAAATTATTCAAGTATATCTCTGAATAATGGAATTTAAATAATGAAATGAGTGTCAAGAGTAATAATTTTATTAATCTTTTCCATGTAATTTAACTAATCCTCGAGTATTTTATCGTTTTATGTTGGGGATTTTATTTGGTTGTCAGTGGTAACACTGATCTGAGGTGTCAAAAGGAACGTTAAGGTAAAATTTTTTGATCTGTGAAGCAGAGTGTCAATAGTAACAAGTCGTAAGTATAGAAAATGGCCTATGGCACGTGGTTCATACCATTTATTTTTGGAACTATCGTGGTGAAAAACCCTTGGTAACAAGGTAAGCTTTTGTCCTACACCTATATTTTTCCCACTATAGCCCCAATTGCCTTTTAGGGTTCTTTCTTACTGCATAGTTTTTGCACACACTTTTTGCCACATGGATATGGTTTTAAACATTTTTCATGGGTCTTGGTAATCGATGGTAGATACGATGATCATGTTGAGATTTTAAGAAGCCTCAAGTTTTGGATGTTTCCAGTATCAGATATCTTTTTGTAAAGATAGTTGATAAACTATAGTACTCCATTCATGGTAGTAGAGACGTGTCGTATCTCGGATGGCGTTAGCGTTAAAGAGCAACAAGAGCTCGTGATGGCATTTTGCTTCATGGGATGACGTTGGACTCATGGTTTGTCGGTGACACTTGCGGGATATTGAAAAAAAATATAATAAACAAGATTGTCAATTTTACATATATAAGATTATGATCATTTACATATTTAATAATTTTAGTAATTTACTTCTCAAAACTATCTACCTACGTTCGAAAAATGAAAGGACTTTATGTAGATTAATGGTTTTTTCGCTTCGTAACACATTTAGTGAAGGTGGCAAGGACTCAATACCTTCCATCCCATAGCTGGTGGACGGAATAGCTTCTACGTGCGGTGAAGGTGGAAATGGCACAACACCTTTACTGGTGAAGGGAATAGCTATAACATCAAATAAAATCCAGATTAATATTTTTTCAATGGATACATTTTAAAATGTCCAAAATTATAACATGCATATTGAATGAAATTGATTATCTCGACCCTTATTCCGTGGAATCTTGTCATATAACTGTTTTAAGTGAAACTTACTGTTTCTAGATAATTCCACAATATATTGAGAAAATGTTAAATATTCTAAGAAATTTGGCAATAGTTTCGATATTAAACATCGTCAGAATGACAGAAGATACATTTCATTTGATGCCTACCTAAGGTTTAATAATTGTTTTTGGCAAAACCAAGAAGTAACCTACCTTGTGATTGACTACAAGAAGTATGATATTATATTAACATATATTAAGTCAATCACAAGGTAGGTCACTTCCTGGTTACCCAAAATTAATTATTAAACATCAGGTAGGCACCAATGAAATGTAACTTGTGGCATTCTGACGATAATATTTAATTTCAAAACAAATGTCAATATCTTAGAATTTTTAACAGTTTTTCAATATATTGTGGAATTATCTAGAAACAGTAAGTTTCATTTAAAAATGCTATATTGAATTCCATAAAACTTACCTTCAATTTCTGTTAATTCCCTCTCATATTTTCTGGTGGGCATTTCAACTTTTCCAACTGGAGAATAATATGTATGGCTGGAAGGCATATCTAGAAAAAAATGTATGTTATTAAACTCTTTTTTCAATTGCCAATAATATTTACCTTTATTTCTTTTAGGGATCGTCTCCTGATGTATAGTATCTTCTACTTTGAAGAGAAACAAAAAATTGTCTGTTATATCCCCCTTCATTGAATAATCTAGAATATATACATATTTAATAACATTTAATACATTTATATAAAAAAAATTACTCACCAGGAAAAATCAGGGACGGCAAAGCAAACTTTCTTAATAACCTGCCTTCGTCTTTTTTAAATTTTGAGAAACAATGTTTTTGAAAATGAAGGGGACATATCCTCCATTGTTTCCAAGTCGCCAAATTGGATGATTTATTCCCCCTAAACGATCACAACCAGGATAAACGAAAATGACTGGACGAGCAACACAAAATACGGGTCAGTTTTCTGTGACCAGCAATATGACATCGCGCATACGCAGTTATAAAAACCAATAAAATTTTATTACTAACGACGTTACAGTTTTCATTAATGTTTTGTAATTTTTTGAAATCTACCGATTTTAGTTACTCGACGGGCTCTATAGATGGCACGGTCTGCAGTGTCCCTAGCCTGGTCTGTGTCAGTTCAGAAATTTTTGATTACTTTAGATGCTTAATAGTACTTAATAGATTTTAGATAATACAACTCCAAACAAATAAAATATTTGAAAGTTCCTAATAATTTTATTTCCATCTTTTAGCCTGTTTTCACATTATTGCTCCGCCACTGGTGTGACTGTTGATCGGTTTGGTCCGAACTTTGTTACTCGTCCATTCGTCTTTCCTTGTCTAAGGAATGAGCAAAAGCGAGACAGGCGTCTTTCGAGCCGCAATTCAGGCAGACGTTTCCACTATTTGAAGAAAGTTTCTTAAACATTAGAAAGAGAAGTACAAAGTTTGTTTCAAAAAAATCCCCTTTTTCTGTGTGACTCATAAATTGTAGTATTACATACATAACTGAATTTTGAAAAATGCAAGAATACATGTTGAAATTATTAGTTCTAGAGTTTTTTAAAGTATTTCTGAATTATTCACAAAGATAAAGAAATTTTAGAAATAAATATGACAACGCTTGCATCTTCGTGTATACGTTACCAGGTCATTGCACTTTTCAAACTTTTAGGTTTTTGTGTAGTTCGGTTATTTATGAAAAGGTTAGTCTTTTTACCTATAATTTATATTAGAATTGTCGACTAATGGACATTATACATTTTATGAAAGTTGGGATGAAATATTTTGGCAGTACGATTTTTAAAAATTGCCTCATGTTTCTGATTGACTGGCCTATTGAATCATTTTTAAAAACAATTTTCTTGCGTGTTACAGATTCTACGACATTACAGCAAGCGTGAAGCGTGCTTAATATTACTACATGGTAGTAAAATATTTTAACACATCCGAATACGAGTTCTGAAAGCAAAAGTGGTATTAAAATACGTTATTTAACATAATATACATATATTATTATTTTTTTCGTCGATCATTCCAAACCGGTCTTCAACGGTTAAAATGCTCTAAACTCTTGTAGTGAATTTGCACAGTTGGCAGTGTGCGAATCCGGTGGGCCGACCGATACCTAAATGAAGTCCTGTTACGCAAACGTAGGCCGGCTAGAATGTAGCAGGACAAAAACAATCGGAAATATCAGCTGCTCGTAGGCGATAAACGGTGTTTTTTGCTTCCTATTTTTTTTTTCTCGGTTCGCTAAATTCATATCAGGTGTAATTCGAATGTGTATATGTGAAATTGTGATTGGTGGTGGTGTTTACGACGTTGACAGGCACGTGTGTCCTTAACAAGAGGTTTTTGTTGACATTTGCGAGCTACAGGTTAGTGTTTTGTTGATATATTATGTTGTCGTTTTAGGGTTGATCGTTTCTGCGCATCAGAAATTGGAATAACATATATTACTCCCACAGAAAATCAATTTTTGACCAACCTAGTTATATTACTTTTGAAAACAAAACATTCAAAAATGAATATACAAGGTGCTTGCTACAAGTAAAATGATTAGATTCATAATACGATGTTATTTTTTGATGGGCTAAACTTTCTTATGTCTCCGGTCGAGTTTTGGGTTGCCATATATTATTTCGAATCACAAGTTGCGGAAATAAATACTTTACGAGATATACATTTTCAAAATTAGTAAAATTAACTTCAAGTGAAGGGTACATTAAACTTTATGGATGCACGACTTTAAAAAAAAACTTACTATTAGAAACAGAGATATATTATCAAAACAGATATGATTGTTTACGAAATTTTTAATGGTAATCGTAGTCACATTCTAACCGCTGTTGGAAGAAATGTCTCATTCTAATTCTTAATGTTGCCATATGCATCAAGTTATTTTTCAATTCCGTCATAATATATTTTCAATAGAAGTTTTTATTGTAAACGCGTGTTCAAGAAAATAGTGAAATATCTTATGAAGAACTATTTTTATGAATTTACTACAGATCTAATGCCATATAATTACAAGAAAAGTATCTCGGTTTATTATTAGCACCTTATATGTTTAATTCATTTAAATCAAAACTTAACATTTGACAACAGCGCAAAGCTAACCATACGTTTGTCATAGTTCCATACTACGCATTGTTCATTCATCATTCTTTTAGTTGTTCTGTTTACATATATATTATTTTAGGCTAAGCGCGTTTTCTTTTGTTTAAATATAAACTTATTGATAAAAAACTGATTATTTACACCCCGAACTCACATTTTCCAAAATAAAGTCAGACATCAGCTGATAGCGAATCGGCTTTGTTATGCAAACAGCCTATGTCTGTCTCCTTCTCATGTTTTTCCAACTGTCAAAATCGTTAATCAGGTTTAACAGTCAATTTCTGGCATTTTTAAGCTGGCAGACTAAGTATTTTTTGAAGATTATGATATTAGCTAATTAAATATTTACTGAAAATTCAGGTTTGTGATGATGGCGAAACTATTACTAATTACTAATAATTTAATTAAACATTGTTACTAGCAAATTCGTATAGTTACACCAAGCCGAGGGGTAACAACTGGTGGCAATACATGTACAAATTAGGATACATTACTTCGCATTACGGTGGCATTCATGGCATTACAGGCATTATTTTAGCATTACGCGGGATTGCGCGGGATTATACTGGTATTACATGGCATTACGCCGTATCATGCTTGCATTCCATAGAATCACTGTTAAATTTTGTGATTGTTTTTGAATAATAGTTGAAAGCCATGGAGAGATTTTTATGAAATATGACTTTTTTCCTAAAATTGATAATAAAAAAGTTGTCCAATTGTATACAACTATTTGGGGCACACTGTATATATATTTATATATTCTCGGAATAGATAAATTAGAATATTAAATATTATCTTAGAACTAATTCTCAATATTTACCTAAATTGTTACATCTGCTCTTCAATTTTGTAATAGTCTATCACAAGTTTTTAATTGTCTATAAATGGTTCAACTGATGGCTCGCTCTATGCAAAACCGTACTAAGGTAAATGGCCCAACTATCGGAAGCTTAAGAGCAAAGTCGAACTTTAAGCGTTCAGAAAAAATATATGCTCTAGAAAATCACTGATACGGATTGCATTTCAGGTACTTATATTTCTTTGCCTATCATAATATATTATCTCGTTTGATAATACTAAAAATCGTTGTATAATAATCAATAATTTATTAAAAAAAGTACAATTGTCCCAGTCATCGGACGCTCTAACAGAGTGAAGCACTACTTATCGGACCTGATGGAGTTTTTTCTTTCGGTTTTCTGAGTTGCTTTTTTTTCTTCTGGTGGTGTTATCCAAAAGACAATTTTCTTGAAAGGAGTTGGAATATTTGATAACTCTTCCATTTTTTTGAAGGGAGATTAATCTAGAATCTCTTGGATGAATTTATTTTTATCTGTGTTATCTTTATTTTCGTCTTCTAAATTCTCTTCATTTTCATCTTTCAGTTCGTTTTTTTCTGCTCTTCTCTATCTGTATCTTTGTCTTCTACAGTCTCACTTTCGGCGTTTGTTTCGTAAGAGTTATTCGTTTCTTCGTTTTTTGTACGGTTAGTGTCATTGGTTGTTTTATCGACATTTGATAAAGAACCGCCTTGTTTTTCTGCTTCGTCCCCAAGAGAATTTTCTTTTGAGTTATCATCTAATTGTAACGCTTCTGTGGCTTTCGAAATTTTTGATATTAAATTTAAGTTAAAGGAAATCAGTGGAAGATACAGGTTCGGAAGTTTTTGAATGTACAGGTACATGTTCTTTGAACACTACGGTGTGGTTCAACTCTTGCGGGAATTCATTATTTACAAAGTCTGTGTTATCATCCAGTTATAAAATTTCTTTGGATTTTGCAATTTCTGTTATCAGATCTAAGTTAGGAGAATTAGAAGAAGATACGCGTTCAGTCGTTTCTGAATGTACTTGTAAATTTGTTTCGAATACAATAGTGTCATTCAACTCTTGTGGAAATTTATTATTTACAGAGTCAGAGAGTTTTTGCCATAAATAAAAAAGATTTGTATCTTTAACGTCTCCTTTCCAGATCCTCTCAGAGGATTTAAAGAGAGATAAAGTTGTGTTTTTCCTGCAATTTTATCGCTTAATGTAGATCGAGGAACATTATAACACGCACTAGCATTTCGAATTGACATGCCATTTTGAGTGGCTTCTACAGCTTTTTTCATGTCTTCCTCACTGTATTGATATCTCTTGGTCATTCTGAAAACAGAGGCAACATTTTTTTTTTCATTCAAAATTCAAAATTTCTTCCGATAAATAGACTTAAAAATGGAACATGTCCTAGTTATCGGACATGTAATAAAATAATTAATAGGAGGCTTAAATGAAAACAAGCTTCAGTAAAATAACTTTTTACATGAGGCTTATATAATAGTTAACATTTTATAACATATAAAAATCAGTTGCTAATTCTTTTTTGTTTTTATTTAAACGTTACTATTAACTATCTCAACCAAAGAATACACCAACAAGAAGAAGGGAAACTTCGGCTTTTTGACAATTAATTTTCTGAATGCGCATGTGTGATAGACGCCATTTTTTTATGTGTTTTACGTCAATGTCATTCTTTGTTGTTAAACAAAAATATGCTTTTTATTTGTTTATTTACTTTGATTTTGAACAATACCGTTTAGTAAAAGTAACTAGTTGCACTCTTAGTGAGAAATTATTGTATTTATGATGGGAAGAATAAGCTGTGAAGTTCGTGGATGTCACTCAACAACAGGAGAAAAAATAACTATGTTTGGTTTTCCCAAAGACCCTAAGAGGTAAGAGAAATTGTTTCTATATGCAATGTATTTTAGGTATATATTCATTTTTCAATATTTTACATTTTATTTTACATGTTCCTATGAACTGTAAATTGTGTAAATCTATGTTTTTGTTTGTTAACGTCGATCTGTCCCTCTACCTTTAATAACATGTAATGATAATATTTTGTACTACAATAAGCTTTCTGCTGACGAGCCCCGTTCTGCAAAAAATATGTTGAATGAAAATACATAATATTCAATATAAATTAATAGTTGATTTCTTTTATAGACATGTGATAATATAAAAATATACCTCCCTTTATTAATTTTTTAGGGTACAGTTATGGTTGGAAGCTTGTAACCGTAGAGATTTGTTTGGAAAGATTACAGATGCTTTACAAAAGAATTTATAGGTTGTGTGAACTTCACTTTGAGAAAAAAATTGTTTCCAAAGGAGGATATTCCAAGCGTTTGTTTCAGCTAGCTGCCCCTGCCATATTTCCATGGTTAAAATGCAAGAGACATATTTTATTCAATCATCCACCAACAAAAATAGTTATTCAGTCTGGTAAATATTAAATTTAAGTAGACATTACAATCAACTGTTATTATTATTTATTTTTTGTCACCTGGCCACAGGATTAATTGATACTTTACCACAAGATTAATTAATACCTTCATGGAATTTGTGTAAGAGAATGATTACTACAATTACTTTTATAATTGCAGCTACCACACCATTACAGCAATAGCGACATTCATCTCTTAGGCCTCTGCAATACATACGAGTTACCGTGATGCTTCTCTACTGCTTGGTAAATATAATTATTATTTAGATTCACCTCTGTAAGTCAATACATCAAAATGGATGGCTTTCTCATACCTAGATAAGTTAGTAAAAAATTAAGTGTTTGCAACTGTGAATTTAACTAAACGAAAGTTTCACCTACAATGTTCAGCCTACCTGTGTCTCACTTAAAAGAATCTTGGTTTTGTTATAAAAAAGTATTTTTTATGATTTTGTTATGATAGAGAAATGTTTTTTTATTTATCCCATGCTCACTTTGTGGCAGTATTAACTATCAATCTCTGATATGCTATTAATGGGTAAGAGAATTCTTCTGGTAAAATAGATACTAGAAAACTAAAGTGTCGGATGAATAAAACAACACATTGTCTATAATAAAACCTACTCATACACTTCTGTGTCCATTAATATAGTCTTCCTGTATTTTTCTTTTCAGATAATCAACCTTTTAAAATGGACGTTAGGGGGGAAGTACTGAGTTACGACCTGTACCTTTACAATCTCCTTCGACTTCAACACAAAGCATGACTTTTGGCACACTACGAAAGCAAACGTCTCTGAACGAAATCCTCTCTATTAGCTGCTTTTAACCACATTTTAGCTCCAAAAAGTAACAGTACATTTAATATGGGTTTGACCAGTATACAGTTTGGTTTGGTTTACCTATACATCATCCTTGTCCAGTTTTAGAGGGACATCTACAACCACAACATAAGCAAACAAGTCCTCCTTTAGAAGCCATCACTAAAAATTAATCTAGTGCCGCAATATATATTGTACAATTATAAATAAAGTAATAGATGATTATTTTACTTATCTTACTGTCCTATACAGTTGTAAATGTCCGGTATTATTATTATTATTTAATATATATTGATCATTTCTACACATTATGTTGCAGACATTAAAATATTTTCTCTATGTGTAAAATATTGAATTATGAATCTGGAAGAGTGTAACTGTTATATCATATCATGGAAATTATACAAATTGTACATTAAAGCACCAACATTATTGTAATTTTATACCATCATGTATATTGAACTTTTCCCTTCTGTAATCTGGTATTCTGAATATATAATCTATATTACTGTATTAGTTTTAATATCTACCCTATCCTACACATACTGCTACTTAAATACATATTTACACATCATGAATTCCAATATCGATATTAGAAAATCAAAATCATTTGATTAAACAATAGCGTGTTATTTTTAGTAATAAACTGTTCTTAAAAAACAGAAACTTAAACTATGTATAAAGAAATGCTAAAGTATATTTTTCACAATATAAGCTGAAAATTAATAGAGTTCATCTGTGAGACGCCCTGAGCAATATCCCATCATAAAATTGGTCACTTGTATACACTCCGGAGGCTGTATTATGCTAACACACTGAAATTTCTCCAAAAATGTCGTACTTCAAGTATCATGTCACCCGTTAACCTGGATCTGGTGAGCTGAAAATCAATAGGATTCTTCTGTGAGATGTCCTGAACAATATTCAATTACAAAATTGGTAACTTGTGGCACTCCAAAGGCTGTATCGGGCTAACAAGACCATGTTACAGTTTTTTTATGCTTACATTTTTCATTGACAATTAATACTTTCTCGGAATAATGTTTTGACAATACATTAGTAAACAATTATTTATTGGAATGTTTGATTTACATTTTTTTCTGCCTGTAAAATATAAACCTTCACAATTTTGTAACCTTTTTCTCAGTGTAAATTATTAGCTTTCTGTCAACTTCAGTTTTACAAGGTCACGAAATTTTGCCCCCAGAACATCAAACGATTTATGCCGGCTTTCGCTTCTTGTTGTTGGTGTATTCTTTATCTCAACTATCAGTCAGTTTATGTATCAACTATCGGTATAGCAGTTTATTAATGTGCTCACATAAATATAATATATAATTAACTCTTTTATTTAATGAAATATGCTATGCCGATAACTGGTCGGAAAAATCATTGGTTTATCAAGAACTAATGTATTCTGAAATATCTTAGAAACCTTTCATCGGTATTGTGTAATGCAATTTAAAAAAAAACAACATTGTTGTTGTTATCGGACACCTGTCCGATAGCTGGTACATAACTCAATTTAATATGTCCCACTTATCGGCCACCATTTTATAGAAAAAAACAACGATAAACTAACAAAAAAATCTATCGTGGAATAGTTAATATACAATATTATACTAGAAAAATTAACCCCATAAAGATATTTTTTTAATAAACATTAAAAATGTAAGATTACTGAATAGCATTGTCTTACCTACTTCGCTAGCGAAATGACGCCTTTGTCTAATGTTGTTACCACTCGACTGTTTTCAAGCTAACTGATAATTCATAAATTCATGATATATGCTTTGTTCGCGGGTCTGATTCCGAACCAGTTTAGGGACTGGCCGCATGCGCACATTCAAAATCGTCGTGCGCTCAGTTCTGAATGTGCGCACGACGATTTTGAATGTGCGCATTCGGCCAGTCCCTGAACTGGTTCGGAATCAGACCCGCGAAAAAAGCTAATGAGTTGCAAGGTAGGATATATTGACTGACGAAAACGTGTCCAGTCCGCGCAGTGACGTCAACTGGAGAGTAAACACGAGAGAATCTCCAACTATTTATACCCATGATACAATGATTATAAGGTAGGATATTGCTAATGTATGGTGGGGGGTATGACGTCAACTGGAGAGTAAACAAAAGAGAATCTCCAACCAATTTATGTGTATAACCTGTTATTATAGATAAGTTTGAGAAGGTTTTTGGATAAAACAATGATTTTCAACCGAGATCTAGATCTTACTGATAACTAGGTAATAGAAGCAGTTGTAATTTATTGTAATAGGTATTCCAGTATTGAGAGTTGTGACCTGATTTTTCATGCCCTTTTCCAAGATCTTTTGAAAAAGAAACCATTGGAGGAAGAAATATTTAGGGGATTAAATGCATATAATGATGGACTCAAATTGATTGTAGGATGGACTGATACAGCTACTAGGACTCATGAAAAATTTGAATATATTTGATGAGAAACATACCAAAGGAATTACTGTAAAAAATATTGAATATGTTGTATTTTCTAAAAATGATACATTCCATGGAAAAGGAAACATTTTAAAATAATTCTAAATTTCATTATTGGCTCCAGATTTTTTGTTCAAACAAATAAGCTGTAGGTTTGTAACCTATTGTTATAAATAAAGGATAACCAAATAAATATGAGAGAGAGTAAAAAATCAAGGTAGTTCTTTTTTTGAGTGACCTTCCATCTGTTATATTTCTACAGAACTTGTTTTGTTAGGAAACTCGGTTTTTAAAAATTACTTGATCTTTTATACATCTTTATAAATAAATTAAACTAGCATTAATACTGCCAATTGCCCAGTAACAAAATTCAATAAAACGCCAAAACAAAAGATAGATAGATCTTTATTTAGCTTGGAACCCTAATATACATATAAGAAGACATATTACAATAAACAGCAATGTAAATATAATGAAGAACATAGAAAGCTTAGTATATCAATCAGTAAACAATTACAGCTAACATATTAAAAATACAAATGGAATAAAAACATAACAAACAATAGTAGGTATATAGGATCACAATAAAAGGAAATATAATACCGACATATGGAATAAAATGTTTAGTATAATCCTAATAAAATAAATTGAGACAAACTAATTTAAAAATTATATATGTATTGAGATAATAGTATCTTTTATTTATTTAATTGTTTATATTTTTATATTATTTATATTAGGTTTATATTATTTATTATAATTTTAGTTGTTAAGCGCCAGATGAAATTAATGAAATAATAAATGAATGTCTGTTTAGTTTAAAAAGTAAAAGGCCAGCTAACTTCAGTCCTCAAGATGAAACTCTTGATTATTTGTAGGGAATTATCGTGAGTGAGGATACGTTTATATTTAAATTTTAACTTCAAAATATTTAAAATATTATATAATTTATAAGGAAAAGAAATATTTACCCTAACTGTTACTTATTATTTTTCAATAATTTTTAAATAGATCTAAATACCACTCAATACGTCTCTGTACTACTAATAAATACCATGGCCAATGCGTTTAACTATCTTACTGAATAATATTTAGAGGTTATGAGATATTATATTATTGAAATTATCGAAAAGTTTTTATGTTAGTTATAAATCTATTCAGTAAAATTTGTTATAATATTCTAATCTAAAATTTGTTAAGTAACTTTTTATCTGGTCGTTGAAGTTTATGAGAAATATATCAAAAAATTACCATTTGAATTTACACAAGTCCGATCAGATAAAAAGGTTATGTATGTAAATTTTGACAGTTCCTTTGTGAAAAATAGAAATGATATAAATTTAGTTTTTTATAATTTTTCCTTACAGTTTGTAATTATTCACTGGATTTTTCTTCGATATTTCTTAATTTAATTATGTGTAGTAATGAACTGAACCAAAATTGAGTTCTATATTCTTGCTGGATACCGAAGACTGCTCTTTCGTAGTTCCAGTAAGTAATGTTTTATTATATTTACTTGTATTGTGATCAAATACTTTTACTCCTCTTTATTTAATCTATATTCTCCACTAGTGTCATTGTACTCTGAAGTAATACTTAGTTGATTTTACTTATATTTAAGAATAATTTCTTCTACAGCTTTTCTTATATCTCAACATGTATCTTCTTTCTTTAGTTTTCTTATTATAATCTTATTTGATTCTTCTGAATACCTCTATTTTAATAATCTCTTTAGAAATCTCTCTCAATTTTCTTCCCTTTTTTTCAATCAAAAATCAATCAACAACCTCCGTCGATTCCCGCTTAGCAACCATCAACATTTTTTTTTATATTCATCCTAGATGAAACTTTTAATTTTCTATTTTGACTAAATGACCTAGCACACTTCACTTGCACACTTCAAAGTTTCTTATCTAATAGTTTTACAATAGATTAAAATTAAAATCGTTATAACAAATTATTGGATTAATAATAAGTATAAAATTAGATTAATTTGAGAATTAAAATTTTAGTTCAACATTCCCTAAAATTTTCGAGAATTACTCTTTTAAATGTATTTAACAAGAATATTTTCGCACATTTTACCTAACTCTTGACTAACTAATAACTTGTATAAGTACATACTATTACTAATAAATATTCAACTATAAACTAATCATCATTTATTTAAATTTATTTTAGGATTAAGAACTGAAAAATTTATATAACTGAGATACATGAAAAATTCCCCGAATTTTCTTGGTTGTAGGATGTATTAGTTGGTACGAATTTACTCCATGTTGGGTATTAATCAGATAAGGACCTTCATATAATAACTGAAGTTTAGCACACTTGTGATTTCTATGATTTGGAACACGCAGAGCTTTTAGAATAACATGTTCACCGAATTGAAAGGTAACTAGTTTCTTTATTTTGCTCTTTCTTCTTTTAATGTATTTTTCTGCATTCTTTAGTAATTTTTCATTTGTTTTCTCGACTAACTGATTATATGTTTTTCCATCCTCTAAGATCCAATGTCTTGCTGGTTTCTCATTTTTAAATGAAAATATTGGTGCCAATTCTGTAATTGTATTGGGTATGTTGTTTATATAAAATTGTACGTTTTCTAGATTTTGTTCCCAATATTGCTGTTTGTCATGGATTAAGATATTTGATTATTTCTTTTATGACTCTTTCATCTGGATTAGCGTTTGTATGTCTAACAGATGTAAATATAGGGTTCATTTTTGACTTAATCAACCATGTTTTTAATGATGCATTATTAAAATAGGGAGCATTATCCATTATGCAATTATTTTGTTAAATTCCTCTTTGTGATTTTTGTATTCGTCTTATTACTAGGAAACACAGTTATAAATTTTGAAAATATGTCCACAATTACCATGATATGTCTATTGCCTTCTATACTAGGTACTAAATTTGAAATATAATCTATTGCTATGGTTTCTAGCGGTTTTGAAGCTAAAATAGTTTTAGGTAAATTTTCATTATGGAAATTCTTTTCCTTAGCAAATTGGCATACTTCACATGTTTTAACAAGGTTTTTTATTAGATTGATGTCCTTCCTAGAAATATAATTTTCTCTGAATATCAGAAATAATTTTCTTGTACCAATTTGATTGAATTCTGCGTGTAATTTATTTATAATTCTTCTTGCCAAATCTTCTGTGATTACATAAACTTCGTTACCGTATAATGATTTGTAGAATACCCCTTCTTTAAATTCAGATTTATTTTTTTCGTCTTGTTTTAAATTCAATTGATCTGCCTTTATTGTTTCTAATGAGAATATTCCTTGATTTTTCTTAAACATATTTAGTTCTATTTTCCTTTCATTCACGCTATTGTTTTGTAAATTACTGTCCATTCTGCTGATGTTGTCAGGTACAATATTTTTACAGCCTGGTACATATATGATCTCGAAATCATATTCTTGTATCAGTAAAGCCCATCTATGAATTCTAGCGTTCCCATATTTATTTTTTAAAATAGTTGTAAGTGCTTGATTGTCTGTCAAAATGTCAAATTTATTTCCAAGTAAATAGAATCTTAGCTTTTGCATACATAATATGATGATAGCTAATTCTAATTCGCCAACACTATAATTCTTTTCTGATTTTTTGTTAGTCTACTTACAAAAGATATGGGAATTTCTTTATCATCTAAATTTTGGCTTAATACTCCTGCAAAATGGTTTATGGAAGCATCCGTCTTCAGAATGAATTTTTCGTTATAATTAGGATGGTATATTTTAAGTTGTTTTAAGAATTCTTCCTTTATTTTGTTAAAAGCTACTTCTCTTTTATGGTTCCATCGCCATTTTACATTTTATGTAGCAATTCCAAAAGTGGTAACTGCATTTCAGATAAATCTGGTACTAGTCGTTTAAAATAGTTCAATATACCTAAAAATCCTCTAAGAGTTCTTATATTTGATGGTCTTAGATATTCCTGAATTAGTGTTTTTAAATGTAACTCAAGGTCTCTAGTTAATTGCACAATATAATACAGGTTATTGGAAATTCTAAAAAATAGACAATTGTTTCGATAAATCAATATCATCGTCAGAATGACAGAAGTTACATTTCATTTTATGCCTACCTGCTGTAACTTATTTCTATATGCTTAAGATGTTCCTGTTTTGTTTTAGAGAAAATTAAAATGTCGTCTACATAATGTGGGGTAAAATCTTCATATTTGTTTAGGATTTTATGGAGAGCCTTGAGTAGTGCACTTGTTGCAGATTGTATTCCGAAAGGTGTAACACAAAGCGATACACTACTCCATCTACTATGAAACCTGTGTAGTCTCTACTTTCTTCATGGAGTGGTATCAACCAAAAGCTGTGTTTTAAATCTAATTTAGTAAAATAACTTGTTTTAGTAATTCTTCCTAAAGTAGCTTCTATGGATAACGGTGATTCGTATTCTGGAATACAGTGTTTATTCAAATTTCTGGCATCAAGACATATTCGAATATCTGGTAGTTCTCCTGTTGTTGATTTCTTACGAACTATAACGATAGGGTTTATAAAAGAAGTTGTGCTATATTCTATAATATTATCCCTAAGTAGTTTATCAATTGCCCTCCTTGTGTCATCTTTAAATTTATAAGGGATAGGATAGGTTTTTGATTTGAAATTATGTATGTCATTGATTTTGATTTTGTGTACATAATTAGTAGCAACTCTGCGTTCCTCATTAATTAATCCTCGATATTTTACAATTAACTTCATTACTTCATTTTTCATCTCTTTTCCATAATTTATTATTACTCCTTTTAAATAATTTTCTTCATTTACATTTCTCTTTCCATAATATTCATATAAATAATCATTTGTTTTCTCCTAACATTTATTTTCCATTCTATTTAAATTAATCTCTTCACACTCTCCACTTCTTTTAAACATATCATTCGAATAACCTTCTTGTACTCCTATTTGTATTTTATTTAAATATTTTTCTTCTTTATTATCTTCTTCTTCGAACCCAATTTCTACATTATTCATCATTATCGACTTCATATTATAATCAATAATTATTTTGTGTCTATCTAACTCGTCATTCCCCAACAAAATATCAAATTCCATATCCTTTACCACTAATAGTTGTGTATTCACTAAGCAATTGTTAATTTTTATATCTACAATTAAGGATTTATTGACTTCTATGTTCTAAGCTACGTTCCCTTCTCTGATAATTCACCCTTCGATTATCATTTTGCCTTTCTGTATTTATCTCTGTATCAGAGCTAGGTCTTTGGCGATAATTTGTATTATTATTATAATTTCTATTATTATCATTATATTTATTTTGGTTACGTCTGTCATAATTGTATTGATTAGGATAATTAGTAACTCTATTATTTACATTGTTGGGATTACCATTAAAATTATTATTGTATCTAAGTCTATTAAAATTCCTGTTATTTGTGTTGTTGTTAATATTTTTTTTTATAATTGTTATCATTATAATTTGGATTGTCTCCATTTCTGGTATCGTAACTGTAATTTCTATTTTGTCTGTTCATTCTATTATCAAGATTTCTTTCCACTCTTTTCAGATATCTATCTAAATGGTCGAATGATTTTATATTTTGGGTAGCTATTGTCTCAGATATTTCAGGTTTATAATGTCTGGAGATATACATTACTATTTCTTCCTCACGAATACACGGTTCTAAGAATTGTGATTGTGAGTACAAATTTAATGCATAGTAGCTCATACTTTGTTCTCCTTTATAATTGTATCTTCCAAAATAAAGTTTTTCTCTTAAAATTTCTTGATTTATTTCACTCCAATATTATTTCAGAAATTCTTCTTCAAATTGTACATAATTATTAATTCTTTACTATTAAACCAAAGTTATGCTTGTCCACCTAAATTACACCTTATTATTTCCTTCATATCTTCTAAGTCTTCTGTGTATTTAGTTTTACTTCTCAAAGTCCTTAAAAACACTTTTGGGTGTATTCTTCTAATGTCCCCTTAAAATTTTATTATGTTATCAATTCGAAACGTTGGTAATTGTGTGACAATGTTTGAGTTTTTGATTTTGTTTTCGAATCCTTGTATTTTTCCCTCTATGTCTCTTTGTATAGCTCGTATTGCTTTCTTATTTTCTTCTCCAGCAATTTTTAAACTTGTTTGTATTCCCGTTTCCATGTTTTTGTCTAATTTGTTTATGCCATTCCAAATTTCTTGTATTTCCACTCTATTTTTCTTTATTTCTCTATCCAATGCTTCACATTTGGTATCCATTGCTTGTGAACATCTATCTTTCACTACGTCTAGTTTTCTATCAAACGTACTTATTTCGTCTTCAAATTTTTTATTTATCGTGTTGATTTTTCCTTCTTGTAAATTGATTTCTCTGGTAAGTGTTTCAAATTTCGATTTCATATCCTCTATGTGTTTATCAATGTGTTCGTTTTGTTTCTCGATTTTATGGCCAATTCTATTAGCCAATGTATTCATATTTGCACTAATTTATGTACTATGTTCTTGCATTAATTTTTTCATTAGAGTTTCAAACATATTCATCATCTCTGTCTCCTTCCTTCTTGTGTGTTCTCCTCCATCTTGTTGTTCTGTGTCATCCTCTTTTCTTTCCTTGTCATAATCTATTTGTTTTACTATGATGGATTCCCTGTATTCTTCTCCTTGGACATCTTCTAAATCTGTAAAAATGTAGGTTTCTGGATTTTTTTCCTCTTCGATCATTACATCTTTTAATCTGTTAATTATTGTTTGTTTGGTTCCTTGATTATCGATACTTCTTTTCTCCAGTTCTCTTCTAATATCTTGTATTTTCAAGTCCTTTAATAATTTTTCTCTCATATTTTCCATTTTAATCTTCTGATTTATTTGCAAATTTTAGTTCAGTATATACAAAATAGTATGGTGTTTTGAACTTCATATGTAATATATAGTAAATCGTTCAACACCAATATTTATATACAAAATTACTTATTTTTCATGTATTCCTTCGAGCTGGTTTTGAACTGTATCAGTCAATCTGATACCTTATCAGGCCCTGGTAAATTATACTAACTTCAAAGATTCTCTTTTTAGTTCTCTTTTGTTTTTTTTTCCATCATTCACATTTGAAGGATTTCCTTTGGGAACAAACAAAGACGGAACAGCATCCTGTTTTAATTTGCGTCATTGTTTGGGGAAATAATTGAGAAGTTTATATTTAATATTCCTCTCATAAT
Organism: Galeruca laticollis; assembly: GCA_963921935.1. Lineage (NCBI taxonomy): Eukaryota > Metazoa > Arthropoda > Insecta > Coleoptera > Chrysomelidae > Galeruca > Galeruca laticollis. Next base: position 174,488,607 of record OY998179.1, on the reverse strand, counting down.
CTCCAGTAGCAAAATGTTTTGAACATATTCTAGCAGTATTTTCACTGAAAATATCTGCTCTACAACAAGAAGTCACCCATAATTTCCTCACAGTTGTGTCTTTAGGGATCCTAAAAAATTGGATGTCTTATGTGAAATCTTTACACTGGTTGTCACTATTGCACCCACACACAGCACAACACATTGTTAATACTCATATCACTTATAAATTCGATTTTTAGACCAGTAATTTACAGGTACACATAACCTGTAAACTGAAAAATATCTTAATACTGTACACCTATTACAGTACAACTACTTCTTTTACCTGGTTCTAATATTCACACGCCTTCTTGTGTTCAATTAAACGGTTTTATTTAGCTCACCCCGTTTGTTTTATTATTTATTCTTGGGTCAAATTTAGTAATTCAAATTTCACCCTCTTCCTGTCAACCGATTAATCTGAAATTTTGTATACACTTTGGATTTTGGTGACAATACAATTATGTTTATTCATTATCATTATAAATTCAAGATGACCGCCGCTACAAAATGGCGGATAATTTATGTTTTATTAATCCCATCAATATGGGTATCAAATGAAAGGGCTCAACAAGCAGAATACAATATACTATGAAAAATTGAAATCCAAGATGGCGGCCGCTACAAAATGGCGGATAACGTAGATTTTATCAATCCCATCAACATGGGTATCAAATGAAAGGGCTCAACAAGCAGAATACAATATACTATGAAAAATTTAAATACAAGATGGCGGCCGCTACAAAACGGCGAATAACGTAGGTTTTATCAATCCCATCAATATGGGTATCAAATGAAAGTGCTCAACCAGTAGAATACAATATACTATATAAAATTGAAATCCAAGATAACGGCCTCTACAAAATGGCGGATAACGTAGGTTTTATCAATCCCATCAACATTGGTATCAAATGAAAGGTCTCAACAAGTAGAATACAATTCACTATGCAAAATTGAAACCTAAGATGGCCGCCGCTACCAAATAGCTGATAACAATTTTTTATCAATCCCACCAATATGGGTATCAACAAATAAAAATAGGTAAAAAAACTTTTTAAGTTAAACGGTTTTATGTTAAACATACATTGCAATGTTTAAGATAAATGTACTAAAAACCAAAAAAATAAAAAAAGGGTAAAAAAACTTTTTAAGTTAAACGGTTTTATGTTAAACATACATTGCAATGTTTAAGATAAATGTACTAAAAACCAAAAAATAATGAAATAGATACAGTCGTGGGAATTATAAACATATGCATAGACTAGACTAAAATAAAACCGTGGGGCACGTCAATTGTCTACAATCGTTGATTAAAATTTTTGTTTAGTAATGTTACACTATAATTATATAGTTGACGTGCCCCACGATTTTATTTTAGTCTAGTCTATGAATATGTTTATAATTCCCACGACTGTATCTATTTTATTATTTTTTGGTTTTTAGTACATTTATCTTAAACATTGCAATGTATGTTTAACATAAAACCGTTTAACTTAAAAAGTTTCTTTACCTATTTTTATATTAACAACAACTTCTCAAAATCGTCGATAACAATGCATTATACATATAAATAGTTGGAGATTATCTCGTGTTGACGTCACTGCGCAGACTGGACACGTTTTCGTCAGTCAATATATCCTACCTTGCAACTCATTGTATTATGATTTATACCTATAATAGTGTTGTTATCGACAATTTGAGAAGTTTTTGTGGATAAAATAGATATTTTCGAGCGTTTTCCGGATCTTAATTGAACACTAGAAGGCGTGTGAATATTCGAACCAGGTAAAAGAAGTAGTTGTAATAGGTGTACTGTATTAAGATATTTTTCGGATTACAGGTTATGTGTACCTGTGAATTACTGGTCTGAAAGTCGAATTTATAAGTAATATAAGTGGTAACAATATCTTGTGATGTGTGAGGGTGCAATAGTGAACCAGTGTAAAGATTTCACAAAAGACATCTAATTTTTTAGGCTCCCTGAAGACACTACTGTGAGGAAATTATGGGTGACTTCTTGTTGTAGAGCAGATATTTTCAATAAAAATACTGCTAGAATATGTTCAAAACATTTTACTACTGGAGATTATGAGAGGAATATTAAATATGAACTTCTCAATTCTGCTGTTCCGTCTTTGTTTCTTCCCAAAGGAAACCCTTCAAATGTGAATGATGGGAAAAGACAGAAAAGATCACTAAAGAGAGAATCTTTGAAGTTAGTATAAATTACCAGGGCCTGTTAAGGTATCAGATTCACTGATACAGTTCAAAACCAGCTCGAAGGAATACATCCAAAATAAGTAATTTTGTATATAAATATTGGTGTTGAACGATTTACTATATATTACATACGAAGGTCAAAACACCATACTGTTTTGTATACCTATACATATATAATTTTTAAATTGGTATGTCTCAATTTATTTTATTACGATTATACTAAACATTTTATTCCATATGTCTTTATTATGTTTTCTTTTATTGTGATCCTATATACTATTGTTTGTTCTGGTTTTATTTTTTATCCTATATGTATTTTTGATATGTTTCCTTTAATTGTTTACTGATTGATGTTATAGTCAGCTTTCTATGTTCGTTATTATATTTACATAGCTGTTTATTGTAATGTCTTCTTATATGTATATTAGGCTTCCTGAATAAATGAAGATCTATCTATCTTGTGTTTTGGCGTTATATTAAATTTTATTACTGGGCAATTGGCAGTATTAACGCTAGTTGCATTAATTAATAAAAAATGTATAAAAGATACAAGTAATTTTTAAAAACCTAGTTTCCTAACAAAACAAGTTCTTTAGAAATATAACAGATGGCAGGTCACTTAAAAAAAGAACTACCTTGAATTTTTACATTCTCTCATATTTATTTGGTTATCCTTTATTTATAACAATAGGTTACAAACCTGCAGCTTATTTGTTTGAACAAAAAATCTGGAGCCAATAATGAAATTTAGAATTATTTTAAAATGTTTCCTTTTCCATGGTATGTATCATTTTCAGAAAATACAACATATTCAATATTTGTTACAGTAATTCCTTTGGTATGTTTCTCATTAAATATATTCAAATTTTTCATTAGTCCTTATAGCTGTATCAGTCCATCATACAATCAATTTTGAGCCCATCATTATATGTGTTATTTAATCCCCTAAATATTTCTTCTTCCAATGTTTTCTTTTTCAAAAGATCTTGGAAAAGAGCAAGGATAATCAGGTCATAACTCTCAAGACTGGAATACCTATTACAATAAATTACAACTGCTTCTATTACCTAGTTATAATATTGAAGCCTTCTTGTTATTATTAAGATCTAGATCACGGTTGAAAATCATTGTTTCACCCAAAAACCTTCTCAAAATTATCTATAATGACAGGTTATACACATAAATTGGTTGGAGATTCTCTTTTGTTTACTCTCCAGTTGACGTCATAACCCCCACCGTACATACGCAATATCCTACCTTATAATCATTGTATCATGCTGAGAATTATAGAAGTTCGTATAGTTGGTCGACAATATTGCCAAAGGATCCATTTTTTCAGAAGAATATATTTTTCGTCTCAAGGATATACACTTAACTTATTTGTGCTCTATGACAAACTTTTATGTTATGCTTAGATAATATATAGTTTAGTTTTTCTGAGAGTTGATTTGTGTATGGTATTGCGATGTATGTAAGGGGATAGTGTATTGGTTTGTGTTGATTGGATTTGACTATTTAATTGTAAAATGTATGTGTGGGTTGTTTAATAATTCTGTCAAGATGTTTGGAAGGATAGTGAATGTTTTGTAATATTGTTTTTGTTTGATATACAAAATTTCTGAACGATATTCAGGTGATGTAAGTGGGATGGCTCTATCTACTAGTCCTATGATTACGCTGTTTTTTTGGGAATTAGGATGGTGGGAGTGGTAATTCAAGTAGTGACCTGATGATATTTCTTTAATAAAATGTTTTGTTGTAATTTTATTTTCTCTAGTGTCATGTCCAGAAAAATTATGATATTCTTTTGTTCTGCTTCTATTGTGAATTGAAGCTTTGGATGAAAATTATTGAAAGCAGTCAATATATAATTTATTTGATTGGATGGAACGGCAGCTAAGCAATCATCAACGTATCTTTTAAAAAATGATATATTGAAATTTATTTGATTAAGCAAGTTTTCTCCAAGGTATTCCAATACAATTTGTGCGAGGGTTGATGAAATTGGTGAACCCATAGTGCACCCACTGATTTGTTCAAAAAAAACTTTTTCATATTGTTTTGGATTAGCATTATTCCTTCGATGAATCAATTCTTCATATTAGAGAGTAGTGTGTTCTTTTAATAATCTCCATATATTAAAACATAAACAGTATTTTGGGGTAAATTGTACGGTCCGAAGCTTAACTCTCCTCACAGGAGCTATCGAAGTTGAGATCCCTATCACCGGATCGCATATATATATATTAAAGTGAAATATATCTACTACGTTATGTTGAATCATTAACATCACTCAGAAATGTGAATCTAAGTAATAGTAGTAGTGAATATTCGATAAAAGGAAATGATCCATAAAAAACATAGCTTAAATATGACAAGAAATATTTACAAATAGAATACAATTGATAAAATGATATAAAAGATCACTATTTAATTTTGTAACTATTTTTCTTTAAAGTATATTTCAAGATATTGAAAATACAACAGTAACAAGTAAATTACGTCAAACATAAATTTTGTACATAACTATGATCATCACTGTATATGGTATCACATGAATTTTGAAATAAAATTCAATTATTATAATTTAATATTTTGTAGACACTTTCAGAAACCCTGTATATTGCGGAAACTATTCAATTATTTGTATAAAACTTCAAGGTCAAAATATCAACGCAAAACAACGTTCTGTTAATAGTTCGAATAAAGTATTTCGGAGTGACGGTGGAAGTGCATAAAAACAAAGTGAATTTGTCTACTATAACGCAGAAACAGATATTTTGATTCAATAACAACGATGTTTATTTATCAACAAATGAACGATGGAAAACAAAAGTAAAAAACATTGGAATGTTGTTGATTTTGAGCAGAGAGACGCGGTGTAAATTTAATAAAATAGAGGACGTATTGAATTTCTTTCCTCCAAATTTTTATAAAAACTGAAATAATCTAAGATATGTCAAGTAAAAAAGTTAACCAAAGTGTTTAGTAAAGTTTTGTACAATAAACTAACAAAAATTTATCACTCGTATATAAATAAATAAGTGTAAAAATGGTGATAGCGTCTAGATATGGTAAGATGAACAATTACCTTTATTAATATAATCTTCGATGACTATTAACATATCTTGTTGTGGATAAGATATTTCTACTGATGACATAATTCACATCACATCATTTTCTACATCTGAATTTCGCTTATTCGATCATAGGCGATCGTTTTTCTCCGATGCACCACATTCAGGGTCAAGAAGAACCAACCATAAACTCTATTCCTCATGTATATATTGTATTTCTCCTATAAAACATTTTTGATATATTTTTATGTTAGGTTATATTGTTTGGTATCTATTTATTAGTAAAAATATCAGTCTTAGATATTCAATCTCCACTAAATATCGAACACAGAACACTAAACACATATTAAAAAATTAATACTCACCAAATTCTTACAATAAATTATGATAATACATCCCAAACACTTTGCTTTTTCCTTCATTTCGTAAAATTAATAATAATCATCACAGAGTACCACAACACACAACGACAGGGTTAACAATAGCGAGGGTAGAGGTTGAATCGTTGTGAATGCATTCAGAACTTTTAGAATAATAAGTAATCAAGCGAAACTTACTTGATACGTTTGAATTCAATAACATTAATAATTTCTGGAAAGCGTTTTTGTGCGAAGATTTTCGTCAATAATATTCTATTGAGTTTAATATGAATTATAAACTTTTAACTCATAATAATTTCGTTATTTGCATAATTATGTTCAATTAAAATCATTTGTCTATGTTCATCTTGCGTTTCTTTGGTATCTTACCTACAGTTTCCTGTTGCTGACAATCGTCAAGTGCCGAATCTCATCCCTGAGATACACTGTTAAAAAGTTAAACAAATTTATAATATTTTCTAACTTGTGTAGTATTTTTGAATTGGGAATTCGTAGGAAGCGAACCAATTCTGGCGCCCATACAATCCATATAATAAATTAAAATTAGCAAATAATTATAAATAAAATTAAATAATTTACTATATCTCAAATATCAAAATACATAGTAAAATAGCACTCCAAAGTAGGCTCTTATTAAATTAATATGAATTGATAAAAATATAATAAATGTCGGCCCAACGTGAGGCTATTAAATATCTAAATATATATATAATAAATGGCTCCCAACGTAGAGGCATTATAAATTTATAATATATATATATATATATATATATATATATATATATATATATATATATATTGCTTCATATATATATTATTTCGTTTCAGGAGACAGATTTTAGTATAACTATAATTATCAATATCTTAATATTACAATAATAATTTTATTTTGCTCCACGTTGCAGGCACAAATTTGTTAGAATTATAACTATTATAAGTATACAATTTATTTTTTTAAATTCAATTTAGATAAATAAGGTGTATACTATTTACGTGAAAGTTATAGGACGCCAACTTACCATTAATAGGCAAGTAATATTTAATATAATTATTCTGACTTAATTCAAATTATCATAAGAAAAATAATGTAAATATATATGCTCCGACTATATATAAGACCTCTTATTTTCAGGAAGTCGGTTCTCGAATGAATTGCAGTGTTCAAATATATATTTTCTTTTTATTTCCTGTTTTTTCTTATATAAATCTAAATTAACATTTTTACACAGTTCTACAATTGAGTTTTTATTCTAAATTTTAATTCAAGAAACACCCTGTATGTTAATTTTCTCTTATTTGACCTAAATTTATTACTCCAAACTGTATACTAAAAACTCTTACCTTTCTTCATACAGGACCGCTTCCTCAAACAAAGATCTTTGTTCTGGATGAATTTCAATACTTAGCTTACCTTATAAAGAAAATCTATTAAAATTACAATCAACTAAACAATTATCAACGAAATAACCTAATTTAATAGTTACACAACTTTATAAAAACTACTATGAAATTAACTAGATCTTTCTAAAATTGTTAACGAAATAACCAAATTTAATAATTACAAAACTGTAAAAAAAAACTAACTAGTATAAAATTTAACCGACCTTTTAACTAAATGTTCTTTTTCCGCAAACTCGTCTGTATATATTTATTTATGTGGTTCCGCTGTCTTATATTGGGTTCATGTATTTCTTTACCATGTTGATTATTTCCAAAATATTTATTTCTGTTCTCAATATAATGTTCTTCTTCAAATTATTAGTTACCGTCTCAAATTATTTATTTTGCTCACAATCTTCTAAATATGTTTTATTTATGTCTACTATCTGTGTTAAAATAATCTCAAGTACTATTTTCCCAGTCTTGCATCATTCCATAATATTTAATCTCTGTTTTCCATATACTGTTTTAATTTTCAATTAGATTTGTTCTATTCCTCGTATTGACTATGTTATTTTAATTTTCAATCCCTGAATCGTCTCTAATATAATTTTTTTAGTTATTTTCCGTCTTTTCGGCATAAAAAACTTCCGTCACCAAAATATGTCAAGTGAATAGTCTCCCGTTTCAACAACCTCTCTCCTCACTTCCTTCCTTAGTCTCCTTAAAGGCTTGTTCAGATACATTTTTATTTATATTTTAATGAATGTCATGTATTGTCAAACTTTTAGATTTTATTCGATGGAAATTAATAGATCAACTACCAAGCATACAACCGCATTGAACATATCATTTTCCTTTCTAATCATAACAATTCTCAATTAACACACTTCTTATTTCCTACTTCCGTATACCTTTTCAGACGTTAATACCCGTTTCACATCTTCTTGTAGTACCTACACTAATAAATTTATCGCTAGACTTAGAAATATTATGTTTCTCAAAATACAACTTCCTTTCAAATAATTAAATATTAAATATGTGATCAACACATGTCACTACAATGGTGGGACAACCTGTATGTGACATTCTCCCCCCAGAACAATGAACAGTGTTATAATTAATTGTGTTGATCATCCTTTTTTATGTTTTTGTCTCATTTTCGTTGTCTTCATAGTATTTATACAGGAGTTGTATATGATATTTCCCTACGTTCTTTTGTGTTTCTGGTTCCACTAGTTCATATACATTATTGCCTATTATTATTCATTATTTCTGAAATATTCTTTTCATATTCTGGCATACATTTTACTCTTGTTATCCATTCTCTTCCTTCTTCCACCTTCATTACATGCATTGGAATTACATATTTATTTTGTTCTGCATCCAAACTAGCATTTATCTTCAAATTATCATTATTTAATTGCATAACTTTATGATGCAAATCTATTATACTCTTATTTTGACGCAAAAAATCTATCCCTGAAATCATATCTTGATCCATGTCTGCCATTATCAAAAGATTAACCTGTACCTCTTTATTTTTAACTAATAAGGTACCACAATACATTTTTCCAATTTCGGCTAAATTCTTATTGTTTGCAGCTATAATAGTAATCCTTTTATTTGGTATTATATGTTCATTAAAATTGCTAAAATTGTCTAAAATTATCTTCTCTTTTATTATTGATATTTGAGCTGCAGTATCGATTAGTGCTCCTATTGGTAAACCTTGAATATTTATTTCAATATATGGTAACCATAATAAATTACTTTCTTTTGACTTCATGCTTCCTATGCTGATATAGTTATTATTTCTTGTAATTATATTATTAGTATTGTCATCTAATTTTAGGTATCCTGTATCATGCTTTTTTTTCCATTTTACATGTTTTCTATACAATCTATTTCCTGGTTTGAATATATTATTGTGTATTTTAAAACGAATATGCTCTCTACATAATTGGTTTCGCAATAGTCTTTTCAGTTTTATTTTAACAAATTTATTTTTGTATTTAAAATGATTATAAATATTCAAATTCATTTTCTCTCTTGTTTCTGGTCCTGACGTGTATTGTCTATAAAACTGAAGTTTTTCGTAGAGCAGATCAAATCGGCTAGGATTTTTCAAGATTTCAATGTTTAATTTTTTTACATTCAAATTATATTTACAAGTGTACTTTGTTTCTTTGATAAAATTGATATGTGTTGATTCTTAATTCCCTTTCCCTTTCTATATTCTCTTTTTTATTTAATTTAATTTTCTTTATATAGATATTGGTATTTTCCTTTTTATTGGTATTTAATATTTCTATTGACTCTTCTTCTATTATTGTTTCTAATTTATTACTCATGCTTTGGATTTTATACTTGCTTTTTAAAGTAGTAGATTCACTCTCCCCCCATATTTTAATTCCATTTAAATTGACTGCGGTGCCCTTTTGCTGCCGTCCAGCCTCATCATTTTCATAATTATTTATATTTATAACATTATCATCAATGAGTACTTTATTATCTCTTAAATCGATGATAAAATCATGTTTCCCTATAAAATCTACTCCTAATATAGCATCTACTTTTAATCCTGGCATAACAAAAAAATTAATTTTCCTTTTAATTCCCTTTATATCAATTTCTGTTGATATAATTACTTCAACGTTTTCCAGATTTTTATTATTGAAACTAACCACTTGTTTTTTATTAATTTTTTAAATTTGTTCTCCCTTGAACTTATTTTTGTTTTCTTTATAAAAAATTTCTTTACACATTGAAATTTAACTTCCGTTATCTATTAATCCTATTATTTCTATTCCATTCATTTCCAATTTGAGATATATTAGTTCATTATCATTATTGGTAATGTCTTCTACAGGTTCGATTTTTATAAATTAATTTGGATGACAATAGGTGGTTTTTATTGCATCAACCTGAAGGTGACTTAATCTGCTCGATATTAAAAATTTTGTCTGCCTTCTGCTGGCTCATGTACCATTGCAGAGGTCATTATATCAATCTTATCATAATCCTCATTTAATTTTTTTCTATCTTCTTCCTCTTTTATTCTTGTATGATTAATTTCTGCCTCGCAATTCCTGGGTTCATTATGCTCTTGTTTATTGTGTGCTCGTCTTTGGTTGTACCCATCATCATTTCTTCTATCATCCTCATATTTGTCCATAGGTTCATTTCTATTATAATTTCTCGTATCATTGTTATTTTCATACCTATTTTGATATGAACTTCTTTTATGAAAATTATTTCTATCATCAAATTACTCATTATTGTTATCATAACTGTTTCTATTATTTCCATCTTCCCGTCTCTGTTGATTATTTTCATATCTTGCTCTGTTGTCCTCATAATTATTGTTTCTATGGTTTAGATATCTATGTCTATTATGGTCATCTCTACCTGGAAAATTCTGTCTTGAACTTCCATTATCATATTTATGGTGAATATTTGCATAATTACTATTTCTCTGGGGACTGTTGTTTTTGTTCTTAGGGTATCTTTCTTCCCTATTATCTATCTCTTCCTTCTTGTTCCAGGAAGCTCTCCATCCATCCCTCCTATTATTCTCTTCTCTGTTGTAATTCGTCCTCATCGATTTCATGTCATCTATTCTACGGAGATAATCTAGGAACCTTTTCTTGTCTTTTAAATTATTTACCATAATATACCATAATATACCATAATATTCGTGAAGTGCCTAGCCAAATATTTTATCGCATCCTCTTCCAGTATTTCTGGTGTTAAATATTTGATATCGTCTAATTTTTTCATTGCACAATTCTCTCTAGGCATGCCTCCTTCCAAGTATTTTCCCGTGTATAGGTTTTCCCTTATTTTACTTTGAAGTGCATGACTCCAGAAATATTCAATAAACATGTTCTCAAATTGAACCCAGTCCTCGCATTCTTCTCTTATCATTTCCCACCATAATTCTGCCTTTCCTTTCATCGTTTTCGATACTATTACTTTCCAGTTTTCCTTCTGATTCTTTTGCTGTATTGTGTTCTTCATGTCCCTTAATATTTGGATAAGATTTTTTTATTATCTCCATAATATTCTAGATCCATCCCTCTTCCTGCTTCCATATATATTACCTGTTTGTCTCCTGATGGCAATTCTTCTATCTTCTTATTTATATTTTCTATTTCCCTTTTCACTATGTTTATTTTTGTTTCAACTTTATTGTCAATTACTATCACCTCAGCTTCTATTTTTTTATAATTCTGATTTATTAGTTCTAGTAATTTATATTTTTCTTTCTCATTATGACATACATACTCTTCAAATTTTTCTTTTTGATGTTCCTGTTCACGTTTAATATCTCACACTTTTTCTATTACATGTTCTTGTAATTTTTGTATTCTTTTCTCCATTTTGTCAATGTTTTTATTTGCTTCTCCCATCTTTTCATCTATATTCTTTTTCATTTCTTCCTTGTTTTCATCCATCTTTTTCTTCATTTCTTCCTTGTTCTCTTTCAAATTTTTCTTCATTTCTTCTGTGTTCTCTTCCAAATTTTTCTTCATTTCTTCTTTGTTCTTGTCCATTTTTTCTAACATTTGTTTCATCAGGTTTACCATTTCACCTTGTTGTTCCTGATTCCCATCTCCTTGTTCTTGATATGTAAACCGATACTCTTCTGGATCTTCTCCCTCATCAATTAACGCTTGCCTCAATCTGTTCTTTAATTTTATTTTAATTCCAGTTGTGTCCAGGTTTCTCTTCGCAGTTCTATTTTGATCTCTTGTATTTTTAAAACGTCTAAATATTTTTCAATCTCCATTTCTTATTTTATTTGATTTATTTTATTCTAGAAATTTTTTATGTTACTACTGCCACTGGTAATCGCCCCACGTTTTTGGGATGCCAATTTATTATCCCCCACGTTGGGCGCCAGATTTTATTAGGTAAGTAAAATTTAATATAATTATTCTGACTTAATTCAAATTATCATAAGAAAAATAATGTAAATCTACATGCTCCGGCTATATATAAGACCTCTTATTTTCAGGGAGTCGGTTCTCGAATGAATTGCAGTGTTCAAATATATCTTTTTTTTTTATTTCCTGTTTTTTTTATAAATCTAAATTATCATTTTTACACAGTTCTACAATTAAGTTGTTATTCTAAATTTTAATTCACGAAACACCCTGTATGTTAATTTTCTCTAATTTGACCTAAATTTATTACTATTCAAAATTTCATCAACACTAACTCCAAACTGTATACTAAAAACTCTTACCTTTCTTCATACAGGACCGCTTCTTTTGAATTCCTCAAACAAAGATCTTTGTTCTGGATGAATTTCAATACTTAGCTTACCTTATAAAGAAAATCTATTAAAATTACAATCAACTAAACAAAATTTCTATATCCAATGATCCAATAATTAACAAAATAATTTCAATAATTTATACGACTTCCAAAATTTTCAATCAAATCAAATAGAACTTTCTCAAATTATCAACGAAATAACCTAATTTATTAATTACACAACTTTCAAAAAACTACTATAAAATTAACTAGATCTTTCTAAAATTGTTAACGAAATAACCAAATTTATTAATTACAAAACTTTAAAAAAAACTAACTAGTATAAAATTTAACCGACCTTTTAACTTAATGTTCTTTTTCCGCAAACTCGTCTGTATATATTCATTTATGTGGTTTCGCTGTCTTATATTGGGTTCATGTATTTCTTTACCATGTTGATTCTTTCCAAAATATTTATTTCTGTTCTCAATATAATGTTCTTCTTTAAATTATTAGTTACCGTCTCAAATTATTTATTTTGCTCACAATCTTCTAAATATGTTTTATTTATGTCTACTATCTGTGTTAAAATAATCTCACGTACTATTTTCCCAGTCTTGCTGCATCATTCCATAATATTTAATCTCTGTTTTCCATATACTGTTTTAATTTTCCATTAGATTTGTTCTATTCCTCGTATTGACTATGTTATTTTAATTTTCAATACCTGAATCGTCTCTAATATAATTTTTTTAGTTATTTTCCGTCTTTTCGGGATAAAAAACTTCCGTCACGAAAATATGTCAAGTGAATAGTCTCCCGTTTCAACAACCTCTCTCCTCACTTCCTTCCTTAGTCTCCTTAAAGGCTTGTTCAGATAAATTTTTATTTATATTTTAATTCATGTATTCATGTATTGTCAAACTTTTAGATTTCATTCGATGGAAATTAATAAATCAACTACCAAGAATACAACCGCATTGAACATATCATTTTCCTTTCTAATCATAACAATTCTCAATTAACACACTTCTTATTTTCTACTTCCGTATATCTTTTCAGACGTTAATACCCGTTTCACATCTTCTTGTAGTACCTACACTAATAAATTTATCGCTAGACTCAGAAATATTATGTTTCTCAAAATACAACTTTCTTTTAAATAATTAAATATTAAATATGTGATCAACACATGTCACTACAATGGTGGGACAACCTGTATGTGACAATATGTATATATATGTATATATATGTATATATATATATATATATATATATATATATATATATTGAACTTATCGTAGCAAATATTCAAGAGAATAAGACACAAATATATGAAATTTGTAACTTTCTTCAGACAGATAGAATTATCATTTCTACGTATAATTATAAGTAAGAAATATATCTCATATCAAATCAAACACCTATGATATCAATTATCCTTTATAACTATATAAATAAACCAATAATATTGAAAATCGTTACCTTAAATTTCAGTTTGTGAACATAATGAGTCATAAATTTTAATCCATTCCCTTGGTAAATTATGAATTCATATTTTTTATTAGCAGCACAGTTGATCATCTGTATATTTTATCTAGAATATCAAAATTAATCTGAAAAGAACATAAAATTATTATTAGACGATAATAAACAGGATATTTGATACTAATATACAGACAAGTTATCACATTTGTTGAAATGAAATCATTGAACTGTCAATACAAACTTCATGTCATGTAACATAGAAATATATTCAACCACAGAAGTATTTTATTAATAACTAAATAAAACAAATCAATATTATATTTATAAATAATAATTATATAACTTTAATAATAATTAAATACAATAAAATCAGATATATATATATATATATATATATATATATATATATATATATATATATATATATATTACTTATAGGCAGTTGTGGCCTCCGACCATGTTAAAATTGCGTCTGCCTTGACCTCCGCGGCCTCGTGACTTCAATATACGGAGGCCACGAGAATTTTGGCTAGAACTCATCGCAAATGAAAGGTATGGACCACTGCTATCGTTTAGCAAAATATCAGCCGAAGGCCCTCCCGGCCGATTTTTGTACTTTTTTTACACCATAGTTTGAGCAGTTACCGCACGGTTCTCCACCGTCGTATGAAGTATACCTTGCGATCACTTACGCGCTGATCATTGCCTCCAGCATTGTTTTTACCCATTTATTGTACCTCATGGCTGCCATATACACCATTTTCTGTGTGGCCGGCTGTGTGGCATGCATTTGTTTTAAATATCTTTCATTTCATTAACCTAATTTACTACTAGAGATTAACGTTTAAATTTTTGCACAAATTCAAGGCACTCATAGAAAAGCTTTTTAATAATCACGTTTTCAGTGCTAATTGATTATATATAAAAGTGAACATTTTTTATTTTATTGTATTTTGTGAAAAATGACCTAATTAAACAATAAAATTTATAAATCATGATAGAGATTTAGGAAATGAATGTCAAGTTGAGTTAATTGATATAAAAACAGACAGGGCCTTTGTAATTCCTGGCATGTTTTACGAGGTGTCCAAAAATATACAGTGCGATTCATAATTAATGGGCCAAATTATAACTGCAGATTCAGAAGTCAAAAAGAATAATATTTTCATTAACAACAATGGGTCTAAGTCTGCTCCTTACTGAGATACAGAATGCTGAATAGAAAGCAAATTAAATAGGTTTTTATTAATAGAACAGTTATATTTCGAGATAATAACTTGAAAATTGGTTATGAATATGTTTTAGCAAGGATAAACAAGAATACGAGAGAGGATTTGAGTGAACTCATAGATGTCGCGACACCACCTACAAATTTTTTGTCACTCATTAAATTTATAACTCACTTATTCAATTTGGATAGCCTCATCATTTCTGTGGAAAAAAGGTGTACTTCTTTGATATTCAAAATATCAACCGTTTTCGAGATATTTGAATTTTACTGTTTTACAACACATCAACTTTTAGGTTTTAGAAAAAAGTTCTCATAAGTAGCTCTAGCTCAAGTCTGTTCTAATGTTGTCCCTCTCGTTTTTAACAAGCGTAGTATTTTATAAACATAAATATGATTTATTACTTAATTTTTGTATCAATTCATTTTAATATTATTATGAATTACGGTTAGATAGATGTAAAGTTCAACCATTGGAGCCATGCGGTGAAATAATTAAATTCAAATAATTTAGGGAATTCTTTCCATCTAGAGGAGAAAAATAGGTCATTTCAAATTAAGTTCAATGTGGGTAATTTATCAACAAATTACAATATTTATTGTGAATAAAATGATTCTTTGCCGTTTGAGATAAAGAGGGCCAAAAAAACTTTTAGCTCGAAGTACATAGACTAATTCTTTTTATATCTCAAAATGTACAAAATAATTTCTGAATTCCAATTAGAACATCTTAATAATTATAATGTACATTGAAAATGATAATGAGGTTGCCCAAAATTAAATTAATATATTTTTCTTCCCAAACGGTATTTTTTCATCTTCAAACCATAAAAGCATCAACTATTTCTCATTCTCCTCATTTCTGAAACCCAACATGTTCGGATTTCGGACGAATTGTTATTATCAATGACTAATTTTCGTATGCGTAAAAAATATAAAAATATAACATTTGCAACAAATTGTATGTATTACGTTGAACGAAAAGAAATAATTACAAAAAGAGTAAAGAACAACAACAACAGTTGTGTGGCTTCTATTTTGCTTTTTTCATTTTAAATAACACCATTCACGGTAATCGAGTGGATTAAAATCGGACCTCCTTGCAGGCTAGTTGTGAAGTCCTCCTCCGCCTATTCAGTGATTTGTAAAATTGTTACTATAACCCTGAAATGAGGTGAAGCTCCATCATGTAGAAAGTACATGCCTCCAACCTCAACGCCTGCATTAACTAGCAATATGGGTAAAATATTTTGCAGGAGCTCCAAATACACTTCACCTGTCAGTAGATGTGGTAGGATATGGGGTACAATTGATCGGTTGTTAATAACGTCACACCAAAAATTAATGGAGAATCTGATTTGTGAATGTGTTTGTCTTATGGCTTAAGGATTTTGTTCGGCCCAAAGATGGAAATTCTGTCTCCGGTAAATTGAGCTTCATTGCTAAATAAACACCTGTGTATGATCCTATTATTCTGCAATACCCACCTACTAAAAGCCAATCAACACCAGAGACGGTGTTAACAGTTCAAGGAATTCACATTGTTGGACCGAACAAAATCCGTTCCCCATAAAACAAACACATTCACAAAACAGGTTCTTCGATAATGTTTGTGTGGCGTTATAACAACCCAATATCCGGCCCCATATCCTACCACGTGTAGTGTATTTGGAGTGGCTGCAAAATATTTTATGCATATTGCTAGATGATGCAGGAGTTAAGGTTGGGGGCATGTACTTCCACACCACGGGGTTCACCTTATTTCAGGGTATTAGTGACAACTTCTCAATTCATAGGATAGGCAGAGAAGGATCTCACAACTGGTCTGCAAGGAGGCCCGCTTTTAATCCACTCGATTACCATGTTTGGGGTTATTTAAAATCAAAAGGTAATTCAACTGAAGAAAAAACTAGAGATGACCTTCTACGGAGAATTAAAAAGGCATGCGACGAACTGTGAAATGACCAAGCTATGATTAGGAAGTCAATTACAAAGCTTACTTCTAGAGCACGGAAGTGTATTGAGCAAAACAGAGGCCACACAACTGTTATAAGTTATATGTTCTTTACATTTTTTTGTATCTAATTCTTTTCGTCTAACTTAATACATATAATTTGTTGCAAATGTTATATTTTTTACACATAAAGGGTGTTTGAAAGCTAATCATTGATACCTTATAATAATTCGGTCCAAGTCCGAACACGTCCCCTCGTTTTTGAATACGGTTGGGATCCAGAAATTGGGAGAATGAGAAAAGTTGATGATTTTATGGATTCAAGCTGAAAAAATACCATTTGGGAAAGAAAAATACGTTTTTTTCAAATTTTGGGCTACCTCATTATCAAAACCTCTAGATTAGAACCAAGTTAATAAGTAAAAAAGTTGTATGCGGAAACACCAAATACAATTATGCATACTCATTTTTTTCTGCTCTTTCCAAATTTGTAAACGAAATTTCAAAATATTAATAATATGAACCTACTTAATAATTTTTTAATGCCGGACCTGGAATAAGACTTTATGTGTTTATTTTGTTAATCAATACCACTGTGCACAAAGAATATATGAACCAAATATTACAAAAAAATATATAAAGTGGTTTTAAAAATTGGGGAAAATTGATAAATCACCCTAAATCTTGGTTATACAGAACGATAAACCCATAAAATATAGGTTATTTAGAAGCACCTCGGTGTTCTCCATCTACCTTAACTGTATGCGCATTTCCCAATTAATCACCCCACATAACGTATAAAGTTTACTTTATATATGGGAAGAAAAGAATTTCTATTTTTTACTAATGATAGATAGATCATATAACGATTTGGAAAATATATTTGAAATTTCAAAATACAGAGGAGACTTACAATTGTAATAAAATAATTTGAAATCTCTCTTTGTTATTGGGAAACATAATTTAGTATTTTTATTAAAAAAAGAAAATTTCGTAACCACAGCAGAAGAGATTTATTTATTTAAAAAAAGTTTAGTTAGTTGAATTTGAATCCTCCACGAGACAACATCGTATTTTAGAGTTGTCTCATTTTTTGTGAATTTACTAGAAATTATCAAATATTACAACCAGATCATAAAGCCATCCATTATAAAATCAGTGCGTGCATAATTTGAAGAAAAATTGTATCGTATTTAGTTTAAAGGGTTGCAGATTTCTAAATTATATTTAGAAAGTGTCCATAATTCTAAATTCGTTTAGAATAGTACGAGTATTTTCCTGTCCCATAGTATTGGTGAGTCCGCTCCAGTTTTTAATTATTTCTCTAGAATTAACAGGCCTTTTGAATAAATTTAAATAGATGCATCTATGGGATATTTTTGAATTCAAACGAAATAAACATTATATATGAAAATTTACATCAAGCGACGAATTTTGTGAAATAGAAAATTTTGATCGGAGATCGTGGTATTTGACATTTATACACGTCAAGTGTGAATTCAACAATTTGAACTCTTGTTAAAAGTATATCATTAGGTGTTTTTCTAGTAAATAGGTTGTTTTAATTTTAAGGTTTGTAGAAAATAAGATTTTACTCTTAAAATATACAAAATAAAAAGTCTGAATCCAATATATGTTTTATATATAGGTTTTTAAAAGTAGAGAGAAATATGCCTTCAGAAATAGATAATTTTCCAGATGTGAAGGTCAACGGTCGAAATAATAATCTCATTCAATATGTACAGATAACTCAAGTTTTGTAAAATAGGCGGAAGCCAACTCGAGCGCGATCTCTATAACAACAGTATATAGCGGCTTAAAATATCAAAATTTCAATAAAATTAAGGTCATTTCATCGATACTAAGAGACTTAACGTTGTCAAACGTAAGGAGGTCGCTAAAGACGCTAACTGAGTGGTCCTATATACCCGCTGTATATTGGGCGGAGGCTAAGGTGGTTACTTTTTATACGGACGCTAATGCAATATATATATATATATTATATATATATATATATATATATATATATATATATATATATATATATATATATATATATATATATATATATATATATATTAATACACATCCTCTATTAGAAATTTAAAGAATAAGTAAAACATAAGGAAATTTATTTAATTTAGTTGTCATACTCTTGATACACACTGTACTCTACGTAAATTCCTAAATTTTGAAAGATTCTGTAGAAATATCAAACACGACATTTCATAATTTCGATGACATTTGAGTAGAATATATCTAATGATAAATAGAACATAATAGGATTTGGAGAAAATATTTGAAATTGTAAAATATAGAGGTCTCTGCTAGCAAGATTGCAAATGTAATAAAAGAATTTCAAAATCTCACTTGGTTATTGAAAATTATAGATTAGAAACTTTTTCAAAAACAAGAAAAATCGGTAACCAACGGAAAGGAGAATTATTTATTTTGTAAAAATTTAGTCAGTAGCTTTTTATCCTTTGAAGAGACAACATCAAAATAAGAGTTGTTCTCGAATGTTTTTGGTAGAGTGCATAAATTGCATATGATACAATCAGATAAATGACCTATATAATAAATTCAGTGCGTACATAATTCGGAAAAGAATTGTATCGTAAAAGTGTATGTGGTTCCAGTTTTTCTAAATCGTATATATTTAGAAAGTTGCAGTATTCTAAATACGTTAGAATAAGTACGAGATTTCCTGATTCATTGGGTGAGTCCTCTCCAGTTTTAAATTTATTTCTCGAGTAATATCAGGCCTTAAATTCAATACAGTTTAAAGATGCATCTATATATAAGAAAATTTGAAATATACCAAATTTATTGATACCTATCATTTACAACATCAAGTGAATAGACCATTTTGAGCAGAAGTTTCGGTATTTGACATTGATACACGTCAAGTGTAAATTATTATTTGAACGTTTGATAATAATTCATTAGGTTAAATTTTAGCATAGTTGTATTCTAATTTCAAGTTTTGTAGAGGTTACGACTGTTGTTCTCTTATCATAATTTCTGGGAATAACAATTTTGTTAATTTTGCGTATCTGATAGTATAATATATAATTTTGATTCTAACTACCTGTATTATTCATTCAGTATCCAATCTCATTGAACTTATCATTTTTTACATTCATAAAATTTTCAATTTAATCAGTGACATTTGGTTGACATTTTAGTGACAGTAAATTAGTAAATGTCATAAAATAATGAAATGGCCTTGTATTATATTGAATTAACAGTTATTTGAGAGTTTGATAATAGTGAAACATTTAATTTGGAAATATCTAAAAAAAACAAATAAATTTGAAGAATTAATTTTGAACAATTATTATCTCACCCTGAGATAGGAGTAATAAGTTGATTGTAGATAAATTCATCTTTATATTAATATTTATTGGCGCCGGGCATATTTAATTTGACAATTACTGTCAAATTTGAAATTCAAAACGTACTTAAGTGGTATGCACAATAATTGTCGCTGCGACAAGATAGTATAATTTATTTACATATCGTAGGGCAGTTATATCTAAAGAATTGAAATATTCGTGGGAAATTATATTCAAAGGTTTGAAAATATAACAAGTGTCACCCAACGCGGGGCAATTACAATTATAAGACTGAATATATTACAATATATATATATATATATATATATATATATATATATATATATTGAACATTATTCAAGAACACAGAAACTAAAATAATATAACTCATATCAGCATACTACACAGAATTATATAAACCAGTATCGGTTAATGAAAATATTTCCAATATACAGAAGATTTAATGCAGTATTTAAAAAAACTGTATATGTCTTACATGTACAAAATATTCTAGAGCATATATACATCATCTGTTAAGTGTTAGAGAATTATTAGCACCTATTTTGATCAGGATACATAATATCTATTACCTTATAAAAGTAAAAAAATATATATGTAGAAGAGATAGTTCTTCACTACTTAGAAGGAAGTATAATTGAAATTCTCACTCTCACAAATATATTGAAGTTTGGAACATTTGATTGAATATCTTTAATATGATACCAAAAGAATTTATTGATGAAATAAGCTATTCATAATGGAATACAATATATGAGCAATAGTAATAAGAAATTTGAATAAAAAGGATAAGACTTACCTTTGAACACAGTAGTTCATTTAAGAAGCATATCGAAAATCCATTGTAAGTAATAAATCAAAATTCCTTAATTAAAAGAAACATGTAATCCATATTCTAAAAATATTCATTGAACATTAATAATAGTTATAGTAAATAAACATGTAATAATTTAATTATTTAACATTTAGAGAGTTTTGGTTATATATATCAAATAATGTCAGAAATGTCAAAAAAAAATCATTTTATAAATTGACTGGAATAAGGTTATAAATTGAAAAAGAAGCAGAACCATAGAAATCTATATTTATTGAGTCAAGAAAGATGTGAATTTTATGGTTTGTAATTATATATTAGGAATTAGAAAATGAATCTGAAATCAAGATATTTATGATTTCGGATAGCAACGAAAAATAAAAATGCGGGTTGGTTGTTGATTTTTGGAATAATGATGGAAGTCGGAGATTAGAAAACTTAAATGGTTGAAGAATTTAAAAAGGGAGAATTAAGTTATTGTACAAAGAAGTGAGTTATTCCATATATTAATTCGAAAAAGCTAGTATAAGGATATTAAAATCATAATTTCTACGAAGATATATACAATATATAGAAAATACATGTTATTGGAGGCTATGGTACAAATGAAAGAGTCATTTCAAATTGAATAATTAGTTGATGTGGTACGGAATCGTAATGTAAAGTACCTGAATAAGATATTAAGCATTGATTGGGAATTCGATGCTGGAGAATAATAGAAATTACAAACACGTGGTACCTGTAACAAGAAATCTAGAAAAAAAAACATCTCCATCTGGACGACATATGTATGAATGACATGGTTTTTTAACAGACAGAATTTCAAGAAAGGAATATTAGTGGTTCAGAGGTTAGTGTTTCTTTTTATCTTTGTTGGTACCAACATTCGGGTTAGAGATGTACATTTATAATAAAAAAAAGAAAGGTAATAACATAGACTTGAGTACTTACCATTTATATTTAACAAATATTTTATTGTTTGACATTTCAATATTATATTAGTATTTAAGATAGTTCATCACTTACTTTAAATTTATAATACATAATTCTTGATCAATATAATATAGTTGTTGTATTAAAGGTATTCTTGAAACTATTGTTTATGTTCAGATAAATATTACTTCAACTGATATGAGTGACAGTTGGAATCGATTATTCTACTGATAATTTCCATCTATTTTATTTGTAAAAAAAATCGATTGCTATATTGAAAGTTTCTATACATAGGCGCACCAATTAATTTAACAAATATAATATCAGTTATTTGAATGATTCATATATATGTAAAATATTGTAGATATAGAGTTAAAATCACTTCCAGATCCCAAAGAGTAGTAAGAGTTTCTCATGCTCTCCACATAAATATATAAATACATAAAATTTTTTCTTTATTTCATTACTGAGCTAGCTATACTAGAGTTGAATATATTAAATTGATAATATAACAATTATAGTGGTATTGTCGGCAAAGTATACAACTATAACAATCCATTATAATATATATTATATATATATAATATATATATATAAATTATGTATATATATATATATATATATATATATATATATTTCATCAATTTTTCTTGACCATCCTGTACATATATTTATATGGAAATTTCTTGGATCAAGGTAATTAAACAAACTCTGGACGTTTCTTTTATCACATTTTCTATTGATTACGTACGTTTCGACATAATTCTGTCATTATTAAATCATCTACAATACAATTAAAATACATCTTTACAACAAAAACCACACCATAATTAAAAAGTAAAAACAGTAAAAATTCTTACTCGTAAAATATTCAAATTTGTTTAATTTACAATGAAATAAATTACCTGTTTGTTGGGACTTCACATGGTTAAAAGATCTTAAACAAATTTAAAATTGTTTTTCAAAAAATATAAGTTTCCATGTCAAAAACTATCCTTCCCTTATCACAGCTTAATTAGTTTTAAAATAATATTTGCAAAACATACATTATTGGTTTTTAACACATACCAACTGCACTTTGAAATTTCTATTTGATAGTACAAGCGAAATTTTACAATTTTTAGTATATACACAGTGACAGGCATAAGTGTGGAATCAAGTGAATATCCCTGGAATGGTTAGAGACAGCAAAATGATGTTCGGTATGCGTATATTACGCAAAAAGGTGCACCTTTGAAAAATCTTTTGACAACCGTTCCACTTCCGGTTATACCGGAAATGAACAACTACATCGTTATTTTAAATAGAACACTCTATGTATTATTGGATTTTTGAAATCTATGTAAAATTTTAGGGCACTTTTGTATGAAATACTTTGTTTCGAAAATGTATACTTTTTGAGTTAATAATTTTTTTAGGAAAAAATTGACCTTTGTAGACTATTACAAATTATATTTGTACGAGCAAACGTTTGAAGAATCGTAAAATTTTTCTGTAGGGTGATTACTAAGAAGGTGAAAGGTATTTGAATACGTGTTGCAAAACTCTTCATTGTATACAGGGGGCGCATAAAAAGTTTCAAAAGTTAAACTTCGAAAATATCAAAGTTCTTCATTTTTTTAAAAGAAATCCCTAATTTTTTTCAATCTCATTGAAATCAGTGGAAAAAATGAGATATGGCAGACATGTAAAAGTTTGTAATATAATAACTATTAGGTTTAGATATAACGGTTTGAAAAATTTTCAATGTTCAAATATTTCAACTTTTTATGCGCACCCTGTATATAATGAAGACTTTTCAACACATATTCAAATACCTTTGACCTACCTAGTAGTCACCCTACAGTAACAGTTTACGACTCTTCAAGCGTTTGCTCGTACAAATATAATTTGTAAAGGGTCTACATAGGTCAATTTTTTTCTGAAAAAATTATTAATTAAAAAAATCTTCATTTTTGGAAAAAAGTATTTCATACGAAAGTGCCCGAAAATGTTACATAGATTTCAAAAATCCAATAATATATGGGGTGTTCTATTTAAAATAACGATGTAGTTGTCCATTTCCGGTATAACTGGAAGTGGAACGGTCGTCAAAATATTTTTCAAATGTGCAACTTTTTGCGTAATATATGCATACAATATTTCATGTTGCTATCTTTAACCATTCCAGAGATATTCACTTGGTTCCACACTTATGCCCATCACTGTATATATATATATATATATATATATATATATATATATATATATATATATATATATATGAAACAAGGTTTAATTTATTATTTATTTGTTATTGTTTGTTAGATTGTTTATTTATAAATTAGATAATTTCATTTATTTATATTTGTTTATTTGGCTAGCTCAGTTATTTAATTATTATACGGGAGCATGAGACTCGTTCTACCCTCTGAGTTCAGGCTTAGATTGAGATATCTTGTTTAATCAAATAAAATGAAACACATTGATTCTAAATAATTTAATTTTTTTAAGAAAGATTTTATTTCAATATATAATAGATACGCCTATGGCATTATAAAACTACAGTCATAAATTATACCATCTAACATTCTATGCGCATGCTCCAACTAAAAACGAAATGATGCGAATGAAAACCGAACGTTTCTATTAGACGCTTACCAATTGTGTGGATATTCTATCATAGAATTGTTTTCTTTATAAGAATGGTGATGGGAAGTATCATAAAAGAATTTATGCCTGAAATTATACATACAGATTATTAGTTAATCTGAAGAAATTATATACCAACTACATATACCTTTGGAAATATTATATCTCTACATAAAAATGCAAATTTCTTATACGATTATTCATAAAGTAAGTACCACCATTATTTTATTACAAAATTAAGAACGTTCATGTAGGTTTTTTTAATAATCTCAAATTTATATCTAATGAATAACTACATAAAAGTATTTTTCTTTTAGTTTGATCGATCAGATAGACCCAAGAATTATTTACAAAGGGGAATAGTCACTGAATTTAAATTAGTTTGTTATTATTGGCCAATAATATTAAAAAACACTGACCTGAAGTCTGTATTCTGGATTTTACCACATCTGGTAAAAGGAATACGCCGACTGGAACCACGTTGCATAATTTCTGGAAGAATCTTGGGTATTCTCTGGAATAAGTGGATATCCACATACGTAAGTGTTCGTTGCTTAATATAGATTATGAATTTTTAACTTTAATACGTATTTGTTGCAATTTAACTTTAAATTTGTTGCAAAAACTTACATCATCTTCCTATCTCTTACGACGCCAAGCTCCATCTACCAACGCTTCCCCTCGATCGTCAATTTTTTAATAAATAAACTATTTGTTTCCCAGCTCACTGTTCCAATCAGAGTTTTGTTTCCCTATAATTTAACAACACTGTCTTGTCATATTAAAACCAATGCTGTCCTTTCTTGAGCTATAGAGTCCTATTCACTTTTACTGCATTTTGAAAGTTTTGAAAAACATATGATTATGACTTTCACTTAAAGGAGTCTGTTTTTACTTCAATATATACTAATTTCAATAAAATAAGTCTCTTAACAATTGGTGAAATTCATGGTTAATACTTTGATATTACAATGTAAATTCTTGTTTTTCTACATGTGATAACTTTGAAATAACATTTAAGTTTATAACATAAATCTTTTTATCTGATATATATATATATATATATATATATATATATATATATATCTTGATTTCTTTATTTGAACTGTCCAAATTTTATAGTTTCAAATATTGACATATATCTATCACCATCTTATGATCCATTTCCTTTTTTGTTATTCTATGAAATTTATACCAAATTTTGACATATCATTAGAGTTATGTCATCTTGTATTTATATTTTTAATTTGACTAATTCTTTATAACAAATATGAATATTATTATTATTACTATTCAATTGATAGTTGTATTAAACTTGATAACTAAAGCTTGTTTATTTTCAGATAAACAGCTGAGTCCTTAGTGACAAACAAATATTCATATTAGGCAGATTTAATGTTTTCTTCAATACTTGAAGGCGTTTTCATACTTTAAGAAAATTATTAAGGTAATTTCTCTATATTTATTGTTACTCTTCTTATTATATTAAACAAATGATTCTATAATATGACTGCATATGAATTTTAATTCTGATTGTGGCTTTTTAATGTGTTCCCTCATTAACATAGTTTCAATTTATTTTAAATCCTAAACTAAACATTCTCAATATGCTTCAAGATGAAGGTTTATAACGAAGCGGTAAAAGTTTTAAAATGTTTGTCACTATATAATAACAAATCTAAATCTCCAATATTAAACGAATCAGGAGTTCATAAATTGAAATATGGTAATGACAACTGTGATAAAATTTATATCGGTAGAACTTTTGAAACAAGAATTTTGGAACACAGAAGTAGCTATGACAACAAAAAATTAGATTCTAACTATTCGAATCATTTATTAGAGAACCAACACATTTTCGACCCAAATTCTGAAATTATACGTTAGTCTTTAGTTTAAATCTATTAGAGGCCCTTGAGATTAACAAAAATTAATATTCAGGTAACCTTCTTAACGACCAAATAGATATAAATCACTCTCCTTTATTAAACATTTTTACCTAGAAGATAGCTTAGGAATGTTTGTAGTGAATGAATTTCCAGTTAATTTCTTTCAATACCTTTGTTAACATTAGTAAATAGAATTCTGTAGTTATGCACTATATATATTAAAACATTTTTATATTATACTTTCATTCGTTTTGACAAAGCTACTGTGTTAGTAAAACGCGTCAACCAGTTTAAATTGAATATTAGTTCAAATATAATGAAGTTTTAAACAAATTAAATTGTTTTATTTCATCGTACTTAAAATTTTCAACCGGTTAAAATGATTATTTTGGCACATTGTAAGAAATTTCTTGAAATTATCACAAAAATTTGGAATTTTGGTGAAAATAAATTTAACAATTTAGTATACCGGGTGGAATGAAACAATATTTATGTACCGTGAATTTAAAACACCCTGTTGGGTAAACTAGATGCTACAAATTTGTTCTTTGTGAATAATTAGAAATACTAATTAATTCTCGGTATTTTGTTTATTGATTCATGCCAATACTCTTTACAAAAGATACAAATTTTCAAAGATATCAAATTTTGAGACGTAAATGTTAATATTCCAAGATAAAACTAAAAAATGTATTCTTAATATCAACAGCAACAATTATTAAAATTAAACATAAACAACCAACACATTAATAACGCGTAATTCCTCCTTGTGCTCTTATAACAGCTTACATTCGTCGAGGTAAGCTTGCTATTAAATTAATAATAATCCGCTAAGGAATATTCTCCCAATTTGCGAAAACTATACGTTCCAAGTTTTGTATGTTTATTGTAGCAGGTACACGACTTCCGAACGTTTTTTTAGAGCATTTTTACCCCCCGTAGGCTAGCTCATTGAGATATTATTTTAATTCGGTAGAGTAGGGGTGGGTAGATATAAAGTGGATTTTACTTTATAATATAAATCTAATTTAATATTACTGTTTACACTGGAAGTTGTGATTAAACAAAATTAATAACCCAAATGGTACCAGTTGGTTTCCAAAAAGAATTATAAGTGAGCAGTCTTAAATTATAAGCTTATGTATTATATATATAACATATCGATATTGTTCTTTCAGCGGAAAGTTTGTGAGATCACCCCAGAGTTACTATTTAATTGGAAAGAGCTTACTTGGCTGATTTTATGTATCCCTCCAATCAAAGTTATATTCCACGCTGCCAGTATTTGTATCGGACAATCTTACTGCAGTAGTGGTGAACTACAACCACCATCCATGAGGTAACAGTGAATGCGATGCTTGGATCACCATACAGTTGAGGTTTTACAGATTTATATTTAACTATAATATTGTAGAGATAATGAGAAGGTTGATAGGTAAATAGTGATGTAAAGAAGTATAAGAAAAAGGAAAAGGGAAAAAGAAAAGGCCTGAAACAATAAAATTCTATGTCACATACTGTGAATCAGTTAATCAATTACAATCTGTGCACTCACCGATGATTTTGTGTGGCCTAGATGGGTTATATTAATTGCTCAAATTTGTAAATCCTCTTCTTAGAGATGGTTTTCAAAAACTAAATACAATTTGAAAGCAACTAATAACGTTTCTTTTCTTTTTTTTTGTAAAAATCCTAGAGATTCTAGAAAACTAAGCTCATGCTTAAAAATCGAAGACCAAAAAAAAAGGAACAGGTATCAAAAAGATCACCAACAAAAAAGAGTTGACATGATTGAAGTTAAAGTTTCATGCTAAGAAATTTTAAATATATCACCTGCTTAACCTTGAACCTGCCCAGTCATAGAAATGCAGATTTATATATGACATAGAACCAGAAATAATTAACATATAATTATGAGTTCTATGGAAATTTTAATGTCAATTACTATAACCTATACTAATAAACAACACTTGAAGAATATTAAAAGAATTTATTTAGAATAATCTATGTATTTATTTATTTATTTTGTTTAAAGGTAAATTTTGAAATTATTTGGAGTTTTTCCTTTGAAAAGACTGCATTGTTTATACCTATGAAATCAGTGTAAACTATTTAAACCCGTAACACACCCCTCTTTCCTCAAAGAAAGTTTTTTTTCCCCAAAAAAAAAACTTTTAATAAAGCCGTTCGTCACCGGACAAAATCTATATACTTAATACATAAACCATTAAACAGTTCCTATCTAATCTACAAAAAAAAATGAGATACCCATACGAAATTTAAAACTAATTAATTTGTATCATCAAGATCAGGTGGGTGTGCCTTCAGGTCTTTGGCATGCCAAAAACCTATGCTACGTCCGTTGACATCTTGGAGCTCGTACGTCCAAGGAGATACAACAGATATGATCTTATAAATCCCTTCAAACTTTGGTGATATTTTCGCCGAAAAATTCTTGCTAGTATCAGATAGATGATGTGACCTCTTCCATACTTTTTGTCCTAGATGAAATTTTTCGTCACGTCGTCTGAGATCGTAAATCCGTTTACTTTTTTCGTGAGCATTCCCCAAGCGTTCCCTAATTTCTTGAAATAAATTTTGCAAACAGTCATTTTTATTCGATGTATCTCTATTTCTGTCAAAGTCAATATGTTGGTCTTTAATAATATTCGAACTACCGTCGATAGTGATCTCTCGTCCAAATATTATCATATTGGGCGTAGTACCTGTTACCTCATGTTGCGCAGATCGAATAGCCCATCCAATATGCGGTAGATACTTATCCCATTCACGATGGTTATCTCTAACGTACGCGGCCAACATGGTTTTAAGGACTCTATGAACCCTTTCGACTGGGTTTGATTGTGGGTGATAATTAGAGGTAAATATATGTTGAATCCCATATTGTTTCATCAATCTCTTAAATCCATCGCTTTTGAATTGGGGTCCATTATCGGTGAGTAGTCGTTTAGGAGCACCAATTATAAGAATAACTTGTTCCTCTAATGGTTTAACAACAAGATTTGTCGTGGAATTTCGAAGAGGGAAGAAAACGCAGAATTTGCTAAAAGCATCACTTACAGATAAAATAAACTTGAACCCTGAAGAACTTGTCGGTAAAGGGCCAACTAGGTCAACATAGAGGAGATCGAATGGGTTAGAAACAGACGAAGACTTACTAAGCATAAATCCAGCTGGCTTTTTCTGTTCAGGTTTGATGGCCAAACATACTTTACATCTAGATATGTAATTAGCTACATCCTTTTTCATCTTCGGCCAATAATAATAAGTTGATATACGGCCAAGAGTCTTATAAATTCCTGCATGCCCACAGACCGGTGGATCATGATTCAAACGAATAACCTCAGTTCTTTTATTCTTGGGCACTACTAACAGCCATTGTCGACTGGGATCCGTCACTAGTTCAGGATGTCCCAGATTTGATCTTTTATAAAGTTTCCCACTCTCATTTCTCCATAGCGGGTACTGAAATGGTTTCTTCTCAACTAGATCCAACATTTTGTTATACCATGGATCGGCGTCAGAAGTTATGTCTATTAGGGAATTATATTCCACCTCCGGAGCACTCCGAAACAAAACATCCGGAACTACATTATCTTTTCCTTTACGATGTACTATTTCAAAGTCGTACTGTTGAAGCCTTAATGCCCATCGAGCTATGCGGCCTACCGAATCCCTTATACTAAATAGCCACTTGAGACTCCAGTGATCGGTTACTACTTTAAACTTAGTGCCTTCAATATATGGTCGAAATTTCTCAATAGCAAAAAGTACCGCTAAGCATTCCTTTTCGGTGGTTGAAAATTTTCTTTCTGAATGGGTGAGAGTGCGACTGAGGTAGCAGACTACCTTCTCTCCTTCGCTATCCTCTTGCGTTAAAACAGCCCCAAGTCCGCTGTTAGATGCATCAGTCTGTATGATGAAGGGTAAGGTAAAATTTGGACAACACAGGACAGGTGCAGATATCAAGTGGTTCTTGATTTCCTTTAAGGCTTCTTCGCATTCGTTGCTCCAATGAAAATGTGCGTTTTTCTTTAGTAAAGCTGTTATTGGAGCGGTTAAAGTGGAAAATTGAGGGATGAAGCGACGATACCACGATGCGAGACCAATTATACGGCGTACTTTGGTAACATTTCGTGGAGAAGGAATTTCGATTATTGCTTTGACTTTTTCTGGGTCAACCAATAATCCAGAGGAATTAACAACGTATCCTAAGAATTTTAATTCAGGTTTACACAGACAACATTTGCTTTCATTCAACGTTAACCCCGATTCTGTTATGCGCCGTATTACTTCTTTTAGAACCTCCATATGTTTTTCGAAAGTAGGAGTGCAAATTACAATATCATCAAGGTATACAAACAACACAAACGCCTCTAAATCAACTCCTATTACTCTATCGATGAAACGTTGCCATGTCGCAGGCGCATTGTGCAACCCAAACGGCATTCGTCGAAACTGGAACAATCCTCTTGTAGGCACTACAAAGGCAGTGAGGGGACGTGAAGCTTCCGCGACCGGTATCTGCCAATATGCCGATTTGATATCTAAAGTGCTGAGATATCGAGCGTTGCGTAATTTATCAAGGGTTGCGCTTACGAATGGTAGAGGGTAGGCATCCGGTTCGCTTACCTCGTTCAGCTTTTTGTAATTTACGCAAAACCTATATGTGTTATCTGGTTTTCTAACCATGACTATTGGAGAAGCCACGGTGACGTAGAAGGCTCGATAATCCCTTCTTCTAGCATGTTTTTTAACTCAGCATTGACATAGTTTTGTAGTGCTGGACTCAAAGGGTAATGTCTTTGTTTGATGGGTGGTGAGTTTGTCCGTATCACATGTTCAACAGCTGTAGTGCAGCCAAGTTTATTCTCCTTGTTTTTAAAAGTACTAGAAATCAATTGATTGATCTGTTCACGTTCAGCGTCTGTAAGATGATCACCACTCTCTAAACATCCTATATCCAGCGGAGTGTCCTCCGACATAAATTTCCATTCGCCGGAATGAAGATTCGGTACTATTTCCATTTGCTGCCAAAAATCTATACCTAGAATTAGATGGTGAGGTATTTCTGGGACCACTAGAATTTCCAAAAGTTTAACTTTAGTTTGTAACTGAATAGGTACTTGAATAGTACCGATAGCTGAACACTTGTTTCCATTAGCTACAGTACAAGATCTATTAGTGCATGGGTTCAAGGCACACACTGACTTAAGAATATCCCAACCAAATTTTCCCAAAATGGTCTTACTACATCCCGAATCTAACAAACCAAGAAATTGAAAACCGTACAACTTAACTTTTAAGTAAGGACGATGATCATCCTGAACATGTTCTAAAACGTAATCTACAATATACCTAAATCGATCGGACAGAGCATAGGACACCAGATCCCGACCTAATTCCGATTTCCGCTGCCATTTTTTTGACAATCCGGGCAATTATTAGTAGAAACATTTTGCCTACCACACTTGTAGCAAAAGAATCGCAATCGTTCTGAGCACTTCCGAAACCTGTGCCCACGACTTTGACAATTCCAACAAAGTGGGCCGGATTGAATAACCGAATTTGTTGTCTCCGAAGGAGAGTTAACCACTGAAACTGTTGTTGATTGAGGTGACGAATCAGAAGTTGTGGATCCACTTAGATCAGCCGAATTAAAAGTCCTTCCTGAGCTTAGATTCGCCGACAATTTCGTGTTCGCTGCGCATGATGAACCTATAGAAGTGACATGGTTTGGAAAAGAGGTACCTCCTGGAGGCTTTCTGTAGGCCAGCTCCGGTTCAAGAAGATTACGGTGGTTGCTAGGCGGAGGACAAAAGTTTTGTACTCTCGTGGCTGTCTCTTCTACGGCTCGACCAAAGCTTATTAAGTCTGTAATAGTGTTCATTTTGTATAAAGCCAATTGCATTTGAATTGAGGGCAACATGTTTCGCCTAATCATATTGACTCTAGTTTCCTCCGAAGGTCTGTTAGAACATAACTTCTTGAAAAGGTTTTTCATGGATGCTACGTAGGTAACTATTCTTTCCTTAGAGCCTTGAGTACGTTTGCGGATTTCTTCCATTAGGTCATACTCGTAATCATATGGCTGAAATGATTCTCTAAGTTTAGTTTATAACTCATCCCAAGATCTGAATTATTGTGTCCTAAACCAAATAAGAGCCTCTTTGGTAAAAAGCTCCGGGGCTGCTCTCAACAACCTTTCTTTAGAAATTCCCCTAGCTATTCGTAATTCTTCGACTCTCTCTAAAAAATTGTTTACGCTGGATTGACCATCATACTGGACCTTCCAACGGCTAACGTCTAAATATGGTTTATAATGAAATGAATCATCTGGAAAATTGGTGCTAGACATATTGTCATGAATCAGAGTACTTCTCCTCCCAACATTTGGAAAATTCGAAACAAACGAATACTCATTGGGTAGTCCTCGAGCTGCATCAACTTCCGTGTTATCCGTATGAGTGTACGGTTGTCTTAAAATTAATCCACTTCCACGAGCGGGTTGCATATCAGGACTTCGCTGAGAGGTGGTGACAAACGGTAGTCCGGAAACTGCGCTTGATGCTCCCATCGGATATCGTAAGGCGGTTTCTTCATTGAATCTGACCCTATTTACAGTATTACTACAACCAGAAACAGGATCTGATGGGTGTAATTTCCTCGGTAAAGTTCCTATAGAGTATGAAGTTGGTAGCTCTTTCTGAGGTCTATTGGATGGTGCTGTCGTATAATATCCGTATGTACACACTTATAAAAGGAACGAAAAAAGAAAAACAAAAAAATATTCAATACTACCCTTTCAACTCTCTAATATACCCAATTTTAATATTCTACACTGTCGCTGTATATAAATATTTCGGAATAGCCCCGTATATAAAAACGGATCAAGCAAATACCAAATCAAATGAAACAATTAAGTATACTTATCAAAAAGTATAGCTATATTTTCATATTCTTTATTTAATAGTTTCCATCATAGAAATTGTATTGATAATATTTATAGTTTGTTTAACTAAGTTTATCTATAGTTTGAATAACTGAGTTTATCTATGGGTTCTATGGTTTGGATAACACAAACTGTGCGATAACGTTCGGTATCCGAAAGTTAAAAATCAACTCTATGGTTAATGATCACTGAACACAAATTCTAGGACCCATAAAAGAACGAACCTCAACTGTCAAAGCTGTCATGTCATATCCAGAAATTACGGAAATATTTAACAATAGAAAGTAAACATTGAAGAAATAATTTATCTTTTAGTGCAAAAAAAACCAATGAAAAAAATTACCTGGACCTGATATACAACATTTACATGGATCAAAATATGTACCCCAGCATTTTAAAGTAACACATTTAAATTTGTAAATTGTATAGCTGATTGTGATTTAAACTAAAAGCAGCCCTTGATAAATTACGCAACGCTCGATATCTCAGCACTTTAGATATCAAATCGGCATATTGGCAGATACCGGTCGCGGAAGCTTCACGTCCCCTCACTGCCTTTGTAGTGCCCAACGTTGGGCGTCACTTTTTTACCCCCCGTAGGCTAGCTCATTGAGATATTATTTTAATTCGGTAGAGTAGGGGTGGGTAGATATAAAGTGGATTTTACTTTATAATATAAATCTAATTTAATATTACTGTTTACACTGGATGTTGTGATTAAACAAAATTAATAACCCAAATGGTACCAGTTGGTTTCCAAAAAGAATTATAAGTGAGCAGTCTTAAATTATAAGCTTATGTATTATATATATAATATATCGATATTGTTCTTTCAGCGGAAAGTTTGTGAGATCACCCCAGAGTTACTATTTAATTGGAAAGAGCTTACTTGGCTGATTTTATGTATCCCGCCAATCAAAGTTATATTCCACGCTGCCAGTATTTGTATCGGACAATCTTACTGCAGTAGTGGTGAACTACAACCACCATCCATGAGGTAACAGTGAGTGCGATGCTTGGATCACCATACAGTTGAGGTTTTACAGATTTATATTTAACTATAATGTTGTAGAGATAATGAGAAGGTTGATAGGTAAATAGTGATGTAAAGAAGTATAAGAAAAAGAAAAAGGGAAAGAGAAAAGGCCTGAAACAATAAAATTCTATGTCACATACTGTGAATCAGTTAATCAATTACAATCTGTGCACTCACCGATGATTTTGTGTGGCCTAGATGGGTTATATTAATTGCTCAAATTTGTAAATCCTCTTCTTAGAGATGGTTTTCAAAAACTAAATACAATTTGAAAGCAACTAATAGCGTTTCTTTTCTTTTTTTTTGTAAAAATCCTAGAGATTCTAGAAAACTAAGCTCATGCTTAAAAATCGAAGTCCAAAAAAAAGGAACAGGTATCAAAAAGATCACCAACAAAAAAGAGTTGACATTATTGAAGTTAAAGTTTCATGCTAAGAAATTTTAAATATATCACCTGCTTAACCTTGAACCTGCCCAGTCATAGAAATGCAGATTTATATATGACATAGAACCAGAATTAATTAACATATAATTATGAGTTCCGTGGAAATTTTAATGTCAATTACTATAACCTATACTAATAAACAACACTTGAAGAATATTAAAAGAATTTATTTAGAATAATCTATGTATTTATTTATTTTATTAATTTATTTTGTTTAAATGTAAATTTTGAAATTATTTGGAGTTTATCCTTTGAAAAGACTGCATTGTTTATACCTATGAAATCAGTGTAAACTATTTAAACCCGTAACAGCATCCCAATGATGCTCAATTGGGTTTAAGTCGGCACTTCGTGGAGGAAAGTGTAATTTCATTTAAATAATCTATCACTGATCCTGCTATGTGAGGGCGTGCATGGCATATCGTGTTCCAATAATATTCTCCAAATAATACTCTGCATTCATAGACCAGCGATGAATGGGGACTAAACCCGTGCGTGCGTCATAACAAATTCCTGCCTAAAATGTTTTTGAACCGCCTTCAAAAGGTTCCATGACCGAAATAATACACTCACTAAATCTTTCCCCAGGTCTCCTCCATATTCTGTCACGTCCATTAAGTGATTTCAGATTAATTCGAGTTTCATCGCTGAACAATACGTTTTTCCAGTTATCAACACTTCAATGCCCATGATCCCTTGCAAACATGAACCTGCGTCGTTTGTGTTATTTTGTAAGCAACGATGGGCTGGTCATCTATTTGTTAATCCGATAGTTTTATTCCCATTCTAACCGTTTTAGATGAAATTCTAACATTTCTGGCCATTTCAAGTTGACTGCTCAATTATCTACCTGTTATTTTTCGATTTCTTAAGACCTGTTGTCGAATAAAACGCTCATCAAGGTGGCTGGTAATCATTTTCCTGCCATGATCACTGACTCGATGGTGAAATTCAGTTTCACTAAATTTTTTGAGCATTCGACTAAAGGTTGAAGTATTCTCACTGCTTACAAATTGGCCACATAACACATTCGTCGTTGGTTGAAATATGTGCTCTTTTCATTAGGTACACCTTGAATTATACTACGCCTTACAAACTGCTCTATTTGCTTATCAATCCAAAAACTGGAAAAAAACACTCTCAAACCACATCCTTTATGATTTATTATTGATACAATAAAATAAATAATAATTTCTGTTCTTTGTCAAAATTGACACCTACGATTTATTTTGTGAATCATTCAATGTAAGTTAAATTTCAATTACAAAAATTGTAGAAATTTCTTTGGAAATTTGTATCTTTTGTAAAAAGAAAGATACTGGAATGAATAAAGAAATAAAATATCGAGAATTAATTATTCTTTCTAATAATTTGCAAAGAAAAAATCCCAATGGCACAGGACCAATTGGACAGGCTTATTTCAATAACATTTTTGCATAAAACCCAAAATAAAAAATTAGATACAAAAGTAGTAGAAGGTTTTGAGATGTACAAAAAACCAATGTAACATTTTGGCATGAAATCAAACACAAAAAAATGAAAAAAACTTCTGGTAAATTTGTGAATTTTCTTAAATTAATGTTCTAATGTACAATTTCGAGAAAAATGTTAAATACAAAAGTTGTAGAACGTGTCTATGAAAAAGCTCAGTAACTTTTGTGCGTCAATTGAAAAACAAAGGAAATACGATTTTTTTTCAACTTTGACAGGCCGCCATTTTGTTTTTACTTGGCCAATTTGGCTCATTAACGAACTCGTCCAAAATTTTATCCTAACCGATTTTTGTAGCGAGTTTGGTTTCGATCCGTCCAAAAATTACGCCCTCTATCGTGCTTACAAATTCCGTTATAACACATACGTATATATATGTATACGGGGGGTGATTTTGGCATCTAGGAACACCAAAACGAAAAACTGCATTAAAATTTTTCCGAAGTCGCGTCATGCTACTCTCTACAATAGCCCTATTTCATTCTGAAATAAGCCTAAAAAGTGTGGATTTTAGTTTAGAGGGTGTTTAGAATTGACGGTAAAAAAATATTATTCCATTCCACCCGGTATACTAGATTGTCAAATTTATCTTCATAAATATTCAAAATGAATGTAATAATTTCAATTAATTTCATAAAATGTGCCAAAAAATTAAAAATTATCCTAAATCAAAAACAAGCAGAATTTTAAGTGTTGCGTTAATTTTGTACATGAGTTTATTTCTAAACCACTTTTTAATTTGTATTGTTGTATGTCTATGCAAAGAATTCGCTTCTCATTTGAAAACGTAAAAAGCATTTTGTTGATAAAAAAAATGGTTTCACCGATATTTTTCCACGTTGCCAATTCTCAAAAATTGTAAAGTTTTTAACCACGTTCCTACTGAAATATCAAATCAATTAGTAGCATTACAATAAGATTTTCAACACTACATGGGATTAACTATTTTGATATGCTACAACCTCTAGAATTATCACTACCAAAAGTTTCTTATAACTATTCCTCATGTTAAAACGAAACAGTTATACTAACGATGAATAGGTATGAACATAGGTGTTTTGTAGATTATTTAAAATTTTTGAAACTATTGGGAACTTCTGCGTAGATACCAGCGCCCCCAAGGTAAAATTTGGAACTTGAGGAAGCTAGTACAAAATGTGAACTAACAGCATATAAGTTTTGTAGAGGACCATTAGAGGACAGAATTGTGATAACCAGAGCTATAATATTCATTTATATTTTATAACTTGGTATGTTAGATCAGGTACGTAGGAACTTTTCGTTTAGATCCTTCTTGAACGATGATTTTGATATTATTTTCAGTGTCTGTTGTTGCTTAGTGCATTAAAGTGAATCAGCATTCAAACCTTGTAATCGCTGTGTTTAGTTATTTTCTATTAGACTATGAAGAACTCAAATTACTGTTACTCCTGAAGTTAATAAAATTAATGTATTTTTAATAAAGGAATTTCGATTAGATTAAATGTATGAATTCCATTGGGTAATCAAAGTAATCCTAATGCGATTCGAGGAGTTAAAAAACTTTGAAACAATCGTAAAAAAATGAAATGAAAAAGAATGCTCCGGATGTAATAAATAAATTATTCCTCAACGTAAATCTTTATTTACTAAAAATGTATGTAAGACCTTATAAGTTTCTTCTCGAACAATATCTCGTCATCATTGATATATAATTAATATATTCATTGTTAATCCAATTATTCATAAATTGTCATTATATAAGTGGATTCATTTAAGGAATCCTATTATAGTTGTTATTACACATCTTTCTCCTAATAGAAGTCACGCACGCCATTTAGAATCAATAAAATCGAAGATTTTCAATGAAATTAAATCAAGTTTGGAAGGGGCCCATGGAGCAATATACACTGAAAAGCAACGAACTAAGAATCGAATAGTGTATGTCACAAAAACTTTCAACTCTGAAATCAGTATAAAGGCTCGTAAGTGAATTGAACGTAAGCAAATTTACTTAGAACTCCATATTCATAACAGAAATGTACTAGCTGACAATGCTTCAGAAGTTCCCAATGACGAAACAAATAAAAGTTGGTATAAATATTCATAGTTGGTGTGC
Organism: Galeruca laticollis; assembly: GCA_963921935.1. NCBI lineage: Eukaryota > Metazoa > Arthropoda > Insecta > Coleoptera > Chrysomelidae > Galeruca > Galeruca laticollis. The sequence goes on along the minus strand of OY998179.1, from coordinate 174,449,928 downwards.
TATATAGTTTTTGGAATCTGTAAATGTTGTATTTTATCTGGCCCATTGAAATAATGTGATTTTCACAATTGTTTGAATTTAGGTTCCTTTTGTCAACAATGTGGCTACAACAAGACCTATTTAACCCTCAAGTGTAACCATTTATAAATAATGACATAAGTAGATGAGTAGCAGGGGCTCTGGAGCGGAAGTCGGCCATGTTGGATTTCGTAAACAATGCTGTGTACGCACCGGATGTGATGTCACGCTTAATCTGTCGTCCTTTTTGTTTTCTATGATGAGTGTCTTCTTTCTCATGTGCTCCATGTCATCTATCTTGTGTTCTGTGGTATGATGTGTTCTGTGGTATGATGTGTTTTGTGGTATGACGTCATCAGTCATGTGTTCCGTGTCATCCATTTTATTATGCCTACGTGTATTTTGTATATAGTGTGACGTAAGCAGCGCTTTCGTACAATTTATTAAATTGAAAAAAAAACATTTCATTATTAACTGGGCTGGAACCAACGATATCTATGTCCATAGTTTGCGTCCTTAATAAATAACATTGCTACAGAGACACAATGGCTCTACTCGGTAATTGGAAATGCCTTTTTCAAACGTTACATTTTATCAGAATATTATTTTTATTAATATTATATTTTTTAATTAATATCGTAGAACGAAAAATTAATATGTTATACTGAGTGTAATCTGAATACGTTGAAAAAAAGACATTATCTACGTTATACCGGGTATGTTCATAAGTGTTAAAAAGATGTAATCAATATCATATATCGACAAAATGAATATATATATATATATATATATATATATATATATATATATATATATATTGGAGGAATGTTCTTGAACCATTATTATATTATTTTTTTGAAGTATTTTTCTTGGGAAAGGTTCAGATTAAAACTCTTGTAAGTTATATATATATATATATATATATATATATATATATATATATATATATATATATGATACTGAGTGTAATATGAATATGTTAAAAAGACGTTATCTGTGTATTCTATTTTGAGTGGGATACCTACGTAAATATCATAAGGGATAGTACTATAGATGTAAATGAATCAGTTGCAGTATCTCTTTAGCTGAGTATAAACGTATATTTGAGGAATTTATGATAAAACTAGATCGATTGAATAAGGATGTAATATTTTATGAAAACAAAAGAAGGATTGTTAAGTGAATTGAGAACCTGTGTCTTGCTTCTGATGATACTACCGACTCAAGTCAAAATAAGTGGGAGAAGCTTACAATAAATTGGGTACCTGTAGAATTACAACACGGAGAACAACAACAGGAGATATCAAGTAGATTATGTCTTTAGACGGCAGACGACACAAACAACAACATATCCATTAAACTGAATTCAACCTACAAGGCTTTCACAATGATCAATACCATCACTAGCAACAGCAGCTGCAGCATGTTCTACAGCATAGAAAATGAACTTGATAATACATTTTCAATGACATGTATAATATTGATATTCAAACTAGTATGGTTCACGTAAGAGATATAGTGCGAAATTTAAAGTTTTATCATTGGCAAACGTTATTTTTGGTGTTTCCAGTTTCTCACCGTTATTATTTCTCTTAAAAAACTAGATGACGTCCAACTTCATTTTGTGAAGCTGTAAGAAAAAAAGAAATAAGGAGAAACAGTAGGAAAAATTGAAAAGAAGGAATAAGATGAACATATTAGGAGCTTATACTCCAATTCATAAAAAAATTGAATTCAATTTTTAAAATAAAATCACAGAAATCCATTCATTATTATCCGTCCAGTTCTCAAAATAATGACGAATGCAAATTCAAATCAGAGAAAAATAACCAGACAGAATTTGTTACAAATTTGCTTCACAAAATAATGTTGGATGCCATCTAGTTTTTTAAAAGAAATAATAACGGTGAAAAACTGGAAACACGAAAAATAACACAATATGAAAATCGTAATAAATTGATTTGAAAGCAAACAACTACAATTTAAAAAGAAATAGAAAGGTCTTACCAGAAAAATAGGGTACCACCGTGAACAAAATATAATTGTCGACTGATTAAATTTGATTTGCAACGATATAGGAAACAGAGAGCGATTCGACTGGAATTGTCGTTTACATAGGAACTTTACGAATGTATAAACGGTCATTCGACGCGTTATTAACATATCTAAGTTAAATAACTTTGAAATAGAGGTGGGAGTAGCTGAAAAATAAGTAAAGCTAAAAACCAATGAAAAATTGAAACATGTCGCGATTACTAAAGACTTTTAATCACGAAATGTCTTCCAAATTGAACATATTTCAGATATTGTACGAAAATCTTCACGATGTGATAGTTATCATCATGCCATTACTTCAGTTTTACATGTAGCCTATGCATTCTTATTGCTTCCGCGATGATATTTTTGTTACATATTGGTAACGTCAGATTAGGTTAAGTGTTGATTCTGTCAATTAGTGCTAATTAGACGATGTCTTCAAGCGCAGAAACTGTTGCATGTATTGTTGCTCCCATTCAAGATGGAAGAAATCAAAGTTACGTTGCTAACGGATTCGGAATTTCACGCAGTACTGTGCAAATAGGAGGAACGACTTCTGGAGAGAGAGAGGTGTCTTAGTTACTATGATCTGCTGTATTAATGTTGCTCGAAATGATGTACATCCTTTATTTGTTTTTCCGAGGGTAAATTTCAATAATCACATGTTGAAAGGGACACCAGCTGGTGCAATCGGAGCTGCAAATCCGAGTGGATGATTCAATGAAGATATATTTCTTAAATACTTAGAACATGTTAAACCCACTTTGGAGAATAAGGATATTTTATTGTTAGATAACCATGAAAGCCATGTTTCCATACCTGTTAAGTATTCATTAATTTCATTTTAATTTGTTATGATCCTTGTTTGATCTATATTTAATATGTAAGGTTATTTAATAATAAAATTTATATGTTAAAATCTCATGCAAATCGTTGGTGGTATTTTTACACCTAGCGGACATACGGTATACATACATTATGTTCAATTTAAAAACCCAGTTCTTCAAGCAGAGAGAGAGAAGCAGAACAGTTGTCGAAGTGAACCGTTCGTAGGTATTTTTTAACGCGCTAGTGCCAGGAACTTTAATAAAAAATCCATTGAACCCCTGCTTCAGTCCACAATATCGCTTCCAAGAAGGGTTGCAAGCCCGTAGAAGATCATCCGAGACCTACAGGTAAGAGTACCATCTTGGGCGATTTGCTTGCGTCATATTTTTTATTATATATATTTGTAACCTTTCATAACATAACGAAAACATTTTTCATTCTCCGAAACATTTTTTGGTCACTTCTCCCGGGATGTTAATTTTCAAACTTGGCATATGAAATTTGGAAATATAAATCTTTATATCAAATTTTTATAAGTTTCAAGGTTAACTGGCATTAGCATCCTCTATAATTAGTAGTTTTTACTTCCTCCGAAATTTGACTATTAGTATATAATACACTTAGTTTAAATAAAAATAAGTTCACTTTATTAATACATTTTGGCCCATTTATGCTCTTTAAATAGCTCCATTCTCAAGTGTACTAAATATTTATAATTTATTGGATTCAACTCTAGTTACTCAATAAAAAATAATTATTGATTTGAAAATTGAATCTAATCTCTCTATTTACTTATTATTATTAGATACCTACTACTCTCTTGTGTATTAGTCTTATAATTTAGTTGTCTCAGATTATTAGGTAGTATAAAGATTGAGTGGGATATTCATTAGACACGTTAATTTTAATTTCTCAAATCAGGTATTCTAGCTAGAGTTGTATAACTTTAATCTGTATGTATCTATATAATATATTTATCGATTGAAATTCATTATTTCCGTGTTCGTAAGTTTTATTTAGGTAAAAGATTTGGCATTAGAATCTGATCACTCTTATTATTGTATCACAATGGCGACTAGATTGCGTCAAGCAAAAGCTCTAAGGGACTCAGCCTCTGATAGAATTTCGATATTGCATGATCTTGCCATACAGGCAGAGGGGGATCAAACTGCCCATAACCATTCTAAAGCTAGATATGCTGAATTAAAAACATTTTACAGTGACTTTAACCTTCAGCATTCTACAATTATTACTGCTCTGGCTGCAAATGAGGAGGCAGATCTGAATATTGAAACATTGCTCAGACAGGAAGTAGATAATAAATATTTTCATATAATGAGTGTTTATTCTGATTTGTTTGATACTAACTACACCTTGCATTCCAAGAACAAAGGTTCAAATGTAAAGCTGCCAAAATTGAATATACCGTTTTTTTCAGGAGATTTAAAATTATGGCCAATATTTTTTGATCGTTTCAAATCTCTTATAGATACTAATGAATCTCTTACAAAAATTGAAAAATTTAGATATTTAATGTCGTCTCTGTCTGACGACGCTTTATTTCTCATTAAAAATATTAAACTTACAGAATCTAATTATGACTTAGCTTTTAGTAAATTGATTAAGCATTATCAAAATACGCGTGCGTTAGCCATATTTTATTGGGAACAGGTTCATAATTCTCAAAAATTAACCTCAGAGAACCCAAAATATCTTAGACAGCCTTTGGCACTGTTTTTGATTACTTGGAAGCTCTAAAAAATTTGGGGTTACCGGTTCGAGAGTGGGATTTTGTACTATTTCACCTTTTAAGCAAAAAAATTGATTCGAACAAGAAAATGCCACTTTTGCGTCCGAAATTCCCAAATATTATGATTTATATAAATTTCTTGAAAAACAATGCGATGCTTACGATTCAGTTGTTTTGATCCAACCTCCTAAGAGAAATAACTCAAGTAAATATCAAATAAAAAATGTTAAACCGTACAATTCTGCATGTCTTTCTAATGTTGCAGATCCAACTAAATGTGTGATTTGTAAAAATAATCACTCGATTTATAAGTGTCCTGATTTTTGTGCAAAGCACCCAAAGGAAAGATACGAGATATTCAAACGATACAAGTGGTGTACTAATTGTTTAGGAACCAAACATACTTCAAAGATTTGTACTTCTAATGGTGGTTGTAGAATTTGCAATAAAAGACATGACACGCTTCTACATTTCGATCAACAGCCTATAGTAAATAGCAATATGACTGCTATAGATGCTCCCTCTTCTTCCATTTCAACTCAAATTTCTAGTTTGGATCCTATTGATCCTAAAATCGCCTCTGTCTTGCACACGTCAGTACGTTCTACTAATTTACTTCCTACTGCCCAGGTTGAGGTACTGGATTGTGGAAACTTTCAACAGGTTAGAGTTTTAATTGATAGCTGTAGCCAAGTTTCTTCAATTACTGAAAAATATGCCAGCAGGTTGGGTCTGCCCAGATGTAACACTCCTATGCAAATAGGAGGAGTCGAAGATATAGGAACTTTCTCTAACAAGTCTGTAAGTTGTACTTTGAAGCCTTTGAATAAGTCAACTTTCTTATTCAATTTGGATGCTCAAATAGTGTCAACAATCTGTAACAATATGCCCGTCCAATCATTTTCAGTCGATACATTTCCCTGTATTTCTAAGTTGGAATTGGCTGATAAGATGTTTAACATTTCATCTCCTATAGATATGTTACTGGAATCAGATATATTTGCAAAAATCTTTAAACCTGACAAAGTTCAAACAGCAAAAGGGGAACCTATTGCTGTTAACACTCAATTTGGTTGGATTTCAATGGGGAAAATAAATACCCCTAATAAACCATGATGAAAGAAAAGAGTGTGAGACTCACACTCTTTTCTTTCATCATGTCTCACATCCCTCGACAATACCCTTCAAAAATTTTGGGAACTTGAAAGTATTCCTCGGTATTTACCTATTTCTGATGATGATAAAAAATGGAAATGATATTCCAAAAAATTCATAAAAGAATATCTACGGGTCGTTTCAATGTTACTCTTCCTTTCAAAACTGTGGATCCATTTTTTGGAGATACCAGAATATTTGTTCTAAAGAGATTGAAAAATATGGAAAACAGTCTTTTGAAAAATTCCCAGCTTTACAATGAATATAACAGCTTTATGAAAGATTATCTCTCCAATGGTCACATGGTTGAGACCTCTCCTACTTCTTCATTCGACAAAATCTATTATATCCCACATCATTACGTCATAAATCCTAATAGTGCTACAACCAAGCTCATGGTTGTATTCAATGCTTCCTGAAAATCTCCTGCAGGTTTTCTACTGAACGACACTCTTTTCATAGGGCAAAAGTTGCAAAAGGATATAATTGAAATTTTATTGCGATTCTGACTTCATCCCTTTACTTTTATTGCTGATATTAAGCAAATGTATAGGCAAATATCAATATCGGAAGAGCACCAGAATTACCAAAGAATTATTTGACGTTTCCCTCCGAAAGAACCCGTTTAATATTTTAAGATTACTACTGTTCCTTATGGAGTATCGTCCGCTCCTTTCCTGACCCTTCGCACAATTGAGCAGTTAGTACAAGGGGAAAGGGAATATTTTCCTCGAGCTGCAAAAGGTTTATACTCTGATATCTATATTGACGATATTATCACAGGTGCCTCAACTCTATAGGAAGCCAATCTTCTTCAATCAGAATTAATTTCCATGCTGGAAGGAAGAGGTTTTCTTCTTCGAAAATGAGCATGTAATAATCCCCAGTTAATGCAGAGTCTCCCTGCTGAGGTCTGCCAACACTCCTTGTCTTCTTTTGATTCCCATCACCTTGTAGTAAGAGTTTTGGGATTGCGGTGGAATAACTCCTCAAATGTTTTCTCTTATGATATTCAACCCCTTGACAGATTCTGTTCTAAACGCATAATACTCTCAGAAGTTGCTCGAATATATGACCCCCTTGGAATCTTAGCTCCACTCTCCTTCCTATCTAAACATCTCTTACAACGACTTTGGAGTTTGGGTTTAGATTGGGATCTAATACCCCCTTCGGACAGAGTCGACAAATGGAATCAGTATAAAACTGAACTTCCGCTTCTCTCACATATTAATATTCCTCGCTGCTAAATATATTTCTTGTGAACTGCATGGCTTTGCAGATAGTTCAGAGAAAGGGTACTCCAGTGTAATATATTTTAAATTTACTTCAGAGAATAACGCCTCCAAAATCTGCCTAATTGCTGTTAAATCTAGAGTGGCCCCACTTAAAAATCTTTCAATTCCCCGACTAGAACTGCGTGCAGCTGTTCTACTCTGCAATTTAATAGAATTTGTCCTCAACGCATTCCGAGATAACCTCGAAATTAGGGAAATTTTTGCTTGGTTTGATTCAATGGTAACCCTATCATGGATTAAATCACTCGCTTCCCGCTGGAAAACTTTCGTCGGTCATCGTGTAGCTCACATACAAGAAAAGGGTCCCCTTGACCGTTAGCATTTTGTGGAAAGCTCCGAAAATCTAGCCGATTGTGCATCTCGTGGTCTTCTGCCCTTCTTAATCATCCGTTGTGGTTTGAGGGGCCTCCTTGGTTAATGTCTCCAAAGCCCCCATGGCCCAATCCTAAATTTTCTCCAGTTCCCTGTCCGGAAGGAAAACCCTCAGTTCTTGTAACACTTATGTTTTTGGACACATTAGATCTTCTATTGGACAAATACTCATCCTTGAGTAGAATTCAACGAATTATTGCGTATGCGCTACGCTTTGTAGCCAATTTAAGAAATCCTCAAAATAAATCATTGGATCATTTTACTGATTCAGAGCTCCACAAAGCTTTAATTGTTCTCACTTAACGAGTGCAACATATTTGTTTCGCACAAGAAATTGAAAATTTGGAAGCAGGCACCACCTCATCAAAACCTTTAAGAAAGTTAAGACCTTTTCTGGACAGCGAGGGTATTTTGAGGGGGGGGGACGCTTGAAGTTCTCAGGATTGTCTTATGATACAAAATTTCAAGCAATTCTACCCAGTCAGCATCGTTTTACAGATTTAATAATTGAGTCCGTTCATAAAATATATTTTTATTCAGGTTTACAGCACTTACATTTCCTAATTGATCAGAATTTTTGGATTCTCTCTTCCAAACGCGCAATTCGGAGTGTATTGAGCCGCTGTATTCGATGCTTTAAACTGAAACCTGTGGCCCACGAACCTTTCATGGGAAACTTACCTCCTACCCGCATCAACCAAATTAAACCATTTTCTTGTGTAGACACCTTCTTGGTCACTTCCCTTAAAGTACGTGGAATTAAGTCACAAAGGACCTATATTTGTATCTTTGTGTGTTTCACCACAAAAGCCGTACACTTAGAATTAGTATCCAGCCTCTCTTCGGATGCATTTATTGCTGCTTTGCGTCGGTTTGTTGCTCGTCGAGGCAGATGCACCCATATTTTTTGTGATAATGCAACCCACTTTGTAGGAGCTTCTCGCATTTTCCATGAATATATGCAAAAGGCTCGTGGATCAGAAAAAATGAAATTTTCATTTTCTCCTCCGTCCGGTCCACATGTTAACGGTCTTAGTGAAGCGCGCATAAAGTCTGTAAAAACTCATATGTACCGAGTTGTTGGCTTGTTTTTTTGAAGAGTTTTACACCCTATTAGCTCAGATTGAAGCTATTCTCAATTCCAGGCCGCTCTATTCTCCAAGTTCAGACCCCAATACTTATCCGTGTTAACCCTAAGTCATTTTCTTATGTTTGAGCCGCCAACGGCAGTTGCCGATCCGGATCTTTCCCATTTAAATATGAATCTGTTGGATCGATGGCAGCTTATACAAAGACTACAGCAAGATGTGTGGAAACGGTGGCATAGTGAATATTTAAATACACTCCAACAACGAAATAAATGGCTAAATCAACAAATTTCACTCAAACTTGACGACCTAGTTATTATTAAAGGTGACAATGTCCTATCTTTAAATTGGAAATTGGGAAGAATTGTGAAGTTATTTCCATGTTATGATGGTATTGATAGAGCTGCTAATGTCAGAACCACGCTGGGTCATCTTCAAAGACCAACGGTAAAGTGATGTACTTTACCAACATGTTCTAAATATGTTAGTTAAAATACTGTGTATTTTGGTGGGGGGTATGTTAAGTATTCATTAATTTTATTTTAATTTGTTATGATCCTTGTTTGATCTATATTTAATATGTAAGGTTATTTATTAATAAAATTTGAATGTTCAAATCTCATGCAAATCGTTGGTGGTATTTTTACACCTAGCGGACATACGGTATAGATACATTATGTTCAATTTAAAAACCCAGTTCTCCAAGCAGAGAGAGAGAGAACCATAACAGTTGTCGAAGTGAACCGTTCGTAGTTATTTATTAACACGCTAGTGCCAGGAACTTTAATAAAAAACCCATTGAACCCCTGCTACAGTCCACAATATCGCTTCCAAGACCTTCAGGTAAGAATACCATCTTGGGCGATTTGCTTGCGTCATATTTTTTATCATATATTGTGACGTGTTTTCTTTCCTCAAAAGAATTACGGACGTCACTATGACACCCACGGCTTCGGTACTTCCTAGATTTCCTCGGGCGCCAGATTTTTGGGGTGGTTTACTTCACCGAACTCTCGAAAATACGGCGTCGAGAGTTACCAAGGTAGCCACAAATAGAGGTTCAGTAATTCCAGGGGTCTGTTGTTATTGACCTTTCCGGATACGTAGTGTGAAAACAGGCTTTAATTGCTTACCACTATCAGAAAATGAAACTACTCGCTACTGGAGAAATTATAAATTTGAATTCCACAAAAAAAATGAATTTTACATAAATGAGAAATTAAACAAATTTTAGTGTTTTACAAAAATATCAGAATCTACTACTAAAGATCTACGTTATTAATAAAACCAAAAGCGGCCTGACACCAAGCAATAAATATTCTAGCTATTTTACAACTGAGGCGGAAAATAACGTACAGAATTGTACTAGTACGTAGCAGGTGAAAACAATACAAAGTTCCTAGTGATAATATGTCAAAATGCACAGAGAAAGCGTTATGGTTGCACTAACAGAGCGTAATAAATCGGTTCCTAGTATTTGTGTACTTGTTAAATAAAGCAGAGGAAAATAAGCAATGAACTAGTCTTGGCTGTCGGTTTAATCTCAATAGCCACCGGAATTTCTTAGCGGTTTCACTAGATTCAACTAAACTAGCTTTTACTAATCAACACAACGGCCTATCGTATGAAATCAAATATTCCAGATAAAGAAAACTACCAGCAGAATGCGAAAACCTCTCCTGGGTATCCCTGCCCGGCAGCTAAACTTTGAGGTTATTTCGTATCCCTTAAATCAAATCTGCCTTAGAGGCCTCTCGAATTGATCCCTGCTCAGCAGCGAATCCAGACGAGATTTTTCTAAGCAACTGCAAATGAACTAAATTTTCTTAACAGTACAACGGCCTATTGGGCGGGAATCAATACTCAGATAAAGTAGACTCTAAATGTTCTAACTAAGGTTTTACTGACAAAACAACGGCCTATTGTACGAAATCAAATTTTCAGATAAAAGAGAATAACAGTAGAATCCGAAAACCTCTCTTTCGTACTCCTGCTCAGCAGCGAATACTTTTGAGATTATTTCGTATGCTTTGAATCAAATCTGCCTTAGGGGTCTCTCGAATTGATCCCTGCTCAGCAGCGAATCCAGACGACAAAAGAACTGAATTTTCTTAACAGTACAACGGCCTATTGGGCGGGATTAAATACTCAGATAAAATAGACTCTAAATTTTCTAACTAAGGTTTTATTGAGAAAACAACAGCCTATTGTACGAAATCAAATTTTCAGATAAAATAGATTAACAGTAGAATCCGAAACCTCTCCTTCGTACTGCTGCTCAGCAGCGAATACTTTTGAGATTATGTCGTATCCCTTAAATCTTATCTGCCTTAGAGGCCTCTCGAATTGATCCCTGCTCAGCAGCGAATACAGACGAGATTTTTCTAAGCAACTGCAAATGAACTAAATTTTCCTAACAGTACAACGGCCTATTGGGCGGGATTAAATACTCAGATAAAGTAGACTCTAAATGTTCTAACTAAGGTTTTACTGACAAAACAACGGCCTATTGTACGAAATCAAATTTTCAGATAAAAGAGATTAACAGTAAAACTCGAAAACCTCTCCTTCGTACTCCTGATCAGAAGCGAATACTTTTGAGATTATTTCGTATCCCTTAAATCAAATCTGCCTTAGAGGCGTCTCGAATTGATCCCTGCTCAGCAGCGAATCCAGACGAGATTTTTCTAAGCAAATGCAAAAGAACTAAATTTTCTTAACAGTACAACGGCCTATTGGGCGGGATTGAATACTCAGATAAAATAGACTCTAAAATATTTTACTTCGGAATTGTACACAAATACTCTGGAATCAAACGTTTAAAATAAAAGCGGCTAAGTGTTGGATGATAATAGCTATTCACAGAACAATTTTATATCCACCTGATCCACAAAAACCTGTCACAATATTCGTTTTAAACAAAATGTATATATTGAAGAGAATAAAAAAAGAAATAAGAACCGGAAAAAGAAAACAAAAACTAGATTAAAACTTCAAAAGCCGAAAAAAAGAAGCGAACTAAACTAAAATTTAAAAGCCGGAAAAGAAAGAAAAGCCCTGTTTACTGGATGCTACGTCCTTTTATTAATTTCTCCGACCCCACTTACGAGATCCCCTTCTTAAAATTTTGAAAAATGCGCGCACATTAGCAGACTGTTTTAAGTGAACTCGACAAAAGAATATGCCGGATGTCTCAAAAGTAGTACATTTATATAAAAATAAATACTCATAGGTAAATCTTGAAAGAGAGGCGATTGAATTATTAAATAAAATGAAACGTATACTGCATGGTATCTGGAAATGAAAACAATAAAAAGGTACATCGTTACAATATATTTGTAACCTTTCATAACTTAACGAAAACATTTTTCATTCTCCGAAACAATACCCATACTTAGCAAAACATTCGGGAGTACTTTTCATCCCGATACATCACACCGATTACAGCCTCTCGATTTATCTGCTTTTGGGCCTTTTAAGTCCAACTACGATAACACCATGACTAATTGGACGAGTTCTCCGGGTAACGCAGGGAGACCAGTCACCATTTACGACGTAGCTGAATTGGTAAATACCGCATACTTGAAGGCTTTCAAGTATCAGGTATATATCCCTTAAACAGTGATATATTTACTGAACAAGACTTTTTGCCATCTAACGTAACAAATAGAGAGGAGACATATTTACACAACCCTTCACCGACCCTTCATTTTCTTCTGACCATGATCCATCTTTTGTGATGCTTCCGAAATATTACCTAAGCCTTCATGTTCTGGTTTAATGTGATCTTATACCCCAGAAGCTAAGTCGAACTTTCAAGAGATAATTCCTGTTATGTCAAGTTACATTCCACCATATGAGGCTCGTCTCATTCCAAAAGCTCCGCCACCCAAAGAGAAAGCTTTAAGGCTGCGCAAAAAAGGAAGGTGTTGCATCCTTATCGACACCCCAGAACATAATGAAATAAAAGAAAATAAGGCAAAAGTCATGTAAAAGTAGCGAGAACAGTTACTACAGAGAAAAAGAAAAAGTAAAACGAAAGTTAAGCATTGAAAAAATGTCGTCAGAGGAAGCTCAAATTGATTTTGATATTAGAAGTGACAGCTGCTATTCAGATGATAATTATTGGTCAGATTTATAAACTAATTCCATTCAATTCACCCCAGATGACCTACAGGAAGGTAATTCAATTTTGGTGCGCTTAAAAGGAAAAAACATTCAGGATATTTTGTAGCCACAATTTCAAGAAATGTGGACGACACAGAATTCCCAGTAAAATATCTAAAGAAAGCTTATTCTTTCAAACATGGCTACACATTTACTGTTGAAGATGAAGTGGAATATACAACTTACATTAGCGATATTGTACAAAAACTTCTTCAACCACGTGCAGCATGTACATCCTCTCGACAATAAAACACATTCATCTTTTCAATATCTTTTGATGAAATTAATTTAGGGTAGTCTATGTATGATTTGCATTTTGTTTTTTCAGTAAAACTTTCACGAATATTAGGAAGTATTTTTGATTTTCACACTATATTATGATTGTAAAGGTGCTTTCCTGATGTCCCTAGGTACAACAAACCGGTTGTACCTAGGGACACTTACATACACACCAAAAAAGTGCTGAAAAGGTGAGAAATATATAAGTTGGAAAATTTGCATTTTCGAATAAACTTTACAAATGTATGATCAACCGTCCAGATATTTTTCATTTTTTAATATCTTTATTTGTCTTATTTATAGAAATCAAATTATAGAAAGTGTCCTTATGTACACTTTCCCCTAACTACTGTAATTGGCACATTTTTTATCCAAAGAGTCGACTCCAATTTTTTAGTTCTATTGTAAAATATAATTATATCAGGTTTTTTCGTAGCGTTATCTACTTTATTATTGTGATGCTTACCGATTTCCTCTGAGATAGTTTGTGAATTCCGGCATGTGCCAGCATGTTGCCGGCTATTCAAAATTGTCTTTAGTATAGTAATATACACAAAATTGTTTCAATGAATAACTTTTCCAGCAATCTTAGAAAGGCCGCATATCAAAGAAACATGAAACGTGAAGTATGAAACATAAAACATGAAACAATAAATTGTGAAAAACGAAACCGTTTCACTTTACATACTAATCAAAGAAACGAAAATAAAGTTTGTATAGTCAACAATGGAAAGTAATAACGACGAAGTTGTTGCTGTCGTGGTAACTCTTTTATTACTGTCCAAAAACCAAAACAAAAGAAAACGACGCTACTGGGTGCATCCATACAATGATATAAATCTTAAACATAATACATATGTGGTTGCAGAGGAATTAAACAATCATCCTGCCAAATTTCAATCATTTTATAGGATGAGTATAAAAGTATTTACAACATTATGTTCTATTGTGGGTCCTAGTTTAAAGAAAAAAGATACTTTAGTATGTGCATCAGTGTTGAAGAGAAACTACTGAAAACAGTAAGGTAAGTTATAATTGGTTTTTAGTGGTGAACGCTATCACTATTAATAGCATCAGAGACAAGAGAAGCATACGATGAAAGACTGCCTGTTTGATATATATTTCTTGCTTCACTGTTGGCTTCATGAAATTGAGATAATGCGGATGATACTGTAGAATAGCTGGAGAATACGCTGGAGTAGGTACACATTGTTCATTTATAATTTCGTCATAAAGACCCAAAATTCTTCGTTTGTAGAGCCGTTTTTGAGCATCAGTCAATTTTTTCATATCAGGCAACAAACTCTTCAAGAAAAGGAGATCGCTGTCTTCCTCATCAGTTGAGTCATTTATTTTTCTTTTGTATTTGGCACGTAAATCACTTAACATTGCACTGTAGCAATTTCCCAACGTCCAGTACTTGACTGTTTCTTTCTATTTTTTTGTTGTTGATGGTGCTTGAAAAATTCTTCTAGCAGAGTCATCCGTAGATTTAGAAGGAAGTTGGGTATCTACTTCATTTGTTGCTAAACTCTTTCTTGAATCGTCGGTGTTGTGTTGATACCTTATTCTTGTTTGATTTGGATGTTTTGCGAATTGTTTGAATTGTGCGTACCGTCGTCGTCGTCGTTTGTGGCTATTTCACTATTATTAACTTGCGAATAACTTTCAGTTTCGAATGATTCGTTATCGGATTCAGCATTTTCCGTTTGACATCGTGATCAAGTAAATGGAATCAAAAATGCCATTGCGTCTTTTAAATAATGTGGCTCCTTTTTTTTACCAGAGGATCCGTCTGGTTTCTTTTTTTCTCGTAAACTCCTCAGAAAAGTCACCCTCAGCAATCTCCATCTTTTTTTACATTCAGCAGCTGAAACAATAATTACTATGAGAATAATGAGAATTATACTTTTATTGTACATGTTGTTTTCTTATATTTAGTGCATCTTCTATAGTTTCTATTTTTCGAGTTAAGAAGAAACTTTAAATATAGTTTTGTATTTAGGGTTTTATCTCAAAAAATGAAGCGTTAGGAGCGGCACTGAATATAAGGAGACACCCGGTATAGATTAATCTATAATTTATTGACTATACACAAAATTAATTGTGGTATCAACAACGATATGTAGTTACTGATACGCAAACTGTTTTTTCGATATCTTGCCACTGGTACTGCTTTTCGAGCTCTGTCATTTCACTTCATGAGAGGACAGACGACGGTGGGAAAAGTTATTGAAGAGACAACAGCTGCAATTTGGAAGTGTCTTAAAAAACAGTACATGCCTTTGCCTTCAGAGACTATGTGGTTAGAAATTGCTCAGCGATATGAGGAACTATGGAACATGCCGAATTGTATCGGTAGCATAGACGGCAAACATATTCGATTCAAAGCTCCCCGAAAATCTGGATCGGCGTTTTTAAATTATAAGTCATATCATTCTATTGTATTGATAGCAATTGATGATGCAGACACCTTGGATCCAATTTTCCAATATTTTTCGTTGCAGATGAAGCATTTGCATTGAAAAAAGAAATAATGAAGCCATATCCACAGAATTTTTAATTATTGCCTTTCAAGGGCACGAAAAAGTGTAGAATGTGCTTTTGGAAAGTTATGGAGTAAATTTAGAGTTTTCGATAAACCAATAGCTTGCAACACCGCTAAAACTGATGATGTTATCAAATCCGCTTGCATTCTTCACAATTTTATAAGAAAGTACTATGGAATATATTCAGCCGCAGATTCATCCCTTCAACTGTCAGCAAATTGCAAATCTCTCACTGTATGTGGTAGACCAAGATCAGAAGTAATTCGTTTGAAAGATAAGCTGTGTGAATATTTTCTGAAATCCGAAATAGCTTTACCAGGGCAAAATAAAGTATGTCTGTAACTGCATATATCTCTTGTTACAATATTCATCGTGAATATCAAGAAGTGGATAAATTCAATAACGGTAAATTTGCATTACGTTACATGTACATAACAAAAAAAACTTAACTGCTTATCCGAATTTATTCATGACTCAATTTCCATACTAACTAGTTGCTAATATATTGATTATAGTTTGTCAAATTTAGGTTCCGCATATTAAAAATAAAATATTAGTACATTGTTGTTACTTTTATGTCAGTTAAAAGTTATTTACCTACGACCAGTCCTGTAAGTAGTCAAAAACACACAGTCGGCAATCAATGTAAGACGTCTATTACGCACGGTAAAACAAAACGCACGGCTGTAAAGTAAATCGCACGGCTTCCATAGCAACTAATTAGCAACTGTCAATAGACGTAGCCATTTTATTAAAAATTCATTATTTCGATATTCGACGTTGAATTTTATTCTATATGTAAATGGTAGATAGGATTTATTAGATATGAGATTGCATTTAATATTAAGAGTTATTTGGAATTATATGATAATTGGTTCCGTTTCATTCAATCCGCATCTTTTAGCTGCCTTAATGTATCATATTAGTGAACAATAGTATATTATACACCAAGCGATTAACGTGACCCATTCAATGCAGCGGGCGGTGTTTGATTTCTGAGAGAAGTAATCCACCTAAGGGAATAATGTCACTATAGTTGAGATGTGTATACGCTATTTTTTGCAATTCCGGTAATTCTACATACATTTTTGATAAAAATAAATAATACTTAGAATGGACTGGGCATCTAGGATGGACTTTTATGAAATGCAACTTGACTGGGCATCGAGGATGTACGTTTTTATTTTTACTTTAAATCCCCTAATAAGATTATCAATACAAGTAGGTCGTAGGTAAAGTATAGTACGTAACACGTGTTGTAACGCATTTCACGCACTCACGGAATTACGCACTCGCCGCTACGCGGCTTCGTGCGTATTTTTTCCGTTCGTGCGTGAAATGCTTCTTACAACACTCGTTACATAATATACTATTACTAAATAAAAACAATGTTTATGCTTATCTGAACTTTTTACCTGATTGGCAACATTTTGCCAGGCTTTTTCTTGCAATTGTCTATTCGAGTACTTCTCCAGATTATGATTATACAATTCTTCGTACTTCTCCACCACAGCAACAAACTCAATATTAAATTCTTGGTCGTTATTCATTTTACGCACGTATTTAATTGACAAAAACGATGCAACTGAAACAGAAAAATAGAACGCGACCTATTTCATGAAACACGTTTCAACACGATAAAAATGTCTTAGGCACATGCATCACACTTGTTTCATTAGTGTGTAACGACATAAATGCGTTACTATAAAACTCGATTCAGAAAACCAGTTATTGCCGCGATGACGATATACCCCACCAGAGCAGCAGAGCCACCACGCCGGATGCGCACGAGGAATCGACGGTAGAAGGGACAGAGACTACCACCACCTCCACCACGATGGATATAAAAATGCGAACAAACAGACGAAGAGACGACTTGGTTTACGGACTCCTTCTCCTACAAGTTCAGCCGCCTTCAGTGCAAAGCGTAGGTCGAGGGTATTGACTTCAACCTTAAACGCCTAACACTATCTTCCGCCGAGTATTGTACTAAGTCGGAGTAGTGATCCTACTTTATACATCATTCATTAGAACGGCCGTTGGTTCCTGGTATTGACGGAAACGTGAACGATTGTTGTAACTGTTAGAAGAATTTCGGTGTGGTACTGACACACCGAAAACTCTGCAGTATCTCCGTAGGGAAGCGCCGTTAAGCTGGGTACTGACTGGCTATAAACGATCGTTTTAACTGTTAGAATAATTTCGGTGTGGAATTGACACGCTGTAATAACTACAGTCCCTGCATGTAGAAGTATTCGTTAAGCTGGGTAGTGACTAGCTACAAACGATACTCCCAAATCTTGAGACTAAAACCGAAAGAATATTGATCCGCCGGTTGCTCATATCCCCGGTTAGCTGAACATTTCACAGGACATAGAGAGTCTCGAACGCCGTCGAGTATATCGCCGAAATCGAAACACACACCGCTTTAGCTCCACCTAAGTACAATTCAGACCACCAGTACCGATCAACCGATGAAAGGATACGGATCGTCGAATCGTGACCTTCAAAATATTTACGTACCAGAGAATTATATAGAATATTGAATTTTAATTTATTTTTGTCGTTGTAAATATTATTTTCAGAAAAAAAACAGTTAATTTAATTGAACTCTGTCTCCTTTGGGCTTACCTGCGCAATACGCATTACAAGTGGGCGAACTTCTATTTCTTTGGCCATCCTCTATTTTCATGAAACGTGTTTCACGTTTCATGCTTCATGTTACAGGTTTCATGTTTCTTTAGATGCGTACAGACATATAACAAAACTTCGTATCGTAACGCCGTCGCGTAACAAGTGTGGACGGCACTGCGTAACACCGTAACACCAGAACATAGTAACATCTCGGCGTTCCATCGGTTGTCGGTTTTTTGACGCCGCGTCAAAGAAATTATACGCACTGATGTTGCACCACTTGTTAGCATGTCTGGACAGGTCTGCGGTACACAGTAAAGACGGAACGGCAAAATGTCCCGTTTATAAGATACGCGACGATGTATTGATACGCTATATTTGTTGACACGCCGTATCTTCGATGCGTAACAAACAATTGTTGCGCGACGGAGTTACGATACGAAGTTTTGTTCTATGTCTGTACCCACCTTTTGATGTGCGGCCTCCCTTAATTGCCTTATTGCAAACTAATTAATTCATCACATTATATTTTTTTCACGAATGTTACGAACTACAGTTTACTGAATAAAGGACAATACTTGTATAGCGAACTTAGCTATTTCAGAAAATACATTTGACAACCTTGCTTGTTTTTATGTTTTCACACTGATATTAGTTAGTATACATATTCGACATTGTTGACAATAAACGATTTCGAAAAAAGTTATAATTTATTCGAGATGTTTATTAAGAAAACAAACTGACCTCTAAATAATTACGTAGCATCATAATCAATTGTTGATGGGGTACTAAACAAAAGTCTTCCTTACATAATAATAATAATAAGGATCTGGAAACAAATTAAAAATTGTTCATTATTGCATCTAAAATATTAACATGTTTAGACATTCTACCAAATACTACGAGAAGTCTGCCTTCGACAGTAGGTAACCTTGACGCCGCATAAAGTAATTCGCAATTTATTGTTAATGAAATAAGTAATTACTTATGATTATTTGATGTATATACAGTGAATGAAAAAAAAAGATAGATTTTTAATATTTATTTGAAATATTGTTTAAATATTCCGTAGGCTAGCTAGCGACTAAATAAAATTGAGAATACGTCGTGTGAGTTATTTGACGTGATGTCGGGAGACAAAGTCGGAATTCCAAAGAAGAAAGGTCCAAAGGCAGTGTTAATTTTGAATACCTGTATATCTGAAACTAATAGGTAAAGGAATGAAAGTTTTTCATTGGTTTCGGTCCAATTCTTTGGTCATTGATGGTAACTACTAATAGAGAGCTGGAATTAGCACTTCAAAAGATATGAGCCATATAACTATGTTTTACGGTATTTGAAGGATGACTCAGAACAAAAATTTTTATTTAAGGAAAAAATGAGCAAAAACTGAGAGTTTTATGGCTAAAAATCCCAAAATTCTCAATTTTCCTTAGCACAATGAAACATTTCTATAATTTTCCAATCTTGAAAGTGTAGAGGATGTAAAAAACAGAAATATAATGTGTAACAAAACATGTTAATAGCAGAGCTCTATAACAAATTTGTTGTACAACATTGTTGTATAACTTGTCATAATTTAGCAGAAGCATCCATACTATATAACAAAATACAAAACAAACTAGTGCGCATAATTTCTGCAGCATTTCAGCTGGTAGGAGGTAGTATGGATGAGATAGAGATGGATAACATAAAACATGCCATATATTATGCAAAATGTTATAAAACACTGTGTTTTGAAACTTTTCAATTTAAAATTCTGTAAACAAGTTATAAAACATTGTTATTGAACATGTTCTATTCAATAGTCAAGACCATTTTTTTCTTGGGTGGAAACCTGCTCACAGGCTCCGGGTACTTGTTCTACCTTTCCATGGGAGTCTGGAACTCTCCCCAATCGGGTGCCAACCCCCCTCGGTAACCCCACAAGTGGAGATATCGAGTCGCGTTGTACTAGACCAGAGCCGACCGCACTAAAACCACTCCGTCCTCCTCATTTCCACTTTCCGTTATTAGAACCACCCCTGGGGATATACCATCGAAAACGGAAGTATTTTCTCCTCCTACTTTTATGGTTCTCTCGCTATGTCACTACGTTATTCCTTGATGTTTTCTTTCCTCTTTTTCTTTTTTCCCCATCACTTCTCTCACATTACTGGATACAATTTGCCAATATTCCTTCGTTTCCACCATTGTTCTAGTAAAATTTTCTCTTTCCAGCTTCCATCTCACTTTCTTTTCCACTTCTTTCCTCAATAAATCCCATCGTATGCATGCAAAAAGGGTGTGTTCTGCATCATCTCTTTGGCCACAATATATACACTCATCATCCCCCGTTTTAACTATTATTTTCAAGTAAGATAGGAAAGACCCATGTCCCGACAAAGCTTGACTTAAGAAGTAATCCATTTTTCTATGTTTACATAGTAGCCAGCTCCTCAAGTCTTTAATCATGACCCTTGTCCACTCCTCCTTCGCTTTTTCCTCCTCCCACCTTTTTATTTATTTTCCATCATCTTCTCCTCTATTTGTTTCTTTTGTTCTTTTCCTCTCATGTGTTCATTCACCCTTGTCTCTATCAGCAGGGGGTACTCCAGCAATCACCTGAAGTGCTACGTCCGATATCGTTCGGTAGCCCGCAACCACTCGCAGCAACATCCCTCTTTGTACCTTGATCAATTCCCTACTATATTTATTGATCCCAGCCATCTCCTTCCAAATCGGTGCTTCATAGAGAAGGATTGATTTCACCACCTCCCATAGTAGTCGTCTTTTCCATTCTGGTGGCCCTCCTATATTTGGCAACACTCTTCCAAGTGCTGTAGCCCTCTCTGTAGCTGTTTTAATGGTCTCGCTCAGGTGCCTTCTAAAGTTTATTCATGCCTCTAGCCATATCCCCAAATACTTCAAACCCCCCCTTAATACTATCATCGTTTCCGCCAAATGAAACCTCACTTCTTTCCTTCTGTGTACTACCAGTACCTTCACCTCAGTCTTTTCTGGCGCTAGCTCCATGTCCCTGTTTACAAGCCATCGGTTCACTTCCCACATTGCCTCATCAATGTTTATCTCTAGACCATATGCTCTAGCTGCAGTGGCCACTATAGCCACATCGTCAGCATACACAATGAGCTTTACCCCTTGAAACGTTAACTTAGCAGTTAACATTTCGAATATTGATTTAAATAAATAATTTTGCTACGAATGTTAAATTTATTGGTGGAATAGACCACACGACTTCCTAGTCTATATTGTTGTAACTGTTAGAAGAATTTCGGTGTGGTACTGACACACCGAAAACTCTGCAGTATCTCCGTAGGGAAGCGCCGTTAAGCTGGGTACTGACTGGCTATAAACGATCGTTTTAACTGTTAGAATAATTTCGGTGTGGAATTGACACGCTGTAATAACTACAGTCCCTGCATGTAGAAGTATTCGTTAAGCTGGGTAGTGACTAGCTACAAACGATACTCCCAAATCTTGAGACTAAAACCGAAAGAATATTGATCCGCCGGTTGCTCATATCCCCGGTTAGCTGAACATTTCACAGGACATAGAGAGTCTCGAACGCCGTCGAGTATATCGCCGAAATCGAAACACACACCGCTTTAGCTCCACCTAAGTACAATTCAGACCACCAGTACCGATCAACCGATGAAAGGATACGGATCGTCGAATCGTGACCTTCAAAATATTTACGTACCAGAGAATTATATAGAATATTGAATTTTAATTTATTTTTGTCGTTGTAAATATTATTTTCAGAAAAAAAACAGTTAATTTAATTGAACTCTGTCTCCTTTGGGCTTACCTGCGCAATACGCATTACAAGTGGGCGAACTTCTATTTCTTTGGCCATCCTCTATTTTCATGAAACGTGTTTCACGTTTCATGCTTCATGTTACAGGTTTCATGTTTCTTTAGATGCGTACAGACATATAACAAAACTTCGTATCGTAACGCCGTCGCGTAACAAGTGTGGACGGCACTGCGTAACACCGTAACACCAGAACATAGTAACATCTCGGCGTTCCATCGGTTGTCGGTTTTTTGACGCCGCGTCAAAGAAATTATACGCACTGATGTTGCACCACTTGTTAGCATGTCTGGACAGGTCTGCGGTACACAGTAAAGACGGAACGGCAAAATGTCCCGTTTATAAGATACGCGACGATGTATTGATACGCTATATTTGTTGACACGCCGTATCTTCGATGCGTAACAAACAATTGTTGCGCGACGGAGTTACGATACGAAGTTTTGTTCTATGTCTGTACCCACCTTTTGATGTGCGGCCTCCCTTAATTGCCTTATTGCAAACTAATTAATTCATCACATTATATTTTTTTCACGAATGTTACGAACTACAGTTTACTGAATAAAGGACAATACTTGTATAGCGAACTTAGCTATTTCAGAAAATACATTTGACAACCTTGCTTGTTTTTATGTTTTCACACTGATATTAGTTAGTATACATATTCGACATTGTTGACAATAAACGATTTCGAAAAAAGTTATAATTTATTCGAGATGTTTATTAAGAAAACAAACTGACCTCTAAATAATTACGTAGCATCATAATCAATTGTTGATGGGGTACTAAACAAAAGTCTTCCTTACATAATAATAATAATAAGGATCTGGAAACAAATTAAAAATTGTTCATTATTGCATCTAAAATATTAACATGTTTAGACATTCTACCAAATACTACGAGAAGTCTGCCTTCGACAGTAGGTAACCTTGACGCCGCATAAAGTAATTCGCAATTTATTGTTAATGAAATAAGTAATTACTTATGATTATTTGATGTATATACAGTGAATGAAAAAAAAAGATAGATTTTTAATATTTATTTGAAATATTGTTTAAATATTCCGTAGGCTAGCTAGCGACTAAATAAAATTGAGAATACGTCGTGTGAGTTATTTGACGTGATGTCGGGAGACAAAGTCGGAATTCCAAAGAAGAAAGGTCCAAAGGCAGTGTTAATTTTGAATACCTGTATATCTGAAACTAATAGGTAAAGGAATGAAAGTTTTTCATTGGTTTCGGTCCAATTCTTTGGTCATTGATGGTAACTACTAATAGAGAGCTGGAATTAGCACTTCAAAAGATATGAGCCATATAACTATGTTTTACGGTATTTGAAGGATGACTCAGAACAAAAATTTTTATTTAAGGAAAAAATGAGCAAAAACTGAGAGTTTTATGGCTAAAAATCCCAAAATTCTCAATTTTCCTTAGCACAATGAAACATTTCTATAATTTTCCAATCTTGAAAGTGTAGAGGATGTAAAAAACAGAAATATAATGTGTAACAAAACATGTTAATAGCAGAGCTCTATAACAAATTTGTTGTACAACATTGTTGTATAACTTGTCATAATTTAGCAGAAGCATCCATACTATATAACAAAATACAAAACAAACTAGTGCGCATAATTTCTGCAGCATTTCAGCTGGTAGGAGGTAGTATGGATGAGATAGAGATGGATAACATAAAACATGCCATATATTATGCAAAATGTTATAAAACACTGTGTTTTGAAACTTTTCAATTTAAAATTCTGTAAACAAGTTATAAAACATTGTTATTGAACATGTTCTATTCAATAGTCAAGACCATTTTTTTCTTGGGTGGAAACCTGCTCACAGGCTCCGGGTACTTGTTCTACCTTTCCATGGGAGTCTGGAACTCTCCCCAATCGGGTGCCAACCCCCCTCGGTAACCCCACAAGTGGAGATATCGAGTCGCGTTGTACTAGACCAGAGCCGACCGCACTAAAACCACTCCGTCCTCCTCATTTCCACTTTCCGTTATTAGAACCACCCCTGGGGATATACCATCGAAAACGGAAGTATTTTCTCCTCCTACTTTTATGGTTCTCTCGCTATGTCACTACGTTATTCCTTGATGTTTTCTTTCCTCTTTTTCTTTTTTCCCCATCACTTCTCTCACATTACTGGATACAATTTGCCAATATTCCTTCGTTTCCACCATTGTTCTAGTAAAATTTTCTCTTTCCAGCTTCCATCTCACTTTCTTTTCCACTTCTTTCCTCAATAAATCCCATCGTATGCATGCAAAAAGGGTGTGTTCTGCATCATCTCTTTGGCCACAATATATACACTCATCATCCCCCGTTTTAACTATTATTTTCAAGTAAGATAGGAAAGACCCATGTCCCGACAAAGCTTGACTTAAGAAGTAATCCATTTTTCTATGTTTACATAGTAGCCAGCTCCTCAAGTCTTTAATCATGACCCTTGTCCACTCCTCCTTCGCTTTTTCCTCCTCCCACCTTTTTATTTATTTTCCATCATCTTCTCCTCTATTTGTTTCTTTTGTTCTTTTCCTCTCATGTGTTCATTCACCCTTGTCTCTATCAGCAGGGGGTACTCCAGCAATCACCTGAAGTGCTACGTCCGATATCGTTCGGTAGCCCGCAACCACTCGCAGCAACATCCCTCTTTGTACCTTGATCAATTCCCTACTATATTTATTGATCCCAGCCATCTCCTTCCAAATCGGTGCTTCATAGAGAAGGATTGATTTCACCACCTCCCATAGTAGTCGTCTTTTCCATTCTGGTGGCCCTCCTATATTTGGCAACACTCTTCCAAGTGCTGTAGCCCTCTCTGTAGCTGTTTTAATGGTCTCGCTCAGGTGCCTTCTAAAGTTTATTCATGCCTCTAGCCATATCCCCAAATACTTCAAACCCCCCCTTAATACTATCATCGTTTCCGCCAAATGAAACCTCACTTCTTTCCTTCTGTGTACTACCAGTACCTTCACCTCAGTCTTTTCTGGCGCTAGCTCCATGTCCCTGTTTACAAGCCATCGGTTCACTTCCCACATTGCCTCATCAATGTTTATCTCTAGACCATATGCTCTAGCTGCAGTGGCCACTATAGCCACATCGTCAGCATACACAATGAGCTTTACCCCTTGAAACGTTAACTTAGCAGTTAACATTTCGAATATTGATTTAAATAAATAATTTTGCTACGAATGTTAAATTTATTGGTGGAATAGACCACACGACTTCCTAGTCTATATTTTAAATTCAACTAATTGAGTGGTGGTGGAATTAACGTTAAGGTTAAATCGTTCCAAAAAAATCCTTAATAGGAATTCGCAATGCGCCACTATACGATACATTTTTCGAGAGGTTAGTTGACGCAGAAATTCTGATAAAAGTTTGATCCAATATAAAACTTGTTCTCTAAGAACAAATTCGCTGGGATTACTGGTATGTTTCACATTTTTTTCCTGTTCAAAATTTACTTGAACTGATAAAGGTTTTTGTCCAGTACAAATCTTTAAGCTAGTATGTAACACACTTGGTGTTATTGTAGCGGAAACTCCAAGACTAATCTACTTTTGTGAGTAAAGTGAGTACAGACAATTATACAATTAAAGAAGATTTTTTGGCATACAACCTTCGAACAACATTTTTTAAGTTAAGTAATTTTATTTTGTATGGTTTCACCACTATTGCCTTCAGCACATTTTTTTTTTAGTGAACATTTATTAAAACTAGCAGGTAACAGCAGTTAAGAGTTGGCTGATATATGTGAAGGATTTTTTTTCTAATTTTGTTTAGGAACAAAAATTAGTGGCGCCCTTAATTAAATTTCATTTTATCTTAATCTTATGTTTTTTCTCTTCCTTCTTTTGTCTTTAGTTTATCTAACTTCTTTCAGATAACAAAGCCCTGAGAACTGGCTTTGTTATCACCAATCACATTATCAGTTTGGAAAGAATCTACTCTCTTTTTATTTATTCCTTTCTTTTATATTTTTTTACCCTGAGAGTACAGTTTGTGTTTCACCCTTCCGGCATGTTTATTTTAAACAAAGAGTCATAGAAGAGATTCCACAGTGTCGGCCCCTATACCGATCCCTGTGGAATCCTCCCATGGCTTTCAAGCCTTAGGTATAAGAACTAACCTCGCTTCTTTCCATTTATTTGGAAAACTGTTTTTTTCATCAATTCCCAACATACCCGGTGACGTATTCTGGAGCCTCTTTTATTATCAGCTTTACGCATTCCGTTGGTAAACCATCCGGTCCTGGAGCTTTTCTACTTTTAAATCGCTGTCCGGCCTCTATAATTTCTTGACAGCTAGGTCCATCACATTGCGTATCCAAATTTCGTATTCCTAGGTTAATGTCCCTCCTCGGGAATAACTCAGCTACTACTTCTTCCGTTTTCTCCCTAGTCAGTTGGTATGGGACTCCGCCACACCTTATCCCCCTCATAGCTATTTTGTACCCCTGTTCCCAAATATCTTCCTCTAATTCTTCACAAAGTTTTTTCTACTGTACTTTCTTTTTGGGTTTTTATAGCATTTTTAAGCGCCCTTTTTGCAGTCTGTTATTCCTCCCAAAGTATTCTTCTGCATTTTTGTTCCTTTTCCTTTTTCTATATTTCCTCCGTATCTTCAAACATACCTCTATAATCTAGACCTAGCTTAAATAATTTCTTACACACCCTATGAAATGAACCAAAAACTCATTTGAAAGTGTAAACAAGTTGGACGATGTTTGTATCATTTCTATTTTTTATTGACAATGAATCTTATTATGAATTCACTAACACGCCAACCCAAAAAAATTTCGATACAATACTCATCGCATTAGAATGCGTTATTTGGAAAGAACTCGACGTGTTTTATCCTTTGTACGAGTACAATCAGCAGTGGTGTTGTTAAGAATAGAAATTTGACGCCAAAAAAAGTATTCGGTAATTACATATTTTACTGAAGAAAATACTTTAAAAAAATGTATTCACAAAAATTTGTTACAATTTGAGATTTAGCTGTACAATTAATGTCGAACTAAAATCTAGAACACACTACATTTATCTATCCTTATTTGTGTTAGAAGTTTCTAGGCTTGTAACTCCTTCAACCCTAAGACTTTCTTCCAATTCAATTTCTTCCTTTTTTCTGATCTTCTTTTCTTCTTTTTGAATTTCCGTAGGAAACAAAATATTGTTATTATGGTTTGAAATATTCCAAATGTTGTATTTGTTTTTGGGAGATTCTACTTCTACACTTGGTTTTGCATTTTTTTCAGTTTTGTTAATTTCATACAATCTTTCAAAATCAATTCTGCTGAAATTTGGCGAATTATATTTTTGGACATCCAGGTATTTTTCATCTAATTTCGGTAATATAATTGATTTTCCTCTTCGAATCTGCATATTAGTTGAACATGTTTCTTCTCCTATCTGAAATTTTTTGGAATTCTAATAATTGATGGATTATTTACTTCTAAATATAGGTCTGAAGTGCATTTGGAAAATGCTGTTAGTACTGGATTTGGAATGAACAAAACTTAACTATTAGTTACTTGTTCTATAATGGTTTCTTGAAGGTTTGCATCATTGGCGTAACAATACTTGGGAGAATGGCCATCTAATAATTCCATAGTGCAATTATCTCTTGATTTAATTTCTTCTATGCAATAATACTCGTTTTCTAATATTGGACATTCTTTTTTCATTAATGTAGCTTTATCTGCGGCTTTGACCAAATAAGGTTGTGAAGGAATGAATATTTTATTATTTTGTATAATAGGATATAAATGACAAAATTCATTGGGCTGGGATTTTAGTATACGAGCATGAATAGCAAAGATTATTTTGGAATTGAAAAAAGTCACTTGTGTACCCAGAAGTAAATAATATGTCAAAATGATATTAAATTTCGCAAATTGTTCTTCTTTATAGATTGTCTGTAAATATTTAATTATTTCTATAATTTCTTGATTTCAAATTACTGGGCTGTGAATAGAATTCAATTTAGAAACGATAATTGAATTTTCAATATTATCAATTAATGTAATTGAGCTTTGACCATCCAGATTAATCTATCGAATTGTGCCATAAAACGTAATAAAGCTATTGAAAGTTATTATTTTCTCTACCGATATATGAAATTTTTATAAATTATCTTGAAGTCTCTTTTGATTTAACCACAAAGTTGTTAAATATTTATAATAATGATTAATTAATCTTGTATTTAATGCAAATTAACTTCATGATTTCTTTTTGATTTTGTTGCAAGATATTTAGGACAATATATGGTTACTGACCTCCACATCGTTATAATATGCTTAAGTTTCAATTAATCTTTCACGTGTGATTAATTTGTGCAAGATATTACTGTCGCCATAGTAAGGCTCACTATTCTCTTATTTTAATTTGAATAGCTCCCAATTAATGGCAAACTCAGTAGTCGATGTATTTGAGTTCGGAACATGTTGAGATAATGCACATCTTTCTGCTCCCATCTCTAACATGTGCAGTTAGGTGTAAGTAATAAATATATAAAAAAAAGGAAGTGCCATAATGATTAATTGTATTAATATAAGAAGAAATAAATAAGGCAAAGTAACAATGTTGGTGCTTCAATTATTAAATTATTAGAGTGGAGACAAATGATTAAATGCGATCCCAACAATAGCAATATATGTAATAAGTTTACATTAAATGAAATATAAAACGTATTATCGCTGACATTCGACAACATAGCAGTCACTTGAAGTATTCGTCTCGAGATAGTCATCTGTACTGAGATCCTGAGATGCCATACCCAATTTAAATCTCAACACTAATCTTCTGTCAGCCCGATGATATCTTGTTGTAGAAAAACTCGTTACGTTGATGCGCAAAAAGCAAAATGATTAAGTACCTATCTAGTATCAATTATTTAATAATTAGTTATTTTATTAGACGGTTAATCTAATTTTTTAGGTTAGATGTGAAACATTGATCATTGACACTATAACTTTTTTATATCCCGTTTCTTCAATTAACGGAGCTGTAATTGATATTTGTGAGACACGTGATTTATACATTATTAAATATATACCTATTTCTTCCATTGAAATATTACAAATTTACAATAGCAAATAAATTCGACAAATATTATTTAACAAAATATTCATTCACACGCACAATTCTCATGAGAGTGAAATATAAATAAATAGCGGATGTAATAAACATCGTTTATAATTAAATTAGGAGCTTTTAAACCATTAGCACGCCTTAATTGTTCTAACGAATAACAATTTTCTAACAAATCGCCGTTGAAAGCGCAGGCACTACATTGGTGGTCGCGATTATGAAGAATTGTAATTGCTTCGAGAAGCACGTCAAGAATACTAAATAGGATTTAGTGTTGGCAATAAATCGTGAATTGGTAACAACGTATCTTAAAAACTAACTTTATGTCATCATATGTGATACTTGAAATGTTCAACGTATGATTTTATAGATTTTCGATTTATAAACTGGTGAAATTTTTGACGAACAAATTTTGCTCATATCCCTCGTATTATTACTTAACCTTATGTATTATATATGTACACAGGATGAATCACTACTAATGAGATGGAGATTTATAGCGCATGGGCGTTTTCAAACCTAACGACACGATGCCGACCAGGCCCGGATTAGCAGCTATTTACGCCCTATGCTAAAGTATTAAATTACTCCCCCTTCCAGGAGGTCTGGGGAGTGAGGAATTTTTTCTTGGCATATTTAACTGTAAACCTCGTTTTAGAGCTTCTTTGGAGTTATTTGAGCTATTAACACATTTTTATTTTTAGTCCTTTTGATTACATTTTTAACCATTTTGCAAGAAAATAATTTCTATTAATCACACAATAACACACTGATTAAAATTCCAAAATACATGAAAAGCAAATATTCGCAGTTTAAGTAAGCAGATATTGACGACTGACTAATAAAACATGTTGAAAAATGAAACACACTATTTAATATACAACACTATATATATTTACTAATGAAAATCAAATTTAGTTTCAAAATCAATTTTAAATGTTTTTCTTTCTGGCTTTGCTCCAAGCAAATGATTGAATTATACTGGTGAAATCCAATGTATTGGTTATGTTATTTTCAATGCTGAGAATAGCGAGAGAGTTGAGTTTCGTTTGGGTAACGTTTGATCTGTGGTTCTGCTTGATCCTTTTTAAACAGGAAAATGACCTTAAACAATACAGTTGAGTTAAACAGTTAAAAATATCATTTATACAAAAAACACAGTAATACAAAATTAGACTATTGAAGTATATGGTAGTTATTAAATACTAATAGAGAATAAAGATGTTAATAAGTTAGAGTAACTGGTGGAAACTCACTTGCCCAAAATAATCTGCGATCCCTACAAGTTGACAAAGTTGGCTTTGGTTAATATTTGTTAACGTTATCTAAGAGTGAAATTATATCCAAGGCATTATACAGAATAAGGGGTCTGCTATTTTTTACTTACCTCTCTGCAGATGCGTTTGTTACTGGAGTACAAATAAACATCCGCAGCAAAATTTCTACATTTCGATATATATCTTGCAAATTATTTCCTGTGAGCCATTTGTACAGAGACGACGGCTTTTCATTTCCTATTTTGTTTGCTGCTAAGTATGATTTGAGATCGACAACTTCATCAAAAATCGACGGCTCCAAATAATTTTTAAAAACGTTAAGAGGGTTCTTAACCTCATCTTCAAGTTCTTCTGTTGTGAGACTGGAAAGTTTTATTACTGCACGAAATTTTCTAATGAACTCCTCATAGGCATCCATTCTCATTGTGAGTTGTTTTTGAACTCTTGTCAATTATCGGCAGAAATGTATTTACTCTAAAATTGTCTCTTCCAGAAAGGAAAACTTCACCATCTCGACACTCATCATCTTGAAGTTTTCTTATTGTCCTACGTCTCTTGTCATGCTCATACACTTTGTTTTCATAAACCTCAAGTGGTTTGTTTTCATAAAGATCAAACTGATTTCTGAGCTCTTCAAAGAATGATACGAGTAACTTGAAATCTTCTACTACAGCCATTGCATCAGTGTCTCCATTTTGAACATATTTGTTAACCTTATGCAACCTGAAAAGAATAGTACTCCATAACTTTGCCATTATAGCTGTTTCTAAGCGATTCAATCTGCTTAGTAGGCCTTTAGCTTCTGTTCGAGTGTTAGACTTCTGATCTGTGTCGCTTTCAAATGTTTCTAGAGCTCCGATTATTGCAAGCCATTCGTTTGGTAATGTTCTCAAAGCGTCATGTCTAGCAGACCATCTTGTAGTGGAAAGGCTTTTTGTCGTTAGTGTTGTGTTTTTGAATTTATTCAATACCGCGCATCTATGTGTAAAACTAGAAAAAAAAATGTACAGCTCTAAAATGTAGTTTGAAACTTCCTTACCAAGGACTTCAAGTCAAGTTATAGTAACTGATAACAGCTAATTGTTTTGAGTTTTACTGACAATTCAACAACAAACAATAATTATTTTATTTAAGGTTCATATTTAAATGGACAACTTACGATGTAACTTTATAATTAAATATTAATTATGGGAAACGTACTTAATTTTGCCCATATAAATGTTAGATCACTCTTAGCCCATTTTACTGAAATTAAAAAAATAATTACAAAATATTCTTTTGATGTAATTGGTATCAGTGAAACTTGGCTGAGTGATCTCGTTGATGGAAATCAAATTATAATAGCTGGTTATAAATTGATACGTGTAGATCGAAAAGGCAGAGGCGGAGGTTTGTGTGTCTACATTAGAACCGATATTCAGCATGTATTGACCAGTACTTCGGATAAAATTGAACAGATCTGTGTTAAACTAACTGTAAATAAAGTAAATATTTCCTTTCTTGTTGTTTATAGGTCGCCATTATTTCAACAAAGTGTTTTTTTAATGAACTAGAAACTACTCTCACTACTATTATCCCATTCAGTGATTATATTGTATGTGCTGGTGATTTTAATGTAGATTTACTGAAACATGATTCATTCGAAGCACGTAAGGCTCTGGATATTTTTGAAGGGTTAGGGCTTACACAGTTAATAAATGAACCAACTAGGGTTACTGACCACAGCGCTACTTTATTAGATTATGTTCTTATATCTAATCCACAAATTGTTGCGAAATCAGGTGTTATTGATGTTAAGCAAATAGCTGATCATAAACTAATTTTCTGCAAGTTGAATATTGAAACTTCTGAAGGGCTTACAACAAAATTTGTCACATTTTGAGATTTCAAGCATTTAAATTATCCTCAATTTAAATCAGATCTTCAATCTATTTCCTGGAAAAATATATATGATTTGAGCGATGCTAACAACAAAATTGAATTCATAAATGAAAACATTATTACTCTTCCTAATATTCATGCTCCTATAAAAACATATAAAATAACAACAAAAAAAAGGCACCCTGGATTACTAACACACTACGAGCTATGATGCATGATAGAGACAATGCTTTGTCAAAATTTAGACGATTTAAACGTAAATCAGACTGGACTACATATAGAATGTTGAGAAATATTATAAATGTAGCTGTCAAAAAAGAAAAAAAAACTTTCTTTTACTCAAAGATTAGTACTGCCTCCAGTGAAGTTATATGGGATACTGCAAGATCGCTAAATTTATTGTCTAACAACAAACTATCGATACTTCCTGATGAACTCAGTGATGTTGAAAGATTAAATAATCATTTTATAACGTCCATTCCTACTATTTCAGTATCTGATGAACTGGTAGAGTATTATAATAATAATAATAAATTAACTGATAATTCATTTAAATTTAAAACCATTTCAGAATTAGACATTTTAAATATTATCACAAAATTAGAAAGTAAGGCTACGGGCTTAGATGGCATTAATATATTAAGTTTGCAATTATGTATTCCTTATATACTTCCATTTATTACTCATTTAATTAATTTTTGTTTGAAAAATTTTGTATACCCTGGTGCCTGGAAAAAATCTAAAGTTATTCCTTTGATGAAGGTTGCCACTGCTACAACATTTAATGATATTCGTCCGGTAAGTATCCTTCCAACCATGTCTAAAATACTTGAAAAGGTAATTGAAACGCAGCTTTTAAGTTGTACTTCTAAACATCATGTTATTCCAGAAGCTCAATCGGGTTTTAAAAAACAGCACAGCTGCTGCACTGCGCTTTTAAAACTTACAGATGACATTGTGAAAGCAAGTGATGAAGGAAAACTCACGCTTTTGGTTTTATTAGACTACAGTAAAGCTTTCGATTCCATTAACCATAAATTAATGGAATCACTATTTAAATACATTAATCTTTCAAGAGATGCTCTATTACTATTAAAAGACTACTTAAGTTACAGGCTACAAGCCGTTAGTAACAATAACAAATTATCTACGTTTCTGTATAATACAAGAAGCGTTCCACAGGGTTCAATCCTTGGGCCGCTATTCTTTAATATATACATTTCTAGATTTCCACACTTCTTTACATCTTGTAGGCAGCATTATTATGCTGATGACATTCAAATGTATGTATCGTTTTATGCAGACGAAATTAAGCAAGCTATTACGGCGGTAAATTATGATTTGAATACATTATATTCACAATCTCTGCAAATGTGTTTAACTCTTAACCCAACTAAATCTAACTTTGTGCTGTTTGGTAGAAAATCCAGTCGCTTTAAAATATCCGACATTTTGAGTAGCAACGAAATAGTTGTTAATAACCAAGTTATTGAGCATCGACAGGTTGTTAAGAACTTGGGAGTGTTTATGGATGAGGATTTACGTTTTACTAAGCATGTATCTTTTTGTTTGCAGAGATCTTATACAAAATTAAGGTTTCTTTACCTGAATCGTCATCTACTTACAAGAAAAACTAAAATTATTTTATGTGAAGCATTGATACTTTCTAACTTAAACTACTGTGATGTTGTTTATGGTACTTTCCTAAGTAAATCCGATGAGACAAGGCTTCAAAAGTTGCAAAATGCTTGTATACGATATATATTTGGTGTTAGAAAGTATAGTCATATCAGTCATCATTACACGACACTGCAATGGCTCAGATTAAAACAAAGGAGAATATTACATGCTGCTTGCTTGTACTCCAAAATATTGCAGTATAAAACACCCGTTTATTTGTATGAAAAAATTACGTATCGATCAGACGTATATAACTCGAATGTTCGTTTTAGGGGGACACTTACTCCGCCATTATTCAACTGTATATTTTTCAAATGTTGTTTCAGCTATTCAATTGTCAATATATACAATAACTTGCCAGCTAATATTCGTCATACCCTTTCGAGTAATGCATTTAAAAATAAATTGCTTGTTCATTTGCTCTCTCAACAAGAATGAAATTGTAATGTAGTTGTATGGATATATGTATTCTCCCCTGTATAGGTTTTAGATGAACATTTTTCATTACGTTGCTCAGCTTTTGCTGTGAATTAACTATGCTAAGGTTAGGTGGAAGAGCAGACATCCGTTTCACTCGGGACGGATGAATTGAACCTCGCCTTAATTGTATATCTCTTTTGTTATTATTTGTGTCTCCTTTTCTAAAAGTTAATAAAGGCATTATTATATATATATATATATATATATATATATATATATATATATATATATTCAATATTTCATATTATAGTTGCCCCACGTTGTAGTGACAAATTATTATTTATTATATATCTCTATCCCTTTAATTGTAATTTTATAGTTTTAATAGTTATATTTTAAATGGATATATGAATATACCAATATGAAATATTATTCGTCAACGTTTTCACAATCTGTGATTGTAGCGACACTATTGCACACACACCTTTAGCAGCGTAAGTAACCTAATTTAATTTTGACAGTAGTTGTCAACAATGCCCGGCTAAGATGAATATTAATTTTTGTATTTTGAAAGATAAATTTATTCACTCTTGTCTCAGGGTGGGATCAAACATTTTTAAATGATAATAATTCAAATTTTATCATTTTCACGTCTTCTCCAAATTAAATATTACTCTATATTCAGAATCTCAATAACTGTTTATTCAGTATAATAAAAGGCACTTGAATTATCTTATGACATTTACGATTTCACTGCCACTGGAAATTAACCAAATGTCACTGATTAGATCAAAATTTCTATAGAATGCAAAATGTTAAATACAATGAAAATAGATACGGAATGAATACCACAGTGAGTTGTAATCAAAATTATATATTATACGATCAGATAACAAAATTACAAAAATAATTATTGTTTCCCAAAAATATCATAAAAGAAATGAAGATAGTATTTTCTATCAACCTTAATATTGCAACAACCTATATTAGAAATCAACTAATTAAATATTTTAATCAAAAGTTCAATTCGTCTAATTTACACTTGACGTGTATCAATGTCAAATAACGCAAATTTTCGTTCAAATGGTCTATTCCAAAAAAATTTCTTCACTCAACGTAAAATCTTATATGTGTAACGTTAATTTTGGTTCAGTTCAAATTATCATATAGATGCATCTATTTTTTGAAATTCTCGAGAAATAATTTAAAAACTGGACTGAACTCACCAACTAGGAACAGGAAAACTCGTACGTATTCTAAACGTATTTAGAACTCTGCAAACTTTCTAAATATATAATTTAGAAACTGGAACCACTTACACTTTATACGATGCAATTTTTCTACGAATTATGCACGCACTGGCTTTATTATGTATGGCTTTATGATCTGATTGTATATTTATACTATATTCTAAAAAAATTTCAGACAACTCTTATTATGATGTTGTCTCGTGGGGATTTCAAATTAAACTAACTAAACTTTTTCTAAATAAATAAATCTCTTCTCCTGTGGTTACCAAAAATTCTTTTTAAAAAAAAATACTAATTTATGCTTTCCTATAACAAAGAGAGATTTGAATTCTTTTATTACAATTGTAATTCTGCTAGCAGAGACATCTGCATTTTGAAATTTCAAATATATTTTCCAAATCGTAATATAATCTATCTATCATTAGATATATTCTGCATAAATGTCATCAGAAATTAAAATGTCAAATTTGATTTGTATGCCGAATCTTTCAAAATTATTGATCATACATATAATAGTGTGTATCGAAAGTATTGCATACAAATATAAATAATTTTCCTCATTTTAATGTTTCTTTTAAATTTTAAATAGAGGAACTTAATACATATATATATATATATATATATATATATATATTTATATATATATATATATATATATATACATATAATGAGTAACGAATATATTAGTGGGTATTGCACGCAAATAGAAGAAAGGGCTACTGAAAAAAGTGGTAACCGCAGACATGCATGTTTCTGGCTCATTAGCCGTCATCGGTACGGTACAACCAAGAAAAGATGTGAAACATGGGAGCAAAGTTGGTGAATGAAACATGAGAAAATATAGCAGAATTCAGCAGGGTAGTCATTCACCAACTTTGCTCCCATGTTTCACATCTTTTCTTGGTTGTACCGTACCGATGACGGCTAATGAGCCAGAAACATGCATGTCTGCGGTTACCACTTTTTTCAGTAGCCCTTTCTTCTATTTGCGTGCAATACCCACTAATATATTCGTTACTCATTGTTTATGTGTCACGCACTATTCGTACATCTTATATATATATATATATATATATATATATATATATATATATATATATATATATATATATTTATATAATATGCACAGTCCAGAAGGCAGATTTTATATCTATTGAACTTGGGTATTTGGCGTCTCTCAGCCGCCTTCTTTCTTACCCACGAGACAAATTGGACTTGACCAAGCACTCTTGGAAGGCTCAATGACTCCATCTTCCAACATTTTCTTCAGTTCCTCGTTAATAATTTCCTGTTTGAAAAGAGACACGGGGTAATACCTTTGTTTTGTTGGCTTAGTACCTAGTTCAACTTCGATGGCATGTTCAGCAACAGTACAATAACCAAGACCAAGAGCAAGTTTTTCCCTTTACTAAGCTATCCAATGCAGTACACTGTTGATCAGTTAGTGTGGTTTCATCCTGGATACTACATATGTGCGAAGTATCAGAGTTGTCTGGAAAGAGCCAAATATCTTGATTTAAATCTGGAACTATCCCCATAATTTTACAGAAATATACTCCCAGAATGAGCCTATGAGAAAGTTCTGGTAGAACCAGTCTCAGATTAACAAATAAAATAGATATGTTTGTTTTGATTTTTTCTTGCCCCCAACAACGAATCACAATCTAAGCTCACTTGCGGACACTTCCACTGCTTTGCCATATTTTCAAAATCTCTTTAGTAACAGGAAAAATGAAATTAGAAGTTTAATTGAAAATGTGTTAAAAAGTTATGCAAATAAAAAAAATCATACTAATTTATGCATTTGAGTCGCGACTTTTAAAATTAATTATTAATACTTGAATTTTATTTAATAAAGGCATATTTCTTATATAAATTTTAAACAAGTATTTGTTGTATCCTTATATACCTTTATGGTTATAACTAAAAGTGGCAGCATTGCTCAAAATTTCAGTACCTGTTCAATGTGTCATTAGTAATTTATTTAGTAGTTGTGTCCTTGTTCAATTACCATATAAAGAGAGATGCAGATATCGTCAGAGTATGATCAACGATCATTTCGCATAAGCCGTAATATTGTAGTAAATGATGTCAAACGTGGTTTGTTTATACGAGCGCCATTGTGACTAGAGAGTGAACATTTAATTCTTTCGTTTTGATGTGTTTTTCAAGACTTTAAGTGTTAAAATAAACTTTTAAGTTAATTAATTTAATGTTTTTGGATTATCATGGTTCGTCGGTGCCAAGTTCGTCAGAAAAACAGCCGAAATTACCAAGGGCATGTATCTACAATACCATCCCCACTTTTTGTAATTCATTCATTATTTCACTACTGACATTTAGAATTGTTGGCCGCAAAAATACACGTCTTTATGAATGAATAACCCTCTCTATGTTTATTACTACTCTAAGGAACCAGCAAGTCTATTATAGGAGTTTTTCCCATCAAACAAAAAGGAACCTGTAAATAACCTATACTAGAGTAGCTCTGACCATTATCAACTGAGCAAGACGTTTTATTGACTATTAATTGAAGACCTAAACGCTGCAACAACTCATAACCAGGAAGACCAGTGATAGTACGAGTAGTACCAGAATCCAGTAAACCCCGAATTGGAGTTCCCAGGACCGCTACTTACCTACAAATAAGGACGTTGATTACCTTGAGCATGTCCTATAATAAAATCTAAAAGAATTTTGGCAGGAAAATCCGAATCATTGGTCGAAAAAATATTTACATAGGGAGTAGCCTCACGACCATTTAAAGATTCCTCCGGGATGCGTTTCCCTAATTCAAACCAATTCAAAGCTTTCCCAGCAAAAAGATCTATGGACGACGCAAATATTTCTTGATCCGAAATTGTACACGCTACTTTCAATTCTGCTACTCTTTCAAGAAAACTGAGAACAGACATGGTTTTGAAGTCCGCAGTAAACTTGATTTCCCACTTCTCAAGACGCTGTGATTTAAGATAAGGATTAGGCAGAATCTGTGGAGTTAGACCAGGACGTCGGGTAATAGGAATCTCGTCACCAGTTGCAGCAGCATCGGAATCTTCAGCGCGCTCTAACAAAAGACTTAAATTGGAATCTTATTTTGAAATATTTTTTCAAGAGCTGTTAAAATATCAACCAACAATGTTGTTCGAATGTCAGGGGTCAATTTATCGGATTGAATTCGATTAACACGGCTTATATAATGAACAAGGTGAGATAGATTTCTCTCAAATTTACCTTTAGCATTGTCGCCAGAGGTAGACTGAATGGAAGAAATTAATTTTCTCGAAGAAGTTTGCACAAACTCTATTTCTTCGTCACAATCGAAATTATAGGGAGGATAATTTAAAGATTTACTGTTTCTCTCCATCAGAAGTAATGGACGCAACGTTGATCTAAGCATTTCCACAGTACTTGAATTATCTGTGTGAATATCGCGAATGCAAAGCTCAAGAAAAAGCATATCTTTCTTAAGATAGTTGACTCTCAAATTGTAATCCCTCTTATTTATATGAGCGAAAATATTAAATTAGAAACTAATAATCAATATGCAGAGTCTAAACACAAAAAAACAAACAAATATTTCAGAATTCAGAAAACGAGTTTTTTCAAATAAATTGTAAGTCTTTTGAGCAATTATTGGATATTCCGGGTTTAGGTTGAGTTAGGGACATCCTCGGAATAGCAGAAATTCGAAGAAAAGGAGAAAAATGCCTCAGGCTAAAGTCTGGACACATCTTGTTTTATAGGGGCAACGAAAATGATACAATGGGGGTGTTGGAATTCTAGTTCATCAGAAAATTTCACCTAACCTCCAAATCCTTGAAGCCATCTCGAGCAGAGTAATCTACGTAACATTCAAGATAAACTCTAATATAACCATAAAGGTAGTCCAAGTTTATGCACCAACAACCTCACACGAAGATGAAGAAGTAGAAACCATGTATGAAGAAATTACACAGAGTTTGACCGAAAACAAAACGCATTATGCTCTGGTAGTTAGCGATTTTAATGCCAAGATGGGCAAGAGCTGTGGTGATTCAAAGTATGTCGGTAAATTTGGTCTTGGATTAAGAAACGAACGGGGCAATATGCTAACCAGCTTCCTAGAAAAGAGCAACTATACGTCACTAACAAATAAGAAGTGGACCTGGATAAGTCCAAACGGAGGAACTAAGAACGAGATTGACTATATTCTGACTCATCATAAACATATCATATCCAATGTCGATGTACTGAACTCGTTCAATATGGGTAGTGGCCATAGAATGGTTCGTTGTAAAGTAACAATAAACGGAAAACTAGAAAGAGCCAAAAAATGCAAGAGCAAGCAACAAAACTTCGAC
Organism: Galeruca laticollis; assembly: GCA_963921935.1. NCBI lineage: Eukaryota > Metazoa > Arthropoda > Insecta > Coleoptera > Chrysomelidae > Galeruca > Galeruca laticollis. Next base: position 174,409,981 of record OY998179.1, on the reverse strand, counting down.
ATAACCACCTTAAGAGATCACAAGGCGAGATATAATACTGAGCTAGTGGAAAAGTTTACAAATGAAACAGTGCATCCCAAGGAAAACATAAATAAAATTAATAAGCGTCTAACAGAAATAATAAAAGACACGGCAGAAAAATGCATGAAAGCAAAACAGAAGAAACAAGACAAGCTCTCCCCAAAAACAAAAGAACTTCTAGAAAAAAGAAGATAACTCATCAGAAAAGGGAAAAGAGAAACTTTGGAATACAAGGATATAAACAAAACGGCCAGAAAATCGGCAAAACTAGACATCAGGGAATACCAAGAGAAACAAATAGAAAATATCATTGAACGGAAAAGGGGACTGAATATTTTCCATAAAGAAAACAGCTACAAGAAAGAGATACAAAAGCTATCCGATGAGGAGGGAAATATAGTCGTTCATAGGCAAGAAATCATGAGGGTTACCGAGGAATTCTACACAAAACTATACAGCTCACACACGAGACAAAAGGAGGCAGAAAGCAAGGAAAAGAGAAGAATAATGAATGTTGGATCCGAAGACCTTCCAGAAATCGAGATCGAGGAAATCAATAGAGCACTGCGACAAACCAAAATCGGAAATGCAGCAGGAGATGATGGTATACTGACAGAGATGCTGAAGGATGGAGGAAAAATTCTAATGGAACAACTAAAATTGCTTTTTAACAAATGCCTGAATGAAGGAACCGTTCCAACAGACTGGGATACCTCCATAGTTATCCTTATTTATAAAAAGGGAGATCCGGCCAGTCATGAAAATAATTACCAATAGATTAGAAAATAAATTTGAGGCATATTTATCGAAAGAACAGGCTGGCTTTAGGAGAAATATGAGTACAATAGAACACATACACACAATCAGAGTATCAATATAGAAAGCCACGGAGTACAACATCACAACATGGATGGCATTTCTTGACTTTAGGAAGGCCTTCGACACGGTGGAATCCTGTGCGGTAATCCGAGCAATGAGAAAAGCCAGAATCGATCAAAGATACATCGGCATCATAAGCCACATTTTCGTAAACTCTAAAATGAAGATCAGGATGCAAACAGATACAAATGAGATAAAGACTGGAAGAGGAGTGAGACAAGGGGACGTAATATCAACAAAATTATTTACGCTAGTTCTCGAAGATGTATTTCGAAATTTACACTGGGAAGACAGAGGAATAAACATAGCAGGCGAAAAACTGAACAACTTGAAATTAGCAGATGACATCGTCATATTCGCTCAAACCGAGGCAGAACTGATAGGCATGATTCAGGAACTATACCATGAAGCAAACAAGGTTGGACTAGAGATAAACATAAATGAAACCAAATTCATGACAAACGAAGATACAATTACCAATACACTAACCATTGAGAACCAGTTAATCGAAAAACTAGCGTCGTACATTTATCTAGGCCAAGAAATAACAATTAGTAAGGAATGCCAGAATACAGAGCTCAATAGGAGTCTGTCACAATCTTAACAAAAGTAGAACAGCAGTTAGCGAAGATCAGCTCAAAAATTATTCATGTGAGCCATCTAGCGTGTGAAATCGGGCGAGGTTCTCAGGATACATTAAAAGTAACGAATGCACAGCCAATCAGAGCGCGAGAATTTTCTTATACCGAACGGCGACCGAATTGCTGTCCGAAGACATTCGTTTTCAACAGAAAATGTCTCTGGTTCATGCTGTCAGCCGCTGGTTCTAATTTTAACCTAACCTTTTGCATTGGATATGGATATTTGAGTTGTTCGCAACTTAGCCGCACCTTTTTGGTACTCTTGTGAAATACATTCTTGAATTCGTTTATTCAATATTGTTCAGCAACAATTATTATTGCCAGTTAAACTCGAATCATCGAGATGAGTGGTCGTTCCGAAGACGAGTTCAGCAATAGTGTGTATAATTAAAATCAAATCAAGGTAATTAGTGTAAAAACAGGTGAGAGAATCGATTTCAATATTTAATTAGCTGGGAATTTATTAAAATAATGTGATAGAATATCAATATATTCTTCCCACATAAAAGTACCGTTGCCATATCCAAATAAAAAATTTATGAAAAAAACCACACAGTGGCTTCCGACTACGGGAGCGCATCAAATTCCTCAACCACTAGTCAACGTCAATATTCTCAAGTTGTTAACTCTGATATGTTTCCAAAAAAAGAACAAGCGATCGTATTAAATGTAAATGACAATCTTACTCTCGGAGACTGTGTGGAAGCCGTAGCGAATATTGTTGGCTCCAAAAGTATACCGTTTGCCTCTAGAATGTCAAATAATAGAATATGTATGTACTTGTCAACCGTCGAAGCTGCCCAAGATATAGCTGAAAAATATTAAACTTTAAATATAAAACAGCACCAAGTAGTAAGTCGACGACTCATTACTCCAGCAAAGCGAATCATCTTATCAAACGTCTATCCATCAACACCACATGACATATTAGAAGCAGAAATCCTAAAAATAGGTTTTTCAAATTGTCATTCCTCCGTGCAAATCTGTCAGGGAACGAATACGTACACATCCTGAGTTTTCGACTCCAAATGTACGTAGCACCAAACAATGACATAAGTCTACTGCCCTCACTGGTCATTACATTTGAAGATACAACATATAGAGTGTTTCTATCATTCGACAGAATAACATGTTTCCTCTGCAAATCCCCAGAACCTGTTGCCAAGCTTTGTCTAAATCAAGCACCAAACTCATCCTACTATCACGAAAATACTAGAATACCCATTGAACCAATAGCAATAGAAAGCTCCGTAGAAGATCTTAGCCGAATTGACGAAATAAATCATACTCTTCCATAAAAAACCTTCAAACGACCACGGCAATATCTAACAGCTAGTTCCAGCGACCTTACATCCGAAAAAGATCCAGTGGAAGAGGCAACTAATATAACGGATCAAAGCACCAAAAGAGAAAACCCAAACAATTCCCCTGTGCAACCAAACAAAATCCAAATGCCGAAGATCTGGAACCCGTAAAAAAATTCTACAAGGGATCACCTCAACAACTCCTTACATTTGAAAAACTCGCCGACTTTATGGATAACGCATTTGGCACACCTGACCCCTTAAGTATAGCCCAATAATACACAGATAATATTCCTGAACTACTTGCCCTTCTCCACAACGTTTATCCATTTATACAACACAGGGCGATGAAATCCCGATGTACAAGAATCCAATACAAGATACGTAAGCAACTGAATTTAGTCTCAATATCAACAAATGAAGAAGATGAAGATAGTTACGATTCGTCCACTTCGCAACTAAGTCAACACTAACACTTTCTTACTCCAATGGAATATAAATAGGCTAATAGTCCATCTGGAAAAATTAAAACTCTTACTATCAAAAACTACAGAAGATGTGATCTGCATACAAGAAACTAACTTCAAAGATAACAAATACTACTCACTAAGAGGTTACGAATGCGTCCACAAAAATAGAGAGTCTGACAGAGCTAGTGGAAGGGTGGCTATTTTGATAAAAAATCATTTTTCCTGGAAAAATATACAAATTACATCAGAACTAGAGGTAGTTGCAATTAACATACAATACTATGAGAAGAATTTGAACATTATTATTATTTATATTCCATCTAACAAAAAATTCACTTCACAAAGCTTACAAGAAATAACCAACCAAGTAAAAGGCACAAAAATAATAGCCGGGTATTTCAATTCACATAATACAGCGTGGGGATCCAAGACTACAGAGAAAAAGGGAGATACATACAAAACTTTACAAACACAAACAGTCGTATAATAATAAACTCTGGAGCGGGTACAAGATTAAATCCACTAACAGGAGAATTATCTCCTATTGAACTAACTATTCGTGACGCGCAAATTGCACCAAACCTGAGTTGGGAGCCAAACTCATACTTATATGGAAGCGACCACCTACCCATAAGCATAGAATGTCATTCAAGAAAAAACAAGACGAGCAAATTGGATTAAGTTTACTGAGTATGTAGAAAGAAATATTCCAGAAATTGATCAGATTGAAGATAACATTGACGAATTAACGAATGTACTTACCGATACCATTATACAAGCTTCAGAAATCCATATTGGGTATGTAAAACCACTTAAAACGAAAATTTCAGTACCTTGGTGGACACCACAATGCGAAGAAGCTATTAAAGCAAGCACAAGAGCGTTATATAAGTTTAAAAAGAACCAAATCCAAACTAACTTAGATGAGTTCAAAAGATTCAGAGCAGGACATATGTCACTAAGCAAGCTAAAAAGGACTCCTGGAAATCATTTGTCTCAACAATCACTCCGAATACTTCAAACTCCGAGATATAGACAAAAATAAAAAAAAAACTGAAAGGGATTTCATCAAAACTTAAAATAACAAGTTTATCCCACAATACTGAAATTATATCTATTAATACACTTATAACACAAACATTTGCAGAAAAATTCTCTAGAATATCATGTGGTGAAAACAATGAACCAGAATTTAGGGCATATAAACGCGATACAGAACAAAGAATAAAATTTAATCATACCACAGGTAAAACCACCCATTAAATGTGCAAATCGACAAGGAAGAATTAGAATAGGTGCTGAAACAATGCAGCGATAAATCCAGCCCGGGACCTGACAAAATCCACTGCACTTTTATAAAAAACCTCCCAATAACTGGTAAAAAGTATTTGCTACAGACATACAATAAAATTTACTTGGATCACAAATTTCCAAAATCATGGTCAGAAGCTATCATAGTGCGAATACCCAAGCCACACAAACTAATGTGGTATCTGGAAAAACATAACCTTCTATTGATACATCAAAACGGATTTCGAAAAAAGAGGTCAGCAGACGATAGCATTATAAACCTGGAATCCGAGATACACAATGCATTTGCAAATGGTCAGAAACTGCTAGGTGTATTTATGGATCTTGAAAACGCTTACAACTTAACCTGGCAACATAAAATTCTACAAACACGGGTAGATTGGAACATTAATGGGAATATAACAGCATTTATCGAGAAAATTTTGACACAACGTAATTTTGTAGTGATAACAAATGGTAAATTATCTACCAAATGAAAACTAGAGAATGGAATTCCCCAAGGATCTTCCTTAAGCACAACATTATTTCTTGTCGCCATAAATGACTTGTATCACAAATCCGCTACGTGTAAGCTTATACCCTGACGATATTGTAACATACGGAAAAGGTAAAAATATGAAAACATTGCAATCCCTAATTCAAAATGGATTAAACATAATTTATGAATGGAAAGACAAATCTGACTTCAAAATATCTCACGAAAAAAGAAAATGTGTCTTATTTGCACGAATAGCCCAGAAAGAATACCCGGAATTGAACATAGGGAACACCAAACTCAGTTTCACGAAGGATATCAAATTTTTGGGAATAAATTTTGATGATAAACTTAACTGGAAAAAATACTTTGACTATCTTAAACAAAACAGATGCAAAGCTTAAACATATTAAAAATCCTATCACATCAAAAATGGGGAGCAGATATAAACAGCTTACTCAACATATACAAAAGTACCTGCCATTAGATCTAAAATAGAATATGGAGCCATGGCTTTCCAAACCGCTAAATAAGTTATATAAAAAATGTGGAAATAATTTCAAATAAAGCACTCAGAATAATAATTGGTGCGTTCCCAACAACCCCCAAAGACAGTCTCTATAAACTTCTTGGAGAAATTTACATATAGAGTTCAATATTTATCTTTATCTTACAAGACAAAAATTTTGGCCCTTCCTAACCACCCTTACCACAAAAAAATTTGCACTAGATCAGTGCAAACAGCTCTTCCCGCAAGTATCAATATTACACCACCTTTTTACAACACAGTTAAAATGTATATGGCAGAAATCAGCTACAGTTTTCCTGAAATAATTCCTATTGTTAGCTCTAAAGACAATGGACTGTAGTTTTGTTAATTATGCAATTAGCGAATCGACAACATATACAATAAACTCTAGTTTAAATGTACTTACCAAAGATGCCGGTGTCTGCAGTTCACTATGAGTTTCCACAATCAAACGTTTAACTTATAGTGGAAAGTCCTGGCCTTTGTGACACTAAATGAAGTTTATTACAATGTCTATATTTGCAAATAAATAATAACACGAATAAAAGAGCTTGACACACGTCGCGGTTTTAACTTATTTTCAGCGGTTTAACAATGAGAGATTGATTTAAAGAGTTATTTGGAACGAACTGTTCTTCAACGAAAGCGTTAATGACCAAAAATTGAATACTAGTCCTTTATCAATATGTACAAAACATCTGTATTGGAATGTAATGAAAATAATCCATGAGCGGCGCGCCGAATTTTATCGAAAATAAAAGGGTGGCGCGGACACCTATAAACAGCTATAATTTTGCCCCCTGGATTCGCTCACCTGTCTCCATAAACACAGAACTTTCCAAATTCAATAAAAAAGAAACACATCCTTCTCTACTGAAAAACGAATTCGATAGAATACGTGGAATTTACAAACCGTCAGAAGTTTTATTCACGGATGCTTCAAAAAATGAATCAAATCGTTCAGTAGTTACAGCAACTAATACACAAACATTCCGGCTACCAGAGGAGTGTAGTGTATATACACGAGAAGTGTTAGCCATTCATCAAGCTTTAGTTTATGTAATGAGTAACCCAAAACCAAAATATGCAATATGTTCTGACTCACTAAGTGCCATAGAATCGATTCGACACATGTAAGTAGATAATGGGGGGATTTGGCCTGGGAAAATATTTATCGACCGTCCTCGCCGTGACGTCACCGGAAGCTCGAAGGGCGGTAACCTAAGTCGGCCATCTTAGATTTCACGCGCCGTAAGTGTATATGCGTCGTATGTGCCGTCAGGGGTAGGGGCTGCTATTATTGGTCAGATTCTTATGGAACAAAAGACATTATGATTGTTGATTATTATCGTATACAGGATGTGCAAAAAGATGCCATTAAGGCACTAACGCATATCTCTGCTATTATTGGTCAGAATTTTATGGAACAAAAGACATTATGATTGTTAGATTATTATCGTATACAGGATGTGCAAAAAAGATGCCATTAGAGCACTAGCACATATCTCTTCTATTATTGGTCATATTTTTATGGAACAAACGACATTATGATTGTTAGATTATTATCGTATACAGGATGTGCAAAAAAGATGCCATTAGGGCACTAACGCATATCTCTGCTATTATTGGTCAGAATTTTATGGGACAACGACATTATGATTGTTAGATTATTGTCGTATAAAGGATGTGCAAAAAGATGCTATTAGGGCACTAGCACATATCTCTGCTATTATTGGTCAGATTTTTATGGAACAAACGACATTATGATTGGAAGATTATTATCGTATACAGAATGTGCAAAAAGATGCCATTAGTGCACTAACGCATATCTCTGCTATTATTGGTCAGATTTTTATGGAACAAACGACTTTATGATTCTTAGATTATTATCGTATACAGGATGTGCAAAAAGATGCCATTAGGGAACTAGCAAATATCTCTGCTATTATTGGTCAGCTTTTTATGGAACAAACGACATTATGATTGTTAGATTATTATCGTATACAGGATGTGCAAAAAAGATGCCATTAGGGCACTAACGCATATCTCTGCTATTATTGGTCAGATTTCTATGCAACAAACGACATTATGATTGTTAGATTATTATCGTATACAGGATGTGCAAAAAAAGATGCCATTAGGGCACTAGCACATATCTCTGCTATTATTGGTCAGATTTTTATGGAACAAACGACATTATGATTGGTAGATTATTATCGTATACAGGATGTGCAAAAAAGATACCATTAGGGCACTAGCACATATCTCTGCTATTATTGGTCAGATTTTTATAGAACAAACGACATTATGATTGGTAGATTATTATCGTATACAGGATGTGCAAAAAAAAGATGCCATTAGGGCACTAGCTCATATCTCTACTATTATTGGTCAGATTTTTATGGAACAAAAGACATTATGATTGTTAGATTATTGTCGTATACAGGACGTGCAAAGAAGATGCCATTAGGGCACTAGCACATATCTCTTCTATTATTGGTCAGATTTTTATGGAACAAACGACATTATGATTGGTAGATTATTATTGTATACAGGATGTGCAAAAAAGATGCTATTAGGGCACTAGCACATATCTCTGCTATTATTGGTCAGATTTTTATGGAACAAACGGGATTATGATTGTTAGATTATTATCGTATACAGGATGTGCAAAAAAAATATGCCATTAGGACACTAGCACATATCTCTGCTATTATTGGTCGAATTTCTATGGAACAAACGACATTATGATTGTTAGATTATTATCGTATACAGGATGTGCAAAAAGGATGTCATATAGGTAAAATTTTAGATTACCTTACCTCCTCCGATCGAGTTTCCACGACCCCCACTCCTGTCGCTTCTTCACCCTCTTACCATCCTCCACTATCCTCCCATCCAGATAGATGGTTTAACATTAAATAAGAACAAAGGTGGGAAAATTTGTAAAACAACGATGCCTTTAAAAGATTTATTGAAATATTTATACAGGTTTAACAAAATTTATACACAAAATACAACTCTTTCTTTGTTTCTGTTGGGTGTATGTTTTAACACGTCAATTTTTATTTTTATCCTAAAATCTAAGTCTATTTCTTCTAATTCTTGTTGCAACCAGTAATTTGAAAAGTACAAAACATTTATATTGTCTAGTTTTAATATGTAGCGGATTCTATCTCTACGCACAACTTCTTTAATTCCAGATATTACCAGTTCTGTACCTTCTGCAAATTCTTCTAGTCGATGACAATCCCTAAATTTCATGTTATCCGCAATTTCTTGCATTTTAACAACGTTAACTCACTCCACCTCCACTTGGGTGAATGGAACGTCTATATTTTTCCATGCGCCTGTGTAAAATTGCAATTTTTCGATTTTGGCGAATGTGTTATCGTTAAAACTCGTATATCCATTTGTAGTAAAGGTAGCAAATGGTTTTTCGGTTGGCAAACATATTAATTCAGTGTTTCCACATTTACATATGCTAGCTCCACTTTATATGGTATACATACAGGTTTATCATATTTTTTCGTGATTCTTTCCATATTTTCTCCAAGAACTTCTCGAACACCTTTTGCCATCTGATTGTCGCTGTGCAAGAAGAAGGGTAGCTTGGCTTTAACTCCGTGTCTCGCAGAAACAAGGTCACCAAATTTCTCTTGAAGGTAACTGTTAAACGAGCCACAAATTTCCTTTTTTACAAGTCCACTTCCTCCGTTACAGTCCTCCAAACCGCATAACTTTACTACCATTATATTGTCACAAAATGGATCCGTTATCGGTCTAAGTGCCTCTCTCAGTAGCTCTTCTCCTTCCGTGTAATCGATATTTCCAATATCCGTAATTAGATTGTCTATATTTTCTGTTAGTAACAATGTTCCGAATCTTTCGTTAGTCGGTTTAACCTTTCTCCCGTATAATTCGCTGAGACTGTAAACTCCCTCCGTTGGATGACATGTTAACACTTCTACGATCTGGTGATCAGTAAACTGGGTATTGCTTTAGACGCTCTTATTTATAGCAATCGTGGAAAGAAGTTCGGTTATTTTCGCTTATCATCGGACAGTATTGCATAACAAAAGTACTTAAAGTGACAAACTCGCGACTTAAGCTGCGGAAGGTGGCAAAAGGGTGGGGGGACGACATTAAAAACATTACTATGCAGAAGATAGAAGATCGTATCAAATTAAGGTTTTGCCAGCGCTTAGAAGAAATTGCCGAAGGAGCAGAAATGGTAATTACAGCTATAAAGGGAGTTGAACACAGAGAGATCCTTCGTTACATATTAAAGTTTGAGAAGTCAGCAATTTCTTCTAAGCGCTGGAAAAACCTTTATTCAATACGATCTTCTATCTTCTGCATAGTGATGTTTTTAATGCCATTTGCCAAAATCGAAAACTTCCAATTTTACACAGGCGCATGGAAAAATATAGATGTTCCATTTACCCAAGTGGAGGTGGAGAGAGTTAACGTTGTTAAAATGCAAGAAATTGCGGATAACAAAAAATTCAGGGATTGTCATTGACTAGAAGAATTTGCAGAAGGTACAGAACTGGTAATATCTGGAATTAAAGAAGTTATGCATAGAGGTAGAATCCGCTACATATTAAAATTAGACAATATAAATGTTTTGTACCTTTCAAATTACTGGTTGGAACAATAATTGGAAGAAATAGACTTAGATTATAGGATAAAAATAAAAATTGAAGTGTTAAAACATACACCCAACAGAAACAAAGAGAGAGTTGTATTTTGTGTATAAATTTTGTTAAACCTGTATAAATATTTTAATAAATCTTCTAAAGGCATCGTTGTTTTACAAATTTTCCCACCTTTGTTCTTATTTAATGTTAAACCATCTATCTGGATGGGAGGATAGTGGAGGATGGTAAAAGGGTGAAGAAGCGACAGGAGTGGGGTCGTGGAAACTGGATCGTGGATGGTAAGGTAATCTAAAATTTTACCTATATGACATCCTTTTTGCACATCCTGTATACGATAATAATCTAACAATCATAATGCCGTTTGTTCCATAAAAATCTGACCAATAATAGCAGAGATATGTGCTAGTGCCCTAATGGCATCTTTTTTGCACATTCTGTATACAATAATAATCTAACAATCATAATGTCTTCCGTTCCATAAAAATCTGATCAATAATAGCAGAGATATGTGCTAGTACCCTAATGGCATCTTTTTTGCACATCCTGTATACGATAATAATCTACTAATCATAATGTCGTCTGTTCCATAAAAATCTGACCAATAATGGCAGAGATATGTGCTAGTGCCCTAATGGCATCTTTTTTGCACATCCTGTATACGACAATAATCTACCAATCATAATGTCGTTTGTTCCATAAAAATCTGACCAATAATAGCAGAGATATGTGCTAGTGCCCTAATGGCATCTTTTTTTTGCACATTCTGTATACGATAATAATCTAACAATCATAATGCCGTTGGTTCCATAAAAATCTGACCATTAATAGCAGAGATATGTGCTAGTGCCCTAATGGCATCTTTTTTGCACATTCTGTATACGATAATAATCTACCAATCATATTGTCGTCTGTTCCATAAAAATCTGACCAATAATAGCAGAGATATGTGCTAGTGCCCTAATGGCATCTTTTTTGCACATCCTGTACACAACAATAATCTAACAATCATAATGTCATTTGTTCCATAAAAATCTGACCAATAATAGGAGAGATATGCGTTAGTGCCCTAATAGCATCTTTTTTGCACATCCTGTATACGATAATAATATAACAATCATAATGTCTTTTGTTTCATAAAAATCTGACCAATAATAGCAGAGATATGCGTTAGTTCCTTAATGGCATCTTTTTGCACATCCTGTATACGATAATAATCTAACAATCATAATGTCATTTGTTCCATGAAAATCTGACCAATAATAGCAGAGATATGTGCTAGTGCCCTAATGGCATCTTTTCTGCACATCCTGTATACGATAATAATCTAACTATGATAATATCGATTGTTCCATAAAAACCTGACCAATAATAGCAGAGATATGTGCTAGTGCCCTAATGGCATCTTTTGTTTGCACATCCTGTATACGAAAATAATCTAACAATCATAATGTCTTTTGTTCCATAAAAATCTGATCAATAATAGCAGAGATATGCGTTAGTGCGCTAATGGCATCTTTCTTGCACATCCTCTATACGATACTAATCCTCCAATCATAATGTCGTCTGTTCCATTAAAATCTGACCAATAATAGCAGAGATATGTGCTAGTGCCCTAATGGCATCTTTTTTGCACATCCTGTATACGATAATAATCTAACAATCATAATGTCGTTTGTTCCATAAAAATCTGACCAATAATAGCAGAGATATGTGCTAGTGTCCTAATGGCATCTTTTTTGCACATCCTGTATACGATAATAATCTAACTATCATAATGTCGATTGTTCCATAAAAATCTGACCAATAATAGCAGAGATATGTGCTAGTGCCCTAATGGCATCTTTTGTTTGCACATCCTGTATACGATAATAATCTAACAATCATAATGTCTTTAATTCCATAAAAATCTGACAAATAATAGCAGAGATATGCGTTAGTGCGCTAATGGCATATTTTTTGCACATCCTGTATACGATAATAATCTAACAATCATAAAGTCTTTTGTTTCATAAAAATCTGACCAATAATAGCAGAGACAAGTGCTAGTGCCCTAATGGCATCTTTTTGCACATCCTGTATACGACAATTATCTAACAATCATAATGTCGTTTGTTCCATGAAAATCTGACCAATAATAGCAGAGATATGCGTTAGTGCCCTAATGGCATATTTTTTGCACATCCTGTATACGATAATAATCTGTCAATTATAATGTCGTTTGTTCCATAAAAATCTGACCAATAATAGCAGAGATATGTGCTAGTGCCCTAATGGCATCTTTCTTGCACATCCTGTATACGGTAATAATCTAACAATCATAATGTCGTTTGTTCCATAAAAATCTGACCAATAATAGCAGAGATATTTGCTAGTGCCCTAATGGCATCTTATTTGCATATCCTGTATACGATAATAATCTAACAATCATAATGTCTTTTGTTCCATAAAAATCTGACCAATGTTAGCAGAGATATGCGTTAGTGCCCTAATGGCATCTTTTTTGCACATCCTGTATACGATAATAATCTAACAATCATAATGTCTTTTGTTCCATAAAAATCTGACCAATAATAGCAGCCCCCCACCCCCGACGGCACATACGACGCATATACACTTACGGCGCGTGAAATCTAAGATGGCCGACTTACGCTAGTTTTCGTGGGGTTTACTTCCGCTACACAAGATTTCGTGTGGTTTGCTATGTTAGGTTACCGCCATTCGAGCTTCCGGTGACGTCACGGCGAGGACAGTCGATAAAAATTTTCCCAGGCCAAATCCCACCTTTATCTACTAATGTATGCAAGCAACCCTTTAGCGCAACAAATCCAACAATTTGTCCACCAACTATCTACGCTAGAAGTAAAAGGCACACTTATCTACGTCCCCTCACATCCTCTATACGATAATAATCTACTAATCATAATGTCGTCTGTTCCATAAAAATCTGACCAATAATAGCAGAGATATGTGCTAGTGCCCTAATGGCATCTTTTTTGCACATCCTGTATACTATAATAATCTAACTATCATAATATCGATTGTTCCAAAAAAATCTGACCAATAATAGCAGAGATATGTGCTAGTGCCCTAATGGCATCTTTTGTTTGCACATCCTGTATACGATAATAATCTAACAATCATAATGTCTTTTGTTCCATAAAAATCTGACCAATAATAGCAGAGATATGCGTTAGTGCGCTAATGGCATATTTTTTGCACATCCTGTATACGATAATAATCTACCAATCATAATGCCGTTTGTTCCATAAAAATCTGACCAATAATAGCAGAGAGATGTGCTAGTGTCCTAATGGCATCTTTTTTGCACATCCTGTATACGGTAATAATCTAACAATCATAATGTCTTTTGTTTCATAAAAATCTGACCAATAATAGCAGAGACAAGTGCTAGTACCCTAATGGCATCTTTTTGCACATCCTGTATACGACAATTATCTAACAATCATAATGTCGTTTGTTCCATGAAAATCTGACCAATAATAGCAGAGATATGTGCTAGTGCCCTAATGGCATCTTTTTTGCACATCCTGTATACGGTAATAATCTAACAATCATAATGTCGTTTGTTCCATAAAAATCTGACCAATAATAGCAGAGATATTTGCTAGTTCCCTAATGGCATCTTTTTTGCACATCCTGTATACGGTAATAATCTAACAATCATAATGTCGTTTGTTCCATAAAAATCTGACCAATAATAGCAGAGATATTTACTAGTGCCCTAATGGCATCTTTTTTGCACATCCTGTATACGATAATAATCTAACAATCATAATGTCTTTTGTTCCATAAAAATCTGACCAATGTTAGCAGAGATATGCGTTAGTGCCCTAATGGCATCTTTTTTGCACATCCTGTATACGATAATATTCTAACAATAATAATGTTCCATAAAAATCTGACCAATAATAGCAGCCCCCCACCCCCGACGGCACATACGACGCATATACACGGCGCGTGAAATCTAAGATGGCCGACTTCCTTAAGAAGTTAATTAAGAAAAATATGCAAACAGACTGGAATAATGATCAAAATAGCCTCAAACGCATTAAATCGCAATTTACTGACCGACTAATATTAACACCCAGCCGGTTAGAGCAAATTAAAATATCAAGACTAAGACTTGGTCACACTCGTATAACGCACGGTTATAGAATATCTAAAGAGGAATCCCCCAAATGTAACAAGTGCAATGTAAGACTGTCCATTAAACACATCCTTGTTGATTGTCCAGAATTTCAAGAGGGAAGACAAGGGAACAAAATGTCCACAGATGTTAGTGAAAATCTAAAAACTCTGGAATAGATACAAAAAACAATACAATACCTAAAAGATATTAAACTCTATAATTATATCTAGCGAATATTACGTGAATACTGAGTGAATGTTTTTAGTGAATGTAATGCTATAATTTACTATTACGTTTTTTACATAAACTTAATAGTTAAATAAAAAAACAAGATCTAGTTGTTTTTGAGGTTATTGTTTCACTGTTGAGCCATATTTGTTTGAAGTTCGTAAACTTTTTAAATTTGTCATCAAGATAGGTACATTCCAGCATACATTAAAATATAATTATTTCTTGTAGTTTAATAATATCTAAATTGTTGTAAGTTTAACATTATCATGTGCTAAATACACGAAATCAAATAAATTGCAGTTTAATAATATCCAAAAAGTTGTAAGTTGGATATTATCATGTGCTAAATACACAAAATAGAATTATCTCTTGCAGTTTAATAATGTCCAGAAAGTTGTGTGCTAAATACACAAACTCGATTCAAATTTGGTGTCTAACAATTAAAACTTGGCGCCAAATAAGCCCTGCCTAATATGCTCTGATTGGCTGTGCATTCGTTACTTTTAATGTATCCTCAGGTTTTCGGTTAGACAAGTCAATTGAGGAGTATCCACTTTTTATTGCTTGTCCAAAAGTTACTGTTGGTCTTTACTTGATAGTTTCCTGTCTACCTGTGGTATCTCACAATCAATGCGTTGAAAATCAGCTACTGAAAGTTTTTCGCAACTGTTTAACATCTGACCAATTGATCCAGCAAGTGATTTCGGGCCCGTTGTCGCCCCATCCAAATGTTCGAAAAGGTGACGAAAAGGTAACTCTACAAAATGAAGCAATCACATAGCCCACTGCAAGGGCCGTCCAAGATGCACTTCTAGTTGTCTTATTACACCACCTTTCCACCCTGTATTCCTATTTGCACTATCACAGCCTACATCTAGAGTCTCTAAGGAAATCTCATTTTCATTGAGGTATGGCAAAATCGATTCTGCTATGTCTTGAGCTGAGCCAGACTTTAGTGACAGATGACCTAAATAGTCAGATCCAGGTTCTTTTATGATAACATAATTTTCCTCTTCTACTGTTCGACGGAAATGTTTAAATCCAACTTACTCTTATCTATGATTAATGTGTCGCCCTTGCGCCCATCAAAATATATGCCATGTGCTTCAACTGATTTTTGCTTATCTTTCTACAATTCCTCCCTACAGCGGCCTTTCGCCCTTCTTATTTTGTATCGGCCAACCACGTTAGCAGTATCTGTTTCATTAACTGAACCAATATCTTCCAAAACACTTGATGCTATGGCAGCAGCTGCCCGATCTAATACACCATAGCGGTTACAGTGTAATGTAGTAGTTATTAGCTTAATTTTGATGTGCCAAGTTAATTGTTTCTTTACTGAGATGCTAGCTTTACACTCATCATCATTTTTACCAGTCACTTAAAAATCAGACAAGCTGCCCTTTTCTGTATTTAAATCATAATTTTCTTCAATTTCAGTCTCTTTTGGTTTCGAAGATTGTATTGTTAGCTTATAACTTCGTCATTCCAGTCTCTTGATAAGTTTTTTCGTGTCATTTTGGTCAATAGTGTCAATTATTCCCATCCTGTAATTTCTCTGAAGATAGATAGACTTTTGTTCAATTACAGGAATTTATTTAGGCTTGTCACACAAACAGTTTATTTGAATCGAACAATAACAAAGATCTGGGTTTTTTTACAGGAACAATTCAAAGTCATTTCACACTTGCATGCTGAGAAGTCTAATATTTGAAATGCTTGAATTTTCAATGCATCAGCTTAGGTTTGCTTTTATCGTGGTTGTACGATTTCATGAGCTTAAGATACTTATCATAGAAAGCTTTAATGATTTCAATAATCCTATTGACGCTTTCTGGTAAATGAGCATTACTTTTTATGCAAAAAGAGCTGAGAAACTGACTGTAATGTTGTTAAGCTTCCTTGCCAGCACAAACTGTTCTTCAAATCAACATCGAATCATATCTTTATAGCTGGAAATAATGTTCGGCGGCAATTCTCGTGGATCATCAAACACAGGGCAACGAAAAGACTGTCTAGTAATTTTATTGGTCAATGATGTATCCATTTCGCTTCCAAACCTGAGCACAATTCACTAAAATCACTTCCTAAAATGTATAAACACAAGTGGTGAAGCACAAAGTACTAGTCTCTAGCTCTTGCGAACAGCGAACTAACACAAAGAGTGGCAACTGTATCCTGCCAGTTTCACCAACGCTGTTGTGCAATGTGGTCGGTGGCCACCAGATGAATTAAAACGATTCTTACTATTCTTATATTAGTTTCGATTGGTTGCGCGATCGTAGGGTGAAATGCAGAAAGATTGAAATGAAACTTAAAATTAATAGATCAAACAAACTCACCTTAAGTGATGTTCGATCTTGATTATATTACGGTCTCGTTGAAGTAAATGATAAATATGTAGTACCCCCGCTTCGGCGCTCCTGAACCACACTATTCAAAGATATTGGTTTTTATTATCTATTACGACCCAACCCCTCGATTGTACCATATACCTGCTTCAGTCATTTTATGTTGTTGTTGTAGGGGGCTTTTAAAGGGTAGGGAGGGAATTATTCACTTCAACAAGACCGTAATATAATCAAGATCGAACATCACTTAAGGTAAGTTTGTTTGATCTATTAATTATATTACAGTCTCGTCTTGTAAATAATAAATATGTAGATGTTTAGAGTATATTGCAACAACATATGAACTCAAAACTTTATTTCAAACGATATAGTTAACAATTGTAACAAATTTTTTTTACCTAATAATCTTAAGATAAATACTTAATCGCAAACTAGCAATTAAGACGTTAGTACAGCTTTCGTAAATTCTGTATTATCTATAATAGGGCGATTGTAAAAACTAGTGAAGGTTTTTGAATCTTTTGACCATCCCGCAGCTAATCTTATATTATCAAAACTGACTCCAGTCCTAGCAGGAGGTGGGAATATGTCTTGTACTTTGTGGTTTAAATATTGACATATCCACTTCACTTCTTTCCAACATGTTCTTGATCCACCTACTAATAGTAGAAGCAGATGCTTTTCTATGGGGTTTTTCAAAAGTTATAAAAAGCCAATCAAAAGAGTTTCTCAAATTTTTTGTGACGATGATATATTTTTTAAGTGTTCTAGCTACACATAATTGAGGATCCTCGTCAAGGAAAGGTAGAGCTAAAAGAGGTTGAGATCTATTTACTGCAGATGTTTTTAAGCAGTCTGATATATTTATTAGGATTTTTTGAGGTTGGACTGAAATGTGGTTGATATTAATAAAAGTTGAAGTTTGTATCGTAGCCAGGGCTAACAAAACTGCAGTTTTCTTGCTTACGTTTTCTGGGGTAAGATCTTCGGTCCTAAGCGCCATTACGTAAGACAATACTATCTGGGGATCCCAAATCTTCTCGTATCTGGCGCTGGGAGGCCTTTTACTAGAAAGTCCCTTGAAAAAACGCTTAAGTCTGTAATCTTGACTGAAATTTGGCCCCGCTATCTGAGATATGGCCTATCTATAGGAATTTAGGGTTCCATAAGTTGCTCCTCTATTAAAATGTATAGTCAAAAAATCCAGATCGTCTTCGACAGCCACCTTGTACGGATCCAGGTCGTTGTTTTAAGGTTGATTCTATTATTAAAGTTAAGCATACATCCAGGGCTTCTAAAGGCACTCGGCCTGACAACCTCCCTGCCACAAGAGAAATGCGTTTCCACAACGGATGGGGTGTTCTGTTAAATGATATGTTAGGGTCTAATACTATGGGATCATATATCAGTAATGATTTAAATATTGGGTACCATGGTTGTGAACACCAGCGAGGTACAACAACAATGCCTTCAGCTTTGTCTTTAATTATTTTTTTAATACCCTTAATATTAAGGAAAACGGTGGAAATGCAAAAAAGCTGATCCCACTCCAATGTAACGTGGAAGCATCCACCTCATGAGCTTCTGGGTCTTTGACTCAAGATACAAAAATGCAAATAAGTCAATTTTTGGGAGGCCGAACTTAATAATAATTTTTGTAAACGCTATTTCAGAGAGACACCATTCGGTTTCTCTATGTATTTGACGAGAAGCTCTATCGGCAAGCACATTATTTTTTGAACTAATGTAAAATAAAAAAATAAATATTTGTCTTTCTTCGCAAAAGTTCCAGACCTTTCTTGCTAAATTATTTAAATTTGGGAAACGTACGCTTCCGAATCTGTTAATGGTGGATATTGCAGTTGTGTTATCAACTCTGCATAGGATATTACAACCGTATAAATCTTGCGTAAAACATTTTAGGGCAAAAAATACTGCTAATAGTTCTAATTCGTTGATGTGTCGTTATTTTTCCTGATTCAACCAGTACCCACAACTAGTTCCATACTCACAATAGGCACTTCAACTTGATTTTGAGGCGTCCGAGAAAATCTCTATAGCGAATTTATCATCATGAATATTATTACTCGAAACTATTATGTCTTTTAACCACCAAGAAAAATCCGGTAACACATGCATAGAAATAGTAATTTTTGCATCATAGTTATCATTAACCCGGTATAAAGCCTTAATCTTTTCGCGTTCAAAAAACTTAGTGTATAGAAAACTATATCTGACAGCTGGAGCTGCAGACACTAATTTACCAACAAAAATTGAAAACTCTCTTATGGTACAAGTTTTTGTTTATGAAAAAACTTTCAAAATTTTATGTAACCTGTTACGTTTTTCTTAAGGTAATGAAACAGTCATACTTTCAGAATTATATCGAAACCCCAGAAATTGGCAAACATGGCTAGGGGTAAATGAGCTCTTTTTATAATTTTTAATAAATCCTAAATGTTCTACGAGCTTTATACTTTCCTGCGAATTAAAGACACTTTCTTCGAAAGTTCTTGCTATAGTCGTAGGTCAAAATTCAGTGACTCACCGCTCTTACTGCCTATAAAATTAGTTGCAGAAGCGAGCATCATAAGCGCATCATTTTTGAAGGGTTCTTAATAGTCCTAAATAAAAAATAAATAGAAAATGTTCTTGTACACTCTGGCGTTTAAATTTGAGAGAACAGAAATACGAAATTATTATGGTAGGTATCATTATGTATACACAGGGTGTTATCAAAAATAATACACATTTTTAAGGATGAACTATAATAAGGTGTATAGTAGATCATAATATCGTTTTATGTAACGATCATGTAATTATGGTAATTAATACACGAGCGAGACTGGCGTCACTGTCACTCTCCGATGTCTCCTCAGAAAACGAATTATCACTTTCTTTTTGTATTTCTAATGGTTCAGTCACCACTTCAACACGTCCAAATCCCAAAACCTTATTTCTTCTTTATATACGTGCTGAATAAATTTGTGCCAAGTATCAGCAATAGCAGTCTCTAAAGCATCGTCAAACAATTTTTTAACGTCAACTATTTCATATGTTCGGTTTTTTCGTGCAACATAGTGTTACGAAACAACACACTGGTATAGACCCTAAATCCGACTCTGTCTAAGCCAGGTATGAAAATTAAAATTATGGCGGATACGCAGTGTTTTTATAACTGTTTGGGACTATCTTATCTAAACATTGTTTTTGTGACCATACCTATCTAGAAAAGGCCAGAAAAATTATTTGTGCCTGTGTAAGCGGCAGCCCGGAATTTTCTAGTAAGAAAGGCATTAATATAAATAAGGACCGATCAGTGGAGGAGTTAGTTGATGAAGTGATCTCGTGAAATAAATAAACAAAAATACATCGAACAGTGAAGTGCTAATTAATAATCAAGTTTGTGTGCATATAAATTAAATTTAGGTGATTAGTTAAGTATATATAAATTAAGTGTTAGTAAGTTAGTGTTTAAATAAATTAGTAAGTAGTCATACCGAGTGTTTGAAATTTATCCCTCCCGTAATAAAAACTTTTAATAAATAAGAAAAACATCACAATAGTTTTTCACTTCGGCCCAAATAAGCTCTATTGGGTTTAATTCGCAGTGGTAGGGCGGAAGTCTAAGAACTGAAACGTTAAATGCTTTTGCCATTTCATCAACTATATATTTTATATAATTGGCTCTATATTGCAGCACCAGGTATAATAATTCAGTTTTTAGCATTGTTTTACCGTGCGGAATACGTTTACTTGCCAGCCAATCCATGACAACACTCTTGCGGCTAGCTGAAGTAGGTATGTGCTCCAGACGGCGACTGTGGTATGAAGCATTATCCATAATTATTACCGAACCGGGAGCCACTTTTGGTAATATTGACTTAAACCATGCTTCAAATTTGTTACCATCCATCTTATCATGGTAATCACCAGATTTTTTTGACTCGAAAGTCAATAAGCCTCCTTTCACAAAACCTTCTTCGCTGCCGATATGTGCAATAATGAGTTTGCGTCCTTTTCCAGAAGGAGCTTTCAAACCGGTAGACCCTCCATAAAGGCTTGTCAACTACTTTGTATATTCAAGTCCTGCCATACTTTTGATACAGTGTGACCTTCGTTAACCCAAGTTTCGTCAAGATGATGAATTTGTCTTCTTTTGTTACGAAACTGTCGTATTTGCTCTAAATAGTTTCTCCGCCATTGAGCAATTTCATTTCGTTCGACTAAAGCAGTTTTTCTGTTTCTTTTCAGGTAACGAAAGTTCATTAGTCATAAAGTCCTCCTTAAAACTTTATTGCTGATGTTTGGTAATGTTGCATCTGCTTCTATAGCTTTACTAATTTTTGTTAATGTGGGGATTTCATTTTTAAAATAAAAAGAATGAATCAGTCTACGTACAGCGTTACGTGTTTGGTCGTCTAAAACAATTTTCTTTCTTCCTCTAGTTTCCTGCTTACAATTTTGATTTCCTTCTCTTGTTCTTGTACATTTCTCAAAATTTTGTATATGGTATCTTCGAAAGTTTTGTTAAATAACTGCACAGAGCCACAGCATCGCTAACTCCTAATTGTTTATCCCTGGTACGTAACCTTTCATAAATATTTAAAATGATAATTTTCTCTTATCTTAATAATTGTGGACGACGCCATTTCTTGTCGCTAGCACCACTACATTTGGCCATTATTGTTAACAAAAAATAAAAAGTAACCCTAATTTATAACGTACAAAAAAAAACAAAAAGTTGTAACTAATCAAAGAGAAACACAAAAAGCACACATTGATAAAAAAACAAAACGATCACAATGTTACGTCTTTAAATATTAGACATTGAATAAATTATGGAGGTGTCCTATTCTATGCCTTCTGTTTTGTGCAAATCGCTGCATCAAGCTGTCTTTTTTCACAAGTAAGTCTTCGACGTTGTCACGTACGCCAACATTCTCGCAAAGAATATTTTTTATAAAATATTCAAATAGACTAGCTGTGCTTATGCCTATTGAATTGATATTTGCATAGATATTTGTTACAAGTATAAGAAAATAAACGGTTTTAAAAATTAAAACTAACTTTTCCGCATCTGTGGCCCTGAACAATATTCTATCATAAAAGTGTCACGTGTATACACTTCGGGGGATGTATCGTGCTAACAAACCCAAATTTCTCCAAAAATAACCAAAAAGTTAGTATATCTGGATTCATAGGACCCGCTGTACTCGCTCTAATCAACAACTGAAAATCAATAGGGTATATCTGTGAGACACCTTGAACAATCTTCAATCATAAAATTTATCAATCGTATACTCTCTGGAGGCTATATCGTGTTAATAAACTGAAAATTCTCCAAAAATGCCAAAAATTTGTTACTTCAAGTACCATAGCACCCGTTGTACTGGCTTTAGTCATCTGAATATCGATAGGGTTCATATTCGAGACGCCCTGAATAATATCCAATCATAAAATTGGTCACTTGTATATACTCCGGAGGTTGTATCCTGCTAACAAACTGAAACTTCTCCAAAAATGACAAAAATATCGTACTTAAAGTACTGTAGCACCTGTTGTATTGGCTCTGGTGAGCTGAAAATCAACAGAGTTCATCAGTGTGATGTCATGAATAATATTCAATCATAAAATTGGTGACTTATTGCACTCCGGAGGCTGTATCATGCTAACAAGACATGTAAAGAAAAGTGGCCGACGACAACGACGACGACGTCGACGACGACATACACACTGGATTTTTTTCTGAAAACCGTTTTTTCGGGTTGTTGTTGATGGAAAACGTAGAAATAGCTCAAAATTTTTTTCAAAATTCCAACTTTTTTGGGGTAAAACAATACTTTTCTCGCATATTAGATAGGTTGGCGGAAAAGTAAAATCTAAACTATATCGATTTTATTGTTATTTGTGTAATCAAGTAACTATCGCTGGAATATATCTGGCAACACCGCTTATAATACATTGCTTGCTAGGAGGTGGTGAGTCACTGTACTGAATTTTGACTTTCGACTTTAGAAGTAGAAAATCATCAAAATATATAACAGATAGGAAGCCACGCCTCCTAATATAAGATATAACTGATCTTAAAATGTTTGTAAAAATTAAAGGGGTACAACTCAACCCGAACGGTAAACAATTAAATTCATAAATGCAGCCCCTAAATTGGAAGCGTAGGTACTTTCTATGAGAGCTATGTTCGATGTTCGGCACTAAATAATAAGCATCTTTCAAGTCGATGATTGTCATAAAGTAATTTTTTGTAATCAGTTGAGTCACAGTTTTGTGATTCTCTAACCTAAAATGTGATATTGCTACCAATTTGTTAAATGATTTTAAATTAATAACTATTCTGTCAGAACCATCTGGTTTTAGCACAGTAAATATGTTTGATAAATAATGATCAATGGAAAAATCCCTTTTAATAAAGATTTTTTAATTATATTTTCAATGGAGACACATTCCATCTGTGACCTCGAAGGCTCCATAGGAACAATACTTTATAGAGACCGAGAAAGATGACGTTTATGCCATCTGTCGTGAAAAAACACAAACAATGTGATGTAAACACTATTAGTAGTTTTGTATAATCAGCGTTTTTAAATGTTCATTTTTCAAAACTGATATTAAATGTTTGTGATGTCGTCATGAAAAGTATCTTTCTGTATTCATGGCTGTTCAAATATGCTGTATAAAAATAGTACGCAGTTGAAATTTTATAGTTTCTCCGAAAATTCATTGAACACTGCGTGGATAACCTTGAAACGTCAAAAATGAATAAATGCAGTAAAAACCCGTATGTAATTAAAATGTTCTAATTAAAACATTTTGTTAACTATTATTTTGTGTATAATCAGTATGATACTACAATTGGCAGCTATTAGAAAAGTTCTAAACTTTCTTTTTACATAAATAAAAGATTATTATCGAGAGAAGAAAATGTTGTTTTCTGTACGATTTCATTGATTATATAAAATAAAAAACTAGTTATGTGTTTGCTGACTTTAATATTATATAATAAGGGGAAGAAAGTAAACATTTGTGCAAAACGAATCACTTCAAGTTTTTTAATTACCTTTCAGAAAACATCGGGAGGATTGGGAACCAAATAAAAATACTAGAATTTGCAGTGCTCATTTTGTCAATAATCAAAAATCAGATAATTCCCTACACCCCTCTTACATACCAACAATTTTTCCTGGCAAAGAAAATAAAAATATCTATTCATTTTTTGCATTTTGTAGGTTGTTTATTATAGTGTTTACATCACAATGTTTTTCTTATTTAACACCAGGGCGCTCTACTTTCGGCATAAGTGCTGCCTCTATAGTTCCGTCTCGATCCCTATATGGTTTTTCTAATAAGAGGAATTTTAAGACCAGTTATATAGGAAATAACCTTCCTACGAAAACGTAGATCTTGCCACTTCTGGGAAAAAAGCACAAAAACGAAGACTGTAGCAGGTACATGGTACAAGCGATGGGTTGGGTCCAAATAGATAATAAAAACCGATTTCTTTGAATATTGTGGTTCAGGAGCGCTGAAGCGGGGGTACTACATATTCATTATTTACAAGACGAGACTGTAATATAATTGATAACTTTATGTCCTGAAATAGCTTTTTTCCGAACATGCTAAATGTGTCCAAAAATGACGAATTTCGTTATGATTCAATAGACTTGCGCGATCGGAACATAAACTGAAATATATTTTTAATTGTTTTTCAATGTTCGAAGAATAATAAGTTATGTTCGTAGCTTAAAATAATAATAAAAAAATTACAAAAAAAATAAGGAAAATTACGATTTCCACTAATTTTATGATACTTTCGGCTGATTGCTTGATGGGAAGATAAAGTACAATTTCCAAAAAAAAAATTCTTTTATATACCTATCGAAACTTTTCCGCACTATAGCAACTGTGAATTCAAAACTTGAATTTTTCCGCACCACCGTATCGGACATTAACAAACAGTAGTATTTCATAAATGTTAAGGATATGTTACCTAGAATCAAACTATTTTTACATAATGGACACCTCTTTTACTATTACTTTTTCGTCCAACCCTATCTAATATGCGAGAAAAGTATTGGAGTTTTGAAAAAAATGGTGCCTCACAGACATACTCTATTGATTTTCAGCTCACCAGAGCCAGTTAAACATATCCTATAAATCCAGATATACTACATTTTCGGTCTTTTTTGAAGAAATTATGGTTCGATAGCACGATACAGCCTCCGAAGTGTATACAAGTGACCAACTTTTCATGGTAGGATATTGTTCAGGAAATGTTACATATATTATGCGTAAAAGTTAGTTTTAATCTTTAAAACCGCTTATTACTTTTCCGCCCTACCTATCGAACATCGTCCGGTTACTGCAAAAACCAGATAACCACACTTTTTTAATTTTCTTAGTTAAGTGCAATGTTACGAGTTTGCAAAAATAATATAAATCCATTTTGGTCAAAATTTAGCCAGCACAAAGCAGATTGTGCACTTATGTCGTGTGGGTTTTCGTTTTCTTTCATATTATTTAATATCTTTAACTGCACAGAGAAGTTATATGGTACTTATCTGCTTTAAGCTGTTTAATTCTGCAACCGATATGAATATTTCCCGGTAAAAACAAGCTAACTGCCATTTATCTTGTTTACGCTGTAATGATGTTTGACAAAGCAATATTATTACTACCGTTTTATTCAGATATTTGGCATTTAACTTATTTTTGCTGTAGCGTTCATGTTTTTTTGGTAACAGGTGTATGTACTTGACTTAAAATTTTAGCATTTATTTCGTTCTGGCAGTACAGTTCAAAGACATAACCTATAAGTTTGTTTACAACTTGTTGATTACTCTCGCGTTATTTTGCAGTTTTCTCGTATTTTTATTAGTTTGAGCAGTGAAAAAATTGTGCATAACTTTGTCTAGAGGAGCAGTTCTCAACCAAGAAAAGTGTACAGGTATTTTCATATAATTAATAGTTCAATAGCAAATGGATTGTGTTATCGTTATTTATTGTAGATGGTAGTGACAAGATTCATAATGAAACCCAGTCATCTCCAAAATTCACGGTGGTGGGTGCTAATCCATATTTAGAGAATATAGATGGGGGAGTAGTTGCTAATGAAATTCGTATTTTACCAAATAATAATACAGCTAGGTACCCACGATAATTTAAATCTAATTGAAACCTTATAAACATCAACAAACTTTTAAAAAAGTCTGTCATAGAATACAAGCGATTAAAATATGCTTGCTTTTAGTTATTTTAATTAGTTTTTGGACAACAAGAGTTATGTCTATTATTTTATATTGTTTTTTTATTAGAAGAATATCATGAGAGTATCACATGTGACCCTTCGCCTTTTCCCCTTCATATGGTAGCTGATTCTGGTGTAACAAGTGACAGGGAACATTTCAAAGAGTATGAAATAGCTGGTCCCTCGACAACTGATGGTGCTTTAGACGAGATGATGTCATACGAATTAGATTCCAACCAAAGACGCTTCGCTTGTGAATCAAGAGATTTGCTTTAGGGTTCCGATTGCTCAGTTAAGGACAAAGATTATATTCCTGACGATTCCACGCCAGAAAGCTCGGATGAGGAGATGCATACTGGTAAGCTTCACATTATACTTTTTAGCACCTGCGAATAACGACGACATTCCAACGAATAGTCCGGAAGTTATGGAAAATCCTTTGGAAAAGAGAACCCGTTGGAAGAAATCGGAACCTAATCAGTGGAAGCAAAATTCAGCTAAGCGTAGAAAAATCGAAGCTAAGGCCCCAAAACACATTGATTGCTCAAAATGTACATATAACTTTTCTGAAGAGAATAGATTAATAATATGTAAAAATTATTGGAGCTGCGATTTTAACAGAAGGAAAGATTTTATTTCAAACAATGTTGAAAGTAGGGTTCCTGAAAGACGTAAAGCCAAACGTACCAGCAAAAAAAAGCCAAGGGAAGACTCCAAAAGCTTTTTTCTCGACTCAAGAGTAAGTAAAATTTTTTTCATTAAAACACTTTGCATAAGCAAGGAGGTGATAGAACATGCCTTCAGAAATAAAGGAGGAGGACGGTTGTTTTGCGGTCATGATAAAAGAGGCAAAAAGGAGCCTCACAATAAAACCAAACCTGAACAATATGAAAAGGTAAAATCTCATTAAGAGTGGTCGAAAACTAGTTCGAACTAAAGAATTCAAATAAATATTTATTATTCTGAGGTTGATTCAACCTGTACACCTCATCCAACGGGTTTTGCTGTTTCCTCGTAAAAATGTTCGGTTTAGTTTTTGCATTCTGACGTATAATTTGAAAAGTCATGAAGACCCGTCAAAATAATATACACGACCCACTCCTTCCCCGTGCAGTAGTTGGCGACGGCATTGACATAAATGTCGAGTCGAGTTTTGATGTATCAAGGTGACAAGTTGAGAACGGTGAAGTTCTAGAAAGGTGTTTTTTGGGTTGAAATAGTTTTTTTTCAATTCTCACTACGCAAACTAACGTTTTGTGTTAAATTAATAGAATGGTCTATTAAAGATTCCACTGTGATTGCAACGCGAGAGCAGTGAATGTTTTAGTTAATTTGATTTGAATGGAAAGGTTCAGTTTGGTTTGTGCTAGCATTGTGTAAATTCTTCTGATTACCTTATCGAGTAACCGATATCAAAGGATATTTACACCTACAGTAGTTTACAACAAATAAGTTACATTTGACCACGTTCACAATTATACATATACTCATTACAATTTGACAGTTGTCTTTCAAACCCTTTCAAAACGTGTAATTAGCAAAGGTGATTTTACGTATATGTGCTCTGTGTCAGGAAGCAGTTCGACAGGAAGAATCAAACAAGGTTGTACGTGAGTAATGTAATTTATAAGTATTATATTGTTGCTACACATGTACTGTGTTTCGCTGCGCACTACCACCTTCGGAACGATTCTAGTGAGTAATAGTGACTTTGTTTTTATTTCAATTGATGTACGACATTTTTGTAATTTTTTGAGAAATTTCAGATTGTTAGCACGGTACAGCCTCCGGATTACAACAAATCACCAATTTTATGATTGAATATTATTCAGAACATCTCACAGATGAACCCTATTGATTTTTAGCTCACCAGAGCCAGTACAACAGGTGCTATAGTACTTTAAGTAAGACATTTTTGTCATTTTTGTAGAAATTTCAGTTGGTTAGCACGATACAGCCTCCGGAGTATATACAAGTGACCAATCTTATGATTGGATATTATTCCGGGCGTGTCAATGATGAACTCTACAGATATTCAGCTCACTAAAGCTAGTACAACGAGTGCTTTGGTACTTGAAGTATCAATTTTTTTAATTTTTGGAGAATTTTCAGTTTGTTAGCACGATACAGCCTCCAGAGTGCATACAAGTGACCAATTTTATGATTGAATACTGTTCAGGGCGGCTTATATATGAACCTTATTGATTTTTAGTTCACCAGAGCTAGTACAACGGGTGCTATGGTACCTGAAGTGCCATATTTTTGATCGCTTTTGGAGAAATTTCGGATTGTTAGCACGATACAGTCTCCGGAGTGTATACAATTTTTCAAGGTGTCTCACAGATGTACCCTATTGATTTTCACCTGACTAGAACGAGTACAGCGGGTCCTATACACAGATGCGGAAAAGTTAATTTTAATCTATAGAACCGTTTATTTTTGTTTGATTTATTTTACCTTTTATGTTTTTATTATATTCTAGCAAGAAATCGTTTAAAGTTTATTCGGGCAATTGTTTGACAGGGAGTTGTCTGCTCGGGGAATTGTCCTAGATCCGATTTTGAGTTTGCCTAGACTCATTAAGGAATGTCACTTACATATTACGAAGTACCTGATATCTATGCCAAATATTATCAAAAAAAAATAATTTTTACTGGGTATTCGGATTTTTAAGTCAATGAGTATATTTGATATTCCCTTTTTTTAATACATTCCTATGATTATATACCAACTTACATTATCGGGCAACCCTCTACTTTAGGAAACTAATTAATTGAGGTGACAAAATAAATGGTTCTCGAGACAGGCAGTTCGATATCTACCGATGACGTCAACTAGGGGTTGGATACCAACGAAAGGGGATGAAAATAACGTTGTATTCGTGAAAAAAAGTTATTTTTGGAAAATATTCCTAATATTCACATATATACAAATTTTTACAATTTTCTAACATTACGTAATCTAATTTTGTAACCAACCATACATATACTCCAAACTTGTTTAAAAATAAAAGTAAGGGGATACTTGGGGTTCAAATATAAATAGATTTAATCAAGTGAAGTGGCATTTTTGATTCTGCTCCTGACCCTGGAATATAAACTTGATTGGATGAAATTAATTAAATTGAGTTTGTCCTTCGCATGTAAATTGAAATTTTCAGATGTATTTTATAAAGTAAGAAAGAAAAAGATTAAGACGTTGCAGACAATTCGTCCAAGGTTTCTTCAATCAATACAATTTTCTTTTATTTATATAATCGTTCAAATCAGAATAGAAAGGATCTCTTACATTAGGCAACTAACATTCTCTTAGTCCACAAAGAAAGACCAAAACAGTATAAGTATCGAAATTCTAAAAACAAGCGAGCAGAGAAGCTTCTAGCTTCGTGTTAGCAGGGTATGTATCAGAGGAAGTTTTTCTAGTAGCCAGGACGTCAAAAAATGTTAAGAACCTCTTTTAGTAATTGAAAATCACTTGAATTATGGAATTCTAAACACGCATTTATTTTTTAATTAACAGCAAAATGTATATTTTGATAAAATAAAACTACAAAATACGAAAGTCCGCCATGATACTTTGAACATCAGATAATAATAATGTTTATTTGTACGAGTTATCTACAGATAGAAAATTTTATAAATAAAAAAGTATAAATGAACTGTTAATCACGAAGTAAACTAAGTTTACTTGTATGTGGCAGAAACACATTAAACAATTAAACTGTATATAATACAATGTAATATAACTTATTAATATCTTAAATCTAACCAGAACTGAAAACTATAAACAATATCGAATTTATGAGAAATATAAAATTGTAAAAGATATAAAAACAAAAACACTGAAGATATAGGATGGATACTATTTTCACTATACAGTGCTATTAAAAAGTCCCCTCCCCCCCCACGTATCTTTTGGAAGGCTACACTTACATTAATAAAATTTGGAGGGTGAAAATAAAGTGTTGTAAACTTCTCTACGAATGGTAACAGGTGACGTAATAGTAATAGATGACGTTACAGTGCCACTCTGGCCAATAATTTTAAATATGACCTTATGGCAAGTGATATCTCTTTTGAAAGGCATTGACATTGGCTACATAGCCATATTAATTTTGTTTGCGTTTAAACTCATTTTGACAGATAAATTAAATAAATACCAAAATTATTGAAATTATTTTTTTAAATTTAATTAATCAAATATCAACAATGGATTCTTATAGCAAGTGTTCGAAATATGCTCCGTCCACTTCCTGACAGTAATACATCCTATTCGTAAACTCTTGTCGTACTCGTTCGAATGTGTCAGCTGAAATAGCATTGCATTATTCAGTAATTCTTTCTTTCAAAACGCCAATGCTATCTGGTGCCGTAGTATAAACCTTGGATTTCAAGTACCCCCATAGAAAAAAATCTAATGGTGTCAGATCTGGTGACCGAGGTGGCCATTCTATAGGACCTCGCCGGCCGATTATTACTGTCAGGAAGTAGACGGAGCACATTTCGAACACTTGCTATGAGAATCCATTGTTGATATTGGATTAATTAAATTTGAAAAAATAATTTCAATAATTTTGGTATTGATTTAATTTATCCGTCAAAATTAATTTAAACCCAAACAAAATTAATATGGCTATGTAGCCAATGCCTTTCAAACGAGATATCACTATCCATAAGGTCCTATTTAAAATTATTGGCCAGAGTGGTACTGTGACGTCATCTATTACTATTACGTCACCTGTTACCATTCGTAGAGAAGTTTACAACACTTCTCCCTCCAAATTTTATTAATGTAAGTGTAGCCGTTCAAAAGATACGAGGGGAGAAGGGGACTTTTGAATAGCACTGTATAACTATTAGTATTTCCCTTTTATATAGCATTTTCCTCACTTCAATCAATCAAGTTGTTTAAAAAATCTCTCGGCTTACTGCTGACAAAATCCCTTAATTTTCTTTTGTATAATGATAGTATGGTGACCTCCCTAACTTCACTTGGAAGTGAATTATATAATTTAGGGCCTAAATAGGTATAGTTTTTTTGACCAACCGTTTTTTGCGTAGGTGGTGTAACAAATGTTGGTGTATTTCGTGTTTCGTATTGGTGGCCTGGAGTTCTCAGTTCCGTCTTATGTGTATGTTGAATAATACATACATTTATAAAAAATATTTGCCTAGGACCAAATATTTCGCTCTCCCTATATAATGTGTTACGTGGACAATCATAACCCCGGTGAAGAATTGTCCTAAGAAAACGTTTTTGAAGGATTTCTAGTAGTAGGTACGTCTTAGAAACTCCGCCCCATCCTATCATTCCATAATTAATGTGTGGTTCCACTAGACTTCTATAAACTATTTTTCTTTGTTTTAAGTTAAGTATTTCCTTGAATTTAAATAGTATGTAACCTAGCTTCTTTAATAGATATTGTATATGCTGATCCCATCTCAACTTATGATCTATCATGATACCAAGATACTTTACTTTGTTAACTGGTGAAATTGTAAGATTTTCAATAGTTAAGTCATAATTTGGCAGAGCATCAACGTAGGAACTGACTGGTAAGTATACAGTTTTATTAATATTTAATGATAGAAGTATATTGTCAAACCACATCTTAACTTGTTGCAGATCTTTCTCTAAATTATGTTTTAGGTCAAACCAGTTGCCGTCATCGCAAAACAATACTGTGTCAGCTACAAAACTAACTATTTTGCTATGTGTTCCCAGCATAGACAGATTATTCAGATATACATTGAAGAGAATAGGTCCTAAGACCGTCTCTTGAGGTACGCCACATGAAATGACTTTTCCACTACAATAAGTGTCTTTTATTTTCACTTTTTATATTGGGTTGGTTGAATAAGTTCTGAATAGGTCATGTGGAATACCCCCAATACCCAAGTCTTCTAAAGTGCTTAGCAACATCCCATGGTCGACCGTGTCGAACGCCTTCGATAAATCTAAGAAGACTCCAATTGAAGGCCTGGATTAATCTAGTGCATTATAGATATTTTCTGTTAGATATCTAATGGCATCTTGTGTGCATTTATTTTGCCTAAACCCGTACTGCGCTGAAGACAGCAACTTGTGTTGTTTCAAAAATTTATTTAATCTTTTTTCTATTATTTTTTTAAATATTTTAACCAGACTACTAACCCACTAAACAAGAAACATAACAAGTCTTTTTTGTGATGTTCTTTTTAGAGACTTTTCGTGATGTTTATTTAAAACGTTAATAAGATATCTCCTAGATGTCTCAAATTTATTACCAACTCTATTAACATCCATATCATGTAAATAAAACATATTTTTGATGTACACAGTAATACTTGAATTCGCAGTTACATACACATCCTATGAACTTGTTTTTACTAACTTCCTATGGGAAACATTCATACGATGTTGATTTGTATACTTTTCACTAATGTCACATACAGAACGTTACTGTAATATTACAAATTAACTTGTTTCTAAGATGACCACATGTTGCAGTTACTTTTACATCTTTCGAAATAATTTTTAGTAACATCCTAGTATTACGTCTGTACGATGTTAGTTCATGAAACTCTCAGTAATATCTCATATTAAACATCACAGTAACATAAAAAAAGAAGCAAACACAAAAGGAACTAACTAACGAGACAAACAGTAGTTATCTGTGGAATCAAATGACAAGCATGAAATGGCGGATGGTTTTCAGTTATGAGTTATATTGTATTTGCAAGAAGCACATATTTTGCAGGTAGTACTTGAATAAAGTGGTCTTCGTTTTCATTAGTTCCTACTCTGTGTATATAATCTTTGGTTCCTACTTAGCTACAGTTTCTATACTTAGTTATAATTCTTGTTATAATGGACGAACAACAATTGTTATCGGTAAGTACCTATTCCAAAATCATAATTATTAAAACTTAATACTCATTCAAAACTTTATCGGCTATTATACATTGAAATTCCACGTGGCGGAATTGTACACTAACATTATATGATAGACTTTACAAAATAGGGGATTTTTCATTTTTTAAAATATTTCATATAGTTAGTAAGTATATTTTAAAAACGATTCACAATATTCCAAATCCTAGATATGCATTATACCCTACAAAAAACTTAATATTGGAATAGGGTAGATATTATTATTAATAATAAAACATGCTCATATGTGGGCAGATATTTGAATCTAGAAGAAAATTTTCAATGTTCAAGATGTTTCAGAACCTACTTGCACAAATAAAATAAAAAACAAATAGTTGGTAATTATGTAATGAAAGGCGGGTAACTATTTCAGATAGTCTGATACAAACATTGTATTAAAAAATATTGAATCAAGTATCTCTAGTTCTAGTTTTTGTAGTAGTAGTCTTAGCCATCAATATAGTTTTGCAGGTTTAGAAAATTTTAACATTATTACTAACAATTCTTGTGGACAATTAGAGACTGTCTAAGACTTTAAAAACAGAAATATCTGTTAAAAAGCTCACTTCCATTTGAAAATTCACCGAATACAATAAATAAGATGTAGTTGTCCCTTACAATGGTACCTATATTAATCTAGTTGAAGAATATGTAACTTATGATACTGAATGCTCCAGTCAACAAACAGCATTCAATTATTTATTATTGTAGAAACACAGCAATAGGATACTCAATTGGATACAATTAATTATAAACTCATTTAACTTGATAATGTCTTCATATCTCTTCTTCATAAGTTTTTTTTTGTATACAGTGTATTATTAATGCTTAGTTTTCATTAAGTTACAATTCCACGATGTTAATATACAATTTGTTCCAGGATGGAAATAACAAGATGAGAATAGTATATTATTTTATACAGAAAAGAAGTATGAATTTTCATAGCATACCTGAATTTACCTGCCAAATGGAGTGAGGCATGTAATAGAAGGTAAATCATGAAAAGTCACTTCTCGAAATAAAATATGTTATTATTTCTTTGAAGAACCCCGCATGTATCTTATGGAAAATGGGTCCCAGTCAATTGGCTGAAAATCAAGTTTGATGTAGTTTAAGATGATCGATCAAAGGTCTCCATGGGCGCAATTTGATCTAAAGTAATTGTTTTATTAGCTGTTGTTCAGAGCACCTTTATATGTTTCACAGATAAGGATTTTGAAGTGTACGTTATAGAATGGTTGAGTCACTCGAAACAGCCACTCTTGCGTGAAAAAAAGTAACTGTAAGTAAACGATAGAATTTTCTTTAATCAGATTGGATTTCTGTTTATATAACGTAATGTTTCATTAAATCTTTATGGTGTAAAATTTTTATTAGTTTTAATATAATCGAAAAGCTATTCTAATAAATTTTCTGTAAACTAGCTGTAATGTATGTATATCCGTTAAACTTTATTAATTCAGTTTCAAAGTATGTTACGTTATGGTAACTACGGATTAATATACCCTTTTTTATTACTTGCTTTCACTGAATGTGTTCAATAGTTTCCACTTTCCAGACTTGCTATGTAATATGCTTACACAATTTTATTTTTGTTAGGTTGGATTCCTGGACAAGATATATTTTTTTTGTAATTTTGTACCTGCTTTTTCCAAATTTACTGTACTGCTCATTAATAGCGAATAAACGTTTTAAATCCTTTATTGTTTTTTTGCTATTTTATTTTGAATGAACAACTAAGAACGACTGTAGGCCACATCTCGGGACAGAATCATGGTACAACTTTCAAAAAAATTAGCTTTAGGTAAGTGATCCTGAAAAATTGCTGGAAAATATTTTGCAGTCTCTAAAATATCCGCTAGGGGTGGAATGAACACTCGAAAACATAATACTACAAAAAAACATACTAAAGATGCCCTAAAAATACAATTTTTGAAATCTTGAGATTATGAATAAGTTTAATTAAAGAGGTTTTTTGCCATTATTCTTCAATTAATGGGTTCAAATTTATGAACAAATGTATAACTTTTTCGTTTTTTAACCGATATTAATGATTTTAGTTGCATTTAATAGTATATTAAGTACCAAGTGTCAAAAAGGTTACTTTAGTCACGAGTTCTACTAGGCACGAGTGGAGCGAAGTGGAACGAGTTCCTTGTGAAACGAGTGACTAAAGACGGTTTTAACACGAGGTGCTTACTATACTTTTTCTTCGCTCGCGGGAAGGAAAAAATTATATTATATTTGAATTATATTCATTACATGACGGACGATGGCTCACAGTTGACTGACAAATCAAATGACGCAGAATAACAAAATTATCACGGAATATGAAATTCAACATTCAAAAGATACACTTGATTTGACGTTTAAAAAACAAAAGATAAACGAGATGTGACTTTTCGCATTTTCAACACTAGTGTTTAAAGAGTCGTTTTGTGCATGTCAAACCCGTGTTCAAAGTGCGGTTTTAGTAGCGGAAGTAGAAAAAAGAGTTTTTCTGTTTAATAAGATTGATAACAAAATTAGATAATTTTGTATCCACTCGGAAATTTCAAATGTAAATTGAAGCATTTTTTAAATTTTTATAGCTGATATTGTAAATCTTATATCTTGGAATAGATTCCTATTTTTACCCTTTTACATCAGAATTTAAAAAATGCCTCATTATATTTGAAATTTCCGAGAAAAATGGGAAAATTGTCGACTTTTTTACATAGCGTTGACAAAATTGTTCAATTTTGTTATTTTTGTTAAGCATATATTATTAAAGAGGAAATACTCTTTTAAATGACGCCAAAAACATGAATATCGATTAAAAAAAGTGTTACATTTGTTTTTTGGGTTGAACCTTTCCCCACCCCTTACTTGAAGAATAAGGACAAAAAGTCACTAACTTCATTCTTTCATAATATCAACAATATATCAAAAATTGTATTTCTAGGATACCTTTAGTATATCTTTTTTGGAGATAATCACAGTATTATGTTTTTAAGTGTTCATTCCACACCATAGCAGATATTTTAGGAATTCAGCGATTTTTCAGGGTCATTTTCCTAAAGAAATTTTTTTAAAGTTGTACCATGATTTTTTTTTGTAATATGGCCGACAGCCGGCGTTCTTAGTTGTTCACCCTGTATTTGCTGATTAGGCACAGAAACATCTATAGGATGTCATCTAGAATGTTTGAGGTATATTATTTAGTGGTTTATGTGATGTCCATACAACATCTACGAGAATACACTGTATTGTTTTTGAAATGTCGCATTTAGATCATTGATAAAATGTAATTTTTTAGACATTGCATTAACATCGATAAGATGTTAAAAGGCATTTCAAAGTATAACAGAAATGTTGTTTTTAGTTCGTTATAAAGACTTCGTTTTGAGGAAGTTCTAGTAACATCACAGTAATGTAAAAAGGCAGCGTTTTAACATCGCTGAGAAGTTAAGTTGAAACATCACAAAAGTTAACATCCACAAGCTGGGCATAAGCGGTTGTATAGATGTGCATGTGATGAAAACAAGAGGAAAAAAAGGAAGAACATTATCACAATGTGATGTTGAATTAACATAACTGTAATATTTATTTGCATAGTGGGAATTAGGGAACTTGGTCTGTAATTGGCTGTTTCTTGTTTTGTTCCATTCTTATAGATTGGGGTTACGATTGAAAGTTTAAAAGCAGAGGGGAAGTGTCCCTTTTGTAGAGATTTATTTATTAAATATTTAAGTGGTTTAGCAATATCATCTTTCATGATTTTTAAAGTTTCTGCTTTCATGTCATAACCAGATGATTTTTTATTTTTTAGTTGTGTTATAACGTCTTTA
The DNA here is from genome assembly GCA_963921935.1 of Galeruca laticollis. Lineage (NCBI taxonomy): Eukaryota > Metazoa > Arthropoda > Insecta > Coleoptera > Chrysomelidae > Galeruca > Galeruca laticollis. Next base: position 174,372,951 of record OY998179.1, on the reverse strand, counting down.
ATTTCGACTTCGTCCGATGGATACATAAAAACGGAATGGTTGCAAGTTTAATTTTTTTCAGTGTAATTTATATTTTTGTTAATATTACCAGCCAATTTTTTACCTACTGATATGAAGTAATTGTTAAAAATATCTGCTATTTCTGAAGGTTCAGTAATTGATTCAGTTTTATCATTTTTGATCGAATTTATTGTATCTGTTTGTGGGACCGTCAGGAACTGAATAATAGTTTTCCATAGATTTGTCGATTTGTTATCGTGTTTAATGCTGTTTCTGTAATATTAATTTTTTATTTGTTTTATTAATTTTTTTGTTATTTTTATTATAAGTTCGTCTTAAAATTTCATTATCTTGAGATTTTTCAAGTTTTTGAAACATATTATTTTTTTATTGATTATGTTGATAAGTTCATGGGTTATCCAAGGTTTCCGTTTTTTTTTCTTGTTAGTAACTCTTTTATATTTTGTAGAAACATCTATACATTTTTGAATTATATCAATAAAATAATTGATTTCAGTTTCGATGTCAACATCGGAGTTAAAGACTGAATCCCAATTAACTTGATGAATTTCATTTTCTAATTTATTTTCGTCTATTATTTTCATTGAATTGTTACTTGTAATATTTCGTTTTTTATTTGTGGAAGGAAGTACTAGTTGAACTCATATTGAATAATGGTCTGTTATATCGGTTTCCAAAGTCAGTGGTAGTATAGTGTCATAGTTTAGGTTTTTATTTTTGATGAAAATGTGATCAATACATGTTGCGGACCGATTTTTTACTCTAGTTGGCGAATTGATTGAAGAAATATATCCGTGTTCACTTATAATATCGAGATAGTTTTGTGATTCTTTAATATTTGTTAATAGATCTATGTTAATATTCCCTATAATTATACTGTAGTCACCCGGTTCGTTTTTTTGACTTAGAAAACAATGCAATTCATCAACAAACTCATCCACTAAAGTAGATGGCGACCTATATAAAGCATTTATGATAAAAACTTTATCGTGGAAATGTATTTTCACTTGCAAAGAAAACTGTTATCAAAACGAATTGTTTCATGAGAGTCATAAATATTGGATTTTACAAATCCAACAACACCGTCATTTTGATTTAGATCTCCGTGGTTATGAATTGTCTTATATCCTGGAATGTTAAAAATGGTGACATCAGGGACACGCCAGGTCTCTGTGAAAACTATACAATCAAAAGATTGTCTTCTAGTAGCAATGTCTATGTCTTTCAGTAGCAATGTGAATTCGTTAAAATTGCGATTAATGCTACTTATGTTGTTATGAATTATGTTGAAGGTTTTAGATGAATAATTAACTTCTAGAACACTTTTGGCTTCTTCAGTGTTAAGATGAAAATTTTCAATTGTTTTCGAAAGTGAAGTTGTTTCTTCTTAATATTTTTCACATTCTTCAATCAATGTCTTTCTCTGTTTTTTGAGAATATAATGATCATTCAGTAACATTAGACGCTCTTTTTCTTTTATATCATTTATATTGATATCTTGTCGCTATACACCCGGGTTTCAGGCAGATCTGTGACACCGATTTGGCATCTGCAATTTTAATTAAACAACTATTAACAATGGTGCAAAGTGGAACCTAACCTCAAACAAGATTTTTTTTATTAAATTTGGGCCTCAAGCAAGAACAAATTATTTTATAATCTACAAATTTCTAACAAATGCATACCATGTATAATACTGCCATTCGTTCAGCCATTGGAGCATTTTGTATAAGTCATACTTCAAGTGTACTGTGTTAAGCAGCAAACATGTCTTATGCTACTGATGTAACAAAAAAGACCAGCTCCAGCATTATACGAAAGGGTTGCTAATTAGTACACCGATTTAGTTATCATAACACCAGTTGTGTTCATAGCTAACAATAAACCCAGCACTCCACCATGGACTATTGCTACTCCGAAATGCCGTTTTGATCTTTGCAGCTTCAAGAAAATAAACACACATCCAACCATTATTAAGTCAAACTTTCAAAGCATTGTTAATATTTACCCCTTATATGTACTAGTATATACATCAAAAACATCGGCAGGCAGTGTAGTGAACACATCGTAAGAAGAAGATCACCTGCATGTAGTAGCTTCACTGGAAAACTTGGTCACTGATTCAAACCAAATATTTCCAGCAGCGGCATGCCTCCGAACTCGGCAAACAAATTTGAGATTTTAATCTCAACCTGTCCTTTATAAGACAATCCAACTTGTAAAGATCTGCTCTGTCTAGAGCATTCTTATTTATGAGAATCTGCTCTGATTAGAGCAATTTTTGTTTATGAAGATAGCTTTTACCAATTAAAATCGACTAAGAAGAAACCCAACAAGTAACCCAACAGCCTTCCAGCCCTGAGAAGACGAAAGGATTTTCAGGTGAATATTCAACACTAACCGGCAGACAAGAAGGGTCAGAAATCCTTTAACCGGTGAGGAAACTCCCTCCGGCAGTGAGTCCGCTGCCGGCTTTTGTCCGCCACCCACCTCTCACTAACAACCCCGTAGCACAGAACGAAACAACCATCGTTTCGTCTCTTCCGACTAAAAAGAAAACATGTCTTCTTCTAATCGCTCCAACCGCACCCGGAGCATGAAAACTATACTCCCATCAATTTTTTCAAAAGAAGAATTCCCTAAACTCGTCAAGAGTTCCCCCACACCACCACCACCCAACCAAGAAACTCGAATTGCCAACCTCGAGTACCAACTAGAAAAAGCTGTCAACTTCATCACCAAACTCCAAGACCAATTGAGAGAAAAAGAAAACTCTCGAAGCTCATCGCCCACCTTTTCCATTAAATCCCACGACTCTGTGCAGTCCCACAAATCAATAGTTTCTTCTAGCCACAACACTCAACCGGATAACTTCACTCGCTTAGGCACTCCACCTAAAGGAGATCGCAGGATCCCAACTCAACTACCCCCAACCACCCAACAACAGCCACGCCAACAATAACAACAACAACGACAACAACAGCAAGGACAACAGCCAACTCAACCTCCGCAGCAACCCAGACAACCCCGACAGCCGCAACCAAACCCTTCGCTTCAAAACCTCAACATCCGCAACTTGCCACTCAAATTCGTTTTTCCATCGCGACTTATTCAATCACCTCATTACCAATACCTGTTGAGGGAGGATATCGCCTACTTGATAGCGAATACTAATAGGACCGCTTCGAGTAGCGCCAGTCCATCGCCTGAGGAAGGTGATACAGCAAGAATAGGCCACTGATACAAACCTGTTCACCGCGACTTCGCCGGCACCGTGGACGCCTTCACCAGATGATCAACCAACCCCATGTTCTGCCGAACTTTTCAGTTCGACAGCTCAATAAACGCACTTGGAAGCGTACCCAATTGTTTCCATCGAAACAAACTTTTATTTATGAAAATAATAAACAGAGTTTAATCTTGTTTTATTTCGGATTCAACAAATACAAGTCACATCAACCAACACCAAGAAGGACACTCAGCTCTTAGATACTATAAAACTCCCTGAAAGCTAATAAGTCAGGAAACCTTTAACTGGGGAGGCAGCTCCCTCTGGCAGTGAGTCCGCTGTCGGTATTATCTTTCGCCCCCACATCCTAACTAGACCACCACCAACAATATCCTCCAGACGCACTCGCAGCAGAAAAACCACCACATTCTCCCCAATTCCAGAAACTCCTTCGAGGTCTACACAAATCCAAGCATGGAGCCACTCAATCACCCCCACCCACCCCAACTTCAACCCTGAAGCCTACAAAGCCCTCATAGGACTCCTAAACACTCCTGAATGCCAAAAAAATTTTGAACAAATTCGTTCAATCTCCTCACACCGAACACCTACCCAACTTTCCGAGAAGGAATTCCCACTTCTAACACCCACAAAACATAATAAACCATCTTCACACACTTCCAAACAAACCCACTCTCACACAACCCCATCCTCCACCTCTTCGAAACATACATCCACCAAACAAACACCCGCACACAAACACACCTCCTACACACCACCCACTAGGTCTTACGATTTCTCCGTAAGATCTCAATCGCCATCACCCTCTGCCATCCAACAATTTCACGTCCCCGACGAGGATGGTTCCACCCTCGTCGGAAAGAACAAAACTCGACCTACATCACCAAACCCCACCAACAATCCTACAGCTACCAACAACACCACTCCAACACAAACCCTCAATCTTCGAAGCCTCCCAACCCAATACGCCACACAAAAACCCCTTTTCACTCTTCTCAACACTCTCGATCTCCTACACGGCCACATCCTTTATTTGAAAGTAAATTCCAAACACACCGCCCTACTCAAAACGTCCTCTCCAAAGTCAGTCTCAACTATTCAGAGACGAATCCATAACTCCACTGGTGATAACAACATCATCATCAACGTTCTCAACTCCACCGAACGTCCACCCCGCCCGGCCAACACAACCCTGATTCCCACCTACACTCTCGTTTACATAAACGTAGACGCCTCGGTCAGCCTCGAAGAATTCGAAAAAATTCTTCACGATCAACACATCCCATTTCTCAAAACTTGGCGAATCATCGCCAAGGTCACCAACAAGCCAACATCGATGTTCCGCATCGTCAAGCCAACATCGATGTTCCGTATCGTCGCCACATCCGAAAGCCACTAACACCAGGTCCTCACCTCCGCCCTCACATTTCATGGTCTTCCACATCGGTGCGAGCCATCCAACACCAACCCTCTACCCCCAGTCCCCAAATATTGCAGTCGTTGCACGCAATCCGGACATTCCGCTGATTCTTGTCGGTCTAAACCGATATGCCCTTCCTGCGGCCAAACTGGCCACCGAACCGAAAATCGCCCCAAGTCCGGCACTCCCAAATGTATAAATTGCGGCGGTCCTCACCCCGCCTTTCACCCTCGCTGCCCCCACAGGCTATCGACTCCCAAAACCCCCAAGAGACCGCTCCAGTCACTCTTGAAAAGCCACCAGCTCCCTACGATCTCTCAACCGTCATCAAAATCCTCATTAAAATCTTCACCGTCACACTCATGAACGCCATCCCTAACTCAAGGGACGTCATAGCCGATACACTTCGCCATCTAATACCTTCCTTCTATCAACACAACTGCTCTATAACAAATATAGGCAGGCGTGCTCACTTTGCTTTCACTCCCATCAGGAGCGAAAGCGATTCAACTTGATACGCGAGCCCTATCCACCTCGTCGGTGCTGCAGGTTCTTCACGTTTTTTCCTGTAGCATAGTGAATTTATTCGCCAGACAAATGGACCGACTTACTACGAAATTTTTGGATTTAAGATTGTTATTGTGCCCCAGCCCACTCAATACAATATTTTAACCAGTCATTTTACAATCTTCAATTTCAACATTTAAACAAGTAAATTACAAAAATTCAACACAATAATCGACAAAATTTTTAAACTTTCACATTCAAATTACCACACCGCAGATAAATACACTTATCCAACAAATTCGTCATCTCGAATTCGAAAAAAGCCAGTCGCCACCACCCGACATCTACACATATTTCAATGTCTCCTAGTCACTTTTAAAACAAATTTTAAATAATACTCAAAAAATCCTAACATCACTCCCAACTCTTCTTATCAACTCTCATGACATCGGAGACACCCAATCCCAAAAAACATCTTTCAATTCCCAATAATTCAATCACCCATCTCGTCGCCTATTAACTATCCGCAACGCAACGTGGTTCGTCTTATTCATTTTCGACCTTTACCAGACACTTCTAAATTCCCCATTCTACACACCGTTAAAACCACGTTCGCACAAATTCATCCAATGTCACTGCTGATTGTTCCTGCCTCTCTCTCCGGTTGATTTCTAGCAAAAATATCATTCTCCCACAATACCTAACAAAACTCAATTTTCTATACACTTTTTTCACTCAACTTCCCATACACTTTTCTTAAAAAACTGAATTTTCAGTCCTACCCTAAACTCAAGCCAAGTCAAAACGAGCACACAAACCATCCACAAACACACCCCCAACCAGCCTTGCAGAGGAAATATATCCTATATCAGGGCCAAACTCCAACAAAAAAAACCCCAAAACAAAAACATTACAAACCCCAACTTAAAAGCATCTTCTAACTTCTCTCTCTCTCTCTCTCTCTCCCTCTCTCTCTCTCTTAGGACCGCTCTTCTCAAGATACCTTTCGGCATCCCCAGCGAAGCCTTGGCAAAGAAGCGCCGCAACACTCTCGGTGACGACCAAGTCATCATCATCCCTCTCAGCCCCATTCGCCAAGACCATCAACGCTCCAGGTTACGCAAACCCACCTTTTCTCTGGTCTGCAGAAATGTAGACACTTCCCTTTCAGACAAAGAATTTGAGGACATCCTCATTGACATTAGCTTCCCTGCCACCAGCTCCTGGTGCATCATCTCTCGCCGACAAGGCAAGATCACCTCAATGTTCCGGATTATTACTGAGTCCGAAACGGCATACCACATCGATGTAACGAAGAGCATCATATTCCACGACCTCTCACATCAGTGTGAGGCTTCCAACCCCACAAATCCACTACCCGCAGTATCTAAATACTGCAACAGGTGCTCCAGCAAACGACACTCTCTGCGCTCATCACTCTTGAACAGCCACAGATCCCCTACGACCACCGACTCTAAAATGTTGATTGAGACTTTAGGAACGACCATTATCAACGCCGTCCCGACAGCCCGTAGCCTAGTGGCCGACACCCTCACACATCTCGTCCCCTCCTTCTACGGTTACGACGTCGAGTTAATCTTCTAAAGGTGCTCGGCGGAAGCTTCGCACGAATCCACCCTACCACCTTACTTCATATGAATAAGACATATATCTGTCCAATAATCGACTATAGGGCAAACGTCTATTGCACCCTTCCCGACCATCTTGTTAAAAAACTTCGAACTTGTGAGTATCAATCCTAAGATACTGCCAATACAAGGCACCCTACTCACCTAGCAACACCGTTTGTTTCAATACCGACATCGAGCCAATCCCTTCCCATCTGAATAACTTACAAGCCCGATACATTAGTCGCCCTATCGAATCGGGCAATGAAATCTCGAAAAAACGCCCTCCTCACACCGTGGATCGCCAACAGGCGGCCTCTCGGCAGAAAACCCAAGAGGAAGCTCCCATTTCCTCCTTTACGCTTACGAGCCACGGCTTACGACGACCTCCCCGACGAATACATCGACTACTTAGACGAATCCCCAATTTCCATCCGATAATCCGTAATTACGATTTTGTACAATTTAAATCTTTTTCACTCAGTTTAATTATCTAGACCACTCACATAATTCCCATTTGTAACAATTCTCATTCAAAAATTCTCATTTTCTACAACTTTTATCAATTGGTTCAACACTTTGGACAAACCCTATACATTCAAACCGTCCCCTCAGCACCCACGTCGGTATTGCATGTTTTTCTGTGGTTTTCCTGCAACTCTGTGAATTTATTCACTAGCCAAATGGACCAACGAACGTCGACAGGGAACAAATGCAGCCGCAGCTGTACCCTTATTTGCTTGAAGGTGATTATTATTATTATTCAACGCCGTACCAACCTTAAATATCCCAAACCCCCACAAAACACATTTTAAAACCAATTTCACCATAAACAAATAACTCTATACATTTTTAAAAAATGTCTCCTATACACTTTTTCTGTTAAAAATCCAAAAAATCTACAATCTTTATTATCCCTCTCTTAAAATATCGGAGACATCCCAAATTCAGTAAAATCCACCTATCTCACTTATAATAATTTCCGACACCTAGCCAGCTCAACTGCATATCTATGCATGGTTCGTCTTCCACCATAACGCTCCAATCCCAGACACTTATCGTCGCACCATTTCATACACTTTTGAGCTTCGCTGCTTCCAAATATCAATTTTCGACACACATCAATATAACCTTTCCTCCAAATACATTCTTTCGAAAAAGCCCGCTCCGAGACCTCATTTCTATACACCTTTTCAAACTTCTTCCTAATCACTTTTCTGAAAATTTTCCAGACACTTTCTTAACACAACCAATTTCTACCAACCAACTTCTTCACCCAACTCAGTATACGAACGCGCACATAAGCCACCAACACACCCCCAACCCAACCCCGAAGAGGAAACATCCTACACCAGGGCACCCACATGAAACGAACAAACCAACACACAACCCCTATTCAACCCAAAATCTTTACGAATTTTTCTCTCACATCGGAAGGAGTAAGTATAGGAGTTAAACGATACTCGAACGTATCAATTACACAAACTATCATCTGCATTATCTGCAGAGTTATTTGCAATATTTCAAACCCTTATACATATTCAAGAGAGGTCAGAACAAGAGTATTTAAGCATATCTAATATTTTGGGTTTATTCGCAATAAAACCATGACTTCATTTTTAAATCCTTTTCATCATAAATTTATAATAAGAAACTATAACAGAGACGTCAAAAAATATTTTTCTTTCTATTTTTTCGTTATATGCCAGATAGCCAAGACATAATAAACATTTTTAATGATACATTTCTACTGTCTGTTACCTTCTTGACATATTACCTCTATATTGCTTGTAAATTAATGGCAGAAATAAGTCGCGGATTTTGTATTTGAATATATTCCACATAATGTTCCTTTGTGTTTATTAAATGATCCGAACTTAAGAGTAACCATCGAAACAGTAAATTTCACTAAAATATCTGCGAGAGAAGATTTGATCTGACCATACAAGAAGTTACTACAAAAACGTTGCAAAGCATCACAAAACATCTGGTTTAACTAAGAATGCCTTAGAAAATAAGTAATACCCAATTGTGTAAATATAAAACAAAAAGCTACTAAATGTGCTCAACGAGTTTGGCTTAAAGAAGACTGTAAAAAATGGTTTAAAATAAGAGACTGCTTAGACACTTGCATTCTGAACTCACGTTCCAACTACATCCAGTAGAATTTCACTGTTTAGATGACAAAATTAGAGAAAGTGTCAGCACGACGAAGCACAAGATAATTAAGAAACAAGAACAAAAACTAGATGAATTTGAACACACACAACATAGAATTCATTACTGTAAACAACAAGTACTTACATACCAACACATCTTGCACCACGATTTGAAAACATTTCAGACACTAATTTTACAAATAGTGAAATTGAATTTTTAAATAAAGGTTTGAAGTACAGCATACCACCAAAATTTACGAATAATATTTAACAAATATTAGCAACAAAATCAGAAATGGCTGTAAAATCTATTTCGAATAATTTTCTTTATGAGAAATTGCAAATTTCCAATTAATCAAAAATTTTGACTCGTCAAAGGTTAAACGTCAAACAAAAAATGATATTTCAATTTCAAATTCAGTCAAAAATGAAGTAGAAAATAATAATCTAACAATTACAAAATCTGACTACGGAAATGCCACTGTTATATTACAAATTGTAGATTATAAGTCAAAAATAAGTAACTTTATAGAATCTAGGATGTATAAATTTTCAGAGCTGACTCTACAAAAAATTTTCTAATAATGTGAGAGATATTGTTAATAATTCAAATTATCTTTTAAGTGATTACGAAAAGAGGTCCATCTGAAATAAAAATCTTCAGTCCCCACAATGATATGGAACCGTTAATTTACATAAAATATTGAAACCAATTAGACCTGTAGTTTCTGCTGTTGGTATTCCTAATAATATATTAGCAAGAAAACTTATCAATATATTTAATAATATCGGATATATATCTAAATACTCAATTAAAAATTCAATAGATCTAATCAAAAAATTAAAAAACATTCGACTTACAAGATAAATCTATATTCCCTTCATTTGATGTTACCAATATGTTCACTAAATTTCCTCCATAAGAATGTCTAACACTTCTAAGAGAATTACAAGAAGATTAAAATATTGATCCAGGAATAATATCAGATATACTTAATTTACTTGATGTATGTATTGATCAGAACTATTTCACTTTTGACAATAAGGTATATAATCAAAATAAAGGTTTTCCAATGGGAAGCCCCAATATTCTAGAAAAACTTCGATAAAATAGCTATGTATTTCATTATTGCAACTGTGATGATCTCGAAAGGACAGTAGTGTGAAAAGGACATTAGCATAGAAACAAGATTATATTATGTTAATATTAATTTCGATGTAAATAGCGGGCACTATCTATGGAGGCCAGGCTAGATATACAAAGAGCACGTTCCAATTAATTTGTAAATATCACACTATGCGGAAGGTCGGGCATGCGGGTCACTGAGCAAATGCTTCCTATAAATACACAGTGTCGACAACCCATGATTCATTCATTATTATTATTCTGAATAAGTTTAAATGTATGTATAAGGTATTGTAATCTGTGTTAATTCTAAATATACTTATCCCAGTGAGTTTTCTAAAAGATGTTGTTTATTCAACCCCCGAAGATCGGTTACTAGGTAAGTTTTTTCCCAAAGATATAATACTTTTATGGTGGACGTAGTTTATATGAGGGGCACTTACTGAGTAACCACTACATGGTGATCCTGCAAACTAAATGGAATTGGTAATTGTAAAATAGTGATTGTAAAATGGTAATGGAAAAATTAATGGTATAATGGTAATCGCCACTACAATGGTAGATTGGTTATGGTAAAATGGTAAATATTTCTGCAAAATCAAATGGTAATGGTAAATGCTAATATTCGAAAATAAATGGTAAATATTCTTGCAAAACAAATGGTAAGGACAAGTGGAAGTATATGGTTTCTATCTAAATTTGGGACCCTGGAGAAGAGAAACTATGGGAGGCTCATCAACTAAACAATAGGCAAAAGAAACTGGCACTGTCAATAATACTTTTATGGTACAGCAAGACAGTTTTGCAACGCACATAATGATTCTATTGTATATCGTAACAGTAGCTTTCATCCTGAAATTTATTTGGTCATTGTGGGAAACGCATCTAAGAGCGTTGAAAAGGGACATCAACCGAGGCATTGCAGCAAAGCAGACATCAGGAACTCTGACTGTGTAAAAATAATTGTAAGTACTTATGCATTCTATTCCTATGAACGAATTTTGTAAATGTCAATAACGTGGAAAGATTTTGAAGATAAGTTGAGATTAATTGTAGAAGATGGTAATAAACAGGGAAAAAGTGTTTTGAAAAAGGAAACTCCTAAAAACCCAGATATACATATTGAAGTAATCAATAGTATAACAGTTCTTTATAATAATTTTGCTAAGTTAATAGCTAAAAATTGGAAAAATTTAAGTTAAGTACAACAAGAGAGTTGTAAAAATTATTCAGATAGGATTAGATATAAAACTGCTAGGGCATTCCAAGCGTTAAATTGTAGTATTAAAATACCTACCTCTATATTCGAGGAAATCGATACTATTGTATTACAAACAATAAACAAACATTTGAAAATGGCGACAAGTATGAATGATTTTTTCAATTTTGCGAGTAAAGTTTTACCGACCGAATTTAACGGGGAAGCAAGCAAATTACAATCATTTTTGTACTCATTAGATTTGCTACAAACAAACACGACAGGTAACGAAGAAAATGCTATTTTACTAATTGACTCCATTACAGAAATCAAGAATAAACTGAAATCAGGAATAAGAGGAGACAATCCAAGCCTTCTTTTAGCGAAACTTGGCAAAGTAAGACAAAATGGAAAAGACGTAACACAGTACGCAACGGAGATAGAAAAATTAGCAGAGAGACTACAGAAGAGAAGATTTGTCACCCACTCAGCTTGACCCCAAATCAATGAGAGCCAAGCCTCGCGGACAACAGCCCACCCACCTTGCGGCATATGGCTAAGCAGAGAGACTACAGGCAGCATACGTGTTGGAAGGGATGCCCGAACGACTAGCCGAAAAATATACTAAGGAAGCAACGATTAAGGCAGTAACTACGAATGCCACAACGGATGCAACAAAAAGAATAATCGCAGCGGGAAGTTTGAAAATACGCAAGAAATACTATCCAAATTAGTATCAGTGGAAGGTATAGTAGGACAGCAACAAGTGAAAAATAACAGGAATTTCTTCAAGAAGCCAAACTTTGACTTTAGGAACAATCATAGGAGAGAATACAACAGAGGTAATCATTCAGGAAGGACATTCCGACAGTTTAATCAAGGAAATAACTATGGCAGATACGAAAATTTTAATAAAGATGGGAAATTCAATAAGAATGGAAATTACAATAATCGAGTCAACAATAATGTGAGAATATGCGAGATAGAACAAAAAATGGAAGAAATGAGCAGACAAATAGCACAGTTAAAGAAGGAAAGCTACGAATTAAGGATGGAAAATATGGAACTAAAGGAAAAACAGAATTTTTGCAAGGAAACATGACACATCATACTCAGAAAAATTTTAGAGAAAAGAATTTGATAATATATGGTATAGAAGAAGCAAACGAAGAAGATGAGGAACAACTAGAAAATAAATTGGAAGATGTAATGAAAAAGGTTAATAATACAGTAAATGTTAAATCAGATATTTTGAAATGTAAGAGAATAGGAAATAAAAACAGTAACAAAAATAGGACAGTACTAATAATGATGAAAGACGTGAATAAGAAGGTAGAAACTTTGGAAGGAACGAATAAATTGAAAGAAACAAATATTTACATTGATGAAGCTTACCCAAAAGATATATTGGAACAGAGAAAACCGTTAATAAGATACATGAGAGAAAGTGAAGCTAAAGCTAAGATAATTGATAATACATTAATGATAAATGACAACGTATACAGTTTAATAGAACTGGAACAAAGGAAAAATCAATTACAAATACATACAGGATGGAATAAATCAGCATATAAGGAAAATAACGAAACTTATCCGAAAATTTTGGATAAAATTATCGGCGATAAAAGTTTTAACCAACTAAGAGGTAAATAAATTGTCTTGCAAAAATGCGAAGTTTGATCGATTTGGAAGAATATGATTTTGAAATACAGTATGTCAAAGGTACAGCGAACTACGCAGATAGCATATCAAAAATATCCATAGAAGAACTCAAGGATTCATATATAAATAATTCACATGTCTTGGCAATCACAAGAGCACAAACGCGAAAAGAAAACGCTCAATCAGAAAAGGATCTAAGGATTAACGAAGAAAGAAAGAATAGAAAAACCTTCAGTAATAAAAGTTTTAAATAATCTTGAGGCACATAAATTACCAATTTTACACTTTGAAAATAACCGTATCTCGCTAAGGATGAGCATTCCGATCAAAAATAAATTGAAATTTAGTGAAGCCTTAATTACCCGAATACACAACTTCGACCTAGCACGAACGTTGGAAAGGCTTGAGGAGCTATCGGTAAAAAATGAAGTAAAAACAATGAAGATATATACAAATGATGATATATTCAAAAAGTGCACAGTAGGAGAGTTTATAGAAGAAGGAAATCAAAGGTTAAAAAATATTCAAGTATGTATATGCGAAGTACCAAAAATGGTACAGCAGAAAGAAGAGATCCAAAAGATTTTAGAAAGATATCATAATGATCCAATGTTTGGAGGACATGTAGGAAATAATAGATTATTAAAGAAACCAAGAGCAAATTTTAGGGGGAAAAACATGGAGAAAGATGTAAGGAAGTATGTAAAGAATTGCCATAAATGCCAAATGAATAAAGCAAAGCTTAGTCATAGGGAAAAATTCGTCATCACGGATACATCTATAAAAACGTTTGATATTATTTACATAGACACAATAGGTCCTTTTGTAGAAAGTAACAACGGGAATCGTTATTGTATTACAATATTATGCGAACTAACCAAATACGCGGTTATGATACCGGTCAAGAACAAGGAAGCATACACAATAGCAAAAGCAATATTTGACAATTTTATACCGAATTACGGTTTGATGAAGGAGATAAGAACAGATCAAGGGACGGAATATAAGAATAAAATAATGAAGAACTTAGCGGAACTTTTAAAAATAAAGCATAATTTTTCAACAGCATACCATCATGAGGCAATAGTCAGTTGTGAAAGATTACATAGAACATTTAATGGGTATATAAGAAACTTTATCAAAGATTCTAGGGATAATTGGTGCGAGTTTGTAAAAATGTTTGCATATTGCTATAATACAATACCAAACACGTATCACGGATACACTTCTTTTGAGTTATTATACGGGAGAAAACCCAATTTATCAGAATTCTTAAATGTAGAAATAGAACCATGTTACAATCTTGAAAGATATTATAATGAGTTAAAATATAAGTTACAATACGCAAATGAAAGAGCCAAATAGTTTTTAATAAAAAATAAAATAATTAGAGTAAATAATATTGAAAAGGAATCTTCACCTGTAAACTTTAGAATAGGGGAATTAGTTATTTTAAAGAATGAAGGGAGAAATGAGTTCGATCCATATTATTTAGGCCTGATTAAAATAACTGAAATAAACGGCGTGAATTGTGAGATTACATCTCAGGACAGTAAGCCACAGACCGTTCATAAAAATCGTTTGTATAAATACAACAGCAGAAAACAATTGTAAACAAGTGAAGTGTGTTCATGAACAAACAAATAGTGTTAGTAAACAAAAATAAAAAACAATCATCGCAAACTACTAACGTTATAGGTAGTATCGAAAAATTAAAACGATAGTTTTCCTCTTCCAAGAGGGGATGATGTGATGATCCCGAAAGGACAGTAGTGTGAAAAGGACATTAGCATAGAAACAAGATTAAATTATGTTAATATTAATTTCGATGTAAATAGCGGGCATTGATCTATGGAGGCCAGGCTAGATATACGAAGAGCACGTTCCAATTGATTTGTAAATATCACACTATGCGGAAGGTCGTGCATGCGGGTCACTGAGCGAATACTTCCTATAAATACACAGTGTCGATAACCCATGATTCATTCATTATTATTATTATTCTGAATAAGTTTAAATGTATATATAAGGTATTGTAATCTGTGTTAATTCTAAATATACTTATTCCAGTGAGTTTTCTAAAAGATGTTGTTTATTCAACCCCCGAAGATCGGTTACTAGGTAAGTGCTTTCCCAAAGATGTAATACTTTTATGGTGGACGTAGTTTATATGAGGGGCACTTACTGAGTAACCATTACAAAACGATCAAATCCTCTAGAATTTTTTGGAGACTTTTCAAAATATATCCTGAACACTTCTACTAACTCTATAAACGAGAGCGAGACTCTTAAGTATTTTTTATTCCTAAAAACTTCGTGAATTTCGCTACTCTATGTAGTTTATTCTTGCAACAATTGAATCCTCATTTTGGAGACTTTCCAAAATGTATCCTTTTTTACTAGCTATTTAAAAGGGAGCCAGATTGATTAGTATAATTTATAATAGAAAAACTTCTATTTTATTTTTCTATGTAGTTTATTATGTCAACTATCAAATTGTTTAGAATTTTTTGGAGACTTTCCAAAATATATCCTGACAATTCTATTAGCTATATTAAAGGGAGCAAGACACGTAAGTATTTTTATTCTCAAAAAGCTACAATAATTCCGCTACCCCTGTATTTAGTTTCTTATTGCAACGATCGAATAGTCTAGAATTTTTTGGAGACATTCCGTTATATATCCTGAACAATTTTACTACCAATTTGAGAGGGAGCAAGCACCGTTAAATATTATATATTCTGGTAAAACTTCGATAAAATAGCTTTCTCTATGTAGTTCATTATTGCAACGATCAAATCTAGAATTTTTTGGAGTCTTTCCAAAATGTATCCTGAACAATTTTACTAGCTTTATTAACGGGAGCGAGACTCTTAACTATTTCTTATTCCCAAAAAACTACTAAAATTTCGCTACTTCCCTATGTAGTTCATAATTGCATCGATCGAATCCTCAAACTTTTTGGATACTTTCCAAAATATATACTAAACAATTTTCTAGTAGTCCAGTAAATGAGGGAATTGACGTTAAACTCGAACAGTGAGTAGAGAATACCTCAAAAAACAAACATAATATGTCGCTGGGATGTGCTTTTGTCCAGGGGGTGGAAGCCACCCCTCCTAGGGGTGGAAAAAAGAAATGATAAATATAACTACAGAAATCGATAGGAATAAATTTCAAATAATAAGTAGTATATTAACATTTTTTCTTAACTCACTGCTTTTCGAGTTAATCGGGATTGAAAATGTTCATTTTTCATTAAAAAAATCACTTTCAGCACTTTTTTTCATATAACTCGAAAAATTGACATACAATGAGAAAAAACGTTAGAAAGAAAATGTAGCTTATTAAAAAAGAAAACGACTGGTATTTTTATTTATTTAGAACCAATAGTAAGCAATAGGTGGTGAAATGGAGCTGATTGAAGAAAACTCTTTGTTCGCTGGAAACTGATTGTAAACTATTTAACATAAAATAAGTTAAAAAGTTTTTAAGAAAACTATCCCCTACATTTTTGAAAGAACTATAAAAAACAGAAATAGATGAATTTTTCATGAAATTATTAATTGAAGGTAATCCTTTGATAATTTAGTTTAATTACATGCTTATAATATTTTCTGCAAGTTACAGCGATTCATGATGCATATTTTTTAAAATATAACGTTATAAATGAACAAAAAAATAATTTCGAATTTCCAGAAAAAGGATGAATTTTTGAAAATAACTTTGAAAATAAAGAAGATACGAAAAATACTCTAGAATAAAAAAAATCATGGAAAACTTTGTGGTTTTTTTTATTTCTGAACGATGAAAATTAACGGAGATACACGTTTGCAGATGTGAGCGAGGGCCATGTTTTTCAAGCCCTCTAACTTTCAATTTTCAAAAACAACTGCATATAGAAAATATTCAAGTTCACAGAACTTGTAGCGTTGAAATTCCCTGTAAAATGGATTTGGATCGATTTCGTAGCTTTGAAATTGAAAAAGTTATCATAGAAAAACTTACCGTACCTTTTCGATATAATTTGCGGAGCACAGCAATATGCCTGTTTGTATGTGTTATACGAGAGAGCTACTGCAGAGAGGCATGCTTTCCATGTTGAATGTAATGTATATTTTTTTTGTCATTAAAAGTGATTTAACAGATTTATTACAAATTATGTAAATTACAGTCCATAATCTAAAATAATATTTAATCTACCTATCTACATATGATTTTAATCGACATTCAATATTTTTTTGTATTTTTCTAATTTTTTAACACAAGGGGTGGTTTTCACTGCTTAAAAATATAAAGCATACACCAGGAGTAGATTAGGTTTGATCTTGAGCTTATTTCTAAATTGGCATGAAAATAATTTACAAGAAAAAAAATTTATTAGACTTGGCCCAATTTTTGCAGCCTTATACCAAAAATTTGGCCAAGTCTTATAAATTTTTTTCCTTGCCAAATGATTTTTTAGATCAGATTTAAATTAGTTGGAAAATAACTATGTATATATAAAAATTTTATATGAATAAATTTCAGTCAATAAATTTGATAAGGTACTTTAATTGTTTATTAAATGGAAATTTTATTTTTTCTAGAGTAACTTGAGACGTGTACATGGCGCAAAGTTTTACTGACATCCGTAGATGGCAGTTTTGGTAGTATTTCAATTATTTTTGTAGTTTAATCTTTTAATTCGTTCTATTGTTTATTTAGTGATTCGTTTTTTCTACATGTGACAAGAATATACTCCTCAATCGAACACATTTTTATTTAAAACTACAAAAGATTTTCTTCAATGTTTCGAATATTGTTTAAGCCAATTAGATAAAGTGTGGCCAGCCCCATAAAAATAAACTGAACATAGATAACTTTTATGTAAGGGTAGATAGTCATATTAATATTAAAATTTTAGTACATCTACGTGGTTGTGTTTGTACTGAATGCATAAGTATTCCACAACAATCTACATCTAGATGACAAATGAATACCTGAAATACTTTCACTTATAATCTCTCTAGAGCTTCAATTATTCCGAAAAAATTTTCTAAGTGCGAATTTTCTTGAAAAAATTTATGGAAAATAATTCGAACTCGCGGGAGATTCGGTAATAAAATTTTATAGCTACATTGTATTTGAAACAGTTCCACTTTTCTACTTTGTTTTTGCCCTAGTAAAAAAGTAGAAATCAGTCTTAAATGAATGTATTACTTCTTACCATAGATATTAGAACTAGAGTCACAAAGAAAACATCATAAAATTAATGGAAAATCATACAACTTTTGTTCCTTTTGAGCAAATTCAAATTTATCATAAAAACATAAAATATTCAACGTATTTGGTGAACAATTTCGGCTTAAATCTCGAACAAAAAGATCTATATGATCAATATTTTTCATGAAATTATACCTTATTTCACCCATACATCCATTGTTGAGATGAACAAAACCATATCATAGTATTCGTTATTATTTCATGAAACAGAGACAATTAGTGAAAAAAACCCACATCTCATCACTTCATTGTGGAAAATTAATTTCAAAATCACGGAAAATTTATATTATCATCATAGCAACCTGTCAAAATTAAGGCATTTGATTGGCTTAAACAACGGGTAAAAAATTTTCTGTGTAATTATGAAAATTAAGTTAGAAATGGAAGCAGTTAAAAAAATATATAAATATATAAGAATACGCTAAGACACATTGTATTAAAGAACCACATAAGTATTATATCTTTAAAAGTAAGTGGTCAATACCTATTTATTCAGAATCACTACTACTTCTTTTTCTTTTGTTGTTCATTATAAATTCCAAATATCTATTTAAAGATTTGATTGCCCTATCCCTTTGTTCATAGTTATCCCTGTGCCTCCTCTCCCTTTCTTTGTCTCTTTCTTTAATTTAATTTTGAAGATTACTCAAGATAAACCGATAGAACCAGTTTTATTTGTTTCTCTTCCTTGACATTATTTTGTTTAGAATTCAGATTACAGTCGCTATTTTTTTCATCTGCAAAGACATCTTTTGATGAACTTGTAATTGCTATAGGTATAACATTGGGGTCATATCCAAACAACTCTTCAAATTCATCAAAATATCTTGACGTTACTTTGAAATTGAAAAAAAAGAAGAGTTGACGGGTACATTCTAGGATGTAAATGAAATCATATCCGTTCAGTTAACCGAAATGGCCTACATTTCCATTCTGTAAATTGTGCAGAAAATGGATAATATACATGTGGGTGCAGAAAAAAATGTAAACAGTCTCGTTGAATTTTAATTTATTACTTGTAATTTTGTAAACATAACCCAAACTTCTCAATCATGCATTATAAAATGCAAAGCGCATGCGGGTCAATTTCTACCCATGTGTCGACTAGGTTAAATGGTTGGACGATTGGTAAAATTTACCGTTAACATCTGAACGACCCGACTATTTACCAGATGTTAGCATCTGATCGCATAAAACGCGCCCGATGTAGCATCTGAATGCACCCTTACATTTGACATAACCAAATGACATTTGTATTGTAACGTCAACTGACGCTGTTGTGAGGGACGCTACAATTCGATGCTCGAGAATATCATTTTTAGGAACTATTCGCAAATAGAGCATTCACAGCCTTGCGTATGCATGACGTTGGGAACGACGTCAAGAATAACGAGATTCAGGGTATTAGGGCGGATGAAATTTAATCATCGACCACCACACCTGCAAGAAATGAATCACCGGTCGCGACATTGATTTTTTTACCGAAATATCGTAACCACACATGACCAACGTTCAACTTTAGAAATATTTTTACACAAGTTACAACTTTTTAGAACTAAATATCTTTTTAATAAATATATGGAAAATTATCATTGATGTTGCAAATGGAAGATCATACATGAATTATATGGCAAATGTATGCATTTGCCCGTAGATAATATAATTTTTAACTAATTAAAAAAAATAGAATTGCGGGGAGAGGAAAAAGACGAAACTTTCGGTATAAGAGTGTCTGTCGTCTAGCGCAAAAATATTTAAAAGAGGGCGGAGTCGAGACGTAACATGATACATCTACTACCTGTTTTCAAATACTTAAAGTGTCATAATACTCAGTGCACATAGCACTTACGTGTTGCTAGCATAAAAACTTTTTGCACTTCTTACTGGAGAATTTTGTTTTTCGGTTTTTCTTCGAGCCGCATGGTACATACCTTCTTAGCATTACTATACTATTCTTATTCAATATAATCATCATTCTGAACCGTCAAAAGTTATTTTCGGGCCGTAGAAGGGGTCACAGAGGTTGATTTAAATATTAATTAATTATATAAAGAAATAACAAAGCGATGGCACGCATTGAGAGTAGATGGATAATATTCATATACAATAGAATTATCATTGTGAACTGTCAAAAGTCATTGTAGGGCTGTAGAAGCGGTCACAGGTCGATATAAATAATAATTAATTCTATAAAAGATTAATAAAACGATGGTAGGCATTGTGACTAGGTGGATGATATTCATATTCAATAGAATCATTAATATGAACTGTCAACAACTATTTTCGGGCAATAGAAGGGGCACAGATTGATTTAAATGTTAAAATTAATTTAAAAAAAAATAACTAAGCGATGGCACGGATTGAGACTAAATGAATAATATTCATATACAATAGATTCATCATTGTCAACTGTCAAACGTCATTGTCCGGCCGTAGGAGGGGTCACAGGTCGATTTGAATATCCATTTATTCTATATAAAAAATGGCAAAGCGATGGCACGCATTGAGACTAAATGGATAATATTCATACTCAATAGAATCATCATTGTGATCTGCCAAAAGTCGTTGTGGTGCCGTAGGAGGGGGCAAAAGTCGATTTAAATATTAATTAATTCTATAAGAAAATAATAAAACGATGGCACGCATTAATACTAGATGCACAATATTCATAATCAATAGAATCATCATTGTGAATTGTCAAAGTCAAACAGGAGAGGGCACAGGTCGATTTAAATAATAATTATTACTATAAAAAAATAATAAAGCGATGGCACGTATTGTGACTAGGTGGATGATATTTATATTCAATATAATCATCATTGAAAACTGTCAAAAGGCATTGTCGGGTCGTAAGAGGGGTCACAGGTCGATTTAAATATTAATTAATACTATAAAAAAATAACAATCCGCTGGCACGCATTGAGACTAGATGGATAATATTGATATTCGATAGAATTATCATTGTGAACTGTGAAAAATTATTTTTGGGCCGTAAAAGATGTCACAAGTTGATTTAAATATTAATTAATTCTGTAAAAAAATAACAAAGCGATATCACGCATTGAGATTAGATGAATAATATTCATATACCATAAAATCATCATTGCGCACCGTCAAAAGTAATTGTCGAGAGTTATAGAACTAGAAATTTCTATAAATAAATAATAATATTATATTACCGTAAATAAGATAAGAAATGCAGAGTTAGCTTTGTTTTAGTATATATATATATATATATATATATATATATATATATATATATATATATATATATATATATATATATATATATATATATATATATATATATATTCATATTCATTATTATTCAAGTTGTTGAAATTAGTTGTTTGGTTTAAGTCGTTGAGATACTTTTGTTTTAGCATTGTCGGTTTAATCATTAGCTTTGTAGCAAGTATTGTAATATTTTAATTATATAGTGGAAATAAAGTTTTTAAAAATAGTTTACGGTGTTAAAAATATATAATTGGCGCAGTCAGTAGGATCTGCGCGGTCGTGTAAAAACTTTGTCGAATCGTTCGTATAAAGAACTCACGATTTGGTGTTTCAACATCGAGTGCAGATTCCAGAATCTACTATCTACGAAGAAAGAAGAAACCGGATCTCTTCAAATCAATTGTAAGTGCCAAGTTTCCCTTTTTATTTTTCCATACCTTTTTAAAAAGTGTAGGAGAGATATTTTTATTATATATATATATATATATATATATATATATATATACTTGCTGCTGATTTTATTTTATGAACAAATTGGAAAATTTATTGGAAACATTCAATAAATTGAATATTAAAGAAAATAATATAACTAATAATAATTTTGAAAATTCAATTTCATTTGTGAATATAAACGAAATGGCTACTGCTACTGTAAAAACCCTCAATTGGGATTTATTTAAATTAAAATTAGAAAGTACTAAACGATATGATGGTAATAGTAATACGTTAAATAAGTTTATAGTCAAGTGTGAGAAATTAATTGAAACATACACTATATATAATGACGTCGAAATAAACAACCATATATTAGATTGTATACAAGAAAAACTTATAGGAAAAGCTGAAGCCATGGTGGACAATCGAATGGAATTAAACACATATCAAAATATTAAGGAAGCCTTGAAACAGTGTTTCTCAGATCGAAGAGATATGGACTGCATCGTGCAGGAATTAACACGAACAAGGCCATCTAAAAATAAAAATCTAACCGATTTCGGGGCTAGACTCTAACTGCTAAAAAGTAAAATTATTCAGAGAATCAGTAATGACTTTACTCTTACTGAAAATGATAAGAGATGCAATATAAATCATTGTGATAAGACGGCACTGAACACCTTTGTTTCAGGATGTACCGGTGTCCTTAAAAACAATATGCATTTGAAAATGCCTAACTCTTTAGAGGATGCAATGGCTTATGTCGAAGAATTCGAGAATTTTGGAAGATTATACGGTCATCTAAATGAGCCGAGATCCTTAAAAAATTCTAGTAGTTATAAATCACCTAATAATATTTCATATAATTATAATAATAATACTAATCGAAATCAGAATGATAACTATTCAAATTATGCTAGAAATAACTATAACCAATATCAATGTTTCCATTAACGACAAAACTTCCCAAGCCAACCAATTGATATAAACCCACAACCACGGCAACCTCGACATTATCCGATTAATGCGCAAGTATTTGGTCCAAAACGAAATGTTTTCGGGCCTCACCAAATACCTGTACATAATTTATCTATACCGGAGCCTATGTCGACTACATCGAGAAATTTCACGGATTCTCCAAGGAGAAATAATGATTTTATAAATAGAAATAATAATAATACTGGTAGTAATAATAATAATGATATTAACAGATTTAGAAATAATAATAATTACTTCCAAGATAATAACCAAAAATCAAATTTCATATCAGAGAAATTATACAATAATGATTATGACGAAACGGAAGAAATAGAGGAAATTAAAGAAACAGTTAATCCGTTAGAGGAATTTGAAACTATCGTTTATACAATAGAAAATGACAATCAAGAACCATATCAAAATTTTCGGAAAGCTCCTCAGAAAGGGAATCCGGAGTAGGAGAAATTAAAATTATTTCAAATGAACCGTTAGAATACATTTCAACGAAGAACCCAAAATTTAAACATTTTCCAGATAATAAAATACATTTTACTAATGCTAAATTTGCGTCTAAAACTTTATCAAGTATAAAATCAAATTGTATTAAGAAAAGTGCAATAGATTTATCAAATTTATTTAATATTGATAATGTTATGAAAAATAACGAAATTGAAAATAATGAAGTAGATTTAGTAAATGATTTATCAAGTTTATTCAATATTGAGAATAGTGTAGAAAATAATTTAATTAAAAATGATGAAAATGGTATTAATAAAATCTATATATCCGATATTCAATCAAGAAATAAAAATATTATATTGAATGACACTAATTTGGAAATAAAAAGAAATACAAGAAACGTGGATAAGGAGATAATGAGAGCAAATGAAAATATACATCAGGTTCTTATGGAAAAAGAGGTAAGTCAAGCGAACGGAAATGATACGAAAAATTAAAACTTCAACAAGAAGATAGAAGAAAACAATCAAATTATAAATATTATAGATAATGAAATGGATGAAAGAAACAAGTATATAAATGAAACTGTAAATAAGAAAATGAATGAAGATATACAGCAGAATAGAAATAAGAAAATAGAAGAATTCAACGAGAAAATAAATGAAAATATAAAGAAGAATAGAAGTAAGAAAATTGCTGATGGAAAGAAGAAAATAGATGTAAATATAAAGAAGAACAGAAATACGAAAATAATTGACAGAAATACGGAGATAGAGGAAAGTAACAAAAACGTAAACAAGAGATATGAAAAAAGAAGTGTACGAGTAAACAAGAAAATTCTGAATCATGAAAATAAAATAAGAAGACGAGAGGATATTCAAGGATTGCAAGAGTTTATAAGAAAGTATTGGGAACACTTTGCATTGACGTGGTACTCAATACAAGAAGTTATCAAATGGTTTGAAATGTATGAAAAACGCATGTACATAATATGTAATTAGAATAGATATAAGAACTAATATCATAATAAAAATGTAAATACCTATTATTTAGTTACAATAGAATTATAAATGAATAACAATTCGATAATTAGACATAGAAATATATAGATATAATAATACTTTTAAATGGAATAATACGAAATATTCAATTCTTTCGTTTAAGAGGGGCCTCCTCACAGGTATATAAACCTAAAAACCTACACAATACTAGTTGCTAGTCTAGTAATTATTTGGTTCAAAATATTTACGATAGATGTCGATAGTAGTACTGAATCGGCTTTTACTTATTCAATATATTTTCTCTCTCTGTCTTTCCACTCTTGACGGTTCAAAGAAACGCATCTCTGTTCGAATGTTTTGATTTCAAATACTTCAACTGTTGGTGAGCACAGAAACCTTATCTCTGTTTTTTATGTTGCATCCAAACCACAGCACAGCTATACATAGAGATAAGAGAATATTATATACGGGGATCCAAACAATATTTGTTGACAAAATTTCCATTTGATTGTAGATTTTTGATTATTTACGAGTTTCATAAATGTTTTTGATAGGAATAAATTGTTAAAAAGTAAGTAATCGTATCGACCCGATATCAAAAATTATAATTATGATAATGTAAATTATCCTGTAATCCGTATTTTTTAATTTTAAAAGCTATGTTTGAGGTTATGTTTACTGGATTATTTGATTAATGTGAAAATATGAGATAAATAATACTGATTGTTTGTTCTACTATCATCAAACCATCTTTAAACATTCTCTTGAAGCCCTGTTTTAATGATAATATGGGTTTGTTAGCGAAAAACGGAAAATGCTTAATTGAAGTGAAGTGACCTTTGAAGTATCTGAATGGAGAAAAATTAAAACCGCTCTCAAAAGACAAGAATTGCATAATTCATTTTGATGAATATATAATAGTGATAATTGAAAAATATAACTATTATCACCTGATACAAGGTGCATTGCATATTGCATGAAAGAACATGTGCTATTTAACAATAGGTTTGTTCCAACCACGGTTTTTGTTCGAAAACCATATATTGCATCGTTTAATCGAATACAGTTGGAACAGTTTGTGAATCATTTGGAAACAAATTTTAATCTCTTTTCTATTATCATAACATAACCAAAGATTACAAGGAGTTTGTGGATAATAAAAATAAGACTGGTAAATCTTTTATACAAATTAATAAACCAATTAATCAATTTAGATGATAGCACTAAAGTTAGTAAAAGGTATGAATAAAATTATTTTGCTCTAGGTAGCGAAAGTATTTCGAGTATGAAAAAGAAATGGACGAGATATTTGGAAAAAAGAAAAATGTATATCCAGAACTCATATTATCCAATGAAACAATGGATAATAATTTAGTTGACACCTGTGATGAAGAATTAGTAAATGAAAACAATGAACCTGATGTACCACCAACACAAACAAAAGTTAATCGAAAAATAAAACACGGGCTGTTAAAAAACAATCAACCCTGCAGTATATAAGATCTGATAGAAAATTATATTATACAGAAAAACTAAAAATTGACAGAGAACGTTTAGAAGAATTAAAGAAAAGAAACAGGCTAATTGAGGATAAAAATTTAATACTTAGGGAACTTGTAAAAAAGAGTGTCATTGTAATTCAGATTCTCTCTTATAATTTTTTATGTTTTATTATATTTATGTAGTTAATTTCTATTTTCACACAACTTTTTATTTCTGTTTTACTGTTTCCAAAGTTATTTTTAATTATATTTATGTAGGTATTTATTTTACACTTAACATTTTATTTCTGTGGTACTTACTGTTTCCAAAGTTATTTTCAAGTATATTCATGTCAGTATTTATTTTACATGTTATTCCTGTTGTACTGTTTGTAAAGTTATTTTTAATTATATTCATGTAGATATTTATTTTACAGTTAACATTTTATTTCTGTGGTACTTACTGTTTCCAAAGTTATTTTTAAATATATTTATATCAGTATTTATTTTACATTTTATTTCTGTTGTACTGTTTGTAAAGTTATTTTTAATTATATTAATGTAGGTATTTATTTTACAGTTAACATTTTATTTCTGTTGTACTGTTTGTAAAGTTATTTTTAATTTTTGTTTATAACATAAGGGGATATTTTTTTATTTACATATTTGTAATTTTATAATTTATTTATTACTTGTTACCTACTGTAGTTTTCTAATTAATAAAAGATACTATTAATGAATTTTATTGATTTGTTATACAAATATCTTAATTAAAAGTGGTGAATGGTAAATTATTCTATAAAGGTAATGCATACGCTATTCTATCTCTAACTATGCCTAATTCCACATTTTCGTCATCTTCATCAACATCTTGATCTTCATGAGGAACGATATTATCGATATCGACACTAGCAACAGCTAAAAATATTTGTGAATTATTTTATGCATATACGTAATAAATATGTATATGATTTTATGTCTAAGCTACACTAAACACAATCTTGTGGAGTAAATATAAATAGTATTTACGAAGCACAAATTTACTTATTTAACATGAAAATTACTTAATTATTATCACTTACAAATACAATACACACTAAACTATAAATTTGGGATATTTTTATGAACACAAAACATATGACAACAGCATTTGACCCATAGAGAAAGTTATAATAATATTTGTCTATGAATTGACCGTCGTCTTCTGTCATTGACTTCTATACAGCGCTATGCATCAAGAC
Source organism: Galeruca laticollis (assembly GCA_963921935.1). Classification (NCBI taxonomy): domain Eukaryota; kingdom Metazoa; phylum Arthropoda; class Insecta; order Coleoptera; family Chrysomelidae; genus Galeruca; species Galeruca laticollis. The sequence goes on along the minus strand of OY998179.1, from coordinate 174,345,883 downwards.
GGTGAAGCGGTTGAACTAAAGTAAAAAGATGTTCGTTTGCAAAAATGTGCGCACAACAAATCTCAAAAAACACAATGATTTGAGATTTCATATTTTCAGAATCCTTTCCACATCAACAATGATACCAGTGAACAAACTAATTCACAATTAACAGATCCAGAAAGAAAGGAACTTATCAGTGATAAACAGGTTAGAATAAAAATTGGTGTGTGTTGAAATTTGTGTGTGTCTTTCAACTATTTCTAAACTAGAGAAATCTTTACAAACATTAAAACCAAAGATAATTCATTCCACTACAGAAAATGTTTTTAAAAATTTTGAACATATACAACAAGTTGAATATAATAGATTATTTCATAAAGTAAGAAATAAAAATATGAACAAATTTAATGATCTAAAGACAAGTGTTATCAAACAAAAATTAAACACACCAGTAAATTGTATTCATAACATCTCAGGTACCCACATACCCGAAGATATAAAAAAATACTTGTCTTTGGGTCCTAAGTTTGGGATCCCCCCCCATCTTAGGCAGAGATATATCTGTGGGTTCGTATCAAGCGGATGTCGAGGTGATTGTTTCTAAAATTAAAGACAAAAATTTGAGGGATGTTACTATAGCCAAATCAACTAACATTATAACTAATCACATACACAGTTCAAAGTATGAATATAACTTGTATCGTCACTTATACAACATAACAAAAAAAATTTTAAAAACTAATCCTTATTTAATGGTAACAAAATCAGACAAATGTAATGTAACGGTAGTTCTCACTAAACAACAATATATTGATATTTCATTAGAATTAATTAATGATGAAACCTCGTATAGTGCATTGGGTAAAGATCCTACTGCTAATATTCAAAGAAAATGTAACAACTTAATTAAAAAATTAAAAACAATAATTTTATCGATGAAATCAAAAAAAAGTCTCTGACGACATACAAGGCTCAGTCCCCCAAATTTTACTGTCTTCCAAAGATACACAAGCCAACTTTGTGTGGTAGACCAATTGTATCATCGTTGAACACATGTATTGAACCGTTAGGCAATTTTTTAACTGATATTTTAACCAAAACTTACGATTGTGATAACGAGTATTTTGTGAAGGACTCTTTTGATCTTTTTAAACAATTCAATAGAAGTCAATTACCAGATGGCTACGTGTTGGCCAACCTGGATGTTGTTTCCCTTTTCAGCAATGTATATTTGGAAGCTTGCATTAGATCCATCACTAAGAGGTGGAATTGCATTAGCAATTATTGCGAAATGTCATTAATAATGTTTGTGGAGTGTATCACTCTCGTGTTTGAGAATAACAATCGTTTAATAATCGATTTTACAAGCAAACTTTTGGAACACCAATGGGTGCAACAATATCGCCCATGTTGGCTTGTTATGTAATGGATGACGTGTTGGATATTGTTCTACCAGTACTAACATATAGACCTTTTTTGTTAAGAGATATGTCGATGACATAATCCTTTCTATCCCGAGAGATGGTATAGACGAGATTCTATACGTATTTAATGATCCCGATCCTCACATACAGTTTACTATAGAAACTGAAGATAACCAACAATTAGTCCCGTTCTTAGACATCAAGTTTATCCGTACAACAAACAACATCGTACTTATTGATTGGTACCAGAAACCAATGAGTTCAGGTAGATACCTCAACTATTGGTCATACCACAAAAAGTCTATGAAAGTGAATTTGATTAAACAGGTGAAGAATAGAATCTCCCAGTTGTCTGACCCCTCCTTTCGCCAAAAAAACTATAAAATTCTGTTTGGTATGTTTTTGAGCAATTCCTACCCGTATACATTACTGAACCAATTAATTTTTCATAATAACTCAGCGTTAGAAACTCATATTTCTCCCACGGAGGGGACGGGCTCAGCAAACCATCAGTCTTAAAAAAAATATGTTTCTTTGCCATATATGGAGGAAATAACACCCAAGTTGAAGAAGATTTTTGAGATAGTACCTGACATTGTCATTGCGAACAGGTGTGTCCTGACGGTGTATTCTATTTTCTCAGTACTTAAAGATAGAGTCCCTAGAGCGCAGATGTCAGATGTAGTTTACTCCATCCCTTGTACAAATTGTGATAAGGTATACATTGGCCAGACCTCGAGACCAGTAAAAGACCGTATAACATCTCATAAGAGTGATAGTAGACTGCACCCTGACAGATGTGCTTTGGCGGAACATGTGCGCAGTGAGGGTCATGTAATGGATTATGACAATTTTCGTATTTTAGCCACCGAAACTAGTAATACCAAGAGATCGTTCTAGGAAATGACATATATTTCGCAGACAACTAACATTATGAACAAACGTACAGATATTGATAACCTTAGTTCTAATTATTCATAGCTGTTAACAATCAATTTCAATACACAACTGTCACATACTTTAACAACATTATAAATTTATAAACAGTATTGTTTTGAGAGAACTTCACTCAAGCGGCCTCCTTTCATTGATTTATATAACTAGATAACCAAATGTACAAGTCTCAATCAAGGCGTCAATGGAAGAGAAGAATTCTTTAGTGACAGTTTCCTAACCTTAAAATTTTATTAAGTTTCACGTGGTAGCTGATCTGTTTTAATCACAAAAATTGTATATATTAGAGAAATTCTAGATAATTCTAACATGTAATTTCGTACATTGTAATTAATAAGAACCATTTTTCAAGGAAAGAAAAAGCACATTGATGTTGTTTTCACATTTACACCAACTTAATGACAAATAACCTCACTTAATGTAAGTGTTAATTTTATTGTTTGATTTTGAAATGTTGACTATTTTTATCAATTGTAGTGTCCCTGAGGATGGAAATAAACATTTTCGAAAGCTCGGACTAATTAAACAGAGTATTCTTTGTCTCAGATGCCAAATCCCTCACTAATATTTGTTCTCTCTCTCTCTCTCTCTCTATATATATATATATATATATATATATATATATATATATATATATTAATGTGAATTGGCTATGGTGTAATAAGAATGTTACACTTATTTTATTTTAGTTTAAATTTACTTTAAGTTTATTGTTTGCCCGGTATATTGATGATTTTATATATATGATAAACAGTTTATATCACTAACATGAAAACTTCTCATCTCAGGGTAGAGTTCGAGTATTTAGGATAAAATGATTTTAGAATTCTATATATATTAGCGCCAAAGTTAATAAATGCTTTATATTTCAAAATTAAATTTGTCAATCAGAATATGTTACTTATTCAATGATTCCAAACTAAATACGGTCCTGTCCTGCTTAAAACAAATCTGCATAATTCAATAGATGTCATTCAGAGCTTCTGCCTATGGTAAGTAGATGGTGCGCAAGTCACCAGATGAAATGAATAACTGAAATATAGTTTAAAACGTTCTTCAAAGGGAAAACGATATTTAATAATTTAATGAAAATAAATACATTACACTTTTACAAGTGTTCTTGAAGAAATTCAACTATCTAAAAGGATGACTCTTTCATACAACACACACGCACTCTGGTGAGATATTATTATAAGAGTGAAATACAATTATACAATTTCATAAACATATGATTTTTAGAAAATGGCGGAATACACTCCTAAAAACGTCTAAGCGTCACAAAATTTTAGTTCTTTGTATAAATTGGTAAGTACGCTTGACTTTTTAATATATTAATAAATTAACTTTTACTACCTTATTCACGTCACTGTTTAGATTGTTCACCTCAATAATCCGTTTCTTTGATTTGTTTCAGATTCTCCTCCTGGAAAAACTCCATGCTGGCATTCCGTTTCTACCAGAATAGGAATCGATGCCACACTTCATTCAAAGTCCAAGCAGCTCACACAAATTCCACTATTCAGTGTTTTTCGAAAACTATTGTGGCTATTTTACTTCCACAAGATACAAGACACCATATTATAAAATAAAAATCATGGTTAGTACTGTACAACGTTCGACAATTCCTTTTTAATTATTAATATAAACTTATCTACTTACATTGATGTATATCTTGTAAGTATAATGTATTTGTTCTTGAAATCTATAGTCAAATTTTTTATCTTCCAAATAATTTCAAAATGATTTTCTTTACCAAAAAGTTTTTCTACTTACAAATTTTTCTTCCCCAAAAAGAACCTCTTAGTGAATAGACCCCATAATCAACAACTTTTTCACATTCCGATTTTTTTTTCGTTAGCAACATAATTGTCGCCGATATGATCCTTTTTAAATGTTTATTTACCAATCAGATTTGACTATTTATTTTATCACTCAAATTCTTCATTTCAACCAGTGAAATGTTCATCCATTATATCAGGATATTGTATTCTAAGGTTTTTTAATTGCTTAGACTTCCTATATTATTTTCATTCAATAATATTTCTTAGTATTGTTAAAATGACATTTCCTAACCTCTAAGTATGTATGTCAAATGAATATTCATAATGTTTTAATAGATGACAGCTGTTACCTTTAAATATATATGCAAAATGAAAATTCGTTTCTTTTTTATGATTCATGTTCTCTGAAATTCACATTATTATATACTTTTCTGCTCTGTTATGTCTAAACAGCTACACTAACTTACTTTAATGTTTTTAATCAACAAATATTATGAGATTAGCTTGACTTTACAGAATAAAGCATTATTAGTTTCTCATCATGAACAAATTCTGATACTTGATTTTTTTAATAAAAGTTTGGTTAATTTATTTCACATAAATTGTTTATCACACCTATTCGCAATTATCCCTACATTATACAGTCTGTCGTTTCTGTATGCCTTCTCTATCGAATAGTGGATCGTACAGATTGTCTCCATTCAAATGTTTAAAAAATTTTTGACTTAAAAAAATTCTTCTAGATTACAATGTACAATCTTAATTCTTTATTGTTTGATATACAGGGTGTTTCACTCTATAATAACATCCCCTAAATTTTGCGTTTATCAAATTTTGATGTTCTGAAAAATTTTATGAACGCAAATTTTACCTTAAACATTTACTATTTTGCTTTTTCTTTACTTCTTCATTAGTTATTGTACTTATATATATCATTTATATTGAAGACACCTCTTATTTCATCATTTTCCATATATTTTAAAGCATAGCTATTTATCCCGTTTTCATTATCTATAACATATGGTCCCTCGAAAGGTGGTTTCAATTTCGCACACATTTGTTTGTTTCTGTCTGACACATTACTAATAATACATTTCTTCTTATTTCAGGTCGCTGTTACAAAGATGATTCTGGAATCCTGTGTTGCAGTATCCTCTTCAAATAGTTTTAAATCTATTTACAATACCATAATTAAATATGTATACAAATTCTTATTTTATTTTTAGGTACATGTTTCATTTACAAGTTTCATCCAAAGGAATTAGTTTAAAAAATCATGTTATAAATCCATTTTTGAAAATTCTTCAATGTTCGTTATGCGACTTATTACTTCTACATTTCTCAGAGTCTCTTATATCGGTACAATTTATTAATTTATATTTCTTGTGTTACATCTCTCTATAATACCATCCTTTAGCATATTTTGTATCTCTGAATCAACTTCTTTCCTATATTTATAAGGTATGGGATATGTTCTTATTCTGAAATTTTCTATTCCCTTAACTTCTATCTTATGTACATAGTTATTTGCCATTCTCATCTCTTTTTTAACTAATCCTTTATATTTAATTATTAAATTCTTCACTTTCTCAGCATATTCCTTATTTCCACATACTAATTCCAATTCTTCCATTATTTCATCCCTCTCCATATTCCATAACTTCCTATTATCCTCTTCAAACTCCAATTCTTCCATATTTCCACTCCTCTTTATATTCCATAACTTCCTATTATCCTCTCCAATTGCCAATATTTCCATATTTCCAATCCTTTCTATATTCCATAACTTCTTATTATCCTCTTCAACTTCCAATTCTTCTATATTTTCTTCTTCAAATTCAATTCTATTACCATTTAATTCAATCTCCATCTTTTCAAAATCAATTCTTGCTTTATATTTTGTTAATTCATCTATTCCTATAACTATGTCTGATTCTAGATTATCTACTAACAATAATTGCATCTCAACTTCTTTCCCATCCTTTAATTCAATACTTTGTATTATAGATCTGCTAACTTCACACAATTTCTTTCCGTTTGCTCCTATTAATGTAGTCTTTGGTATTTTAACTAGCTTATTTTCATAATTTTCAATGTTTTCTTCAATTAGTTTTGTTTTTTATTATGGACGCTTCCGAACCTGTATCTATTAATATTTTAACAAATTTCCCATTTAATTTTCCTTTAATTTTTATCAATCCCATTATTCCTTTCAATTCCAAATCTTCCCCAAATTTAATATATTCCCTTGGATGTTCATATGTCATCACTCTATCTTCTCTCCTTTGAATACTGTTCTCTGTAATTGTTATTTTCGTTGTTATTATATTTAAAGTTTCTGTTATAGTTGTTTTGGTTACTATCATTCTTATTATAGTTATTGTTATTTCCTGAATTGTTATTATAATTATTGTTATTTTTATAATCTCCATTGTTATTATATCTGTTAATGTAATTATTTCTGTATTTCATCATTATATCTTCACGTATCCTAATTGCTATCTATGTACAAAATTATATTTACACCTAATCCTTTTCTTTCTCCTCCATTTTGTTAATTCTGTTGATCTGTGAATTGTCTATTTCTGTGGTTTTTTTAATCCCCTATCCTCTTATTTCTTGTTTAGTGGATTCTATTTTATTTTCCATGTATGTGTTTGATTTTTCCAATATCTTCTCAATGTGTCCCATTTTTTTATCCATCAATTTTATTATCAGTTCCTTAGTTTGTTTAATTTCTTCTCTATTTTGGTCCATCTTTGTGTTCATTTCTTGTTTTATTTCTTCCTTATTTTGGTCCATTTTAATATTCATTTCTTCCTTATTTCTATTCATATCCTGTTTCATTTCTACCCTATTTTGATCCATTTTTGTATTCAAATCTTCTCTATTCTGGTCCAATTTTGTATTCATTTCTTCTCTCATATTCATCAAAAGTTGTATTAATTGGTCATTACTAGCTGTATTTCTCTATCGAATAGTGGATCGTACAGATTGTCTCCATTCAAATGTTTAAAAAATTTTTGACTTAAAAAAATTCTTCTAGATTACAATGTACAATCTTAATTCTTTATTGTTTGATATACAGGGTGTTTCACTCTATAATATATATATATATATATATATATATATATATATATATATATATATATATATATATATATATATATATATATATATATATTGAACCATATATCTTATATACGAAAGAGTATCAGCTGTTTGAAAATATTTTGCTCATTATTTGAAATGAATTGAAACTATGTAGTTAAAAACACATTAAGAAGAAACACAATCATAAGTAAAAATGTATATAAAATCAGAATATATTAAATCATTTGTTAATTATATTTAAAAGAACAACAATAATAAAAGAAATTACCTTAATAATTGTCTTAAGAACAAAATGCTTAACAAGTATAATGGAGAACATGGAATCTGCCCAAATATGGATGATTAGTTGTCATGAAGAAATCAGCTGTTTCACCTGAAATTAAACAAGTTTAGTTATATAATTTAATAAGTAGTTAGTTGAAACAGTAATAATATATATCAATTTCATATTTAGGATTAAGAAATAGATAAATTTATAATATAATAGAAAAATATCAAGGCATAAAGATAATTTATATGTCATAATGTATATAAAATTTTATGAAATTAATGAATATTGAATGATGATGGATTCAAAGAAATATTTGCTTCTAGAGAATTTAAATAGTATAAAAGAATTTATGTTCATAAAAATAAATGTTATTTTCAAATTATCATATGTATATGTCAAAACAAAATTAGACATTGCCATGTCGACAGATAAAAGGAATTTCACTATCAGTAAAAGATTTGTTCTATTGAAATTATCTGAACAGTAAAAGAAAACAGATACTTTTCGGGTGGAATTTACATTTATATATGTATTCAAAAAAACTCCTAAAGTGTAGCAATTGTGAAAGTGGTTCGACAGCTACAGAAACAATGTGATTGGTGGAAAGTGACATGACAAATTTCGATTAAATAAAATTTAACAAAAAACTTATTGCTAATCAGTGTGCTTAGAAACAATATATTGGTTGTTGATTAAAAAATTGACGATCAAATAGAAGCGGTAAAAAGTTGCTTCTTGGCGTCGAAATGGTGAGGATGTGATAAGAAACTTTTCCCGAAATTTCAAGTTAAATTACAAAATTTTTATAATAAAAGCCACAAATTCGTAACAAAGATATAACCTAGAACACTTACATGTATTAATAACCAGTTTTTCCCATGAGAATATCAAAATTTCTCAATAAATAGAGCAGCTAGAACTTCGGAAGGCGTAGTCCTGTATCCAGACGGGATATATCTCCAGAATCCAGGAATCAGGTCAGTGCTTCTTTGGATATTATTGCGGGATATATCTCCAGAATCCAGGAATCAGGTCAGTGCTTCTTTGGATATTATTGGCCAATATTAAAAATAATAACTCTTGAGTGTAAATTCAGTGACTATTTCCATGTATATATAAGAATTCTTGCGTCTTTATGATCGATCTATAAAAAAGAAAAAAGACTTTATGTAATTTATTCACTGGACAACTTCTAAATAATATTAAAAGGCCTATTCTATGATATAATAATGCTTGTACTTACGTATTTTCAAATCATATAAGAAAGATGCATCTTATTTCATTCACATAATTTTCCATTTGTATATATAAATTTTGTAACGTATTTCTTCTGAACAATTTGTTTTATGTATGTATATAATTTCCAACGTAAATTCTTTTACGACAATCCATTATCATTGTTGTAACGACAACGATGCTATACATATAATATTTACGCAGGAGCAGAGCGTCGCTAAGAAACGTTCGTTCCGTTTCGATTATGTTCGTTATTAGTTGGGCATGCGCATAAGATAGTGTATATTCTTGATAATTCTGTGTTGGTAAATTCCATAGGCGTAACCGTTTTGATTAAAAAATATGTTTAAATAAAAAAAATTTCATTATAAAATTAAATAATTGAAAATATTGTGTTTTGTGTTTCTTCTTATTGTGAATGAGCGGATTATCTCTAAACAAAGCCAGGACTCAAAGAGTAGAGGAAGTCTCATGCTCCCGAACCAATATAATATAATATAAAATAATAATATATATCAAATAATAAACAACTGAGCTAGCCACACCACAAATAAATAAATATCTATCTAACTATAAATAAATAATTAAAAACCAAGAATAATATATATATATATATATATATATATATATATTTTGTTGCATAGTGTGAGTATTTATGATAAGAGTATTTATTATATCAATTTTTCAAATAGCACCACGTTGTTGGGAGCCAATTTATTGCATATACCTCTCTACTCTAGAGTTTTAATATTGTTGAATTGTTTTTGTTTGTTAAATTTAATTGTTATTGTAGTTATGGAAAATATTGAATACTCCTACACATTTTATTTTTTTATAAGGCTAGCTCTATTTGATTTTATTGATTTTGATTTTTTTAATTCAATTGTTTTAAGGTATTTGTTCAGCATGTATGTATGTATGAAACTCTCTCAGGTCTTGGGTTCCTCTATTGTTGAATAAATTCGTCATTAAATAAAAAGAAACACTTTACTTGTAAAAATATTTAATTATTTATTAACGAGAATTTTTTTATATTGTAAAAATTATCATACGACGCCTCTGTGTAGTTAAAATTATCGATCCATTTATGTATGGTATGCTATGCGCATGCTTAAAGCATCACGTGTTGATGCATTAAACGAACGCTTCATATACGAATTACGCCTGTTCGATTTTATAACCTGCTTAACGTTATACCAACGAATATTTGATATTTAGAGCACATGTACAGAATTTATGTGAAACGACTTATGCATACAGATAGTTACAATATGGTACAAGAAAAAGTTATTAGTTTTATATACATAGAATAGAAATATTACATAGATGAAATCAGATGCATCTTTCTTAAGTTTTTATTTGAAATGAGTAAGTATTTAATTTTGTTTATTTAGATTGGCCATTTACTATTGAAATTTATTTAATTGTATAGTTGTATTAAGTTTCTATTATGATTCCTTTTCATATATATCTTTTTCGCAAAGTTTATTTTACTCATGAGATTTTTAAACACTGGATTGTAATTAGTGAGTTCTTAACTCTTGTTATATATAACAATGCGCACTGACCTTGTGTCCTGAAACTAGGATATGCCTTTTCTGGAATCTGGAACGCTGCTTCCGAAGTTTCTAGTCGGATAAATTTTGGAAGAATTGATTCTCTCTCAGGAAAATCAGCTGTATATACTTGGTAAGTACTATAGTATATTTTGATATTGGTTTCTTACTTTTTATATCATGATTTGGGGATAATTTCTCAAAATTTCTGGAACGCTGCTCCAAACAACCTCCTCGAACCGACGCCAAGCTCTCAACCCTTTTTTTTAAATTTTTTTCAACAAACAATCAGTCTTTTGTTTTTTTCAGCTCACTATCTTTAAAATGTTTGTTACACTTTGTTTGTTGATTGAAATTGTTCCGTCATATTATTTCTAACCAATCACTTTTTGTTTAACGCACTATTTTATGATTTCATTTTTATTTACTCTTGAATATCTTTACTTATCTATCAAAATAAGTTTCACTTGATTGTTAGTTTACTATAAAATTCATTTGATTGTAATGGGACGAATAGTTTACATTGATAAAATACAATAGTCTGTAATATACCAATGCTTAGTTTAATTTTCTTATTACAATTAATTATTGTTACGATTATATTTAGCCATTCACATAAATTCTTTGAACAATTTGTCAATATTCTCTATACTGATTATTTACATTCATTTTATATACTTTTGAACTTATTAGTTCTATGAAATTACTCTAATGTCAGCGTTTGTCATTGAAACATATTGACATTACAGCGTCAAATATTCTAATCATATCTCTTTGTAAACATTGTGTTATAATATTGAACAATAGTGTTTAAATGTTTATTAATTCTTATTTCTTTTTCAGATTATGTGTTAAATGTTATATTCTTATAAAGTATTTGATACAAATGGATGATCTTAATTCCATGGTTTCGGATTTATGATTTAAGGTAATGCTTCTTTTTGTTTAATTCTTTGCAAGTTGTAAAGTTTCCTTGAATTATTAATTATATGAAAGCTGTATTAGCAAATTGAGTGAAGATACTTACAATTATCTAATAAATATAAGCAATTTTAATATCTCATTCTTATCTCCCTAGTAGAATATAGTCTACTGTTTTATTATATAGCAATTTCTAATTATTCTGTCTCATAATAATGTTTCTACCTTACATATACGTTATAATATATATATATATATATATATATATATATATATTGAACTAGTTACCTAGTTCTGGAAATAAATTTAAATAAATAATTATAATAAAAAGTATAAATGATCACGGGAGGTGTGTCAGTAGACACAATCATTAGCATAAAGTCAATGGCAATTCAGGTATAAAGTTATAAAAAAAAATGAAATATGTATCAATCTTATTAAATATTGATGTGATTATTTAAAAAAGGATTATGAGTATAAATACCGAACACAATATTATTTAATTAAGTACCAAAAGTTACCTGCACAAGTAATTCCAAATATATGTCAATGTCAATGAGTTCCACATTGCACTGAACACTGCCATAGGAATTTCCGCAGAAAGATTTGCCATATTATAACTTGAAACCAAAAAAAAATTATAAAATAATATTTAGTCTAGTGATTGCTTAGTATAATTACACATGTTTTAATAGTAAAAGTTTAAAATTTAATAAAGTGTTGAAAACTATATAAGAGAAGATAGATGGAACGCAGCCCAGACTTATGGAAAGGAAATAAATAAACAGGAAGTAATAAATCTTAGTAAATTTTAAATTACCAACCTAAAATCATTGATTATATATTGTATGATGAAAATTCATATCAAAAACAAAAATAATCAATAGTCTATGTAAGATAAATAATAAAATAAGATTGAAAATAAAAAAGGAATCAATTACATAAAGGTAAAACAATAATTTAGGTTGTAGTTTTTGTAAAAATGAATATTTATAAAAATATCTAAACAACATGTTTATATGCAAAATTGCTATTGTATTATGGAAAAAGGACATGATATATATTCCTTAATACAATAGGAATAATAGTGAATTAGTGTGTATTCCAGATTTGTAACTAAAAGACTTAGAAATGACAATTTTTTGTTCTAAATAACAGATAAGTGAGCTTTGGATTAATCAAGCGGGGAGGCTTGTTGATTTTGAAAACAAGAGAAGTTTTGTTGGTTTTGTGGAGGAAGCGTCGATGGAGATGACTCTCTGTATAAAATTCATTAAAAATTGTGCTTAAATGTTAAAAATCACAAAAAAAGGTAATAAAAAGCAAATAACTAGTGTTTATAATCCTGTGTAAGGTGAAAGGAGTTCCGAAGGTGTATCTCTCTTGTGAGAGATCTGCAAGAGTTTGAAGATGCGAGTGCAGCCCGGCAGAGAAATCAAATACTAAGGTCTGTGTCTTTAAAATTAACTTAATTGGAATTCCATATAATTTTTTTAAAAACAAAAAAGTGAACAATAAAATCCTTATCAGAACGTTCAAATTAAACAAACTAATTAAAAGGCCAAGAACAGTTATAATATGATGCATCATAATTTTATCTCAATAGAGAATGATACATTTTAATTAATAAGAATAATTGTACTCACTTGTTGTAATATAATTCATTGGATATGTTCACGTGCATCATGAATATTCATATAACTTCTAATTCTTTTTTCAATCTCCTGCACGAATAACTATTAGTCTATCACTTTCTTCACTTTAAACTCACACACATATTTCTATAAAAGTTTATTTATATGTAATTGATCGTTTAAAGTTTATAATATTTAAATAGTTTCACATTATAAACGCGCTGGCTATGTGTTAACAGTAGGGAAGCTACTTCTAGAGGGGAGAGCATCCTCGTATCGTCTAAATTATATCAGCGCATGCGTTCGGATTTATGCGCCGACGCACTACTAGGAATATTATTGTATCGAGAAATGTACATGATATAGGGTGGAACAAAAACACATAATTTTCAATGTTTAAATCATACCAAAAATTTTCATAATAATTTATTAAATAGTTTTTCATTTGAGTGTTGGTATTTTATTCTTATCACATCCACAATAAAATTTCGTATTGTTATCATATTTCAATTTTTTTTATCGAAGAAATTTCAGAAATTAAATTTCATAAAAAAAAATTACAAGGAGAAAGGTAAGGTTTTGAATCAATTTCGTTAATCATTGGTTTTAATGCGTCCAGAACTCGAAGAGAGGAGTTATCATACTTCCGACTGAGATATATAAAAATAAATAAATACAGTTAATATAAAATACATATTGAGCTAGCCGAGGTAACAACATATTGAAAATAGTAAATCAATTCAACAATACAATTCAATAAAAAAAATAATTATAAAATTGAGTGAATGAAAACGACGAATACTCAGTGTGTATTAATTTATTACTTTTAGGCTAAGCGCTTTCGGCTGTTAAGCCATTATCAAAGCCGTCGTCATTTAAAAAGTAATTGTCAAAGACATCAAGCTGATCAAATACAAGAATCAATACTCAAGATCTATCCAACCATCGTTATGATTGAGTCATTCTAATAAAAACTTTAAATACCCTATTATAAGGGTGTAAAATTATATTCATAAGATATCTTATGAATATAATTTTACACCCTTATAATAGGGTATTTAAAGTTTTTATTAGAATGACTCAATCATAACGATGGTTGGATAGATCTTGAGTATTGATTCTTGTATTTGATCAGCTTGATGTCTTTGACAATTACTTTTTAAATGACGACGGCTTTGATAATGGCTTAACAGCCGAAAGCGCTTAGCCTAAAAGTAATAAATTAATACACACTGAGTATTCGTCGTTTTCATTCACTCAATTTGCATATAGTGTGTACACCATATCCACAGGCATTTCTAATTATAAAATTGTCGGCCCAACGTGAGGCTATTAAATATCCAATTTATAATATTATTAATTATAAATTGGTGCCCGAAACGTGAGGTTTTTATTAAAAACAATAATAAATTAGCACCCAAAACGTGAGGCGTTGTGAAAAAATTTGGTTACATTTGTAAAATTTAAACCCATATTAAAATATCAACATGGAAAGAAAAAGTACACTGAAAGAGGGAAAACAGGAGTATAGGAGACAGGAAACGAGAGCAAGAACAAAAGAGGAAGATGATCGGTTCATGCAATTTTTGATCTGTATGAATAGAAAAATGGATATTGAAAGTGGGATTAGGAAAAATATACGGGAAGGTAGGAATAGTATGAATGTAGATTTAAATAAAGAATTGGACGAACAAAATGAGATTATAAAGAGAATTATGGAAAATAGGAGTAAGCGGGATGATGAAAGAAGAAAGGATAGGAAAACTATGGTAAACGATTTTAACAAAGTAGAGGGGAACATAGATAAGAAAATAGATAATAATTTGGAAAAGAAAATTGATGATATAAAACCAGAAAGTATTAAGCAAATTAAGGAACTTAAGAATAATGAAGAATTTAGAAAGCAAAAAGATCAAGTTAACCCAGGTATGGAGGAGAATATAAATGGAAACATGGATACAATGAGGGGAGATTTGAATAGAAAGATGGACACAATGATGGGAGACATAAATGGAAACATGAATAAATTGGAAAAGAAGATACATGAGGTGAAAGAATATATTCAAACAGTAGTATCAAAACAAGCTAATAAGTTAACAAAGAACATAGATAAAGTAAAAATAGAAAGTTTCATGGAAATTAAGAATATTGAGAAGAATAATCAGGAATTAACAAATATCACAGAGGGGACAGAAGAAATTAAGAAGGAAACTGAAGAAGTAAGTTTCATAAAATTACTAGGACAAGCAAGTAAAGAGGTCAGGAACCATTCTCAAGAAAAAATGAATAAAGAAATTACAAATCTAGATGACAGAATTAAAAAATCAACAGACAAATGCGTTAGAAGAAGTGGAATCATGGGAAGACAATTTAATAAGGAAATGCAAGAGGTGAACCGAAGATTAAAAGAAAATACAGTAGAAGAATTAGAAGATAGCATAAGAAGCAATGAAATAGGTATAGGATGCTCCAGAAAATTTTATAATGTAGTAACAAGAATAAAATGTGACAACAAAACGAATATAATTCACACAAATGTTTTGATGAAATTAATAAGGATTGAAATGAATAATATGGAAGAATTTGAGACGCAGATTTTATGGGATCTATTGGAAGGAATGAATGAGATACGGGACTACAAAACTAGAAAAGATATAATGGAGAACGGAAAGAAGCTATAGAAAAACATTGAGACTCAAACAACGAGAGATGAACATAAGAAAAAGAATAGCCAAGTAAATAGTATCACATGAGAATTAGAATGAACTTTGGAAACCAAAAAGCAATGGAGTGGACAGGAAAAGGATACAAAAATAGACTTAGATAGAAAATTTATTATAAACAGATAATACAAGTATAGTGAAATTAATATAATATGTAGATCTAATATTTTTTTTGAAATTTTCATATGCAGTAGACTTGTAGACGTTTTTCATTATTCATAGTGAGCAGTAATCTGGAACAGAAAAGAATATATAAATAAATAATTATAGTATAGGTAGATGTAAGGTTTTTCCATTTTGCTTCATATATAGCACTCCCATGTAGAAAGATAAGATAATATCATAGGTAGATATAAGATTTCCATTTTTCATATGTAGCTTACTTATCTATTATCTATAGTTAATATAATCTAAAAACAAAACATATGGAGATACAATCTATTAATGATAAATAAATAATACCAAATATATATGGCCAGAAAAGCTTCAATATAATATTAAAAATTTTGTGAGAATTTATTAGATAGAGGGGATAATGAAATAGAATGTATACCTATTAATAAGAACAGGTAGGAAATAGGAAGGACAAGCTCGATAATAATTAAATAAACAGTAAAAGAGATGGAGACGAAAGAAAGTTTTAAATCAAGATATAAAATTGGAGATATTCATGTCAAGTAAAAATTTTATAGGAATCATGGAGATAAGTAAAAATGAAATATGGAAGCAAAGATTTATATAGAATATGATATGATTAATTATTATGAGATAGGGAGATATGAAATATATAATATAATGTAAAGAATATATTGATGAAATGAAGTTGATGAATTATAATTAAGAATTATGCAAATGAATAAAAATAGGTATAGAAGGCAAAGAAAAAGGTTAGACTATAGGAGCAATTATCTTTACATGAATATGGGTTGAAAATAGGATATGAAAATATATGAAATATAGAAATAATAATAATTTCTTAGTTTAAAAGATAAGGTAGGGAAATGAAAGCTTAAAAAAAGGATTGTTAAGTAAAGGAAAGGGGTGTAAGTAATTATTGTAGAAAAAGCAAGAAACAGTTAAAGGAATGAAGATTCTAAGTGGGGAATAATTAAATAATGATTGAAGTAAGAATTGAAGCAAATCAATAACATAGATTGGTATAAAAAAAGAATAAAAAAAATATATATAAGATGTCAGAATCAGAATAATTTTGTCTCATATTTGTAAATATTAGAATAGGATAGGATAGAATTAGATAATGGAAATTAATTATAGGATAAAGATATATAAAAAATTTCAAATATAGGATTCTTCAAATTTGATTTCTGGAGCATAGAAAATTAGTAAATTAAGTAGAGGTTAATGATTAGTTTTAAAAACTGAAATTGAAATTTTCAAAAGGCAACTTGAAAGCTTCCTTTTAAAATTTAAATTTGAGGGGAGTTGAAATAGTTACCTAGTTCTGGAAATAAATTTAAATAAATAACTATAATAAAAAGTATAAATTATCACGGGAGGTGTGTAAGTAGACACAACCATTAGCATAAAGTCAATGACAATTCAGGTATAAAGTTATAAAAAAAGAGTGAAATATGTATCAATCTTATTAAATATTGATGTGATTATTTAAAAAAGGATTATGAGTATAAATACCGAACACAATATTATTTAATTAGATACCAAAAGTTACCTGCACAAGTAATTCCAAATATATGTCAATGTCAATGAGTTCCACATTGCACTGAACACTGCCATAGGAATTTCCGCAGAAAGATATTGCCATATTATAACTTGAAACCTAAAAAAAATTATAAAATAATATTTAGTCTAGTGATTGCTTAGTATAATTACACATGTTTTAATAGTAAAAGTTTAAAAATTAATAAAGGAATGAAAACTATATAAGAAAAGATAGATGGAACGCAGCCCAGATTTATGAAAAGGAAATAAATAAACAGGAAGTAATAAATCTTAGTAAATTTTAAATTACCAACCTAAAATTATTGATTATATATTGTATAATGAAAATTCATATCAAACACAAAAATAATCAATAGTTTATGTAAGATAAATAATAAAATAAGATTGAAAATAAAAAAGGAATCAATTTCATATAGGTAAAAGAATAATTTAGGTTGTAGTTTTTGTAAAAATGAATATTTATAAAAATATCTAAACAACATGTTTATATGCAAAATAGCTATTGTATTATGGAAAAAGGACATGATATATATTCCTTAATACAAAAGAAATAATAGTGAATTAGTGTGATTATCCTCCAGCACAATGAAATTCAATATTCCAGATTTGTAACTAAGAGACTTAGAAATGACAATTTTTTGTTCTAAATAACAGATAAGTGAGCTTTGGATTAATCAAGCGATGAGGGTTGTTGATTTTGAAAACAAGAGAAGTTTTGTTGGATTTGTGGAGGAAGCGTCGATGGAGATTGAAGATGCGAGTGCAGTCCGGCAGAGAAATCAAATACTAAGGTCTGTGTCTTTAAAATTAACCTAATTGGAATTCCATATATTTTTTTTAAAAACAAAAAAGTGAACAATAAAATCATTATCAGAACGTTCAAATTAAACAAACTAATTAAAAGGCCAAGAACAGTTATAATATGATGCATCATAATTTTATCTCAATAGAGAATGATACATTTTAATTAATAAGAATAATTGTACTCACTTATTGTGATATAATTCACTGGATATGTTCACGTGCATCATGAATGTTCATATAACTTCTAATTCTTTGTTCAATCTCCTGCATGAATAACTATTAGTCTATCACTTTCTTCACTTTAAACTCACACACATATTTCTATAAAAGTTTATTTATATGTAATTGATCGTTCAAAGTTTATAATATTTAAATATTTTCACATTATAAACGCGCTGGCTGTGTGTTAAAAGTAGGGACGCTACTTCTAGAGGGGAGAGCATCCTCGTATCGTCTAAATTATATCAGCGCATGCGTTCGGATTTATGCGCCGACGCACTACTAGGAATATTATTGTATCGAGAAATGTATATGATATAGGGTGGAACAAAAACACATAATTTTCAATGTTTAAATCATACCAAAAATTTTCATAATAATTTATTAAATAGTTTTTCATTTGAGTGTTGGTATTTTATTCTTATCACATCCACAATAAAATTTCGTATTGTTATAATTTTTCAATTTTTTTTATCGAAGAAATTTCAGAAATTAAATTTCATAAAAAAAAATTACAAGGAGAAAGATAAGGTTTTGAATCAATTTCGTTAATCATTGGTTTTAATGCGTCCAGAACTCGAAGAGAGGAGTTATCATACTTCCGACTGAGATATATAAAAATAAATAAATACAGTTAATATAAAATACATATTGAGCTAGCCGAGGTAACAACATATTAAAAATAGTAAATCAATTCAACAATACAATTCAATATAAAAAAATAATTATAATATATATATTCATATTTATTATTATTCAAGTTGTGGTTGAAATTAGTTGTTTGGCTTAAGTCGTTGAGAGTTGAGATTCTTTTGTTTTAGCATTGTCGGTTTAATCATTAGCTTTGTAGTAAGTATTGTAATATTTTAATTATATTGTGAAAATAAAGTTTTTAAAAATAGTTTTCGGTGTTAAAAATATATAATTCGAGTCTCAGGAGGGATCACAGGTGGATTTAAATACTAAATAATTCTATACAAAGATAACAAAGCGATGGTACGGATTGTGACTAGATGGATAGTATTCTTATTCAATATAATCATCATTGTGAACTGTCAAAAGTCATTTTTGGGCCGTAGGACGGGTCACAGGTCGATTTAAATAAAAATTAATTCTATACAAACGTAACAAAGCGATGGAACGCATTGAGACTAGATTGATAATATTCATATTCAATAGAATCATCATCGTGAAATGACAAAAGTCATTGTCGGGCCGTAGGAGGGGGTATAGGTCGATTACAATATTACTTAATTCAATAAAATAATAACGATGCGATGGCACGCATTAAGACTAGAAGCATAATATTCATATTCAATAGAACCATCATTGTGAATTGTCAAAAGTCAATGTTGGGCCGTAGTAGAGGGCACAGGTTGATTTAAATAATAATTAATTCTATAAAAAAATAACAATGCGATGGCACACATTCAGACTAGATGGATAGTATTCACATTCAATATAATCATTATTTCCAATTGTCAAATGTCATTGTCGGGCCGTGGGAAGGGGCACAGGTTGATTGAAATATTTATTAATTCTATAAAAATATAACAATACGATAGTGCGCATTGGGGCTAGATGGATACTATTCATACTCAACAGAATCATCATAGTAAACTGTCAAAAGTCATTGTTGGGCCGTAGGAGGGGGCACAGGTCGATTTAAATACTAATTAATTTTATAAAAAAATAATAAAGCGACGGCATGCATTGAGACTAGATAGATAATATTCATGTTCAATAAAATCATCATTGTGAACTGTGAAAAGACATTGTGGTGCCGTAGGACGGGGCACAGTTCGATTTAAATATCAATTAATTCTATAAAAAAATAATAATGCGATGGCGCGCATTGAAACTAAAAGATAGTATTTATATTTCACAGAATAATAATTGTGAACTGTCAAAAGTCATTGTCGGACATGGGGCACATGTCGATTTAGATATCAAATAATTTTATGAAAAAATAACAAGGCGAAAATTTATAAAATCACCTCGATGTCCAGGAATTGCTGTTACCACTCTTCTTACAATCCTGCTTAATGTAGGTTGTGAAAATCCATGTTGCTTTAAACATATTAAACTGTATTGATGTGTTACATTTTTATACCTGTATCATTGCCATATGGCCCTTATGCTAACTATCTGATAGTTGCTAATACTTGAATTTCAATTGAAATTGGGCATCCACGATTATTATGCACAGTTAGCTGATTTCTAGCCAAATCTATTATAGTGTTGCTCACTTCTTTCCTCATACGGTATTTTGTATAAAACTGTTTATTTGCCTTCCAAACAAACTTTTGGATTTCTAATTAGAACATTTACTGCTTCTTCAGCTTCTTGCATCTCTGCATATACATCTATTGCGTCATCCATATTCCTAAATTAATATGTTGAACCAATATATTCTTTATTTTAATTCATTCACTAACTTTTTGATAATTGAAAATAATATAATATGTATAAATAACGCTTATTGATATAAATTAGAATTGTTCTCAACACGAGCGTCTGCCACAATAAAAACATAACCAACGTTTTCCAATATAGAATGAAATTTTAAACTGCGCATGATCCAGAAAGTTGTTTCCGTTGTTGCCGCATTCATTTTTCTGCTACCACTGTTTTAACTAGTAGGAAAGAAATATGCGACTATGAATACGAAACATTAGTGGTTTGTTAGTATGATGTTGATGGCCACTAACTAGTTGTGTTTTTTTAACATAATTTTAAGGAGGCGACTATGAATAAGGCTGAAACAGTTTATCTTTGGATTCGAATATAACTATATTTGTAAAACAACCTTTTCTGTACGAAACGTAACAAGACTGTAACTAAGGGTTCTCGCTTCTCAGAAATTTATGTTTGATGGTTATTTCAAGGAAGTAACTGTAACCCTTGTCCACGCTTTAAAACTCTCAAGTCTGATACACATACTAAACTAAAAATAAAATCTTACAAAAAGTTAATACCAACAACCACACACGAAACCGAAAGTAGTACACCGCATATCTGGGCCCATAACATATCACATATTAGATTTGTAATAGGAAAAGGGCATTCACAAATAAAACAACTAAATAAAATAAATATAAGCAGAGATGTATTATTGATAATTACGATACAGCATATGCCATAAGACTAAATCTTAACCCTCCGGTAGTGGCGCGAATTTTTCTTTCAAGTTTAGTCGCGCCGGTGTCTGAGACCAGGTGGGAAAAAAAATATTAAATGATTTTTTAAATTTTTTATTTTGTAAGAATACGGTAATATAATGAAAAACACACAGTTTTAGTGAATTTTTTTTATTAAAACTCACTTAACAAATTCTTAACATTGGTTTGAAAAAAAGACTCATAAAAAACATACATTCAAATATAACCCAACTAAAAAATATGGCACATTCTATTGAGATCAGCAAAATTTAAAAATGGTAACTAAATGTATAGTGAACATATTATAACAAAATACCTAGAGCCAACTATTATTACTGTTCTGCCCTGCAGTTCTGACAAACACATATAATATGCTCTAAACACAAATAGGTACTGCACTTATAACAATAAAATCTTGTTTTTCTATTTTTCCTCCATCCACAGGGGGCACATCTTCCAGGTGGTAACTGTCTATCTTGAAGGTCTCGTTCTTCTGTGTAAGTAACTTCCAAAAGTCTGCACTTTAGTGTCCTTGGAAGATTGGTAAGAGCTGCTCTCCGTTTTAACTGAGGCTGGATCAGTACGTTTGCTATTTCTCTCAAAAAATTTCGCCGACGTAAATTTTTTTCATTGGGATTGTTAGCCTTGTATATAACCTGACTATTGATTCCTGCAACATTCAACATGGTGTAAAATATCACCATGGGCCATCTTCTACTATTACGGAAGCAATCATATGAAGCACACAACTGATCGACGACGTCGACACCCACTTTTGTCTCATTATATGTAGTAACAATTACCGGCTTACATTTCTCACCATTATCAGGGTCAATATCGTCATGATGGTGCATACTGGATGTTAATATAACATTTTCCCTTTTTTAGAAATATATGAAACTATTGTTAGATCTTCGGTGAAGCCAAACATACTTGTATAGATGGGGCGTTTAGTTGGTCTTGAAAATTTAATTGGAAAATCTGTTTTATTTTTTCTCACTGTTCCAATTACAGTTATTTTGTAATCCTTTTGTAATTTTTCCACCAAAGGAATAGACGTGAACCAATTGTCCATGGTCAAGTTAATGCGTGAACCAGAAAGATGTCTGCACATTCTTGAAACCAGATCATAGGTTTTGTTAGAAAGTTTATATGGGCCTTCGGGTTGGGATTCCACATAGACTTCCAAATTGGAAGTATAAAAGACTTTCGCGTCACAAACTGCTATAATGTTCAGGCCGTATTTGTTAGGTTTCGAGGGTATGTATTGACGGAATTGGCATTTACCTCTAAACCCCGGAAGTATCTCATCAATGGTAACAAACGCCGAATGATTATAACCATTCATACAATTTCTTACGAATTGATCAAATATTACACGAATGGGAGCTAGTTTATCAAATTGTATTCGATTTATCCTCGTTGTTTTATCATCAAAACGTAAGCAACGTAAAAGGAATCGGAACCTTTTTAGGCTCATTGTAAGGAGAAACATTTCTATGCCATACCCATCTCTCCTCCAAAGATCCTCAGCATTTGAGCGGTTGGAGTGACCAAGACCAGGTAAATATAGTTGTCCTATAAAAGCCCGGATCTCAATGTTGTCCGTTAGAATAGCATCTCGGTCTCTTGAAAAATTTTCTTGGATGGACAATATGTATTTGTTTGTACTGTCAACAATAATTCGAATTATCGTATCATCGAAGAAATAATTCCAAATTTCCTCAGCAGTCTTCAAATTTTTGGTTGCCTGTGTAGGCCTTGGTAAGCGAATAATTATATTATCCTGCCTTGTTCTTACAGTTTTTGGGCGTGGGGGATGCTTTTTCCAACGCATGGTACCATTCTTGCCTAAAAGAGCAACAGTAAATTTTGGATAGTTATTTTAATTTTTGTCATATTTTTTACAATACCTATGTAGACAAGTGGGGAAATTGGATGCTCAACAATTTCTTCTGAATCAGAAATTTCCTGTTCAGAATCACTTTGGTGATTTACAAGTTCCACATTGTCCTGTTCCTCTTCATCTGATTCATCTTCGAAAACAATTTCTTCATTGTCACTATCACCTAGTCCTATATCATCCAGAAGATTTTGCAAATATTCTTGGTCCTTTTCATAGCAAGCCATGGCTATAATTTAACATTTTTTTCTAAATACAGTGATCAAATAACATAAAAAACAAAAAAATACCTTTTTACAATTTTGTATCACAGCAGGTCGCGCCGGTCTCAGACACCCGAAATGATTATTTCTGTACACACATTCACCCAGTAACGACTAAAACACGACTGAAGGTCAACTGTAACGATAGATGAAGGTACTGAAGAGCTCAACCGAAAATGACTAAAAGCCGATTTATTACGACGCAAAAAGTGACGACCCGGTCTCACAGACAGCGGCGCGACTACCGGAGGGTTAATAGTTGTATATTAGAGAATATCCACGTATTCTTGCATCAACAGTTCTCGATAATCGAAGCATGAATTCATCGAACATAAAAAAAACTCTTATGTCTCCTTTTTATTTCTAGTAGAAATAAACGTACCATCATATAGAGTGTATCTAACACAATGCTGATTCCGATTTTCTTAACAATTGAAAATAATGTTGGTATTGCCGTATATCGTGTATACAATATTACGAGGTCCTTATCGATCGAGCACTGGGCAGGTGTCCAAAGTATCCAGTGAAAAAGAGGGACCAGAAGAGGATAACTTCTAAGATTGCCACCAAAGTGGGGTCATTATACAAGCGACTGTAAGAACAATATGTTTACTTGTGTCTGTGTTTTTTCCCACACAATGAATTTTTTATGGAAAATCTTTTGAAACGGTACTTTAAATTGGGACACCCTATATCACGGAGCTTCTCCGTATATACAAAAACTCAAAAACGTGACTGTAGGTAAAAAGATTTAATTTGTTTAATGCAACAGCATCTTTGAAAGTTTAGCATAATCTCATACATATCTCATTATCTAATTATTCAATAACTACCCACTCTCAATGTCTATGCGTGGACGTCAAAAAATGTAACACTACCTAAACAACTTAATTACCATTTGCACAGAACTAATCTAATCGTCCGCCTTATCTTTTGATGAAGTAAAACGACAATGTGATCGAGGCGCGTAGATCAATATGGAGGAGAGATGGAAAAAATTCAAAATTCATTCATCTGTAACTTTCGCGTACGATTTTGTCAGTTTTCTAAAAATACACGTTTCAGATGGATGTGATACCGAGTGAAGCACAACAGAACAAACCATCAGTTCAAGTGAAAATTTATTTCAATCAACGCACATACTATGTTTTCCAGTTTTGAACGCGTATGTTCGTGATAGTATTTTTGGATGTTTTTTGCGATAATAAGTGTGTGTTAGTTATGTGATTTTTTATTGTGAAGT
Organism: Galeruca laticollis; assembly: GCA_963921935.1. Classification (NCBI taxonomy): domain Eukaryota; kingdom Metazoa; phylum Arthropoda; class Insecta; order Coleoptera; family Chrysomelidae; genus Galeruca; species Galeruca laticollis. The sequence continues at coordinate 174,320,993 of OY998179.1, read as the reverse complement.
TATGGAGTGGAACGGAAGGATTGAAGGACTCAGGATGAGGAGGAAAAGGTTACCACCACCTCTTACACTCATCGGTAACTATTCCTATTCCTAGATTCAACTGGAAGAAACCCTTGAATTATTTTATAAATAGTCCAAGGGCTTATTAGGCACTGACACAAAGAAATACACACAATCAAATGTGGATTATTAAGTAATAATATAAATATTATCTCCACATCTTTTAGTTTGAGGACTTCGTAAATAAAAATACTTATGTTAAGAGCATACTCTACCATTCATATTATTCAATTGTCAATATCGAAAATACGCAATTTATAAAGTACATTATCAGACTGATAGTGTTTGAATATGTTAATTTAATTATACATTGTATGTTTAATAAATATATTTTCTCGTTAGTCCTCAGAATGTGCAAAAATGTACAGAGTGATTCATAAGTAATTGACCAAATTGTAACTACAGACTCAGAAGCCAAAAATAATATTTTCATTAATAACAATGGGTCTAAGTCTTAGCGAGATATTTATTTATTTGAACCCAAACAAATTTTACAACTTTATTACATGGGTTTCCTTAATTAAGATTCATAATTATACATAATCAAGTTAAGAAGAGCCCATCCTGTTAAATATTATGTGTTAGAACTGTAAAGTCACCTTAAATTATACAGAAATTTGTAGTATGTAGTTTACAATTTGCTTTTAAAACAAACAATTAGATGCACTCCAATCTATAACTAGAAAATGGTTAAATTGATTAACAAGCTTCAACATGGTTGCAGGAGGTGCCCTTGGTATATTCATATCCTTCGATATATTAAATACTAATGTATTACGTGTGTGTCGAGAGGGTATGTGAAAAGGTAATAGTTTTAGTACCTCTAGCGTGTCAATTTTATTGTTAATAATTTTTTAATATAAACATTAATGCTATCAACATTTGTCTTTGATCTAACGCTACAATTTTCAATTCAGTTCTTAATTGAGTTGATCAAGTCTTATTATAATCTAGCCACTGTTCAAGTTTTTAAATAGCGAATAAATTTGTTTTGTATTTTTGCAATATTTCTCAATGTAGAAATGTATTCTTCAAACCAAATTACTGAAAGCAAATTCCAACTTAGATCGAACTTTTTATAGGGTAAAGAAGTTTAATTGTGTTTAAATTTTGGAACTCCCGTGCTTCCCTAATTACAAATCCTAACGTTCTATTAGCTGATCTTGTTATCTCTGTAATATGACTCGCAAAAAAACAGTATCATAATTAACTCATAGATCCTTGAATTCAGTTTTCCTCTGAAGGACTGTACTCTCCATTTGATATTCAAAAATAATACTAACTTTCGATCTAGTTATCGTTAAAACGCTTTTTTTTATATTGAAGTATAATTTATTGTTACAACTACATTCAATTACACTATTTATATCTTTTTGAAGTAAATCGCAGTCTCTTACTGTTTGAATAGTTATAAATTTTTTTAAATCATCTTCAAAAAGTAAACATTCTGAATACTTCAATACGGTGGGTAGGTCATTTATAAACAGTAAAAACAGAAGAGGTCCCAGATTAGATCCCTGCGGTATGCCTGAATTTGCATGAAACTTTCCTGATGTGTTTCCATTATGCCTAACAATAAATCGTCTATTCATTAAATAACTTTTAATTAACTCTAAAAAATTATCTGATACACCAAATTTGTTTAAGTTTGTATAGCAGAATATCGTCATTTATGTCAGGGTAAGTTTATTTAAAATACGAACATATTATTCAAGGTTGAATTTTAACGCATATTCTAAAATCTCTCTATAACGAAGAATTAGTCGAAGGAGATCTGAGATAAGGGCACTTATCTCGATAACATAAACAAACTAATATTCGTGCCGATAAAATTTTGTAAAAATAGCATCTGGCAACTCATAAATATTCTGTGGTTGTTATATCATCTTACGCTGTATATCACATAAGAAATAGAGTCCAAAATTGCTTATACCATAATTTTTATACCCCCTCGAACTAGTGTTCAAGCTCAGTTTCTTGATGAGAAGGCAGATATATATAAAATAGACAATAAAACAAACCAATTCCTCACTTTGCCATATATACCAATTTTATCAGAAAACATAAATAAACATTTTCGCACCACAACATACATGTTGCTCATAAAGGGTACAACCTACTGAAAACCAATTACACCTATCTAGAAAGTTCAATCTCAAAAGAAAAAAAGAGCAATATAGTCTATGAAATACCATGTAGAAACTGTGAAGGGGTCACATCGGACAAACAAGACAGTATTTGAAAAACAGAATAAATAGTCACAAATATGACAAACGAAACAAAACGGCACTCACTATCCATGTTTCAGGAAACCAACACGAATTTGATTTCGAAAATACAAAAATTCTTCGTAGTGTAAACCACACAAAAAAACGCGAAGTTCTAGAAATGATAGAAATACAAAGAAAAACTAGTTCCGTAAATTTAAAGACTGACACAAAAAATCTTAGTAAAATTTCTAATAACATTATAAAAAGTTAGAAATACAGAGAAACACGTGGCACATTCCAAATATAATAAATTTATTACCACTCCCTATATAAATATAAAATCCTTTCCAATACCAGTCAACACAAAAACGACACATTAAAACCTCGTTACGCCTGCTTTCATTGTATAGAACAAATACTCGTATATTCCAATACAAATTTTCATCAACGACTGTGATATTTTTAAAATGTTCGTTTTGTTTGGGTGTGAGTTATATTCTGTTACGTGATACGTCCTAAACATCTATAAAATATATTGAATAATCAAATGAACGTTCTGTCGAAAGTAATATTTATTTGTTTCGCTTTTAAAATTCTTTTTGTAGCTTGTACCATTTCTTTTAGTTTTAACAAAAATTTTATTTCTGATGAAGGACATGGGAAGACCGAAACGTTAAATAAAAATGTAATAACTACTAGTTAAATGTCTCTAAAAGTGGTCCTCAATCCCTAGAATTGGGGAATGCAATTTTTTTCTTGTCTTAAAAGTAATCTATTTATAGGTTTGATGGCGTTATTAATGTGATTAGGTATAATACCAATTTTTCTACACTTCAATAGGAAAATTCTTCTATTGATTGCTTTAGCTAATTTAGTTTTAGTTTTTGTCCAATTCTTAAGTTCTGTACAGCTATTTCTCCATATATTTGTTTGATGTTGTAGTAGAACCCCATTTCTGAAACTTTAGACGAAAGTAGTTCGTTGCCGAAACTAGTTAGGGTAACTTTTTTTATTGGGGAATGCGGCATTCTCACTGAGTAATCAATTTCATCTATTTTAATAATTATTATTTTGATATATTGTTTTCATAAGCTATTATATCTTAAACTCATTCGTATTTGACTTTTTATGTTGACAAATCTATATATTCATACATATATTTATATAAAATAACTGTTTGATAATTTATTAATTTGAAATCTGAGATTACAAACCATACATTAATTTGAGGAACGTCGCGAGTTTGCTCTTCGTACTAAGCTAGTTGAAAGGAGTGGATACTTTGCGAGTTTGCCCCTAGTATCTTAGTGAAGGCCTATTACACTGTTTATCATGATAAATACTCCGGACTAGCAAATCGTGTGCTCTTGGAGAGGTATTTCGCGAGTTAGCCCTTAATACTTATGACCCGAGAGACGTTTGAACTTTCTTATGTATTATTTGTAAATTTTTTTAAATATATTATTCTGATTAGGTTCTTGTTTTAGATATGGACCATAAACATTCGGGATTGATATATTGAACTATTGTGACAGTTAAAATAGTTGTTGTAGCCTAATTTTCAAAATCTCTTATGAACTGGTTACTCAGGATTTTGTTTCCTTTTCAGATGTGTCATCTCGAGAGAGCGTTTTTCCTGACAAACGCCTCACTTTTATTTTGCATTTTGATCATTTATTAAGTGGTTAGTTGATTTACTGTTTTATTGTTTTTATTTTTTTTTGTTATTATATCTTGTTTACTTCAGTATATATTATTTTAATTTTACTCGGTCAAACTATTTTCACATACATACATATACCTCACATTTATTTGATCGAAGGCTTTCCGGAAATCGGTATATACAAAATATAGTTGGAGATTTGTTATGTAAGGTTTTAATGCAGAATCACTAAAAATTGAGATATTTGTATCAATAGATTTCGGTTTCATAAAGCCATGTTGCTGTGAAATTATGGACCTATTTATAGCATTATATAATTTGCAATAAATAATTTTCTCTAATACTTTAGCCGGGGCGCACATAATTGATATCACTCTATAATTCTCCACTTCAAACAGACTGCCAGACTTGTGAATTGGGATGGTAATAGAAGTTTTCCAAAATTATGGAAATTCGTTACAAGTGACTATTAAATTAAAAATATGCAGTAAAGGTATCATTAACCATTCATTACAAGCTTTTAAGATATAGGGAGGTATGCCATCTAAGCCTCCAGATTTTTTTGGTTTCAATTTCTTTATAGGTTCACTTTAATCTATTTCGTTTATTGATTTCATCTGAAAACAATCATTAACTATATTCCAGGTACCATTACTCGTTCCTTCATCATCAAGCCTTAACATCTAACAGATTTTGGCTAACACTATTGCATTTTCAAATACAATTATTAGGGTGGATTACTCCCTTTCCACTTCTTGTTGTGACAATTTCTTGTATGTCTTGGCTTAGAAATAATTTTCATCCGCTCTGCTCCATTTCTGCAGTTTCCTCTTCACTCTTTAATACCCGTTCTTTTTGTATACTCTTCTATCTGATTCTCCCATCTTTCTCTGAGTCTTCCCTTTCTTATCGGCTATAATAATAAACGTCTCTATTATTTTCAATCAAAACAAAAATAAACATAAATTAAATTGAACTTAAATACTTTTGAAAATAAAAGGCAAGGTTTATTTTCATTTATACATTACTGCACAACGGAAAATACTCTTCCCCTTAACCCAAAAACAAATCTTGTGTGGTTCTTAATTATTAGCTGATGAAACATAAAATTGAATAAATCAATTACTTTTTGCAGAACAAGATAAAAAAAATGAATTATAATGGAAATATAAATGTATTAATAGGTACAATATTAGGTAGACTTAAACTTTAAATAATTTATACTTGATTCCATGAGAGAAGAAATACAAAGCGAGACACCTCCTGAGAGATAACATACCCACAAAGCGAGAAACAAATTTCGAATTTACTTTTTTAATTGAGAAATGAGCAGGTATATATTTTACGTTACTGCTAAATTTGATTGTCTAATATATATTTTTTAAGGAATCTTTAAAATTTAGAAATATTATAGACCTTAAACTCGGATGGAACGGCATTGTAATGACAGTAAATTTGGTATGAAAACGAGCTCCTGAAAGTCTCAGTCGTGAAACGAGGAACAATAAGTAGACTTCTTTTTCTAATATTTACATTATGGACATCTGAACGATACGTAATTTTGCGGTGTAGATAGGAAGGTTTCCTGTCAAGAATTATTTTATGACATAAATAAGGTAATAAAATGAAATTTTGTTCTATTCTCCTATGTAACCATTCAATATCATTCATTTTATGAGATGTATATTAGAGAAAATAATTTTAAGAGTATATTGTTTTTGAAATCCTGTTTTACTACCTACCTGTCTAGATGTCATAGCTGTCTATGCCGGTAACAAAGTTGTTGAAGATTGTGAACCATTTTATTTCTGGCTTTCTTCGTCTCTCCCTGTAGGTCAGCAATGGATCTAGTAAGTTCGTCTAGGTTTACAAGTGAATGCAGTTCTTTGAGCATATTATTTAGTTCTGAAAATTTATTTACATTATTGTTTATTGAATTGTTTGTTTTGTTGTGGGGATGTTTTGAGGGGTTGATTGGGTGGATTTGAAAGGGAGGCTTGAAAATTCTGTTTGATTATTGCTGCCTTTTTGTGACCATAGATTTACTGTAGATATTCGTGCTGGGATGTATTCAACAAGAGCGGGTTCGAATTTTTGGTTTAGGGATCTTTTTTCCTCTAGCCAGACTCTTCACATATTCAGGGCATATTTTAGCAATAGCGGGATGACCAATCACTCCCAGATTCAATTGTAGCTATGAGTCGAAAAACGGCCCTAAAGTTAAAAAACATGTTTTCCGGTCATATCTCCGTAGGACCTCGGTATAAAACAGGCCATTTTCTAGATGACCACTCACTCCCAGATTTTATTCTAGTTATAAGTCGAAAAATGACCGTAGAGTTAAAAAACCGTTTTCCGACCTTATCTGCCAAAATTTAATACTTGGAGAACTTTTATTTAGACAAAAATTAAGTATCAGTTCACGATATATAAAAAATATCCTGCTGGTTTTTTTCGAACATTCGATAGTTTCTGAGAAAACGGGCCCCAAATTCATTATGTATTGTTGTCTCCTCCCATAGAATCAAATTTCTACGCATTTACTCATAAGCGTGGGACAAAATATGTCCGGTTAGTCCGTTCATTTACTGGACTAAAAGGACATTATTGTAACTGACTAAATAAGAAATTAAGAAAGTAAGATTAGAAAATAGAAATGCGAAAAAAATTTAACACTTGAATTGAGTATTATCATGAAATTTATGGTTTCGACCCTTACTCTGTGGAATCTATTCATTTTTAAATGAAACTGTTTCTAAATAATTCCACAATATATTGAAAAATTATATTGTGGAATTATTTAAAAGCAATTAGTTTTATTTAAAAAAGTTATGAGTGTTATCAATCAATATATTTATTTTATTGTTTGGTACAAGTTTTGATATACTTGTTTAATAAACTAATATAGCAGAATGAAATGTAAACAAGTTTTTATTTTTGGCATACGATAAAAATTAGGTTATTACTGTGTTGTGGAACGTTATGTCTAATATTACAAAATAATTGAATCAACATGAAACAGGATTAACGAAAATTCATAGCATATACATCGTTAGTATCCGAATATAAAGAATTATTTTGGATTAACAGTTTAATTTTAACGACATAATGATTTTACTCGTCAGTTATTAACTACTGTTGACGCAAATACAGATTCAAAATCTAAATATTGAATAAAAAAATTAAATAGTATAATTTTCTGGTAACTAAATATGTAAACAATGGTTAACAAGGAAAATGGATTCTCTTCATTAATTTAAAACGAATTCTATTTAAAAACTATGTGTTAATGTTCGCTTTTACAAATACAAAAGTTGGCCACGTTTCATATTTATGTGTGAAAACGTAAATCTCAAGCGTATTATTAAAAGTGTCACATCAATTTACGTAGGTTTTATAATTCTAATCTATTTGGTAATTTCTTGGGATTCGGTCCTTATTATAAACTTTCATCAAACTACATAATATAATTCATCTAATATACTTTTTTTAACGTTTCGGCTGATTTTTTGGCCTTTTTGAAAAAACAAGTTATCGGGAACAAAAACTTTTTTATCCAAATAGTGGGAACGTCACATTTAAAATTAATTTATGCAATGTATAATCATTGTACTGCATTGTTCTCCTTTTTTATATGTACAAACCACATGCGAAGATGTTGAAATTAACACAACAAAATGGATTCAAAATCTATCAAATACAGATATTCCTGCCGATATAGCAGATGTGTTAGCGTTGGGTAAAAATTTTGCGATACCATAGAATACGGAAAATGAGCTACCCTGCACAGAGTATATCGCATGTATTGAGACCGCGATTGCAAATCAACCTGAACACACACAAAATATTATTAGAGCCGAAGCTGTTAATGCTATCACTAACCACAAAACTAAACTTCGTCATTACAAAGGTAAAACCAACAATGAAATACAAAAAGATATACAACAAAAATTTAAAAAACCAAACATTTCATTAAAAATCACCCTCAGATCACGGTACTACAACCTGATAAAAGTAATAAAACTGTCATAATGAACACTACAGATTATGACACAAAAATAAATGGAATATTAAATAATACAAATTTATATCAAAAATCTGAACAGACAAAGTCCTTTCTAGAAAAAAATAATAAATTTGTTAAAAAACTTTTAGATAATCAATCAGTTAGTGCAACGGAAGGTAAGCAATTACAAACACATGATGCCATACCACCAAGAATTTACGGTTTATCTAAATTACATAAACATGACATACCATTACGGCCAATAGTTTCTTATGTTCAATCTCCCTTTTACAAACAGTCTAAATATTTATCAAGCTGTCTCTCACAAAAAATCAACATGAATGAATTTTATATAAAAGATTCGTTTACACTTAAACACTTTTTTGACACTGTTGAAATACCAAACAATTATAGCATTATTTCTCTAGACGTTGTCTCAATGTATACCAACATTCCAAACGAACTAATAACACATATATTAAAACATAAATGGAGATCATTAAAAGAACACACAACTCTCACATATGAGGAATTCATAGAAGGAATAATGCTAATCGAAAACAATAATATTTTTCAATATAAAAAAGATTTTTTTGAACAACTCAATGGGTGCACTATGGGTTCACCAATTTCATCAACCCTTGCACAAATTGTAATGGAATACCTTGAAGTAAATGTGCTTAATCAAATAAATTTCAATATATTATTTTTTAAAAGATACGTTGATGATTGCTTAGCTGCCGTTCCATCCAATCAAATAAATCATATATTGACTGCTTTCAATAATTTTCATCCAAAGCTTAAATTCACAATAGAAATAGAACAAAACAATACCATAAATTTTCTGGACATGACACTTACTAAAACTAGAGAAAATAAAATTACAACAAAACATTTTATTAAAGAAACATCTTCAGGTCGCTACTTGAATTACCACTCCCACCCTCCTAATTCTCAAAAAAACAGTGTAATCATAGGATTAGTAGATAGAGCCATTACACTTACATCACCTGAATATCGTCCAGAAATTTTATATCAAAGAAAAACAATATTACGAAACAATCACTATCTTTCCAAACATATTGACAGAATTATTAAACAACGAACACATAAATTTTACAATAGTCAAATCCAATCAACACAAACCAATACACTAGCCCTTCGTACATACATCGCAATTCCATACACAAATCAACTCTCAGAAAAACTAAACTATATATTATCTAAACATAACATAAAAGTTTGTCATAGGGCACAAAATACTCTATCACCATTGCTCTCCAAATTATAAAGTCAAATAAATGATTCAAATAATCTAACGTCATATATTCTATACCATGTTTAGACTGTCCCAAAAAATATATGGGTATGACACATTTTGAAAATAGACTTAATGGCCATAAATATATAAAAAACGCCTCCACTGCGCTTCATAAACATGTGAAAAATGAAAAACATAAATTTGACTTTAATAATAGTAAAATAATAAACCAAGATTCTAATTACAAAAAACTAATAATAAAAGAAATGATACATATAGAAAAGGAGAACAATGCAGTAAACGATAAACGAGATATCAAAAATCTAAGCCAGATATAATATAATTTATTATAATAATAACATCGACCGGTTGAATGTCCCTTGTATATTGTAAACCGTTATTTCTAAGGCAGGTCTTTCGATTTTATTATTTCTGAATTTGTTTTATTAGTTACCAGTTTTTGTCGTCTTTGTGTGTACATTTAATTTTAATAGTTCAATCGTTTTCAATTTATTGTTTTAACATCAATGTAAACATTTTTGAAAATGCTCCGAACTCGGGAGCGAAATGTTAAATAAAAATATAATTTGATACATAATTTACGATTGACCTGATGCCCAAGAACAATGAGAGGAATTTATATACAAGGTTAAAGAACAATGAAAGGAATTTATATACAAGGTTAAAGAAAAATAAATAATTTATATATATATATATATATATATATATATATATATATATATATAAATAACCGTGTCTCTGTTGGTTGTTGTCCTCAAAACTCGGGATCTTCCATTTGAAGGTACAAATGTGCGTTTGGTTATCTTGTTGAAATCCGTTGTTTGTGTTTCCTCATGTTTTTATTAACATCTTTGCTCCCAAGTTGTACACCTTTTCTTGGTTATGCCGTACCGATGAAGGCTAATGAGCCAGAAACATGCATGTCTACGGTTACCACTCATTCTCTGTAACCTCTTTTGCGGATATGCCCGCTAATTCTGTCTTTGTTATATATATATATATATATATATATATATATATATATATATATATATATATATATATATTATAACACAATAACACATAGTGTATAACATGTAACACAGAAGAAATATCAAAGTAAGTTTCATAGCAAACTGATCTCTTAAGGGTCATTAAAAGTGGCACGATAAGACATGCTCCCTGAGTGTAGGCAAACATAAATGAAAAGACCAATTGTCACAATAAAAAAAAAACTGTACATGATACTATTTAATAATAATTCAATAGATTATGTTATATGTAATTTCAAAACAATTCGTAGAAATTAAAATGAAATTTGAAAGAAACGCGTTAAATTTTCATAAAGTTAGTAATTAGGTTATTTTATGCAAGGGATTTCAGGAATTTTAATAAATAGTAAATAAGTTATGTTAATATTTATATGTATAAAAATCTTTATCTCTATATGCTAATTTCTAATACAAAAATGTCATTTTCATGTTTCATATACGGCTTAAAAATCCATGATAATATAAACAGTGAATCGTCGTTAATGACACTATATCTATACATTTATTACGATATAGGGAAGTTTCGATAGCAACCCGCAACGAGAGATTATGATAAAAATCAGAAAAGTCAGTGGGTTTTTTGAAATGTCAAAGTGAAAAGTGGTATTATAATTGATCTCGTCAAGAAGAACGTAAGAATACAGTATATATCATCTGACAGAAACAGTAATAGTTTATGTAATTGGGTAATACCTTCACCAGAAAATACAATAAATACATTAAGAATATCAAAATTGAACTTCTCAAGAAATTTCACGTGTTTGTTAATTAGAAACTTCGACAATATTCAATTGAACGTGTGCAGTAACGACATACTACCCAAACCTGTTGTACTATCGTCAAGAAACAAATTCTCCAACAGCAGAATTCGTTTTGTACAGACCATTCTGATTTAACAAGATAGATGTTTCTACCCGTATAAAGACAGATGTGATGAAATCATTAAGTGTCCAAAAGGCGAAGGCAAAATAAATTGTTCAGAACTTTGTCCTCATCTTATCAAATGTCCAATTGAAGATTAGTTTGAAGTGGATACAAACCTAGTAAATAAAAGGTACCATTTTAAAATATTACATTAGAGATCTCTAAATTAAAAAAGGCCTTTATTTAAAAAAACATTTTAATTGTTCAATAGTAATAGTAGTTTTATTAATTTTGTTGTATATCTGTACACATTTTCTGTTTGTAAATTTCTATGTTTAAAAAAATTACTGAAATCATAATTTTGTTCATTTTAATTTCACAAACCAATAATTAGAGTTAATTTGAATGGCGCACTTGAACACTATCCTTTGATAGAGTTGATATACATGTTTAATGATTTTTCAGTGTCAAATAATAAATAATAAATAATAAATAATTATTATAACCGTTACAATATATATATATATATATATATATATATATATATATATATATATATATATATATATATTGAACTAATCCTATAAGATATTAAAATAATTTAACTGATGTCACCTGATACAAAGGGAATATATCAATACATATGTTGTATCTATAGACACAACCGAGTTAAACATTGAAATTGTATCTAAACAGATTGAATGAATTGAGCTGCTATATTATTATATATTAAGGAAATCATATAGCAGATGAATTGAAGGATAATGAATAAAAAATAATAAATAATTACAAAATTTTACCTTAAAACGTATCATCAATTGAGATTTGAAATAAAATAAAATTAGTATCCCAGTCAATAATAGATTATCAATATTCATATACGATGATAAAAAATCGGAAAAGAGTGTATGAAATAATTAATAGTTGGTTGACATACGAAACATAGCCAAGCTATATGTCAATGAGATATTATATTCAAGAAGCTTAACAAACGGAAGTAACAAACATTAAAAGCAAATTTTGAAATAACTGATAGTTTATATAAAATTAAGATGGCAAAAATTAGAAAATTTAAAACTATACGATTGCATATATAATGATAGTTTTTTTAGGTTGTAAGTTTTATGTAATTAATGTATGTAAAAGTGGAAAGGACAAATAATGAAAATTTTAAGACTATAAACATATGTGTGAATAACTGTTAATATCCTCCAAGACTTTTAAAAGAACTATTTCTATATTTATAACTAAAAACTGCCAAACAAACAATTATTGTGTAATAAATGGTAACAAGGTGGCTTTGAATTTACAGTGGAAAAAGTTTGTTGATTAAAAAACAAAAAGAAGTATAGCGTCGGTGGTTTAAGGGAGGGCAGCATATAGAAAGTCCTCGACAAAAAATTTTGAATAAAATTCAAAAAAATTAAATGTAGAGTATAAAAGTTGTTAAATAATGAAAATATAAGTGTTTATTTGAATATATAACTAAATTTTTCCAAAAAAAAGGCAAAGCATTTTAAGATGCAGAATATAAAATCTCATTAATGGATATCCAAGAACTATAACCAATATCTATAATTAAAAAACTAATTGAACTTTTACTCGCCTAGAATAATAAACTTATCTCGTTATTTTTCACATTATATATATATATATATATATATATATATATATATATATATATATATATATATATAACAAAGAAGATGAGCCAGAAACATGCATGTCCACGGTTACCACTCTATTTCAGTAGCCCTTTACTTTGCGTGAATTACCCATGATTCTCTTTGTTGTTGTTATATATATATATATATATATATATATGTATTGTTCATCCTCCATTTCTTCTTCATAATGCATGTATAATCACATAATCACCATCACTATTCTATTTCCATTTCATTAATTTTCACTTGTATATACAATTGTATTGTTAATAAGTTAATAAGTCGATAATTTCTATGTTATATGTGTTTAAAATCTTGTAAATATATCGTGCATGTGTCATTGACTGTGAACGCTACAGTTATCTTAGTTTTGAACCATAAGCAAGCGTACGACTGTCCTATGCGCCGACGCGGTAGTGTTTCCGCTTAATAGAAGTTCAGAGCGTATGACTGAACATCGTACAGAGGCGGTATAAGGAATATATTTGTATCATAAATAATTTGAATTTTTATTTCAAATAATTTTATTAAACAAATTTCTGAACAGTTTTTTGCATTTTTTATTCATTATCCATAATAAATTTAGCAAGAATCGCTCATATCATTCATTCATTAGAATAATAATAATAAAATCCAAAGGAATAGATTTAAATTTATGAAATATTTAATTTGTTTTATATAACCAACACAAAAAAAGTTAATAATAATCAATTAACCAAGGTGATAATCAATTATATACGTGCGTTCGGAACCCAAACAGAGAAGGTCTACCTGCCTCCGACTTTCAATTAAAATAAAACATAAGAACATATGAAATTATACAGCAGCCCAAGGTGAGTCTATACATTTCTGACTTTTATAAAAACATAAAACTCATAAAACATACTTAAAATAAAATAATAATCCGTAATCAACGGTAATATATATATATATATATATATATATATATATATATATAAAGAAGAAGTTGAGTATCAGTCGGCTGACTAAGTTAAGGAAATCAAAATTCTTAATAGGGTCTTCAGCCTAAGGAGAAATAAAAAGTGGACTCTTTATTCTGTTCAAGCTTTCGAGACTTTATTGACTCTTCATCAGGAACTCTACAATAAATTATTGAATGTCAATACAAATAACAAGAATTGAAAATTATTACTTACGAAAGTGAGGTTAAATATGATTGATGCGAATAAAATGTACATAACTGACGTTATTTTTACGAAATCATCACAACACGTGATAAATGTATTATATTGATGCACAAGTACAATGATTAAAATTAATATTAAAATGAAAAGATAAAACTAATTCAATCACATGTTCAGGAACACGAGGTATTTCTTTATTAATAATTTGACAACTGACAACTGACACAACCACAGAATTAAAATTCTGTCAACAAGATTCAGTGATGCCAATATGTATTGAAATATAAGTGAAAGAGGAAAAGGTGTAACAACTGAAATTTATTGGGAAATATTAAAGTTAGTGTTTGTAATATGAGACGGAAGACTAAGAAGGTAAGAGTAAATAATGCTGAGGTTATCGATATCAGTTCTGGCATTCATAGCTTTAGGTTCTTTGAAAATGTGAGACATCTCCAAAAATGATCTCTTAGTGAGATTGGACTCGCGATCTAAAACAGTGACACCGTCGTAGTAAGATATGTGATCCATAGACAAAGTGTGACTTGCTAAGGTGCAAGTTCCCCTGCAATTTCTAATATCACTTTTATGAGAGCAAATACTGTCTTTAAGCCTGCGCTTAGTTTGACCGATGTATTTCTTATCACACTGCGAGCATGGAATGCAATAAACCACATTGGATTGATCCAATACGGGATCTTTATCTTTGATTTTTGAAAAAATGTTCTGAATTGTAAGAATGTTTCTACTGGCTAACGTTATAGAAGGAAATTTTGAAAAAATCTTTTTAAATTTGTGATTGATAGTGTGAATGTTTGGTAACGAAAGATACAGTCTAGGTAGGTTTTGATTTAAAATAGCGGTATTAGAAGGAGGCTCATCACCGACGGAAGACCTACTGAACAACAAAGAATAAACCAGTCTTCTAGCATATATGTATATATGTATATATATTGAACTCATCACAACATCTATAGGAGTTTGAAGGTGTTGGTGTGTGAGGTTTTCAAGCGTGAATTTGGTTGTAAGTTGCCAAAACATAGGGAATTATTTGTTTTTCATCATATGAATGAAATTAAAATGAGTTATATATTGAATGTTTACCTATAATATCGTTTGTTTAATGTAAATATTGAGATGCTAAAATAATATTCACCATTGTGTCGGTGCTTCCTAGAATAATTCAACTCATACTTGTATATCAGACCATAAGAATCATCTTTAAACAATATAATAATTTGTAAATTTGGCATATACGTCATAAAAAGTATCTAAAACCTTAAAAGAATGAATAAATGTATTTAGATTATTATAATACATCATGTATAATAAGAATTAGTAGCAAAATCATTATTTTAGACGTTTGTTATTATTATGACACAGATAACTGTCAACTGATTGGAATGTCAAATTTATTTTCATAGCATGAAATGTCCACGACCGACACTTGACGCCGCCACAGAGTTCGATGTCAGCGACAGGAATTCGTTGTCATAGAACTATGTAATTCTGGCAAGCGTATAAAGCGATGATGAAAAATAACACAAAGAATTTTTGTAAATAGAAATTTCAGGTCGCGTTTATAATGAACTCTAATTGTGGAAGAATTCTAATATAATTGGAAAAGGATTGCATATGTATTTCAGAGTAATCAGACCGTAGATTTGTTTCATTCAGAATGGAAAAGTTTTATACAATAAGAGGTTTTTTTTAATAAATAAGGATAGTTTTAGAGAAGTAGGTTCAAATAAATAGATTAAATTATTTTGGAAATGAAAAGAACATTAAATATTCTAATATAGTTAAAAAAGATATTAAATTAAATAAAAAACCTCAGATATGTAAATAGTTGTAAAAAAATCTAGTTAGATGATTCATTTTTGTCCATAACAACGGGAGAAAAAAAGAGAGTTGTTGATGGGGAAGCAGAAGGAAGTGGTGTGATATTATGAACAGTGGAGAGATGTAAGTGAAAATTGAAAAAAATTTAATAAAATATAATATAAAATATAATGCAAAGAAAAGTATCAGAAAAAGTAAAATAAAGTTAAAGAGGTGATTTGAGAAGATTTGAAAGTTAATTAGAGGAATATAAGATAAATAATTGAAACAGATGTATTGAAAAGGCATTGGAATAATAAAATAAAGCAGAGAGCATCATTTGAGAGGATCTCTAAACTAATGAACAAGTTTTCTAAATAGAAGAAGATAAATAAAACAGTATAAAGTGTAACAAGAGTGTTGCAAATAAATGGAGCGTTGAACGGGACACGGTGAAGAATTTCAAGACTTGCCTGGAGAAGTTTTGTCAAGCTGGAGTCCAGATTGAGTGAATGCAGTTGACACATTAATATGAGAGTTGGTGTTATTGGATATTGGTGATTGTCGGTGCCGTTAGTGAAAGGTTAGTGTTAACCAATTTGAAATTTCATAATTTGGCCATTTCAAACAATATAAATTTGCGCAAAGGTACCTATTTGTTGAGTTATTAGATTTTAGTTGTTTGTTCCACTATTTTGATTTTAAATTTGTTTATATTAATACATGTATTTCTTTTCCAATTTCCAACGTAGTTTTGACAATATATAATTACAGTGTTAGTCATTTTCGTTCCTATACTCTCTATTAAAAACAGGAAATATGCATTCCATTAATTTCAAGTGACAACTAAAAACAGGAATATAAAGGATAGCATAGGTGTCTCAACATAAATGTAGACAAGGTATAATTCATTTTAAATAAAAGACAAAAACACATAATTCTATATGGAAATATATAAAACAAAATAATAAATTACATACAAATCCTGAACTCCTGAACTCAAGAGATTAAGGAGTACTCATGCTCTACTTGATATATTTACCCTAAGCTAGCCGAACAACATTGATTGATTATACATAAAACAATAATTATAAATTATAAAACGGGAATATTACAATATATTTATATATATATATATAAATATATATATATATATATATATATATATATATATATATATATATATATGTGCATCAATGGAACTATTATTTAAGCTATATATTAACAACAGTATATTTGTGCTAAACATGGTGGCAAGTTTGATACATCAAAATTGCGTATCTTTTTCGCAAATACGTCTTCAGCAGTAGTATCTACTTTATAAAATGTTGGTTGAATAATTCCAACCGAACTTCATTAACAGTGTTAACATGCTTCACGCTATACATCCGACAGAAAATTTCTTCGTTGACAGGAGACACTGCAGACGTATCAATATATTTCTACCGCCCAGATCTCGAAATGCTTTCTGGTAGTCTTCAAATGATTTTAATAATTTGAGTTGCTTACTTTCCCCTTCACGGAATAATAGGGGACTGCAATCACATGCCGCAAATGCATGGAAGCCAGGCAGATCTTTTTAAAGTGAAGTACGCAACTTGATTGCGAGAGTCCCTTATTTTTGACATATGGTAAATGATTTTTGTATCCGCTTCTTCATGCAATTGATAAGATAGATGATAGGCCACTGTGCGCATAACCCTATTGCTTTCGGTCTTATAGTTATAGCAAAAATCACAATTGACTTTGACACTTTTATTATCAATGTAGGGGGGCATATTCATCACTCGTCCAATGTATTAAAAACTGAACCAGGGCTATCTTGAAGTTGCTACTTTGCAATTCTTTCATAAAGTCAGTCGGTCGAGCTTGCTCTGGTCCTGCAATTGCATTATTAGAACATGCTTAACCCAAAACATGTTCGTATACTTTTATAGACAGATGCTGATGAAATTCTTGAATAACTCCACCTGAGTTTATACTAACTAAAATTAAACCGCCCCTTTGTTCCCTGTAAACAACGGAGGGTGCACTTGGCAGCGGCTGATTGCCGACTTGTCCGTGAGTTCCTTATGAGGAGATTTGAGTGAGAACGGCCGCTAATTGGCTGGAGCGAAAAACGCGCCGTGAATACCGGAAAGATGGAGCTTTATTGACACAGTCGTGAATAATATGTCATAACGAACAGCATTTTAAGCAATTTATATTTTCATGTAACATGTTAAACAAGAAAATATATTTGTAGTTAGTTTGTGTTGTTTTGCCTCTGGATACATATAAAAGAAGAGGGTAAATAATTATCCAGTTCTATTCAGATGCATATATCTATCGAAAAGTACATCAAATCGATGAGCTTTGTACTCGGTGACTGTCTGCAATATTTTCATGGCTATATTTCCAAATAATTTTGGCAAGTCTTTCATGAGATGTAAAATGAAAAAGCCGTCCAATAAAACATCTTCATCGCTCTCCAGTTCTTCTGCCAGTAAATTCGTTAATGACGGTTTGCTCGTTCTACATACATACATCAAAGTGACAAGACATTGGAACCGCTGTTATTGGATATGAGAAGGTATCTCGTTGCTTCCCGATTTCTTGCCTATATTTCCAAACGTCACTTTTCGTTTCGTACTAATTGATGCAAAATCAAAAAAATTTCTTCGTTTCATTGTTTTTTCAAATCAATCAGAACTTTCAAAGCATTCGCCAATAAATTTTTCGCGTAACTCCTTACCATCTTTTAATACCTGGAGTAAAAAATCTGATACATGGTCCGGCGCCGCTTTTCCACTCTTAATACTGAATCTAATTCTGTACGAAATGGATTCAAGATGGATTTCATTGCTTCGAGAAATTTATCGCGTAGCAGAACGCTTTCATTTAATTCCTCTCTATTTCAGCAGTCACGTCTTGCTTCTTATGTATTCCAGCCTTACCAAATACACATAAGATATTATGGATGATCGAATTCCATGACTTTTTGACCAACGTTGACGTGCCGAAATTGAATTTGTGAAGTGTGCTACACCATGCAAACGTCTGGCAAGACAATATGTTGCTAGAAAATTTAATTTTTCACAAAACAGTCTCTTTGTGTATTTACGATAATTTAAAAAATATTAGGATGTGATTGTTTGCGTTTTCTTTTTATCTTCGCAATATCGCGGAAACTGAGCGAAAAACCGTCAAAAGATCTTTTTTGTAGAGAATCTAATTTCCTATAAAAAATAATTATACAACTTTTTCATATACTTCATAGTTGCTAAGTTATACTCAAATAAAGAAGAAAATCTTGCATTTTTTATGTTTTAATTTCATTGGATGAGTACTAAATTATGTGTGTGTTATGCCAATTACAATGATCCAGTCTTTTATCATAATCTGTAGCTTTTAATCATTGATGAAGAGATATACGATACAGATGAAAACGATTTCTTTTTGAAATAGAGTGAACAGAATACCTACAAATTCCTAACTCGCAAGCTACTTTTCTTACACTAACTTGTGTTTTTGCAACAATGTATCCCAAAACATTTATTTAATCTATTTCTGTATTGTTTCTCCGCCGTCGTGTAGAATTTCTTTTAGGTCGAACAGATCTGGTTTGTTTTAAACGTTCTGCCAAAATATTGAATGCTCTTCTGCAAAAATGATGTCGCAAGGGATATATTAATGCATATTCTCTTGCTGCAATCGGAGCATTTTCAAAACATTCAAAATACACTTTTAACATATTATCAGCTTCGCGCTATTTGGTTAAGGCATTACGTATTTTTAAAGTACTAACTGTTACAGGTTCATAAATTCACTCTACGTCAATTTTATATCTGGACGCCTACTACATTATGTAAAATTTTCAATTAACTTATGTATAAAATTTATTGTCTCGACCTTTACTTTGTGGAATCTACTCATATTACTGTTTTAAATGAAATTGAATGTTTCTAATATAATTCCACAATATAATGCCCAGCAAACAATTTCGATCGGCCTTATTCTGGCCCAGAATATGCTGGCCAGATCAGGCCAGAACGACAAAGCACCTATAACATATGGCGGGCCAGTGATAATAGGAGACACCGGCCATCATCAGGGCCAAAGCTTGTCAACTGTGTCTTTTGAACGACGGGCCTCTGAAGGCGAAACTGTGGAAATCGTGAATGACCCAGTGGAAATATTGCAATGGAAGTTACCTACTCAGTGGGTTGATCCACTGAAAATTATACACATTAAATGATTACCTTTTAATATTTAATGTATTTTGAGTGAAAAAAAGTTCAAATATCACAAAAAACTGGAGAAAAATCAAAAGTTTATACATACTTTAATGAAATACACGTAACGTATATATAGGATACTGAAACGTTCACTTAGCAGTTAACATTTCTAATAGAGTTTTAAATAAATAATTTAGCGATGCATGTTAAATTTATTGGTGGAATAGACCACACGTCCTTCCTTGCCAATGTTTTAAACAACTATTTAAATGTTGGTGGAATAAACTGTGTAGATATCTCACAGAAAAAAATCCTGAATAGAAATTCGGAATGCGGGACTATACGAGAGATGGTAATAGAGAATGGTAGTCGCAGAAATCCTGATAAAAGTTTTAAATATTCTGTATGGTTATTAAAAAAACTTGTTCTAAGAACAAATTCGCAGGGATTACTGCGATACCGCCTGGAATAATTTAACTATTTCGGTAAATTTAACTAAAATCACCCGACGGAAGAACTAAGGTGAAGATTTGTCGGCAATTTGCATTGACTCACAAGAAATGGTGTTTCCATAAGAGCCAATTCATGATCTAGATACTCAACTATGTATTATACTGAGAATTATTTAATCTAGGAAGATTTTATGGAGAATCGACTTCGACTTGCTACATCAAGATAAGTAAAATTATATTGTATGGCTTCACCATTCATATTTGTACAGCTTGTCTTAGTTTTTATTTATACTTTCTTTTTCTTCTCACATACACACTTTTACTAACCCATTATTGTCAAACTATGTAACACGTTTAAATATTTGTTCATTCATTATATTCATACATATTAGTTGTTTGTTGTTTTATTTATTATACAGAAAGACCTGTGAAATAGCCTTCAGTACATTTTTTTTGCATAAGTATTGTCTAAAAACTAGCAGAGCACAGCAGGTAAGAGTTGACTGATTAAGGAGGTTGATTTCTTTCTAATTTTGTTTAGGAACAAAGTTAGTGGCGCCCTTACTATTGATGTATCTTTACTGTTTTTTAGTTTTTCTCTCTCTCTCTTTCTCTTTCTTTTTCACATTTTTTTTCTTTAATTAAACTTCTTTCAGATAACAGAGCCCTGAGAACTGGCTCCGTTATCTCCAATCTCTTTGTCAGTTTGGAAAGAACCTACTCTCTTTTAATACTTTCAATTATTTAAATAATTTTTACCCTGAGAGTAAGAGGTTTTTGTTTCATTGGCGCTCCAACGTGTATTAACTCTTACATGTTGTTATCTGCTATTTCTTTTTGGTAAAAAATTTTAATACTTGAAAATTTTTTTTTCCTGCTATTAGGGGGGAAATATCTTTGATATAATGTTCACTGTTTAACTTTTAATTATATTTTATGCTTTCTGCTTTTATAAAACAGGTCCTGTGTAATAAATATATACATCTTTTTCGTTGTTGGAAATATTATATGATATATGTTATATTATATTTATAACTGGTGTGAAGCTTAACGATTCATATATTACCCAGTTTTTATATCAATTCATTTGTTACCTTTCAGTGACCTTCAAATTGTAAATTAATGTTGTTGAGTATTTGTTTCAAAATTTTTTTCTATCATTAGAGTATAAAATTTTAACTTAACTTTAATTACCAAGAAAACTGTATTGAATTTAATTACAAAAATGTCTTTGCCTTATAAATTGAAGGTCGAATATTTATTATCTCATGAGCTGGAACACGAATTGGCATATAGAAATGTTGAAGTATTACCGACAGTAGCGGAGCGTAGAAAATTGTTGAGGGGTATTTTAGCTCAAGAAGCATCCGGTCGCAGTTCTATTTTATATGAGAATAGTCAATTGAATTTTGATAGTGAAATAAACGGTATAGAGTTAACTTTATCTGATTTGAGCAGAAAAATTTCAGAATTTGTAGGATCAGATAGGGACAATGAATATCTCAGATTAACATGTAGATTAGCTCATGCAAATAATCGGGTGTCTCGTTTGTCATGTAATAATGATGAGGAAGAATTAAAGAAAAAACAGTTTGCTACTCAGATTTTGTTGTTAGAGGGTGAACTTGATGGTAGATTACCGGGAACTATTCAGGCTCAATCAACTCCTGTGGGTCAGAACCAAAGCTTTACTTTCTCTAAGCCAGTACCTATATATAAATGGGGAATACATTTCTCAGGAATTGCACAAAATGAATCTTTGGCAGGATTTTTAGAACGTGTAGAGTGTTTAAAGATTTCTCGAGGGGTAACAGATAACGAATTATTTTCTAGCGCTGCAGATCTCTTCACTGATCAGGCATTTTATTGGTATTTAAATAATAGAAGTCAATTTCAAAATTGGTCAGAGTTAGTTTCTAAATTAAAGTCAGATTTTCTCCCATATAATTATCAGGAAGATTTATTGGATGAAATTAAAAATAGAAAACAAAATATTAATGAAAAAGTTACGTTATATATAAATTCTATGTGTAGTCTATTTAATCGATTAGAAATAAAACAGGATGAATCATCAAAAATTAGAATCATTAAGAGAAATTTGCTTTCTAACTATGTTCAACCGCTAGCTTTATTAGATATTACCAGTATCGAAGAGTTAACCGATAAATGTAAAAAGTTGGAAGAATCTTTTACCTACTCACAGAATTCTCAGAATTCAAGTATTAGTTCGAGCAAACCTAAAATATATCTAGAACCACAGTTAAATAATACTTTTACCTCATCTTATCGGTCTAGGAATCATAATAATTCAAGGCATCTATCTACAGTGTCTACAGTAAGTTCACATAAAGTTTGCTGGAATTGTGGTGAACAGAATCATTTTTATCCGCAATGTAAATACGCTTTAAAAGTATTCTGTTATGGATGTGGAAATCCTGGATTTATAAAATCTAAATGTCCAAATTGTTCAAAAAACGAACCAAGCGGTCAGGTCAATGCTTTGGTGACACCTACCGCTCCTCAAAATCCTTCAGGATCCACACATCCAAAGCAAAAAAATTCAAAAAAACAATCAAAGTCAAGAACAGTTTCCGAAATAACGCCTTCAACCAGCAACCAATAAGTGAAATTTATTCCTTACCTAATCTATCTAAAAATTCAAATAAAACTAACTTATCTTATTTCAATAAAAATGATTGGTTAGAATGGTTAAATATAGTAAGATCGTTTTACAAACCAAGCAAAGTAAATAAATTTCAGAATTCTATAAATACTCAATTATCTAGTAATTACTTTTTAGACTTGTTATATCGAAAAGATAATGATAACAGGCCTTATGTGGATATTATTATTTTTGGGAAGACATTCTCTTGTTTGATTGATACAGGAAGTAATCTGAGTGTTTTGGGTTCTCTAGGTCTTGAGTTTCTTAAGAATTTATCTATACCTATTTCTATTACCGAACAGTTTCAAGTTTCGACTGCTGATGGTACATACCATGATGTTGGTGGTTTTGTAGAAACTTATGTCACAGTGGATAAGTTATCTCGGATTTTAAAATTATATCTTTTACCTTCAGTTACTCAAACAGTTATCTTAGGAATGGATTTTTTAAAGACATTCAATATTAAAATAGATTTTTCTAAATTTACTATGAATTTAAATGCCTTATCTTTAAATGTCATCAATACTGTTAAGGACGTCACAACTTTAACAAATGATGAAAAAATTAAACTTGATGTTGTTATCGAAAAATTTAAAAGCATTAGCCCTAAGGATAAAATTGGTAGGACACATATCTTAGAGCATTTTATCGACACAGGAAATTCTCCTCCATTTAAAATAAAACAGTATCCATTGCCTCAAGCTATGGAAGTTCATGTGAATAATGAGATAGATACATTATTAAAATTAGGGGTTATTGAACCAAGTACATCTCCTTATTGTTCTCCTATCTGTTTAACTCATAAACCTGATGGTAGTATAAGGTTACTTCTTGATGCTAGATTTTTAAACAAGCAAACTAAAGCAGATTCGTATATGATTCCAAATATCGAGGTAATTCTTAGTCAACTAAGGGATACGCGATATATTTCTAGTATCGATTTAAAACATGCTTTCTATCAAATACCTTTAGAAAAGTCGTCTCGTCCAAAAACAGCTTTCGCAATTCGTTCTAGAGGACTATTTCAATTTACAAGTACACCATTTGGTTTAATCTCAAGTCCAGCTACCATGTCACGATTAATGGATATGGTAATAGGTCCATCTTTAGAACCATATTGTTTTTATTATCTTGATGATATAATTGTTTGTACATCACAGTTTGATAAACATGTTGAAATTTTGTCTAAAGTTTATGAGAAATTAAAAGAGGCTAATTTAACGGTAAATATTGATAAATGTCATTTTTGTCGTCCTTCTCTTCGCTATTTAGGTTATACCTTGGATGAAAACGGGTTAAGTATTGACGGTGAAAAAACTAAAGCTATTACTAACTATCCTGTACCGAGGACAACTACAGAGGTGCGTAGATTTTTAGGTGTTGTTTCATATTATCGTCGTTTTTTAAATAATTTTTCTACTTTATCTGCTCCCATTTCTGATCTTTTATCTAATAGAAAAAAAAATCAACCAATAAGTTGGACACCGGAAGCTCAAAAAGCTTTCGATGATATAAAAACTGTCTTAACTACCGCTCCTGTACTTTGTAGTCCTGATTTTGACAAATCATTTTATCTAATGTGTGATGCAAGTGATGTAGGTATTGGAAGTGTGCTTTTTCAGTTGGAAGATGGGTTGGAACATCCAGTAGCTTATTATAGTAAAAAATTGAATAAATGTCAAAAGAAATACACAACTACTGAAAAAGAAGCCCTTGCAGTCCTATTATCTATTGATCATTTTCGTTATTATCTTCTGGGACGACATTTTACTGTCATCACCGATCACTCTTCTCTTGTTTGGTTAAATAACATGAAGAAACCATCACCACGATTAGCTAGGTGGATTCTACAACTTTCACAATACAATTTTTCGATAGTCCATCGTAGAGCAACGGGTACCGTACCTGCAGATTTTCTATCAAGGGTGCCGGAAATAAATGTATTAGATTTATCTTTACTAAAACCTGATAATTGGTATAAAATTATGATAAATAAGGTTCAATCCGATCCGGATAGTTATCCTAGTTTCAAGGTGGAAAATAATATCCTATATAAGCATGTCTTTAACAAGTATGCCAATATTTGCAATTTAACTGACTGGAAAATTGTAGTTCCAACGGAAAACAGACTTGAATTGTTATCGAAATTTCATGATGATCCTACTGCAGCTCATTTCGGTGTTTTTAAAACATTAGAAAGAATTTCAGAGTTATATTATTGGCCCAGAATGAGACAGAGTGTACAAAAATATGTGAGGCGTTGTAAAGTTTGTGCTGCCTGTAAGCCCACAAATTTGCCACAAGCTGGTCTCATGGGTAAATATCGTAACATAGGGTTTCCTTTCCAGTTAATTTCCTGTGATTTAATAGGCCCATATCCTAGATCTCGCCAGGGAAATACGTGTGCATTGGTCATTGTTGATTTCTTCTCTAAATTTGTTTTAATTCAACCTTTAAAACAAGCTACCTCTTCTGCGATTGTGAAATTTATTGAAAATAATGTTTTTCTAATTTTTGGAGTTCCTCAAATAGTAGCTGTAGACAATGGTAAACAGTTCACTAGTCAGTTATTTAAAAGTTTGATGTCTAAGTACAATGTCCAAAGTATTTGGTACACTGCAAATTACACTCCTCAAGCCAATCATACTGAGCGTGTGAATAAATCTATTGTCACTGCAATACGTTCATATTGTTTTTCTGATCATAGAACTTGGGATGTAGAATTACAGAAAATAGCTCAGGCAATTCGTTTGTCTAAACATGAAGTCACAGAATTTCCACCATCTTTTCTTGTGTTTGCTAGAAACGTACCTGTATCAGGGTCATTCTTCGGGAATATTGCAGAAAATGCAAATAATCAGCCTGCAATTGCTGATAAAATACACCGTTTACAGGATACTCAAGAAATGCCAAAAATTTTCGAAGATGTTAGAAAAAAATTACACAAGGCTTACATAAAATCGAGTAACCGTTATAATCTTCGTAAGCGCGATATTAAATTTCATGTAGGTGATCATGTTTGGAAAAAGAATTATCAGAAATCTGATAAAGCTCAATTTATTTCTGCAAAATTTATGCCTAAATATATACATTGTACTGTTAACCGTGTTATATCTCCCTTGATTTATGAACTTAAAGATAGTAATGGCAAAAATATAGGACGATGGCATATTAAAGATCTAAAAGAATATAACTTATCTACTGATGAATCAAGTGACTCTACCGATGATGAAAATAATCCTGACTCAGTATCTTCGGATAGTGAATGAACATTTGTTAGATGAACACATTTTTACCTTATCTGCAAAAGTAATTTTACTGTAGATTTTTCTGTGTTGTGCAGAGAGTTAAAAATAATCTCTTGGCTAAATTAATTTGTTGGTAACCTAGGTTTATCTTGTAGATTATATTTTTGAAATTAGAAAGTATTAAGAAATTAATATTATTTTTGTTTACTGAATTAGAGTTATGTGATGTTGGAACGGTAATTAGTATCACTAAAATTTGAATGTTCCATATTATATTTCTAATTTGTAGACTTATCTTTTCAGTCGAAATGTGTAGTTACACATACTGAAAAATATTATCTTATCTTACCGTTTTCAGTTGAATTGTGTCAAATGACACAAACTGAAATAATTTATCTTACCTAGGGTTTTTGTGTGTTAGAGAGAATGACACACAGAGCTTTATCTTTACCTTATTTTATCTCGTGGCGAAAATTTATCTTTACCTTATCTTATCTTGTGTCGCAGCAGACATAAATCGTGCGTCTTCTGTACATTTAAATATTGTCCCACCAGACATCTATTGTATAGTATATATCCTAGCTTGCTATAATAGTTATAGCAAATTTGACTCTTACCTCTTTTGGCACAGCAACACAGAAATGATCTATCTATGTTACTTAATAGTTGGTTTAATTTTATCTTAAAATTTGTATCTTTATCTTTTCTAGTTAGATTCCAAATAAATCCAGTTCATTGTAAGGAATTTAATTTTCAGTGTTCGTAGCTTAAACGCTTATCTCTATCTAACAAATAGTTATTTTCACTATTCAAAAATATCTATAATTATCTTGATATATCTTACCGTAGAAATTAAAATTTCTATCTGTCAAGAAAACATATTTTCTTTATCTTATAGTAAGGGAATTTGAGAGGATAGAACAAATAAGTTTGGAGTTTATTGCCTCACCTTTAGAATATGACATATGGTTGTTAAATATGTTAGTGCTGGAATAATCGTCCATTCCTTTGTGACAGTATTTGTATTTCCTCTAATTTACTTTCTCTCTGTTTGCTATTTAGGATTCTTATGAATTCTTATTATTATCTACATAGAAACATCAAAATATCTTTTTGATATTTCTTTACCTGACTATGACTCATATACTCTAGATTATAATATTAATCTAGGCATTAAAAACACAATATCTTTACCTTAATGATTCACAATATCGAAAAGTAGATACGAATAAGTTTGGAGTTGGTTACCTCACCATTAGATAATGACTTGTTGTTGTTAAATATGTTAGTGCAGGAATCATCGTCCATTCCCTTGTGACAGTATTTGTATTTTCTTTAAAGTTTACTTCTTCCCTCTTGTGAATATTGCGAAGTGTTTTTGATGTTCCTTTACCTGATTGTGACGTCTATATTCTCAATGAGAATAGTAAGTTTTTTTATTTTTTTTCTTCCCTTTCATTAGTTATAGGATACGACAATTAGTTATGAGTTTTATCGACCTATTTATCTGAGCCATATTATGTTATTCTTTTCTCTTCCTATTATCATTTTATTTTAACTTTTATTTTTGATTTAAAGAATTTATCTGGGGTAGTATTCTTGTGAGTTTATTCTCACCAGTGTTGCTTGCAGTTCGGTCTACGGATAACGAGGGGCAACCCTGAAATATCACTCCTGGGCAAATGTCTTTTCCTATATTCCTTACCTTCAGAACAAATATGCACTCAGTGAATAAGGTTTGTGACAAATACCTAACTTGTCTTTCATATAATGGGTGGTTAATGTTGGACCATCTTAATAAATTTCCGACTTTTAATCTTTTTCTATATCTTTTTATGTTACTTCCCGACTTTGTCTTTTTGGTATCATTTAATAACCCTTCAGGTTATTATTTTAGCGTTAATGATATGCTAGAATATCATTGAGTGTGCAGTACTCCGAACTGGACGTTGTGTAGTGTCTTCGTTCGAGCTACATTGCGGTGTGGGGTGTTTGAAGTTGTTATGGGGCAATGTGGAAGCAGTTGAATCGGAATACGAGGCTCTCTTTGCTGCTAAGTTTGCGCAATTTCGGTCTTGTGTGATCACTTACAACTTGGCACACCTTCTGTTTCTAGATTGAGCCATGG
Organism: Galeruca laticollis; assembly: GCA_963921935.1. Classification (NCBI taxonomy): domain Eukaryota; kingdom Metazoa; phylum Arthropoda; class Insecta; order Coleoptera; family Chrysomelidae; genus Galeruca; species Galeruca laticollis. The sequence goes on along the minus strand of OY998179.1, from coordinate 174,292,537 downwards.
GGATTCTCAGCATCTGACCTGGCGGTGGATATCGGATGCAGACAGTGCAGAACATGTATGAGGGTGTGTTTTTTATTTTTCATTTTTTTTTGTCTAAAATTTTCTTTTGTTATGCTGTATTTTAAGGGTTTGAGTAAGTTCAGTTACTAAACGGGTAGACTGTTCCCTTGTATCAGTACTTAAGTCCCTGAAAATGCATATCTGGGTTTTTGGTTTTCCTAATGTAAATTTTTTTCATATTCGATTTAGGGTTCTATGTTGATAAGTAAGAGCAGTTACTAATTGGGTAGACTGTTCCTTTGAATAAGTACTTAATAACACAGAAGCTTAAAGTTTATGTTAGTCTCAATATGGGGATGAACTTTATTGGGGGTGTATAAATATGTACAAAATATGTATGTATATATATATATATATATATATATATATATTAATATTGACTTCATCAATGTTTTTTTAAAAATAGTAAGGACTTTCCTTTTTACTCATATGTGATTCTCATATTTTAAAGTTTCTATTTTAAATTTTCTACCCTCGTTTTTTTTGGTCTCAATAGTTTAATTATATAACAAAAAAATTTTTTTTGAAAATTTTTTTTCTTGGCTGTTAGGGGTATGAAACGTTCACTTAGCAGTTAACATTTCTAATAGAGTTTTAAATAAATAATTTAGCGATGCATGTTAAATTTATTGGTGGAATAGACCACACGTCCTTCCTTGCCAATGTTTTAAACAACTATTTAAATGTTGGTGGAATAAACTGTGTAGATATCTCACAGAAAAAAATCCTGAATAGAAATTCGGAATGCGGGACTATACGAGAGATGGTAATAGAGAATGGTAGTCGCAGAAATCCTGATAAAAGTTTTAAATATTCTGTATGGTTATTAAAAAAACTTGTTCTAAGAACAAATTCGCAGGGATTACTGCGATACCGCCTGGAATAATTTAACTATTCCGGTAAATTTAACTAAAATCACCCGACGGAAGAACTAAGGTGAAGATTTGTCGGCAATTTGCATTGACTCACAAGAAATGGTGTTTCCATAAGAGCCAATTCATGATCTAGATACTCAACTATGTATTATACTGAGAATTATTTAATCTAGGAAGATTTTATGGAGAATCGACTTCGACTTGCTACATCAAGATAAGTAAAATTATATTGTATGGCTTCACCATTCATATTTGTACAGCTTGTCTTAGTTTTTATTTATACTTTCTTTTTCTTCTCACATACACACTTTTACTAACCCATTATTGTCAAACTATGTAACACGTTTAAATATTTTTTCATTCATTATATTCATACATATTAGTTGTTTGTTGTTTTATTTATTATACAGAAAGACCTGTGAAATAGCCTTCAGTACATTTTTTTTGCATAAGTATTGTCTAAAAACTAGCAGAGCACAGCAGGTAAGAGTTGACTGATTAAGGAGGTTGATTTCTTTCTAATTTTGTTTAGGAACAAAGTTAGTGGCGCCCTTACTATTGATGTATCTTTACTGTTTTTTAGTTTTTCTCTCTCTCTCTTTCTCTTTCTTTTTCACATTTTTTTTCTTTAATTAAACTTCTTTCAGATAACAGAGCCCTGAGAACTGGCTCCGTTATCTCCAATCTCTTTGTCAGTTTGGAAAGAACCTACTCTCTTTTAATACTTTCAATTATTTAAATAATTTTTACCCTGAGAGTAAGAGGTTTTTGTTTCAATACAACATAAAAGAATTCTTTGGTTTGGAAGTAAAGAATATCACAAATATTAAATAAACGGTTTTGAAGACTAAAACTAACTTTTCCGCATCTGTGAGATGCCCTGAATAATACTATATCATGAATTTCTCACTTGTACACTTCGGGGGACGTATCGTGCTACTAAACCGAAATTTCTCCGAATGTACTCAAAAATGCAGTATATCTGGATTTATAAGACCCGCTGTACTCGCTATAGTCAGCTGAAAATCAATAGGATACCTATGTGAGACACATTGAATGAGAGACCTTGAAAAATATCCAATTATAAAATTGGCCACTTGTATACACTCCGGAGGCTGTATCGTACAACCCGAAATTTCTCCAAAAAAAAATAAAAAATGTGGCACTTCAGGTACCATAGCACCCGTTGTACTAGCTCTAGTGAGCTAAAAATCAATAAGGTCCATCTATAAGACGCCCTGAACAATATACAATCATAAAAGTGTTACTTGTGTACAAGTTGGATGCTGTATCGTGCTAACAAACTGAAAATTCTTCAAAAATGACAAAAATTTGGTACCTCAAGTACCATAGCACTTGTTGTACTGGCTTTAATGAGCTGAATATCAATAGAGTTCATCTTTGAGACGCCCTGTATAATATCCAATCATAAAACTTGTCACTTGTTTATACCCGGAGGCTGTATCGTGCTAACAAACTGAAATTTCTCCAAAAATGACAAAAATGTCGTACTTAAAGTAATATAGCACCTGTTGTACTAGCTGTGTTGAGCTGAAAATCAATAGGGTTCATCTGTGAGATGTTCTGAATAATATCCAATCATAAAATTGGTAACTTCTTGCACTCCGGAGGCTGTATCATGCTAACAAACTGAAATTTCTCCAAAAATGACAAAAATGTTGTACTTAAAGTACTATAGCACCAGTTGTACTAGCTGTGGTGAACTGAAAATCAATAGAGTTCATCTGTGAAATGTCCTGAACAATATTCAATCATAAAATTGGTCACGTGTTGCACTCCGGAGGCTGTATCGTGCTAACAATACATGTAACGAAAAGTGGCCAACGACGACGACGACGACATACACACAGGATTTTTTTTCTAAAAACCGTTTTTTCGTGTTGTTCATGATAAGGAACGTGAAAATAACTCTAAGTTTTTTTTCAAAATTGCAACTTTTTTGTGGGTAAACTAATACTTTTCTCGCATATTAGAGAGGTTGGGCAGAAAAGTAATAAAATAAAGGAAACAATAACATAAAACAATTCTTTGGTATGAAAGAACAAATATCATTGAAATGTGTCAATGTGTATCATCTTCCCCTTCCTCTGCCGGCTTTGTCCTCCTTCTGTTCCTCCCTCTTCGACGGTCTGAAGCAGTTCTTAGCCAGATTTTAATTACACTAGCAATTTCAAGAAATAACTTGAACTAATTAATTTTATCGTGGTTTAAAAATAAACTGATAGACTTCAATACAAAAAATAAACTGACATGTTATAATGGATTTGCACCTTATATATATGGACTACCTATGTTACATAAAACTAATATACCTCTTAGACCCATTATTAATTGTATTGGTTCTCCTACATATGAACTATCAAAGTTTTTTTCGAACTGTATTTCCAATGTTGCTGGTAAATCTCAATTTCATATTAAAGATGCATGGGATTTTTGTGATTTTATAAAGACTCAAGTTGTTCCTGATGATGACATCCTTGTTTCTCTAGATGTTATTTCACTATATACTAACATTCCTATTAGCCTTGCAATTAAGATTATTGAAAGACATTGGGATGAGATCAGAAAATTTACTTCACTACCTTTAAACGAATCTTCCAAAGGCATTAAACTCTGTTTACAATCTACAGTCTTCAAATATAATTCAGATTTTTTCGCACAAATAGAAGGTGTTGCCATGGGCTCACCTATTTCTGCCACTATAGCCAATTTAGTAATGGAGGATTTGGAGAGAGATGTATTGAATGATCTTGATTTTCAACCCGTATTTTTTAAAAGATACGTGGATAATTGTATTACATGTATACCTAAAAATAAATTAAATTATATGCTTGACAAATTCAAATGCTATGATAATAAAATCCAATTTACAATTGAACAAGAAAATAATAAATCAAGAAATTTCCTTGGATATTAATATCACCCACAACTCACAAGGAAAAATTATCACAAATTGGTATACAAAAACTATCTGGTCTGAAAGATATTTGAATTTTAAATCTAATGACCCTAACAAATATAAAATAGTGTTGTTAACAGCCTAACAGATAGAGCCATTAAGCTTTCACACCCTATAAACAGACCAAATAATATTAAAAAAATGAAAAACATTTTAATAAAAAATAATTAAGCTAAAAAGTTTTTTCAACCTATTATTAAAAATAGAATACATAGGATTCATAATTCCAAATCAACAAATAACAACACAAATCAAAATAACTACAACCACAATAGTAATCATAACAAATCCTAATAACAAAATTACAACAAATCTTAATAACTATAATTATAACACAAATTCAAATCAAAAAGTGGACTATAGAAATAATAATAATAATGATGATAACGATAATAATAAAAATAATAACATATACATTGCTTTACCCTACATCCCTAATGTTAACAGAAAAATTAAGAATATTCGCAAACCTTCCAATATACAAATTGCCGACAAACCACTAAATCAAACTAAAGAATTTTTCACTAAATTCAAACCGGCTATTCCAAAAACAGAAACACCTAATACAGTCTATAAAATTGAATGTAACAACTGCAACCAATCACATATAGGACAAACCTCACAATACTTGAAAAATTGATTACGTAACCACCAAAATGATGTTAAGAATTTAAAAAATAATACAGCTCTGTCCAGTCATTCTTTTAATACTGGCCATGAATGTAATTTCATCAGGTTTCAGATTTTGGATACTGAAACCAATTTTCATAAAAGCTGTATCAAAGAAATGATTCACATTAAGAAAACTAACAATTCACTTAATTTTCGTGATGATGTAGATAAATTGGATAATGTATATAGCAATCTACTAAACAAAATTTAATTTCAAACTTGTGATGTCTCCACCTTCCCGTTTCAATATATCATCTACAACCGTACTGTAATGTTTTTGTTATTTATTTAAACAATAAACAGGTGGGATAAATTTTAAACACTCGGTATGGCTACTAACTATTTTATTTAAACACTAGCTCACTAACACTTAATTTATATATACTTAACTAATCGCTTAATTATTAATTTATATTAACTGTATATTCACTCAAACTAATTTATATAAACAATTCATATTCACTTATTTAGTTGTTTATCTGTCAAGATCACTTTATCAACTAACTAACTCTTCCTGATCAGTCCCTTATATATTGAAGCCGTTTTTACTAGTAAATTCTGGGCTGCGGCTTACACAGTCACAAATAATTTTTCGGGCCTTTTCTAGATAACTCTGGTCACAAAAACAATGTTTACATAAGATAGTCGTAAACTCGAAAACAGTTTTTTATATCTGCGTATCCGCCATAATTTTAACTTTTATACCTGGCTTAAACAGAGTCGGATTTAGGGTCTATACCAGTGTGCTGTTTCGTAACAGTACTAAAATGTTTTATTATTTAGGTGTTTTTGCGTTTAAAGAGAAATTAATTCATATCGCCAGCAATACATACAGTAAAGATTTCTCTACCTACTTGAAATATAAAATGAATTGAGCAATGGAAATATGTAGACCATAAAAATTACCACAATTTCATTCTGAAAATTACTTAGATGATTTTAAAAAGTTCACTGTCTTCGTCTTATATGTATGTTTCATTATAATTGTTTTTAAAAAAACCAAAATGGATATGTTAAAGTAGCTGGTGAGTTTTTCAATTTTAAGCTTTGTAATATAAGAAATAATAGGGATATTTAACTAATGTTTGTTGTAAACTCTCAATTTTATATTTTCAACCTTGATTAAAAAATGTTAATATCATCTTTAAATAAAAATAAGTAAAGTTTTTATTATTGTAAGGTATTGTTGCAGATTGTCTTATAACGAAATTGTAATAGAACATTCATTATGTGTATTATATGAATAGCCGTGATGATGAACCTAAATAAAGGATTCGAAACGTTGGAAAAAGAAAAAAAGAAAAGCTTTTGAAATTTTATTTCTTATAAAAGAAGTTGGCGAAGAACCATTAATTATAAAAAAATTGAAAATTTTCATACTGTCAATTATCCAATAAAAATAAAAGTAATTTTATTTTTTACGACAAATTTAACTCAAAATAATAATAATTCTTCAAAAAATAGCTTTTGGTCCGCTGGCAAATTTATTTTTGTACAATAACTCTTGAACGGGCCTTAATTTTTATGATGTAGGTCGAAAGACACATTTCTGATAGTATTGGCCCATTGCTGGCTGGATTGTAGGAATCCGATTACAATATGCCATACATTGGGCCGACATTTTGCCGATGTAGCTTTAACGTTGCCACCATATTGCCGACCGATTATGCATTGGGCCAGAAAACGGCCAGATATTCGTTGTTTGCTGGGTGATAATATCATGGACGATGATATTTAGTATCGAAACAATTGTCAAATTTCTTAGAATTTTTAACATTATATGGTGGAATTCTCTTACAACATTTATTTTCATTTAAAACAGTAATTTAAGTATAAAACTCGATCTCCTGGTATACCTATCTTTTATCATTTCTTGGCTTAGAATATAGGCATTGAGATGAGAAAAAAGGAGAAAACAAAACAATTGGTCAATCACCGCCAACAAGCGACCGTTAAAACCAATGGATTGAAGCGATGATATATTTTTTTAAGCATTGAATTTCCTTTCAAATGATACGTTTGTCAAAATCCATAAAGCGGAACAAAAGTTATAACATTTTTATTAAGTCAGCTTTGCCTCTCAGTTATTTCACAAGCTAGGGGAAAAATACTAGAGCAAAGTTACGTAAAATGATCTAATGATTAGGAATATTCAAATTTTGTGGTACTATAACGGTATATTTAATACAGAATATTGATTTTTTGTGTAATTATTGTGAACTACACCTTCTAGCGGTGAAGTAGAAAACTTGAACATAATTTCCAGCAGTTTCTCGTATGCGAGTTTGTAATACAGATTCTTTTCTATGCTCTACGATAAATAGTTTCTGAGATACAGCTGAATCAAACACCCGGTACAACACGGCGCTACAACTCTGTAGAGAACTACTTAAGAATAGCCCAAGAATAGATACTTTAGAACTAAAACAAATATTTATACACAAGTTCAAACATCAGAGGACAAAATGACAAGAAAGAAAAGTATATGTGAATATGTGGAGAAAATAATTTTGGTAGCAAACTGTTCAGACAACTCAATTTTATCTTTACCAAAGTTCGCAAGGTCAAGTTTTATGTACGTGTAAAGTGACATTATGATGTACTTGTATGAAGTTGAAACAACTTCTGTTAACAATAAGTAAATATTTAATTTATTATAGAAACATTAAGATAAATATCGTATATACAACACTTCTTATCTAAATTAAACCGATTCCTTTCCCGTTATCATTCAAAAATGTGAGATTTATATTTCGTTACAGAGACAGTAAGCATTTGTACCCAACCAGTTTTGACGAAACTTTTCAAGCCGCGCGGTGTCACAGAATAAAAATTCAGCATCTCTAAAATTCATTAACAAGTCTCTCGCAGGCAGTTTATGTAAATTATACTACAGATTAAATCTCAGATGGTGCAAAGAAAAGTACGTGTTTTAAAAATATTCTAACGTTTGTTATTTGTGCATCAGTTAAGTGTTGTAATGTGAAATATTGACTAGTGCAGTTATTGGAATTTATTATTTCCCGTTAATGATGAATTTTGGTAATAAGAAGCTGGGGATTTCGCCTCCCTTAATTATTATAGGTTGGTTTATATGCAAATACGTATTTATATTAAAATTAGGAAATCTCAAAATGCAAAAAACAATGCTTTCCTTTTACTGTCCAGATGATATGTTGTATAGATGCACTTTTTTCCTTTCTATCTGGGACATTTTTTTACCTTTAGCCTACGTAACTAAAATTTGCACCCCCAAATAAACACCCCACACAAATGATCGTTTCACTAAAATGTTTGAAAAGATAAAATTTTTTTTGAACCATTTGATCAATTTTCATGTTTCTTTTCGGATAATAGGTTGAATCTCCAGGAAAAATAATCTTTGTGATAATTTAAATAAAATTTATTAATTCAGTATTCCCGAGTCAGAATTCATTAGGTTCGGATCGTTAAGTCGTCAATGTCGTAGCAAATTAAAAACGTGGTTTTTGTAATCATTGAAATGTGATAATAAAACTTGTAGACGTTCTATTTTTCTGCAAAATTGGTAAATATTCTTGAAATTTGCTTATTTGTGTTGGAAATAAATAGGCCAGTCACTGAGTTACAGACTGTTTTCTGAGCTGAAATTTACTTATATATTTGTTTTTATTTCTATTTCTAACTATTGTTTGTGATTTTGGTATCCAGGATCACATCAATATGTCAAACCTCCCCTCACAACCACTGCTCTCAAATACCACCACTTCTTCAGCCCCCATTAAACAATCTATCTCGATAAACATAACTTATGCTACGGCTACTTCAGCAAGACTACCTCCTCCCCCGGTACCATCAAGCCATCATCATGCCTTCTATCCCCAACACTGTACTATTCGATTATATCAAAGCAATAGGTAACATTGTCTCTCCCAAAAACATACAGTTCGCTTCCAGAATCGCTCATGGCCGCATATGTATCTATTTATCATCTACCACTCAAGTCGACGACCTTCTAAAATCGAATCAAAACATCATAGTTAATTCCAATGTCATTCCTATTCGTCGGCTCATTTCCCCCACCAAAAGAATCCTTATTTCCAATGTCAGTCCTTTCATTCCACATTCCGTTATTGAAAAAGCACTGTATGACCAAGGATTAATACTTACCTCCCCTATTTCATACGTCAAATGTGGCTCGCCTGATGACGAATACGCACATGTCCTGAGCTTCCACCGTGTAACTTACGTTCTGCCCACCAGTAATGATATCTCACTGCAAACTTCGATTCTTATGACGCATGAAAATACATCACACAGAATATTCATTTCTACTGATAAACTTGAATGCTTCCTTTGCAAACAGGCTGGACATACCGCCGAATCATGTCCCAACACTTCCCACGACCTTCCCCCCATATTAAATACTTCCGTCAATTTGAAACCCTCCACTTCAGCTGACCCAACTACTACTGATACCTTTTCAGACAATCCCGAATTACCCCCTCAAGTGCCCCCTCAAGTGCCTCTCCTGTCCCTGGCGAAAAACGACTCCGATCCAATGATAGCACTCTTGACTCTCCGTAATCTATATCACCTCCCAATACTCCTCTAGCTAATCCCAGTCCAATGCCTCCTCCAGAATTCCCAAATTCTAATTAAAAAAAATCTGCAATAAAAAGAACCAAAAAATACAAACTGGCAGAAGATGATAGTCACAATATAAGCCCCGAATCACGTTCTATCATATATAAACTTTTTGAAGAGTCTCGTAAATCCTTCTCCCTTAATAGCATCGCGTTCCTCGAAAATACTTCCCGCGTCAACGACCCTCTACCTGAAGCCAATAAATTTATCTTCGACACTGCCTCCCTACTGAAAGATATATCCTTAATTTATTCTAATATCAACGAAAGATCTTTGAAAAATCGCATTACACGTCTGACCAATAAAATTAAATTTAAACTTCACCCCGACCAAAACAATCTTACTGACGATCCTTTTTCTGATGACGATACCACCACTGACTCCTCTACATTATTCCAGTAACTAACCTCTTTCCCCTTTAATTAGTACCATTCTCTCTAATTCAATGGAACTGCGATGGCTTTTATCCTCGTTTAGAAATTATTCTGAAAATCGTATCTTTCCATACCCCTCACTTTCTCTGCCTCCTGGAAACCAACTTCAAAATGGACAAACAGTGCAAGCTAAAAAACTTTGAAGGTTATCATTACATCCGTACCAACTGTATGAGAGCCAGTGGTGGTACCTACTTCAATATTTGTATCTAGCGATGTATACTCATCTCATTTCCCACTAACCTCAAATCTAGAGGCAATTGCTGTAACTACTTGGAGCCCTAATAAGCTTACCATTCGCAGTATTTACATTCCTCCTGATCACCCCCTCAATAAAGACTTATCCGACCTAATATTTCAGCTCCCCCACCCATACATCCTTGTTGGTGACTTTAATGCACATCACACCATGTGGGGCTCAACTCGTGGTTGCACTAGAGGCAAAGTTATAGAAAACGTCATTAACTCCTCCGGAACCTGCTAGTTGAATACTGGACTCAACACTTTAACATTTCCTCCGGCTACGTCTCTGCCCTTGACCTCAGCTTATGTGACCCTAAAACTGCACTTTCCCTTTCCTGGCAAGTTCCAGTTGACCTTCATGATAGCAACCATTTCCCTATCATTATACCCAATCATTATAATGAGGAAACTATAACTAAAAGCTTCTGGCACTTATTAAAAAACGCGAATTGGTCCGAGTTTACTTCTCTCACCCAAACTTATTTATCCTCTTTAGCTATTTCTGCAAACATAAATGACACTCTAAAAATGTTTACTGACAACATACTTGCCGCTACAGAGACTCACATCAGTAAATCAGTCACTTTCTCTGCACAAAAAATTGTGCCTTGGTGTCATCTGAGAGTCCAAACATGCTCTTGACAGGTTTAGACGAAATAGAACACAAGAAAAACTCCTTCTACACAAACAGCTCAAAGTTAAAGCTAAATTCTTAGTCAAGCAAAGTAAAAAATACTTATGGCAAAGCTATACCTCCTCGCTGAATCATAATACAAATCTCAGTCAAGTCTGGAAAAAAAATTCACAAATTCAAGGCAAGAGAACCAATACTATAATTCCTTCCTTAATATTGAATGATACTGTTATCTCCGACAACCAAACAATTGTCGATTCACTCGCACAAAATTTTGATGACAAATTTAATAATCGTAACCCTAGTTCTGTTTATCACAATTCTCATATTCAGCCTTCCTCCACTTTCCAGTCAAACCCTCATGCCGTTGCTTCCGTCAACGCCCCTTTCAGCCTAAATGAACTGAAATCTGACTTGTTTACTTGTAGAAATTCTGCCGCCGGCCCTGATGATGTTCCTTACATCTTTCTCAAAAAACTATACAATCCATCTCTTTCTAGGCTTCTCGAAATCTATAACCTTATCTGGAATACTAATCAGTTCCCTGACGCATGGCGCAAATCCATAATTATTCCAATAAAAAAGCAGCCCAATCGCCCAATTCCTTCCGACCGATTTCACTCACTTGCACTACCTGCAAACTCCTGGAGAAAATGATCATGACTACTTTGGTTTCTTGAAAAGTACAAAATCATTCCCAATGCCCAATTTGGCTTCCGGCATCATCGATCCACTCGCGACAACATTGTTCTTCTCCAACCACATATCTCTTCAGCAATAAACAATCACGAGGACGTCGTTGCATCCATCTTTGATATTAAACGTGCCTTTGACTCGATATCTAGAACGGCAATAATAAATAAACTTTTCCAATATAATCTTCATGGCAACATTCTATCGTTCATTCATAATTTCCTAACTTGTAGAACCTTCAGGGTTCCCGCTAATGGCAAGCTCTCCTTGCCTCACCCACAAAATGCTGGTATCCCTCAAGGATCAGTATTAAGTTCTACTCTATTCATCCTCACAATAAACGAGTTCTGTTGCAAGTTTCCTGCTCCCATAAAATATTTCCAATATGCTGATGACCTAATTGTTTATAGCCATGGTAAATCGATCTCATCTACTTGCAAACTCCTTCAAACCGCAGTAAACCTTCTACAAGATTGATCTTCTTACCTGGGATTATCCTTATCTGAAAGTAAATCCAAACTAATCAAGTTTTCAAAACGAACATCTTCTCCTCCACCTCACATTTTCTTCAATAATTCACCCTTACTCACTGTAAATCAATGTAAAATTCTCGTAATGATCTTAGACTCTTGACTTAACTGGAAACACCATATCCATGAACTCAAAGGCATCTGCCTATAGAGATTAAACATAATTATAACGCTCAGTCACTTTTACCAGGATTCCGACGAAATCATATTATTAAGAGTGTACAGAGCTCTCATCCGTTTGAAGCTTGACTATGGTTGCTTTATTTACATGTAATCCCCCGAATCTGTCACAGATTTGCTGAACTCTGTTCACAATACCACTCTCCGCCTCTGCCTTGGTGCCTTCCGCTCTAGCCCTGCTGATAGTCTCGATATTGAAGCTAATGAATCACCCCTCCCCTTAAGACGACAATCCCTACTCCTTACATATGCTGCCCCTATGTCCTCCAATCCTTTCAATCCCGTTCACTCACTTTCCACTTTAACGACTAATATCCCTACTAACCCTCGAACCATTATTAATAATCTCTTCCCCAATTGCTCACTCCTTTACTCAAAGATACTGATCTCTCTTTGACATCCCCGCTCCCACTACCTTCTTCTCCTCCTTGGACCAAAATTATTCCTATAATCGATACCTCACTCACCATTTTTAATAAGCATGAGTCACTCACTGCACTTCTAAAGAAAGCATTCCTGGAATAACTACAAAAATAATCTTACGATTTAACACTTTATACAGATGCTTCCAATACTGACTCCGGAGTTGGTTGTGCAGTTACCTCGAAACATGAACTCATAGGCTCCTTTACTTTACCTTCAGTGTGTAGCGTCCATACAGGTGAGCTTCACAGCATTCTTCAGGCTTTTAAATATATCTCTCTCCCCAACAAAAATATTGCAATATGCACTGATTCCTTTTCCTCCATTCTATCAATTGAATCAATCTTCACTGACCACCCAATTGTCCAGAACAAACATGACATATATCAAACTCTCATTGCTCATGATATAACAGTCTCTCTCATCTCTCATCTTACGTTGGAATTGCTGATAACGAAACTGCGGATCGCCACGCGAGAGAAGCTGCCTCTAGTAACAATCCAAAACACATAATCCAACTCGCCAGCGACCTCAAGTTCCATTCCAAAAACTTCAAGCAGGAATATTGGCGACATCTATGGCGCAATAGTACGACAGCACTTCACGATATCCATTTATCTACTTCTCCTCTCTCCCTCAGCTTTTCAACAAGGAGAGTGGCCGATATAATCAGAAGAATTCGAATCAGCCACACCAAATTGACACACAGTTATCTGATGTCTTCAGGAAATCCTCCTGTTTGCCATAGCTGTAACGCTATACTGACCGTTAAGCACATACTCACTTCTGCAAACAATTTTCCGCTACATATCAACGATTTGACATAAGGCCTAACTTCAAGGAAATGCCCTACCGAGATCAAGAATGTCTAACAGTTTCTGAAATCTACACATCTCTACCATAAAATCTAGTTTAAAAATAGTTGTTATTTAATTTCATGTGAATATTTGTAATTATTTTTTTATGCCAATGACCAGCGCTGGCGAGGCACGTTAAGCTAATATAAAAAAATTCAGTAAAAACTGTGTGCTGCCATAATATAGGATTTTGATTGAAAAATTCGTAACACTCTGTATAGTGTACCAACAATAGCAGCAAGTTAAAATTAATAGTTTTTGTTATAGTGTTATTTTTTATTGCATATCTCCTCTAATAACAGATAATAAATCGAACCAGTATAGAAAATGTTGCGAATAGATGAGGCTAAAGTCAACTATTAATTTCAACAAACTGCTATTGCTGGTACACTCTACAGGGTGTTGCGAATTTTTCTACCAAAAACTAACTAAAAAATTAAGATATATTCAAATAATCTTAGAAATTATTATTCCTGAGGGATCAACCTATCACCTGAAAAATAAAACATCCACATATTCCATATTGATGAAATGGTTCCGAAAAAAAAATTAAGCTTTTGCAAACATTTTAGTGAAGCGACAATTTTTGTGGGGTGTATATTTCGAGTTTTTTTCAAATTTTTGAAAAAATGCCAACACAGGACACCTACAGGGTCTGAATTTTTATCAAAGTTTCAAACCTCTTTTTCCGTCCTTCTAGTGCGCAGAACTAGCCGATATGGCAAGGGTTGCAAGCACCTAATACATGATTTTGAAGCTATATCTATATAACCCTGTTATTTTACTTTTCCGTCAACCTGTCTTTATGCGAGGAAAGTATTGGTTTACCCCAAAAAAAGTTCGAATTTTGAAATTTTTTTTTGAGTTATTTTTAAGTTTTCCATCAAACAACAACACGAAAAAACGGTTTTCAGAAAAAAAATCCTGTGTGTATGTCGTCGTCGTTGTCGTCGGCCACTTGAAGTACGACATTTTGTAATTTTTTGAGAAATTTCAGTTTGTTAGCACGATATAGCCTCTGTAGTTCAACAAGTTACCAATTTTATGATTGAATATAATTCAGGGCATCTCACTGATGAACCCTATAGATTTTCAGTTCACCAGAGCCACTACAACAGGTGCTACAGTACTTTGAGTACGATATTTTTGTAATTTTTGGAGAAGTTTCAGTGTTAGCACGATACATCCTCCGGAGAATATACAAGTGCCAATTTCATAATTGGATATTATTCAAAGCGTCTCCAAGATGAACCCTATTGATATTCAGCTCATAAGAGCAAGTACAACGGGTGCTATGGTACTTGAAGTACCAAATTTTCGTAATTTTTGGAGAATTTTCAGTTTTTTAGCACGATACAGCCTCCAAAGAGTATACGATTGATCAATTTTATGATTAATATTGTTCAATGTGTCTCACAGATGTATCCTAGTGATTTTCAGTTGACTAGAGCGAGTACAGCGAGTCCTATAAATCCAGATATACTACATTTTTGGGTATTTTTGGAGAAATTTCGGTTTGTTAGCACGATACATCCCCCGAAGTGTATACAAGTAACAATTTTATGATAGAATATTGTTCGGGGCCACAGATGCGGAAAAGTTAGTTTTAATCTTTAAAACCGTTGATTTTTATTTTTATTCCGAATGAGTTTCATTTGGAAAATACGAAATTTTCTCAGGATCATTGGACTTTTTGTAATTGTCAATCCTGACCATTCTCGTTCAAAATTTTAACAAATTTTAACCAGTGCCGACTCAAGGGTATGTGCCGCCTGGGTGCAAGATATAGTTAGCCTTTCTCATCAATGTTATATTCCGAAAATAATAGTGATAACTGCGTTGATTGAAAATGCTAATTTCTATTATTTGACAACTGGTAATCTGTTTATGAAATAAAACAACTTAAAATAAAAATGATATTGGTAACTTATTATAAACTTCATTACTTTGTATAATTTTAAAAAGAATGTATTTGAAATAAACATAAAAAAGACAGTACTTTCACATAATCTTTAGTTGTAACAAAAAATGAGTACCTCATCTATATACAGTGCGTACGTAACTTGGCGGCATATGGGAAACTTTTTTATTATTAAGTTTTCGAAAAAAAAGTATTCTTTATAAAAAGGTCTGTACGATTCAAAACCAAAAATGCAACTATCATGTATCAAAATTTAGCAGTCGTATACGAGGCTTGACAGAAAATGTGATTTTTATCAAGAGTAAAGTACCTTTATTTTTGACAACATCGAAAGTTATTATGATGAAAAGCTGATCACGATAAAAAATATCATCTATTTACTAATGCCTCCACATATACTTCATCTCTGGTCATACATATAACCGTTCGATTACAAAATTCTCTTAATGACATTTCAACCATACGGGAAGTTATAGGGACTACAATTATATATATATATATATATATATATATATATATATATATATATATATATATTTAATTTATATATATATATATATATATATATATATATTGAGCCAACCTTGTATATTGTAAATATAATGTTAGATGATCCTCGTATAAACATTTATGGCATTTTGAAATAACAGTCAAAGAAAATTTAATTTATTTTGACATAAACGTCAATATTAATGGAACAACAGATTATATTAAAAAATTATTGTATCGTTATGAATAATATAGTAAAGAAAATAAAATTAAACAGTAATTACAACAAATGTGATTAGTGACAAGTGCGCGACATGTAAAATAAAATGTAATCGAAAGCGACCAATGACAATCAAGATACCAAATTTGCTGAAAATATACGAATGATCCATAAAAAATATATATAAAAACAGCTAGTAGGAACTGAAAAAAAAAGAAAATAATTGGTTGTTGATTTTTGAAAACGAAAGGAGATTAGTAACAATTTTAAAAAATTGAAGAATTTCAAAGAAAAAGTACATAGATTATATTACGAAGAAATGATTTATTTGATTTTTAATTAAGAAAAAACACAAATATAAATATTATAAAAAAAATTGAAGAGATTTCAAAAGTGTGAAATTATATTATCAAGAAGAAAATTGTTGATTTCCAAATAAGAAGATAGGGACGTATAAAGGGCGAAAGAAAAAGTAAAAGTTCCCGAAAAGTATAAGTGAATGTACTGAAAATTATATTTATTCAAATGACAAAACTTACGTTATATACATGTCAGTGACATCATTGGGTGATAAATATCCATCATCATATCTACTAATTATGTGGAGGAAAGGCACCCATATTGGAGGCAATTCCATATATTTTCTGAAGAGTACCATATAAAACTAGGTAACATTTCCATTAACACATAATATCCTTGGTATCAAATAATTTCGTCAAGAAGAAGCTTGGAACATAGATTTGTCGTGTATCTAAAAAGGTGATTAAATTTATCGTTGAGCCGCCATTACAACAGAGACAATTGTAAGTAATCAATTTTCAATTAGTTATACGTTGTGAATAGTTTTATTATTATTATTACTGATATTAGAAAAAAAAAGGAAAGCTTACCTTTATTCCAATAACGATACAATAATTCATTCTTACTCCAATAACGACATAATGTTTCATTTTGTATCAAACAAACATACAATGTAATCATTCTATGTTGAATGCTATAACTGTTTTTATTTCGACAAGCTCGAAGCGTTAACGAGGAGAAACGAACATCGTTTGAGTTTGCGCACTGTTATACATATGTGATAGAAAGCATATTGTTACGAAACAGCACACTGGTATATTCCCTAAAACCGACTCTGTCTGAGCCAGGTATAAAAGTTAAAATTATGGCGGATACGCAATTATAAAAAATTGTTTACGAGTTAACGACTATCTTATGTAAACATTGTTTTTGTGACCAGAGTTATCTAGAAAAGGCCAGAAAAATGATTTGTGACTGAGGAAGCCGCAGCCCAGAATTTACTAGTAAAAACGGCTTTAATACATAAGGGACTGATCAGGAAGAGTCAGTTTTAGTTGATAATTTGACATCGTGAAATAAACAAATAAATATGTGAATATAAATTAGTTTGAGTGAATATACTGTTGATATAAATTAATAATTAAGTGATTAGTTAAGTATATATAGATTAAGTGTTAGTGAGTTAGTGTTTAAATAAATTAGTAAGTAGCCATACCGAGTGTTTAAAATTTATCCCACCCGTTTATTGTTTAAATAAATAACAAAAACATTACATTGGTGTCAGGTGTGGGGTAATATAAATAAATTGCTACGTAAAAATGGCGAAGAGACTATGTGATCTGAGAGTCACCGAATTAAGAGCAGAATTGGAAGATCATGAGTTGGAAACGTCCGGCTAGATAAGTGAATTAGCAGAAAGACTTAAAGTGGCACTGGAAAATGACGGCTTTGATCCAGAAACAGTTTTATTCAATGACGAGGCTTCCACCTCAATCTCGTCAATTTCTGCTAATATTTCTGCTAACATGGACGAAAAGATTACTGCCATGGAAGAGAAGATTTCTGGCTTGGAAGAGAAAATTTCAACGAACGTGAAAAACGATATTTCTGCAATAAAGAACGATGAAGAATGATATTTCTGCAGATATCTTATCATTGAAAAATGACATTGCTACTGAAGTCGAGAATAAAATTTCGTCTCTAAAATCAGACATGGAGAATAAAATGACAACGATGGAAAATCAGATGGACGAGAAAATCAAGGAGCTAGAGACAAAGATTGCCGATTTAAGAACAAAAGACACTTTAGCAGAAGAAAAGAAGATCGAGATCTGCAAGCCAGGAACACAACCCAATACAGATGATATTGGCAGTTTTACCCGAGTCAAGGCCCCAACGTTCGATGGAAAAATGTCTTGGACCAATTATGTGAAACAGTTTGAAGCAGCCGCTAGAGTGAATAATTGGTCCGATAAGGAGAAAGCAGTGAACCTAACTATCGCGCTTCGGGGAGATGCCTTAGATGTGCTTCAGACGATACCTCTGGAAGAAACGGATGATTCCGAGCAGCTGAAGAAGAGGTTGGACATGCGATTTGGTCACGAACATCTAGAACATTTGTACCAATCCCACCTGAAGAACCGAAGGCAGAAACATGACGAAACACTTCAAGAATATGAAGTGGATATTGCCCGACTCGTTCGATTTGCTTATCCATCAGCAGCAGAGAACATGATGGAATGTCTGAGCATCCAGGCCTTTATTGATGGCTTACGTGACCCTGATATGCAGAGAACGCTGCGTTTAGCCCACCATAAAACATTAGTTGACGCATTGACAGCTGCTCTTGAATATGAAGCAGCAACGAAGGCTTCAGGATATAACAAACTCAGGACCATCCAAGAAGAAGGTGACGAAGACAAATTTGACCAGTTCGTCAGTTTAATGAAAAATATGATGGACAAGAAGCCGAGAAAGATCAGATGCTGGAATTGTGGCGAGCTAGGGCATGTACGTAGTTCATGTAAGCGCCCCAAGACTCCTGCAAACCAAAAACCCCAGTCACAGGAAAACTAGAACGGGTCGGCTACGAGGGAGCAGCACCGACCCATGATCGTTCCAAAGACCCTCTCATACTGATAGCTTCGCTCTGATGTCGCAACGACAGTGTATATGTGGATGGCGAAGTAGATGACAAGAAATATGTTCTGCTGGTTGACACTGGAGCAACTAGAACCATTATACGACCAGAGATAATAAACCCCAAGAAGAAGCTTATACCAACGAGACTGCGACTGCGGACCGCCACAGGCGAGAGTGCCAACGTTCACGGGGAAACAGACATACAATTGGGAATTGGAGCAGAAAAGTTCACGCTTACGGTAATCGTAGCTGACATTGAAGAAGACGTGATTCTGGGAATGGACGTAATTAATGTACATGGTTTCCAATTAGACTTCAGAAACAGAACCATTAAAGTGGGTTCTGAGGAGGTATTTCTGCATCCATATGAAGGCAGAGCGGTGTTGGCAGCTGTACAGGAAGATACCGTTCTACCTGCACGAAGCGAAACCATGATAGTAGCACAGCTACAGGGAATCATGGAGGAAGGTACACCGGTTATGATGGAGCCAAGGAACCACGACGAAGGAGTTGGCAAAGGAGTACTAATTGGAAAAGGATTGGTTACATCGGCGAAAGAGATCCCAGTACGTGCGATAAACGTGAATGATTACCCAATTACCATCAAGAAGGAAACCAAGATTGGATCCTGCGTACCAGTGACGTCTATAGTTCGTCAAACAACGACCACTGACAATTCCAATGCCAGATTCGAACAAATGTTATCAGTAGATGGTCAATCTTTGGATCGAGCTGAAAAAAAGAGAATGAGAGAATTTCTCTTGCAGTATCGGGACTTATTCGTACCAAAGGGAGGAAAGACTGGCAGAACATCAGCCGTCAAACACAAAATCGATACTGGTAATGCTAAGCCAATTAGACAATCAGCTCGAAGACTTCCACGAGCGAAGAGAAAGGAAGCTGAAAGAATAATTCGAGTGATGGCAGAAGAAAAAGTAATAGAACCATCTACTAGTCCATGGGTGTCTCCAGTAGTGCTCGTCAAGAAAAAGGATGGAACTACGAGATTCTGCGTGGATTATCGCCAGCTTAACAACGTAACGAAGAAAGACAGCTATCCTCTGCCTCGAATTGACGATACGCTAGACACTTTGGCCGGCAGCAAACTGTTTTCCACCTTGGACCTGCTAAAGTCTGGCTATTGGCAAGTGGAAATGGATTCAGAAGACAAAGAAAAGTCTGCTTTCACCACCGGATCTGGATTATGGCAATTCAACGTCATGCCATTCGGGCTCTGTAATGCGCCTGCGACATTTGAAAGACTCATGGAAAATGTCTTGAGAGGGTTATCTTGGAAGACATACCTGGTCTATTTGGACGACATCGTAGTACTGGGGAAGACATTTGACGAACATCTGAAGAATTTGGAAGACGTATTCAAACGACTCCGAGCTGCCCAGCTTATGTTAAACCCGAAGAAATGTCAGCTGTTCCAAAACCGAGTCAACTATCTAGGTCATATAGTGAGCAATGAAGGAGTGGCGGTGGATCCAGAGAAAATTGCTTCCATTCAGCAATGGCCGCAACCAACCGACAAACATCAAATCAGGAGTTTCCTTGGACTTTGCACATATTGTAGAAGTTTATCAGGAAGTTTGGAGATATTGCTAAGCCTCTAACTCGACTTACAGAAGAAGCAAGAGCTTTCCAATGGGACGAAGATTGTCAAACGGCTTTTGATACCTTGAAGAGGCATTTAACCACGACGCCGATATTGGGACACCCTTTACCAGAGGAAGACTTTATTCTGGACACTGACGCAAGCAACGTAGGAATTGGTGTAGTACTCTCACAGATCCAAGGAGGGCAAGAAAGAGTGCTGGGATATTTTAGTAAAGTCTTCTCCAAACCAGATCGAAACTAATGCATCACAAGAAGAAAACTTTTTGAGGTAGTGTAGTCCGTGGAACACTTTTAGCAGTATCTCTATGGTAGGAAGTTTTTAATCCGGACTGATCATGCAGCACTTAAGTGGTTGATGCAGTTCAAGAATCCCGAGGGCCAGATCGCTAGATGGATTGAACGACTTCAAGAATACCATTTCAACATCGAACATCGAGCTGGTGTGAGTCACCGAAATGCCGACTCCCTGTCCAGACGGCCGTGCCCAACGGACTGCTCCCACTGCAACAAGGTGGAATCTAGGAAAGCTGCAGTTTCAAGAACTACTGTAGTCAACGAGGAATGGTCACCCATCAGAATCAGAGAAGATCAGGAGAATGATCCTCACCTGAAGATGATCCGGCAATGGAAGAAAGAAAATCGGCGACCTACCTGGCAAGAAGTGTCAAAGTTTTCACCGAAACTCAAGGCGTATTGGGCTCAGTGGGACTCTCTTGTCCTGGAAGAAGGGCTGTTGAAAAGAGTCCTTGAAAACGATGATGGTTCCGAGATGAGGAGACAGCTAGTTATCCCGAGAACAAGAGTCGCTGAGGTACTGAAGAAGTTACACGGCAGTCCATCGGGAGGACATCTGGAAGTGAAGAAAACCCTTCAGCGAGTCCGTGACAGGTTTTATTGGATGAACAACTCCGACGATGTGAAGGACTGGTGTAAGAAATGTACGACTTGTGCTACGAGTAATGGACCACATCGCTTTTTCTGAAACCCCGTAAAATGAAATAAAATTCAAGTTCTTCAAAACCCGTCTCCTTTTATAGCCAGTTTTATGAAAACTGTATGAATTTTGGCACTAAGTTCGAAAATAATGTATTAATCTAGTGAGTGACGTTTACGATGTACCAAGTAACTGTCAACTTTTATAAATAAATTGCCATTCTTCAAGAAATATTTGACTATGTTAACTATTCAAGAATGATAATCACTATCAAAAATAACAATACAGAATAATAATGCAAGAAACACTAAGTAAACAAAAAACATCTATTCAATATATCCTCCCCCAGCTTCAAAACGTCTCCCAATTCTCTTTCTAAATTATTTGAAAATATTTCGTAGCATTTCTGAGGTAATTTCGTTAACGGCATCAATGATTGCTCGTTTCAAGTTTTCGCTATTATTGTTTAAATTATTTGTGTAAACTTTTTGTTTTAAGTATCCCCATAAAAAAATCTGAAATAGTTAAATCGGGGGATCGGGGCGGAAAAAATATAGGTCCATAACGTCCCACTCATCGCCCAGGAAAATATTCATCCAGCCATCCTCTAGTCGAATGTGACCAACATCCATCATGTTGAAAGTACATTTTACGCCTTTGCTCCAAGGGAATATTTTTTAATTCAGGTATTAAGAAGTTGTCCAGCAAATACAAATATACCTCCTGATTTAATGAATCTTCCAGAAAATACGATTCGATTATTCGATCCGGTAAAACCGCACACCAAACATTAACTTTTTTAGCAAATTGACTATTACAGTTAATCCTGTAGGTCAGGTTTTCACTAGCCCAATATCGACAATTTTGGGAAGAAACGTGTTGTAAACGTGGCTTCATCAGAAAACAAAATATTATTGTGAAAGAGTCAGTGCGTGAGTTTTTCACCAATCATCGCACAAAAGTGTCATAATTATATTCTTGTAAGGTATGAATAAATTTCGGTTTGAATGAATGACTTTTGTTTTGCTTAAATATTTCCTGTAAGTGACTCTTGCAAAAACCAACCTTCACTGCTTTTTTTTGTAGACTCAACTGGGGATTTTCCTTAACGAATGCATTGCTAGTGCAATAGCTGCAACATCTTCCTCAACGTACGCCTCTTTCAATTTCTTTTTGTCTTGAACAGATCCTGTCTCATCAAACTTCTTTATTAATTTTTTTAATCCACACCTCGTAATGGGTACATCTTTTTTCACTCATAAAACTGGAATAAAAGAAAGTTCTGATACTTCTAATTTAAGCATCTCGTCCAATTCTTCATTTAAGATATCTAACATATAAGGTGACATCAAATACTGAGGTATTTTAAAAGGTTTTGCTTCATCTGTATGAATACATAACAATCTTATCAGTTCGGCCTAATTTATTTTCATTACTAATATCTTTAAAAAAATGTACTATATTTTGTGCCAAATATTTCTCATCTTTATCTAAATGTTCAAAATCTTGCATTCCCTTTGATATTTTTTTCAAATTCACTTCAGAAACTGTACATAAAGTAGATTCGGTTAATGTACATTGTATATCCCAGTTAAAATTTCTAAAGTCTACTTTCACTTGGAAAATTTCACAAAAAATAGTTCCAAAAATTATTGAATGAGCTATTGTAAGAACTACTAATGCTGGTATTAATTGATAAATATTATCAATCAAAATAGGTAAATTTACTTTTCCTGTAACCAATTGGGAAGTTCCATCTGCTATGGAAATATTTTTTATATAAACATTATCTTCAATAGGAATTCCTTACTTCCCTAAAAGTTCAATTCCCTGTCTTCCAACTACAGAAATATTCGCACCATTATCTAATAATGCTATTATAGGCATTTCTAACAATTTGAGTTGTATATAAGGTCTATTATCCTTTTCTTTTTCAAACAAAGAGGAGATATTTCATCGACACCTAACTTTTCATTATAAAATGTTTTAACTTTGGATTTCCATATGTCCCAATTTTGTTGATCAAAAAGTGAAGCTAAGGGATGATTGGAATTGATGGTTTTATGGTTGGCTTAAAATTATTAATCTATTAAGTGTTCTGTTGGCAACTGTACGAACACTCATTGTACGTTTTTTGAACAATTGGTAGAATCTCTAGTTGTTACATTATCGTTACCACATTTATAACAGAAAATCCTTTTCACTGGAGCCCTACATTGACATATATTATGGCCGATCGAACAGTGTAGACGTACTGCAGAGTGCTCCTGAATTTATTATACTTACAGCTTACAGTTTATTTCTGTTCTTTTGTACTGCATGTAGTGAAATATAGAAGTTAGTTTGTGTTTGCGAGAGCGAAGGGCTATACATAAGTTGTTCAGTCGCAATTGCAAAAATTGTGTGAAATTTATAACAAAGTTGGTCCACACACATATTGTGATCAAATTCCGACTAAATTGGATAAATCCGCTATTGAATAGGTGATTATGAAGGTATGTCAAACATTTATAGTAAAAATTGATGAAAAAATAGACAGCAAACTAGATAAAATAGATTTAAAAATAGGGGAGATATCTAAAAAGATTAGTGAAATAAACCAATTTATTAGAACTCAAGAAACTGAAATTGATGAGTTATGTAATACCAACAACGACTTAGAAACGTATCAAAGAAGGAAAAATATTCGTGTCGATGGAATTGCGGAAAACGAAAACGAAAGTTAAATATCTATTGTGACTAACATAGTGAACAGCCAGATGAACGTGAAATGCAGTTTAGGTGACATTAGCAACATATACCGGATAAGAAAACGTAAATAAAATTTCCAGAAGCCCGCAACAGTAATAGTAGAATTGGTATCATACCTGAAAAAAATGGAGATTATAAAAGCCAGATGATAACTAAAGCAAACTGGTATACTATTTAACGAGGACCTAACAAAAGACAGTTACAACCTATTCATTCAAGCCAAACAGAAATACGGGAAGAGTGACGCTTGGAGTTGGGCTGGAAAAGTCTATATAAAAAGCAATAACATCATTAAATTAATTAAGACATCAGATGATATATAATTCCTAGTGAGTTGGTGTGTGTGCCGCTTTAACAAATAAATAAAGCTATTAATGGGACATTACTTTTTACTTCCATAAGTGTGAAAACTGATACATACTAAACAAATGTTATTATTTATTTAAACTCACTTATTAGAATCGTTCCTAAATAGAGATGGGTGTGGAGATATAAGAGAAACAAATATGTGGAACATGTATTAATTAACTTGAATGAGCGGATATTAATAGTATACAAATTTAATCTTATAGTTAGTAATTTATATCTAACTTCATTTCTCGAAGGTTTCTTATTTATTTATTGGTATTCAGATAATATTATTTAGATTTTAGTTAATTTCGGGGGTGCTCTCGAATACGTGTACTCGAATTCTAGTGACATGAATACAATTCTTGTGAATATTATTAGAAAAATTACATTATTTTGGGACATCAGAAACAATTATAAAATTACTGAAAAGTTATTTACAGAATAGAACATTTATAGTGAGACATAACGGAAACACCTCTGGTAAATTTGAAGCAATCTCTTGAGTGCCACAAGGGTCCAATTTGGGCCCATTATTATTTATTATTTTTATCAATGTTATTTCTACATGTGTACATTCTAAATTTTTACTTTTTGCAGATGATTTTAAAATTATAAAGTGATCAAAAATGTGAGGGACTGTGTGGCACTTCAGAAAGATATTAAGGAAATTGAACTCTGGAATACCCATAATAAGTTGGAATTTGATGTAAAAAAATGTTGTATAATGTCCATTTGCCGCAAAAAACAAACAATAGAATTTTATGACCAGATAGGAAATAATACTGTAAATAGATGTTCAGAAATAAAAAATCTAGGTGTGACTTATAATAATCAGTTATCATTTGCTACACACTGTCGTAACATTAGAAAAACCGCTAATATTATATTGGGTTTCATTAAAAGACAAACTTTTCTTTTCTCGAGTATAAAAACGATAAAAATTCTTTTCAATACGTTAGTTTTATCACAAATACAATATGCCAGCGTAATTGGGGGGGGGGGACTCCCACAAATGTACATAAAAGAATTAGAAGAAATTCTAAACAAATATTTACGTTACTTGTTCCATGAAAAACATCACCATTGTCCGGATTACCATTTCATCAGAACAGAGGGGTTAAAAACCGAATTTGGAATGCCATCGTTAATCACAAGAAGAAAATACTATATGATGATATTTTTATTCAAAATAATGAACAATACTATAAGTTGGATACAATTAATTTCAATACTGCAAGTGAGAGTCCTGCCCACACAAACTAGACATAAATTAATTTTCAATACTGCAAGGTTTACCATTAGGTTATCTCTAGACGCCATTTTAAAGCTTGCCAATAATGTGAACATTGTCTCCATTTATTGGACTGTAGTGTTAAATTGAATTGTTTTAAGGCAATAATATCTAGACAATTAAAAGAACTTGGCATAAAAACACTCACTCCCGTCCAGTATTCAGCCTCACACACAGAAAAATTGTTCACAATAAAAATTTGTAAGAGGAGTATAATTAAAATATAATCCGTGTAATTAGTTTAATTAACCTGTATGGATTTTAATAAATAAATAAGTGTTATTAGGCAAATTACATTTCCAACAAACTATCTTTTTAGATTCATTGACTTGAGAACTATTAAATTTATTATTGCTCTTAAAATTATTTTTTTGACCTTATTATGTTCCTTATGATTTTTGTTACATTGATCCTGTGGCATAACAGTTTTGCTATTAGTAGCTGTGAACAATCTGGAGAAGAAGGTTCAGAAACATATGCTAATTCTACTTCCAAAAAATAATTATCTGATTTACTAGTTGAACATAAACTCAAGATATCTGCTTCGTCTAATTTTTTACATAGAGAGCTTAACTCTTCTACAGATGAAATATCATGAAGTGCTAACCTTTTCCTATATTCAGGTTAAAGGCCATTTCTAATTTGTTTTATTTTTGTTGTTTCTGAAGGCTTCCGAAACAATCTGGAAAGTAATGTAACCATATAAGCAATATACAAAATGACAGGTTAATTTTTAGCTTGACATCGTTTGTTAATAGTCTCCCAAAGCCCATCATCTTCGTCTGACTTCAAAAAATCTTGTTTTAGTCTAATTACTGAGCTAGCCCAATCATTAACAAAACTCTTAATATATCCAAAGCAAAATTCAGTTTTTGCGAAATCAAATCGCTAGCAGAATCAAAAAGTTTCTGTTTATAAATATCTCTAGATAATAAAGATTTGGGGTTGCCTAACTTATAAACAGGCACATGTATAACTGTGTTGAATGAAACATAGTAGAATTTGAATGAGTAGGTGTATTATTTACATTCAGTGGTTCCCAACCTTTTCTGAACCACCGCCTCCTATAGAAGAGAACAAAAATTTCTGGCCCCTCAAAATCATATATTAAAGCTTGAATGGATTTAATTGTTGAATCTATTTCAATCTTTTCTGTATCAAAGCTGAAATGTATATCAACTGAAGTCAAAATATCTAAACTTTGTTGTCTTTCCTTATCCAAAATATTCTTGAGAGTTTTTCTTTTGTCAGCTGCAGGTATGCTCGTAATCACACCTCTTAATCGAATCCATTGTAAGTTACACAAAAAAATGCGGTACTTGAAAATTATTCTCAGCCAATGCTCTAAAATAATAATATATTATGGTAAATACTCAAGACACACTTAAATTTATTGAACACTTTTCAAAGAAAAAGTTTCCCCAAATAATCTCATACTCTACTTATACCGATAAGATGTATCTACCTATTTACTTCATTTGTCAATACTATTTGATAATGTTACCTATGATATCCAGCTATATGAAAGTGTTTATCTTTGGTGTACAATTTTATTTAATTAACTACCTATCTATTCAAATTTTAAAAATCCAAATTTTCTCCGGCATCACAATATAATTCAGTGACAACTTTCGATTTCAACTACAGACCAGTTTAGCAATTAGCCAAAACAAACCAACAACTCCAAAATCCAAACTAAATAAATGAATTTTAAAATGTATAATACAGAAGAATAAAGGTGAAAATGCATCTTATTAAATATTACCGATAATAAACAATTATTTCTTATTTTTTTTTAGGTTTGTTTGTTTGTAAATTATAATCCAAAATGGTAAAATGAAGAAAACCTCAAATAAATATCCGTAATTTGAATTTTGATTCTAAAGTCGAATGTTTTGCTGTAAATACAGTAACATAAGGATAAATAAAGTATATACCTAAATGAACTTTTGTTAAATTATTTCTATTAATAAATCATCAGAATTTCTTAAGTAGATTTTCAACTGCTACAACTTCGCCATTTACAATTCCTATACTGATTTGGTCAGGGGGGCGACTGAACTCGTATAGTTTTTGTTTGCAGAATATCAGCTGCATAACCTATTCTATTACGGTTCAAAAATGGTATAGAATCTGTAAGACAAATTTAAGATCAAATAATGAATAAATGTCTTCATTGCTTCATTTAGTTATTGAATGATGTTTCATACAAAATTACGTTTTTTGCAGTTTTTTATAATCTATTGTTAAACAGAACATTTGAACACTGGAACGAAAATATCTGACTAGGTGGGTGGGTATTTATTTTTTGAATAGAAAAGTCTTTATGCAACTCAATATTTCGAAAAGGCATAAGTATTTTGCTGAGTTAAAAAATATGAAATAATATGTCTACAGTTAATTCAGCCGGTTTTGAAATATCAAGCTCTAAAGATTATACAATAAATCGCAGTGAATCCACGGATATCCCTGGATATCTGAAATATGGTTTTAATTGTTTTTTTATAGAATTCTTGCATAAAAAATCTAAACACCGATATTTCTAAAAATTAAACTCAATAAGTAGGAATAAAAATTGTTTATTGTTAACAAAATATTTTTATTTGCATAAAACTTAAACCAAATGAGTACATAATAATATAACTAAAAACTTTTCAGATTTTATTGGACGTTGCCACTCGCTGTTGAGTTAATGTTTTTTTGCACTGGATTCGTTTCTTTCTATGTATTGTGAGATTTTCGTTTTTTTTTCTTTTCTTCGAGTTTGGATGGCCTTCCAGACTGTATGCGATTATCACCTCTAAGTCCCCTATCTTTTCTTCGGGATACAGCGGTTGGTTGTACATGAATTTTTCGGCTCCTGTTGAATCGAGTTGTGTGGAAAAAAATGGACATAATTTGAGACGTCGTCTGAACTTTTTCCAATGTAGTCACCATTTTTCTTAATACTGCGATATTGGAAGGGCATTGGTCTTTCTTCAATATCTCTGAAACTCGTGCAAATTCGGCTTGGATTCCATTAATGGCTGCGTTATAGTCTTGACTGATTGTTTCGGTAATTGGCAAATCAAAGGAGCTGTCAACAGTTTCAGGTTGATCTGACTGAACAGTGTTATTATTTTCTGTGTAACATGTTTCACTGGTTTCCTCGAGATCAGTTATATCATCATAGAAAGCAGGTAAATATGTATCCCCCAAGGCAATTTTAGCAAAATCTTGCCGATCAGTTTTATTCAAAAAACTAGGAATTTTTTAAGGAACGTCCGTACATTTCTTCAACTGGACATAAATGCTTACAATATTGTACTCCTTGGCCAAAATAACAATAAATTACAACACTCAGTGTCTATATTTACTTCGAAATAGTCACTTTTGTGTTTAACACGGTAATTAAGATGGCTGATATGTGTTATTTTTATTTTATTTATTATGTTTATTGCATTTAAGAAATTCACTAAATCTTATCGCAAGGTCCTAATCACAAACAAAATTAATAAGTTAGTAATAGTATTTGATATTTCAGGTTATCACTCATCAATTATAAATGATTTGAGTTTCTCAGGGCATTACTAATAAAATAAGCTACATTTGTCAATTGCCTGGAGGTCCCAGTGTCAAGGATCTTAACCAGAAAGTCAATATTTGCAATATCTGTCAGATAGATCGTTCTGTACGGTTGGTATAGAGGGCACTCTTAAAATATGTGGTAGCCGGACTCTGGTGCTTTTAGATTACATATTGTGCAGATTTCTTCGCTGTTTATTATGTATGCTGAACCTTTATAAGTAAACTTAATCATTTTTTTTGCTACCCGTTCTGATTTGTGCTATAATTTTAAGGACATGTGATGGTAGGATTTGTTTTGAACAAGAGTTATTATTTAAAAATTTAAATAACCAGAGAGATTCAGAGGAAGCCAGGCTTTTAAGATCATCTGATGTTAGCTTATTTTCATATAAGGCAAGTATTTCATTACCGATTTTTAAAGATTTAGTTCTGTCATTTATAAAAAGATTCCAAACATCAATTCTGCTTAACAAAGTGAATACAGATTTTACTCGTGCCATCCAGTTATAAGTATTATCACAACGATCATCGTCCGATAGTTGGAGTAGACGTAGAAAACAAATTTTTGGTAGACGTAAGTCGTCCATTGCTATAACTTTTGATAGCCAATATAAAGCGCTTTTAAAAACATTGTAATCTAATTTTATTATTGAAGCTTCCAGTCTAACAACGTAATCCGGGTACTTCATAGCAAACCGAATAGGTTGTTGGAAAAACCTACTTGGGCTCGTTCAAGGATATTTCCATATCTTAGACCCCAGAGACCAACGCAATTACAGCATTGATATAACAATAGAATTATATAATTCCAGTTTTGACTCCCAAGAAGTCATTTTGGAGCGAACCATTATATCAGTGACGGCTGCAAAGGCTTGTTTCACTTTAATCACTGTCATAACAGACACTTCAGAAAATAACGAGGACGAAGTAAAGAGTATCCCAAGATAAGAAAATTGTTTAACAATATCAAGTTTTCCATCATTATAATAAAAATTGTAATTATTATAATTATTGTGGAAGCCACCTCTCCCGTGATATGTGTTATTTCTTCAATATCGCTTATTTTACGAGAAAACTTATCATAAGCTAGAGTTAAATTTCGCCTTCTTGCGTTTTCAAATTTTAGAAGTCTATTTTTGTGATAGTTTTCGAAAAACCCGGTGATGAAGTCGATAAGGGCACATATGTTGAATGCTTTGCATCGCTGCAATATAATGTCCTTGAAAATCCTGATAGAAGCCTCATAGTAGTTGTTAGTATTGTTATCCCTGTGCAAAACGTCACTACGAAAAGGTAAACACCATTCTTCTCGACGGCTCCAGGTATGTTCTAGATATACCTTGGCATTTTTATAGTTGTTCAAAGTTGGGTCGCTGAATAATTGACACATGAAGTTCTCTGCATCTGAAGTAGTTTTAACAAACAAAACATGATGAAATGACGTCATTACGGTCTTTCGGTCATCTTTCTGAATCTTGTTGTTCGAATCCCGTAGCCAGCGCCAAAAAGCTTGCGATACATGAAAAATGCAGAGTAGCAAACGAGATTTTTGAAATACTACTTGTGGATTTCTTTCTGCAGTGTCATCGTAGGTCAAAATAACTTGTGGCTCAAATGATTTATTACAAGTGGCTCCTAAATATTGCTTATTCATTTTTAGAGCGTATGAATAATCATTTTCTGATTTATTTTTATGAAGAATGGCAATGCTGCAATTTGTGTAGCTGCAAAAATAAAAGTGACTGAGGTGCTTCTCTGGTCACAAGAACCACTGGTGTCAATAAAGATCATCTCATCTGCATGACCTGCTTTGAAAGGATATCCTGTCTTTGTAAGTCTTCCATTTTAATCTTGATTTTTTCAATAACACTTTGATCATGCCTACCTCCATATTTTTCAGACCTCCATTGTTCATAGAAGTAGGTCACTTGTCTTTCTGTTGGATTCACTTGCGCATTTGCTAGAAGCACATTGATGTTATCATCACAATTTACAGATAAAAAGAATTCATGATAAGTCTTTGCTGCGAAAGGTGTCATGTCAGATTCAAAATATCGGCGAAAAGTTCCTTTGTATCTTCATTGCATCGTAAAAAGCTGAATGCTGTATTCGGTGAGAATGTTCATAGTTTATATTGATAACTACATTCAAACCTTTTTTCAATAAGTTAGACCTTCTCAAAGTGACTTCATAACTAATACAGTTATTGAACACTTTCTCTACAATCCAGTTAGTATTTGTGCTACGCGAAAAGTCTTTGATGAAGGTTTCACATTTTGCGTGCAATTTTTTCCTGTTGTTAACTTGCACTTAAATTTAGTCCCAAATGATCTTGATTTTTCTCCTGAAATTCAAAATAATGATTGTCACTAACCACAATACTATTTATTACTGTTTTGGCCATTTAAGTGCACTAAAAATCGTTAAACAATACCTAGATATTAAAGAAGCCAATTTTTATAACCTCAAATTAAACTATGTGCCGACACACAATAATAAGAAGAGAGAGGGCAATCTTTCACCGCCTAACTGCTTACTGACAACTGAAATGGGCTAGATTTTGTGCCCGTAATAGCTAACAAAATGAACTTAACAAATTCTGTTCCAGTACGGTCAATTTTAGCACTGTAATAGACTAGAATCGCCACCAGGCCGTGTCCTCTTTTCGCTGCGAAAAGGTTAACCAAAACCATGTGGAACAGCAAGTACGTCATTTACTCTCTCGACCCTTACTCTGTAAAATCTCCTCATAATACTTATTTGAATGAAACTAACTGTTTCTTAATAATTCAATAATATAATGCTTCGATATTACTATAATTCTGACGATGATAGTAATATCGGAACAATTGTCAATTTTTTTAGAATTTTCACCATTTTTTCATTATATTGTGGAATTATTTAGAAACAGCTAGTTCCATTTAAAAAAAGTAATCAAGTAAGTCGTTAGTGTGTGGCACAGCTGAGTAAAAAATTTGAAGAGAATGGTTAGCTTAGGTTTCAAACAAACAAAAAATGATTGTGAGCGTCCGTCAGAAATGAACGCTGTTCTTGGTCGTCTTCTAATGGATTACAGGTAATAATTGAGAAAAATCGCTCATGTATCTGTTGTATCAAAAAGTAGTGTTCAGATGATTCGGATCGACGTTTACAGTTTTGCAAAAATTTCACTCAGCGGTTGACTGATGACGCAGGTTTACTTTACAAAGTTTACTTGTGACACCCTGTATAAGTAGCAATACCTATTTAAGATCTGACTTTAACATTAACCTTGGACTTTCAGTAATAATTGTCGTTTTTTTTAATTTTAATTCATTTTTGATTACATAATTTCAATGTCGAAATTATAGACTTTTATATAGCATAAAATAAATTATTTTTGTACAAAGTAAACAATTAAGTTTTACATTTTATAATCAATCACAGTGAGTTAACCCCCCATTTTATATTTATCAATAAAAAGTTTTTTGAGTCTACTAAATTTTTGAAAAATATTGATAATTTTAATATTCAAGGCACTTTTTTATCTTTTCAACAACGTAATATATAAATTAAATACATATATTTTGCGGTTAATATGGCTTCGAGAATAAAATTTTGTTTTTCAGTGATAACGAAGGATACAAAACACATTTTGAGGTTTTGATGGAAAGAAAACAGGGCCGACATTGGCACAATTGATTTTTTCTACCTGTTTTCACATATTTATTCAATATACCTATGTCGTATTCTGTGAAAAAATCATGTATTTTTGAAAACACTGTGTTTTTATTAATTATTCAACTGAATTTTTATTGGGAGTAATAACGATTGTAAAGGGAGGGTAATTTTTATTGGATTACGTTAATTATGAAAAACTTTAGATAGAAACCATTCAAAAGAATATGGTGAAGATCAACGACAAAATAAACATTAGTCCAAGAGAAAAGTGGCACAAGAATTGATATATTAATATTAATTGGAGTGGTTGATAAAAAAAGAACGTGTTCAGAGGTCTGCAGAATATTTTATGAGAAATATTCTGAACGTCACATTTCCCATTCTACAGTGAGTAGAATAGAACAAGAATTCCGCTAATTTAGAACTGTCAAAGATCTTCCCAAACTTGGGAGAACAATATTGAATGACGAAAAGAAATTGAATATATTGTTAAATGTTGAGGAAATCCCAAAGAAACCTACAAGAGAAGTCGCTGGTAATAATGTTGTAAGGATAACATCTATCTTGAGAATTTTGAAAAAAGAGAAATACCAGCCCATATAAAATTAAACTACTTCAGGAACTTAATGACGATAAACCAGATCGTAGATTAGAATTTCATAAAATACTTACAAATAAATGCCAACGGAATTCGATGTTTCCCAAAAATATTATTTTCTACGATGAGGCAACGTTTACCCTAAATAGAACGGTGGTCAACAAGCAGAATTGTAGGTATTAGAGATCACAAAATGGGATGAGGGAAGGTCACACATAGTATCATATTAAAGTGAAGAATGTTTGATCTGGCATAATAAATTACAGAATAATTGGACCATATAATTGAGGGGACATTTAGCCTAATGAATAAAAGTGAAGCAATTCCATATAGCAAAGTTCAATAACTTCCGAAATATTTTCAAATTTCTTCAAATTTTAGTAATATTTCGTTAATATAATCACATATTATTATTTAATAAACATAAACCATAACAATATTCAATGAAAATAATTTTAAACTAGATTTTCAAAGTGTCCAACGTCTATTAAAAGCTTCTCATTCATCTGCTGTTGTTACCGGTTCTAGATACACACAATTTTTTATAAAGCCCCACATGAAAAGATGAATTTTTGATAATTCTGGTGATCGAGCTGGCTATGCAGCAGGGGAGGATCCAGCTTCTTGTGATGGGCATGCCATTCCGATGTGTCCGGATGGCCTCACCTGGTTTTTTTTGTAAATGTCTAATGCTTCAAACGCCTATCCTTGGCATTTTGAAAACCTTAGAATCACCTGTAATTATTGTATATAGCTAATAAATTGAAATATTCCATAAACAAAATGACAATACCAAGGCATTTTATTCAAACGCTTACATTTGGGATGTGTCTTAGTTTATTAGAAATATATACAATATAACATTTTTTTCACAATAAGCAAATCAATGAGTCACTTTGTCTAAGTTATCATGATTAACTTAAAAAAAATTATAATATAACAAAACCAAGAGACGGTTTAAAAAATTAAGTCCAACTTCCTCCTCTTCACTAGGAAACGTATCAACTACTTTGTTTGGGTCGACTTTGTCCGCATTTCCACTGTGAATGTTCAGCAAAGCTAGAGCTACAAGGTTATCCTCTTTCATTGTTTTCTTCTCATCCAGTTCTTCAATCTCCGATGGATTGAGAATGATCTCTCGGCAGTAGCTATGACAACCGGCAGTGTTTATCAATTCATATAATGCAGGATACACTTCTTCATCACATTTGTAAAGAGCTTCAATGCATGTAGCAAGAAGGTCTTCATTTTTTCTTTTCTTTTGTTGGTTTAACCATTTGCCTAGACATAGGATAATTTCATTCCTAAAAACAATTCCATTAAGACTTATGTTTCCTATCGCAAACTGAAGGTTAGGAAACAAGACCGTAGTTGATTCCCCCATGTCTTTAAAATTCCTTTTAACAACTGAAGCTGGTATCAGGATCGACAGTTCAAGAAGTCCCATGAAGTCATCGCGGAATCTATTTTTGATATCTTGAAGTATAGTGTCTAGGATGGGGATGTAAGTTGTTGCTCTGTTGAATTTCTCAGGCTCATCAATTTTAGGGTTGGGTCTTTTTGCTTTCGAGCAAAGGGAAGCAAACACAAATTCGTATCAATATTTTCTGCTAATCCTATTGCTACACTATATACTTCCTGGAAAAACTCTTCATACTTTGGTCTTCTTTGTTCCAAGGTAGAACAAGTGGATACTATGGCAGCACTGGCTTCGTCTTGTCAATAATCTTTTTTTGAAGTAGCCGACTTAGTGGAAGAGTGATAGCTAATATATCTGCTAGAGATGCTAGGACCAGGAATCCACTAGTGCTTATACTAATAGAAAGAGAAACTGCTTTGGTAGCTGCTTCGGTTTCTTTCCTAGTGTTTATAACTTCTAGAGTTTCGTGGATTTTTGAATGGCTTGAACAAAACAGATGAACATTATCATGGCGTTCCACCCAATTTGTTTGGCAGAGCCCCATAAGTTTTCTGCCCAGTTTTTTTATAATATAGAATTTCCCTTCGGACTTGCCATGAAAAGGCAATAACTGTTTTCATGGTATTGTCTGCATTTTTCTGACGTCTTGAATCTTAGAGGTTTTGGTCAACGTTAAATTCTATGCATGGTTTGAGCAAGGATAGTGTATTGCATTGACAGCATGAAGTTGCACAGCATTTACTGCTCCCTTTTCCTCAGACACCATTGTACTTCAACCATTAGAGGCTATACCAACACAGTTTTCTAGGTTCAAATTATTTTTCTTGATTAACTCAAACACAGTACTTTCTAAGACTTCACCAGTCAAGGATGGTACATTTGCATAGCTGATATTGTTGTAACAGTAGTGAGTAGAAAATGTTAATTGTGACTCCTGAGCAGCATCTGTTGTTTCATCTAATAATATGGTACAGTATTTTGCAGCTTTAATTATTTCTCGAATTTATTTTCCACAACAACTGATTAATTCGTTTGGAATCGTCTTACTAGAGTAGATTGCATTAGCGCAGGCTAATTGAAGATGTTGCTGAGATTCTCGTCTCCTAATTCAATTCGAAAATGCACTAGCTTTCTGAAGTTTCCTTCGTTTTGGGTTTGAATTTCCTTTATTATGCTGCCATCATCACATACATTCTTCTGTATATTATTATGAGGAGATTAATGTTAGTTTACCCAATAATACTTTCAAGGTAAATGTTGACGGTTTAGCCTATTTGAATGTATGTGGGGGCTCATGACCTGATGGCGTCTCACGCTTAAATTCCGCACAAAAGTAATAAATAGATTTTTTTATGTTTCCCGTGATTCGGACCTACTAACAAACGAAACGTATCTCTTTTTGGGCAACTGGAGTAACGTTGGCGATTGGGGATAGGCACACAAGGTGTTACATAACAAAAAATTTCCCAAAGGGGGCTGCAGCCTGGTCCTCCTCTGCCTATCCACCATCTAGAAGTGGTTGCGAATTAGGACCGAGTGATAATATCGAGCACCATCGTGTAAAAACCACGTTCTTTGCCGAATATTAAGTAGAACATTTTGAAGTAATGGTAGCAAATGGTTCTCAAGAAAATAGAGATATGCAGCATCATCAAGCAAACGTCAAATAAATGTAGCC
The DNA here is from genome assembly GCA_963921935.1 of Galeruca laticollis. Lineage (NCBI taxonomy): Eukaryota > Metazoa > Arthropoda > Insecta > Coleoptera > Chrysomelidae > Galeruca > Galeruca laticollis. The sequence goes on along the minus strand of OY998179.1, from coordinate 174,255,884 downwards.
CGAGTCTCCAATAATACCACCAACATTTATAGGTCACCTATTTTGACTATTAGTTTTTACAATGTACGGATTGCTTGTGGAATGAAATAAAAATCTGCCAACACGGATTTGTTATTGAGCCCATTCACAAAAAGTTAACCTGCGATAATCATCATCAATTCTTGGTATAACTGAATATGGTACGGATGAATTTTATTTTTGTGGAGGGTATTTACGGCCGATTTTTTACTAATGTCGTGTTGGTGGGATATTTCACGAGTACTAATGTGGGAATTCTCATATCTTTTTCATATACCACTGATCCGGTGCGAACAAAGCGAACCATTAATCTTTCAATGTATTTGGGTGCCTCCGTTTAGGTTACCGTTGTTGATATATTCTGGATGCAAGTAAACAATTTCTCATACTTCCTCCTAATACCCAAATCATATCTGTTTGCTCTTCCATGGAAAAATTCATGTTAAAATCCACAGTTTTCCAACACAGAAATTACTTAAACAGTTAATAATATGACAACTATCATTTATCCATAGCCTGAAGTTTGCTTGATCGTTATTATTATATTGTATAACAAGTGTTGAAATTTTAAGATTTGACACGAGTGGCTTAAGCAAACGAGTGTGAAATCGAATTTGCGACACATGTTGTACACGATATTTTTCCGAGGTCCACAAAACAGCGTAGAGTTAAAATCTATTATTTTAATTAAAGTTTTTGGTAAAGTTACTACAATTTTGGAAATAAACTGGTGCTTGAAAACGGTTGTTGAACATTTCATGTTCTTTAGTTGATACGATGTTTTGAATATTATGCGTACCAATCAGACTCACAATTACAGAAAATTCAACAATTGTCTCCAATTCCCTCTATCACTTGCAACAGTTCAAAAGTCAAACTTGAAAGGTCATTCGGCAAAGTAGTCTACAGGTGGGTTACCACCAAAAAACAATTACAAGCAAATATTCGCAAATATTTGTGAGTACTTGAAAACCTTTACAAATGTTTTTTCGTGTGTGTTTGTCTATTTAGAAACAGGACAAGAATTCGCAAATTAACAGTGCGAACATTTGTCAACGATCCATACGTTTGTACAAAATGGCTCCGCGAAAAAGAGCTATCGTAAATGCAATTGTTTTTATAACCATGTGTATTTTCAAAGAAAATGAGATTGTAAAAAAAAAGAAAAGAAAACATAGGTTTTGGACGTCGCATTTCCTAAAAACGAGTCAGTACAACTGCTTAGTGATATAACAATGGACGATAGAAGTGACTTATTTAAAAATTTCTCTCAAATATCTCAAGAAAACTTTCAATAAATAATTTCACTAACTGGTTCTAAAATAGGCAAAAAGATACAAACTACAGAGACTGTATTCCCATGGAATTGAGATTGGCTATAACGCTTCGGTTTTTAGCTACAGGAGATTCGAGATTCATACAACAGCCTTATGTATATCTCTTTAGAGTTTCCAATAATTCCTGAGGTGTGTGCAACTATCGTTGAAAGTTTGAAAGAATACATAAAAGTAAGTATAAATTATTATTAAATAGTTTATTAAAAACTTTATGTAAAAATAAAAATGAAAAACTATTCAGTTTGCGTTAAAGTTCATTATAAGGACTGCTGCTGATTGAATTAGGCCGGTGTTTCCTGTGTCACTAGCAGGTTGTAATGTCTCATACAAAATATTATTTTCAATGTATGGATCAGATTCGGTGGGAGGATAAGTTTCACTACTTGGGGGCATAGAAGTTCTGGAACTAGACCAACCACTGTTGCAACTTGAATTATCCCTTGATTGTGGTGTTGGGTGTTGAAGCAGTTAAGAAGTAATTATAGACCGATATAGAGATGATAGTGGATTTGAGGAAGTAGCTGTAGGGGACCACTAATATTTTCACATTGCCCCATGACTGCATTGAATAGGATATGATTTATTAAATGCTATACCACCGATTGCGTTCGTTTGCCATAACTTATTAACTTCATAGCAATATTTTCTCCATATATGTCAGAAGCATCACGTTCGACAGAGTTCTGAAAGCCTGATCAAGACGTCTATCTCCTGATGTGGCCTAGATTTTCCTTTTTCTTTGTTTTAGTTGGGTCGACGTCGGTTGTTTCATTATTTCTTTTGTATTTTCTTCTAAATTAGTGTTAGCGGAATCCTGATTATTCATCTCCGTTAACAATACATGTTTTTTCGGCTTCTTTATTTGTTTCTGGTATTTCCTGACCGCTGAATACTGTCAAATCTTCACTAATTTCGTTCTAAAATAAATAAACAACATTTAATGTGCTTAGTTTTCTTTTTTTACAGATGCCGGAAAATGAAGAAGATTGGTTAAAAGTAAGCGACGAATTTGAACAGCAATGGAATTTTCCACATGTAATTGGTGCAATAGGCGGCAAGCATGTTGCCATACAATGCCCTCCAGGAAGTGGAAGTGACTATTTCAATTATAAATCATTCTTTAGCATCGCTTTATTTGCTTTGGTAGATGCAAATTATCATTTTCTTTTTGCGGATGTTGAAAGACAAGAACACATTTCAGATGGGGGCGTTTTTAAAAATACAGAATATATAAAGATCTACAGAATGAAAATTTGAAATTGCCACCACCAAAAGCATTGTCAGGATAACAAATACACTTGCCGTACGTAATTTTAGGAGACGAAGCTTTTGCTCTAAATGATTATTGAATGGAGCCCTATTCAGGAAGTTTTACCAAAGGCTCTTTGGAAAGAATTTTCAACTATAGACTGAGTCGAGCCCGTCCGAAAATGCACAGTTGGTTGTATTGGCTGGTGTATACTTACATCATTTTTTACGAAAAAGCAGAATCTCGAACTATATATATATATATATATATATATATATATATATATATATATATATATATATATATATATATATATATATGAAATTAACTATCTCGACCCTTACAATGAAACTCACGGTTTCTAGTTAATTCCACAATATAATAAAAGTTATTGAAAATTCTAAAAAATTGACAATTGTTTCGATAAATCAATATCATCGTCAGAATGACAGAAGTTACATTTTTTTTGATGCCTACCTGATGTTTAGTAGTTATTTTTGGCTAGACCAAGAAGTGACTTGTGATTGACTTAATATATGTTTATAGAAAAAAGAAGAAGATGTGATATTACAAATATTGAAGCTTAGTACAAAATTGTTAAATGTAAAAACAAAAATACCACTATTAAAGAAGTCAGGTATATATAAACTCAAATGTTCAGAATGTAATGCTCTCTATTTAGGTCAGACCCTTAGGAATTTTGAAATCCGATACAGTGAACACTTACAAGCATACAGGTTAAAACAACCAGATAAATCCCACTACGCAAAACATCTACTTGACACCAATCATTCATTGACACCTAACACAAAACTAGTGCTGCATATTTGTGAAAAGAAACAAGAACTGGATTTCCTTGAAGAATTGGAAATTAGAAGATATTGAAGAAACCCACAATATGAAGTTGTCAATGAACAGTTAAATCTAGGGAGTTCTCCACTAATAAACTGTCTTCTTAAGTGATAATTGTAAAGATCAGCAGATATAGTTTTCCTGGTTTTCTATATCATTGCACAGTTACACTGATCTAAATTGGAAAAATGATATCCAGGATATCACCATAGGGCTAATAATATCTAAGCTTCAATATTTGTAATATCACATCTTCTTCTTTTTTCTATAAACATATATTAAGTCAATCACAAGTCACTTCTTGGTCTAGCCAAAAATAACTACTAAACATCAGGTAGGCATCAAATAAAATGTAACTTCTGTCATTCTGACGATGATATTGATTTATCGAAACAATTGTCAATTTTTTAGAATTTTCAATAACTTTTATTATATTGTGGAATTAACTAGAAACCGTGAGTTCCATTTAAAACACTAATATATATATATATATATATATATATATATATATATATATATATATATATAACAAGATGTACGAATAGTGCGTGACATATGAACAATAAGCAACGTATAGATTAGTGGGTATTGCACGCAAATAGAAGAAGGGGCTACTGAAAAGAATGGTTATATTTTCTCATGTTTCATTCAACACCTTTGCTTCCATGTTTCACATATTTTCTGGGTTGTACCGTACCGATGACGGCTAATGAGCCAGAAACATGCATGTCTGCGGTTACCATGCTTTTCAGTAGCCCCTTCTTCTATTTGCGTTCAATACCCACTAATCTATTCGTTGCTTATTTATATATATATATATATATATATATTGCCCGGAGGGTGCTCTAGATACTGAAGAAGATGGGAAGATTAGTCCAGGCACTTGGAGAACTGACAATGAGATGACATCTCTGACAAATTTAAAAAAAGGTCTAAGAAAATCACCGGTAATGGTCCAAGAAATTCGAAAAGAATTTTCTACATATTTTTTGAACAACGGTGCTATTCCGAGGCAGAATGGATATGCTTAGTGACGATTTAGTCGAGTTAATCATATATGTATGGCTTGAAAAGATTAATAAAATAGTAAAATATCCTTATGTTTGTTTTGAAAGGTATCTAGTATTTTTCGACATTTATTTTTATCCATCAGAAACTGAAATGTCTCAAGTCCAAACCATCTGCAGCTGTACAACTCATCCCTACCTAAAAATCATGAGTTTTCTTAATGAAAGGTAATTTTTTGTTTTAAAATTATGAACAAATATAGAAAATTATTTCAAAAAACTTTCATACATACCTCTTCCTGTTCCCATCGAAGCGTCTTGCTTTGTTTTTTCTCTTCTGAAAGATGATAGGAGAGAATTTAGCTTGGATTTTACTATGGCCACAGTGGTTTCCATTTCTTTTGCGATATAACACCAGGCATTATGCTTTTGAAATTTATTGTGATACCAATTATGGGTAGATTGCCATATTTCTGTTTTCAATTTATACAAATCAATTAACTGCAGCAATTTCTCATTGTCCCAATCCATGATTTTTCATGGAAATTCAAATATTTTAAATTCAATGCCCGCTGCTTTGAAAGTAAATTAGCTACTACTACAGTCCTAACCTAGAAATACGTTTTCACCAAACAAGCACAAATAACAAATTCCTTTGATGTGCCGACAGCAGCCGGAATGCCGTCAAACGTTAGCGATCGCTCGCACATGTTTGCCAACATTCTAAGGGTACAAACATAGTGGAACGACGAGGCTAGGGGCACAGCGACGGGGTAAGCGACGCGCTTTTATTTCATCCTGTATGGTAATGGAGTCAAACATAGTAAAGAGGTTGACGCAGTACTATGCGACGAGACAAGCAAGGCGATGCGCATCAAGATAAAAAATAGATTTATTGTCGCTATTCTAGCTGCAGTTTTTCAAGTTTTGACAAATAAACTGACTTGTACAGTGTACGTAGTACATACACAAAGGCTGAGCAAGTGAATATAATAATCACAGTGTTCAACAGGCGTGCATTGAACAGGGAAAGTATTCAGGTAATCTTGAAATGTGTCACGAATAAAAATTGCTTGATTACGAACCCGACCTCTTGGGTTCCAATTTGGTCTGGCAAAATTGTTGTTTGCTGCATTTTCTATGATTAATTTCAAATGTCTTTCGAAGCCCTCTTTATATATCATAATATTAGAAAAATGGTCTTGATTATAATGTCGGCGAGTTGTTCGTCTGTTTCTATGGCTTTGAATAATATTCTTCATTTTGCATACATTATGCCAAATGAACATTCACTCGTCTTCCTAGCTCTAGACAATCGCTGATTAAAGTACAGCCTTTCAGCATTCAGAGTTTGTCTACTATATGGTTTAAGCAAGTTTTCTTGTAGTGGATATGCTTCATCGGCAATGAAAACAAATGGCATGCGAATTTGCGTATGTGGTAGACACTGTTCAGTTGGTACATTTAATTGTTTCTTTGAAAGTAATTTGAACAAAGCCGAACTTTGAAACATGCCCCCATTGGATTTTCGTCCATATCTTCCCACCTCTATTACAGTGAATCGGTAATTTGCATCGCAGACTGCTTGAAGAATGACCGAAAAGAATTTTTTATAATTAAAGAATATACTCCTTGAATTGCTGGGGCATTCAATTTTCACGTGCTTTCCATCCAAAGCACCTAAGCAGTTGGGAAAATTACAGATATTCATGTAATCCTCACTGACTTTTACGAAATCATCCTGTGTTGGAACGGGCAAGTGTATTGGCTGTAATATATTCCATATAGCCCGAACAGTTTCTTTAACAATTGATCCAACCGTTGTAGCTCCCATGTGAAAAGTAAATGATAAGCTTCTAAAAGATTCCCCTGTAGTTAAATATTTGCAATGACAAAATTAGTTATGTTGTAACCAATTGCAAAATGAGCGTGTTTTTACTTTTTCAGCACTAGATGAGAATATTGAAACACGATCGTAGCGAGTGGTTCAACACATCGTGTGCAAAACACAATGAACACAAGCTATTTTGCATTGTGTTTTAAAACAAAATTTTTGTAATTTATTAGAAAAATATAGTTTCAGTTAGTGACAGTTTGACAGTGAATAGAAAGTGTTAACACATAGTAATTTTTACTCCCCATTTTAGCACTGATATTCTATTTTAACGCACTTTCAAATGAAAAACTTTTCGTAACTGAATTACATTTTTTTCTCCAGTGAAGTCGGCCCAAACCAAATGGAAAAATTTAAGGGATTATTTTCGACGGTAACTGAAAAATATTCCGATTCCACGGTCAGGAGATCCTGGAGACATTGCAACTAAATCCCACTGGCCTCATTTTAAAAGTTTACTATTCTTAAAAGATCAGTTCAAGCCTCGACTATCAACCGGAAATTTGGTCGATTCTCAGTATGCTATTGAGATGCAATCTGATGTGAATTCTGATGATGATAGAGGAGAGACGGAAACGATAGATGAAATGCAAGATACCGTGAACGTCGAGCCAGCGGCACCTACTTCTGTTTCTTCAGAAAATGTTGAGGAGTCGTCCACAGGCACATCAAGTCATTTTGCAGAACCCCGAACAGTTTTGAAGAGCCGACTACGTAAAAGAAAAAGTCACAATGATGCTTTAGAACAGAAATTGGAGTTCATCAGAACAAAGAGAGCAATTGTAGAGGAAACCAAAGAAGATGATCATCTGGCATTTTTCAAGAGTTTACTGCCACACGTAAGAAAAGTTACGGAGAACAACATTTTGCAATTAAGGAATAGCGTTCATGATCTAGTTCAGAGATATGCTTATGGCTATACTAATGCAATGAATCAAGGGATGCAAACTTTCGATTATCAGATCAATCAGAACGCCAACTCCTACTGAATTTTGGTTCCTCACAATGTGCTGCATTCTATTACATGAATATTTGTCTTACTTTATTTTTATAAAAATAGGTTACATAAATTTTTAGTTCATTTCTTCCAGTGTTTAAGATTGTTTCTGTTAGAAGAGCTGTTTGAGTTTAATAATAAATATTATGTATTTTTCTACAATACTAAATCATTCAATTTACCTTAAAGTAATAACCAATCTCTCTTCCGGTCCAATGGGTTGTTTATTGTAGTTGGTCCAGTTCTTTTGTAGGCATGGAGATACTTTCTCCATGCATATAGTTAAACGTGGTAATCTCCATTCTCAAATGTTCAAAAAACCAGTCTGAGTGCTGCTTGAGTTCAAAAAATAATGTATCGTACTGTCCAAACCGTTTGCGTGCTTTTTTAATGGGATGTACAGAATAAATTCTGTCCACACTTCCCATTGCAATAAGACCGCGAAGCGCAGCATTATCGAATAAAATTCCATCTTCACTGTCTGAGTACGTTGCTAATACTGAATTGAGTTTGGGAAGTCAAAGCAAAAAATCGCAACTTCTGTCTCCTTACTATGTGCATGTCTCCTACCACGTCGCTTATATTGTCGCTGTGCCTCTAGCCTCGTCGTTCCACTATGTTTGTACCCTGAATTTCGTCTCCACCAATCCAATAAATTTGTTCGCAAACATTTCTGATCATTTGCAAACGTTTTGAGCGCTTGGTGGAAACTCACCTTAACTGGGAACAAGCTAATTATACCGTTGTGCGGAAAAGTATGCCCTTCGTTCGTCTTGGTGTTGAAATTGTTTGTAATTTTACATTTTCACTTAGGGAAAACTGTATGAAATGTGAAATGTGCTATATTTTACAATGGTCGTCGGAAAAAATATTTTCTATACAATAGTGTGATGGAAATATTCTTGATATCACATTATTCTAGATTGCTACAATTATCGGTATTATCAATGGGATAGTGTTTTAGTTATTTACGGAATAAAAATAATATTCTCATATTATTAACTAATTTTGAATTATTTTTTGTTTCACTAATTAAAATTAATTATAAAATTGGAGGAAAATTGAAAATATTTCGGAAAATAATGAATTTGGGTAAATTCAATTTTTAAAATTACAAACATAGGCGGAATCATTTTAAAAAATTATGAAAATCCTATGTTTACTTTTTGGCTTACCCTTTATACAGATGTTGGTCGATGATTTTTATTACAAATGGTTTGATAACCAGACAATAGTCGCAAAATTATCATTTATGTACTAGTTCTGCATATACGAAATGTTTATTTCTTAGCGATGTCGATATAAAAATGGTCATATCTTTTTAAATACCCTATATAATTTGGTAAAACTGCATATTTTAAGAACGAGAATTATAGGAGAAATCTAAATATCACGAATTATATAGGGTGTCATATGTAAAAAAACGTCTGTTTGCTTTGTCGCGCAGTTATGAGCCACCATGTAGATATCGGCATAATTTCCAAGTAACCAGCTTGTCTTTGCCTAATTTTTTTTTAATAATGCTAATTGTACTTGTTCTATTTCAATTACAATTGATAACTAACGGGATATTTTTTTGAATGCTAATTTGGTCGAGTTGTTTATTCCTCAGTCAGTATAGGCTGTTGACGATCCTGTTTCGGATATAAAATTTCAACATTGTGAGAATACGTGATATCAATATAAAGGAGGTTTAAAACTCATAAAAGCGAAGGTGTACCCATCATTCAGTGCTTTATGACATTTTGTTTGTAAACGTACGCGCGTGTTTTATTACCTTCGAGAAATATTCAATTGTGCTTTTCGGTTTATTGCCAAGTGTGTTTTTTATTTTTATTAACATCGTTAAATGTGCGATATGGATCCTGATGATGAAAAGAAAATTCCTTTACTACCATTGATAATAGGTAAACTCTATTAAAATATGATTTAAAAATATATTAAAAAATATTTTATGTAATAAAATCGGCTTAAAAATTGGTTCAGAACACGAAGTTTATCAACATTTGAGACTATAGGTCATACATCATAGAAATGTATATACGTAATCAATGACGTATTCGATTTCAATACCAACAATACCACTCCAATTCTACAATCACACGTTAGTTTGTTTCTTAATATTTTATTACATTCATTCACTAAAACTAGAATTAACGGCAATAGCAATTTCATTAGATGGGGCCCGTAAAAACCATCACGTTGTAATTTAATTTTAATAAACCACTTAATTAGTATTACTGATACAGTGACACACCGAGAATTTTTATCTGAGGGGGGTTCACTCATTCATATACAGACCAAACATTTTGTACAGAAGTTACGTTTAAGAAACGACATTTTCAATCGTACTGAAATTATAATTTTCGAGTTTTTCGAAACTTGGGCATATACTAAAACTACAAATTTCAGTGAAGGTGAATATAAATATATACTAGTAATTATAATACACAAAATTTTAATAAAAAATTGTGTACTGTACTTATAATAAAATGTCCAATCGGCGTAGCTTTTCATCCAACTGATTTAATACCTTGTTTTCGTTTATTGGAGTGACTGGATGTACAAACATTAATGTCAAACCATTTAGTCTTTTTTCCTTCGCCAGAAGAATTTCTTAAATAAGTCTTTAGTAGCTTGGATGGCGTTTTGCGCGATAGTTTCCTACTTTTTTATGAAATTAGAAATGGTGGAAGCAGAATTGCGATAGCCCTTTTCATTGTTGAGATACAGAGTGGAATTTAAATGTATTACTCTTCAGGCAGCACTCGTTTCTCAGTTATCTTCAAACATATCAAAGAAGTTAAAACTTGTTCTGATAGAATTTTTTCGCAGAATCCAGTGTCGTTGTAAGTTCTTTCCTACTGCGTTTTGTTTTTTAGTTATGAAGCTAACAAGGTGCATTGGGGTAAATGTGTTAATGGGGAAATTTTGATAATTTCATTCCATTCAATAAAGTAGCACCATCTATCTCAATTTGTGTGCAATATACCCGCCTACAACCCCACCACTTTAATTCGAGTATGCAGAACTCTTCCCACCCTTGATTGCAGATCTTGGTCGATGTACGTTGTTTACTTAGGAAACGAGTGGAAGGTTTTTTACCTCTTTATTATCCAAGGATTACTATGGTTCACAACTATAAAAGAAAATCCTCTCATGACAATAAATACTCGAAGGCTAATTTGGAACTTGCGCTTAACGAAGCAAAAAGAATATCATACTGTTTCAAATGAAACTGTTATTAGTTAATTTCGTAACATATTGAGAAGATTCTAAAAATTCTAAGATAATTGCCAATTGTATCGATATTGAATATCATCGTCAGAATGACAGAAGTTACATTTCATTTGAAGCCTATCTGATGTTTAATAATTATTTTGGCTAGACCAAGAAGTGACCTACCTAGTGATTGACTTAATATATTTTAATAGAAAAAAGAAGACGAAGATGTGATGTTACAAATATTAAAGCTTAGATATTATTAGTCCTATGGAGATATCCTGGATATATTTTTTCCAATTAAGATCAGTATAACTGCAATGATATAGAAAACCAGGAAAACTTATCTGCCGATCTTTACAGTTATCACTTAAGAAGACAGTTTAATAGTGGAGAACCCCCTAGATTTATCTGTTCATTGACTTGATATTGTGGGTTTCTTAAGTGTCTTCTAATTTCTAACTCTTCAAGAAAATCGTTCTTGTTTCTTATCACAAATATGTAGTACTTCTAGTTCTGTGTTAGGTGTCAATGAATGTTTGGTGTCAAGTTGATGTTTTGCGTAGTGGGACTTATCTGGTTGTTTTAATCTATATGCTCGTAGATGTTCACTGTATCTGATCTCAAAATTTCTAAGGGTTTGACCCAAATAGACAGCATTACATTCTGGACATTTAAGTTTATATATTCCAGACTTCTTGATGTGAATATTTTTGTTTTAATATCAACAATTTTGTTTTAAAAGAAATTGTTGTTTTTGTAGCTGAAGATATTATTTTTGAAATATTATTAGAAATATTACCTGCATATATGATGGTTTTATAATTTTTTATTTCGTTGTTTTAAGCAGGAAATATTCGTTTTTTAATGTCACTTTTTCCTCTTTTTTATTAATAAATTTATTTATCCTTTGTAATGAATAACCGTTGGATGATGCCATTTGTTTAATTGTGTTGATTTCCCTAATAAAATTACATTTGTTAATAGAAACTGAAACTGTATCATTGAATTATATGCTGCCAATTTCTGTGACATGGGGTAATTGGAGTTATATGGAATAGTTATATCAGTGTGTGTTGGTTTTCTGTAAATTGAATAATAAAGTACATTATTAATTCTTTGAATTCTTAAATCAAGAGAATTGATTGAGTTATTTTCTTCAACATCTAGTGTAAATTCAATTTTTTGGTGTAAATTATTAATATGGTTGATAAATACATCTAATTGTCGTTTACTACCCATAAAACAAGCTAATATGTCACCTACATATCTATACCAAAATAAGACATTTTTTGAAATATTACTGTCAAAGATTTTTCTTTCTAAATTGTCCATAAAAATGTTTGCGGAACTTGTTGATATTGGGCTTCCCATTGGTAAACCTTCATTTTAAATATACAGGGTTGAGATAAAGTATGGAACCAAGTAGATATCTTTTAAACGAAAAGAACGATATTTATGAAAATTTGCAGGTGAGTGCAATGGAACAAAATGCATCTGATGTACATTTTTTTGTTAATAATATACTTCCGCTTTAACCGGAAATGCCATCAACTTCTTTAATTTAAATGGGACACCCTATATATTTTTACAGATTTTGAAAGAGCTTGTTATTTTGAATTCATACATACAGAGTTTAGTATGTAAAAATTGGTAAAAACGAGGAATATAGCACTTTAGTCAACCACCTTTGAGTTTTTTGCATTAGAGCAAAAAACTATTTAGATAAACTAATTGATGTTGCTTGTATGCATAGTAATAAATAAACGAGTACTGTTTAGTACGTCTTTTGTTCTCCAAGTGTCAAATTCTAATTGACGGAAATTAATTTTACAATTTAGAATGGTTCAACTAACTGAAAAAGAGCGTGTTGACATTTTAATAATGATTGGTTATGGTGATCGTGTTAGAACTCATAAAGAAGTGGGTCATATTTTTAATAATTTGCATCCGGAGAGAAATCCTATATCACTCTCAATAGTAACTAAAACGTTTTAATACAACTGGGATTGTAAAAAATTTGCTAAAACCTGGAAGAACCGCGGACTGCAACGAACGAAACTCTTAAACAAAATATTGTAATCGATTTAGAAGAATCACCTCAAACTTCCACCACAAATTTGGCACTAAACCATGGTATCAGTCGACGTTCTGTAGGAAAGATATTAAAATGTGAGAAGTATCATCCGTATAAGGTATAGTTGGTTCAAGAATTGTCTTGTCAGACGATCATTTTGACCGACGGCTGGAATTTTGCGAACGGCTAATGGACATCTGTAATGTCGACTAAAATTTTGCTTCTAACATAGTTCTTTCTGATGAGGCAGTTTTTTGTTTAAATGGAACAGTTAATCGCCATAACTAAAGGTATTGGTCAAATGAGAATTCTCATTGGATTCATGAAGCACATACCCAGCATCCACAGAAGTTAAATGTTAAATTTTGCTTCTAGCATAGTTTTTCCCGATGAGGCAACTTTTTGTTTAAATGGAACAGTTAATCGCCATAACTCAAGGTATTGATCAAATGAGAATCCTCATTGGATTCATGAAGCACATACCCAGCATCCACAGAAGTTAAATGTTTGGATGGGAATTGTCGAAAATTGGCTTATAGGCCCATTTTGTATAGACGGAAACTTGAATGGTGACAACCATTTGGATCTACTAAGTAACGAAATTATTCCTGCCTTTCAACAGAATGGGCAATTACCACAGAATGTTTGGTTTCAACAAGATGGAGCATCTCCCCACTATGATAGACGGGCTAGAGATTTTCTGGATCCTATCAACAAATTCTTGTGTCACTCTTTCCAAGATTTCTCCACGTATTAGTTCACATTCATCAATAATTCTTTGTCTCAATTCCTGTAAGATTGTTGGTCGTCTAACGTAAACAGGTGATTTTAGATAACCCCAAATAAAAAAATCTAACGGGCTAAGATACGGAGAACGAGCAGGCCACTCTATGAATCATCTACGTCTAATCCATCGATTTGGAAAATTCGCATCCAGAAAATCTCTAACCCGTCTATCATAGTGGGGAGGTGCTCCATCTTGTTGAAACCAAACATTTTGTGGTAATTGCCCATTCTGTTGAAGTGCAGGAATAATTTCGTTATTTAGTAGATCCAAATGGTTGTCACCATTCAAGTTTCCGTCTATACGAAATGGGCCTATAAGCCAATTTTCGACAATTCCCATCCAAACATTTAACTTCTGTGGATGCTGGGTATGTGCTTCATGAATCCAATGAGGATTCTCATTTGACCAATACCTTTAGTTATGGCGATTTACTGTTCCATTTAAACAAAAAACTGCTTCATCAGAAAAAACTATGTTAGAAGCAAAATTCTCGTCGACATTACAGATGTCCATTAGCCGTTCGCAAAATTCCAGCCGTCAGTCAAAATCATCGTCTGACAAGACAATTCTTGAACCAACTGTACCTTATACGGATGATACTTTTCACATTTTAATATCTTTTCTACAAAACGTCAACTGATACCATGATTTAGTGCCAAATTTGTGGTGAAAGTTTGAGGTGATTCTTCTAAATCGATTACAATATTTTGTTTAACAGTTTCGTTCCTTGCAGTCCGCGGTTCTTCCAGGTTTTAGCAAATTTTTCACCATCCCAGTTGTATTAAAACGTTTTAGTTACTATTGAGCGTGATATAGGATTTCTCTCCGGATGCAAATTATTAAAAATATGACCCACTTCTTTATGAGTTATAACACGATCACCATAACCGATCATTATTAAAATGTCAACACGCTCTTTTTCACTTAGTTGAACCATTCTAAATTGTAAAATTAATTTCCGTCAATTAGAATTTGACACTTGGAGAACAAAAGACGTACTAAACAGTACTCGTTTATTTATTACTATGCATACAAGCAACATCAATTAGTTTATCTAAATATTTTTTTGCTCTAATGCAAAAAACTCAAAGGTGGTTGATTAAAGTGCTATATTCCTCGTTTTTACCAATTTTTACATACTAAACTCTGTATGTATGAATTCAAAATAACAAGCTCTTTCAAAATCTGTAAAAATATATAGGGTGTCCCATTTAAATTAAAGAAGTTGATGGCATTTCCGGTTAAAGCGGAAGTATATTATTAACCAAAAAAATTTACATCAGATGCATTTTGTTCCATTGCACCCACCTGCAAATTTTCATAAATATCGTCCTTTTCGTTTAAAAGATATCTACTTGGTTCCATACTTTATCCCAACCCTGTATATTCAAAATGAAGGTTTACCAATGGGAAGCCCAATATCAACAAGTTTCGCAAACATTTTTATGGACAATTTAGAAAGAAAAATCTTTGACAGTAATATTTCAAAAAATGTCTTATTTTGGTATAGATTTGTAGGTGACATATTAGCTTGTTTTATGGGTAGTGAACGACAATTAGATGTATTATTCAACCATATTAATAATTTACACCAAAAAATTGAATTTACACTAGATGTTGAAGAAAATAACTCAATCAATTTTCTTGATTTAAGAATTCAAAGAATTAATAATGTACTTGATTATTCAATTTACAGAAAACCAACACACACTGATGTATATATTCCATATAACTCCAATCACCCCTTGTCACATAAATTGGCAGCATATAATTCAATGATACATAGAGCTTTTTCAGTTCCTATGAACAAATGTAATTTTATTAAGAAAATCAATACAATTAAACAAATAGCAACATCCAACGGTTATCCATTACATATGATAAATAAATTAATTGAATGATGGAATGAAACAGTTTTAAACTTCATTTATTTGAACTAATGTTCAATTTAAACTGGTTGACGCGTTTCACTAACACAGTAGCCTAGTCAAAACGAATGAAGGTATAATATAAAAATGTTTTAATATATACAGTGCATAACTACAGAATTCTATTTACTAATGTTAACAAAGCTATTGAAAGATATTACCTGGAAATTCATTCTCTACAAACATTCCTAAGCTATCTTCTAGGTAAAAAGGTTTAATAAAGGAGAGTGATTGATATGTATTTAGTCGTTAAGAAGATTACCTGAATATTTATTTTTGTTAATCTCAAGGGCCTCTAATAAATTTAAACTAAAGGATTTACCGACTACATGGAGAATTTCAAAATTTGGGTCGAAAATGTGTTGGTTTTCTAATAAATGATTTGAATAGTTAGAATCTAATTTTTTGTTGTCATAGCTACGTTTGTGTTCCGAAATTCTAGTTTTAAAATTTTTATCAGAAGGTAATACTTGTTCTAAAGTCTGTTTTTTTATCTTTTTATTTATGATATTGTCAATTAAATTTGGATCATAATTATTATTAACTGCTATGTGTTCTATGATATTTAATTCTTTGTTATAATTATTATTATTTAATGCGACTGTTAAGAGTCTGTGTATCATACTATTGAAAGCTGCTAGTTTATGACTGAATGAGTGGACCGAACTATTATGAATTGTGATATCTGTATGTGATGGTTTATGAAATATAGAAAAATCATGTTTATTATTTATATTTAAAATTGTAAGGTCTAAAAAGTTTATAGACATATTTTTAGTATTTATGTTAAGGTGATTCATTCACAACTATCACATATACTACACCCCATAGAGTTTGACATTTTAGATAGGGACATAAGAGATAAAATTAAAGTAATAATTCACAAAAAGTACCAAGGACAAAAACGTAGATTAAAGTCATTATTAACCAACAAACCAGTATCAAAACACCCACAAACCAAATTCTCAGAACATAATTTTTTTAATAGATTCGTCAATCTTTCAAATACAATTTTTTCAGATAAATAAGTTCAATTATTACAAAAAGGTTTTAAACATAATATTCAACCCACATGTTCATTTGATAACTTCAACAAACTAGATACCGAAATTAATTTGTATAATTTTCCAAATAATTCTAATCTAAAACGTAAATCACCAGAAATTATTAAAATATAATTTTTCGAGTTTAACAAACCCAACTTTGAAATATCAGTCGCCAATTAAATTCAACAAAAATCAAAGTCAAATAGTCTTATTTTCACAAAAGCAGATAAAAGAAATACGGTAATAGCATTACTTAAAGAAGATTATATATTAATAACCAACAATTTTATTCAGGCAAGCAATTTTGAGACCCTTAAAAAAGACTCAACTAATAAATTTCAGAAAGAAATAAAATTAGGAGTAGATAACGCTAAATCAATAATTACCTATTAATTTATAAATTGTTTTTACCCAATCCGCAACACCCTGAACTTTATTCATTAATTAAACTCCATAGAGAGGGGTACCCAATCAGACCAGTTGTTTTCTTCATTCAAAATTTCAAAGATTCTCATAGATGTCATTTTTAAATATTGTTCATTCAAACCTCGATTTTCAGTTAAAAACTCAACGGAATTAATTAATAATATTCAAGATATAACACTACCCCATAATTCTAAATTCATATTAATCCTATAATTCACGCTTATATCATTACTTTATTCAAAGTGTGTTTGAATCAAAATTATTTTCATTTCAATGGAGAGGTTTATAGCAGTAAAGACGGTTTGATTATGGGTAACCCCCTCAGCCCCCTACTAGCAGAAATTTTCATGGATAATATAGATAAAATTATTCATGAACACCCCCTTAGTAAAAAATTTATCTACTGGCACCGATATGTGGACGACATTTTAGTTAGCTTCATCGGCACAAATAGACAATTAGAGAGCTTCATTACTTACATAAAGTCAATTCACAATAATATCAAATTTACCGTAGAGCTTGAACAAAATGTGTCTATAAACTTTTTAGACCCTACAATTTCAAATATAAATAATAAACATGTATTTTCTATATTTCATAAACCATCACATACATATATTACAATTCATAATAGTTCGGTCCACCCATTCAGTCATAAACTAGCAGCTTTCAATAGTATGATACACAGACTCTTAACAGTCCCATTAAATAATAATAATTATAACAAAGAATTAAATATCACAAAACAAATAGCAGTTAATAATAATTACGATCCAAATTTAATTGACAATATCATAAATGAAAAGATAAAAAAAGAGACTTTAGAACAAGTATTACCTTCTGAGAAAAATAATAATAAACAATTTAAAAGCTTAACATACTTTGAAACACCTTCCATAAAAATTAAATCATTTTTAGAAACTTTGGATATGAATATTTCCTTTAAAACTGATTACAATTTTTCCAAACTCATTAAAAATAATAAATCTAAATCTTAAAATTAAATAAATCAGGAGTTTATAAATTAAAATGTGGTAATGACAACTGTGATAAAATTTAAATCGGTAGAACTTTTAGTAATTTTAAAACTAGAGTTTCGGAACACAAACGTAGCTATGACAACAAAAAATTAGATTCTAACTATACAAATCATTTATTAGAAAACCAACACATTTTCGACCCAAATTTCGAAATTCTCCATGTAGTCGGTAAATCCTTTAGTTTAAATTTATGACAGGCCCCTGAGATTAACAAAGCTAAATATTCAGGTATTCTTCTTAACGACCAAATTGATATTAATCACTCTCCTCTATTAAACCTTTTTACCCAGAAGATAGCTTAGGAATGTTTGTAGTGAGTGAATTGTCGGGTAATTTCTTCAATGCCTTTGTTAACATTAGTAAATCGAATTCTGTGGTTATGCACTGTATATATTAAAACATTTTTATATTACACCTTCATTCGTTTTGACAAAGATACTATATTAGTGAAACGAGTCAACCAGTTTAAATTGAACATTATTTAAAATAAATGAAGTTTTAAACAAATTATATTGTTTTATTTCACCGTTCAGTACCGATCTTTATCAAGTAGAAGCCTCATCTATTCAATTAATACATTAATTAATAAAAAAGAGGAGAAAGTGGCATTAAAACTAATATTTCCTGAACAAAATAACGAAATAAAATATTATACATTTAACACGTCTTAAAAAATTGCTAAAAAAATCTGCTGCATAATTGGTTATGCTAAAATATTGATACACAACACTATAACGAAGCTATGTAATGTTTGAAAAAAATTTGTAAATATGTTTATGATTTTGGAGCACTATAAAGTTCACTTATTCAAGAACTATATCGCATTTACGCCACTGAACCTCATATGCTTTTTTAAATGGAACACCCTGTATATCATTTTCTATATTTATTATATAAATATATAAATGAATTTAATTATTTTGAAAACCTAGATCAGAAATTAAGATTTTGAAAAATTTTCTTTTGTGTCGCAATTAATAGGTAATAAGATATGGCTAAAACTTATTGAAAACGAAATCTATCAATTTTATTTCAAAAAATATTTTTTTATAATTCGCGTATAAAAGATAGTTCATTATAACGTTGCTTTCAGGGTCACAATGAAGTCTCTGTGAACACTTTTTTAGTCATTTTTAGTGTCCTACAGTTGGTTATTGTATGCAATATGTATATAATTTGACATGTTAAACCCTTTGAAATGGTATATCACAAGACATATGTGGTTTTTTAAAAAAAATCAAGATGCCTGCCATGCTTAAAATTTTGTAATTATAGAAAAAATAATGTTTTGGGCTAAAATATGCGCAAATATATTTAATTGAAATTCTGAAATTTTGGGTTTTGTATGTTGAACTGTTTAAGCACTATAGCTTTGGTTCCATCTTTAACAGCTACCCGATACATAACGCTCGTTTTTTGCGATAAATCACCAGATATATATGTGAAGATGTATTATAGAAATAATTCTGTTCATGATATAATATAAATGGATCGCAAGCGTATACCAAGAAGCTCTTTTTTAAACAAATAATTATCCTGTTTGCTTGAATGTAAGTTTGTTTACAATTTACACAATTATTCTATAATAATATGTCAAAAATCAAAAGTGCTGATAAAACTACCTGTGATCTGACCAATCAGGAATCTACAGAATTGCCAACTTAAATTCAAACCACTCCTCCTAGTTTAAAAACAGGGATTATGTAATCCTATTTTATTTAAAAAATTAAATAAATGCGAATTATAAGAAATATTATGTAAAACTTGTGTCACAATGACTTTCTGTAGTACTCGTGATTTACGCAACTCACCGCCTCGCGGTTCGCTGCGCAAACTTCACGCATACTGCAAAACGGAGTCATTGTGACACTTGTTTTTCAAATAACTATTTTCTACGACAACCTCGATAAATGCTCATTTTATAACCGTAACTTCAATCATAAACAAGCACATTTTGTACAGAATTTCATTTTTGCATCGGTTGCTAGGCAAGTTGCTAAGCAACAAATACGAAATTTCGTGTTAGGTCTAAGTTCACTCTAAAATCACGACGATTACGGCTTGTCAAATTGTGACGTCCAGCGACAATTTGATGGAATGTCAGCAGATCGTTTCTGTCAAAGTTTTAGTAGGTAACGAGTAATTTCATAGCTGTTTTCTATCAAAACTATTAATTAAAATGGAAACTGATTGTGATATTGACTTAGATATGACACCTCCGAACATAATAGAAGCAGCAAAGATAACAACACTGAATTTATTACCGGAAACGTCGAAGAGTATGTATCAACACGCTTATAACCTTTTTTTGAAATGGAAGTTATTGCAATGTATGCATGTATTAAACGTGAACGAAATGTCATAGAAAAAATATAGTATGCAACTCGCAACAAAATGGGCATCATTTTGGACTCATTGCATAATATACTATTTTATAACTCACGTATGAAAGAGACTTCATTATAACATTGTTTAAAGTGTTACAATTAAATCTCTTTGATCAACTGTTTAGTAATTTTTAGTGTCATACAGTTGGTTATTGTATGCATTTCTATTTGACTTTGTTATATAATTCTATTTTATTTAAAACATTGAATAAATGCGAATTATAAAGAAAATTGTCTATAACTTGTCAAAATGACTTTTTGTAGTACTCGTACTACAAAACGAGTCATTGTATTACTTGTTTTACAAATAACTATTTTATAATTCGCGTATAAAAGAGACTTCTTTATAACATTGTCTACAGTGTCACACTTTTACTAATTTTTAGTGTCATACAGTTGGTTATTATAAGTATGTTTATTTGACATTTTATTGTTAATTTTACGAAAAGTGAAATATGGAGGGTAGAGGAAAGGAGAATTGTCTCTGTGGATGAAAAGTATCCGTGAAATATATATAACGGTGCCGCCATACCTGAATATTAAATTGTTCTATATCCCATTTTTCATCAAGATTGGTAAAGAGAGCAATGTTATTAATAATTAAATTGTCTACAATTTGTTTTTAACAAAAGTAATTTAAGTATGAATCGGAACATGTAATTAAAATTAATTTTTTGTTTTTATAGTAATTTATGCACTTTTATCAACAATAATAAGATATAATGGTATTTGAAAAATTTTTGGAATCATAATTATATATAAATAATAAGCTTTTGCTCAAAACATACATTTGGATAAATGCATTGAATCCGGAATATAGAACATTAGATTTTACGAATTTCGGATACAAACTAGAGAATGATACTTCGCTAATACCTTTATTTATAAACAAAAGCCCATTTCCAACTGATCAAAATCTAATGTTTTATATTCCGGACTCAATGCATTTTTCCAAATGTATGTTTATATATAATTGTGGTTCTAAAAATTTTTCAAATACTATTATATCTTATTATTGTTGATAAAAATGCATAAATCACTATGATAATAACAAAAAAGTAATTTTAATTACATGTTCCGATTCATACTTAAATTACTTTTGGTAAAAACAAATTGTAGACAATTTAATTATTAATAACATTGCTCTCTTTACCAATCTTGATAAAGTTAACGGTTTTTTAGATAAATGATTAATAATGATTCAGGACACAGAGAGACCGTATGCAGCGCATGAGTCAGAGAGAGACGGCGATACTTAAAGGTAGCGACGCATACTTGTGAGCGCGCGAAATTAACAATTAAAAAACAGGTATAAACAATGAAATTTTCTTAAATCTCTATTAAGAATATTAATAACTATTGTATAAAGAATTTAAATAATTATTATTTATATTTTATTATGTTTTTTTCATATATTTTTCATGGGTCAAAAGTACCCAAATTTGAGATTTTTCGAACCTTTACAAATTCATATCTCTAAAAATAATAACTTTATCGTGAAAAGTCATAGGACCTCTTTTATTTGTATTTCAATAAGGAATATAAAAAAAATTTGTCCAATTGTTTAAACAATTTCGGTTTAAACAATATGGCACTAGGTTGCCCCATGGCAACATGCATTTATATCATCAGTAGGGCAATTCAAAGAGGATCGCATAAAAAAATTGAGGTGGAATAGTTTTCGGTACTCATGCGCCGATTCCTTCTGGACTAATATACATAACATGCTCAATTATATATATTTGCATGTATGAGAAATATTAAATTCACGATAATCATAAAAATTAATTATAATAGATTATTATAACTCCAATAAATAATATTTACTTAACTCAAAACACCCATTTTTCGTAATAAGACAAATATTGTTTTATCTAAGTATTGAACTGGTTTCTTACATGGTTCACAATGATATATTAAATAAATAATAATGAAATCGTTATTGCGTCTTCTTAATTCGATAATTCCGTAAAGGAAAAAGGAAATCAAAAATAAGAAAAAGCAGTTTTTTTACACATCTTATATAATGAACATGAATATAAAAAACAATATATTATTATAAAAATACTTTAGAATGAAAAGCAGCAAAATAAAAATAAAAAACAATAAATAAAACAAGAAAATAAATAATAATTCTAAAAACTAAACAAAATATATATAATGAATAACTTAATGATAAAAAAGTTTTCCCCAACATATAAAATAGTTCTTGTCCTACCCAATTTAGGCACATCAAGTATCTTATGGATTCGTCATTTACTCTGTTACGTAATTTGGTAACAGTAAGGGAGGCTCGGGAAAAATATCTTTCGATAGCTGCAGAGGTTGCAGGAATGGACAAAAAATATTTTTCCATTTTAGCTAAATTTGGGAAAGCATTTTCGTGGCATTGCCACCAATTACGAATATCTTCAGATCCTACAATCCGTGGTGTCTCTAGATATTTATCAATTTCGTATCGCCAAGCTATAATATTAATAATATATTCCTAGTTGGCGATATTTTGTACAAACTTAAAAAATCTATATCAAACGCATTGTTTTCAGCGTCAATGGCGCCAGTGTCAGTACAACTATCAAATTCATTGTTTTCCAATTCTTCGTTATTTACACAGTAGTAGTACTTTTATATATTTGCTCAAATTGTTCAACGGCCTTCGTTTCTGAACTTATACCTCAATTAGTTGCTGAGAAAGTTTCAACTTTGTGTCGCGGATCCAATATTTAAACTACGCAATTTATCCGGTTTGTTTTATCATAATGCTTTAAGATTTTATCGCGAGCTGCTTGAAGTGATAATATTAACGCTTCGTCAACGTTGTTCCTATCAACCTTTTGATATAAGTCTAATGATCACTTTTCTTATTTATCTAGTAATAAATTAATTCCTATTATAACCATTGGTAGAGTAAATTTTTTTTCTGATTCCAAATTTGTTTACTGAAACATGTTAGGTAATTGCGAAAATTTTCAATAAGAGACCACTCATTATTAGTGACTCGAAATATCTTTAAGTCGTCCACATTATTGCAAAGCACGTTAATGGCATTTTTTAAGTTCAGGGCCCATTTGAAACGTGGAGTTGCATCTTGTAGTCATATTTAATTTTGGCATTCTCATTTTTAGATTTAAAGTATTGCAAAATTTTTCAAAATTAATTTTAAGTTGTTCCGATTTCTTAATTTTTTTTTGCAATAGCTTTGATTTTCTTGAAAGAGGAATCACAGTGAATTTTGACTTCCAAGGTTTCCTCGTCAGATTCAGTATCATTTTCTTCGGTCGTATCATCAATATTAACTTGAAGAATTCACATGAACTCTCGCGCCCCTAAATTTAAATTATGCGCGAAACAGACATAATGCATATCTCGTGAATGAAAATTTTCATTAAACTTCTCTTACTCTGAGGCAAAAGTAAAGTTACTATTGGTATTGTCTGTTGTTACACTCTGAATACTCTTTCCTAAATGATAAAATTTCAAAGAGTTATCAAATATTTGAGCAATAGAGTGGCCTGCATGTGATCCCTTGGCAGGAACGAAATCTAATAAACTTGCATGTAGTTTCCAATTATCACCAATAAAATGAGCACTGATGCCATAAAATCCACTAGTTGAATTAGATGACCAACCGCCAATTGTATAAGATACCCTGGATTTATTCAACTGCAAAATTTTTGAAACAGAACATTGAGTTTCAGTAAATTTTCTCAGAATAAGCGATCTCATTTGGTTTCTACCAGGCAAATGTATGGATGAATTTATGTAGGAAAATAAGTGACGGCTTGCCTCATCCTCAAAAAATTGAAAGGGAAATATTTCTTACAAATGTATTTAACTAATAAATCATTGAGGTTTTCAACTTCTACAGTTCCCGTGCCAAGAGTTGAATCCTGGAATAAAAAATTATCTTATCAAGTACAATATACAAGAAGTAATTAATATATTGCTTGTATTTCTTTCTTGAAAATTATATAAGTACCTATTATAGACATATGTCATAAAAAGTTTTATACAGATCAAGGAAAAGTTTATATTCCAATAAAAAAATATTCTTCATAAAAAGCTCTAGGATTTCTGAGGAATAACAATTTCAATGAACGTTTGGCTTTCCAAAAAATTACATATCCATTTTTTTGTTTCTTGAATGAAGCACTCTTTTCCCCTTAAACCTAGTATATTAACTTTTTCAAATATTTCCCTTTCCTCTTCAAACGGTCTATATGATTTGATTAAACCAATTTTATTCGACCATTTACTCTTGATCCTAATAATCAGTTAAAAAAACAAATAATATAAGTCCGTCCACTCCTACCTACCAAATTAAAAGAATTTTTTCTCCGCACAATAATACTATTATTTCGTTATTTAGAAATAAATTCACATCACTTTTTAAATTACCGGAGAGTCATATTAATTTGTAAATTCGAGAGTGAGGCAAAACAACTCAAAAATTGAATGAAGGACATCAAATGATGCTGGTGGCTGTGTACACGTATAGGGTAACGAAGAAACATTACATTTGTATCACGTGTAAAATTTAATTTATTTTTGCATAGCGCGCTTTCAGCTCTTTAGACATAGAGCCATCATCAGTGCTTAATCTAAAATACATATTCAAATCACAACCAATAGTGCTAAATTACAAAGTGAAATTCATGTTGAGAAAGTTAACAATACTAATATATGAATTTAATTTAAAGGTGATACAAAAAGGTTTTTAATATTAGAAATTTAATAATAGAAATGATTTTAATTACATTGAAGTTACCATTATTTAAATTTAGTAAGTGAAAGGTTGACTAAGTTCTTATAAATGAAAGATTTTTTACTTTAAAGATAAAAAGGTTGATAAAAAATACGTACTGTCAGATTATATATAACAAAATTTCCTGGCTTCATCGCCTCCATTAATATTGAAACAGGTTAATAATTTTTTTATTTTATATTTACATTACACCAACTTGGACATCACATTTAAAATCGAATTTTACTTCCAAAGAATTATTTTATTTCTTGTATTTGTCAGTCAAACCGACACAGCCACCTTTAGAGGTTCCAACATGGCGGGCGTTTAAGAAAATAAAATAATTCTTTGGAAGTAAAATTCGATTTTAAATGTGATGTCCAAGTTGGTGTAATGTAAATATAAAATAAAAAAATTATTAACCTGTTTCAATATTAATGGAGGCGATGAAGCCAGGAAATTTTGTTATATATAATCTGACAGTACGTATTTTTTATCAACCTTTTTATCTTTAAAGTAAAAAATCTTTCATTTATAAGAACTTAGTCAACCTTTCACTTACTAAATTTAAATAATGGTAACTTCAATGTAATTAAAATCATTTCTATTATTAAATTTCTAATATTAAAAACCTTTTTGTATCACCTTTAAATTAAATTCATATATTAGTATTGTTAACTTTCTCAACATGAATTTCACTTTGTAATTTAGCACTATTGGTTGTGATTTGAATATGTATTTTAGATTAAGCACTGATGATGGCTCTATGTCTAAAGAGCTGAAAGCGCGCTATGCAAAAATAAATTAAATTTTACACGTGATACAAATGTAATGTTTCTTCGTTAACTCGACAATTGACATTTCGATTCAAAACGGAATAATAGCTACATAAGATAAAAAACTCACCGAATATTCACTTGGAGTTGTCCGGCTCTTCAGCCAGTTTAAAATAGAGCCAAAACTATTTGAATTTTCATTAATTCTTTTGTCCTGTGGAAAGGCTTTTTCGTAAGAATCCTTATGTTTACTTTGTAAATGTCTTTTTAAAGACGTAGTTGCCCCATTTTTCATTTTGAGTATAGTTGATTTTCTTGTACACAAAATGCATACTGCTGTTCTGTATGTATTTGTCTGCCCTGGACTAATTTTAAAAAAACTAGAGACCTTTATGATTTTATTTATTTTTCGTGATTTTCGAATATGTTCACGAGAACTGCAGGAAGACAAACTTTATTCCCCTTCTTCTGCCACATATTCATATCCGCTGTCTTCAAAGGGTTCCTTGATATCGACGATATCTGATAGGGTATTGTTGTCACTCATATTTTTTGTAACTTGTTTCAACAGGTTAGCTGTGACTGTGACTGAGAAATCTGAGAATTGATCGTTAAAACAAAGGGCGGAGGAGAGAACGCTTAGTAGACGTAACACATGATCGGCCACGTGGTGGTAAAAGTTTGAAAGCTTGAAAAAGCTTGGTAAAGATTGAAAAAGCTTGGTAACCAAGCCAAGCCTTGACTTACAAAAACCGAGCCAAGCCAAGCTTTTTCTTTTAAAAAAGCTTGGTTTTCAAGCCATGCCAAGCTTTTTGTTTTCAAGCCAAGCTACTTGGCTTGGTAAAACATTGGTCGACTGGGACCCATTTTGCATAAGATTTTTACGGGGTCCTTTAAATGAGCCATAATAATTTTCTTAATTTTTTAAATAAAGTACTCAAATATATACAACTCCCATCTTTGAGTTTTGAGGCATATAAGATATCGGTAAAATTCAGTATTTTTTCAAATATCTAGTAAGCCATGACATTTTTTTGAAATTGTGAAAATTGCTTAGAAATAAGTATAAAAAGCTGCAAACGTTTCCTATTTAACTGACTTTCTAGCTCTTATAGTTTCCGAGATCCCTGTATTAATCATCGAATATTACTCACCATGTATATATATTCTAATTCTATAACTTTATTTTGAGTTATTTCTCTGTAATCATATGCCTACACTTAACAAAATAGATTCATCCAAAAATGTTATCTTCGGAAGTATTACATCAATAATAAATTGTAATTGTACCTGTTATTCGCGATTGTGTTAAAATACGAGCGACATATGGGTTAATCCTTGTATGAGATAACATTATTGATGTAGCTATTCTATCCGTTTACATAGTTTATCCTATCTCAGTGGCATAACTATAGGGTGGCAGTATTAATATTCTTTCATAATAGTAGTAATCAACAATCTTAATATATTTGGTTTCTTGGCCATCTTTGAAATAATAGTGATTATAATATCAGTGACACATGGAACAAAAAATTAAAGATAGCTTTACTGTCACAAGTTTGTACACATTTTATATTGGAACCAGTTTTCCATGATTTCTGGATATCTCTTCTCACAAACAGTACACATCGCTTCATATTTTTTTATTTTTTGTCTGGCTACGGAATCTCAATTTCGGCATGGATTCTTCATTCTCAAAAATATCATTTTATTGAATCAGAATCGGTAACTGTATTTGAGAAAGAATCATCGCTGCGATTGCTTCCCAAATTCTGGGTAGTCTTATTCTTTTTTTGAGTGACACATTTCTTCGATTCTTTTGTTTTCTTTTTACTCTACTTTTGTTTGATCTTTTATCTGTTAAAGATCATTTCAAAACTTGTTTTCCATGTTTTAAATATTGTTTGTTAGCTTTGGGCGATATCTATCATATTTTCCATAATCAATCTATATTTTACTTTTAGGTTGCCTTCCAATAGCTTTTCGTGTCAGTGCTTTTAAATAGGGTATAATAAGTTCCGAATTTATTGAAAGGTGAGAGGAATTTAAGGTTTCAGGATAGAACGTTTGAGACAGATTGTGGCTCATTCAAAAAGAATCTTGTTTAAAATAGAAGGTCGAAATTCTGTGTATTCTAAACAGGAAGCCGAAGGTTTTCTTGAAACTTGCCGTTAGTCAATAGAACAAGGTCTATGCTGCGGTTCTTCTTCAACCGAAGAAGATTAGTTAGAGCTGTCAACAGTAGAAATCGGGTTTTGAGGTGACTGCGTTCGATATGTTATGAAGAAAGATATAAACTCTTCATCAGTGAATATATTTGCCAATGTTCTTAAAACCAGATGTTATATTGTTCATATTAAAAGCAGCATAGTAGGCGTATTTAGCAAATTTAGCAAAATTATAAATTATGACAGTTTTGCCAGGATTTTATGCCATCCAGTCCGAAAACGGTTACATCGAGGGGTTGTGAGCGATGACTGCAGTGATATGGAATGCTGTACAATAACAAAATACTGGTCATGGTAGGGACAATTATGAAAAGGACGTCCCATTCGTAACCATCTGGGCCTCGATTCTCGAATGTGTAGGGATAAGATTCTATGGGAGGGTGACTCCATGCTTTCAGTTTTCATTGGAAACCTTAATTTGGCATGTCACTCATTCTTCAATCCGATGAATAAGTTTTCCCGCATGATTGAAAGAGTGAGGTTTATCTATGATAATATCTTGTGCTTTAACGAATACACCGATGAAATAGCTGCAAATTATGTTGACAACAGACATTTTTCTATGTTTAGGTTATACTTTATGCAAAATAGTTTGAATATTTGTTATTTCCTATCACTCATTTGTACGAAGAAGAGATGGACAGAAATGATAATAAAAAAATCCAAAGAGGAGGCTGTATAAGTAGAGCACAGAAAAAACTTTTGCTAGAGATAATGGAGGCCTCTGAGGACTTGAGAAAAGGAAAATTTCACCCTGTTTTCTCGTATAAAGATTCCCAACAATAATGAAGAGCATTGAAGGTAGATTAAATGAAATTCCGGGAGCAAAAAAAGATTGGATCCACTGGCGAAGGGTATGTAAAAAATGCCTCATAAAATTTGTGCTCATCAATGTACCTCAATTTCATGTAGACTTGGCAAGATCTCAAGGAGAGTGTGAAGAAGAAAAATACTGATATAAAAAACCATGTTAAGTGTACTAGAGGAGGGCCACCCGTCGATATAAAACTGGCTGAAGAAGATGAAAACCTCCTTCAGATACTAGATGTTACTGCTCTAGAAGACGATGACAATGTTGCAGAATCTGAAGTGTTTTTTGTTAGTTCGAGTTGCCAGCTGTGATATTTTCATTTTCTAAATTATAATATATTTTTAGTTAGAGCGAGAACACAATTATTCTCAAAACAAATCAACAATAATTGAAGATTCTGAACAAGCTGAAGGAAGCCAAACAAGAAATCAAAATGACGAGAGCAAGCAGAGAATGGAATAAAAAGAAAGAAAAGTATGGCAAGACAGCGCCTGGAAAATTCCCAAAAGGCCTGCTACAATTTGAGCAGAACTGCAGAAAAAAGTGAAAATAAAAAGAACGTACTATGAAAAAAAATAAACGGTTTTAAAGATTAAAGCTAACTTTTCCGTATCTGTGGCCCTGAACAATATTCTATCATAAAATTGTTACTTGTATAAACTTCGAGGGATCTATTATGCTAACAAACCGAAATTTCTCCAAAAATAATCAAAAATTTAGTATATCTGGATTTATAGGACCCGCTGTACTCACTCTAGGCAATTGAAAATCGATAGGGCGTATCTGTGAGATACCTTGAACAATATTCAATCATAAAATTGATCAATCGTATACTCTCTGGAGGCTGTATCGTGCTAACAAACTGAAAATTCTCCAAAAATTACAAAAATTTGGTACTTCAAGTACTATAGCACCCGTTCTACTGGCTTCAGTGAGCTGAATATAAATAAGGTTTATCTTTGAGACGCCCTGAATAATATCCGATCATAAAATTGGTCACTTGTATATACTTCGGAGGCTGTATCGTGCTAACAAACTGAAACTTCTCCAAAAATGACAAAAATATCGTACTTAAAGTACTGTAGCACCTGTTGTATTAGCTCTGGTGGGCTGAAAATCAATAGGGTTCATCAGTAAGATGTTCTGAACAATATTCAATCAAAAAATTTTTGACTAGTTGAACTCCGGAGGCTGTATCGTGCTAACAAACTGAAATTTCTCAAAAAATGACAAAATGTCGTACTTCAAGTACCATAGCACCCATTGTACTGGCTATGGTGAGCTGAAAATCAATAGGGTTCATCTGTGACATATCCTTAACAATATTCAATCATAAAATTGGTGACTTATTGCACTCCGGAGGCTGTATCGTGCTAACAAGACATGTAAGGAAAAGTGGCCGACGACAACGACGACGACGACGACATACACACAGGATTTTTTTTCTAAAAACCGTTTTTTCGTGTTGTTGTTGATGGAAAACGTAAAAATAACTCAAAAAAATTTCTGAATTCCAACTTTTTTTGGGGTAAAACAATACTTTTCTCGCATATAGATAGGTTGGACGGAAAAGTAATAGAAATACTGAAAGAGAATGTTCCAATTGGCAATAGAATTGCCTCAGCACTAGAGCGCATAGCTCAATCATTCAGTACCACTCCAGATTATGAATAATTTGACTATTGGCATGATGGAAATTAACTTGTTGTAGTTCCAACAGAGTTTTTGTGCAGTTATATTTATGAATGTATAGTTTTTTTGGGGTTTTATTATGTATTTTTCAAGTTCTTGTTCTGTTATTATATAGTTATTCTCCGTTTTCTAAAATTATTTTGTATAATTTTTGTTTACAATGACAATATTCTATTCTAAAACATGAAGAAAATTTTCGGGATAAGTAAAACAATCATAAAATGTGATAAGAATGTATTCAACGTGTAACATATAAATTCAGTTAAAATAATATCTGATAATGTTACTTCGTATATTCCTACCCCTAACAGAATTTTGTATGTTATGACCAACATTATTATTATCGATATGTTGCATTGGTCCATAAATAACTGAATCTTCAATTTCATTATCCAAACCATCTGGGTATGGAATGTTATTTTCCAAACAAATGTTGTGTAAAACTACACAGGCATTGATTATTTTGGCACATATATTTGGTGCATAATGTAAAACCCTATGCTTTAACAAGCATCTGAAACGCATTTTAAGTAGACCATTGCACCGTTTAATAGTACATCTGACTTTTTTGAATGCCTTGTTATACCTAAATTCTGGTACATCTGGCAAATGATCTTGAAGTGGAGTTATTAACCATGGCCTTAGGGGATATCCCGAGTCTCCTTTATAGAACAAATATTAATAATTATTATTCACAACTAAATCAAAATGATATTGAATATATACCTATGAGGAAGAAGTCTGGATGAGCATCACTTAAATGCATGACAGCATCTTGCACCATTGAGTTATTCCAAATATGACAGTCATGACAACTTCCTGGGTATTTGGTATTAACATTGGTGATTTTCATTTTAGCATCACATATCTCAAAATAAGTAAAGCACAGATAATATAGGATATAATAATATTCTCACCAATATCATATATACCAGTTGAACATTAAAGGAATGGTAATTTTTCCTATTAATATATATGTGTTCAAGATATAAAGCATCATGTCTTGGTGGGGGGTAAATTGGCACATTGGTACAATCAATGCATCCTATTATACCTGGGAATCCAAATGAATTATAGAATCTGTAATATAGGAGTGAAACTGATAATCAGCAAGTAAAAAAATACTAACTCATGTCGATTATTTTGCAATTCGGGAAAAGTTCGTGGAAATGTAACCCATCAATTGAAAATGGGACGTTCATTAAGAGCGTTTGTCACTTCTCTTATACACCGACTTGCAGAAGATTGACTTATGCCAAAATACAAGCTCTGACCAACTGAAGTCTGGTAACTTCCGCTTGCATAAATATTTAGAGCAGCCAGGACCTAAAAAATTAAAGCATTCAATATTGCTAACTTGATTTATCAAACCAACTGAAACCTCAGTCTGCTTATTCAGTGCTGAATTTCTTGAAGGTCCTTCCAGGTATGGATCCAACATATCTATCACCTCACGGGTAACATCTTTGGTTAAATGAAAAACTTCAATGAAGATATCTTCCGACAGACACTCAAATGGGTCTTTTCTAGGGTTAAACCTTTATCGAGGCCTTCTAGCTAATCTTTCAGACTTCTCCAAATTTCGTAGAGCCTCTAGATACGCTATTTCATCTACGTTTGCCATTTCATCTTCATTGTAATATAATTATTATAGATTCTTTCTCTTATTACTTATAAGTAGAGATATAATACGTATCTTAACCTCCGAAATATACTGATTACTAATTCACGAAACGACTAAACTGCCCAAATGAAAACATAAACGATCCTATAACCTCACATTTTATTGTTTCTCACTGGAAACAGCTTATTCTAATGATTTATAGCATTGGAAGCAGCTCTTATGAAATGTGAAGGAGTATATTCCCATACTATTACTCGAGAATACAAGATCTGAAATTTCCATAGGAAACGTCACATTTTTCCCATGGAATCGCATTCCTACACATTCGAGAATGGAGGCCCTGTAGTGTCCCCTTCATAAATATCACATAAAAATTAAAACATAGCCATTAACAAATTACCAATAAATAAAGTTTACTCAAGTTTTGGTCTCGTATTTGTCTATTACTAATCAATCATAAACACTGGTAAAAAATATTTAACAAAGCATTTCTAAAGAACACAGAAAAATAACTTTTTTCTGGTTCCATTACTAAAACCGCATTTAAAACACGGGTTTGACATGCGCCAAATGACTCTTCAAACACTAGTACATATTTAAAATGCGAAAAATCACAGCTCGTTAATCTTTTGCCTTTTAAACGACACATCACATGTATCTTTTATATTTCTAATTTCATTTTCCGTGATAATTTTGTTGTTATGTGTAATTTTATTTGTCAGTCAGCTGTGAGCCATCGTCCGCAATAATATGAATATAATTAAGATGTGACCATAATGAAATTCTATATCAAAAAGATGTGATTGTGAGCATAATTATTTACAAAAACAGTTATTATAAATAGTAAAAGAGCAATTACAACTATTTGCAATTTTACTATTTTAAATGAAACTTACTGTTTCTAGTTAATTCCACAATATATGGATAGGATTTTAAAAATTCTAAGATAATTGACAATTGTTTCGGTATTGAATATCATCGTCAGAATGACAGAACCCAGACAGCACACAATATCCACTAGTTATCCAGTGGATAGCCTAATATCCACTGAATATCCAGTCCATGTAAGATATCTAATGTATATCCACTGAATGTATTTCATAGATATTGAAGAAGAAATTATTTTCTATTTTACTGATAATATATTGAATAATCACATAATAAATTATTGAGAAGGAAGTTCTAATACATAATACCTTCAATGCATAAATGTCTTAATCTCCTGATATTATATCCATTGTATATCCATGGAAATCTATCATTATTTTCTGTCGCATTTTTTGTCTGTGTTCAATGTATTTTTAGTTTTATTCAAGTGGAATTGAAAAAAGATAGATATACCTGAATTGTATCAGACTATAATGAGTTTAATCAACAATACGAATGCGGCATAATACGTGATGTTCTTAACACACAACAAAAATATGTCATGACTTAACGTTTAATGCTATGATAGAAAATAATGCATATATCTGTGGATTTCCATATTACATACCCGCAAAACTATGCTACCACCTATACACTGTTCTCCCATTGGTCGATGCCGCGTTTGACCGTTTGATGTAGCCTCGTCACAGCATAATAAACACACAGCCCAGACTCTTAACGTCGGCACTTTGATATTATTTATTGAAAATCTGTGACCTCGAGGACGCCATTTGGGTGTAAATGTCAGAGTTGGCTGTAACTTTATTTTGGTACCGCTGGCAGGGCTGTCCTTAGAAATGTAAAGTAAACATGAGAGTATTATGTTTATTTAAATTAACATAGATAATTATAAAAATAGGATATAGGTAAGCTGTTCTCGTGACGTGAAATATTGATATTTATTATTTAGCTATATCACCGAGTTGGGAATTAGGTAGTTCGATTCGTTTGTAACGAAGCGAATTTTTATAATTACCGATTAAAAGACTCCCAAATACGTACGACAATGGTTACGAGTAGCTCCTTCTGCATTCTCGTCACTGATCTGAGACGTTTTACACCGGAGGGCGTGTATGCGCGAATAGCTGCGCATTCTGTTCCCGCCAAGTAAGAGTCTGCTGTGTGTTTCATATGCTGTGGCCTCGTCCCCTCGTCATTTTGATTGTTAGGTTATCATATAGTTTTAGAAACGTGCAAAAGTGGTTGGTTATTTTTTATCGGTAGTTTGGATTTGGAAAAAATAAGGTTTGTATATGTTTCATACCTTAATTCTGAATATTAATACGTCTCCTATATTTGATTGATATTTAAGATTGATTACCTACATTAAAAGCGTTTTGTATATTTAAACAATGTAAAATAATATTGTTTCATGATAAACTGAGCTGGTGGCTCCCCTGATTTGAGTAAAAATTCTTTTGAGCTCAATAATAATGATGGTGTTCAGGTGGTTAGAAATGTTCTTATTACTGGTATGTGCTCGAATACAAGACGCGGGCCAATTTTCAGAATGTTATTTTACAACAAAAGGTGTATCTTATACTCGTGCGTATACGATATATAGTTGATCTTGAAAATCGACAATCTTTCTTTCCTAGTTCTTACAGAAATAACCGTGCAGAGTAGATGAGCTGGGTGATGAACAAGAAGAATTATTGATGTATATGCAAATATGTATATTATATAAAATGAAGTATTTTTCTACGGCCGTGAGTTTTTACCCACTTTCCCTCACTAATTTTAGTTTAGAAAATGTCACTTTCTCGCACTAGTGCGAGAAAACTCGCTTTCCCGCACTAGTGCGGGGAAGTAAAATATGTCAATTTATCGTTATTAAATGTACATTTCATTGATTTTACCTGTATATTACTATTAAAACTAGTATAGGTTTTAATATTCAATCTAACCCACACTATTTTTCAATAATTGGAATGAAGAAATTGCGATACTTTTATATATCTACCCTATACATTTCTCAAAATCAATCCACATAACAATCAAACTAAACTGAGTCAAGTGGTTTGGTGTGGTAACCAAAGATTTTGTAAGTAAGATACTGAAATCCAATACCCTATGGTCGCGTTACTCGATGGTGCAATGTTTGATTAAAATAAAACAAAACCAGTACATAAGCAAGTTTGATAAATTCACATCGTTCCTAAAAAAGCAAAATGTTGGTTTTCGACCACATAAAGCGTAGATTTTTACCAAAGAAGACATATCCAAGTTTATGTTAGCCCCTGATGAGATATATTTTATGATTAAAGTAGGTACCATTTTTGCTTTAGCCGGTGCTCTTCGCAGAGCGGAGCTTGTGAAAATCACGCTTGACGATATTCAAGATAAAGGAAACCTAATTATTGTGAAAATTTCCGATTCAAAAAACCATACCTTAAGATCCTTTGTTATATCTGAAGACATAAATAATGGAACCTTTTTGAAGCTCTATAGAAAGTATGCAAATTTACGGCCTCTTACCACCACGCACCGTCGTTTCGCGTCGTTCGGGTCAACGGCAGTCGCGTGCGGGAAAGTATCACTTTCCGCACTTGTTAGGAAAATAAGTATTCTATCATTCTATTCCACAGTATATCATTTCATTATATGTCAAATAATACTACTATTATGGAGAATTTAATTTCATTCGTACCTTTTCTTACTCACAGACGAATATCTGACTAGTACCTGCTGGTGGAAATAAAATATGGCCAACAAAAACAATGCTTACCAAAAGTTGTATATATTCACAGATCTGGAATAAAATTAACTGGAAATAATAGTTCTGGTCAATCACTACAAAATATAACAGACATACGCGATGAGTATTTGAATCTTTTTCACTGGACCACAATATTTTACAGTCGTCCACTTAAATACTAGACTATCCACCCTGTGTATCTATTATATTTTGTATTGGTTGACTGGATAAACTATTTTCTCTAAGTTTTATTCCAGATCTGCAGACTTTTGATTTGCATTTTTTTTGTTGGACCACCTTGTATTTCCAACAGTAGATACTAGTCATATATTCTCAGATTTTTATGTTTGAGGAGGAAGGATATACCAAATGTGAATATAAAATAACCTATTAATATCCATGGGACGTTAAATGGATATACCAAATGTGAACATAGGATATCCATGGGATATTAACGAGATATCCAGTAGACATCCATAAGATATTACATATATCCTAGATATAGGCGGACATATGGATATCCATTGTATGTCTATAGGCTATCCATCTATATCCAGTGGATATACTGGATATTCTTAAAGGATATCTTGTGGATGTCTTATGGATATTGTGTGCTGTCTGGGAAGTTACATTTCATTTGAAGCCTATCTGATGTTTAATAATTATTTTGGCTAGACCAAGAAGTAACCTACCTAGTGATTGACTTAATATATTTTGATAGAAAAAAGAGGAAAATGATGTGATGTTACAAATATTAAAGCTTAGATATTATTAGCCCTATGGAGATATCCTGGATATCTTTTTTCAAATTAAGATAAGTATACATGTGCAATGATATAGAAAAGTAGGAAAACTATATCTGCTGATCTTCACAAATATCACTTAAGAAGATAGTTTAAAAGTGGAGAAATCCCTAGATTTATCTGTTCATTGTCAACTTGATATTGTGGGTTTCTTAAGTGTCTTCTAATTTCTAACACTTCAAGGAAATCCAGTTCTTGTTTCTATTCCATATTACTCCAATCACCCCATATCACATAAATCGGCAGCATATAATTCAATGATACATAGAGCTTTTTCAGTTCCTATGAACAAATGTAATTTTATTAGTGAAATCAAAACAATTAAACAAATAGCAACATCCAACGGTTATCCATTACATACGATAAATAAATTAATTAATGAAAAAGAAGAAAAAGTGGCGTTAAAACTAATATTTCCTAAACAAAATAACGGAATAAAAAATTATAAAACCATCACATAGGCAGGTACTCGTAATATTTCTAATAATATTTTAAATATAATATCTTCAGCTACAAATACAACAACTTCTTTTAAAACAGAAATTAACATAAGTACAAAATTGTTAAATGTAAAAACAAAAATATCCACATTAAAGAAGTCTGGAATATATAAACTTAAATGTCCAGAATGTAATGTTGTTTATTTGGGTCAAACCCTTAGAAATTTTGAGATCGATACAGTGAACATTTACGAGCATATAGATTAAAACAACCAGATATGTCCCACTACGCAAAACATCTACTTGACACCAAACATTCATCGACACCTAATACAGAACTAGATTACTAAATATTAGTGATAAGAAACAAGAACTGGATTTTCTTGAAGAGTTAGAAATTAGAAGACACTTAAGAAACCCACAATATCAATTTATCATTGAACAGATAAATCTAGGGAGTTCTCCACTATTAAACTGTGTTCTTAAGTGATAATTGTAAAGATCAGCAGATATAGTTTTCCTGGTTTTATATATCATTGCACAGTTATACTTATCTTAAATGGAAAAAAGATATCTGGGATATCTCCATAGGGCTAATAATGTCTAAGCTTCAATATTTGTAACATCACATCTTCCTCTTTTTTTTGTTAAAATATATTAAGTCAATAACTAGGTAGGTCACTTCTTGGTCTAGCCAAAATAATTATTAAACATCAGATAGGCTTCAAATGAAATGGAACTCCTGTCATTCTGACGATGATATTTAATACCGTAACAATTGTCAATTACCTTAGAATTTTTCAAATCTTCTCAATATATTGTGGAATTAACTAGAAACAGTAAGTTTCATTTAAAACAGTAAAATGAGTAGATTCCACGAAGTAAGGGTCGAGACAGTTAATTTCACTATTTGCAATATGGATTTCAATGGATTCTAGAGTTTTTACATCAGTAGTTGATTTTTTTTTGGTAAACTTGTTATCCTGTTTGGTTGTTGGCACCAAAAATTGCTTCTGATATTTTTTTCTTCTACTCTCTCGAATTTTCGATGTAACCTTCAGCAACAGTATTGCTTTTCCATCCGCCATGGTGTTTCACAGTACCCAGATCAACTACAGAATCGGCCAAAAATTAACCCGCCGAAAACATTGTCCGGCATATCCTGAGGTAAATTTAAAAAAGTAGCATTTGTTATTTTTATACGTGACAAAAAAGACGTCGATGGCTTATGTTGCAAGATCGTATTTTCACATATTGTCTGATAAGTTTAACCATATTCCCCGATTTTAAAAAAAATTCTAGCATTACCTTTGTTTTTGTATTCGGTAAAGTAATTCTAAAAACGGATCCTTAATCTATTACATTTTCAATAAGCCAACAATACTTTTTCATGAGTGATATTCTTGATTTTCTTAGTAGAACACCATTGTTCGTACCGATTAAACGCTATTTCATATACACTCCATGATTTTTCCGGCAAAAGAGAGTCCATGATATTCCGCGTCATTTTTACCAAATCAGAAGGTAAACTACAAGTTTCCGAATCACCCAATATTATTTAAATTATATTCAATTCTACGTGACAGTTTTGATTGATAGCAGATAAATAAATATTGCCGTTACTACCTGACGTTGTCAAGGAAATGGAAAAGCACAGCGCACTAACCTACTACTTACTGGTTTAAAAATAGTTGACATTGTGACGTGTAATAAATGCGTTTTTAATTTTTGGAAAAGTATTGATATAAATGCCATCAAATAATAGTGATTTAATGAACAAGTGTATTAATAAGGGCGATTAACAATCGAGAAAATTTAACGAGCGAGCGGAGCGACGTTAATATTCGCCATTTTAATTCACGAGTTCGTAACAAAACTTCCGTTGACCGTACTATTCAAAAATGAAGATATCTTATTTTCAATTTCTATTCATTTAACGATAAACAACAATCACTATTTCCTATTTATATTAACTCTATTCAAAATTAGTGTAATTTTCCTTAGTGGTAGTTTTATTATTGTACATTAAGGTAAAATACTCAATTATCGTCAGTGTCCTAGCTATCGACACATTTTCAGTCATTATCAATAAAATAAAGGCATACGTATTAAAAATGAAAATTTTGAAGTGTTATACTCCTTGTCAGTGTGTTCGCTTGCAATCGGAACGGCGTGGGGTTGATCCAGTCAGTGAATGTGCTAATAAATACAAGGAACTAGTCGAGTGTCATCCGCCGAACCGCAAGCAGCGTAATTCTTACTAGGTAAGCTAAGCATCCGGCTATATTATGTATTCTTGTTAGTGATAGCTTACGCTACTTAGTGAAACTCAGCAACATTCATAACTTTATTAAATAGTTTTAGAATAATAATTACTGATTAAATAATCAAAATTTATACATACACTTCATAAAACCTTAATGTCGATAAATGGTACACGCAAAATTGCACCTGCACTAAACATCGACACTTGTGTCGATAATTGGGTATCAGCTGAAATTTATCTTTTTGTAAATATTTTTTTTAAATATATTATTATTGGACTTATTAAAGCTTTTTTTTATAAAATACATGTTCCTCGTACTGTGTACTAATTATCGACATAGAAATTTCTGCCTAAAATTTAAGCAAAAAAAATAAAATATCTAAGTGTCGATAACTGACACAACTTTGTGTCGACATATGATTCCTATATTGTCGATATGAGGAACAACTGTAGTTTAAAAAAAAAACATATTTTTAGCTTCATTTTACCGAATGCTGTTATACTTAAGATGCTTTCTTACCTCTAAAGCCCAAAAATTACAAATAAAGCACATCGACATGTTATATTACTATCATAGGTCATCGAAAAACATGCCTGTCAATAAGTAACGATAATTGCAACCTGAATATGTCGATACATGAAACCCGTTTTTATTTCAGATATTAATACTAAAATACATATGAAAAAATGGCGCAAAGACTGCAGTACTCCGAAACAGACATGGAAAATGCTGTGGCCGCTGTAAGAGGAGGCATGCCTGCACTACAGGCGGCCAAAAACTTCAAAGTTCCTAGGACTACAATTTTAGATAAGGTTAATGGAAGAGTACCTCTTAAGCGAAAAATTGGTCCCGACACCGTATTGACAACAGTAGAAGAACATCATCTTGTAAATTGGATGATCCAGAGTTCCAAGTGTGGTTTTCCGGTAACCAAAAATCAATTATTGGAAAGTGTCCAAATGCTTATCAAGGAACTTGGTAGAGAGACACCATTCACTAATGGCAAACCTGGCAGACGTTGGTTCGAGTCTTTCATGCGGAGGCACCCAGAATTATCTCAACGGATTTCTCAAAATTTAACGAAAGCCAGGGCAAATGTAACAGAGGACAAATTAAGAGCTTGGTTTGCGGAAATTGAAGAGTATATTCAGACCAATGACCTCAAGGAAATATGGAGTGATCCAAAAAGAGTTTACAACTGCGACGAGACTGCATTCTTTTTAAGTCCCAAGGGGGAAAAAGTTATCGTGCGAAAAGGTGAAAAAGCAATTTATTCAGTCATAAATAATGATGAAAAGGAATGCGTGACAACTCTTTTGATGTGCAATGCTGCCGGTGATATTCCACCGCCTCTAGTAATGTTTGCGTACAAAAGACTTCCCAATTATAT
Source organism: Galeruca laticollis (assembly GCA_963921935.1). Taxonomy (NCBI): domain Eukaryota; kingdom Metazoa; phylum Arthropoda; class Insecta; order Coleoptera; family Chrysomelidae; genus Galeruca; species Galeruca laticollis. Next base: position 174,215,217 of record OY998179.1, on the reverse strand, counting down.
AGCTACAAAAGTACCCCCTGATTGGTCACTAGGTCGATCAGACAACGGTTGGATGACTGGCGAATCATTTTTTGAGTATATTTCGAACATTTTTTTCGTATGGTTAAAAAACAACAACGTCACTTTTCCAGTTGTACTATTTGTAGATGGCCATTCGTCGCATCTGACCATGCAACTAAGTGAGTTCTGCTCTAAAAATCAAATTATTCTGATTAGCCTTTTTCCGAACTCAACTCACATTCTTCAACCGCTTGATGTGGCGGTATTTAGGCCACTAAAACTAGAATGGAAGAAGGCTGTAACTAATTGGAGAATTGAAAACAATGGAGTCAAGTTTAAAAAAGAAGACTTCGCTCCGTTACTTATGAAAGTTATTGATGGTTTTCGAAGCCAAATGCCAAGTATTTTAGCCAATGGATTTAGAGCTTGTGGTCTTTTCCCACTCCAACCTAATAGTATCAAGTTTGAGAAATTTTTCAATACTAGAAACAAACCCAATGAAAATGCGACAAATAATGCTGATAAAACACTCGAATTTAACGTCTCTGATACGAGAAAATTCCTTAAATTTTTCGAAAGCAGAATTCAAGACAAAATTGAATTATTTCAGCTAAGTGCACAGGAATGGGAAGGGCCTTCAGAAGATAAGAGCCTGTTTTTGTTTTGGAAAAGCCTCAAGGAAGATTGTTGTCATGTAGATACACAAACAGTAAACAACCCCATTGTGATTACAGTACTTCCTGATGAAGAATATACCAAAATTAATGGGGACCTGGCAAATACTTCGGATGCTTGTTCCCTGGGAAGCATAGATATTCTCAATATTACTTCAGACGATGTTGATGTAGATTTGTTGTATAATATTCAAGACAATACTGATGACTTTAACTATACACATAACGGAAAACTGGCAGATAGATTAACACCGATACATGATATAGCAGAGTATAATGATGATACTCACTGGAAAAATAATGAGGAATACTACAAAACCCCGGAGAAACAAAATACATTAAGAGATGATAGAACACCAACTAAAGATACGACACCAGAAGAAGGGACCATACAAGAAGAAGGGACCAAAAAAGAGGGGGCCATACCAAAAGAAAGGACCATACCAGAAGAAGTGACAATTCCAGAAGAAGAGAAAACATCAGGAAAACCTCAAACTTCAGGAAAAAAGATGACCCAAGTCGAAGAGAAGACTTCGGTAAAAGTTAATAAAACATCAAAAAAAGAAACGACTTCAGAAGAAAATAAGGTGACAGCTCGGGTGACAGATAGAGATCATACAAGAGGTAGGCAGACACTGTCAGTAATGCAGATCCTGACAGATAGAGAAAAAGCCCCAGAAAGACAGAACACGTTAGAAAAAGAGAATACGCCAGACAAACAGAAAACGTCAGAGAGACCAAAATCGACAGAAAGTGAGAAAACTCAAGATAAAGAAAATATTCCTACGCCCTTCAAAAAAGCTTTATTCTGGGCCCCCAAAGATGATAAAAAATTAGAAGTTAAACGGAAACTGAAGGAAAATTTACCAGCGGTAGCATCATCACAAAAATGGCAAGAATACCAGCGAAAAAAAGAACAAAAAAAGCAAATTGAAACTGACGAAAAAGAAAAGAGAAAAATAGCAAGGCAAACGAAACAAAAAAGGAAAACAGAAGTGACTAAAGAAATCAAATATAGCATTGGGGATTATGTCATAGTGAAATATTATGACATGTTTTTCCCAGGCTTAATAATAAGTAATTCTGCTGAAAATGAATATAGTGTTCGAGCAATGGAAAAAAGTGGCCAGAACTGGAAATGGCCAAAAGTGGAAGATAAATTAGATTATAATGTCAACGACATTATGCGTGTGATTACAAAACCTAAACTTATAAATAAACGTGGTATATACGAGGTTCCTAAAATAAGTGGGATGCAATAACACTCTTCAGTGTGATTTTTTTTTATACATACTTAGGTATATTTAAGTATTTTGTTTTTCTTTAAGTATAGTAAAAAATTGCTAATGTACTTAGTATTCTAATGGTAGCAATATAATTTTTTATTTTTGTTTTGAACATATCTATAATAATACAGAATTTATTTTATTGAATTTGAAATGAATTTTTATTTTGTTAATAAACAATTTTTCAATGAAGTTTTTGAAATTAATTCCTTAATTTCTTGATTACTATCGCACAAAACTTCAAATTCAGAAATAGGTACATTCCTACAAAAGTCTTCCATTTTTGAATTTGACATTCAGCAACCATCTCTTCTCTGCTGAAGAGTGGCTTATTTTAATGTTTAGTGTCAATCGACATATGTCGATAACTAGAACTTTGGGTGTCGATAATATTGATACACTCAATATTTTCCTGTGTCGATAATAGAGACATTATATTTTAACAATACTTTTCCACCCATTTATTTTTCAGGTTAAATAAAATGTTTGAAATGTTATGAACATTGTTCACAGATCAATAATGAACCTATGTTTATGCCTATTGTATAAATATAAATGTAAGGCTTTTTATAATGACTATGCAAACCACAAAGGCATCATAACTGTGTCGATAACTGGGGCGTTTACCTTAATATTCGAAATTACACAATTACTGAAATTAAAGGAAGGAGTTGATAAATGATTATCTGCTGTATAGCATTTTAATATATTCAGGCCTTCTTGGTTGTTGATTTGTATGTCAAAATGAATTGTCATTATATATGTCAATTTAATTGAAATAAAAAGTTACGTTACTATTTAGATCGTTTTATCACATGAGACATATACAATACACTCGATCGATCCAGTACATTCGAAAATCCTTGAAAGAAATATTAAGATAAACAGTTGCCTACAATTTTTGTTGTTTCTGGATTGCATATAATAAAATCGTCGATTAATAGAAAATCATTTATCAGTAGGGGTCATTAATGAACGATTTTGAGTGCGTTAAAATACATCATAAATGGACGGTTGACGGAAATATACAGAGTGGCCCAAAAGTCTGGAAACGGCCAATTATCTCGTAAACTGCTAGTCCTAATTGTACAAAATTTGGGGTACACCTATTTTGCGATACGGAGATTCCAGATTTAATATTTGCAATGTTACCAGATTTCCTGTTTCTCTTATATTATTAGTAACTTTGGTTTTTCAAATGCATCACCCTGTATATTCAGTCGTTTTTGGAACCTCCTATTCAATACGAGTTCAACCATATGTAGCACTTATGATTTTCTGTCGTCTGGAAGGTCTTAAATACATAAAACAGTAAAAAATATGTAGATTTGAAGTAATTTAAATGTAGAATGCTGTGATTTTGACATTTGTCCACCATTTACATTATTAACTAAAACTGACAGTAGTTTGATGTGTTTTGAAAAGTTCTGCAAGGTAAATTGCTTCTCTAAAATGGCTCTTAACGAAAAAGAACGAATTACTATTCTAATGATGAGAGGGTACGGCGACAGAAAAAGATCTTATTGTGAAGTAGCCAACTTGTTCAACGATACTTTCCCAAACCGTTCTCCTATTCATAAGGCGACGGTACAAAAAACTGTTAAGCGATTTGAGGAATCTGGAGGAGTAAAAGACAGATACCGATTAGGTAGACCGAAAACAGTTATGAATGACAACAAAACTTTAGATATAATGCAGAGTTTTGTTGAAGATCCACATACATCCTCACGCAGGGTTGCACAAGTACATGATGTAGGTCGTTCTTCAGTCTTACGTATACTACATAAGACTAAATGTAAACCATACAAATGACTTCGATCGTAGATTAGAGTTTACTGAGGTAATGATGGATAAAATTGAAAATGATGAAAATTTTGTTAACAGAATATGTTTTTCCGATGAAGCAACCTTTACACTTTGTGGCAGTGTAAATCGACACAATTTAAGGTACTGGAGTGACGTAAATCCCCACTGGATGCGTGAGAACCATACTCAAAGACCACAAAAATTAAATGTATGGTCAGGTATAGTAGGTACTCAGTTAATTGGGCCATTTTTTATCGAAGGAAATTTAACGTCAGATGAATATGAACTTCTACTTAGAAATGAAATTGTACCTACACTGAAAAACTTGTTTGGAGCCAATTTTAATAATATATGGTTTCAGCAAGATGGAGCTCCAGCTCATTTTGGTGTAAATGTCCGGCGTTATTTAGATGGGATATTTCCCGGACGATGGATTGGTAGACGAGGTAGAATTGAATGGCCTCCGCGTTCACCTGATCTCAATATTAAAGATTATTTTTATTGGGGATACTTCAAAAGTTCAGTTTACAAAACTAAACCAGCAAGTCTTGCAGATCTAAGGCAACGAATTATCGATGAATCTCGATTAATTTCTAGACAATCATGGAGAAATGTTGTAGATGCATTCTACCATCGATTAGGGTACTGTCAACTCACAAATGGAGCACATTTTGAACTCTTGATAAAGTAACCATTGAGTTAAAAATGTTGCAATATTTCAATTGTTACGGTTTAATGTAGTTGAAAATAGTTTGTATTAAAACATTTAATGAGACAATTAGGCGTTGCCAGACTTTTGTTTTATTCATTTAAGACCTTCCAGACTAGATAAAATCATAAGTGTTACATATGATTGAACTCGTATTGAATAGGAGATTCCAAAAATGATTGAATATACAGGGTGATGCATTTGAAAAACCAAAGTTACTAATAATATAAGAGAAACGGGAAATCTGGCAACATTGCAAATATTAAATCTGGAATCTCCGTATCGCAAAATAGGTGTACCCCAAATTTTGTACAATTAGGACTAGCAGTTTACGAGATAATTGGCCGTTTCCAGACTTTTGGGCCACTCTGTATAACAAACAAGTGTAATAATAAGGGCGATTAAGAATCGAGAGAATCGAGAGTTAATGTTCGAGATTATTAATCGCCATTTTAATTCACGAATTGGTTACAAAACATTTCCGTCGACCCTACTTTTGATAGAATTTTAGGAAATTAAACAATAAAATAAATAATGACATATAAACACCGCTACTTGATTTCAAATGTTTTATTAGGTAAGCCTATTGTACTATAGGTCACTGCCAATATAAATTTATAAGAACAATATACGTTGGGTTGCATATAATGAAATCGTTGATTAATAGAAAATCATTAACTAATAGGGGTCAATAATCAACGATTTTGAGTGCGTTAAAATACATCATAAATGGAAGGTCGACGGAAAAGATATTTTGATAAATGATTATTATTTTTTATGAAGTAACTAAATTTGCAGTTGATGTTTTTCTTTGTAAAGATTATTCAATAGCTTATTCTGAAACACCCTGCTTCCCGCCTTAATCTGAGTGTCAACAAAATAGATTACAAAAAACGTTGCTGCAATAACATTTAATACGATTACTTAAATGGTTTCCTTTCCGTATAGATCGAAATTGAACGGTCGCTATTAATATTTATAGCTCTACTTGAATCAGCTCCATTTTAAGGTAAGTAATTTATTTAACCTGTGTAAAGGAAAATATCAATAACGTAATTGCCAGCATATTACATGTACAATGAAAATATTGACGTAAGTTTATTGTCGATCTATTTAATCGCCGTTAGAAGCATCAAATTACTTAGATGACGGGGTGCATTTTATGTACTAGCAAATTTAATTATTCCATACTTTAATAACGTCTAAATACATACAGGGTCATCCCATATCACATACAATAATCAATAAAAACTCATCAAAGATTCATAGCTTTATTTGGAGATATTTAAATGAAATTTATATTAATTTGTACATGAACAGACTGTAGACCCATTACTGAATTAGAAAGATCATCAGCTGAGTATACAGCTTACAGAGAAAGCCGTTAAAAGTGACCAAAAACTTAGATGGCAAAATTATGGCCGTTGTGTAGCTAAGGAACGAGTTACTACAAAACCCCGGAGAAACAAAATACATTAAGAGATGATAGAACACCAACTAAAGATACGACACCAGAAGAAGGGACCATACAAGAAGAAGGGACCAAAAAAGAGGGGGCCATACCAAAAGAAAGGACCATACCAGAAGAAGTGACAATTCCAGAAGAAGAGAAAACATCAGGAAAACCTCAAACTTCAGGAAAAAAGATGACCCAAGTCGAAGAGAAGACTTCGGTAAAAGTTAATAAAACATCAAAAAAAGAAACGACTTCAGAAGAAAATAAGGTGACAGCTCGGGTGACAGATAGAGATCATACAAGAGGTAGGCAGACACTGTCAGTAATGCAGATCCTGACAGATAGAGAAAAAGCCCCAGAAAGACAGAACACGTTAGAAAAAGAGAATACGCCAGACAAACAGAAAACGTCAGAGAGACCAAAATCGACAGAAAGTGAGAAAACTCAAGATAAAGAAAATATTCCTACGCCCTTCAAAAAAGCTTTATTCTGGGCCCCCAAAGATGATAAAAAATTAGAAGTTAAACGGAAACTGAAGGAAAATTTACCAGCGGTAGCATCATCACAAAAATGGCAAGAATACCAGCGAAAAAAAGAACAAAAAAAGCAAATTGAAACTGACGAAAAAGAAAAGAGAAAAATAGCAAGGCAAACGAAACAAAAAAGGAAAACAGAAGTGACTAAAGAAATCAAATATAGCATTGGGGATTATGTCATAGTGAAATATTATGACATGTTTTTCCCAGGCTTAATAATAAGTAATTCTGCTGAAAATGAATATAGTGTTCGAGCAATGGAAAAAAGTGGCCAGAACTGGAAATGGCCAAAAGTGGAAGATAAATTAGATTATAATGTCAACGACATTATGCGTGTGATTACAAAACCTAAACTTATAAATAAACGTGGTATATACGAGGTTCCTAAAATAAGTGGGATGCAATAACACTCTTCAGTGTGATTTTTTTTTATACATACTTAGGTATATTTAAGTATTTTGTTTTTCTTTAAGTATAGTAAAAAATTGCTAATGTACTTAGTATTCTAATGGTAGCAATATAATTTTTTATTTTTGTTTTGAACATATCTATAATAATACAGAATTTATTTTATTGAATTTGAAATGAATTTTTATTTTGTTAATAAACAATTTTTCAATGAAGTTTTTGAAATTAATTCCTTAATTTCTTGATTACTATCGCACAAAACTTCAAATTCAGAAATAGGTACATTCCTACAAAAGTCTTCCATTTTTGAATTTGACATTCAGCAACCATCTCTTCTCTGCTGAAGAGTGGCTTATTTTAATGTTTAGTGTCAATCGACATATGTCGATAACTAGAACTTTGGGTGTCGATAATATTGATACACTCAATATTTTCCTGTGTCGATAATAGAGACATTATATTTTAACAATACTTTTCCACCCATTTATTTTTCAGGTTAAATAAAATGTTTGAAATGTTATGAACATTGTTCACAGATCAATAATGAACCTATGTTTATGCCTATTGTATAAATATAAATGTAAGGCTTTTTATAATGACTATGCAAACCACAAAGGCATCATAACTGTGTCGATAACTGGGGCGTTTACCTTAATATTCGAAATTACACAATTACTGAAATTAAAGGAAGGAGTTGATAAATGATTATCTGCTGTATAGCATTTTAATATATTCAGGCCTTCTTGGTTGTTGATTTGTATGTCAAAATGAATTGTCATTATATATGTCAATTTAATTGAAATAAAAAGTTACGTTACTATTTAGATCGTTTTATCACATGAGACATATACAATACACTCGATCGATCCAGTACATTCGAAAATCCTTGAAAGAAATATTAAGATAAACAGTTGCCTACAATTTTTGTTGTTTCTGGATTGCATATAATAAAATCGTCGATTAATAGAAAATCATTTATCAGTAGGGGTCATTAATGAACGATTTTGAGTGCGTTAAAATACATCATAAATGGACGGTTGACGGAAATATACAGAGTGGCCCAAAAGTCTGGAAACGGCCAATTATCTCGTAAACTGCTAGTCCTAATTGTACAAAATTTGGGGTACACCTATTTTGCGATACGGAGATTCCAGATTTAATATTTGCAATGTTACCAGATTTCCTGTTTCTCTTATATTATTAGTAACTTTGGTTTTTCAAATGCATCACCCTGTATATTCAGTCGTTTTTGGAACCTCCTATTCAATACGAGTTCAACCATATGTAGCACTTATGATTTTCTGTCGTCTGGAAGGTCTTAAATACATAAAACAGTAAAAAATATGTAGATTTGAAGTAATTTAAATGTAGAATGCTGTGATTTTGACATTTGTCCACCATTTACATTATTAACTAAAACTGACAGTAGTTTGATGTGTTTTGAAAAGTTCTGCAAGGTAAATTGCTTCTCTAAAATGGCTCTTAACGAAAAAGAACGAATTACTATTCTAATGATGAGAGGGTACGGCGACAGAAAAAGATCTTATTGTGAAGTAGCCAACTTGTTCAACGATACTTTCCCAAACCGTTCTCCTATTCATAAGGCGACGGTACAAAAAACTGTTAAGCGATTTGAGGAATCTGGAGGAGTAAAAGACAGATACCGATTAGGTAGACCGAAAACAGTTATGAATGACAACAAAACTTTAGATATAATGCAGAGTTTTGTTGAAGATCCACATACATCCTCACGCAGGGTTGCACAAGTACATGATGTAGGTCGTTCTTCAGTCTTACGTATACTACATAAGACTAAATGTAAACCATACAAATGACTTCGATCGTAGATTAGAGTTTACTGAGGTAATGATGGATAAAATTGAAAATGATGAAAATTTTGTTAACAGAATATGTTTTTCCGATGAAGCAACCTTTACACTTTGTGGCAGTGTAAATCGACACAATTTAAGGTACTGGAGTGACGTAAATCCCCACTGGATGCGTGAGAACCATACTCAAAGACCACAAAAATTAAATGTATGGTCAGGTATAGTAGGTACTCAGTTAATTGGGCCATTTTTTATCGAAGGAAATTTAACGTCAGATGAATATGAACTTCTACTTAGAAATGAAATTGTACCTACACTGAAAAACTTGTTTGGAGCCAATTTTAATAATATATGGTTTCAGCAAGATGGAGCTCCAGCTCATTTTGGTGTAAATGTCCGGCGTTATTTAGATGGGATATTTCCCGGACGATGGATTGGTAGACGAGGTAGAATTGAATGGCCTCCGCGTTCACCTGATCTCAATATTAAAGATTATTTTTATTGGGGATACTTCAAAAGTTCAGTTTACAAAACTAAACCAGCAAGTCTTGCAGATCTAAGGCAACGAATTATCGATGAATCTCGATTAATTTCTAGACAATCATGGAGAAATGTTGTAGATGCATTCTACCATCGATTAGGGTACTGTCAACTCACAAATGGAGCACATTTTGAACTCTTGATAAAGTAACCATTGAGTTAAAAATGTTGCAATATTTCAATTGTTACGGTTTAATGTAGTTGAAAATAGTTTGTATTAAAACATTTAATGAGACAATTAGGCGTTGCCAGACTTTTGTTTTATTCATTTAAGACCTTCCAGACTAGATAAAATCATAAGTGTTACATATGATTGAACTCGTATTGAATAGGAGATTCCAAAAATGATTGAATATACAGGGTGATGCATTTGAAAAACCAAAGTTACTAATAATATAAGAGAAACGGGAAATCTGGCAACATTGCAAATATTAAATCTGGAATCTCCGTATCGCAAAATAGGTGTACCCCAAATTTTGTACAATTAGGACTAGCAGTTTACGAGATAATTGGCCGTTTTCAGACTTTTGGGCCACTCTGTATAACAAACAAGTGTAATAATAAGGGCGATTAAGAATCGAGAGAATCGAGAGTTAATGTTCGAGATTATTAATCGCCATTTTAATTCACGAATTGGTTACAAAACATTTCCGTCGACCCTACTTTTGATAGAATTTTAGGAAATTAAACAATAAAATAAATAATGACATATAAACACCGCTACTTGATTTCAAATGTTTTATTAGGTAAGCCTATTGTACTATAGGTCACTGCCAATATAAATTTATAAGAACAATATACGTTGGGTTGCATATAATGAAATCGTTGATTAATAGAAAATCATTAACTAATAGGGGTCAATAATCAACGATTTTGAGTGCGTTAAAATACATCATAAATGGAAGGTCGACGGAAAAGATATTTTGATAAATGATTATTATTTTTTATGAAGTAACTAAATTTGCAGTTGATGTTTTTCTTTGTAAAGATTATTCAATAGCTTATTCTGAAACACCCTGCTTCCCGCCTTAATCTGAGTGTCAACAAAATAGATTACAAAAAACGTTGCTGCAATAACATTTAATACGATTACTTAAATGGTTTCCTTTCCGTATAGATCGAAATTGAACGGTCGCTATTAATATTTATAGCTCTACTTGAATCAGCTCCATTTTAAGGTAAGTAATTTATTTAACCTGTGTAAAGGAAAATATCAATAACGTAATTGCCAGCATATTACATGTACAATGAAAATATTGACGTAAGTTTATTGTCGATCTATTTAATCGCCGTTAGAAGCATCAAATTACTTAGATGACGGGGTGCATTTTATGTACTAGCAAATTTAATTATTCCATACTTTAATAACGTCTAAATACATACAGGGTCATCCCATATCACATACAATAATCAATAAAAACTCATCAAAGATTCATAGCTTTATTTGGAGATATTTAAATGAAATTTATATTAATTTGTACATGAACAGACTGTAGACCCATTACTGAATTAGAAAGATCATCAGCTGAGTATACAGCTTACAGAGAAAGCCGTTAAAAGTGACCAAAAACTTAGATGGCAAAATTATGGCCGTTGTGTAGCTAAGGAACGAGTTAACTCAGATCTCAAGTTCATAAAAACATTGTAATGAGACAAATCAGTCAAGAAGCGTTGGAAAGTCGATTGAAATTGAATATGATGTTGACAGTTTCTTTCAATTTTCGCTATGCATTTAGTTTCAATATCAATACTATTAGATTCAACACTTTTTAAAATATCATAATCGAAGTTAGTATCTATTGGTGTATTTATCTGTTTACAGTTCAGCATACCAACCCTTGAAAGAACATTCTCCAACTATTGTTTTTGATTTAATACAATAGTATTATTTTTTATATCTTGTTCTACAGAGATATCCAAAAAATAGCTTAATAACCCTAAATCCTTCATTTTAAAACACTTACTTAAATTTGATTTTAAGTTGCCAATTTTCTCATCACAAGAACCACTAATCAAGATATCGTCTACAAAAATAATTACATATATAATTATCTCTTCAGTCATTTTCATATATAAACAATTGTCACACTTATTCTTAATAAAGTACTCGCTTGCCATAAAGTTGTCAAATTTTTGATGTCATTACAGTGGCGCCATTTTAAGTCCATAGATCGCCTTATTTAATTTACATACTTTACCATTTGTTTCACAAACTTTTGGCAGATACATATACACATTTTCTTTGATTTCTCCATGCAAGAAGGCGTTACAGACGTCCATTTGATATATAGGCCAGCCCTTTTGAACACACACAACCAGAACTGCCCTTATTGTACTTAACCTCCCTACAGGGCTATACACATTCTCAGAAACGGTTTGTTTGAATCCCTTAGCCACTAGTCTACATTTAAACTCATTTATATCTCCCTCTTTATCTCTTTTTATTTTAAAACCCCATTTGCTGTCTAATATTTCACCTTTAACTGGCCTTTTTATTAGGCTCCAAGTTTCATTCTCTAATAGTGTCTTCATTTCTTCATCAATTGCGTCCTTCCAACTACTTGAGCATTCGCTTTCCATTACCTCCTCATAGGTCTTGGGTTCATCAACATCTAGACTGAAATAGCTTAAGCCGTGATCGCCGAACATATGTGGCATTTTTATTAATTCAGGCGCTCTTAATATTTCATTTCTTTTTCTTGTAGGTACTTGATCTGGTACTGTTTCCGTAATCTCTTCAGATTCTGAATTTTGTTCCTCTAAATATGATTCATGAGGTAATCCCTTCGTTGCGTTCATTACATCATTTTCTTCACCGTTTTCTGAGCTGACTTCTATCATATCCGGGTCCAAGCAGATAAGGGTTTCTTCTAGATTTTCATCCATGATAAAACTTATCTCTCTTTCTATCGCTACTTTGTTTTCTTTTTCATAGTACATTCTGTATCCTCTTATATTTTCAGAATATTCAATGAAAATACCCTTTTTAATTCTCATATCTAGCTTCTTTCTTTTTTCATTGGATATATATACCCAAACTTTGCTTCCAAATATTCCTTTCACCATCTTCATATCAAATGTTTTATTGAATAACAGCTCGTAAGGAGTTCTACGTTCAGCAGTACTTGTACCAGTCCTGTTTAATAAAAACACATCAGTATTTGCTGCTTCCGCCCAAAAACGTTTTGATAAATTCAATCATAAGTCTCACTGCTTCTATTATTGTGCGGAATTCCCTTTCAGCTCTCCAGTTTTGTTGCGGAGTGTACAACACTGTACACTCATGCTTTATATAATTGTTTCTTACTAGTTTTTTTTACAGAGAAATTCTCAAATTCTGTACCATTATCACTCCTTATGACCGTAACCCTTTTTCCCGTTTGATTTTCAAAATAAGTTAAAAACTCCTTTAGTTTTTCATACACATCAGACTTATTCTTAATGAAATAAACAAACTTATAATTGCTAAAGCCATCTTTTAACATAAAAATATACAGGGAGTTGTTTAAAGGAGGTTCGTCCATAGGACCACAGAAAATCTAAATGTGTTATTCCCCTAGGTTCATTCGCTCTACTTTCATTTACTTTAAAAGGTTCTCTGCATTTTTTTGCTTACACGCTTACACATTTGATTTGTTTGTTTTATTTCAATGTTATTACGTTTCAAAATATTACTTACATATGTGAAGTTCTGATAACATAAAGCTTCATGCCACCATATAATATCCTGATCACCTGTTACGAAATAACAATTTTCTTTATGAGAATTATTATCTTTAAAGCGTTAACATGTGTGCTCAGAGGAGCTGGCCCCCTTAAACATAATTTTGAAAAGTTTCTCTGTGCGGATGATTGCCACTGCTACAGTGATGTTTTCTTTGTTTAAGAACTGTGCATTTGTGGCATCTGAAGTCAATGATAGGCCCTTGTTTAAAGCCCTCCCTTATGGAAATAAATTAACTTTAAGTTGTGGAACAAAGAGAACATCGTATAATGTGACACAATGAAAGGTTTTACCATTATAAGCTAAAATACAAATATTACATTGTCCTTCCGCTTGTAGTGCTGTACCATTACCGATTTTTACACATTTGGGTACTTATAACTTCTTAAAACTGCAAAACATATCTTTCTCTTTACACATGTGCCGTGAAGCCCCACTGTCCATGAACAATTCCATATTTACTTGGAAATGGATATCACTTGAAACGACAAGTGCAAAGCCTTCACCTCTATTATCACTGTTGCTGGCTCTATTTCTTTGGTTTTTGTCCCTTTCTTCTTTATTCTTGCGAACAAAACAATCTTTAAGTAAATGTCCTTCTCTTTTACAATAATTGTACTCGATATTTCGGCAATTATTCTTCAAATAGCCTTCTTTTCCGCACACAAAATATTTTTTTTTATTTATATTTACATCTTGGTTTGACATCAACTTTGGTCTTGATACATGACTAGTCTCAGCTGATCGAGGTGCCATTATTGCCACAGATTCATCTTCTTCTTTTTTTAATCTTTCTTCCTCAATTAAAAGTCGGGCTGTTAAGTTATTCAGGGTTTGTTTATCTGAGCCAACACTATCCCATGCTGAACGAAAATGTCTAAATTTATCAGGAAGTGTCATTATGATTTTAGTTAAAACCATTTTCTCTGGTATATCTTCTCCTAACTGCTTGAGTTTTGCTTGTAAATTGGTAACTTTTGATATGAAACTATTCACTGTCTCATTTTGATACTTCAGATTATAAAACTGTTCATTCAAAAGATGTGTACTTACCTCAGATTTTCGCTCAAAAATGCTTTCTAATTTTTCCTACATTTGTTTTGCAGTTTCACACTGCATTACATATGAAGTAATTTCATCTTCCATTCTCAAAACTAATACTTCTTGTGCACGAGCATCTTTTATTTCCCACTTGGTAACTTTGTCTTCATCGTCAACATGTATACATTCATTCCCACAGGTAATTCCAAATAGTCCCTTCGCCAACAACACAACTTTGACTTGGAATCTCCAAATATTCCAATTTGAATTATTTAGTTTGCTAGCGATCGCCTCCATTTTATTTTTACTATGGCGCGCACGCCGAGATTGTAAAAAAAAATCATCAGAGACTACTACCACAATTCGAGACTTGCACTGGGCCCATAACCTGTGGTGGAGGCTTATGGCGGTAGTAATAAAATATCTCCTTTAGATAGAAAATGTTTACTTCGGTGAAATTACAATATAACATAAAAATATTTTTTCAATTTACGACATTTACATTATTACGATATGACAACGATTTACTCAAATACACACTAATTAGATATATGTCCCCTAGCGTTGCCAACCCATAATACAATTTTTGTTACCACTACAATCCATCTCTCAGTGGTTTACCACATTAGACTTAAAGAGCAGCTAGTGGCAACTTGAAGTTCATCCCGATGATAAAGATAAAAAAATTTATTTTTCCCCAAAATTTGACATTTAAACTAACCTTCTATATTTACCCACGTATGTTTTGATCGGTTTTGACATTGGTGAAAATGTTACCCATCCATCTGACTTTTATTATTATAAACCCATTTTGTTGTAAAATGTTCTTAACAAATACCATTCGAAATCAAATTACACCTAGAAATTTTTTCGCTTTCGAATATATTTAGAAAATTAATTTTCAAAATATTCGTAAGCTAAAAAAAATTTCCGGAAATAATTTGTCTTCTAGTGGTATTACCAGTGGCGAAGATATTTTTTATAATCAACAAACCCCTAATAACAATTGTTTATTTTCGACTAAAAAAGTATCGTAGTATGCCCTGAAAATTGGAATAAAATGCTTCATTGACATTTAAAAATTTTATAATTTTAAATGTGTGTTTTCAATCTAAATTAGTCACACTGTATAAACGTTTTCGTAACATGTTCCAAATATTGTTGCGAAATATAAAAAGAGTTCCAAAACTCCGCGACCACCGAACTCCGACCCGGAGTTTAATCAAAGGACAACGACCAGACTCCTAGGGATGGCACTCATAGCCTACTGTTTCGATACACAAGCCCGCTTCTACCGCGTAGCGACGCGTTGTTGTTACGGAAATCAGTATAAGCCAGGAAACAAAGACGTCGCGTTCGGGTAGCGAGAGCCTCCCTGTTCGTCACCAAGGCAACAGTGAAACCATGTAAAATGAGACTAAAAAATTCTCTCGCTCACGAATATTCGTCGGAGGAGATAGTTTCTTGACAATTTTTCATCCGATTCATTATTCAATAGGTTCGTTGTACCCTCTGGTAGTAATGTCTATTGACAATTGGTAGAGGATTCGGATTAAAATGAGAAGAAATCAAGGTACGTTATCAAAAAATCATATTTTAATGAGTAACGAATATATCGGAGTGTCTACTCGTCCAGAAAACCGGAAAAACGATGGGATTTTCGTCCCTAGAAAGATTCAGATATTATCATAGTACAATGTAAGTTTATTCTAGCATATATTTAAAGGATTCATAGTATAAATATGTTTAATTCCTTTTGGGGGGTAAAAAGTACTTAAAAACTAACCTAAATCACTAAACGGGTAATTTTAGATAAAACATTTTTCTACAACTACTATGCAAAACACGCTTTTCTACACAAATTTTTATGCGCAAAGCAAGCCTTTTCTTAATTAGTTTGATATCCGTTAGAAAAGAAATAATGTAGAGTGTGGGAAAAGTATACGTAATCGTACTTTTCCGCACGGAAATGTCACTTTGCCCACGGAAATGTCAATGTCAAATTTTTTTGACAATACTTTATAGTGGATTTCTGGGTATTCAAATTTTAAATTTAAACTAAAAATTCTGTAAGTAAACTATTTTTTAGATTATGTATTTCAGTTTATTGATTATAGATTATAAACAAATTCATTTATTACCCATTATTTTAGGAACTATGAACCGAGATCATAATTTATCTTTCGAGTTGTCGAATTCCGATATTGAGAATACTCCTCCAGATATTATCGAAAAGGCTCAAAATGCAATCGAAAATTTGTTACTTGGAGTTTAAAAAACAAATATCAAAAGCAATATAGCAAATTTATGAACTGGAGGGAGATAAACAATATTATATCATTCTCAGAAAATGTTTTGTTGGCTTATTTTCAAGAAATGTCTGCAAACTTTAAACCGTCTACACTGTGGTCTATATATTCAATGATAAGGAGCCTCATAAGTATCAAACATATCGTAGATATTTCAAAGTATACAAAACTTCGAGCATATTTAAAAAAGCAAAACGAAAAAAGCTGTGACAAAAAAAATCCCTTACATTGACATCTGCTAAAATCCATAAATTTTTAGAAGAAGCGCCAGACAATATCTATCTACTCGTCAAAGTAAGTCATAATTTCAAAGATTATATTTAGTTATTCAATCTATTATTATTTAGTAACCAATGTACTTCATAATATAGAAAAATCGAAATAAAAAACTTAAAATAAAATAAAGCAGCGGAAAGTCCTAAATACAGTATTTCATAATTGTTGCCGCGATAGCTTAGTGGAAAACACATCAGCATTGGAACGAAGAGGCACGGGTTCAAATCCTGTCGACTTTTTTATATATTTTCAATTTATTTAATCTTTTTACTTTAATTTTGGAACTAAATTAAAATTTTAATTTCAATCACAAATTTACTTGTAGGTTGTCATGGCTTCTGGATTAGCCGGAGCATGTCGAAGGGAAGAATTATGGAAATTAACTATTGATAACGTGAAAGATTTACAAGAAGCCTTATTGGTTACTGTTCCAATAAGTAAGACAAAAATACCACGTACATTTACTGTAGTGGGAAAATTCTATGATTTATACAAAAAATGTGCACGTCTGCGTCCACAAAATACAAATGGAAAGAGGTTATTTCTTAATTACCAACAAGGAAAATGCACGCGGCAAGTAGTGGGCATAAATAAATTCGGAAATATGCCTAAACAAATTGCAGAATATTTAAAATTACCTAACTCTAAATTGTACACGAGTCATTGTTTTAGACGATCTTCAGCTACAATCATAGCAAATTCATGCGGAGACTTATTAACATTGAAGCGACATGGTGGATGGCGCTAAAATACAGTGGCGGAAGGATATATTAACGACTCAATATGAAACAAAATTGAAAAATCTATTATACCTGAGGCTTCGACTTCATATAATATTATTCCTAATGAAAAACAAGCATCAACATCTTCGTTGACAAACATTAACGATAACTTATCATCAAAAATAGATAATATACCAGGCATAACAATTCGAAATTGTTCCAATTTTACTATCAACTTTTAACTAATTTTTCTATATTCTGTGTTCATTTCTTAAATTCGTTGTGTTTTAGTTAAATAAAATACATATTTAAGTTACTTTTTATTTTAATTAATAAACGTAGTTGTAGAAAAAATATTGTGTACAACTCGTACGCAAAGCACTTTTCCCACTCGCTGGATTTGCGGCACGCGCCTTACGGCTCGTGCCACAAACTTCTGCGCTCGTGGGAAAAGTAACGCTTGGCGCACTTGTTGTACAAACTACTATTTTGGAACATTTTGACCTGCTGATTAATTTTATCTATACACATTTTTGTCGTTAATCTGCTCCAAACGGAGATATTAGTATTTTGTATCATTTCTACTTGCCACATATAGTGTACGTACTTACGGGACTTAAATTTTCGAAAAATTACTCAACCTAAAATTAAAAGCTTGAAATCCATCGTTTTGGAGAAAAATATTTGAAACAAAAGTTGTGTAATTTGGCCCGCTAAGTAATGTTATTGATACATTTTTGGCAAAAATTGACCCCCAACCGAAATATTTCGCATATTCGCACTATTTAACCCACCCCAAAAGTGAAACCGTAAATGCTTCATTTTATGGAAAGATGTTTCAAACAAAAAAAAGTAATGCATATTGGCCTGCTGAACAATTTTATTTGTATACTTTATACGAAAAATAACCACCAATAGAGACGTTAGCATTTTTAATTTTCTTTCACTCTCCTCCTGTAGAGTGGTTGATCAATTTTTACCAAAAACTTTTCAACTCTTCCCTTTATGCCTAAGGAGATATTTATCTTTGTTCTTTGTTCCTATTAGTTTTCTTGTCTTTTTTTGGCACCCTGCGTATTCTTCTATACTTTCCGCTGTTTGGAGTTGTAGCATTGTCTTCCTTGCCTTTTGTCTAGCTTCTAGGAGAATCTGACACTCGTCGTCAAACCAATTTAGTGCCTTTTTCACAAGAACAAAAAAAAGAGAGTATGAAAGAAGGAAATATGAAGAAATAGAAAGAGACCGCCCAAAACCAGGCTCCAGAGAATTCTACAGGGCAATTACTTTTGAGAAGAAAGGCTTCAAGGCCAAATCCATTCCGTCACTTAGGAACGACCAAGGCCACTTAGTACTCAAAGAAGAAGAACTGACCGAAGAATGGAGAAGATACTTCAAGGAAGTCCTAACCATAAAATCAGAAAAGTGCGCAAAGAAGAGACCTACATAACAGCAGACCTACCAGTCAATTTTGTATGCAAACAAATAATAACTAGCCATTTTTATACAATTGGTGTGATTTTAGACCAGAGATTATACCCTTGTATTTTGAATATAACTGCTGATTTAGGCATTTAGATATACACTAAGACTTTTACTAAGAGATATATTCGATTCCAGCCAAAATAGGTATGTACGAGTATAACAATATAATTTGAATAAAATATTAATCTAACCTAAACATGCTAGTATATATATATATATATATATATTTATATATATATATATATATATATATATATATATATTAAGACAAATAAATTGTCTTAGAAAATTTTAGCTAGAATAATGTACCAAATAACAATAAATTATTTATAAAATATTAGATAAATTTGGCACACACTGTAGAAATTTGAAAAGTACCTAAGTAATTAATCAGAAATTAGGTAAAGATTTTGAAATCAAAATGATACAGTGTAATATAGAAACATACCTTCACAAGCCATTGACCAAAGTCCAGGAGTATAGAAGATTATTTTATTGATTGTAAATTATTTTAGATATTATGTAGCATTTTAATTATAGGAAGGTAGAGTAATTTACCGAACATACAGAGTATGTTATAAAATTTATATTTGTCAAGTGCGGGTGACAAATGGTGACAATTTAAGGTTATAGAAGAAATTTAGTGATGAGTAAGGAGAAAGGATACTTGTTCTGTCTAATGACTACTCTCTGATTGTTTACGGCAACCAAAAGATAAAAATCCAGGTGACTAAGGCAAAAAATAGATAGTGTCAGGAAAAAAATTTTGAAAGAGCTGTCAAGAGCTAAAAAATAATTAAAAAGAGGTCAGAGATTTAAAAATAGAGATATAATTGATGAAATGGAGGTCTTTTGAACATACACTATAAGATATAAAGAGAAAAAGAAAGAAGGCTGAATTGGATTCGTTTTACATAAAAAAATTTTCATGAACTCAGGTGAACATATGAGACGTGTTAATCGAGTGGATGTTGTAGATGAAAATCACAGAGGTAGAAGTGCAGAAAGATGTACTTCACAAAGTTTTGCTTCTCAGGAAAATTTCAGATCTACAGGAAGATCTCGTTCCTCAGAAGATTATCGGAATAGACATGATACCGAACCGCATTTTTAAAATGGGTGTATGATGCTGCAACTAGGTGTCAATACATGCACCCACGTGAATTTCTTGATCTCGGAGATTATAATAATGTACACCTGGAACAAAAAAATGTAGGTTTAATCATTTTAAATGGTAAAATATACGACAATAATGTTAGCATAATTTTAGATACAGGATCTACAGCTTCTTTAATATCAGAAAAATTTGTTGATAAAGTACAATGTTTGAAAAATGATATAATTAAAATTCCTAAAACTAACTTAGTAGGCATAAATGAAAAAACTTTAGGATACACAAATAGATCAGTGGTTACTAAAATACACTTTGAAAAATTTGAGATTATAGTTCAATTATTAATAGTAAACCCTCTGGAATGCGATATACTTATTGGTAGTGATGAACTCTGTAAAAATAACTTTGTAATAAATTTTGAAATAGAAATTGTTAAAATCAATAAAGAGTTTGAATTAAATTTTTCATTACAAGAAAGTATAAGGGTAGTAAAAAACTCGAATATAATTAGTATATGGGATTTTTGTGAACATAATTCGGAAAATAAAAATAATTGCAAAAATCAAAAAAAGGATAAGATTTTTATAGATAGAATTCTTTGTACATGGAATGATAAAGAAATGAATAAATATGATAATTATGATGAATATAAAATATTAAATGAAAGTAATAGGGAGGATAAATATGATTATGTTAGTAGGTCAAATGGAAGAGAGATTTTTGAAAGCAGGATTCAGGCCAAAGATGCCATAATAAAAGGAGTGGTACTTGAGAATATAGGTTTTGATTGTGATAATGAGTGGAGAGATAGAATGGTAGATTTAATAGGAAAGTATAAAGATTTAATAAATGAGGAATCAAGAATAGCTAAAGATTATGTTCATAGAATAAAGATAAAAGACATGAAACAATTCCATGCAAAAAGTTATCCAATACCATATAAGTATAGGGAGGATGTTAATAATGCATTAAATAATTTATTGAGAGATAACATAATTAGTTATAGCACCACACAATATATTAATCCAGTAGTGATTGTTCGGAAACAAGATAATTCAGTGAGAATCTGTCTTGATGCAAGAAATCTTAATAAATGTTGTGTTCCAGAATTTGAAGCACCACTTACAGTAGAATCAATTTTAGGTAGAGTAACAAATGCTAAAGTTTTTTCAAAATTAGATTTGAAACATTCTTTTTGGTTAATTCCTTTACATCCAGATTGTAGACATTTGGTAGGTTTCAAAATAAATGGTAGGGTATATCATTTCAATGTAGTTCCATTCGGCTTAAAAAGTTCAGTATCAGCATTACTAAAAGCCACAAATAAAATCTTAGAAAGACATGAAGCTTACACTATTCATTATGTAGATGATATTTTGATTTTCTCAGAAAACAAGGATCAACATTTTACTCATTTGAAAAATGTCTTACAGGATCTTGATTCAGCAGGTCTCAAGCTTAGTTCAGGAAAATGCTCGTTTTTTAAAACAGAAGTCATATATTTAGGTTTCAAACTAACTCCATTGGGAATAGAAATGGATCCACAAAGGATAAGTTTGATTAAGGACTATAAAAGGCCTAAAAATTTAAAAACTTTAAGAGGTTTCTTGGGAACTTTAAATTATTTTAAAAGATTAGTACCAAATCTTTCAGAAAAGGAATTACCACTTGTTGAATTGTTAAGGAAAAATGTAACTTGGAAATGGACGAATAAACAGGAGGAAGCATTCAAGTCCATAAAGGAAGATTTCCATGAAAGCGTAAGAATTTATCATCCTGATTATTCAAAAGTTTATAAGTTAAGAACAGATGCCTCTATACAAAGAATAGCTGGTGTGCTTTTACAGGAACAAAATAATGTAGAAGTTCCAATATCTTTTGTTTCTCGCTTAACTCGTCAAGCAGAAAAAAATTATGGAGTAAGTGAACTAGAGCTTCTGAGTATAATTTTCTGTGTAAATAAGTTGCGATATTTCTTATTGGGTGGTCATTTCATAATTGAGACAGATAATCAGGCTCTAACTACTATCTTAGATAATAGGTATAATAATTCTCGTATTCACAGATGGAGTCTATTATTGCAAGAGTATTCATTTACAATAATTTTTATTCCTGGACATTTGAATATTGTATCAGATGCTATCACAAGAATGGAAGGGGAAAGCCTTGGTAGGCCAAACACTCATAAAATTGGACTTGGATGCTAGATGCTATTAAAATTAACCAAAATAGTTTAACAGAAAAGGATAAGGCTAGGCTAAAATATAAGGAAAATATTTATTTTAAAATAATGAATGGAATAGAAATTTATGCAATAACAGACGAGTTGGCTAATTTAATAATAGATCAAATACATAGTAATTTTAATCATCCTGGAGTTAGACGTACTCATTTAATTTTTAGAGAGAATTATTATTGTAAGAATGATTTATCAACAGTAAAAACACAAGAGCTTTTTTTTATCGGATAAATTTCTCTTTGCAACGAAACAGTTTTGCCAATCACTAATTTTACGAGAAAAACTGACATGATAAAATCGCGACACCGAAGGTGGAGCGATTTTATCTAATGTCAGTTTTTCAAGCAAATTTAGTGATTGGCAAAACTTTGAGTCAAAGAGGAATTTATCTAATAAAAGAAAAGCTCGAGTGTTTTTTGGCAAGATAAATTAACGACAGAATATATGGATGAACAACAACAATAATTGCGACTCATTGTCATTGTGTAAAAGTGACGTCCGCTTACTAGATATTGAGGAAGAGAAGTTTTTATCGCGATAAAAAAGGATGCACCTTTTTTATCGATGGCAAAGTGACAATAACATTTCCAGGTATATGACATTTTAACATTGGAGTTAATTTATCATTAATAAAAAAACAAATTAGAAATTGTACTACTTGTCAGTTCAATAAAGAAAAAAATATGCATTATACGAACTTACCAAGATCTTTAATAGTTAGTAAACCACTAGAGCTAATAACTGTAGACTTTATTTCAAATTTAATTCCAAGCACACACGGAAATCTTCATATTTTTGTAATTCTAGATGTTTTTTCGAAATACATATCTTTACATGCATGTTCTAAAACAAATAAAACGATGGTAAAATTTTTCTTGAATAAATTTATCAACGATCATGGAAAATTTGATACTTGTATAATGGACAATGCTACATATTTTAGAAGTAAACAATTACAAAATTGGTTTATTAAAAATAAAATAAATCATAGATATACTAGTATTAGACATCCTCAAGCTAATTTAGCTGAGAGGGGAATTAAAGAAGTCATTAAACATTCAAGGCTACTGGTTTCTTATAATCATAGAGAATGGGAGGAAAAATTGTCAGATGTAGAATTCTTTATAAATAATAGTCCAAATATAAATACAGGATTTTCACCAATTATGCTATTCAAAGGAATAAATTCAGATAGACCATGGATAATTGATTTTGATTATAATCAGATAATTGAACAGGCCAGAGTAAAAGAGTCCATAAAAGAAAAAAGATATAGAGAAAAACAATTTAAAAAAAATAAACATAGTAAAGTTTTTAATCAGGGAGACTTAGTATTGTTGAGAGCACTGAGATTTGCTGATCACAGACATGATAAATGTAAGAAACTGGATAGTTTGTTTGAAGGTCCTTATAGAATTCATAATAAAGGTGGAGTGAATAGTTATGTACTAGTACATCCAGAGACGGGAAATACACGTGGTGTATTCAACATTGATCAGTTATTTGATTATCATGGTTGCTCATCAACATAATATAGAAATAGTATATGAAGTTATAAGTTATTTATTATTGCTTAGTTTAACTTGTTACCAAATATGGGTCAATCCTTTGAGAATTTCTACTGTAAACATATGAATTGCTCAAAGGCTTGAGGGGGAATGTTAAGACAAATAAATTGTCTTAGAAAATTTTAGCTAGAATAATGTACCAAATAACAATAAATGATTTATAAAATATTAGATAAATTTGGCACACACTGTAGAAATTTGAAAAGTACCTAAATAATTAATCAGAAGTTAGGTAAAGATTTTGAAATTGAAATGAAATCAAAATGATACAGTGTACTATAGAAACATACCTTCACAAGCCATTGACCAAAGTCCAGGAGTATAGAAGATTATTTTATTGATTGTAAATTATTTTAGATATTATGTAGCATTTTAATTATAGGAAGGTAGAGTAATTTACCGAACATACAGAGTATGTTATAAAATTTATATTTGTCAAGTGCGGGTGACAAATGGTGACAATTTAAGGTTATAGAAGAAATTTAGTGATGAGTAAGGAGAAAGGATACTTGTTCTGTCTAATGACTACTCTCTGATTGTTTACGGTAACCAAAAGATAAAAATCCAGGTGACTAAGGGAAAAATAGATAGTGTCAGGAAAAAAATTTTGAAAGAGCTGTCAAGAGTTAAAAAATAATTAAAAAGAGGTCAGAGATATAAAAATAGAGATATAATTGATGAAATGGAGGTCTTTTGAACATACACTATAAGATATAAAGAGAAAAAGAAAGAAGGCTGAATTGGATTCGTTTTACATAAAAAAATTTTCATGAACATTCCTGGATGATATGTAAATTGAAGAGATAAGAAAATATTGGAAAGATATATGAATGGTAAAGGGGATAATTTCCCAAAATTTATAAAAAGAATAATAAAAGTTAAATGGTACATACCTTATGTTTTGGTTTAATAAGGAGTTCAATAATTATTGAAGAGGATTTCCTTTATTAAGTGTATTTGACAATTGATCTGCAAGGTAACAAGTCTTTATTAATATTTTGTCCGAGAAATCATCATTGTTCAGTATTTTTCATTGTAAATTTATAGGTTAAGTTTCTTCTCTTTTATTTAGTAGAGAGAATGCATTCCATCTATTACGTCCAATAATAACAATCTTTAATTCTTCATGTATATTTATTGTTAACTTAAATTTGGTAATTCGTTATTCAAAATTACAAACTTAACAAAGTAATAGACGTATTTTGGAATTGATTAGTTTTAGCCAATTAAAAGCAAACATATACTAAATATATTATGCACTCACTAGTAAGTTTTCGTAATTATTCTGTAGATTTTTTAGCACTAAAATGGCATAACATTGATAAAGACTTCCGTCATTTTAAACTGTAAGTTGGAAAAAAAATTAGTGTAGTTCAGTCAACAATAAAATACGAGATGTCAGAAAAATATACACATCTTATTTATTCTGTCACCCTGTACATATTCAAACTAAACTCAAGTTTATGTACGATTTTCTTTATAAAAAATATATTTACGGAAACTACCCGAGTTATTGCACTAACGCACTTATATTTCAAACATATATTTTGAGGTTAGATCTAACCACCGGTAAATTTTTACAGAATTGCAATTATTTTAGCCAATTAAAAGCAAACATATACTAAATATATTATGCACTCACTAGTAAGTTTTCGTAATTATTCTGTAGATTTTTTAGCACTAAAATGGCATAACATTGATAAAGACTTCCGTCTTTTTCAACTGACAACAAGTGTCTAAGTTACATTGAATGTGTGCTACCTCGTGGTGAAATTTGAGAATATATTGTTTCTAAAGTGCGGTAAAACATAATCTAGCCGTTCATTACTATGCCACAATAATCTGTCCGTCATAAAGTAAGAGTTGTGCCGTGACATATATGTGATCCTCACGGCACATAAGTGAAATATTTTTGAGAATCACCGGTTATTCTTATGGCAACGAATGTCTTAAATATTTCCAAATGGTCTAAAAGTAAGAAGCAAATGGTACCTACATAATGATAAATATAACATTTTATTTTGTGTGTTTTACAGTATTTGTAGAACATTAGAACCAGATCTTTGGGTTTTTTGTGGAGCTGTGATTTTATAGATGGGGAAAAGAAAAAGCCAACTATATTTTTGTGCAACGAAGGAAAAATATTTCAGTACCAATCTCCACATAAAAAGACCACCCTAATATAAATCAACTCACAATTCACATGATCAATATTTGCAAACAATGTAGAAGCTAGCTTGTACGTGTTGATTGTATATATCGATCTCCCTACAATATATGCATTATTCTTTGTCATTACAGATCTTTCGTTTTAGATTATTTAAGTTATAGTTGCTTTGTTTGTTTTTCAAACTTCCGACATTCTTAATTGAAATTCCTCACTTTCTTCTTTCTATTAACTGTAAACCATTGTATAACGAGTAAATATTTATCTGTGTAATAAAGAAATTTTGAAACATTTTTGTTTATATCATTTGTTTTTACATAAAATATATTTACACATGTAGTTGAGAAAAGGGCCTACAGGTCTAATAAAATTTGAAAGCAACTATTAGAAACTCTGAAACTGATAGAACATGGGTTAGATTGAGGCAAAGTTGTGACATGAGATTCTGAGTTTTCAGACTAAATGGCCTATTTACAATCGTGTAAATTTGCAACTTTTCCCCAATTTAATTTTCTTAACACGAAGCAAACAAAAATGTATAATTATGAAAACGCTTTATTATGTTAATATAAACGGTACAAATTTCGAAAAGTAGAATGTTTTTAAAACGTAATTTTTCTCCATTCTTGATGTCTAGCAATTCCCACAATGATGTCACATGGTATCCATAATATTAAATAGCGCATGTCCTCTCATGGAATATGTAATGCACATTGTTTTCTGGTGATAATAGTTATATTTTCAATTATCAATATTATATTTTCATCAAAGTGAATTACGTTATTCTTGTCTTTTGAGAGCGGTTTTAATTTTCCTTCATTGGGATACTTGAAATGACACTTTACTTCAATTAAGAATTTTTCACTAATAAACCCATATTATCATTAAAAAAGGTTTCAAGAGAATGTTGAAACATGTTTTGAAGGCACTAGAATAAACAATCAGTATTATTTATCTTATATTTTCACATTAATCAGATAATCCAGTAAACATAACCTCAAACATAGCTTTCAAAATGAAAAATACGGATTGCAGGGTAACTTACTTTATCGTAACTATTATTTTTTATATACAGTATATACGATTACATGTTTCTTAACAATTTATTCCTTTCAAAAACACTTAAATAATCAAAAATCTACACTCAAATGGAAATTCTTATGGCAACAAGTTTTGTTTGGATGCAACCTCTAATTGTGACATCACAGTAATCTCGCGTATACGGCACGGTTTACCGGAATATATTTTTTCTAATACTATTATAGAATTTCTATATTTCGACGTAGTTTTTGATTATGGACAGTGCTGCCAGAAGGTTTTTTGCTTGAGCGATAGATGGCACCATTAAAAAACGGTAGAAAGCGTTAGATTGTTCATAATTCAAATTTTCATCAGAATTCGAAAATATTTGCGTAAAAACTTGCAATAAATAAAAAACATAACGTACAAAAATCATTTATTTTCAAAATAAAACTGAACAAAAAAAATGCTTACAAAATAAAAAGGTAATTCTAATTTTAATAAATAGGAACAAAAAATACGTTTATTCAGAATCTGAACTACTACTAAGTTTTTTGTAGTCTTTTTTTTATTATATACATCTTTATTGTGAAAACTGATTAAAGATGAATTAAGATTAATATTGAAACAAGCTTCTCATGATAAATGAGCTTTGGGATGTAATAATCCACTAATAGAAGATGTAGATAAAGAGTTTCTCTGCGTTGTCTTTAAAAGATTAACTTCGGAAAATATTCTTTCCACTTTTGCGGATGAATGGGGAAAAGATAAAAGGACGCCCACAAGTTTTCCTAAATTGGGAAAAGATAGTTTATTATGACATGTCTTATTATTTATTATTTTGTTCCAAAAAGACTCAAAATCGTCTACTTTATCAAATTCAAAGCTCCTCAGCATCTACCATTCATTATCCAATACTACCAAGTTATTTTTTGTTATTTGGGGAAATGTTGTGCTAGTGGTACAATAGATTCATGAATTCCCTCAATTACCTGTTCTGGATCGATTATAGCTAGTTGCTTCAAAAGTTCATCATCAAAATTAAATCTCATATTTATTTGTTTAGCCCTTTCAATATAGAATTCTAAACATCTTGTTCTTAATACAAGTAATTGTTCATCAGTTAATTTATGACTTAATAAATAGTTTGTCAGTTTTGCTCCCAGATAGTTGTTCTCAAGAGGTTTATGATTTTGGGCATTATTGAAGTCAATATTCATTATAAATATATTTTTAATTACATCTCGTACAATAAAAAAGTCTAGGAATGTTTTGTAAAGCATGCTCATACTGTTATATAGTTTATGGATTCGAGGCGACGTTGATTACATTTCCTTGTTCATGTTATTAAAAAGTGGAAGCACATGATCTAAGAACAGGTAAAAGGGAAAAGTAAGAGGCTTCCATCATTTTTGGAGTCTACCATCTGAAACCAACAATCTATCGTTCACCGCACAATCTGTGAAAAATAAAATTAGAGCATTATACTGCTCAATCAGTCGTTGAATCACCATATGTAGTGACAACCATCTTGTCTGACATGGGTGTAAAATTTTATACTCTTTTGTTTGAGCAAATATTTGACAGTTTCAATGCGTTTTGAGCTGTTAAATAGTTCACCCGCGAGATTTTCAATGCCTTTTGGTAATTTGGCGCAGGCGTAAGATGCACATAGTGCAAAACTATGACATTTGAATACGTGGAGATGTGGAATATCATGCTGTAAATGTGTTACCAGAGAATTATGTTTTCCAAACATAACATTGGCTCCATCAGAAGCAAAACCAATCATGTTGGTTTTGTATGGTATTTCATATTGTTGGAAGCACTTCCCTATAAGAGCCTCATAAAGATCAATCTTTCATTGGTATTAAGGCCATTCACCCTAAAAAAGAAATTTTTTAATAGCACATACAATACAATGCATTCAATTAGATACCAACCTGCCGTTATAAAAATATCTCACTACAAGTGAGAGGTGTTTTGTGCATCCCCTGTCTGTAGATTCATCCCTTATCAGTGAAAATCTGTCTTTTTCAAAATTTCGCAAACGTTAGGTTAGGTTAGGTTTTGGCCAATAACATTTTATATTATTGCAGTGGTTTTTGGTCTTTTCCATTTAATATTATCAGCTATATCAAGATGAAGTTTAGAAATTTTACTAATCACTAAATCAGTTGCACTTTTATTTGAAAAGCCAATGGCCAGGAAGAGGTGCTTAAGATTAATGAACTTAAAAATTGATGATAATATAATTAATATAGATGATAATGCAAAAAATTTAGGATTGATCATTGCCTCTGATTTACGCTATTCGTCCCATGTAACTGTAATCGTTCGTCGCGCCTTTGCTAATCTCAAATTAATATACAGCAGCCGGACAATGCTTACAAAAAAAAACAAAGATGATATTATGTGAATCACTCATATTATCACAGTTAAATTACGGCGATGCGGTTTTTGGGCCTAGATTGTTAAAAAGAGACGTACTAAGATTACAGCGTATCCAGAACTGTTGCATCAGGTTTATATGTGGATTCAGAAGAAAAACACCTACTTCATCCTATTATAAAGAATCGCAGTGGCTTACTTTGGAAGAACGTCGCAAGGTACGTGAATGTGTATTATACTATAAAATTCTACATACACAAAAACCTCCGTACTTGTACAACCTCCGTACTTGTACAACCTCCGTACTTGTACAATAAACTTAGATTTAGAACCGACGTACACAATCTAAACCTAAGACAAGTTGGTCGCTTAACGATGCTTAAACATTCAACCGCCTTATTTGAGGGCTGCTTTTCATTTAATGTAGTTAGGATTTGGAACTGGATACACGATTATTGAAAAGTACTCACATTGAATAGATTTAAACGTGAAATTAAAAGTAACTTGCTTAATGGTAGCTCAAAACTGTAATGGAAGATGGAGACTTATAGTATCAATATTAATTTTCTTTTCTTTGAATTAACTATCTGGACCCTTACTTTGTGGAGTCTACTAATATAATTATTTTGAGTGGTTCCACTTTGATGGGGGGTGTTTGGGAGTTCGGGGTTGGTGGTTGTTTCGTTATTTTTTATATCGAAATAGTTATCACTTTTGAATTTTTCAATATTTTTTTTTTGTTGGAGTTACCTGGATATTTTGGTTTGGTTTTGGTTTAGTTTTGGTTTTATATGAAGTAGTATTATCATATTCTTCGTAATAAAACTTGTAATTTCTGATTTCTATACAAAAGGTTTCTACACAAATGTATCTACACAAACTGTTAATATTAAATGATAATGGATGTCTTTATTTATTGAATTGTATTCATAGTTGTAGTGTATAGGTATAAGTATTCAACCGGTTGAGTGGAAGAGCAAATTCTTGATTTATTCAAGAAATTTGAACCCTGCCATTTGGCAAACTGCTGTGTAACATAATGAACCTTTTTTTGTATATCTTTACTTATATGTACTGTATGTTTGGCGAATAAAAGCATTTATTATTATTATTAGTTGCGGCAAATGTTCAGTAACAGTAAATGGTAAATTATGTTCCGCTACAAAAGCTCCTAACATTATATCTGCCTTTTTTTAGCAATTTCTAAAGTATTTGAACTTTTCAAAGACGGCATGTCACTTAGTTTCATTTGTTTTATCTGAGGTGCAGACAATTTTTTTTGACTCTCTCTACCCAGGTGCCTTCTTAATTACAATTTTCCCGACTTTATGTTTATATATTTATCACATACTTTACAATATACTTCGTAAACATTTTTATGATTTGGAGCTAGCCAATCGCGAAATTCGGCATTCAACATTCTATTTTTTATTGTACTTTTTTCTTTTGGGCTGGGGCATGCGAGTCGAACTTGTACTTTCTCTATCCCTTGCTTCGTCTGAACTTCATGTTGGACATAAAAATATAAGCAGTAATGAAGGTATATCTTATAAAACTAAAAATGTTCTTACCACATTTCAAATTACATGCTAAATAAAAACGATCAAGAACACACAAAAACTTCTCACACTAAAGCACTGCTATATGAATGTTAAAAGAGATGAAATGTGTAATCTGTAAAGCAGTAAAGTCCGCATGTTACGCGCCATCTAGGAAGATATATTTATAATAGTGAACGTTCCGAACCAGAAGTTACAGTTTTCATTTCAACAGACGTATTACGAAAATATTCTGCATATTAATTTGGTTAGTCTCTAGGGTAAGAATATTCATTCTCGCCCTTGGTGTGGCGCCCTCTAGATTTCACGGTTCATTTGACAGAAAGAGAACATAGGCATGTTCCGTTTTCAACACCATCTGCACTACGCCGAATAGAAGTAGTGCAGAACTATCAAAATGCATAAAAAACCTCCAAAGTGAATGTAATATGACTAATATGATCGTTAAGTATTAACTGTTAGAGCCATAAGTGCAGCGTACGTGTATTTTGTTGCATATTTAAAAAAAAACCAACAATAATTGTCCAATGTCAAAAATGTCGATTGTCAAAATTTTTTAATTATTATCTATGTTTTTAAATTTTAGATTAAAATTGATTAACACTTCATAAAAAGCTGACAGCAGTCATGATTTCACCACAGCTGCTCCAGAAATTAAGAAGTCAACAATTCAATATTATGTTGTCTTGTTTTTATTTGATAGGCGTAGAAAAATTATAATAGTCAAATGCACGGGTGGAATTCAAAATTCTACACTCGTAGAACCTTTCTACTCCCGTAGAATTTTGTTTATTCCGCCCTTGATATTGAATATACTATTTGTTATCAATTTAAATATTCTAAATTAATAAATAATTTATTAACTATATATTATACGTCATATATTTTATATATTAATTTATATTCACTACATATTATATCAATAATACATTATAATAATTATTAATTAGTATGACCACCTCCTTGGATAATCCCTACTCCTACCATTAACGTAAATATGAGTTTAAAAAAAGAAACCAACCATTCTTTACTAGTTCAATAACTCCGTACTCTTATGAAAGTAAGCTTCAAAGAATACTGTTTTGTGAATACCGACGTATCCAAAATACCTAATGTCCTAGGAGCAGCAGTAATTATAGCAAATGAAAATAACACGTTTATAATATCTCCACATAATAGCATCCACAGTGAAGAGCGTTATGCCATATTACAAGCATTAATCTTCGCCAGAAGATATCATTATAATAAGATAGCTATAATAACGGACTCTATGAGCTCCATCTACACCATTCAACAACTTTTCCCAACAGTCACTAGGTCTCCTCTTCATAACTCAACTACACCTTCTCCACCAAATCAAGGCCGACCTCTAAATTATTTGGGCCCCATCGCAAGAAATGATAAAGCGGACCAATGTGCCAAAGAGACAGCCGATAACAACGAAGCAGCAACTGTGCGATAATCAAAACAATAGTTTAGTGCAAGGGGCAAATTGAGTGAAACAGGTCGCAGTCAATATTAAAAACTCTCAAGTGCATCCACTCTAACACGAGCCGTCATAATGGGCGACTTAAACTCACGTACCCAAACAGCAGAATACTCGCCGACCAGCTAGTCTCCCTTTCCATTTCTCGGATTAAAGACAATAATCCAACCCTAGTCAGTCACCTTGACTCCTCCATTGTCGACCATATAATCTGCATTGACAGGTTAATAACCCGCATAGATGACGAATGCTTTATAGGCGACCCTATCACCTCAGACCATGTCCCACTACTGGTCAACACGTCTCTACACAATGCAATACCACCACCGTCGACTGCTTTCACATATCGCGATTTTAGAAAAGCCGATTGGGATTCCTTCGCAAACCACGTCTCCACTAATTTACCACAACCCGTGATTCATCAGACGACTGATGACATAGATAATCACGCAGAGGAATTCCAATCCCTCTTAATCGATGCACACGACATCACCGTACTTCTCACCACCGTAAACAGTAACTATCATACCCTTCCGCAACGAATTCTCTAGTAGCATTTGATTTAGAATATTTCTTTTTTTTGTTACTATCACTATGTCATCTTCATATGCGACTACCTGGCTCCCTCTCGTTCTCAAATTTTCCTTGTTCACGTTTCTCATAACATGCTCCAGGCCAGATTAAATAGTCTTATTGATAGGCCATCAGCCTGTCTTACACCTCTATTAGCTACAAAGCCTTCTGTTTCTCCATTACTTGTAAGTATATTCACTTTTGACTCGTTCATAGTCATTGCAATTTATCTTCTTAATTTACTTCCTATCCCCTGTTCTTTCAGTCCTCTCATCAGTTTACTTCGTTTTACTGAGTCAAATGCTTGTTGGAAATTTATAAATAGCATTTCTATTTCCATTTTGTGTTCATGGGCCTTTTCCATTATCTGCTTGATAGTGTGAATAGCGTCAATTGTTGACTTTCCTTGTGTGAAACTGCGTTGGTATTGACCTATTATGGCTTTCGCTTTTCCAGCTAAGCCGCTTTGAATTATTTTGTATGCTACATTTAAGAGAGTTATCCTCTGTAGTTTCCGCACTCCTGCCGATCCCCTTTTTGTGTATTTTGACAATTTGTCCAACCTCCCATTCCTCGGGCATTCTTTCTTCTCTCCATATTTTCTTTATTAGCCGATATAGTCTTTCGTGCAGTTCATCTCCTCCATACTAGATGAATTCCATGTTTATTTCGTCTTTGCCCGATGCTTTCACATTCTGACTTCTTTTAATAACTCCTACTACTTCATTTTTTGTTGTTTCCTGTGATATATTTTCTTCTTCATCTTCTTCGCTTTCTTCCTCTGTTGTATTATCTGAGAGTGCCCCAGCTAGCAGTTCCTCGAAATACTCTTCCAAATTTGTTTATAATGAGCTTCTTTTTGTATCACTTCGCCGTTTTTATTCCTTATACCTTTAATTTTACCTTTATAAGTCTTATTTTGTTCATTTATTTTTTTATAATAGGCTTTTGTGTTTCTGTTAGTTCTTCATTTTCTTTTTTTCTTATTCTGTCATTCATCCATTCTCTTTTAGCATATTTTAATTACTTTTTCATTAATTTGGTTTAGGAAGTGAGATGGGAGTTGAAAAGCCTATTTTTATCAATTCTTTGTAAAATTCATCCTCCTTTATAAATTATAACTTTCATTACAACTGAACAAAATAAATACACAGCCGTATAATTGGTTGCATAGTCTCATCGCGAATGCTTTCATGGGATTACCTATTACAAAATAAAATTGGGCTAAAATCAAATTATGTAGACAACGAAATAGAAATTTCTGATATATCATCAAAACACACTCCAAGAAAGAAATGAAAATATGATTATTAATCGGTGTACATCTGATTTTTTTATAAATAAACAAAGTTCAATGTTTTATTTTTTTTTGGCAAAATTATATTTCAAGATTGTGGAAAAAATTTTGTTTAGCACACGTGAGCATGTCTTTTTCTCACTTATCCAGTTAGCCCAATCGCTTCGCTCGTGCGGCCAATTTCTGGACGCGTGAGAAAAAGACCTTACGTTGCTCACTATTATAGATGTGTCAGTGACTACAATTTTCAATGGCAATAAAATTACGGCATCTGTTGCTTTAATATAACTATTTTATAAGCTACTAATAGTGTTTATAATAATATAAGTTATAATACAACTGATTCATAAATGCTACCAAACTCTCTTAAAAAATGTTTGAAAAGAACTCAATTTCATAAACAATAAATGCTTTATAAAACTCTTACATAACATGTATAATATTGCTATATAAATATGTGTTGCCAAAATGTTTTTGTGATAAATTTATAAAACAATTTTGTTACGAAAAGCTTGCTCTTTCGGATCCGTTATATAGTTGCACTCTTGAAAACAATAATTAATCAAGATTAAAATAAAATTGTTATATTAGCCAAAAATTATAAATCAACTTGCGAGTTGAGCGATCTCTCGACTTAGCTCCTCTAGATTTCTTCCTATGGGCCCATCTAAAATCGGTTGTTTATAAAATACCGCCTGGATATTTGGAATATTTGAAGAGAAGAATA
This sequence comes from Galeruca laticollis, assembly GCA_963921935.1. Taxonomy (NCBI): domain Eukaryota; kingdom Metazoa; phylum Arthropoda; class Insecta; order Coleoptera; family Chrysomelidae; genus Galeruca; species Galeruca laticollis. Next base: position 174,180,278 of record OY998179.1, on the reverse strand, counting down.
ACAGCTGCGAGTAGAGAGCTTCAGGCAGAAGTTCTTCGAAATGTTAGAGAGGAGTTTGAGAGCAGACTTTATCATTGTTTACAAAATAAGGCACTGCATTCCAAAAAATTCATGAAATAATAATAATAATATTAATAATAATAATAATAATAATGATAATAATAATAATAATAATAATAATAATAATTTTATTTGCAGAATTAAGTAGGTACAATAGGAATTAACAAATAGATTTTTCAATTTATCTACAAAAAAGAGATAGCATAGAGCAGTGCTGATACAAGGTGCTATCCCTTAAGGTATTACAAATAGATACAATATATTTACATACTCGTATAATGGTTTATCAAACGACATGGTAAATGAATAGGAGAGGTAAAAAAAGGAAAAGAACCAAATAAAATATGGATACAGATTGTTTAGCACTGATTATTCTCATTTGTGTGCAATATTTGTTTATATGTTCTTTAAATTTGCCAACAACAAGATGCCTTAGGTGGAGAGGAACCCTGTTGTAAAGCTTGAATATCATGTATGAAAATGAATCCTGAAACTTAGCGGTACGATGCAGTGGGGGTGATATGTGCCCCCTAAAGCGGGTGTGAACGTTATGCACATCACTGCGAAAAGTGATTTTGTTATATAAATACGGTGGTGTTTTAGAAATAACAATTTTATGATATAATGTTACCATAATATGTAACTGCCTCCGATTCTTCACATTCGGCCAGTTTACGTCAGTTAACTTATGTGTGATTCTTTCATACTTCCTTATCCCGTATATGTAACGAAGGCAAGAGTTTTGGGCACGCTGAATACGAATACTATCAACACTATCAATACATGGACCATAAATAACATCACAGTAATTGAAGTGGCTAAGAACCATAGTGTCACATGATAAAATTTTTGTTTTTTGATCTAAAATGTGCCGATGAGGAAAAAACATTTTTAGATTTTGCATAGGCACGTTTAATACACTTGTTAACATAATTTTTCAACTTTAAATCAGTATCTAAATCTAGCCCTAAATGTCTCGCTGAGTCTACACAGGATATGTTTGTCCCATTAAAGTTAATAGATAGTTGTCCTGAAACTTCGGTTTTGGATTTGCCAATAACTAGTATTTGTGTTTTAACAGGATTGATACTTAAATTATGCCTATCTGAATATGATAGAATTTTTGACAATTCTGAGTTGATAAAGTCATTTATATCTTTAATATCAGATTTACAGAATGAAAACAGAATTTGGGTATCATGGGCATACATGTAGGCTCTGCAGTTATCCAAAACTGTGGTGCAAATGTTACTAGTATATATACTGAATAGAATAGGCCCCAGTATTGCTCCCTGAGGTACCCCACAAAAATATTTTTAATAAATTGTATCACATTGTGTGAGAAACCAGATCAATGAAGAATGCCGTACAGTAATTGATGTTGAATAGTATCAAAAGTTTTGGAGTAATCTAAAAGCACTAAAATATCCATTAGTATGTCATCTGTAACCTCAAATAGTGCCGTGGTGCAACTGTACCCCTTCCTGAAACCAGATTGACTCGATGGCAAAATTTTGTAATTATTAATATGTGCTTCAATTTGATATTGTACAACTTTTTCCAGTACCTTTGATAATACAGGTAGAATTGATATTGGTCTTAGGTCATGAATACTATGTATATTAGTTTTTTAGGCAATGGGATAACCTTAGATACTTTCCAATTATCAGGAAAAACAGATTCCTCCAGGCAAAAATTTATAATATGTGTAATATAAGTTAGGATGTAAGGACAAGCATTAAGATCATGTCCATTTGTAAGTTATCAACCCCTATTGCTTTGGTTTTAATTTCAAGTAAATATTTATAAAGGACACTCTGAGTAACAGCGATGAAACTGAGTTGCTCCTGAAAATGGGTTTTAAGATTGTTGTTATAAAAAAGTAAGTAGGGATCAGGTACAACGCGATTTCCTGTTGCCAGCAAAAAATGATCATTGATTTCATTGGGGCGGTTCAGATGATCAGATATATCATTTTTAAATGTTTTTTTTTGCTAATATTTAAATAAATAAACTTTTTGCCACATTTCCCGACTATTTCTACCAAAATTGTTGATGCAATACTCTAAATATCCCTTTTTTCATTTTTTATAGCCATATTAGTGAAATATTTGAGTTCTTTATAATATTGGTAATGTGCTGGATTTTTCGTTTTCTTGTCTCTTATCTCTTATTCTGAACAAAATTTTTAAATTATCTGTGAGCCAAAGAGGCTTTGTTTTCTTACTTTGACAGGAGCTAATGGATCAAAAATTTCATTAATTAACTGACTAAAATAAGAGACTTTATCATTGACAGTATTAAACCTGAAAATGTTCTCAAAAGGTGTGACAAATAAAATATTTTGAAGCGTATTTGCATTTATTTTTTTTAAGTCTCTAAAATAAAAAGTTTTATTGCCTTTAACTGTTACAAAATTTAACATGCAATAGACCAGTTGATGATCGGATGACAAATAAACGTCTTTATTGCCATGATTATAGGAGTTATGTGAATTTAATATTAGTATAACAAAATTAACTGTCTCGACCCTTACTTCGTGAAATCTGTTCATATTAGTGTTTTAAATGAAACTCGCGATTTCTAGTTAATTCCACAATATAATAAAAGTTATTGAAAATTATAAAAAATTGACAATTTTTCAGAATTTTCAATAACTTTTATTATATTGTGGAATTAACTAGAAACCGTGAGTTTCATTTAAAACACTAATTAGTATAACATCTACCAACGTTTGACTGGTCGAAGTTATTCTTGTTGGTTCGGTAACAACTTGCTGTAAATTAAAAATATCGATACAACTGTTGAAACTGCTTACATAGCTGCAGGAATCATTTAGTAAGTCACCACCAAAAATTATTTCTTCTGACTGCGTATACAAATCGGAAAGAATTCCTTCTAAATCATTCAAAAAATCACTTACGCATTTACGCGGAGGTCTATATAAATTTCCAAACACGAATTTGCGATTACAAAGCTGAAAGCTTATCCAAATTTGTTCAAAACAGTCTATATTGTCGAGGCGAATTACCTTGTAATTGAAATTATATTTAACATAAATTGCAGTTCCACCTCCTCTCGAACCCCTGTCATGCCTAACAAGATTGTGTCTCCTACACCTATGACATCAAAATTTTCTTGTAAAACATAGGTTTTATATACATTGAATTTGTTACAAAGATATTGGGCATTAAAAAACGCAAAAGTAAATATTTTCATGAGAATATCTAGTATTTTAACCCTAGATTGCCAACGTTGAAAATATATATGTTGATGCCAACAATACGTAAATTTTACGTACATTTCAAATATGTGCAAAAATTGTCTCAAACCTTTTAATTTAGGGAATAGTAATTAATTATATAACTTTTGCAGCTTATTTATGTTCAAAAATAACAAACATTTTCTAAATCGAAAAAATGAAATAACCAAAAAATACACATAAAAAGGTTAGTTGAACTTAGATTCAGCGTATTCATAACACATCTTTATTTGGTGCTCTGCACAAAGGGGCCTTGGACAATTTTGACAATATGTTGTTGTCATTCTTCTTTTAACGGAAGGGCACTGGCTGCAATATGTTCGCTTTCGCTTTTTCTCTAGCCTTGTATTTTTCACTTGAGAACTTTCACCCAGCGTACTTGAGATAGTTGTTTTTAATTTTCTAGGTAATGTAGGAATCTGCAGTCTTGTTTCTAGCCCCGGTTGTGTTAATTGTTCATGAAGCTTTATCATGTAATTTAGCATGGATTCCGATTTTTTTCCAGCAAATGTCATATTATGGTTGTAAATGATGTTATAAATTTATACCGGCTATATTCAACATATTATAGAAAATACAAAGAGGCCAGCGTCTTGTCTTCCTATTACAGCACATATTGTAAGTCATTTGATCGAAAGTGTCCACTGCTCCTATAGTACTATTGTACACATGGATTATTTCTGGTTTTGACGTGACAGCGTTCAACACATTTGTGCTATGCATTCATGGCAATAACAGGACCTTCTTGTTTGCCTTTGGTTTATAAGAAATCAAAGTTGTGTTCTCAGTAAAAACGGCCTTCGATGTTCCGTTAGATCTCGAATTTATATTTAGTAGTTCTTGAGGTATATGTCTCTTATTCTTCCTAATCGTACCGACGACTGTTGGTTTATATGGAGATTGAAGAAGTCTGTTGGTCAATGGAATATTGGTAAACCAGTTATCAGTTGTAATATTCCTGTTACTTCCCCACACTGGTTTACTAAGTAGTTCAACAAAATAGTCTGCCAAGGGTACTCCATTCGTATTTGTGGATTTTCCTAGGTATGAGATATTTTGTTGCAACGTCACACATCATAGGTATTTTTATGCCATATTTGTTGGGTTTATTTGGCATATACATTCGAAACAGGCATCTAGCTCGAAAACCTACTAATTGTTCGTCAATGCATAAATATGCGCTGGGTTTATAATGTTTGGTACAGTTCTTTATAAGTTTATCCCAAATATCGGAAATTGGAGCAAAAGTAGATATGCTTCTTCGTTGTGCCCTTGTAGATGCATCATCAAATCGAAGCGCATTGATTAAAAAGATGAATCTTGTTCTACTTAGGGTGGCACGGTACTTGGAACCAGACAATGAATCATTGAAAAGAATTTCACTCGTAAGATGGTTGTCTTTAAGCGCCGGAGATAAAATTAAAACACCTAGTAAAGCCTTCAGTTCGTTTATCGATATTGGTGAGTTGGACGCATTCTTAACTTTGTATTTTTCTTGCAATTCAAATATCTTTGCATTGGTGTGAATCAATAATTCGGAAAGTATGTAGTCAGTAAAGAATAAACTGAATGCACTGATAGGTTCAATGGCGTCTTTGGCTTCGCCTGTTGGACCGGGTCTGATATAAATGATATTTTTCTTTGGGGTCTTTTGATTTTCGGTATTTCTTGGGGCAAAGCTGTACCACTTGTAACTATCTCTAACTAAAAAAATATTTTGCCTCTTCTGAGTCTGGCATGTCTTGAGCAGTAATAGGTGTTAGCGCTTGCAAATCCGTATTGCTCGAAATAGATTCTTTGTGAGTTTTAACTTTTTTTGACTGTGAAAAATGGTTAGGGCTTTTTTTAGCAAAATCCAACACTTCTTGTAAATCTTTCTCGTATTGGCCTCATCGATCCGATCTGGAACATAATCTTTGTCTCTAATACTGTCATCGCTGTCATATTCCCGGTCTGTTTCAAATTGATTGTCATTATCTTCGATGTCGCTACAGTCACTAAAGTCGCTAGATTGGAGAATTTGTTCTAATTCTTTATCTGATAGATTTTTTTTGAGCTTAAAATTTGTTTTGCGCTCATATTCAACTAAAATAAAAAGAAAAAAATCTAATAACTGGAACATAATCTGACCAATAAGACTTACATTATTGCCAACAATACGTAAAATATACGTATAACCACCGTACGAATTTGCCAACTATACGTAAAATTTACGCGTTGACAATCACTCTTTATTCGGCAACGTACAACCCACAACAGAAACTCGTCGGTAGCCGAATGTTGTGGTGGTGGGAGATGCACTGCTGGAGCGGCAGAACGAGGATACCAATCATAGGACAGTTATTCGAGATTAAAAAAAAAGTGTACGTAAATTTTTAAATTTTACGTAGGTTGGCAATCTAGGGTTAATAAAAATATAGTAATATGTGTAAATAAAGGAGTAACAACGTTTACTTTCTTTTTCTTTTGATTAGCAAAGAAATAACAGAGAGAGAAAAATTGATCAAACTGGAGAAACATATCCCTCCGCACTACTATAAAAAAATACTAACAGAGATTTAAATATATGTGGAAAAAGAAATATCTACATTCGAAACACATTCCAAAACGATATAAGAATAATGATTATAAATAATACAATTTGTATACCCAACCCGAGTAATTTCAAAATATAAACATAGTAAAAGTATAATTACAATATCTGTAAAAAATTTGTTCATGATAAGAAAGTAACAAAGAACCAATATCAACAGTTTTATTGAAATAGAATATTTTAAGTAAATAAATTAACATTTTTTGGTACATTTCAGGTACACTGTGAAAAATAAAGCAAAAGGATACAAAATAAAGTTATTCATCAACGATAATGTTGGATATCAACTGTTTCTTGCCATCAACTAGTGCAAAAATTCTTCCTTCGATGGTGCATACATTTTGTTGACCATATTTAGATGTACTAGATTTATACAAGTTTAGTTGCGATATAGTTAAATCGTCTCTTACTCCAAATCCACTACTTTTGAGAAGTTTTTTATTGGAAAGCACATGCTTCTTGATACTGTTCGAGATAAAACGAATTAGAACTGGCCTGGGCTTAGGTTGGTTTTCATTATATTTGCCTATTCGATAGCAAGTCTATATTTGATATCAGGAAATTTGTAATTTTCATTTTTTCTGCAATTATTTTTGTAACCACTTTTTCAAGATCTAGACCAGGGTCGATAATTTTAAAACTGTTAAAAAGCGAAAAAAATTATAGTTGGATGATACCCATTGGAAAAGGTAGAGAATATAACACAAATGAAAGGAAAAATAAATTACGGGCGATCTGAGGTTGGGAAGGGGGAGGGGGTGAGTTTTTAACCTTCCGCTACACGCGTGCCTGTTTTTAACAGAAGTACACGCGCGCGGACTGTGAGTCCACGTTAAGTTTTTTCACAAACAAGGCTCTGAATGTTGATGGATTTTAAAAAATTAGTATTACTAAACATTTATATTTAATCAACATCATTTATACACATTATGGACATATAAAAGTACAATGTTCCAAGCACATGTATTTTCCACATTTTATGCAGAAGTATTTTTTAGGTCAATTTTTTCTTCGGTCGCAGAAACCACAACGACCTCTTCTGGCAACATTATTTTCATTTGGTGCTGCTAATCTTTGTTGTGGTTCCACATATCCGGTTAATTCTCTAATTCTTGACGCTAGTTGTTTAGGCAAACAAGTGAGTTGAGCTCGTTGACGTAAGTGATTGTCCACTAATTGTAAAGACAGATTCCGCAAGAATTCTCTTCTTCTCATGTTATTTGGACTGTTACACTTGTGTATCACCATAGTATTGAGCCAGCAATATTCAGCAATGAATAAAATACGACCATAGGCCATCTTCGGGTATTTCTTGCACAGTCATAAGCAGCGCAAAGTTTGTCAACGGTGTTGACGCCACCTTTAGTGTTATTGTAACCCATAATCATTTCTGGTTTTCCTGTTGTTTCATCGATGTTATCATCATGATGTAGGCTTGATACCAGTAATACATTTTTATTGGGTTAAGGTTTGTAGGAAACTAGAGTTACATGTTCACGAAAACCGAACACACTAGACTGAACTGGCCGTGATTTTACTGGGCGGGAAAACTCTTCTGGCAACTCTCTTTTGTTCTTGCGTAATGTGCCCAAAAGGGTCAGTTTTTTAGATCGAAGGGACTTCAGTAATGGTATACTAGTAAACCAGTTGTCAGTGGTAACGTTTCTACCAGAACCATTTATAAATTCACATAGTCTCTCAACTACTGCATTTGCTGCATTGTTAACTGCGTAAGGACCTTCTGGCTGCTTACCGACATAAACTTCCAGATTACTTACAAATACCACTTTGAGGCTACTAAGGCATAGACCTTTATTCCATACTTGTTGGGTTTGTTGGGAATGTATTGTCTGAATGTACAGCGTTCTCGAAAGGCCTCTAAATTTTCATCAATTGTTACAAAATGGAAAGGAGAATACGCGTCTTTGCACTCCTTTACAAAAACATCAAACACTTCCCTAATAGGGGCCAACTCATCTAGTTTTTTTCGGTCATCCCTTGTTTCAGCATCATAGATCCTCAAATGTCTAAGAAGAAACTGAAATCGGTTTACCGACATAACTAAACGAAATATTTCCACACCACTTCACTGAGTACTGAATAACTCTCTCACGTGTAACCGGCTTGATTTGAGGACTCCAGCCATATAGAGTAATCCGATTAATGCTTGAATCTCAGACATATTTCACGAGAAAAATTTTCTTCTGCTGCACGAATATGTTGATTTGTATGCTCTACAATGGTATACAAAATTTCATCAGTAAAAAGAATTTCCAGATATCAAGCGGATCCGTCAAATTTTTGGTGGCAGCTTTTGGCCCAGGTAGGTGTTTTATTAAATATTCAGTCCTTGTCCTAACATTTTTTAGTGGTTGGTGTTTTGCCCATTTGGTGGTTCTATCTTTGCCCATAAAAAATGGACCGTCTAATGCTGATGGTTCTTGTTCTGTGTCTGAAATATCCTGCTCTGGAGCTGGATCGTCCGATTTTTCTTCCAAATGATCTTCCTCTCTATCATCGTCCTCGTCATCGTACTCAATTTCTGCGTCGTCATCTTCTAACATTGTTTCCTCCAGTAATTTTTGTAGATTTTCTTGGTCTTTGTTATAAGACATCCTGAAAAATAAATTATTTTTTATAATTTTAAAATCAACTAACACTTTTCTTTCATGCCAATTAACTCACTTGCATAAAAATTACTCAGCAAAACGTTAAGCTTCCAAACGCTCAAACGATACTGAGCATAGATTAAATTATCAAATTATCATCACATCCAAATTATCAAAATTCTAAAATAGCGATACGGCGATATCACAAACCAACCAAATAACCATAGAGAAATGATTTGTCTTTGCAAATAATGCAAATAACCATGGATTAAGGCAAATAATAATTGACATCTTTCACTTTCATCAGCTACAGTAACGCCGAATCAACCTGTTCTCGAACTAAAAACAGACAAGGAAAAATATCTCCTTCTCACTTATGAGAGTCTCAGCAAGGTTCATTCAAGTTTCCATACCATGATACTGAGCTATCTCAGTCCATTCCCGACAGGTACCGAAATCGACAGTTTCCGGAAAGAGCGCGTTTCGAAACGGCGGCTAAATTTGAATTCGACAGGGCTGAGAGTCCGCGTGCGTGTAGCGGAAGGTTAAGGGTAAAAAACGGTTAATCTCGATTTCCGGTAAAACTGCAAGTCCTATGAAAAAAAGTTTAATGGCAGAGTTGTAGGTAATAAAAAGATCCACAACTTTTGTATCGACACTTTTTTCAAAATTTATGTGAAAAATTCGAATAACCGAGTTTTTGGTTTAATATTTTTATCTTTTGCAAAAAAAATATTTTTTCACGAAATTTGGTGAAAGCTTACCATCGTATGTCCCAAACATACAGTAATTTTTTTGATTGAAAATATTCATTTTTTCACCTTATTTTGACATAAAATCGAAAAAGCACCCTAATTTTCAATTGCAAATTCTCACGTCAAAATATCTGCTTTTTTAAAAAAGTTGGTGTGTTTTTTGTTCGTTGAAATCTCTATTTTCTGATCGTATAAAAAAATATACATTACTATGGTAAATGTTCTCAGAAAATGCAAACAATTAAAAAAACTCAAATCCGAAATTTTTTTTAATCATTATGTATAATTTTGAGCTATTTATTAAAATTTACACTTTAAATACTCCAAAAACGTAAGATTTCATGTTATATTGATAAACAAAAAAATTACAAATCCATAAAACATCAAAATTGTAAAAAACATGCGAAAATAGTTGTTCTAAATATTAAAATGTTTTGAAATGAAACTCAATGTTTCTATCTAATTCCACAATATAATAAAAATGTTGAAAATTCTAAAAAATTTACAATTGTTTCGATAAATGAATATCATCGTCAGAATGACAAACGTTACATTTACATTCTGACGATGATATTCAGCTGTCGAAACATTTGTCAATTTTTTAGAATTTTCAATATTTTTCATTATATTGTGGAATTAGCTAGAAACATTGAGTATCATTTAAAACACAAATATGAGTAAATTCCGCGAAGTAACGGTCGAGACAGTTAATTTCCTGAAAATAGGATTTAAAAAGTATTTAATCTAAAAAATGTGACTGCTACAATTTTTTTTCAGTAATAAAGTTGATTTATTAAATTCTCATTACATTTATGTCATAGAAAATCTCATAATAGATAAATATACATGCAAATCGTACTATTGAATTTAAATACTTTTTACTGATGACGTTATTTATTATAATATTTTCAAATACAATTATCTTCTTATTTATAAATACCTTATCTTGCATTCTAATTACTTATCCATTAGTATTTGTCACTTTGGTGGCATTTCTTCATCGTTAGATTCGACAAACCTACACGATTCTAGTGGATCTTCGAATTCTTCAAGACCATCACCGTCTTCGTCTCCAAGATTATTTCCGGTCTGTATTGGTTCTTCATCCACAATTTCATCCGAATCATCAACTTCTTCGTAGGTTTTTTCTTCCACATTGGAGCATGTTACAAAACCATGACAATTTGAGCATAAATTTATGCATTTCAAACCACGTTTCCGGCAGCCAAATTTTAAACTGTTACATCCAGTTTCACAGCTGCAGCAAATAGTTTTAAGCAATATTTCCGGAATTAATTATTTTTTAAGGATTTATATTTGAAACTAGTAGATGTGAAAAATAGATCTTTTATAGTGCCAAAACCTGGCTTGAAAAAATGAATCATGATTATTAGAATTTATTTGATTTAAAAGGACCAACAGATCAATATCTTGACACACAACAACGATAGTTTTATTAGTATCTCTAGCAATTTCTATCGAGTCTTAATATTGTCAGCATCAGCATCATCTTCTGCTTGTTTACAGGAAAATCCTTGTTACTGTAATATTTTTATTAACGTTTGCTGCAGCTGTGAAACTGGATGTAACAATTTGAAATGTGGCTGCCGAAAACATGGTTTGAAATGCACAAATTTATGCTCAAATTGTCATGGGTCTGAAACATGCTCCAAAGTGAAAGAAAAAACCTACGAAGAAGTTGATGATTCGGATGAAATTGTGGATGAAGAACCAATGCAGACCGGAAATATTCTTGGAGACGAAGACGGTGATGGTCTTGAATATTTCGAAGATCCACTAGAATCGGGATGGTTTGTCGAATCAAACGATGAAGAAATGCCATCAAAGAGACAAAAACTAATGGATAAGTGATTAGAACGCAAGATTAGGTATTTATAAACAAGAAGTTTATTGTATTTAAAAATATTATAATAAATAACGTCATCAGTAAAAAGTATTTAAATTCAATAGTACGATTTGCATGTATATTTATCTATTATGAGATTTTCTATGACATAAATGTAATGAAAATTTAATTAATCAACTTTATTACTGAAAAAAAATTGGAGCAGTCACATTTTTTATATGAAATCCTTTTTAAATCCTATTTTTAATATTTAGAACAACTATTTTCGCATGTTTTTTGCAATTTTGATGTTTTATGGATTTGTAATTTTTTGTTTATCAATATAACATGAAATCTTACGTTATTCGAGTAATTGAAGTGTAAATTTTAATAAATAGCTCAAAATTATACATATTGATTAAAAAAAATTCCGATTCGAGTTTTTCTCATTATTTGCATTTTTTGAGAACATTTACCATAGTAATGATTATTTTTTTTACCATCATTAAGTAGAGATTTCAAGGAACAAAAAATACATTAACTTTTTTAAAAAAGCAGATATTGAGGTGAAAATTTTCGATGGAAAAATAGGGTGTTTTTTTGATATTAAGTCAAAATAAGGCGAAAAAATAAATATTTTAAATCAAAAAAATTACTGTTTGCATGGGACATACAAAGGTAAGTTTTCACCAAATTTCGTGAAAAAATATTTTTTTCTTGGAAAAAATAAAAAACCAAAAACTCGGTTATGCGAATTTTTCACATAAATTTTGAGGTTATGTGAAAAAAGTGTCGATACAAAAGTTGTGGATCTTTTTATTACCTACAACTTTTCCATTGACTTTTTTTCATAGGAGTTGCAGTTTTACCGGAAATCGAGATTAACCGTTTTTTACCCTTAAAAACTCACCCCCTCCCCCTTCCCGATCGCTCGTTATTTATTTTTCCTTTCATTTTTGTTATATTCTCTATCTTTTCCAATTAGTTTCATCCTACTATAATTTTTTTTGGTCTCAAAAATTATCGACCCTGGTCTAATCATCGAATTTTTCACCTTTATTTTCTATAATGCCAAAAATCAATAGACTATTTAGTTTTCGTCTTCGTTCGGCGTATTTCCATTGATAAGGAATAATCTTTTTGTTATCAGAAACTTCCAATTTGACTTCTTTTAAATTCTCTTCAAACTTACTTGATAAGTCAGAAAAACGGCTGAAGATCATATCTCACTGCAGTTTACAAGTTTTAATTATTATATCTTCCATTTCTTGCTGTCTTGATTTCGACATTTTATCAGTATACAGTTTATACAATTAATCACTAATTCCGAGCACCAATCACCTCACTTTTTACTCTCGGGATGTATTTTATCTTAAATTTGGATGCTCAACAATTTTGAAGAAGCCACTTTCGCTTTTATCCACTAAATTCAACTATTTTGCGGAGAGCACATGAAACGCGTGCTATTCGTGAAGCATACCAGTCACTCAATAACTTACTTTTTATTAATTTTTTATATTTTATTGCATAACACATACATAAATATCTTCACGGTTTTACTTGGTTTCTCCAAAAGTACTAGAAAGAAAGATCAAGTAATTTTTCAATTTTTGTAAAAATGCTTAAAGGATCTTCAAATTAAGGTATCGCTTAATTTCTATTCAATATTTTAGGGGTTGTTTCCGCCATGCTAAAGTATTGATGCTATTTAATTGAAAACCAGCCTACAAACTGCTGTAAGAAATGCATTTGAATTAAATAAAAATAAAAAAAATGAGATATCAATCAATCCATATTAATATATATAATATAATTAAAAAAAATATTTAAATACAACCAAATGTAGTAAATAAAATATTAATAATGTAAAATAAAAAAAATACTTTAAGTACTAGGGCAGAGGCAGATATGAGATGTCGTACCTGAAATTGAAAAGAAACTGATGAGCAATTAAGTCTACCAAAAGTATTTTTAAATTAAAGAGAGTAATTAAAAATTGGCATTGGTTAATATTTAAAATCATTATCTTTCTCAGTCATATTTAGCTAGAAAACAACAATAATAAAGTTGATTCATGTCAAGAACGTATTGGCTTAATTTCCATTTGATAGAACTGACCAAATATTAATTTTCTATTCCGTCGACACTGACCGCAGTGTCCAACTATCGATCGATAAAACAAAACAGGGCAACAACACTAATTATAGCTAATAATAAACAGTCATTCTCGTGCCACAGCAGTGTGAAAACTAGCACAGCGTCCACATGATTCATTCTATTTCCGGGTCTATATTGGACTTCGAAATTATATTCTTGCAATTCTAACCACCATCTTGCAGTTCTAGGGACTAGTTGTTTTTTATTACTCGTTGCTTTAAGTGAGTTACAATCGGTTATAACAGTAAATGGTATACCCAAAATATAACTTCTAAATTTTCTCAACTTTCCACAACTGCCAATGTTTCGAGCTCATAAGAGTGATACCTCTGTTCCGCTTCAGAAGTTTGCCTGCTGTAGTACGCGACTGGGTGTAGTTTGTCGTCTTGATTACTCCGTTGTAGTAAAATACCCCCTAAACCCAACTGACTCGCATCTGTATGGACTTCGGTTTTTGCATCCGGGTCAAATAAATTCAAGACCGGTTGACTCACTAAAATTTCTTTAAGCTTGGTAAATCTTCTTCATCGCCCCATTTCCATTTTACCGATTTTTTTATGAGGTTTGTTAAAGATCTAGTTATGATAGCGTATCCTTTTACAAAGTGCCGAAAATAACCTGTAAGGCCCATAAATTGGCGAATGTTGTGAACGGATTTTGAAATCGGAAAATTTTCAACGGCTTTAATTTTCTCATTACCAGGTTTAACCGTTCCTTTTTCTATTTCGAATCCAAGATAAGTTACCGATGTTTTGAGAAAAGTGAATTTCTTTAAATTTAGTGTTAGTCCTTCATTTCTAAAAATTTCTGATGATTTTCTAAAAACGTTCAAGGTTTCTTCTATAGTTCTCCCAAATGAAAGAACATCATCTAAGTATAACGCAAACTCTTCTCTGATAGGTTTTATGACTTTAGTCATCAAACTTTGAAATACTCTTGGAGCATTAGACAATCCAAAAGGTACTTTATTATATTCATATTGACCTTCAGCAGTTACGAATGCAGTATATTGTTTCGAAGACTCTTCAATTGGTACTTGGTGATATCCTGATCTTAAATCTAGGCTTATAAAATAGTTTCCTTTCTGTAGTTTATCTATTTGATCATCTATCCGTGGTAATGGTTGATAATAAATTTGAATTAAATAAAAATAAAGAAAATGAGATATCAATCAATCCATATTAATATATATATATATATATATATATATATATATATATATATATATATATATATATATGTGTGTGTGGTGTGGTGGTGTGTGTGTGAGATTTTGGCCGTAGAAAACTTAGTTCTTAGCCACAAAAATTATTCAATTTTAATGTTCAACTTTATATTGAAATTTGTGCACTTTTAAATAGCTCAACTAAGGCGTCTAAAATAGGTTTTTCGTTTAAACTTATTAGGTGAGTTAAATTCCTATTTTAGCAAGGTGCGCAGGAAAGGTACCATGATTTAGTTTCATTCTAGTTACTATCGTAGTGTAGTATTTATTTTTATTGTATTCTTGAATATGTGGTATTGTTTTGGGTATTTCTGGATGTATAAGTGTGTATGGGTTTTTAGACTCTTTTACGTATTCCTGCCATACACTATTCCAACTGTGAGTGATTTGTCTTTTAAGTGACGGCAATAGGTCAAGTGTGTTATAAAAATCAAAAAACTTGTTTTCCAAAACTGCCTTTTTGGCAAGGCTATCTACAATTTCATTCCCTTTAATGCCAGCATGTCCTTTTACCCAGATGAACGTTATTTTAGTATCAGAATTACTTAATAGGTATAGATAGTTTTTAATATTCCTAAAAAGGGAATTTTTTACCTGATTATATAATTTTTTAGTTCCTATAGTTTCCAATGCTGCTTTTGAATCGGTTATTATAAGACTATTGCCAATTTTGTTTTCAAATATATAAGTGAGGGATTGCCATATTGCATACATCTCCGCTGTGTAAATTGAACATGTATCATGTAAACGCATTTTAACAGAAAAACATTTATTCGAATGATAAAAGGCACATCCAGTTCCATTATTGGTTTTTGAGCCATCCGTGTAAATAGTTGAATAATTTGTATAGTTTGAAAGAATGGATATCATAATGTTTTTGTTAACTATATCTGAAAGTGAATATAAGGGGAATATGATGTTAGGTTCAAACATACATGAGTCATAGCTGAATCTAAACATTGGATATTTGTCGATAGTATGAATTAACTCATGAAATTTATTAGTAAAAATAAAAGCATCGACCAAAGGTAGATTATTTTTAATCTTCCAATATTTGTTTGTTAAACATTGTGTTGTGAGATAAGCAAGATTATTGAGGTTATTGCAGCAATCTTTTTCTCTAATTTTGATTAAATATTTATTTGCCAGATATTCGCGTCTAATTGCTAATGGAGGTTCAAGAGATTCAACTAAGATTGCATCAGTTGGGGATGATCTCATTGCTCCTATACATATACGTAGAGCTTTAAATTGAATGCGATCTACAATTTGTAGATTTGTTTTGCTAGCAGAACCGTACAAAGTCGATCCATAATCCAGAATTGAGCGGATGTATGCTCTATAAAACATTAATGAAATGGCCACACCAACACCAAACTTTAACTTAGAAACACATCTTAACATGTTTATCCCTTTCTCACATCTACATTTGATATACTCAATATGTTTCGTCCACAACAACTTACTATCCAGAAATATGCCTAGGTATTTATAATTATTCACCACTGGAATTGTAAGTTCAGAAAGAAGCACTGTTGCGGGTGGCTGATATCGATGTCTCGTGAATAAAAAGGACAGAGCATTTTTCAGGCGATATGTTAAAACCTAAGTCATGTAAGGATCGTCTAATAGGCAAAATCATCAGCATACTGAACTTTATAACAAGAATCATCTCCTATCCGATGCAATTCTGTTGTATATAAATTACAAAGAAAAGGGCTCAAAACAGATCCTTGCGACAACACCCTCGGACCATGAAGTTCATTCTTATGATCTCTGAGGTAGATTTTCCGATTTGTGTACAGATTAAAAATATTGGTCGTCACTTTATTACCAAAACCGAATTCTATAAGTTTTTTTGTTAGTATGTTTAAATTTACAGCATCATAGGCGCCTTTTATGTTGATAAATAAACAAGCAAGATATTTGTTTTCAGAAAAACTTACTTGTACGTGATTAACTAATTGTGTTATAGCATCTATCGTGCCGCAACCCTTACGATACCCATATTGTGTTGCCGGAAGAAGTTGATTGTTTTCTGTAAACCATTCTAATCGCGCTTTGATCATTCGTTCAAACGTTTTTATAATGGTGGAAAATAAAGAAATTGGCCGAAATGATGTCGCAATAGAGCTATCCTTAAAAGGTTTGGGTAATAAGGTAATAATTACGTCTTTCATGGTTTCTATGTAATCATTTTGTAACCATCAGCCGTTAAAAATATCTAAAAGATTTGTTTTTGCTATTTTGGGAAGGTTTTCTATCATTTTATATGTTAAATTGTCTTTACCAGGCGCAGTATTTCTGGAAGTTTTGATAGCGTGAAGTAATTCTTGCATATTAAATGGAGTTTCTTAATAAGGATTTGTTTTTAAGATGTGTGATGGATCAAGTTCGAGTTTATTTTGGACAGTTGCAGGACAAATTGAATCAAATATTTCTTCAAGCAATTGTGGTGGTAGAGGAGTACGATTATTCTGAAAATGTTTATTTGAAATTCTTTTTATGAAATTCCAAATTTTAGTTTGGGGAGTATTCCTATTGATAGAATTTATAAAGGAGACCCAGCTATCTTGATTAGTTTTTTTAAAAGTTAATTTGGCAATTGCTACACTTCTTTTATAATTAATAAAATTTTGGAGATTAGATATTCTTTTATATTCAAGAAGAGCTTGTTTCCTTTTTTCTACTGCTTCTGTACATTCTATGTTCCACCAAATAGGTTTTTTAGTAATTGGAATAAAAGGTTTTTTGATAGGCATAGACAAATCTGCGGCTTTTGACATGGCTGTAATTAACAAGTCAGCTTTTTCTGAGAGATTAATATTAGAATCATTTTTAGTTAATATTTGATCAATATGGTCCTGATATGTTATCCAATTTGCTCTCGAGTCATTCCATCTATTAGAAGTTAAAATGTTTGCGCGATTACCTGACAAATGGAGAGAAATGCTTATTATAAAATGATCAGAACCCAGAGTTTCTTCCATAATTTGCCAATCTAGATAGGAAACTAGGTTAGGAGTAACAAAAGTAAGATCAACCCTAGAAGGATTTTCATTAGGCCTGTGTATTCGAGTTGGTTTACCATTATTGACACATATTAAATTGCAGTGATCTAAAGCATCTATAAGTCTTTTACCTTGTACATCATCCTTGTGGGATCCCCATAAATTATGGTGACAATTAAAATCACCACAGATAATAACCCTTACCTGAAAATTGTGAGAAGATATTTATCCAGTCATTAACGTTAACAGTATTTGCGTTAGGTGGTTTATATATGTTTACTAAGGTTATTTTCAAGTCACTGATTTCTATTGCACAAATTTCTATGCTAGCATTAAAAATTTTTATTATTTCAATTTCATTAAAGTTAATATCTTTTTTGACATAAATGCCTACACCTCCGTAATCATCATCCCTTTTTTTTGTATGGGATAATAACCTCGAAGAGAAAAATTATCTTCCATTTTAGTTTGTAACTCTTGTAATATTAAAATATCGAATGAATAGCTTTCTAAAAATTGTAATAAGTTGTTTTTTTTATTAGTAATTGAACGACAATTCCATTGAAACAAATGTAATTCACCAAAAGTCCTCATCATAAATACTCTCTAAATCACTGACTGGATTATTTATAATTGAGCTAAATTGACTTCTAATACTATTATGGATT